>CM059601.1:86332500-87657500 GCA_030412105.1 Cyclura pinguis | reverse complement strand
GAGGGGTAAGCTATTTTTCTGTTCTGGCTCATTCATCATCAAGCAGACTTTTAAGTTAATTCCAAATGCACAGCTCCATTTTCTCCTCTGTTGCACTCATTTCATTGCATTCTCTGTAATTGCAAGTAGAACTCTGTATATATCATCTTTCTTTTTTTCTTTTCTTTTTTTGAGGACGCGACCTAATGCTCAGATAGAGCAACATCTTCAAATGTGAAAATATGTCAAATCAGTTATGTGCTCCTGCTTGCAAATGAAAAGCTGTTCCTGATCCATAGAATTCAGCCATTCAATAACACATGACCTAACATATATCTCCAGTTCCGTTTTGTTGAAGGATTGTAATAACATTTTAACACAATAACACAGTCAGAATCCTGTTGGTGTCTCACACATGTGGTTGGGCGTGTTCGTCCAATGCACAGTGGTATGCATTTGGTTCATAGTTGTACAAGCATAATTGTGTGTAGCACCACTGTGCATGTGAATATGCAGTCTAAGCCAATGTATCAACCTCTGTACTAATACACGTTTGGTGGTGCTTTTGGTTGTATAACATTGCCATTCAACAATGGTTGAATGCCACTATCACCATGAAACTCTGCTCACAGAGATTTACGTTATACAACACAAGTGTAGGCTCTCAACCATGGGGAGAAAGCAACTATGTAGCCACCTCCCTGTAGCTGGGTCTATACATGTGCTACATGAAACTGACCAGGGATTCGGATTAGAATAATGGTTTTCTGACTGCACTGGCAGATGTCTTGTTAGCATGCACAGGTGTAAGTCTGCCTGTCTGTGTATGTCTTTTTTTAAAAAAATAATTGCAGAGGCTGGTATTCCCTTCCAGTCTCTGTAACAACCAGCACTCCCTTGAATTGCCAGTTAGAGGAGTGGAGGGATCAGGAAAGTGTCTGGCTATGTCCCTGTAGCCAGATACAGAATTGTTACGTCATCCACCAAAAACTCTAATTGACCTCAGCAGATCTCAGTAAATAATTAAATCAGCTTTATCCTGTTCTCCTCAAGACACAAATGGTCTTGGAGTAGGGAGCTGCAATTGCTGAACAGTGATCCCACATGCAGAACTCTTATGCTACACACAGGATTTATATCTGCATGTGTTAATTGGCTTATTTAAGGGCAGGATATTTCTATTATCAGTAATTGTGTGTGTATATACATGTACAAAGGAATGGAATTCTAGAAAATGTTACATGCAGTGGGTGAAGTAAGATATTGACCCCAAATCTTGTCCTACAATCAGATTGTTGCCCCAGGAATCTGGTCTCTTTGCTACAACAGAGTTAACATGGCTACAGTTTTGGAAGTTACTGATACTTGTCCTTTCTATTTCCTATATGGGTCTCAGCCTATGCCTTTGTATAAACACTGAAACTTTGAATGTAGCTTCTTTTTCTGTTGGACAAGTCTTTACTCATAGGGTCAAGACAAAGAAAGGAAGGGGAAAAATTGCAGAGAATGAGTAAACCAACCAACCCCCCCCAAAAGCAGTAATGAGCAACTATTTCATTGTCAGGATGTACAAATACCTTATTCTCAAATTTGCTGCTTTTTCCTCCAACCCTTGGTTTGTATTAGGATGTGAGACTTTCCAATAAAATCCATAAGCCGTTACATGCCTTTTTCCTAATGTGTGCATCATTTATGCAACACACTCATTTTCTCTTTATTGACTAAAGTGTGCAATAGAACAAAATTCTTTTCTACCTTCTGTGAAGTTATCAGCAGTCCATAAACAATGACAATCTTGTGTAGTGCTAAAATCCATTGGAAGTAAGGATTCCTTTAAAATCAGTAATATACCCTAAACGCTGAAGAAAAGGTGTTGCCTTTAAAGGTGTTGCATTTGCTGAGTGATCCTGGGATGGCTATTATTATTATTATTATTTATTATTATTATTATTATTAATCTGCAAGGGAAGGTGATTCTCTTGTGATGGGCTTGGCATAATGACAGGCAACAATCGCACTTTCTTTCCCAATACACTTCCCTGAATGGGTTCTTCTAAAAGATTGACAGTAAACAAGCACAGACTTTGCCACCTGAGTGTGGTAACTTCTGTTCCCAGCTGTCTCTGCCTTTTATCATATTACTAACCTTTATGCTGGAGGTATGTTGCGGGGGTTGGGAAGTTCCCCGCTTGTAGACATTATACCTAGACACTGGTAGTCTCACCGAAAGAAAAACAAAACAACAGTGTAGTGTGGGTTTTTAATTATTTTTTTTTAAAAAAAACAGTTTTCTCACAGATTAAATGAAGTTGCAATGAGAGCAAGAGGGCAATTATTTCTCTGTTGTAATTTAGCAATGGAAAAAAAAAGAGTCAATCAAATGAAAATGCCAGTTTTGTATGGTGGCAAATTAAAAGGATTTATTTTATTATCTAAAATCAGTGATGGAGAACTCCTGGCCTCTAAGCCTAATCTAGTTAATCTAGTTTGCCAGGATTCCTAATACTGCCCTTTAGGGGGGGGGGGGATTCACCTTCCACATGCAGAAACACATGCGCGTGCACACACACACACACACAAGCACCTTAATTGTCTCTTCTGATCAAAGAATAGGGTCTCTTTCACATTAAACGATTATAGCACTATGATGCCACTTTAACTTCCGTGGTTCCATCCTATGGAATCCTGGGATTTGCAGTTAGGTCGGGATATTTAGAATTCTCAGCTAGGGAGCTCTAGTGCCTCCCTAAACTATAAACCCCAGGCTTCCATGGGATGCAGCCATGGCAGTTTAAGTGGAATCATAGTGCTATAATTGTGTAGTATGAAAAGCCCTCACACAGGCAGATACTGTTCAGAATCCTTCAGACTGCTGGTGTAATGACAGAAACTTCTAACTGTAAAGGACATCTCTCACTAAAGCAAAGATTTTTTTTTTTTACTACTACAGTTCTCAGAACTCCACAGCCAGCATAACCTCTCACTTTTTGTGATCATCTGCATGGTTGTAGAACTTTGATGAACTGAAGAGAAGCAATAGAACCAGGAGCATTGGTTGGGTCTGAATTGAGATCTTGTCACGGCGTCATCCTCAGCAAGTGCCCAAGTGATGTGATGCCCTAATGACGACTCTTCAGACAACTTGCTTTAGGACCGTGTGGTACATACCAGTGGTTCTCAAACTGGTGGGGGGGGGAGCAGCACCCTACTGAGGGGGCACAAAAAACTCAGCTTGCAAGTACAGCAAATGTGAACAAGAACAGCAAGCCTCTGTGTGTGTTCACGCACGTGCTGTTGAGGACCGATAAAGCATCTTCCACTGTTATGCCTGCCTCAAACTCAGACAAAGCAACATTTAATGCTTTTCCCACTAAGGTTCTCTGAACATTCCCTCATTAGCACAGTGGGCACATACTCCTTACTGACCATGAGGCACGTCCTCGGGTGGTGTGGAGAAAGTGAAGAGAGAAGGTGAGAAGTCAGCATTGAGATGGAGGATGCATATCACATGAGGGCCATGTGAAAAAGAATGGGAGAGAGACATGTAAGATTGGATATGGAAGGGGCACAACATGGAGTAGGGAGGGCACAATGTCTTCATGTAGATGTAAAGGTGACCACGGCGGTAAAAAGTTTGAGAACCACTGGTATATACCAAAGTTTCCAAATACAGATTTAAGCAAACCAATTTCCCTATGCCCAAATATCCTCTTTATCTTTTAAATCTATGTCAAGGGTCTAGAATAAACCCCAGAGTAAATCTGAGAAAAAGCAACTTTTTGTTGTTGCGTTAAACAGAAGAAACAGTCTTTCCTTTGGCCAGAACCTGATGGTGAACTCTGTGTCCCACACAAAGTATTTCAACCGATGCTCTGGATCAAATCCTTACAGTGGATTGTCAAACCCTCATAGAAATTATCTTTTGGATTTTTTGTTACTGAACTTCATACCGGCTGGTGTGAGTGAATTGTGCCTCTGGGATGTTCTTTGATCCATGCTTCTCATGTTTTATTGGATTAAAACTACTTTTAAAAGTGTGTGTGACTGAATTTAGGCTAAAGGGGGAAATTAATGTTAAAATACTGTTCTGAGGAAGTGATGATTCCAGTCCTATAATCATTGCTCATTTGGGTTTATCTAAGATGCATTGTACAAGGATGTTTTACGTTTCTTTTTAAAGGAGGGAAGGATCAGGCCTAATTTGTTACATGTTTTAAAAACTGCTAATTAGCCATCATTGTAGACAAAGTAGTGGGAAATATAAATCTGCCAAGTCCTAAAATTACAGCTTAAGGGTATTTCAGAAAGCTACTTAATTTGCAGTTTGTGGTAAAGGTTGTTTAGAAGACTTACCACATTTTTAGTGTGGTCAGCAATACTACATTGATAAAGCATCTAAACATTTGGAAGCAGCAGAAAATTAACCTTATTTTGTTAGATTACTTAGTTAGTTAGTTACTTAGTTAGAGAAGTAATGAAAAAGACAAAAAAAAAACCTGTTTCAGTACCATCGGTTGACAGAAAAGAGGGATAAAAATTTAACAGATAAAAGTAGCAGCAGCAAAACAACAACAATATTACAGGAGATAGATAATCAAACAGAACAAATACAGTTCAAACTGATTATGCCCAGATGTTGTGCTAGGGTGCTCAAGACATAACCCTTCAAATTTTGCACTGCATCTCCCAGCAGTCTTTATTATTTACTGTGTTAACTGGGGCTGATGGGAGCTGCAGTCGAGTAACAGAGAGATTTTGATGAGAATGAGCATACTTGCAAGGCATTATTTTGTTATTTCACAACTGCACAATTGTGAGAAATAATCATAGGTACTACCTTGTTTTTGTTTTTGTGTGCCTTGGACCATTTCCATACTAGACTGTTATAGGGCTATTATTCCTCTTTTAACATCCTGTGGAATTCTGGGGTTTGTAGTTTACTGAGGTCAAAGAACTCTCTGGCTGAGAATTCTAAATGCCCCTCCCTAAACTGCAACTCTCAGGATTCCACAGGATGTTGAAAGTGGAATAATAGCACTATAACAGTCTAGTGTGGAAATGGCCTTAATTTTTTTTTTTCCAACTGAAGACAACCCTAACATGATTCTATCATGGAGTTTTCTTGGCAGGATTTGTTCAAAGGAGGTTTACCATTGCTTGCCTCTGAAGCTGAGAGAGTATAACTTGTCCAAGGCCACGAAGTGGGTTTTATGTGGCTGAGTGGGGATTCACACTTTGATCTCCCAGTGTCCTAGTCTGACATTCATTCTACTAAACCACACTGGCTCTTGTTCCACCAGCTTTTTAAAAACCAAAGCACTGCATGGTTTTTTTGTGTCATTTTGGTCAGCCATCTTTTTTTCTGTGTGTGTTCTTGGTTTGCATGCCTCGTGTGTGCGTGTGTGTGTGTGCGTGTGCGTGTGCACATCTATGCTTAGCTTCACAAAGGGAAACATGAGTTTTGAACAGAGATCATTTTCTACAAAGTGTACAGAATTCAATGGAGGAAAGGATTGTTGCTTGTTCTTGTGCTAGGGATGAAAAATCTCATGGTGGTTAGACTAGATGGGCTATCTTTACATGTCAAGACCACCTGTCTTGATAAGAGTGAGGTGAGTTTTAGTCACATTCTTCACCTTGCATAGCTCTTGAAAGAACATACCAGTTCAAACAACAAATTCAAATGTTTGAAAGTTGCCCATTTAGAAAAGCACTTCAGATTCAACTGGCAGAAGTAAAACGATACAGTCACAAAAGTGCAGATTGATGAATTTTTCTAACAACATTGTAATTTTCTCATCAAGTTTCAAATTCTTTAAACAGATCTTGAATCATAAGTTTTTAATTTTTTGAGATCTCCTTGCATGCCTATGAGTTGTCAAATGGGGGAGTATCAGCAAAGTGCGTCTCGAGAAGTGTAGTGGGGCGTGATGTTGCTTGTCCGTTTTCATGTGTCTTTCTGTTTAGCACAAGGGTTATAATTTGAAGGTATGGAAGAAGCACCACAGATAAGTAAAGGGCACCCACTGACATCCAGTTCTGAAGTAAGTGTTGGCTTAACAAACAAGGGACCCCCCCCCCCCATCTGATAGTACTGACACCAGGGACAAACAAAATGGCCTCAGCTGAAAAAAAGCAGTTGGGTAGCTAGATGCAGAAGTGAAACCACAAGTAAGAAAGAGATGTTGAACAAGGAGTAGGTACTGACCTATGTGGTTGTTCTCTCTACTGTGATTGCTTGGTTGGAAGATCCAAACTTTCACAATGAATGTTTCAGGAAAGAGTAGCTAACATGGTTAGATTAACATCATTTCACTAGTATGAACCTTACAAATGTGATATTTACATTTCCTTCACAGAGAAAAGGCTTAAGCTGATTAAAACCAAAACATGCACAAAAATGGGAAAGTTTAGATGCTTAGTCAGACAGTCTATACAGGCCCAGAACATAAGTGTGTGTGTGTCTTCAAGTTACCTGTCAACATATGGTGACCACATGAATTTCATAGCCGTTCTCATAAGTAAGGAATCCTCAGAGGTGGTTTTGCTAGTTCTTTCTCTCAAATATAGCCTATGGCACCTGCTATACATTGGCATTTTCCCATCCAAGTACTAATCAGAGCCGACCCTGTTTAGCTTCCCAAATCAGACAGGACCTGGTTCCTTTAGGATATTCAGACACAGAACATAAATATCAATATGTAATTATAAAATATATAGCCACACCAGTTTGGTGCACATATGAGCATTATGAACATAATAGATTTGACCACCAGAGCACCTAATTTCATATTTTTGTTCCATCACTAGCACCCATTAGAGGAAAGAAATGTGTACTCAGCGAAGCACACGTGGGACACAATCCTCACCAGACCTCCATTCCATGAAAGAACTGTATTATTTCTGAAACAATTATTTTTCCAGAGCTACTTTGCTAGCTACATACATACATACATACATACATACATACATGAATGCTATATTCACAAATCACGCATAAAGGGGCTAAATCTGAAATTTCTCTGTGATTATAAGGGCAAATTGTGTAACACCGTCCATGCCAAAAAACAGGCCAGAGCCCAGGAAAGCATCTGTTAACCAGCCAGGAAACCTTTATCAGGCCTCAATCAGGAAGTTTTTTTTTTTTAAATAGATTTTTCTATTCAGGAAAACCAATAGCCATCTTGCTGAGTGGAGTCATTCCAGAACCTAGGGACTTCAACTGACCAGAAATATTCTCCAAACTGCAGCATGGCCAGTCTATACATGAGACAGGTGTATGTAGAGCTAATAATTATTAGTTCTAGTCTTTGGGGACTCATGACATGTTATTTATACATTTATAAAACAAGAAGAAGAAGTATGGGTTGCTCAGACTTCCTCTCTTCCACTGTGCTGGCAACAATCAAATTCACTGTCAAGTCTTGTTTCTTTAGCCACAAGCAATTATGCAAATACTAGCAATTTTCATAAACACGGTTCTGATTGCAGTAATCCCCAGTTTACTTACCACTTGAACAAGATTACATGATTTGTAACACTCCCTAAAATATTAATCTTTATTAAGAAATAACATAGTGAAAAGATTTGTGGTATTAAGAAAACTTTAACAAAAAAGGCAATACATTCTCAGTCAAAGCACAGTGGGTTTATGCTTGATAGGTTTTAACATATGGATGTGTGTGTATGTTTGCGGGTGTGCATCTATGCGTATGTGCAAAAAGACATGCAGGTGCATTTTCCTACACCCTCATGGACACACACACACCAAAGAGAAGTTCATATTTAAACAGGGTAGCGTTTGATAAAGTGAAATTGTAGTACATGAAAATTACAAAACTGTACAATTAGTTCCTCCACCGAAGGGGCTTTAGGAAGAAAGGAATCCTCATTATGCAGATTCTTGGTCCAGTCAGAAACAGCTCTCCTGGTTTTAGATGAAGAGTCTTCTCATTCCTACCTGAGCACGACAAGCGTTGAAGTTTGTGCCTTCTTCAGGCAAAAATGTAACTGTACAGTTGAGCTATAGTCCCTTGCTTCCTTTTTTTTTTTAAAGGACAGGCTCTTCTTTCCCCCCATGTAACTTTTTTGTCTGGGAAATGAATCATGCTTCACTCGGTTGGGTACCTGTGGCAGTTCAGACGTCTATTATTGGCTGTCCTGATCCTGTACGTATAATGTGTTATTAAGTAATGCTCCGGCTACTGTTATTGACTGCTTTGGGCTATTTTAGGATGGGACTTCCTGAAAGAGCCATTAAAAGACTTATACCCCTAATGACATTTTTGAGCCCATAATAATAATAATAATAATAATAATAATAATAATAATAATAATAATAATAATATTTGATGATGATGGTGATAGAAAAAATCCTGTTTTGACCCTTTGGGGAACCTGGGTGTAAGGGTGGCACAGAAGCTCCCCCCTCCCAACATGTTTCTCACCGCGACCTAGATCAACAAGCTGAACTTCATATGCGAAGTGTGGATAGAAAATCACTTTTGAAACTGAGGCACTTTCAAAAGTACCTTTGTGGTATCTTATGGAGCTCTGGCATTCAAAGGGGGGCAAAAATGATACCACGGCCCTTGAACATGCCCCAAGTAGCTTGTTGGATCACATGCAGTGAGTCTGGAATGAATTTTAAAATTTTCAGTAACATTCAGCTTTCAGGCTCCTTTTCTAAACCATGAAGAGTTAAACGGAAAGTCACCTTGATAGAGACTTCAGGCATATGCTACCTGAAACCTCTGATGACTGTCAGTATACTGAAGATTCTTTTAGCTTTGGAGTTATTTGAGGAGCATTAAAGTACAGATGTTGATACACTTTGGTCAGGGGTGTGGCTACTCGAAAGGCAGAATGAAGGCATTCCCCTCCCTCAAAGAATTTTACTCCCAGTGAATTTTTCCTTTTGTCTCCTAATTTTAGTATTGCAGAGGCTGAGACACTGAAAATCACTCATATCTGGAGCTCTTATATCTGCTGTGCTCACATCCCTTTGGTGCCTTTGTTGCTCCCTTTTCTTTGGATGCCTAAACTGTATTTTTAAATGCTCAATTTTTTAAAGTGTTTTTGAAAGGCTGTGTTTGCCGAGAAGATGCAGCACCGGATGCCTGCTTTGAAAATGTTGAATGTTCAAATCCACTCACCCAGTACTGTCCTACTGAACTTCCTGTGACTTCAGCACCAATTGGGCAGAAAACAAACACATAAGTTGTGTCTGTGAAACTCCCTACTGAGCCAGCGTAGGCTGGCTCTTAGCTGTCCTTCCATTAATGAAGATATTTTTGTTCAGGCAAAACCTTAGTAACTAAGTTGGCTTGCTACAGAAGGAACTCTTAAGTGGATGGGTGGAGTTTTTATTTTCTTTATTGGTGTGTTTTAATTGGTATTTCATTTTTTTTTACGTTTTAATTAATCTGTTGCATGTTTGATTAGCCATCTTGCATCCCATGTTTAAAGAAGAAAAGATGAGAAAAAATCAAATCACACCAAATGCTACAGTAGTAGTAAGTGTTGTTGTTCCACATTATTCTTGAACTGCTGTATACAGGGAAACCTCTATGAGATTCTTCCCCTGGAAGTCTGGTTTTAAGTGAGAGCCAGTGTGGTGTAGTGCTTGGCAACGGAAACCCCAGTGGGTGACCTTGGACTCATCACACACTTTCAGCCCTAGAAAACCCTATGATAGGTTTGCCTTCGGGTAGTCATAGGTCCACAGTGACTTGAAGATACACAGCAACAATAATGTTTAAAGAATTTTTTCTTTTTTTCTTTTTTTAAAATTATATTTATTATCAAATATTGTAGATAAAACAAATCCAACTGTCATATCTTTAAATCATACCTAAAATATATAATAAGAAAGAAATTTGTTTATGGCTACTGTTATTGCACATTAAATTAAATTTTTCTCTCCAAGTACTCTAAGCATTACTTAATTGAAACATATTGATATGTATTAACAAATCTATCAATGTTATAAGTATTCTTCATTTGTGAATTACTCTATATACAATATATTTCCAAAAAGACAAACTTTCTTTTGATGGATTATATTCCAAGCCATAATAATCTTTGATACCTCTATTTTCTCATAATCAAGTTGTTTTGGCATTTGTATACTTTGTTAAATACCATCACCTGTCCTCTGCCATTATATAAATGATTTCACATCTGTTTCATCATGCTATCAAACTAATCAGTATATTTGTCTGACCAAAGTACTATACAAATAATGCAATGGGCATAAATAGATCACTTAACGTTCTTACTGTATAATCACTTTCAATAAATATGAAATCTGTTCTTAACAATTGGTTTATATGTTGATATTAATGTTAAGAAGAATATACTATCAAGTGCTTCTTTGCAAATATTGGTGTACTGGAGAACATTCAACCTCACAGTCCTCTTTAAAATGTTCATTCAGCATTCTGGTTAAAATGTCACAGTTCTTAATTTCTAGTACTTTTATAAGCCATTCTTCTATATCGGAGACTTTATCAGTCTTCCAGTGTCGTGCATATACTATCCTTGCCGCAGTTATCATATACAATGTGCCAATGTTTCTTTATCAAAATTTCTTGTGTTTCCGGCAGTATATTTAATAGAAAAAGTTCCGGTAACAAAAGAATGTTGACATTCAAAATTTCTGATATTATTGCATGTATAGCTTTCCAGTATGACTTAAATACATGGACAAGTCCAGTACATGTGAAAAAAAGTCTCGTCTGCATCATGGCATTTCCAGCACTTGTTATTTGATGTCTTTTATATTTAATTTAAAAGAGTCTAGATACCACCTATAGAGCATTTTCAAATAGTTTTCCTTCAGATCATGGGATAGTGTAAATTTCTGAGTTCTATGCCAACTTTTATTCCAATCTTGCAACTGAATTTCTCTACCAATATTCTGAGCCCATTTAATCATTATATCTTTTATAGTTTCTGATTCTAATTCATGATCTAATAGAAATCTGTAAATCTGTGACGTTAAATGAGTGGGCTTCTCGAATATTGTGAATTTTCAAACTCATTTTTATCATACCTACTCTGGAATCCTTCAAGTTTAAAGAATTTTTTGTAGTGCTCTTTTTAACTCATTTTTAACTTTTATTTTTTTAAAAAATAGAAATTTAGTTTAATTGTGTTTTAACAATTTTATATTAAGGGTTTTTAAATTGTATCATGCTTTTAAACATTGTATGCCACCTTGGATCCTGTCCTGGTGAAAGATAGGATAGTTAATTAATAAGTAAGTAAGTAAGTAAGTAAGTAAGTAAGTAAGAAAGACACCCAGCATTTCAATGAAATCGAAGAAATTATCCATCAAGGGGGTAAGGGAAAGCAAGCTACTTCCCTTCATTGTTCTGAACACCAGCCCTTTCAGGACACCCCTCTTCAGGACATACGTCTGCATTTATGTTTCTGAAATGCTGTAGGTTTCTTAACCCATGTTCCCTTTACACTATACTGTATGTAGCAGTGATGTCATTATTTGCTAAATTCATTCTTAAAGGAAGAAAGAAGTAATTTTAGCAAAGTTATTCTCACTGTGGGGAAGTGTCTGAAAGCTATGCCATTTTCTGAAAACTATTTATAGTTGAGGATTTATGCTGTAGCAAAGTTGTACATGCTTCTTTTGCGAAGAAAATGTACACAGAAAATGTTTTCCACATCAAAAAACAAAACAAAAGCCACATGTTAATTTTTCACAGACTAAAGCCCAACTACAACATTTTCTGTGCAAGAACAATCAGTTTTCTACCCCCACCCCAAAAAAGTGATTTTTGCACAGAGTTAGTCTTGAGCTACAAAGACACTCCTTGTCAGGATTTCCTGACATCCAAGCATGTATTTTTAAATCATTTTCAAATATTTTAGAATATTCTTTCCGTCCCTAGTGTAGTTTTCATAACAATCATCCACCAAATATCTAGAAACTTAAACACCTCCTTTTCCCTTTCTTTTTCTTTTTCCTTTCCTTTCCTTTTCTTTTTGCGTGTGTGCAGGGAAGCTGTAAACAGGAAAGACTGCTCTGGCATTAAACCCCCTGCTTTTATTCTTCCGAACATTAGCAACCTTTTTCCCACAAAAAAGGAAGCTATCTCTGCAAATTTCATCTTATTCTGCCAAGAAATAAAAAATGTTGTTAGGAGTTCTTTTTCCTTTTTTTAAATGAAATGTAGAGCTTCACAGCACAAGGGATTCTTGGAATCCTTATCAACTCTATGTTGCTTTAATTCAACACTTCACAGAAATCCTTTTGTCTATATAGGTGGAAATTTTAGGTATAATCTCATCCTAAGGTGCTTCATCATCTGCAGAATTTATCCAGTGTGAAGAAACAGGAGCAAAAAAGTTTATAGACATCTGCTGATTTCCGGTGATAGTCAATGGAAGGAGTGAAAATTTGAATTTCCAAATCAAGATTCAGACTGAGCAGTCTCTGAAGATGGCTGAGCTCTCTGAAGTGAACTAGTCTGTTTTCTGAATAGCTGTAGTTGAACTGGAAACGAATTGTGAAGTTAGCGCATGCTTTCTGAGGCCCTTTCCAGACATGGGGGGGGCGCAAAAACAGGACTCACCGGATTTCCTGAGCATCCGGGTGAGTCCGTTGGGACGAGGAGAAGTGCAAGCTCATCGCTCCACACTGCTCTGGCGTCCAAAATGGTGGCTTCTGGTTGGTGGAGGCTTTCCACCAACCGGAGAAGCTCGCCAGCTGAAAGCCCACCCCCGGAAGATCTGCAGGCACACACTTGCGTGCACCTGCAAATCTGCTCCGGAGCGCGGCGATGGAGTGACATGGAGTCGTGCGCTCCGTGCTTTTTAAAAACCTCTGAAAAGAGGTTTTTAAAAAGCACTCTGCGTGACCAGGTTTGGTCGAGCAGAACCGGACTGAGGTACGGAACTACAAAAAGTAGTCTGACCCAGTCCATTCTATGGTGCAGAAGACCTCCGTCGGAGGTTACTCTACACCATTTTAAAAGCTCGGTGCGGAAATGGCCTGAAATCACTCATATGAATTGGCCTAAATATCCTTTCTTTATTAGATGTCGTGCTATTTCATCATTTTAACATGTTTTATGACTGAGGTGAAGTTTTAGC
Source organism: Cyclura pinguis (assembly GCA_030412105.1). Lineage (NCBI taxonomy): Eukaryota > Metazoa > Chordata > Lepidosauria > Squamata > Iguanidae > Cyclura > Cyclura pinguis. The sequence goes on along the minus strand of CM059601.1, from coordinate 87,644,405 downwards.
TGGTATAATAAACAAAATAAGGTTTTTCATACATTTCTGAATCACAAATCTACTGTTATGTATAGGAGAAGAATATGTCCTATTACAGAAATAATGGATGATCAGCTCACAGAAAATAGGTTAGATACATACACCATATTGTGATGCCACACGACACTAATTATGCAGCTTCAGTCAATTGCTCCATTAAAATTCACTGTGTGTTCTCTTTTTTAATAAACAAATAAATAGCTGGTTTCAGGGAATCTATACATTCTTTTGCTACAAATATTGTAGCAAAAGGAACATTGCGAAGAGCAGACATTTGTTTCATTTTAGTGAAAAGCTCCTTTTAAAAACATGTTCAGTATATAATCCAGTTAAAGAGGCATTTTTATGTCCCCTTGATTTCAGTTAGAGAATTAAGCCTATGTTTAACTCTTTGGTTTGCATCAATGAGCTTAATTTTGTATAGCTCAAGCCCTTACATTGCTTGCAGGCTGTACCAAATTATATTTACTGGAAAAGAAGTCCCACCACTTTCAAGGAAATTACTTCTTATATTAGTATACTTAGAATTGTGAAGTCAGAGTATAACACTGATGTATCAGTACTACCATTCTGAAGGACAGACAGGTTTTCAGGTGAAAGAAACAGAACTTATATGAATGATGTGTGAAAAATATATTCTAGGGATGGTCCCACGCAAAACTTCACATCTGTTTTGTTTCTCACATCACTTTGAATCAATGAATAAAATCATCACTGGCATCACAGGCCACAATATCTTTATTAATATTCAAGGAAGACTTGTGAATTCATGCATTCTCCTTTATGGTTCTAAATAACAAGGAGAGACGGCTTACATACACATAGAAGACTTCCTGAAGAGCACGGGCAGTGGAGAGTAGGTACCTAACAATGTGGGCAAAGTGAATAGTTACAGGGATGCAAACAGTGTCCACAAATTTTCTTATCTGTGGCAACTTACTTGACAATTTGAGACAATTTTAAAAAATGTTGACTGGTGAGATTTATCTCTGTGTGACAATGAAAAGACCAGAAATTTTTTCATCATCATGGTCAAAGATATTGTATAAAGAGAACAATGAAGGGCAGAAACACTATATTTCATAAAAAAAATTGTCTTTGTACATGGAAAAATTCCACTTTTTTGTCAGGAGACCTAAAATTCAGAAAAAAAACCCCCATCCCCCGAAAACTGAAAAACTCTGACTTGCGGTGACACTAAGGGGAACCTATCAGTGGGGGTTCTTGCATGTCAAACAGTCCAGAGTTCTGTTCAGAGGGGGTTTGCCTTTGCCTTTCTCTGAGAATGAGAGAGTTTAACTTGCCCAAGGTCACCTACTGGGTTTCCATGGCTGATCTGGTCTCCAGAGTTGTAATCCAGTGCTCAAACCACACTGGCACTTGTGAGACTACAAATCCACAACTGACAACAGGCCACACTGACAACTGAATTCCTGAAAACTGGACACACTGTTGGGCTTCTAAGAGCTGAAGTCCAACATATGGAATCCAAGTTTGGGAACCACTGATCCAGACCATGGACATATTCACACTAAAACTCTTTAGTGCCACTGAGGCACAGCTTTTCCACCATTTGTTGGAAGCAGAATTAAGATGGGACTTAAGACAGTACTATATTAAGTAGCAATGGCTTTCCCCATGCCAAAATTTCCCTAAGGAGAGTTTCTTTCATTACTGAGCTCACCTCTCTGTTCTTTAAACTGCAAAACAGTGCTGTTTAAAAACAATGACAACACAAACACACACACAATATGAAAGGAATTAATTAAACATGCCCATGGGGGGAAAAACTAATTCACACAAAGGCTCTTTGAGGGAAAATATTTCACTGTTCCACCAGCCAAGATCTATAAGAAGAATTCAGTGCAGTTGAAGATGCAGCAGAGAGGTACAAGAGCATTTTATTTGGCTCCATTTTTCTGTGCCCCATTTTTCATTTATGGATTCATTTCCATATCGCAGTGCCCCATTTTTCGGTCAGTGCTTTTCCGTCCCATATTCTATGTCCTTTAAGCAGTACACCTATACACCGGGGATAGGAATCACATGAAGTGTTGGAACTGAAACTACCAACATTCACCACCATTAGGTGCTTTGCTGTTTTGGCTAGGGTTGCTATGACTTATAGGACTACTAAGACTTGGTCTGCTAAGATCTGCAGTCTAACAATAACAGAAGAGGTGCACAATTCTGATCCCTGCCTTAAATAATCCAGAACCACCCATTTATAGCAGGAAGATTAATCTCTCTCAGTTCAAAATTTACAGGGGCAAGAGCTGATGTCAATAAATAAACAGTCATTCCTAGATTGTTTGCTGAAACTTTTAAAATTTGCATAATTCTGTATAGGATTTTACTGTTAGCCATGCAGTCTCTTTGCATTAATACTCTCTAGCAGTAGCACTTTAAGCTTTTTTTTTAAAAAAACAAGGACTACATCTCCTCTGTACGTATCCTACCAGGAGCTGCATGCCAATGACGGAAGAGACTAAGACTGGGTGAGCTCATGAATATATACAAAGATCCAAGGGCAGCTTCTGAATATTGTATTATTGTGGTAGTGAATCCTTTATGGGGTTTAGTCCAAACTACAAAGGTGCTATTCAGATTGAAGAACGTATTTGGTAAATAGAGTTCAACACCTTAGATAACTCCCTTAACATTTAGACTAAAATCTCAAGTTGGCATGGATCCCACCAGCCTTCTTGCAAAGATCTTTTTGTCTCATCTCCTCAGAATCACAGGGAGTCTTTTGCAAGTATCGTTGATTGATTAGCTGCATTTCTATCCTATTTTTGCTTCAGTGGTGATGTATACGGGTTACCTCCTCTCTAATTTATCTGCACACCAACTTTGTAAGCCAGGTCAGGCTGAGGGAGTGATTGCTGACCCTGGGCATTTTGTGCCACAGTGGAGACTTGAATCTGGATCTTCTTGAGCTGTCTGACACTCTAAGCACTAAACCACAGTACCACAAAGTAAGTATTCAATATACAGAGCGGACTGAACAGAATGCCACTCAATTCCCCCTACCCAGACACTCATTGGGATTAGGCTTGTCATTAGGCTTAAAAGAAAACACTACATGAGAAACTGATCATGAATATGAAGTAGGTCAAAATGAGAATAAATTTGCTGAACACTTGAAAAATGGTTTCAAATTTGTTGACTATTTAAACAACAAAGACCATCTTTCGACAATCCCATTACACTAATGGAAATTTTGAAAAGACTTACTGACAATGTAATTACACTAAACCTTATGAGAAATACCTTGTTTCCCAGGTATATAAACACAGAGCTGAGATTGGGTCCTGAATCAGGTTGAGAAGGAGTCACACACACCTGCATATACACATACACAGACATAGACAATTACTTTTGGCCAAGAGAGAACATCTTCTCAGCCTCTGCTTCAGCTTGGCTGCAACAGTAGTCTGATCAGATGAACAAATCTTGAAATATTGAAACATCAATATTTTTATAGAGCTTCCAAAGGAGAAGAAAATGCATACAATCATAAACATTGTCATAAACAAGGGGAACAGAACATAGATTATTCTAACACTTTTTTGTAAATAAACGCATGTTCTCAGTGAGTTGTCTTGTTGACGTTTGACACAGTCCTTGCAGGAACACAGAATGGCTAGTTTAGAATTGCTTAGGAAATCACAAATAAAACACTAAATGCTTGGAATTTTTTTTTTTACCCCCAACAATGAGGGAACCTTTAAAGATACTCCTAACCAACTGGTCTTCGGCAGAATCTTAAAAGTACATTTGTACATTGGTAACATCTATGTGCCAGCTGTTTACATTATATATCCACAAGTGTAAGATGTTTTAAAGGAAGATAAAACCATTAAAGAAGAAGAAAGTCTTCCAGTGATTGCAGTAACAGACATTTTCTCAGCATAATAACTACAGGGAGTGGTGTTGGGTGGAACAGGACAATAAGGACAGCACTTTGGCCGGCTGATTCCACCTCCCACTCTCTTACTTCCATGTGTATGTCCATGTGTATTCCAACAATTTTGTTATATAATAAACCACCCTGTTCATCAACATTCTGTCATCATACCACTTCCGTTGAGAGATGTAAACCACAAGCAAAACAGATTAGTGTCTGTCATGAAGTAAGTGATTTACATCCTTCTCATTTGGAGAATCTATCCATAAAACTGATAACTTCCTTGATCAGTAAACTTATCTCTGCACTCTGGAAAATTTGACTAGCAACAAGGGTTGCAAACTACAGGAAGTCTCAATTTGTCATTTTGGCAAGAGATATTTAGCTTTATGCTAAAATTATAGCTAACATCTGGTAGAAAACAGTAGATACAATTTTGAAGCATGAATTCATTGGGTGAACTATTGCATGGTCAAAGTGTACACAGTGGTAATTTTGTATATAAAACACTAATTAAGGGGGAACAAGAGTGCCTTTTAATTAAAGCAAATTGCAACAAAAGTAAAATTAGAAGCCTTAATACTCTATACCTTCTATAATTGCTGAGATAATGAATGGAAGGTTTGACTCCTCAATCAGTTCAATGAGGTTTACAAATCATCAGATTTCAAAATTATCTCATACACATTGACTCAGATAGGGCAAGTTGAAAAGTGCTGAAATGTAACACATTTACCCACTGTATTCCAAATTTTGCTCAGTCATATTTAACATACTTATTTCAGATTTGAAAATTGCAGTGAAGATGTGAAAACTGCAGGCATGTGAAAACTGCAGGCATCTTTCGTAGAGGCTTGTCACAGAAAGGTATCATTCATTGGTCTGGTGAACTCAGAACAGTGGATCAACATTTATTAAAATTTTACTGCCTTATGGGAGCAACTGATGGCAAAATTCTGGAATGCATACTCACTTTCATTCTGAAGCTAGAATGCTGCCACTACACTAGTGCTTTTAGTGGAACTGTATGTTTCAGGATGAATCTAGGAATTCCATGTGCAGTACTTATTTTTTCAGTTCACATATTGAGAACCCAGCATTGTGAGGGGTTACAGTTCTCTCCTTGGCTAGTGGTTTTCACCAGAAGGTTGTATGGCAGTTCCTGAGGCCCAGAAAGGATTGTACTCCAGGTACCCTGGAGGAGGTTATATTTCTGTCTATTAGAAACATTGTAGAAGGATTGTAGCAGTAACATCATATGGATCTTTGGACTACATTTCCCAACAGTCTTTGCTGTTATCTATAGCCTTGAGTTTAGAGTGAGAATTGCCCTCCTTGTTAAAGGAGGAAAAATACAGATACTGAGAGAGGGGATTACGTCTTGAAATTAGGTCTGTGAGAACTGCTGAAATGCCAGTCAGGGATTCAAAAGTAGAATAGATTGTCCATCTTAGCAGTTTGGAAACAAAGCTAACCCTAGGAATATTGTTTGTTTTTACAGGTAGACTCTGGGGAGAAAGCCCTGGGAAAGGAGGGTCTGCTATACTTTTGCTGAAACTGTGAGGGAGAACATACGGAACTGTTGACATTTTGAATCCAGTTCTTTTCCCCCATCCTCACGGGCAGTTATGACCTTCTCTGTTTATCAACCCCATTAAACTTGTTAGCTGTGTGTTTGTGGTGATTGCTGGAACCCACCAGAGTTATTGCAAAGGCTGCTAATACAAAAGTGTCTTCAGCACTTGCCTTTAATAAATATTTGTCTATGTGATGCTGTACAACTGGAATGGCTCTCAGAGCAGATTGTATTCGGCTTCTGAGAGAGACGGAGAGAGGAGAGATGGTTAACTGCCCCCAGACTTACATTCTAAAAAAGTCATAGTACAGAAGAAAATGGGAAAAAGAAAACAAGAAAGCTCAGCCACAACTCCTTAATGTCACAGGGTTCCACAGCTTGCTGGATGACAGCTGAAGAGAGGGAAAACCCAGTGGGACTATCTTCTCAGTAGGGTTGATGGTATCTCTGCTTTTCTAGTTATACAGGCATGCAACTGATTTATGATTTTGTTGCAATACCATGAGAGGCTTCATTCCTGTAAGGAATCCAAGAACTAACCAATGCCTGTGTAGAGAACTTTTGACTGTCTGTATGTTTTAGCTGACACACTCCATCCATGAATATCAAAGTCTCTCACCCTTGAAACTAGTGGCATAAAAGACTGTGTAAATGTGGAGGGTCATCTTGATTTATTTTAGCCTGGTGTCATTTCCATCTTGTCTATACTTCTGGGACTGGAGTGTGAGCAAGAGAACTCTGCCCGGTTATAAACTAGTGCCCACCATGCAACAAAGTTTAAATTACACAGGTAGAAGTTCAGAAAGGTGTGCTCAATTCCTCTCACCTCTGCCCCACATTGTCCTGGTCATGTACCGTCTTATGAAGCAGCTGAGCCTTTTTCTCTATTGCTAGAGGAATCCTCCTGTGAGTTGACCTGTATCTTCTCCAGGCAGAATGTACTGCATAAGCTAGTTGTTGCACCAGTTTCTATGAGTCTAAAAATCACACAGTGACTTTGCTATATTTTTTTTTTAAAAAATGCTGTCTTCACATGAGGAACCACCCATCCCCTCTGCATTTACAAACTGCTTTGAAACTAAAACTTAAGTACTGTTATATGTGAAAATACCATTTTGATTGAAAGATGCTTTTTATTCCAGTATAGACCACTACTCTAAAATCTGAGTCAATTCCACTGATGTATCTGTGTTTTGTGGATTGCAGCCTTAAGTTACATAGCTTTTGCAGCTACAATCCAGATGTAGTTCTGTTTATAAGCAAGTGATGTAGGCAGCCAAGTGAAGCAAAGATGTCATGCAGAATAATTTGTCCTTTACATGTATATATAAAAAAATCTTTACAGTGCCAGGGGATTTTGCTCAGCTATGGTGAATGAGCATTGTTGGGTCCATTGAATTTTCCCAGTGCTTGTAGTGTCATTCAATGTGAGTGGCACAAATAATAGGCTCCACAGATGCTGATGTATGGGATTAGACACAATCACTTTTAATACCATACTCTTTCTCCTAAATGGATGCTTGCAGCTCAAAAGCAAGCTTATATCACCCAAGAAACAGGGTACCAAAAGTAATTGCACAATAGAAATGTGTTAGCAGAAAAAGGTAAGCTACTTTACCTTGACCTGGCAAACACTGGCCCTGCTAGCTCTATTGTGGTATGATTTTCTCATATGAAATGTCCCTTTCACAGTTTCCTGTTCTGCTGGGGTCTGCACTTATTGGGGGTTAGTGTTTCCCAGGGTGTTAGCCCTTTGGGGAGCTCTATGAAAGCTAAAGCTGTAAGAAATTAGCCTTCTTTTAGCAGAATTACAGAAAAAGCATGTCCTAGTCTGTGTGTGTCTTCCCTGAACTGGAGGCTGATTTGAAAGCAAAAACAAGGCAGGTAGCTTCAGATTCCAAACTTAGAAGATTTATATATCCATTAGAGAAACTAAATCCTAACTAACAAACAAAGGGATTTAGGAAGGTAGTATCTTCATTTTAAACTCACCAACTTCTTGATGAAGAGGCTAGTATATAGAAAGAAGTTATTAGAAGCAAGATTGTCAAAGGGAGAGAGAGAGAGAGAGAGAGAGAGAGAGGAAGTGTGGTATTCTAAGTATGACCAGTACTGACACCAGAATGTATCCTGGGTCACATGGTCTGGATACCCTAGCCAATAATTTTAAAATAACACAGAGCGACTGTTGAGACTTTAGCTGTGAGGCCAGGAAGGGCTTTTACATTAAAAAAACAACTAAAAACCTAACCTTATCCTACCTAAACCCCATTTGTCGTAGAACAAGAGGGGGGAGACAGTATACTAGAATTTTCCAATAGTGCTAACCACAGCTAAATCAGATCCAGTCAAATTAGGCAAAGTCCCAAAAGCCAGTCTCTTTCAGGAACAAATGGCAACCAAGAATTCAAAACCTCATGCTTAGCATGTGGAAGCACTTCTGTTCATTACCTGAGTTCTTTAGATCCTGGCCATGACAGGGAAAACAATTTCTTTTAGCAAAGCATTTCTTCTCTAAGCATGCTTCACAACATCACCATTTTCAATGCATTTCACAGCCACCTAAAAAGCAAGGGATAGCCACATTTCTGCAGATGCACAGCTTTTAAAAATCTAGCTAGGTTGAAATTTTAGACGAGTGAATGATCAGGAACCCAGGCAAATCAAGTTTGGACTTGAAACAAAGTACGCTTATTCAAGCTGTTGCAATAATTAAATACAGAAACAAGTTAGCTCAGGATCTAATTGACATTCTGTCACTTGAAGCTGATAAAGTAAGATCCGCCGTCCTTCTATAGACTAAGCTATAGCTCAATCTGAAGTTTTCAGACTGATTTGCAATTGCAAAGCAAATTCCTGAGGCATATACTCTGCCTGAATCCAGGCACAATTTGTGTTAATCTGTCAGTTTTGCTGGTAGGTTATAATTCCACTCAGCCCACCTGCAAATAACATTTCCATGCAATTGAATTATTCTCAAATACACAACAGTTATTGGTTGTTGTTTTTTTAAATGAACTCACCTCCCTATGAGTAAGTGAAAGTCTAGGAGAAGTTAGCAGAGCCTATATCTGAGATGATTTTATCTGTTAAAAATTATATTTAGAAAGCTCAAAGAAGCTCATATAGTAACTCCAAGACAGGACAAGCCCAATATATTCTACTGTCCTAAGTGGTTGCATTACTAGAAAATATAATATATAAGGGTAGTTGAGAATTTTGCTTTAGTTCATTTTCTGTGGCTATAGAACAGGATATATATATACTTGGATTCAGGGCAAGAGATGAATATTTTAGTGTGTAGATAGGTAGAGGTATATATGAAAACAATTTTTATAGGGATTTTTTTTTAAAAAAATCACACTTTCTTCATATCAGGATGGAAAGAATTTGAGATTTCAAAAAAAAAAAAAGAAAGAAAGAAAGAAAGAAAGAAAGAAAGAAAGAAAGAAAGAAAGAAGAAAAAAAGACCAACCAAATATGAGAGAAACAGAAACAAGCAGATTCAACCACCCAGGGTCTAGTATGCTTAACTCTTAAAAGTCTGAATTTGAATCTGTGTAGACTCAACCATGTTGATGCTGAATTACAATTGCTACATCTTTGTTCACTTCTGTTTTGTTTCTAGAGATCAATGTGACATGGTTCTTTCTGTGCCTTGTTATGCCTGTTGAAGTCAGGTTGTGGAAAGTGGGAACAAGGGGCTCACTTCCATCCACATTTAGAAGACTTGTCGTGGACATGAACAATCTTTTAGCAATGTGATCATGTAGGAATTCCCCATATAATTTGTATAATTATTTACAAAATGATAGAAATTATTTTACACAACAGTAAACTTTGCAAAATATACCATTTACAGTCATTCATGATAGATGCTCTAGGCAATTATTATTATTATTATCATCATCATCATCATCATCATCATCATCAATCAGACAGACTTCAAACACCCAGTGGAAAAGTTGGAGAACCCACTGGTAAACTTCCTTTGAGTTCTTTACCAACTTTTCTTCTTGCTAAAACATAAGACTGTAAAAGAGGTGCTGATAAAGAAGAATAATACATCAGATAAACAGTGCTCAAGCCCAGCTTCTTCTTTTTTCTTCTTCTTTGAGTTAGGCTGCTTTTATGTTGGGGTGATAGTTTCGTAGTGTGGTGTACCATAAGGACAGAAGAGGCTTTTTTAAAATTATTATTAGTGTTAAGTGATGTATATGAAAAAAAAAAGGCTTTTTAAAGAACAAAACTGTTGTAGAAGAGACCTTGAGGTTAATCAATCACATCAGATTTGCTCCAGAGAAGAGCCGAATTATTTAAAATTAATGAACTAGAAGACCTTCTTCTATATAAAATCAAGTACAATGAAGTGTGAGGCTGGGACAATGAACGGCTAGGAAAAACATCTCCAACCTGACCCAATACATATTTACCCAAAAGGCAATTAATGCAATGGGTTTATCTTCAGAGAAAATGAACCCAAGACTGCAGTCTTGAATAAGCAACAGTTAGCTAGTTCACTGACAAATTTTGCAAAACTATTCATTGGTCTAATTTACGTTATGGCAAGCAACTATAAGTGAAGATCGAGAATGCTTTTAATAAAATTTCCTTTCACCAAGCTAGTAATAATCTCACTATTTCCAGGCACACCTGGTGTACACCAATCTCTTTTCCTGTGAATCCTCTGACATTGTACCATTCTTGTGCTGGGGCTTTCTCTCCATTTTTATTTCATATCCACGGACTTTCTCTTCTCTTTCTTCCCCTTATTCTTTCCTTACTTTTTGTAACTAGCCATAGCAGGAACTGAAGGATGTTCTCCCCTGCAATTCCTTACACCTGTAATGCTGCTAGGATGTATTACAGATCCCAAGGAAGAAAGATAAAAGAGAAACTTTCCTACCTTTCACCACAGCAACCAGAAAAGTTCTAGTGGGTGAGCAAAAGAAGTTCTTCTTAGGCTTGGATTAAAATCTAAGCCAGCAAAGAATTCAAAGGCATAAATCTCACTGGTCTATCACCAAAGTTTATATTCCAAGCCAAGCAACTGAAGCACTTAAGTGAAAATGATACTTTAGTAAGAAAGAAGGTGTTGGCTTTATTGCTCAATGATCAGAGAATATATTCCTTTGAACCAGGTGTAGTAGTGATGGCAAAAACATCTAACCCATAGATGAAAGACTTTTTCATTCTGCATCTCTTCTTTCCTGTTATGTATAGTACAAGAGAGAGAAACACATATTTGTATTTGAAGGCATGTGCAATATTTTTCTATAGTACTTTTATATATATATATATATATATATATATATATATATATTTTCATTTATTGATTGATTTGTAACACTAAAACAAATATACATTCAGAAAAAGAAAAAGATAGAAAGAAGAAAAGAAGAGAAAAGAGAAAAAGGGGGAGAAAAGGAAAAAAAATATTATTAAAAGACTGTAGATTGCTGACCTTCCAATCCTAAGAGTAATGAAAAGAAAAATAAAGAAAAAGAAAAAAAATTTATTCCACCATTACAAATCCAGCTAAACAATCCTGCTAATTACTAATAACCACAATCACGGATTATTACATTGCTAGATTTCTTATTGTTCAAAAAGCCCATAAACAGTATCCAATCTGTCAAAAAGTCTTCAATTGGCTTATCTATTAGAACCCACATTAATTTGACAATTTCGGCTGGGAGACTTTTAGCAATCCATTCTTCCATCAGCAGTGCCTCACTCCATTTCTAAGTATGAGCAAACAATATTCTTGCTGCTGTTGTCATGTATTGAAAAATTGATCTGTATTTACAGTCCAATTCTTTATCCATAAGGTCCAATTGAAACATTTCTGGTAACACTACAAAGTCTACTTTTGATTTTGTTTGATTAATATATAAATCTTAGACTTCTCACCTTCTTACATGTCTACCACTTATGAAAAAAGAAATCCTCCTTATCTTGACATCCCCCACACTGGTTTGGAAGATTTGACAGGTTATTTGGGGTTAGATACCATCTGTACATCATCTTATACAAGTTTTCTTTTAAATTACTGCATAATTTTATATCTTTGCAACTTGTTTTTTTCCCCATACATACATATGAACATTATGCCCGAAAGTCTGGGTCCACCTTAGCATGCAGTCTTTCACAGGTTCATATTTTGTCTCTAATTTCAAAGGTGATTTATACACTTTTTAAATTCCATGGTCATCATCTTAACATAACTTTAAATAAAACTCATTTTCTCCAAACTCTATGGGTACATTTCTCTTATCTTTATTAACTCTGTCTTTAAGTTGCATATAAGCAAACCAAGTAAACTCTTTGTCTTCCTTCCAATATTTACAAAATAAATGTCCTGGTATGCTTCTTGAGGCACTATTACATTTCATGTTTATAGAGAAATGTGCACAAACAAGGTAGACGTGGTAAGCAAATTTCCAAGTCACTTTGTGTACATGCTTTCATATTGTCTTTACCTTTGAACACTGTTTACAAATTCTAGAATGCATTTGAGATGCTTCACCTTAAGGGACATCCAGCTACACAGTCTGGGTTTCTTTATTCAAAAAGGTGAGAGCGAGGATGAAATTATTATACAACTCAGGAATCAAAAAGGGTATGTGAGAGGAATCTTATCACCCAGAGTAACATGTACTGAGAAAGGCAATAACTTGGGTATTTCTGAATTGGTAACCCGCCCACAATCAAACCAATACGGTCCACTAGTGAAAGTTTTCTAATACCTATGACACAATAAGAGGTAACATTCTGTTCAACATTATGAAAGAATGGTACAGAGCAATAGAAGAGAGAGGTCCTTCACCTGAAACGTTTCTGTAAGAGAGAGGCATAACTTGTACAATAACCTGTCCTGCTGAAATTTCCTCTGGTTTGCTTCAAGAACTAGATACTTAGGACTGTTAATTGCCTTCAACCTCCAGTTATTTTTCTTGAGTTTCCATCAAACACAACCATTTCTCCTGAGCCACATATGCACACATCAGTTCTTCCCATTTTCCTTGGTCAGTGGCAGTGAAGTTAGCTTTTTGCTGGCTCCAAGTTGACAATCTTGCCTACATTTTTAAAATACGAAACAGTACAATACATACGAAAAAATGCACACTACATAACAAAACTACAAATATCTAGCTAAATTATGACCAACTGAAAAACAACTACAAATACTTAAAAAGTCGGTTCCTACCCTTGTTGCAAACAGCTCCTGCTAAACAATTACACTTAACTATTAAATCCTTAATTAAAACCAAAGTTACTTCTTGTCACTGACAGTAATTATAATCTTGTCTACATGCCCAGAAGGGAGTTTATCTAGTTAACAAAAAGAACCAATTGTAATAATTAGAAATCACTTGTTAACGTAATTCTTTTATTTTAAATTAGATATATTCTAAACAGTTACATCAAACCTCAAAGTCTAATTAGAAAGGAAAGATTGAAAACCATCTATCTCAGCTATGCTTAACTATATTTATACTGATACATGTAATATAAGTATTATAATCATATTATATAAACCAGGAATAAGTAATGATGGTTAGAATAACAATTAATCCTCTGAAATTATTAATTAATATTAGATATTATTACTAAAACCATATATTGTGAACATTATAAATATTCTAAAATAGCAACAAATTGAAATCCTTTATTATTTGCATATTATACATCTCATGTTGTATTAAAAAATAGGTCAGAACAAGTTAAAAACCTGTTATCATCAATTTGTTTTGCCTATATCAAACCTAGATCAAGGCTACAGGTAGCCTTGTTAGGAAAGCCCCCTGAACAAAATGATCAGACAGAGAGGAAGACAATCCAGCTACTCTAAAAGTACTGTGCGTGACCATGGCTTGCTTTGCTCATATGTGACATGATGGTAATGTCACTGTTGCAGTAGAGAGTATGTGTGAGGTGGATCAGTGGGCAGGCTATGACAAAGTATTGGAGTTGCGTATGGCATTTGTCAATGCTCCCTTGGGTAACCTGTTACCCTCAGATACAATGGAATATGCTGCCCCATCTCCAATATTAAGGTGAAATTCAAATGCCTGTGTGGTTGGCTTCTGTACATGGAATGGAAGCAAGAGGGGGAGAATCATCCTTTTTTTTTAACCTCAGAGATCCAAATTGAATACAGGTCAGTCATGCTTATTCCCTTTTGATAGCCTTTTGCAAAGAAATGAGTATTTCTCCAACATTAATTTCAGAATCAGTACATGTAAATTCATAATTTAAAAATGTTTTCTTTTTGCAAAAGTGCTCGAGCCCCAATTCCAAACTAAAAAATGGTACCTCAGTGCTCTGGCAGCCCGTTCTTGCATTCAAACAATACAGGAGAGGAAAAATGCAAATAGATATAGAAAGCATGTTGCTGGTAGCCAGATTTTTCCCCTTTTCTAAAGGTGTATCAGTGTATAGTGCATTGATAACATACAAAAGAAACAGGTTCAGTATGAGCAAGTAGATAATGGTAGGTATCAAACATTGTTAATGTCAAAATGGTTGGCATTAATAGGCAGATTTTTAAATGTTGACCTTATGTGGAATTGACATATACAATGAAAGGCAGTGCAGTGAAAGATGCTGGTGATGAAATGACAGGTAGGAGGGGAACCACACAGGAGTATTATTGCAAAAGAGGGTGTTTAGCAAGAACTCCAGATCTGTGTTTGAGGTGGGGACGGATGTTCTGGAGCCCAGAAGGCCACACCTGTGGATTTGACTCCTCAAGAGGACACCAGCCACTTCTTTGTGGCTGCCGTTTGGACAATCAGAAATTACATCCTTACTTCTTCAGCTTTAGAAGGGGGACTTGGCTCTTTTGGGATGGGAATCACATTTCGGACAACAAGAAAGAGCCTGGCAAATGGGGTTTTCACCTTTAAAATGTGTATTTTGGCTGTAAAACAACTTCTTGAAGCCAAAGCTTTTGGGGGGTGATACAGCCTTGGAGTGTCAAGAGGGATGTCTCAAGGGCTACAGTGACACCTGAAAGAAACGTATGCCACCCATGGACCACATGATTCCAAATCCTAGCCTAAACAAATGGCCATATAGGTTTCCTTCTTTCTCCTTCCTGCTTCCTGCATTTAACAATCATACCCCAGTTGATACTCCAATGGAGTACTGCCTGGTAATAAAATGAATAGATGAAAAAGCTCTTCAACTTCTCCTACAGTGTATCTTGGTGGATCAAGGTAATGACCACTCATTTCCTAAGCATTATTCTCTCTAGGTTTGCTGTAAACCAGTTTCCCTTCTTTTCTTCCCTTTTGAAATGTTTTGTGTACCCCCCCCCCGCTTTCTTTTTAAAAAAATGCTGGCCCTCTTTTTTTGCCCTCAACACATGTGCATCTATCCAGGGACCTAGACACATACCTGAACTACACTTTCACTTAAATCAATCTTCAACTTTATTGATATCAGAACCTGAACTGCAAATTAATACACTCAGGAAATCAATACTTAACTGTAGAAGAAGGACGAGTGGAAGCCGAAGCAGGTCAAATTAAAAGAAATGATATGGACGAAGAGAAGATACAATGCAAGGCCAAGCTTTCCAGGCTTTAACTCAGTATAACAGAAAACTGAGCCAGATGGAGACATTTGGGTTTTGTTTTTTGTTTTTTTGCTTTTACCAAAGAAGAATTGGTCTAAGAAGAATTGCTGTTTGAGGCAAAGAATCAGTGTGTGATAATAGTGAAGCTTTTTTCAGCCATTTGCCTCAACAATTGGGTCCAGGAGCATGGATTCTATGCAAACCCCATTTTCCAATATGCTTGTGGACCTGGAAATGAGAGATATTTGTTCATTATGTGTGAACTTCTCTCGAGGGCTGTGTAATCATCTTTGGCTGAATGTAGTTATAGAACTTCCATGATCAAGAACTCTGATAAGACTGTGTTCTGCCTCATTTGCATATGACTGAAAATTATGCACAAATGTACTATGGTTCCCTTAAAGGACCTTGTGGGTGCACAGAACTGGAGTCAACCCAAGTTTAAGGTGTTTGGCTCTGTTTCACTCCCAGGTGGCAGGGGAACCGTGCAATGGCTTTTGCCCTTGCAGACTCCAATGGCTGCTATCCTGAGTCTACCCAGCATGCAAACTGGGTGGAGTAGTCCCTGTTAGCTGACAGGGCAGTCAGTCATTGACTGAATGTGACACCATGAGAGGCCAGTCCTCTTCAGTAATAACCTGGATTAAGGCCTGCTTTCAGTTCCAATAAAAGATATCCATTTTATTTCAGCAAGAGTAGCCCATCAACTTCACTGCTGCCTTCCAAAATCTGATTTACTGCTCCAATCCCCCTCTCTAGCTGATGCTCCTTTGCATTTTTTAAAAACCTGCAGCATACATAAAAAGACTAGCTTAATTGTGGCATGCAACCTGCTTCTTAATGGTAGTCACTATTGGGAATAGTCATATATGCTATTTTAAAAAGAACAGCCCCTGTTTCAAAAATGTTGGTAGACAGTTATGTACATCAACATGTCTTCTTTTTGAAGGGCTGCTCTATTTAAGCCCAGTTAAAGTTAGGCCATTTCCACACGGACTTAAAGAAATGGTGCAGAGCGTCCTCCAGGGAGGATGTCTGCACCTGGGAGCGGACTGGATTGGACCTACTTACTGTAGTTCCGCACCTCAGCCCACTCCTGAATGACCTGAAGTGGTTGTCCAGTGTGCTTTTGAAAGACGGCTTGAAACAGGTCTTTCAAAAGCACGGAGCGTGCCACTCCGTTCCCGCGCTCTGGTGCAGATTTCAGGTTCGCACCAGTGCGAGCCTGCGATCTGTTGGGGGCGGGCTTTAGGCTGGCGAGCTTCAGCGGTTGGTGGAGAGACTCAACCAACCAGAAGCAACCATTTTTGTCCCTGGAGCATGCGGAGCGGCGGCCACACACTGCTCCAGACCAGCCTGGACCCAAGCGTGGAGCCAAGAAGTCCGGTAAGTACCAGCATGGGGCGATTCCCTCACCCCATGCGGAAATGGCCTTAAAAAACTATAAGAAGAAGGGGTAAAGCTCTTGAGTCTGCTCATAAACCAGCAATGCTCGGACAACAGAGCCAGTATATAGATTTTCCCATGTCTAACTCTGAAGAAATTTAATGTATTACATTTTTGTCCCACCCATTCCTTATAACATGAGATGCAAACAACTGCCAGACTGGGAAGGTTCATTTTACAACAGTTAGAAAATGCCTTCACTCCATTTTGGCCAGCACTAATGCAAGGCTAATCTATGATACTTCTCTAGCTGAGGCAAAGGACAAGATGGCAATTCCACCCCAGATCATATATAGAAACTGACACAACTGACAAATGAACCCACCTGTTCTGAGACTAGTGTAGAACCACATGGAAGATTGTGTGGCATACACATCTCTATCTTTCAACAGCCAGGGATTTCAGAAGGAAGAGCTGGGTGGCTACTATGACTGCATTGTCACATCTAGCAGAATGGTAGATCCCTGTAATATCTGCCTGATGATAGAACTGGCCTTGCAGTTATGTATATTTGACTTGGTTTCTTTCATGGTTGAGGTGAAAGTATGCCTTGATTGGGTGAGGGTCTAAATGATTTGTCTCAGCCAAAATTTTGGGAATGGTGTTGGATCATGTGTGAAAACAAACATGAAATGTTGTAGACCATCTTGTCCATTTTTGGCTACTTTCTCTTGAAAAACCAAACCAAACCAGAGGTTCTGTGTGATGGCACTACCTACACTGTTTTGTACAATGACATGGTAGTACTAAATACAGAGTAAAATGTATATAACAGAAAATGGTTACATCTCTAAAGGCTCCTTGTGGCCTCAAAACTTGTGGATGTACAGCAGAATTTAGAATCAATATTTCATTGCATAGAAATATGAAAAAAAATGTAATACTAGATTTGGAAAAGCTTTTCTTAGAGTGTTTTTAACTTTAGAATGGAGGGGAAAAACACTACTTTAAGAGGATTCTACTGTATGAGCTCACAACTATGCTTTCATTATGTTCACCTTCTAATGTTGTCTAACAGGAGGAGCTTTGCTTCCTTCAGTACCTGACAGCTGACATTAGCCTTTAAAAATCGATTCTTCTGTGAAAGAAGAAAACAGAAGATGGTTCCTAGTGTCAGTTAATAGCCTTTAGGAAGGCTCATTAAGAGAGGAGCTGCTTCACAAGAGCCTTTGAAAAAAGAATTGTTCACACATTTAAGGATTCTTGTGATTATTCTGCAGTTGGCTATTATGGTGGCAAAATGGTAAATCGGGGCTTATGATGTTGGAAAAGCAACATCAAACAGAAATACAATCTAAACAAGAAAGTATTGTTTGGATTAGAACATGGGCGGTATCACAACAAGAGCCAAGGGAAAATCATGAAGGTAATTACCATGTTTTTCTCTAGTTTTCTCATGCCCTTTTGCTTGTACAGTAAACCACAGAATCATCTAGGTATGACATACTGACAGATCTCGAAGCTTTAGAAACCCGCTTTATGCAAGTAGTGGAGTGGCATAGCTGGCTACCTGTACGCTCCTGCCACCCAGAAAAGCATTAAATGTATGCCAGATTGTGAAAATAGTGATCATTTCCAAATATGGAAGCTGTATGCATGTAGACTCATGCCTCTATACATGCCATAAAATATACCAGTCTATATAGAAATCATACTTGTTTTTCTTGAAGACACTGCTGATTTACATCATTTCATTCAGGCACCAAATTTACTACATTTTATAAGGGAACTATCCTATACCTAAATACCATTTTCATATATGGAAGAATGTGGAGGTATAGCATGCAGGTGCATGTTTGACTTTATGAAATTATATTTCTCTTTTAACATGGTGTGTAACACACAGTGATTCATGGACTTTTTCACAAAAGCATCAGACTTGTGCCATTCATTGACTAGTAACATAAGATCATTTTAAGAGATCGAAGCATAGGATATTGCACATGGCATTTGATGGAATACAGTTTAACACTGCAATACATATAACCATCTTATGCATTTTTATGTGGGTTAAAATATGGTAATCATTTGCTGACATTGGAACATACACTGTTGTATATGTAAATACGACTGCATTCAGTTCAAATATTATTTCTATTTTGAGCTTGATGTAACATATGGGGTCATATACATATTAAACAAGATGATATGACCACTGTTGACAATCGTTAAAAACATCAGTTAACCGTTTAAATTATAGGATTTGTAGTGAGTATAAAAAAAAAAGTGAAGACCTATAATTTAAATCTGGAGTCAACATCATTTTATGCAAACAGATTTTCATGATTTGGTAAGCTATGGCCTTCACTTTGTTTGATCCATATCTGTCACTGTGTGGTTTGCTCCACCAGCTGCAATGTACATACATGCGTAATGACAGATGCCTCAGTATTTGGAAATGCTCACTTTGTTTCAGCCACAAATAGTGTAAAGCTGGACTTTTTGGAAATGTTTGTTGTGAAAAATTGGTCTATGACAGAAAGAACATTTCAAGCTACATCTCTTTTGACCCTAGAATTGTTTAATGTGACGGCAGAGTCTCAGAGAGAGATATTTCTTACCACATGACACATTACTTTTTTCTACAGAAAATGCAAAGGATTGAACCAGGTACCTTTGGCATTTGAAGCATGTGCTATGCAGCTGAATCCTGGTCCCTCCAGCACTTCATCTGGTTCTGCATCTGTAGTTATGTGATTGATAAACATACTCTCCACTTCAGCTGGTATTGTAACATTATTATATTACACTAGTGCCCCACTTGTCATCCTGGAGGCTCCAAGCAGGAAGTGATTGCTTACTTTGCTTTTCTTCTACAAGCACAGTGTTCACATGAGTAAATAATGTAAAGTGAGGGCCAGCCATTTGTACATTTGAGATTAAGGCATTTTACTTTAACAGAAAATATGACAGAAAAACATACAGATGCTGTGAGCACCTGGAAGAACTGATATACTGATATACTTGAACAAGCTTGATGGCATCTCTGCATTTTGGCATCTTGATGGCATCTCTGAATCTCTGAACTCTGAATTTTGGTTTGTGGATCTTCTTGGGTGTGCACCCAAGGAAGGAAGAAGGCATGAATGTCATGTATTATATAAAATAAAATTCGTTAGCACTTGGTAAGGCTGGCTTACATAGATTTTTTTTTTAAAAAAATAAAATGATGGGAATGGGTTTATCAATGGCTATTGGCCATGGTGAGCACTACATGGAACCTCCAGGTACAAAGGAGATGTACTTCTGCCTGGAAGATTTTTACAGATAAACAAGGAGGTGAGTTGTCACCTTTATGAACTGCATTCCCCAGAGGCACCAGCTAGCTGCAGCAGGAAAAAGAATACTGGAGCAGACTGGCTTCCATCAAGCAAAACTTTTTTTTACCTCATGTTTTCATATTTTCTTATGTTCTCACTCACTTAACTTTTATAGCAGTCTTTTCCAAAGTTGTTTTCTCCAGATCACACTGGCTTAGAATGATTGGATTTGCAGTCCAACCTCTCTGGAGAGCAGCAGGTTGAGAGAGTCTGCTTGAAGGAAGCTTCACTTAACACTCTCCCAACCTTTCTATCCTCTTTCCAATGCACCTACATCATGCTGGTGTAACATAGCTGCACTGGCACAATTGCAGCCCAGGTTTTGATTTTCACTACTTGCAGCCTTAGGATATATTATCATAAATGGACTACATGAAGTTACGAAGGGTTGAAAGCGCTGATGAATGGATAACAAGATTCTGAAAGCCTAACAAATAGAAAAGGTAGGCCTCGTAGAGTACGGAACAGAGTGGCATATTTCCAAACTCACTCGATCCTCAACATTTTTTAAAAAAGCCATTGAACCTGCAGAGATGTTAATAGAGTGATGTAGCATCATCCACAGTTGATTTGAACTACATGAAGAATGGTGAGATAGTAACGTTATAAGCTAAGGAATAGCACTGATACAGTGTCACATGGGCAAAATCTTATGTCCTGCAGTATTTAAATTAGCAGACATATACTCTTGCACAAATGTCATCCTCCTAAACAGGTCCACTGCTAGCCTGGCTTCCAGGAATCTGCCTTTGTCTTTCTCTTTGAAACAGACTACATATATAAATTATTTAAATCAACTGAACAAACAAACAATCAAAAGCAAAAGAACCAATCTATTATACCAGTTGGTACTTTGCTTATTTGCAAATGAAGGCACTGCTAAGTTCCATCCCAACTTTTCTTGCTGACAAACTGGTTTTCTGGGTGAATTTGCCTACCCATTTGAAAACAAATATCTCTATCTCCATCTTTTTCATATTTTCTCATACCCCAAAAATCAAAACCTGGAAATGGAAAATTGCTCTAAAACAGAAGATAAAATCTGAATGAGGTAGGATGTTCATAAAGACACTGATCTTTTTAAAAAAATTATTACAATTACCCATATTTACAAAGGAGTAAAATTGACTTCCTGCCCAACTCCACTTACCTAGAAAAAAAATCATATTATTACTCCTCTCATATTTTCACCATTTTCTAGTTTTCTTTGTGTTGTATTATCTTATTTTTAAACATTATTCAATATTAATTATAATTTTATTTTTAAATATTATCTTATTTTTTAAAACATTATATAGAATGGTAATGGTACCACTCTATTCTGCATTGGTTAGGCCTCATTTGGAATACTGTGTCCAGTTCTGGGCACCTCAATTCAAGAAGGATGTTGACAAGCTGGAACGTATCCAGAGGAGGGCGACCAAAATGGTGAAGGGTCTGGAAGCCATGCCCTATGAAGAATGCCTTAGGGAGCTGGGCATGTTTAGTCTGCAGAAGGTTAAGAGGGGACATGATAGCCATGTTTAAATATTTGAAGGGATGTCATGTTGAAGAGAGAGCAGGCTTGTTCTCTGCCACTCGAGAGACTAGGACAAGGAGCAATGGATTCAAGCTGCAGGAAAGGAGATTCCACTTGAACCTCAGGAAGAACTTCCTGACAATCAGAGCTGTCTGGCAGTGGAATATGCTGCCTCCGAGTGTGGTGGAGGCTCCTTCTTTGGAGGTTTTTAAGCAGAGGCTGGATGGCCAGCTGTTGGGAATGCTTTGATGGGTGTTCCTGCATAGCAGGGGATTGGACTCGATGGCCTCTGGGGTCTCTTCCAACTCTATGATTCTATGATTCTATATTTAATGTTAGATACTGGACAAGCACTCTATTTCTAATCAAAAACAATAATCACAGTTTCTCCTCTTTCTTCTTTCACATAGCCCAAGAAAGGTTGCCATATAACCAAGTATGAATCTAAACTTTTGCCTCCATAAGAATAGTGATAAAGATTAATAAAGATAAAGATGCTGATTTTCCATTCATATCTTATCCTATATTTCAGAGCAATTTTCCATTTCCAGCATTTTCTTGGGAACCCCCCTATCACTGCCACCCTAGTACCCGCACACATCTCTGGAGAACTTTTCCTTCTCCTTTGGGAGCACAAAGAATATTATAAATAAATTTTTATAAACCTTCTGGGGTTTACAGGAGCTATTCAATGTGCTGAACCTATTCTGGGAAAAGAATTCATTATACTGGATAGTTCCCATGAAACTTAGGATACCTCCTATAAAACTCTGAAACAGCCCATAAAATCCACTGTGGATTCACCACTCTGATATAATGGAACTACTGGATGCCTCTGATTTGGATTACTGCAATAAATAATACGTGGGGCTGCCCTTGAAAACAGTCCAGCAACTTAAGTAAGTTGAAAACTGGGCAATAAGATTGTAAACAAAACCTGGGAACATGACCACACTGCATGTGTACTTTGTTTCCAATCCTTTTCTGGCCATAGTCTGAAGTGACAGTATAAACTAGGAGTGGGGAAGGTGAACTTCATGGTCTCCCAGCTCCATTTGTACCCTCTAAGCCTCCATAGAAAATTAAAAAGGGATCACTTCTGAAATTCAGTGTTGCAATTGGGTAGTGTTGCAATTGGGCAATGCAATTGCAATTGCCACTAAAATTCAGTGCTAGGTAACTTATGGAGTCTATAGAGCAAAGACTAGCAGCCCACCAGCAACTATAGAGTTCAGTCTTTCCCCATGGCCTCTCCAAAGAATTTCAGTATAACTCACAAGTGGTGTAGAACATAGAGATGATCTGTTAATCTCCCTCTCCCATTCAGACTCTAAAATTACATTAGCAAGGCCTAATGAATAGATCTTGTGGATGAAATGTCAATGTTATTAAAAGCAGTAACTTTAAGTAATGGTTGCAATATTAGCTGTTCAGTGCCCCGTCCTTTCCTTAGAGTGGGCTGAGAGTGCGGAAAAGCAAGAACAACCTTTGTTAGCAATTTAATATGAAATCCAATATGGATGACATTTGCAAATTTGGAATGTATGACAGCATTTCCTTTGTACAGTCATAAATGCTGCCATTAGAGATAAAACCTTGTGCAGAGTTGTTATAATTATACTGGTATCTGATCCTATGGAGATGTGAATTGGGGGAATCTACATACATCAGGCTTACCACTAGTTCAGACACGTTGCTATTCTTTAGGTAGCCTGTGGTGTGATTCTTTAGGCTGTGGCATTTACTGTACTAGTTCTTGTTCAAGTATTCTTCATGTTCATTGCCTTTTTCTAAATATTTACTGCTGTAATGTCCATCATTATGGTTGGTGCTGTGTCTGTGCAGAGAATGTATACCACAGTGGACCTCCTATTTGTTGAGGCTACCTAATATAAGGTTTCTTCAAGTCCTACTGCTATATTTATGTGATAAAAGTTATCTTTATTTATTATAAGCCAAGGATATTCTCTCTCCCAAAAGAGTATCAGCCTTTCATTTATGTGGTAGAGAGAAAATGCAGTACAATAGGTAAGTATACCTGCTCCCCATATCTGGTGTCCCCAACATCTGAGATAAGGAATACATTCATTGCCAATTACATCTCTGACTGATGCTTAGTCATTCACATGAAACCAAAACAAGGACCACAGTGCATAATTATTTCACTTCCCATGCATATTTTTACCCTAGATTCCAGTTCTAGGTATAAAACAAGCCTTAGGTGCTGTCCTCAGTTTCTTCCCAGACTCCTGAAGGTATGGGCTGGCCATGCTTGGTAGTCTCAGAAGGCCCTTTCACATTTCATAATTATGGCAATTACAGGAGTCTGTGATTTGAGGAGGCACTAGAGCTCTCTGGCTGAGAATTCTAAAGACCCATCTCTAAACTGCAGATCCAAAGATTTTATAGGATGTTGTCATGGCAGTTCAAGCAGAATCAAAGTTTTGAAACTGTGTACTGTGAAAAGACTTGTGGTATTAGTCTGTTCTAAAGATGGTCTTAGAATGTATTTGTATGCCTGCCAGAGCTCTCTAAAAGTTATTTGAGGTTTATTTTAGCTTTGTCATTTTCAGCATAATAATGAAGCTCTATTTCACATAATTTTGCCAGTTGATAGGTTTAGGAATGCACCACCCCATCTTGTTCCTCCATACATCTGACTTCATTGTGATGTATGTTAGCTCGTGCTAGTGTTAGTACATACATACTCTGACTTACAGAGTTGCGCTGACATTGATTCCATCCCTGTTCTTCAGAGAATAAGGTTCGTAGAAGGTTCAGATCTCATTTTGTGTATCATGTACCTTCAAGTAATTTCCAACTTATGGTGACCGTAAGGAGAACCTATTATGGCAAGATTTGTTCAGAGGGGATTTTCTTTTGCCTTCCTTTGAGGCTGAGAGTATGTGATGAGCCCAAGTTCACTCAGTGGGTTTCCATGGCTGAGCAGGGATGTGAACTCTGGTTTACAGAGTTGCATTCCAGCACTCAAACCACTACACCATACTGGCTGCCTTCAGAACTTACCTACCTCCAACAAGGCATTAGAATATCTGTTCTGTATTAAAGACTGAGGACTTGCATAAGGACACATGTAATGTTTGACTAATTTGAAATGCAAATCTTTCTAAAACTTTTATTTGAAAGTACTTTTAAAGGTACTCCTTAAAATCTTTTATTTGCACAGAAATAAAAGATTGATAATATAACTTCAATTAATAAGCCACTGCACATATTGTTAAAGTTTAAAGAAGTATAGTGCTTGAATGGCTTACGCAGTTAATTTCTAAATTGTAAAGACTGGTTAGGCTAAAATACTGAATGCAAAAATCCATTTATTTTGAGGTGAAAGGAGCATCATGATATTTTAAATTAAAGACCTGAAATACATTGTGAATCAAATTGCAACAGGCATCCCCTCTATACAGTACAGAGTAGGTCCGAAAGATGTTCCTAAGTACCTATGAGGGTGTGCACATACTTACATGCATGTGCACATATACATTCACATGTGCATTCCTCACATGTGCATTCCTCATGGGCACTCCTACTCAGCCCCCATGAGGAGCAATGAGTAAATTAGCAGATTAATTTCCCTAAAGAATGATTAATAGAATTTACACTGAAACTAGGAGGGGTAGGGATTGCTGTCTGGGAAGAGTTCCACTTTCAGAAAAAGCTAGCCTTAAATGGGTGACCTGTGTGCCCAAATGTAACAGCAGTGCTGCAGGCAGAGGTGGCTTCCTGGGACTCTTTCACATTACACAATTATAGCATTTTGTTTCCATTTTAACTGCCAGGATGGCATCCTATGGAATCCTTTGGTTTATAGTTTGATGAAGCACTAGAGCTCTCTGACAGAGAATTCTAAATACCTTCTTCCCCCAAGACCAAACCTTGCATATTCCAGTATTCTGTAGGATGCTGTCATGGAAGTTAAAGTGGAACCATAGTGCTATAATTATGCAGTATGAAAGGGTCCCTGTTGTCTTCCTTTCCTACTGAAGGCAAGGGAGTACAGGAAATTTGGCCCTAGGATTTTCTTTTGCAAACTTAACTCAATTTGGTGAAAGCACAGAAGAGAGAGAAAAGAGGACAAGGCAGCCTGCTCCATCCATCTCCATCAAGTATTTGAAAGTTTGCCATGTCAGCCTGACACTGACAACTAGAGCTTCTAAGCAATTTGTGAAGTAAATAAAAACAATGTAATGTGGGCTGAAGCTAGTTAAGATGCCTCACGAAAAATCTGTCATCAGCCTGAAATATGGCTGTCTCTTTGTCAACAGATAATGGTATGTATTTCTGCATAACAGTCATATTGTGAGAACAGAAGAAGGCCATAAAGGGAATCGTTTTCCCCCACTGTTTCCTCCCACCCAATGACAACTATTGGGGACATATCGCCTCTGAATCTGAAAGTTCTGTTTTAGTTATCATGACTAATAACTGCTATTAGACCTTCTCTATAAATATAATTATAATATCCTTATAAACCTTCTTTAAAAGATAGCTATCATTCCACGTCAACCCCTAAAGTAACAAAGCTTGAGTAAATGTAAATAAGCAGACCTGTAAATTCTTCTCTCCTTCTCCTATAACTCTGATTCTCTTACTCTGTGGTCTGGGTTGAACATTAGATTGTAAGTTCTTTGGGACAGAATGTGTACTCCTTGTACCCTCTAAAAAAGACCCAAAATCATGGTGGTGCATATGTTGGACATATGCAATTAAGCAAATAAATAATTGCACAGCATAAAATTCCACAAGCTAATTATGAATGTATGAAAAATCACAGGGTGATAATTTGCTGCCTTATTGCTGGATTCATCCCTCCTTTAAAAAAAAAATCATCATTATGTTGACAGCCATCCCAGTCCTCTGATAAGGAAGCCAATTTTTGTGACAAGTTGCATATTTTTAATTGAAAGATCAACAATGTCACATTTGAGTGCTTTTAAGAGCTCTCAGGTGTATTCCATCTGGAGCTGGTGCCTGGTTAATTTTTAATTTGTCAATTAGTCCTAGAATGTCATCTCTTGTCACTTCTATTTGACTTAGGTTTTCAGATGCCCTCTTTCAAAAAGGCAGTTCAGGCACAGTCATCTGTCCAACATGTTTCACACTGGAAATTGACAGGTTCATTCTGCTTCTTTGCAACACTTTCTCTGTGTGCACTTATTTGTGTCCCAAACACACAGATCCCTATGCATATCTCAGCTGCCTTATCTTTTGCTTTCCCTAGGATCTCTGTGAATCACTACAAGATATCCTCTCCTTTCTACATTTCCTCTTCTTCTGCAGCCCACCTTTCAGTTCTTTTATTACAGTGTACCTCTTACACCATTCTTAAAAATACAAGGGATATTCTTATGGGATGATGGTCACTCCAACTCAAGTATACCTAAACAGCACACTGGAATTGACATGTCTACAGTCCTGTCTACTCTGAATACCTCTGTTTACATACTGGCAATATTTAGGCCAGAATGTTGTTGCCGTCTTACACAGCTGGCTCTCCACTTTTGCTGGAGTTTGGGGTTCAGGACCTTTGCCAAAATGGAAAACCTGCAAATATCAGAATGTGTATGTGAGTCTGTGGGAAGGGGTCTGAGGCATGGTGGGGAGGACAGGAATCCTAGGGTCCAAACCAAGTCAGGGGAAGGAGAGGGAAAGGGGGTGGGTCGGCATGGTGGCCCTATACTTCCTCTCTCTCAACCATCTCCTTCCTTGGGTGTAGGGGGGCATCAGAGAAAGGTAGAGTATTTGCTACCTGCTTTATCTAGGGAGGCTGATTGTTCAGTACAAAAAGCTGGGGCCACACTAACACAGCTGCTCCTCAGACACACCAGTCCTGCTAGTATCCCTCGGGGAGATCTAGTATTAGCCCTCAATTGCTGGCCGTTAGTGAAGGAATGCACTTTTCATAAATAAAGGATAATTTAACTGCATAGTGAATATTAAAATCTTAGGTCTTCTTGTATGGAATTTAACTCCATCAAATCAATAGAACTTAGATCAGAGAAAAGAAGGTTGGAATAACATTATTAATGTGTTTTTTCCCCCAGAAATCTACCACGTGAGACCAAGCTCTCTATCTCCCCATGCACTTTCCTCTTCTTTGTTCTCAGGGTTTGTTCTTTGGAGTCAAGCACTAGAGTCAAGTAGTCATACAGAAAGAGCCAGTGTGTTGTAGTAGTTTGAGCACTGGACTATGATCCTGGAAAGTAGGAACTGCTTCCCTGCTCAACCATGGAAATCCACTGGGTTACCTTGGGTAGATCACACACCCTCAGCCTAACAACTCCCCGATAGGTTTCACTTTAGGGTCACCATAAGTTGGAAACAACTTGAAGCCACACAACAACAACAAATTATGTGTGTTTGTGTGTGTGTGTGTGTGCATGTTTCTTTACACAGTGTGCCCTTCATATGTGCAGGATTTCTGTTCCAGAAATCCCGGTTAAAAAAAAAAGTGAAGTGTTATGTTACATACAGTCAATGGACACAACATGCACACACCTGCTGCATCCATTGACCATAATGGGACACTGTCATGCCCTGCTTTCAGGACTAGACATAGACTATGACTCAGAGACTGAAACAGTGGAACCTGAACAGGAGGAGACAGGATCACTCACCTCAGAGACAGAAAAGGGGCACTACCAGCCCTAGCAGAGAGCCCTACTCCTTCTGACACAGAAGATAACTTACTTGTACCCACCTTCACTGAGCAGAAACACCAAAGGGAAAGCCTATGCAGATCTCAGCAAATTTATAACAGACAGCAGTTAATTAAATGCCAGCTGCGCTGATCTGTAAACCTATAAAAGCTGGGCCATTCCGCCTCCAGAACTTGTTGGTGATTAACTGACCATTTCTCCTACCATATCTCTGACTTCTGCCTTAGGATTGTATTGACTATGCTTTGATTTATGAATATTGCTGAGACTGTTGTTATGCTTTGTATTTGCTTTGAGTCTGTTTCCCTACTAGATTAAAATAAGGAATCACATTTGTGAGACTGTGGCTTGTTGCTGCTGCTGTTATCAGCTGGTTTTGGCTGACTGCCTGGACTGAGGCCATTTCTACACTAGCTTATTATAGCACTATTATTCCACTTTCAACATCCTATGGAATCCTGGGGTTTGCAGTTTAGGGAGTCGCCTCAAAGGCATATCAAGCCATTTAACAATTAAAAACAAATTGATGCTATTTAAAACCATGCACCTATACAGATCTAGGCAAAATTGTTAGACATGGTGGTGGTGGTGGTGGTGATGATGATGATGATGGATTCAAGGCTGCTCACAAAGAGTTAAGACATGTAACAGTAGGCAATATTTGTCTGAATTTTTATAAAAAGTAGATTTTAACTTAGTATCAGAACAAACCCCATGTCAATGCCAACTGGCCTTCCAAAGGAGGGATTCTACAATCCTTCTACAACCATAGCAAACAAGACCTTATCCTTTCTCCTCCTACAGGATACTGTTCCCACTGTTGTGCCACAGTTGAGGGTTCCTCCAGCACACTGCAGTCATTGTGTAGTCATATATATAGAGAGGGGTGCTCCTTAATGTATTGAGCTTCCCAGCCATTTGGGACATAAACAGCTGTCTACCAGCAGTGTGATAGGTTTCTCGTTTATGCTTCTTGCTCGAAACTGTAAATGGGAAGTTGCATTTAGTCATGCAGCTGGCACAATTTATGTGTAGTTGGCTGTATTTAGTTTGGTGGGTCACAAAGTATATAAAGCTTCTGTAGTGTTTTGCAACAGAAGTTCTTTCTCTGTGTCCATAAAATACTTCAGTGCCCTAGCAATTACATTTCTAGAGATACTTATGTGGCAACAGCAAGAGCAGCATCTGCTTTTCTTCTCAGTTTGCAATTTTCTGTACTCAAACTGGCTTTGGCAAGAAAACTTTTACAAAACTTTGCTCAGTAAGAATGCAACTCAATCTATAAATTAGATCATTACAGTAAAAAAAAAAATACAACAGAGATGGTTAGAAATGAACTGAGCAAAATTTCCTGACTTCTGAACCTAGGGAGTGTTTCTGCAAGCAACTGGTTTGGCTTCAACAAAGACTTCCTGCCAGCTTACCCACGCCTTTAATATCTAAAATATAAGGCCCAATCAAAACGTTGGCACTGCAGTATGGACAGCTGCTACCCTGAAAAAGTTGCTTCTGCATAACCAAAGCTCTGTGAAGCTGCGACAGTATTTGAACCATTGTCCCGTGTAGAGATCTAACATATCATGGCTGCTGATCTCAGAAAGCACTAAAATGCATATCATGCAAAGTCTATCCATGTAAGGGAATATGGGAAGTATATCCATGTGGACTCTCAACTACACAGAAACAATACTTGGTTTCCTGACACTCAAGTTGTCACATGTATGTTTGATGCTAGCATCAGTTTCTTATAAAGTTACAAGATGCTGGTCTATGATCGTAATAATAAAGATTCAAAGATATAAAGTTACAAAGACCTCCCTTGGACTCCAGAAAGGCCAGCACAGGATAAAGACGATAGAATTTAAGGCTTCAGATCTCATTATATCTACACAAAGAAACTGCTTTCCAGAGCATTCTTTCTGGAATACCCTTTGTCTCTGTTGTCATATTGTAGAATCTGTGATGAACTAGCTTATTACTCAAAGAAATCTTGAATGGCTGCTAGGACTGGAGAGTGGGTTCTTCTCTGTGTCTTCATTTAGCATCTTCCATATGATGCAGTCAAGGTCTAAACATGCAGATGGGGAGAACCTTCCTAAGATGACTTCTAGGGAGGGTAGAAAGTCCCCAGATCCTCTGCAGGTAGAAGAGTGTTCCAGACTTACCAGGTGGTACCATTTGGAGGACAGGTGAGGAGTGAAGTCAACAGGAGGCATTATGAGTGGCACAGTATGTTTCTCTCTCCCAGAAGCCTGAGTGGTTGTGTAGTCTTCAGCAAGAACACAGAAAAGCCAGCCAATCACTGGCAGCATGGCCTGCCAGGGGCAAGACCAGAGCCAGAAAAGGGAAATTTTCCATCTAGTTGGAGGCTGCTGGGCTGTCTAAACCAGCCTCTCAGCATTCCTTTTTCACTATGCTGGAAGACTTCATCTAGGCAAAACCTGAAGAGAGAAGAAAGAAGACTGAGGAAAGAAGAGGAAGAAGGAAAGTGAGCAGTGAATGTGAGCAAGCGGTAGGCAAACAGAGGCAGCTGCAGTAGGAGCAGAAGTGACTACAGGTGGCAGTGACAGCAGCAGGTGGCCCAAGCAAATACCTCTTCAAAGGGCTCCTACAGCCCCTATAAGTGCTCCATAGAGCAGATTGCAAGGCTCTTGTGAGGGCATAATGGTGACAGCTGCCAAGCTCCAGTCTAGAGCACTGCTACTTCTTCTTCTTATTGTCCTTGAAGGATGAGAACCAGCAGCCAAGCAGGGCCTTGGGTGCCCAGAATCAGGAGGGGGTAATGTTGGGTACAAGGAAAGGAAGCGGCCTTGGTAGAGGGCAGGGGTCAGATTGAACAACACCACAGGGTCACACTCTTGTTAATTTAAGATGTTAAAAAAGTTCCTTGAGATCTGCTCAGGGTGTCCAGTGCTTTATTCTAACATGCAGACAGCTCACCTTTCTCCAGGTACCAGTTTGCTGTCATATGTAGGGAATGGCTAGGTCACTTGAGTTTGGCACCCAAGGAGTTTGGCTGCCACTCTTTCCAGTCTGGTGTGCCAGCTATGGCAGCAGAATGGGCTCTGCTGAGAAGCAACATAATGAACATAAATATATGGAAAATTGGTACTTTTAGGATCTACATTTGGCTTCAGAGAAGAATTCAAATTCAATGGGTTCCTATTTAGTTTCAGGACAGCAGCACAAGAGAGTGTGGATATGTGGACATAGTACTGTATATTGAGCCAGCAAATGTGTGGTGGAACAGCTGGGGAAAGCACTTGTTTCTAGAAGAACAGATAGAGATGATCTAGATTAGCAAGAGACAGGGAGCCAGCAGGTGTAGTGGTCTGAGTGTTGGACTATGACCCAGGAGACCCCCACCCACCCTCAACCATGGCAACCCACTGGGGGACTTTGGGTACATCAACATTCTCAGCCTCAGAAAGCCCTGTGATAGGGTCACCTTAGGCTCACCATAATTTGGAAATGACTTGAAGGCACACAATAACAACAAAAAATATGTTACTGATTTAGATTATTTAGATTCTGTTAGCTATACAGTTATCAAACCACTAGCATAGTTCAGCTGAGGAAAATGGAGAATGCTAATTGCAATCTGCATATGCGATGAGGCTATCACACTTCATGTTAATTAATTCAGAAGAGAGAGTTATATTATCATAGAATGGAGAGGCAGAACTCCCATTAACTATGCTTTTACTACCTTGTTTCCACCAGCCACAAAGTATTGTTAAAATGTGATAAAAATTGGGTAATGCACTTGTTTTCATTTTTTCCCCCATCTCCAGGACCCATTTGTAACCCCAGCTTACATCATGGAGCTTTTAAAATTTATTAACTTCCACCCCCAACATGTTGTTGCTGTTGCTGCTGTTGTTGTTGTTATGCCTTTCTCCCAAAATTGGGACTCAAGGTGGTTTACAATTTTAAAAAGAACAATACAGCTAAGCATCCTGAAACAAGGACATTAGAAAGGTACTTGGCTTGATATTTTTTTTTCTATTCTATATTTTCCAGAGCTATGTTTATGCATAGCTGTTTCCCCTTGTTTTTCAAATGAATAATAAATATTTGAGTTCTTTTACCTTTGAGTCCTATTAAAGGCCTCCACCCAGTTAATACCGGAACTCTGCTGCTCTGTAAATGCATCTGTAAAACATTCTGTTAATACATATGTATGTTTTCCATTTCAATAATTTAAGAGTTTTTCTCCCCTCTTGTTTCTGTGCCCCTTGCCATTTCTTTCTTTAACTACCTTAATTTGAATACCTCAATCTTACAGGACTCCTTACATGCAAAACAGCATGGTGCTCTGTTTTAAACTGCATATGTAATTGAAAAAAAAAAGTCTCTTTGAAATAGAACAAGTACACTTGACTCTTCAATTCAATATGATTAGCCTGAACTATAGATTTTAATAAACAGACTTGGTAGTTGGTCTAACACAGAGAGCTAATGCCAGTTTGCTTCCTTCCTCCATCTCCTCTCATTAGGATTACAAAGAAATTGAAATGTAGTAATGGCCAGATTTTCTTTCAGATGCTTAAATTAGCAGTGTGATCTTGCATACATTGTACATTTGCTGTCATTAGGGATGTGTGAGGAATCCGATATGACTTGGAGTTCCAATAAGTTTTTTTCACAGTTTGTCTCAAAAGATTCCAGTCTATGTTATTTGCTGCAAGAATTATGGGGTCTAAGATAGCCCATTGTGCAGTGAGCTGCAAAGGATGGGAAGGTGATTGAAACAAAAACAGGTTCAGTTTGTTTGCGCAAATGCATCCATTAAGCTACATACATAAACTTGATTAAATACATTTATTGTTCAAGATCATGCATATTTACTCAAAAATAAGCCTTTCTCACTTCAAGGAAGTTAGTCTAAAGAAAGCACCCAGAGGATTGCTGTCTTAGACTTTAATGACAGCCATTGAGTGTACAATGATGCAGAACATCGTTGATTGCATGTAGTCATCTACCAAAGTGGAAGTCTATATTAAGTTTCCTAGACTTCTGGACTACAGGGAACTGTGCAAGGATACACAGGGCAGGAAAACATGCACAATAAGAAGAAAAACAAGAGGAAGAAAAAGAGGGGCTGTGGAAACAGACAAATGAAGATGTATAGATGCCCTGTGATGTCTTAAGGGGTGAGTTATTTATTATATATGCTTGATATAGGTTGTATATTATTATATACATCAGCAATGCAGTTTTGAAAAGGTAAAATACTGTGCATGAAAGGTAAAGGGAAGATGGTTACATCAGCTTTTCCTACAAGCCTTCTTTCTGTGAAAACCAACATGGTAACTCTTTTTTCTGGTAATTATAAGTGGATGCAGCGTGGCTTGCCCTGCTTGTTGCCAGGAGAAAGGATTTCTACATTGACTTATTTAATAAATGTCATCCAAAGAACTCATTCTTGCCAACAAGATAAGCTATGCTGGAGAAACATCTGGGTATTTGTTTAATTTCCTCTTTAGAAATGTTAGACAGAAAATTTCTTTCAGTGCCAGTACAACTTCATGTGAGGTGAGCATGCCGTTCCATGGGTACACACTTTTGGCTTTGAGGACATGTATTCTTAATGTGAATACATGTTGAACTTGCATACAAGATTTTGCTTTAGTGTATTAGGCCATCATTACATGCACAAGGGAGGAGAGGAGCAATGATTTCAGTTGTTAATGTCTTTCTAGGTTGATGGCCCAATGTCTCATTCAGTACCAAATGCTAATTACACTTTTAGTTATGGTAATATGGTGCTTCTAGGAGGATATTGCATGCACTTTGTGGGGGACAAGGCAGAAATATGAATTCAAGTAATACATCCACACAAACTAATAAGTGGCCAAATTGCATGTGTGGTTCTGCAAATGTCTATATATTCGCTAGAGGTTTCTTTTTTTAAATACACAATTGGGGGAAAAGCAGATTAATCATGGGCCACATGCCATAACAAATTGCATCACAAAATAACAAACATTGATCTTGCATTTCCTTCCACCTCTAGCTCTCATAATGATATACATTTTGAAGGTCCTGTTATTCAGTAAATCACTCAGTAAAAGAGGTAGCAGGCATTTCTATTATGGCTAAATAAATCTTTGGAGATTGCCATTTTTTTCTGACTATAGTGTTCAAGTCAGAAACACAGTACTGGTGGTCAGTGGCTTTCATGCCAGTGGGAAAGTAAATCCATTCTGGGTTTTAATCCAGCCTTAAAAGGAGCAGCCTAAGTTGCTATATGGGAGTTCAGCACTTTGAATACTTCCCTTGCAAATTTGGACTAAAACTCAGAGTGGAGTCTCTCTGACATGGAAGCCACCAATCACCACTGACAGCAGCATATCAGTGCAAGTTCAGGCAGATTGAGGGATGCCCAATATTAGGTATCAGGACTGAGTGCATATGCACGGACTACAGTGAGATTGAACAGACATACACCAGTAGTGGCAGGAGTGGGTAGTAAAACTGAATTTTTCATGCAGAGATTGGAAGCAGAAAGTGGTATATACAAACCCTCTGATCTCAGAGTATTGTACTCAAAACAGGCTACAGACAAATCTTTTAGGCTCCTTTCTTGACTGCCTGCCTTGGACTTAAAGCTGACAGCTCTCACAGAGGTTACAGAATGTCTCGCAGCTCCAAATGTGTTCCTGTATCTCTAAAAAGTGATCTCAAATGGGTGATCACAGTCTCTTACGTGACCCAAGATGTCATTAAGACAGAGTAGAAGACAGACACATACAAGGGAAGCAGACTCAGGTTAGACACTGGAGAAGATAGTGGTAGCTGGTGGCTCCCATGTCGGGTGGCAGTGAACTCACTAATTTTTCATCCAGAGTCAAAGGAGGCTCTGTTACTGCCCTGGCTAGCCTGAGCTTTGGGGGATATAAAAAGATATCTTTTGATATCAATAATTCGGCTTCACATACCCCTTCCCTTCCATGTGCTTGCAAGGCCCCCCAGACAAGCACGCACACAGGCTCGGCCGATAATCACCGTAATATTCCGAAACAATACAGGCAGGCCAGAAATAGCCGACTCGCCGCTTTAGGAAACCTCAAGGCAAGTACCTTCATTAGGTATGCATGCAGCTTGCAAAAGATCTCCTGCCCAGCGCTGGCAGCTTGATGATCTGACTATACAACGCTCAAGTACTCCACGTTTGCATACTGGCTATCCTATTGACAATTTGGCTGTAACTCAATCATTCAAATTCTGACCTTTCGGAGGCTTTGTCTCCAGCCCCAAATCTATTGTTTTCCCCAAGTCCGACCTAGCCTGCTGTCACAATTCTCCTTATAAAAACCCCTGACGTTGAGCGCTTCCTTGGATCGCTCTTGGCTTCCATCCGGCCTTGCTGTCACTTTGTCCAGCAAGCCTTCCCCTCAGCTCCACGTGCTGAGATCCACGCTCTCCATCTTCTCCACTTCCAACCGGGCTTCCGGACAGGTGAAGTATCACCCAAACCAACAACTCCTCTAAAAACCCCTCTGTCCCACTCCAACCTTTATTTCTTTAGTTATCTTGTGTGAGTGTGCTGCATACACTGTTTTGGTTGTGTTTTAATAAAACCATTTTTATTATTTCAACTTCGGTGTGCTCCTTGTCTCGGTCTGGCCCCGTAGACATAGGGTTCAAGATCCTGCTAAGTTACCCTGCCTCTTGTAACGCTAAAGCAGTGCTCAGAGCTAATCTTCCCCACCTATTGTTGAGCACATTTTGGTGTCCCTCACGGGACACCCAGTAAACAGGGTAACAGCTCTCCAAGGAGCTAAACCTTCTTTCTAAATAGGTCCAGCACCTTGGATGGCTCCTTTAAAACTAGCCCAAACCTGGCATAAATTCACTGCTCCACCAGCTGCAACTGGGAGAAGGATGTGAGAAGAGGACCATTCCAGCAACTTTGGCAAATCCTAATCAGCAACTGATTAGGAAAAATCTAACCTCACCAGAAGGCTGAAGCCAGGTGGCTTGTACCAACCAAATAAGTATAAAAGCAGGAATGGGGAAAGTGCAGACTCAGGTCCACAAACAGCTCACAATGGCAAGTTGAACAAGCTCCCTGAACTATATTTGAGATGAAAAATGCTTGTTTTTCAAAAACAGGAAAGAAATTCTGGCTACTTTAGTTGCATTTATTTAATTGTATTGACTGTCTTTGGAGTTCCTGCAGCCCCCAGATGATCCCAGGGTGGAATATTGCCTCCCCTGACCCATCTTTCCATGTTTTCCACCTCTCTATTAAATTATTCTGTTTTCCTCAAAGATTCTGGTCTCACCACTAGGATCATATGAGGTTGGCTGGCACCCCATGCTAAATCACCATGCTTGAGTAACCAGAATTGGTAACCTCAGGGTTTGTGGACCTAATCTGCTACAATCACCTAGTCTAGCAAGCTGTATAAAAGTAATCATCAGGGAAAGGTCCTCTTCACCACTTCTTCCTCTCCTTCCTCTCCATGTCCACCCATCCATTTTTTCCCCTGCACATTTATCCCATCCTATCATCTCCTAGCCTGGAAGATTCATTGACTGGCTGGATCAGAAAGATGAACTCCTTTTGGCGGGTTCCATGCTTGGCTTGGAACAGCTTGACTCTCCAGTGCCACTGAGTATGCAGTCCTACTGAGGCTGGTGAGTGCAGGAACCTTTCACCCAATCCAGACTGGATTTCACACAGAGAAGAGTGGGTGAGTACTTGAACCCCACTCATGCATTAAATTTGCCACAGGGTTGTATCAAACATTTATTCAGCAGCTGCCTCAAAGGACCCTGAACACTTATGAACATAGACTAGTTGAGTTGTTGTACAGATAGGCGTGCAGGTGTTTATGTGCATATATTTGTAATGATGTCAGGCTTCTTCATGTGGCTAGTGGGGCTGTTTGACAGTGGAACAGACTGTGTTGGAGAATGGTGGACTCAGCTTCTTTTGGGGTCTTTGAACAGATGTTGGATTGGCATCTTTCAGGAGTGCTTCAGTTGTATGTTCCTGCATGTCAGGGGTTTGGCCTGGATAACCTTTGTTGCCCTTTCCAACTCTATGATTCTGTGCACATAGCAAGTCCTGCCACTTTCTTGTGGGTTCCTTTAGCAGGAGAAGGATCAAATGACATTTACCTCTCTTGTGTTGGGCGATCCAAAGCAGCCAGAAGGGAGGGGTTTCAGGTATAAGCTTAATTACTTTTTGACATTTAATCAAACATCAAATGTCCTCTCTTCTTTCTTGTCTTCCCCTGCCCCAACACTTCTTGGAGGCTGGAACTGCTGCACAAACATTTTGCTATACTGTTTGATTGGGAAAAGGTAGCAAAGCTAGCCCATTGGAAACAAGCAGGAGCTGGTCAAGAGGCCAGATATTCTCTTGAGCAGTTCCACTTGAGAGTTACCAAGGAGTTCCAGCCTTGTCATTCCTCAGAAATGCTGCTGCTCTAATGAGGCCCTCACTGTAAGGTCACAATCAGGGTGGGTGTCTATTGCCATATGGGACATGTTCATGGCAGGGGTGGGGAAAATCTGACCAATGGGCCACATGCAAGACCCAGCTTTTGCATCTCTGCAACCAGCAAAACCCTTCTCAATTTTTTTAAAAATGTGTGATTCTGGGGATCATTTTTACTTCAAATTGCTCCCAAAGTCCCCCAAATGTCCACACCTTCCCCTATTCCTCTGCCATTTAAATACATTCTTTGTCTCTTGGCCAAAATGGTGATCAGAAATGGCATCACATCACCTCTTGTTGCCATTTTGTCAGGAATATGCTTTTAAGAAAGCATTTTGGGGTGGTGTGACATGGTACTGTAGCCTGCAAGAGGCTCATGGGATGGAGGAACCAATAGATTTGAACTGCAAGAAAAGAGTTTCTGCCTAAACACTAGGGAGAATTCTCTGCTGGTGAGAGCTGTTTGACAGTGGGATAGCTTGCCTTGGAAGATGGTGGAATGTCCTCATTTGGAGTTTTTTTAAACGGAGGCTGGACAACAATCTTTCTGGAGTGTTTTAGATGTGTACTTCTGCATGGCAAGAGATTGAAACTTCCTGCATTCACCACAACTTTTTCAGGCTGCAGTAATTTTGTTTTTTGGAAGGGGTTGTAAGGATCAGTGAGGAAGCACAAAGGAAGAGATGGGATCAATCTAGTATGCCCCTCATATCAATATCCCTTATGCAGCATTCTCAGTGGTACATATATATAAAAAACAAATAATTTTTTAAACAGAAGTTGAACATAACATACAAGATTACTTATTTAATACATCTAAATCCTGACTGACCATGACTAACTCCAACTCACATCACTCTCCCATATTCCTAACACTGAACCTCACATTTCTCTTTCTCTCACATCCCTATTCTAACTAATCTCTATCTCTTACTCTTTTTTCTGCCCTACACTGTTATAGTGCTATTATTCCACTTTCAACATCCTGTGGTTTGCAGTTTAAGGAGGGACCTTTAGAATTCTCAACCGGAGCGCTCATGGGCCTCAGTAAACTACAAACCCCAGAATTCCACAGGATGTTAAAAGTGAAATAAACGCACTATGACAGTGTAGGGTGGAAATGGTCTAACTTTCCTCATATGTCTAACTCATATTCCTGACTGTCATATACACCAACATTTTAAAAATCTCATTCAAATACTCAGCCAGTCACCAGTCACCAATCAACATTCTATGTTCTCCTCTGAACATATCACTTAGCATATTACCTTTACTGTACCTAATGTAAATAACCAAGATTTACCATAATTTCTCAAAAACATTTTAAACAAAAGTCCATAACATTACAGTGGTCCTGATGTATATGCAACACTGTATCTTCATATCAGGCTGACCTGTTCATGTACTCAGATGGTCCCTGGTGTTCCAAGTCCAATTCTGTAAGCTGCTGAAGAGGAAACTGACAGTAGTTGGGCTACTACTTGGGCTGCACAAAAGAATAGGTAGGCAGAAATCCAGGACTTACAGGCATAAGGCAAAAAGTACCACTTAGGGGCAGGAGAGGGAAGAGAGAGCTTTTTATGATGACCAGATCTCTTATCTCAAGATAGCTATACTACTGTCTTCTATAATAGACTGAAATTGTTTCTGTACATGCAGAGCTTCTGGGCTGAGAGACAGGACTAGATGTGAGGCAGCCTGGATGCAAGGCAGCCTGCAGCCATGTATAATGGCACATCAGTACAACAGTTACAAGCTGTAGTTTGTGTTGTTTGGGTGGCAGGCCAATCAGACAAACTGGTTTTCTGAGGAAGAGAGCTCATCTCTTCAGAGGGGACAATATCCATCCATTTCCTGAAAGACGTAATCTTAATTTAAGTACTTTGCTATAGTTTTTTTACATGACTTGTTGGAAAGATAACCTAGGCATGTAATTCTTCACTAAGTTTCTTCTCAAAGGTAGCAGCCAGTTATTTCATCTGTTTTCTTTCTTCTGTGGGAAAGTCTTGGAAAACCACATAGTTTTAAAGTGCTATGCGGAATTCAGGACTTACTCTGCACCAAATTCGCATGTGGTTGTTTTGTATGGAAATCAGCATTTTCTGCACAGGAAATAGCATTTTCCATGTGGAAAATAATGTTTCAGCACAGAAATATTAATTCCTGCACAGAAAATGCTGCTTTCTATGCAAATAAACCATCTACACATTTTCCACAAAACAAATTTTCCAAAAAAATTTGGCTTTCTGAACAGGAATTAATATCTGCACTAAAATATTATTTTCCACACAGAAAATGCATCTCCTATGCAGAAAATGTTGTGTTTTTTCCCACCCTGGAAAGCGATGAATGAATTTTGTGCAGAATAAGTCCCCAACTGTGAAGATTCTCATCAGTCAAGGATTCATCTCATCAGGGTTTCTTGATATTTGAAGAACATGTTTTGCAACCATTTTTTCAATATTTTCAAATATTGTTTCCATCCTTAAGCTAGCCAAGCAAAGGAGAGACAAACTGAAGCACAAAACTGACGTTGTAAAATTAGGTGATTAGGAACAGTGCAGATACCTGGCTGACAACTTTGCAAAATTTGGACATCTCTTAGAAAGACTCAGTCATTTAGCAGTGCTGTTTAATCATAGAAACTGAGGGGTTTGTGCATGAGCTGAATGTCAAATGCAATATATTTAACCATTGTGAGCATGACTGGAAAGTATATGTGAAGACAGCCACTATGGGGCAGTGGATAGAATGGTAGTGTGGGATTTGGGAGATCTAGGTCTGTGTTCCCCACTTGGTGGATGGACTTAACTTAGTGGATGGACATGTGCCAATCACCCTCTCTTGCTTTAACCTATCTTACAGGGTGGTTCTTTTGATAAAATTGTAAAAAGGGAAGCAACGTTTGGTGAGATCATTGAAATCATTAGAGGAAAGATGGAATATAAATTTTACCAGGAAGGAAGGAAGGAAGGAAGGAAGGAAGGAAGGAAGGAAGGAAGGAAGGAAGGAAGGAAGGAAGATACTTCAATCCACTGCAGCATACTATATGAGTGCTAAAAATATTAAGCATCAGCTCTTATGAAAACTGAGATTGAAAGGTAACCTTTTGCTCTTATTGGTGCTCTAATTTCTAAAACAATGGGGAGTGTGAACTGATTAATAAGCTCAGACCTAATGTTCTGGCAGGACTGGAAACAAATATTTTTAAATGATTCCAGTAAAGAAAGAAAAAAAGTTCAAGCACCATCCATTCTTCGGCAACCCATCAGCTGGAATCAGAATGTGATGTGTCCCCACTCCACCCCATGCTGCAGCTCTGCATGATTAAAGATATTGCTGGTTTATTTTATACCCGTTTATGAAGCAGCTTGTGTTTGCCATTGTTGGAAACAAATTACTGTAATACAGCAGACTAGACTAATTGTCTCTTTCCTTCTGGCTATTCCCTGGCTCCTATTAGAGAAGTAGCAAAATATTCAAACAACGGTTGCTCGTTTTATTCTACTGAATGCTTTTCACTGTTTTTTTTTTAAGGTGATGGCAATGGGAGGGGGAAAAAACAAACATCTGGTATACTGGGAAGTGTTAGGAATTCAGGTAGGGAGGCAATAAAAGATTGATGATTCCAAATTTCTGCTCTTCAGATCTTTCAAAAGTCATTTTCCATGTTGATAAAATCTGGCAATGAACTCTGAATGGCAGACCATGGCCCTTTCCACATGTGTCGGGGGGGAATGGGCAAAAATGCCCCAAAACGGAGCTTACCGGCAGCCAGGTAAGTCCGTCGCGACGCGGCGCAAGCTCGCTGCTCCGCAGTCCTCCGGTGTCCCAAATGGCGGCTTCCGGTTGGTGGAGGCTCTCCACCGACCGGAGAAGCTCGCCAGCTGGAAGCCCGCGCCCGTCAGATCTGCAGGCATGCACTTGGGCGCGCCTGCAAATCCGCATCGGAGCCGGGTGACGGAGCAGCACGGGGCTGCGCACTCTGTGCTTTTTAAAAACCTCTCAAAAGAGGTTTTTAAAAAACACGCAGCGCGGCTAGTTCCGGCTGCTCCCAAGTGGATTCTGGTGTGGAACTACAAAAAGTAGTCCACGCCAGTCCACTCTATGGTGCAGAAGACCTTCGTCAGAGGTCGCTCTGCACCATTTCAGAAGCCCAGTGTGGAAATGGCCCATAATGTAGGTTCATTATCTCATGCATAATTAGAGAAAAACTAGGTGGAAAATTCAGTATTATTTTGCAAATCTCACGTTGATTTGAACAATAAATCTAGGGTGTTGACAAGGTACTCAGGATGTTGCCATGCAGCTAGGTCACTCTTCCACATGTTGAAAAAACTGAATAGAAAAGTCAGGCTGCAAATCTATTTATACTTAAATGAGCATAATGAATTCAATGGGACTTAAATTTGAGTGTAAATACATCAGATTGTGCTGTAAATATCTTTTTGCATACTGTAGGGAATTTGGGTAGAACTATAATTCTGAAGAAGCTCATAAAGATTTAAGATAGTTGAAACTTTCCACATTCATACAAAAAAAGGGTCTCTGGGTTTCCCTTTTGATAAATCTGAAAGAAAAAGAAGGTGAAACCAAAATACATGGGAGAAGCCATCCACCCTTCCCAGACCATCTTATTGACTCCTTCTCAAGGGGGTTCTTTCACACTACACAATTATGGTACTATGATCCCACTTTAACTGTTTTGGCTACATCCTATGGAATCCTGGGGTTTGTAGTTCAATGAAGCACGATAGCTTTTTGGCCATAATGGTAAATATCTCTCTCTAAACTGCAAATCCCAGGATTCTTTAGGATGTCGGAATGACAGTTAAAGTGGAAGTCTTGTGTTGCAATTACATAGTGTGCACTGTCTAGAGACAAACACTAAACCACCACCACAACAAACCTACGTATACACATTATATCTGAGGCAGCATGAGTATGCTTTTTATTCAGGCACTATTTATCACACGTACTCAT
Organism: Cyclura pinguis; assembly: GCA_030412105.1. Taxonomy (NCBI): domain Eukaryota; kingdom Metazoa; phylum Chordata; class Lepidosauria; order Squamata; family Iguanidae; genus Cyclura; species Cyclura pinguis. The sequence continues at coordinate 87,601,898 of CM059601.1, read as the reverse complement.
CAGAAAAAGCCTTTCCCAGCAGACAGTCATGTATTCTGTGTGGTCATTGTAACAAACAGATTTTGATGGTAGAACCATTGCATAGAATTTGTTCAGTTCTACAAGTCAGGTGACCTTGGACAGCAGGTCCCATACCTTTTACTAATATAAAATTTGTTTGTTTTTTCCATCTGATCAACTTCTTACTGACTTGTTCTTATGGATGGGCCAACCAAATCCTCAAATCCTCGAATCCTTGGTAAGGATTCAGGATTCGCGAATCTGAATCCCTGTGCCAAAATAGGCAAACTGAATCGTTTGAATCCACCAACCAGATAGTTTGTTGGAGACCGAGACACCTGAAAACCTGGGAGACCAGACACAAGGGGAAATGGTAAGTAGGTGGGTTTTTCCCCTTGGAGTAATCATGGTCTTTGCTAACAATTTCAGAAACTACATCTGGGGTTGTATTCTGAAATATTTAAATTGAATATTTAATATTCAAGTTCATTTAATATTTAAGTTCAGCGCTATTTTCTGTGCTGAAAATCAATGGCATGTATAAATGCTGGGGTCAGTGAGTCTGATGCCTATCAGAAGTAGTGGGGCAGAGGGCAAGGTCACTCAATCTCATCCAGTGATTGCCACATGTAGGCCAGTGTGCCTCCTTCCACAAGATATGCCCACTCAGGCTGCTTCCCTCTTCAAGGTAATAATCTCTATTCTTTTGACTTGAGACTGGAGGGTAGGGATTGGGAATTACTGAGACTGGACTGGAGAGTTGACTTGAAAGTCCCTTTCAGGACTTGAGACTGGACTTGAGGGTAGAGAATTGAGACTGGACTAGAAGGCTTTTTTTTTTAATGCCTTGTTGCAAGACTTGAAACTTGACTGGAGACTGCAGGGTGCACAATTGAGACGGGACTAGAGGCTGTTGTTGTTGCTGTTGCTGTTGTTGTTGTTGTTGTTGTTTTAAGTGCCTTCCTTGTTGCAGGACTTGAGACTTGAGTGGAAGTCTTGAGATTTCAAGGGCAGCTGAAAGATTACTTTGTATAGCTCCCTTGCAAAGCTCTTTCATACACAGTTCTTGGGTTTGTAGTTTTACAAGGTGTCACAGCCTTCTCTGCCAAAGTTTGCTGGTGCATCATCAAACTAGAAACCCCATAAGGAGCTATGCAAAGCTAGTCAAAAGCTAGTTTTGACCTGGATTATCTCTGTAGTGTAATATGTGGCCCTGTTTACACAGGCAGGAAAATGTGGGATTAATCCATATTTTCCTGCCTGTGTAGAAAGGGCCTCCATGTCATTTTCAATATGGGGAGATCCTGAGGCAAACCTATGACAATTGTCCTGGCCAGATTTCTTCAGAGGGAGGTTTGCCTTTGCTTAGGCTTTTGCTAAGGTTGAGAGAGTGTATCTTGCCCAGGATTATCTTTCTTTCCCTTTCTTTTTAAACCGTTTTTAAAAAAAGGATTCAAAAGATTCAAGATTTGTGAGATTCATGGATTCCCAGAACCTTCCAGGGATTCGGATCCAGATTTGGAAAATTCTGGACTTGTCCTATCCCTACTCGTTCTAGATGTTGTTGGACCATAATTTCCATCATCATACATTATTGGTTATGTTGGTTAGGGATGGCAATAGTTGCAGTCCAACCATATCTGGATTGCACGGGTTTCCCACTACTGTCCATCTGTGGGCAATTATGAAATCTAGACATCATTAATGAAGTGTTAAACTTTTTGATATTCTTTTCTCCACCACACTGTTAACTTTAAGTTCAGAGAATGTGGAGTTTGCCCACGTATTTTAACTGAAGTTGGCCACCTATTTTAGTTGGATATGCCACTTGGATCATCTCTGTTTTGTCATTAAGCCGTAGGCTCCCCTATTTGAATGAGTCTCAAAGTATACAGGCGTCCCTCTATATCTGTGAATTCTGTATCAATGGATTCACACAACCAAAGCTTGGAAATACCCCCCCCCCCGCCACTCCATAAGCTTGATTTTACCATTTTATGTAAGGAATGCCATTTTTCTACACCATTGTACATAATGGTATTACCATGCTGTACATCCCCACTCCATCATATAATATAATTGGCAAATATCATCTAATTGGCATGAAACTTAAGTTATATAGTGCTATGTCTAAAAAGTCACGCTCGCTAAGAAATGTGGCTGAACACATGTGAAAGTAGGTCAGGTGGGACCTCAAGGTATGGCCAGGTCATAGTCAAGGAAGCTTTGGTTTAATGAGCTTGCAAATGTCCCCTCAATGACTCAACCTTCAAAAACTATAGCACCCAAAACTGCCTAATGATTGTCTTCAGCCCACTTCTCCTTCTCACCAAAATTTTCGATTGTTTCCTCACCTGCCCAGCCATTAAGGAGCTATCATAATTCCCACTAATGCTTTATCACCTAATGCTAAAACCATTAGCCCATTCCATACCCCATTGTTTGCTCTTCCACAGATCCATTACCACCTTCTCCCTCAGGGCAAAAACAGGATATTTAAACCCTGGCTTTCAGGCAGATAACTCATAGAACTCTGGATATACTCCATCACTCTGCTGCTCTAAATCCCATTCTTGTACTTCCCTCAGATCCTTAGCCTGAGCTACATCATCTCTTCTCTGCAGGATAGGTAAATATTACCCACTTTGCCCTAACTTCTCCCTATCCAATTTTTCCCTCCTTTCATTTGTTTACCCTTGTTTGCTTATGAGACTGTTTGGATCTTATGTGTGATTATGATATTCCCCCAATAAAACCAAACTTACTTTCAATCTCCAACTGATGTCCCTGGTATACATGAGTGTAAAAGATCTTGTAATGTTACCCACCTTGTCACAAATCTCCCCTTTGAGCTCATAATTCCTCACTGTTTCATGGAGAAACTGGTATCACAGGTGGATCTCTGAGTCACCCACCTTTTGGGGATAACAATGGGACTTGAGCATCCATGAATTTTAGTATCCATAAGGCGTCCTGGAACCAAACTTAAGTGGATACCAAGGACCTACTGTATTATCAAATACAACAATCTTTTATGATGAACCCACAACTTTACGCAGATTGGGAAATGTCCACAGTGCTACTGGATTATGAAAAAAAGACCAGTCACTACTTTATTGATCATGACAGCAACTCACATAAATAATTTACTAATAGACCCAATTTCTGAGAAGCAGATAACAAAGTTGCAAAAATGCAAAGAACTCATCAAAGCATAAGGATTTCTGGAGTGCAATCAGAGTTCAAGAAATGGTCATAAAAAGCTTCTGGATGATGAGTTCATCTGTATAGAGAACAAAGGAAAACACACAGAGAAGCACTGGGGAATGCCTAATTATGTCTTCCCAGCTGTTTAAAGAGCAACACAACATCATGGCCCAGTTATATGGGCAGCAGCTGGCATATGACAAAAACTTACTCAAAACCCTCTTCTCCCTTGATACACACAGTGAACCTATTAGTAATTAACTATTTATTACTGGTCAGCCACTGGCTTTTAGCCAATGCAATACTGCAGCCTTTGCAGGGAAAAAAATAAAAATAAATAGAAACTGAGTGTGTTGGTAGGTGGCAGTAGCATCCCATTTGGTGACCCTGTACAATTATCACAAGGTATGCTGGAAACTGAAAAACATATGTATTTATTCTGAAAAATAAGATTGGATATTGTCTCATTCCCTACTGGCATGAGGTGATTTCTCTTCATTTCCTGCATTCTAGTGATATGTAACCAATATACGTATATTTTTTATCAGATTGCTATATTTGAAAACAAAAAGTTGCATTTGTGAAAGATTAAAAAGATGAAAATGATAAAATTTGGGTAAAAAAAACCCTACTAAAATTATGAAAACCTATAGTGATAAAAATTATGGATATTAGACTATTTGTTTTGGATAGTACTGATTTTACTTTTCTTCTTTTTGTAATTGGATTTTTTAAGAAGTATGACTACAAAAAAAATGGAAAGACAAAAGAAGAAAGGGAGAAAGGGAAAGAGTACACAGGATATGAATATGGAACATGCATATACATTCATATAAGTTCTATGACATGATCTAACAGTACATGATGCTTCTGAGGCTGATTAGTAGCTAAATGTAAGATCACATGAGAATCCCAATGACACTATCATAAAGCTTGTAAAGAAATCTGTTCTGGTGTGCATTCAAGTGATTTCCAACTTATGATGACCCTAAGGTGAAACTATCATGGCGTTTTCTTAGCATAATTTGTTCAGAGGGGGGTTGCCTCTGAGGCTGAGAGAGTGTGACTTACCCAAGGCCACCCAGAGGGTTTCCATGGCTGAGTAGAGATTCAAATCCTGGTCTCCAATATTCAAACCACTATACCACATTGGCTGTCTGGAAGGAGACAGTTGCAAATAATCAGGTGGTTGTAATTAATCACTTTCCCAACCACAAAACTATAAAAATATTACCATGTAAGCTAATGAGAGATACCTTCATTTATGGTGTAGCGACAATTTTTTAGTTGCTGTTATCATGACATGGGTATGGTTTTGGTAAATTGTAGAGGAAGGACAACACATGATTTTAAGTGCTGGCTTGTGTTGCTGGCATGTGCTGTTTTAAATACTGAAGAGGAGAGTGTTTTCTATAACCAGCCCACATTCAGATTTTCAGAACGCAATGAAGCCAGTAGTACTGTGAAACAGAAATAGCTGTACAATTCAGCAGGGAAATCTAAATATCCCTTATTTATTTATTTTCACCATTTACATGCCACTTTTTATTGCATTAGTCCATGGACCGTATAAAAAAAATGAAAACAAAACACACTGAAAACTCCATACACATGAAACATTTTTATTTTAAAAAATACAGATCAAATGCCAGTTCAGGCCAGGGGAATACATGTCAAATAAATTGATTCCCACTGTGCTCAGGATCTCTGCAACACTTGATTGAAACAGCTTCTATGTATTTTTTCCTAAAGCTGTAATGCCTTACCACAAAGACCTTCTGAGTCACATACTTATAATTTGTTCCTTGTAAGAGGAAACTTCATCTTGCGCTTCCAATACTTTCTTTTACTTTATAAAGACTCTAGATACTGTCCTCTAATACCAGAATAAATCAAATTTTCAGAACAATAATGAGCTAAATCCTCCAGTTCTTCAGCTCCAAAGATAGATGATGTCTTTGGCTGGATTGCCCCCAGATCTACCTTGTGGAACCATGCATTCCCCATGTTCAAAGTGGAATCAGCAACAAGTCTTCTAATGTGCCATTCTCATAGGGAGAAGTGTGAGACCCTTCTCTCTATCACACCACCTTCTCAGGTTCAGTTGATAGGGACAGGAGGAAAGATCTTCTCAGTGGTTGCTCCCAGACTTTGGAACTCCCTCCTTAGAGAAGCATCATTCTTGTTCTCCTTCTGTTGGCAGGTCAAAACATTTCTGTGCCTTCAGACTTTAACAAATTGACTAGAGTTGAGCTTTTAATACAGTGTAGTTCTGTTCTTAAGGTTTGCATGTAGGAGCCTAGATATCCTAAAGGCACCAGACTCTGTCTGATCTTGGAAGCTAAACAGGGTCAGGCCTAGTTATTACTTGGATGGGAGACAGTCTAGAAATAGCAAGTGGTATAGGCTATACTTCAGAGGAAAGAAGTGACAAAACCACCTGAGTATTGCTTGCCTAAGAAAACTCTATGAAATTCTTGGTGTCACCATAACTCAACAGGCAACTTGAAGGCACGCACAAGCACACAAACACACACACTCCTAGCCTTTTAATACATTTAATCCTTAATATTTTAAGTTTATAAATTGTTTGCTTTTGATATCTTATATTTGTACTTCTGTTAATGCTCTTGTATAGTTTTCATTTGTATTATATTAAATATGTTGCTAGCCACCTTGAAGCCCATTATTAGGAGAAAGGCAGGATGTAAATGGCTCAAAGGAGAATGAAGAGAAGGAATGAAAAAAGAAGAAGAAACAGAAGTTAGAGGTGCACAAGTTTGGGACTTTCAGATCTTAGTGGACTTCAGTATTCATCAACTCAGGCCAGCATAGTTAATGGTAAGAGACACTGGGAGCTGCAGTCCAACATACCCATCACAGGGAATGAAAACTATTTCTCATACTGATTGTTCACTTTCTTAATATGATGCTGTAGTTGAAAGGGAAATTGCAAATATTCAATTTGTACTACTATATTAGATACTTTTTCTCAAATATGTTACTTGGTGCATTTCCAAATGAACTGAATAAATGCACAGAAAAACCATATTGCAACAATGCAGAAGTTATCCTATACTTTTGCCATCTGTTCCTCAAGGCAAATCTTAGCCTGGCTGACATCCATTTGATTTATTCTGCACAAATAAACACCCCAGCATGCTTCGGCTCTTAACTTTGCTCTGATTAAGAGATGAGTTTAATCTCATAACATCCCTAAAATCATATTCAAAATTAGTTTTGTACCCTTTCAATTGTGATGTTTTTTCCAAATCCCTAAATTCCTGCAACATAAATTAAAACTGCCACCACCTTTATCCTACAAATATTTGGAACGGGATGCATTGTTTCCAAATACCTAAAACTGAGGTGTTTATTTAGAACCAATATGCAGAAGCTGGTCCCACTGAACTCAATGAGGTTTGCTTCTGAGTAGGCTTGTATAGAACTGCACTGTTAACAAACTAACACGAATCTGAAATCACTGAGTAACTCCCTGCCTCATGCAATTGATCTCCAATAATCTGTTCTCCTGTTACTGCACAATAAGCTCCAACACAAAGATACCAAAGCCCATCTAGTTCATCACTCTGCCATCAGGAACCGGCACGTCCAGTGCCAAATAAAATCAATGTAATTGTTATTTATTAAAAGCTGGTGCATTTCTGAATAAAAGATTCCTTTGTCATGAATTAAAAATGTAACATCTAGAGAGAACACAATGGAAGATAACAATACTCCAAGGAATAATAATAACAATATTAATGCAATCATAAAAAGTGGTAAAATCAAAATCTGACAGCCTTGAAATAGGCAGAATATGCTAACACACCACCTAAATTGAAAATAAAAATTTTCTCCAAAGGGCTTGTCACCATGATTAACCATCATCCTATTAAACGGAACATTTTAGTATCCTGGAGTCATGCTTTGTTGCAGAATAGAGACAGAACTAGATCTAGAAGACACTGTTACCTCAAAAGTTATAAAATAATGTCATGAAATTCATGCATACACAAGCTTTTTTAAAAACAGGGAAGAAACAGCTAGGGCTCACAAAACTATGGCAATCAGCTACTACATTTTACAATTGGGTGCTATTTTGTCCCATACAGTGCAATGTTTTGAGACACAAACAACATTGTTGCCAAGTTGTAGCTGAAATTTGTTGCAGAGAAGCTGACGAAAGAGCTTGTATGACAAACAACCACTCCCGCTGTCCAAAGGTCAGTGGTACTCAAGGATACAATCCCTTGATTTTGTCCAGGAAAAACTAGGTAGAAAGGTTCATATCATGAAAGACAGGGAAGAAAGAAACTGATGTAGATACATCCACAGACAGTTCACCATGGATCAGACAGAAACATCATATAGGAACATCTAGAAAAGGAAGCAAACAATGAAACACTGCTAAAAAGTCTTGAACTGCTCCTCACAGAAATCATTCTTTACCAAACGACTGTGAAACAGATAAAAAGGATATGCATTCAGGATATGAAATGAGAACCCCGTCAAAAGTTTTAGAGAGAAACCCCTTGACATCATTGGCCTTGTCTATTGCTCCTAGTTGGAGAGTAGTACGATCTACATGAAACTTTGGTGGACCTGTAACATCCTTTCTTAGGGCTGGATCCTACTCTTAGTTCTGACTAGAGTAGAGCCATTGAACCAATGAGACTATTTTCTACATGTCACCCTTCAGCTATTGAAATAATATGTCTGCTGTAATTGGGATTAACCAATAGTATTCAGCTCTTAGAATACAGTCACCTCAGAGTATCTATTGGCTTGAAACAATTTTGTGCAAAATATTTGAGGTTCAACAGGGAAACAAGAGTAACATGTACAGCAACGGTGAGCAAAATGCAGCTCATGGTCTGTATGTAGATTCCAGGGCCATTTTTTTTTGATATCTCAGGCCCCTCAGAGGTTCAAAACTTATAATAGAATCACAGAGTTGGAAGAGACCCCAGGGGCCATCGAGTCCAACCCCCTGCTATGCAGGAATACCCATCAAAGCATTCCCAACAGATGGCCATCCAGCCTCTGCTTAAAAACCTCCAAAGAAGGAGACTCCACCACACTCGGAGGCAGCATATTCCACTGCCGGACAGCTCTGACCATCAGGAAGTTCTTCCTGAGGTTCAGGTGGAATCTCCTTTCCTGCAGCTTGAATCCATTGCTCCTTGTCCTAGTCTCTGGAGCAGCAGAAAACAAGCCCGTTCCATCCTCGACATGACATCCCTTCAAATATTTAAACATGGCTATCATGTCCCCTCTTAACCTTCTCTTCTGCAGATTAAACATACCCAGCTCCCTAAGCTGTTCCTCATAGGGCATGGCTTCCAGACCCTTCACCATTTTGGTCGCCCTCCTCTGGACATGTTCCAGCTTGTCGATATCCTTCTTGAATTGAGGTGCCCAGAACTGGACACAGTATTCTAAATGAGGCCTAACCAATATAGAATAGAGTGGTACCATTACCTCCCTCGATCTAGACACCATACTCCTACAGATGCAACAAAGAATCGCATTGGCTTTCTTGGCTGCCTCATCACACTGCTGTGTCATGTTCAGCTTGTGGTCTATCAAGACTCCTAGATCCCTTTCACATGTACTACTATCCAGCTACATGTCTCCCATCCTATATTTGTGCATTCCATTTTTTCTGCCTAAGTGTAGGACTCTAGATTTCTCTCTGTTGAAATTCATTTTGTTAGCTTTGGCCCAGTTCTCCAATCTGTCAAGGTCATTTTGAAATTTGATCCTGTCCTCTGGGGTATTAGCAACCCCTTCCAATTTGGTGTCATCTGCAAATTTGATGAGCATGCCCTCCACTCCTTCATCCAGGTCATCGATGAAGATGTTGAATAATACTGGGCCCAGGATAGAACCCTGTGGCACCCCACTAGTCACTTCTCTCCAGGATGAAAAGCAGCCATTGGTGAGCACCCTTTGGGTTTGGTCGGTCAACCAATTACCAATCCACCTAACAGTAGCCCTGTCCAGCCCGCATTTTACTAGCCTCTTTGCAAGAATGTCATGGGGAACTTTGTCAAAGGCCTTACTGAAGTCAAGATATGCCATGTCTACAGCATTCCCTTCATCTATCAAGCTTGTAACCCTATCATAAAAGAAGATAAAATTAGTCTAGCATGACTTATTTCTGGATTTTGGATTTTTTTTCTTTTTGATTTTTTTCAATGGTTGCCCTCAAATGCCCTTTAGGACCTTGGGGAAGATTTTGTCATCGTTTTCGCCAAGCTTGGGTTGTATGTTGGTAAAAAGGCCTCTCCTGGGCCTAAAATAACGTGGAAGGCCCAAAACATGGTGAGCATGCCCCCACACCCATCAAGAGTGTTTGGGGGCACTTGGAAACATTTTTTTTTTACAGGGCACATTGTGCAAGGGAGGTGCAGCTCCCCAAAGTCTCCTGGAGGGCCAAGATAGCCTTCTAGCACCTCCCACTGTTGCCTTGCACTGGTGCTGAGTCACTGAGGAACTGCCTTTCAGGTCATGTGGGCCATGCTTATTCAATTATCTCTGAATGTGTTACATAGCAGGGAGAGATCCAGCCACTGAAGAGCATCAAGTTGAGTCCAGTGGTGAATGTCTATAAAAGTGTGGTGGTACTACAGTGTAAATACATCCTATCTACTAAAGGAAGACATTGGCCATTTCCACACTAGCCTGTTATAGCACTACGATTCCACTTGCAACATCCTATGGAATCCTGGGGTTTGCAGTTTAGGGAGGGGCCGCCTGGCAAACCCCAGGATTCCATAGGATGTTGCAAGTGGAATCGTAGTGCTATAACAGGCTAGTGTAGAAATGGCTATTTACCTCAGTAGGCAGCCTAGTACAACACAGCAAACCCAGTTTGGTTCAGTAGAGCAAGAACACTGCTTGAAGCACATTTCCACACTGGCTGTGTGGCAAGAGACACTTTTTTCTCCAGCTTAGAATTAGTAGAAGATCTGTTTATGTACAGTGTTGCTATTTGACAGAATAACCCATATCCTTCCACACACATACACTTACTTGTGCAGGAGGGCAGTAGATTTAGAGCTTTTCTGCACTATACTGTTATAATGCTATTATTCCACTTTCAACATCCTGTGGAATTCTGGGGTTTGTAGTTTATGGAGGCCAAAGAGCTCTCTGGCTGAGAAGACTAAATGCCCCTCCCTAAACTGTAAACTCCAGGATTCCATAGGACATTGAAAGTAGAATAATAGCATTATAACAGTGTAGTGGAGAAAGAAGCTTAGAAAAGCAGTACACCATATATAGGCAATGTCCTTGCAAGGACTGTTGCAGCATTCATTTGAAATCCTCTGCTCATCTGCAGAGTGCAGCCATAAAGATTGGTCTTTCATTGGAGGACAGTTCTCTCAACAAGGACAACTTTTGTTATTGAGATAGAAAATTCCCTCATCATATCATGAGGTGTTCCTGTTAATAAATTAAAACGGCTCTTGTCCCTTTGGGGTTTATATCAGCTTCTTAATGCTGGGTGTTCACAATAATGTTTGTTTGTCAGTTGGGAATAATAGTGGTAGTATTTTCAGTAGCAGTGGTAGTATTTTTATGATGCAGAAATTGTATCAGTTACATTTATCTAATAGAAAAGAAGATCTGTTAGCTACTTGAAACAAATGTTCCATCTCATGTGAGCATATGCTTTCTGGCTCTAAATGTCTGGACACATATTCTATGCTCACAAACATTCCTGTGGACATGGACCACTTTTATCCCTCAAAATACATTAGAATACTCAAGATTCCTTGATGTAGACATGGTAGATGGCATGTTTGTTTTTGATCCTTAACGTTTTATAGGGAATGCTATTTTTTTTTTCAAACACGTGGGATAACTATTATACCTCAGAAAAATATCTCTCTGTCTCTCTCTCAATCTCTCTCTGTTGTTAGAATGATGACAAAATGACTATTGTTTTAAACACCAAGCTACATCTGTATATACATTGTATTAAAAACCAACATATACAATCCCAGGGATCTCAGAGCTAAGGATGGGCTCCCAGATATTTACTCATTAACAACATTCTTACAAGAAAACCTAAGAGCCAGTCCATTTGAAGAAATCCTCATCAAAATATTAAAGCTATACCTAATGGTAAACAGGGGTGGGGTATTTTGATCAAAACGTTGCATGTATATAGGGTGGTAATTTCCAGAGCCAATGGGCATCCTGTAGACAGTACCTCTATGTCCCGATGATGAATTTAGCATGGGAAATTTTAAAGTCAGTTGATGGACTGTGTTTCTCACTGTTGTAATATTTCAGAAGTAATATCTAAAACATCTTCATGGTATATTGGTGCTCAGCGAATTCACATCCTTTGTTACCAAAGCATCTTTCCTGACATTTTGCTTGTTGTCAAAAATTCATGGCATCTGAAACATATGATTATATGGAAGGAAGGAATGGTTCCAAAAATTGGTCTAGATTCTGGGATAAGGATTCTAGAATATCGGACGCAGTGGGTTGGTCAGCTGGAGTGGAGAATATCTTTTGCTCTAATGTCTCAGCCTCAGTGGTCACCATGATTACTGATGATAGGGCTGGACCTCTGCATTGCTCTTCATACCCACAATAGCAGGGTTGTGTCATGACTAGTGCAATACAGTTATTTCATTCCTAGTCATATTGTGCCAAGACTTAGAATCTAATCCTTCTAACCTTCCAAGCTGTTGCAGGATACTCCATTCAAACAGTTCAGCTGAAGGATCAAAAAGGCACAATAGTACAAAAGGTGGAAAGGCTAAAAACTTTAGTTGTAAATCTGTTGAGAAGTACTCTTTCAGACTGATAATATATCGGTTTAATGTAATGAGATACACAAACACACAGCAATCAAAATGTATCGGCATGGCATCAAGCGTGGGAACAAAACACAACCGCTTTTTAAAAAAATCCTGTATTTCTTCATCTGACAGAATCCTGCCAGATAAATTGAAAAACAAGATTTCGTCTTCTTTAGTTGTGTGGGAGAACACTTCTTCAGGTTTCTCTTTCTGTCCTTCTGAAAATCGTTAGTTTGAGAGAGTATGATAGCTAGCAGATTAGAATCAGCCCTCCACATATGTGGTGTAAACATTCATGGATTTGATTTGTTATGGATTATGGTATTTGCCACCCTTTCACTGCTGCCCTACATTATTTTTAAGAGCGACTTTGATAATACCAGTGTTTCTGCGAGGAAATCATACTCGTGGAGTGGCTGGGCCTGGCCACATGTGCATTATCTTGCTCATTTGTGCGGCCAAAAGAGGAGCACACGATGGGGTGAGAAGAGGATATGTGCGTGTGTACATTTCATTTGTTCACTCAGGCAGGCAGGAGGGGAAAGAGGATGGGAAATTAGGAGGGAGGGCACAAATGTTCATTCACTCACATGGATGGGGAAGGGGAAAGTGATGGAATGGGTGTCCCCTTTCTCCCTCCTCTTCCCACTACCTCCATCCTGTCCCTTCCCCCTCTCACCCATGGGAGTGAGTTAGGAAATGCAGGTACAGCCAGGCCCAGATACCCTGCCAGTACAGGTACTTCTGTGTGTGTTAAATACAGTTGGGTGGGAGTTACGAGATTCATGGTTTTTCCACTTTCAAAAGGGTCCCATGCCTCTAACTTCTGTGAAAGTGGATAGCTGACTGCATTTGGTGTCCTCTCAATTAGTCAGACCTAATTATTCTAAAACATTAACACTGATCTGCCTTTTAGCTGAACAGGAGCATCTCTGTCTAGTTGGATGAAGTTTCAGTTTGTTTGCCCTCATTCAGTCCTTAACAGATGACACAAACTTGTTTAGAACCAAAACAGTTTCCTTGGCTTGTGGTGGAAAGGAGTGATAAAGTTGGGTGTCATCCATATACTGATGGCATTGAACCCCAAAACGCCAGACAACCTCTCCTAGCAGTTCCATGTATATGTTAAATAGCATAGGGGAAAACCAATCCCTGAAGTACCTCACAGGCCAATGGCCAAAGGGTCTAATAGGAGTTCCCCAGCACCACCTTTTGGGTTTGCCTCTCCATGGAACTACTATAAAACAGTGCTTGCACATCCCAACCCAGGAAGATGACTCAGAAGGATACCATGGTTGATGGTACTGAAAGCTGCCAAAAAGTCTAGCAGAGCCAACAGGCACACAATCCCCCTGTCTAGCTCCTGCACAGGTCATCCACTAGGATGATCAAAGCCATCTCTGAAATGGATCAAGATAATCCATTTTACCCAGAAACCTCTGGAGCTGAGAGGTCACCACACCACAACTTGCCCTCTTTTCCTGTGATCCCCTGATGTTGAACAACTTCAACTACAACTCCCATCATACCAGACAATTGGCCATATTCACTGCACAAAAGGAAGTGCTGGAATCTTCACGCATCAAACGGTACCCTCAATTTCTCCATTTTATCCCCTCCTTAGTATTATACGGAACCATCAGGGTGTATACGTTATTCTAGTGTCAAGACTGTTCTAGTGCCTGGTGTTCCATATAATACTAAGGAGGGGCTAAAATGAGGAGATTGAGAGTACAGTTCAATATGTGCCGATTCCAACACTTCCCCTTGTCCCCAGTGAATGTGGCAATAAACCAAACTCCCTTGTTGGTCAGACTTTAAAGCAGGGAGTCTAAAGACTATTACACAGAACTGCACTCATTACTTGTTTGGTGAAAGGGGGCAAAAGTTAAGAAGTACATTTTTAAAAAAAGGAGTTCAAAGCAGAATCCAAAGTGAAAAGCCAGAGGTAATAAATCTAATGTAATGGAAAATATAATCCCAGCCTTATCAAGTGTGGTGTTCTGAATTAGATATTATAGCTGGGAGAGGGAGAGAGAAAGTCCCCAGCCAAATGTCAGGTTAGAGGGCTCTGACCTTTTTTAACTTCCTGCCCACGCTGTTCCAAGTGGAAGAGAGACTGTTCTCTGCATTGCCAGTCTCTGAGATGCATCTCAAAGTCCAGGTGAACTCTTCAGATACTAACTTGAAAAGACATCAGTGTCTATAGTTAAAATAAATAAATAAATAAATAAAATAAAATTTCAACTTATATTCTAAAAACATAGGACAGGTGGTGGACTGACCAACCAACCATGTTTTCTATGGGAATGAGAATTTAAGTAGCAGATGCTGCTTTTGCACGAGGATGATCTCCAGTGCAAGGAATGGGAGTACAGGCATGATCTTGTTCAGCTCCATTTCCATGAGGTTGGGGCTGGATAACCTCCTGATTATGGCTGGGTCAAGGATGGGTAAAGTATTGTTGGACTTCAGCTCTCATCATCCCTCACTATTGGCTAGGCCTGAAGGGATTTGCAGTTCAATAACATCTGGGGAGCCATGTGATTCATCTCTGTTATTGGAGGCCCAGCTGAGGCAGATGCACTGGAGCAATGGGATTTTCATAAGTATTTACTCACCCTTAAATAACTGATTCAGTGGATCCATTCTAGCTAAACTGACTGGTAGGATGTAGGCCTCTACCTCCAGGTTGTGTATTTAACCACACTTTAGTTGAATTAAGCTCTAATAAAGCTAAAGGTTCTTACTTCTTCACTGAGTGGTGTAAAACAAGGGGACCACGGAGGACTTCTTTACATTACTTGCATCACCAAATTGCATGTGTACTCCATAGGCAGACTGCTATTTCTTATGCCACAGTGCTTATGCTCAGTGGGAAATGCTCAGTTGAAAAATCAGTTGCATCAGAATCAGGACATTATGAAACAGTTGACAAAAAAAGAAAAAGTAAAAGTATTTCTGATATAATCAACACAGAAGAAATCTCTCATTTGCTCTAGAGGGAAGCACAGAGACACCAGCCATCATCATCAGTGTTATTTTAGTTATCTACAATTTATTATGTACCTTTGCATCCTAACTTTTCTTCCCATAAGCTTGAAGTAGCATATGCAGCTCTTCTCCTCCTTTCCAGTTTATTCTTCCAACTACCCTGTGAAGCAGGTCAGGCTGAGAGAGCATCTAGTGAGTTTCACGGTTCCCTGAAGACCTAGATCTCACCAGTCTCAACTCAACACTCTAACCACTGTACTACACTTCCTCTGCTCACTCTCTTCATCACGCATGCATGCACACACACACACACACACACCTATGTGCACACACCATCTTTCAAGTTCTCAAAGCACTTAGAGACAGGCATAACACTTTCTTTCTTTTTTTGAATTTGCTGTATGGGGCCCGTCTTTGGAAAATCCTTTAAACGCATTAGTCATGTTTGAGTCACTCCGGCCATTCCCTTTGGGTTTCTTTCATGCCCTTCAAAGCTGCTCCAAGAAACGTTATTTACAGCTGAGTTAATCTTATCCCAGACCGCACATCCCTCCTCTTCTCTTATACCATCCCCCTCCCATTTTCCTCTGCAACCGATGGTTTGTGTTTCCAGCTACTCCTCTTTCTTTCTACTCCTCTGTTCCCCAGCTTCTCGCCCCCCCATCCCGGCTTTCCTTTTAGGGGCTGGATTTTTGAGGAGGGAGCTGTCGAGATCTGAGCCTGTTTGTCAGTCCTTTCCTGTCTCGTTCCACGAAGTGGGGAAACGGCTGTGCAGAGGAGGAAAGGCACTCTGCACGTGGCCAGAGGCTCTTCAAGTCTCAGGTTGAACTCTTTTCTGGCTCGTTTTCCTTTCCATCTCTTCACTCCTCTCTTCGCTGGTCCTCCTCCCCCTGGATGCCCTTCCGTCTTCTCACCTGTCGGCTTCCTCGCTCTCGCCCTCTCCTTCCTCCCTCTTTTCGCTTCCTCCTTTTTGGCGCCGGTCTCCCCGCCTCTCCTCGTCCGTCCCCCCCATCTCCTCTTCCCTCCCGCCCACCCGCCGGTCGCCGCCTTTCTTCCGCGCTCCGCCGGGCCGATCCGCCCCCCTCTCCCTGAGCCGTCGGGCAAAGCCGCGCCTGCGGTTCGGCGGAGGGACAGCGAAGAGAACTTTGGGGCGAAGGCCCCGGCGTCGAGGCGCTTGCAGCAGGGGCTCCCGCAACAACAGCGGCGGCGGCGGGGGGGCGTGGCCAGGCAGGAGAGGCTGAGAAGGGGCGGAGCTCCCGGCAGCCCCACAGAACCAAGTGGAGCTCCAGCCGGTTGAGGAGCCGGTGCCGCCGCCGCCGCCGCCGCTCGCAGCCTCCTTGCCGAGCGGGCGCGGGCGGTGGGAGCTGGGAGGGACCGATGGGCATCGCCGCTTCGTCGCAGCCTCAGCCTTGCCGCCGCCGCCGCCGGGACCGTGGCTGCCGCTTGCCTTCGCCGGAGGCGCCCCCTGCGAGCGGTGGGATCGTACTGTAAGATGTAGAATGCTCCCGGTGCTGAGAGCCAAGCGGCAGCAGCCTCTCCTGTGGCCCGGGAATGCGGACCCCCCAGCGCCTCCTTGGATTTGGATGGTCCCGAGCGCGGCCGGGCTCTTTCGGATCGGGGGTGCCGCCGCCGCCGCCGCCGCCGCCGCCGCCGGCGTGGTGCCCCCTCCGCCTCCCCCTCCTCCGCCGCCCCCGCTGCTGCTCTCCTCGCCCCCGCCTCCTCATCCCCCTCCTGCGCCGCTGCTCCAGGGGGTTTCGGGCTGGCAACTGCCCTGCGATCCTTTCCTGCCGTTGATGGCCCCCGAGCACCATTCCGCCGTGCCCCAGGTTCCCTTTCTGAACGGACAGGTAAGGAGGGCGCCTTTTCCTCCCTCCGTTTCTTTGGCAGCCCCTGTTCCGACGAGCGCGTCGTGTTTCCCGGCTCCGTCCACGCCGGGTGTTTTTTTATTCCTGTCGACCGGAGTCCGGGCGGACGGGGAGGAAGCCTTTTGCGCGGCGAGAGAGCCGAGGGGCGAGAGCAGCAACTTCTGTCGCTGTCCGGCGCGCCGTGGTGCTGAAGTTAGCCCGCGCCTCTCGCGCGGCCGGCGGATGTGTGCCTGCGCCTTTGGGTTCAGCGCACTGCATCGCGTCTCCTTCACCAGACTTGAGAGACAAGGCTGGAGAGAAAGACGCAGAGGGAGACCACATTAAGTATTAATACGAATCTGTTGCTAATGCCGAGCTCGTTCCTTTTCACTCTTAGAGCCTCCGCGCAGACAGGGCGCATTTCTGAGCTGTGGGTAGACCTGGCTTTAGAAAGGATCGCTCCAAATGAGTACGCTTTCCGAACAAAATTGCAGCCTTCTGATATTTGGGGCTTTTCTGTGCTCATTTATACTCATGTAGACCGATTTGCTTCACTGGGGCTACAGTAGTGAATAGGGCTAGTGCCCTTCCACTTGCTTAATATTACTTCCTAATGATACGGTAATCCTTGCATGAAGAGCAGAGTGGTAGGTTTTACAGCAGTCAAACGAAATTTGGAAGTGCTTACTGTGGAAAACTCAATTAAAGGAACTGAGTTACATGAGCCACCCTGATGCAGATGAATTTTCATCTACAAACTGGCAATTAAGTGGAAGACTATTTTTAATCGTTGTGAATGTTTACTTCACATAATAAATAACCTTCCATATAATATGGAATGTTGCATTAAACCCATATCTATATCTATATATCTATATCTCACTACACCAAGATTATTCTGCTAAGGCAAATATTTTCGTACCATCTTGAAATTAAGCTACACTTCCCTTTCAAAACTCTAACATATGAGACCAGGATATTGAACCAGCTAGTAGGGCCATTAAACACAATGCGATGTTTTTGCAATATTTGTGATTACTCCACAAGGCTCTCTCAAGGTGTAGGAAGAGGATGATTTAAAAAAAGGATGTGTTGCAATATTTTTTCCACCCAGTTGTTATGTCAGAATCTGGCCACTAGAGGTATTTAATGTCTAGGAACTTGTGTTTTCCATCATGTTTAGAAATTTGCAAAATATTTATTTTAATGATAGAAGAGTGGGTGGCAGCTTATATTTCTGTTCATTAGGATTAACTCTCCTCAATCATTCTGAGTTTATGATGATGAAGTGGGCCAGATGTATTTTTTTAAAAAAATGCTAGCATAAGCAATTAAATCCAGTGTCTTCTGCTCTGATGTTCTTTGCTGTTCTTTAACAGACATTAACTGGTCTTGATCACATATTAATTTAAGCAATAAATCTCATCAACACTTCTCCTTTGAATGTTTCAATTATTTATCAGGGTGTTAAGGCATATTTTAAAATAGCTATGGATTTCTGAAGCTTGGAGACTCGCCTTAAGTATTTTAACACATGCTTTAGATTTCATTGACTATGCTAATTATGGAATTATGGTGTCTAATGCTTCTGACATAGATTTAATGCTGTTTCATTTAAAACTTCTGGGCTTTGCATTCTCTGGTAATTTCTAGCTATTCAGTAAAATCACTGGAAATGTTCCCTAGTATTTTGTAGTAGTAAGTAAAAATAGAGCATAGTGATGGCTGAAGGCCAGACTCCAGGACTAGAGGAGAATGTATTCACTTGGAGAATCATGAAATTACACTGAAATATAGAAACCCTTCTTCAGCCTGAATATATCAGTTCAAAAGAGTGCAAAAGTCCATGGGTGAGGGGGTAGAGAGAAATATCTCTGTAGTACCTTGTCTTTCATTTGCCATTGTATATGCAAAAGAAACCACCTAACAATACAAAAACAAAACCAAACAAAAATTCCAGAAAAACTACACACAGTGCACTTTTACTTGCTGAAGGCTGTTACAACTAAAATTTCTTGATTTTTTTTTAAAGTGATAGTATATTTATGTTGTTTGTACTTAACCTGCCTTGGTTTGAAAACTGTTAGCTTGATTGCTAACAGCCTCATCGGGGATGTCACTATGTAGAAAAAACAGAAGTATTGGATGTGAAGCAGTCACTGCTACACCTGTGCAGAGACATGACCAATAGCATCATGCTAGCACTGAGAACTAGGCCAGGATGTCATAGCAGTGAAGTCCTGTGGCTTGCTAGAGGTATATCCATGACAGCCAATATTGTTGGGTTCATGCAGCATCAAGGAAAAGTGTTGTACAATGTAGAACAGGGAGGAAATGGGCGGCATTTGAGAGCTGTGATGTAGAAGTGAATCAAGATGACTCATCCTATAGTAAGGTTTCCACCAATATCCGTCTAACATAGGATTCCAATAAGGCAGGCCACTTTTGCAAGATCATAGGCAAATATTTACACTGTTTTAGTTGGATTCCAGCTGATCTCCACTTATTTGCTATTTTTATTAAATCCAAAGTGTGTAGAGGCTTTTTGTGTACCTGCATTTGGTTCACAGTTACTTTGCATCGTTAGTACTGTATACCATTGCTGCATAAGCAGACAGTGGTAGTAGAATTAAGCACTGAACTCTATGTTTTTTGAAACAGTTCTGCACATTTTGAAGGAAAAAGTAGAAGGCCTAGAATGACATAGTATGTGTTTGCAAATACACATGTCCGTGCTATACATTTTAAGAAACCTAACAATGAAATGTCATAATTTCTATTGAAAAAATTATTTTTAAAGTATTCTTATCTTTTTAAACCCTTTATTTTAGTGGATGTTTGGAACTCATTCTCCTGTGATAGGATTTTCACCATCGTCAAATGTGGAATTTGTTCCCCTTTTCCCTCATGTATACACAACTACTGCTCCTCCCCATTCTGCGAAAAGCTGGATAGAAAAGAGACTACCAAACTGTAAGGTAAGTTCAACATTCACCTCATACTTGTTAATATATCTGTATCTATATCTATATCTAAGACTTCTGTTAAAAATGCAAGCAGGATAAGTCTGTGACAGTAGTGCTGACACAAGTGGCTGCACTGATACTTTCAAGAGTTGTAAATGTATATAAAAAAGTAATATTTAAAATCTAAATATGCTACATTTCAGTATTTCCAGAAATACAAATTATTAACAGTTACTAATGATAATGTATGAATTATACTTACAATATTTTCTTAGAGTTAATTATAGTAAACTAAGATTTTGGTCTCTAATTTATCCCAGGATATTTAGCTATCCAAAGCAAAGGGGAAGATAACCCCTCCCCTATTGTATGTGTACACAGGCTGACTGGAATGTCACAGGAATCTTCCTTCAATACTAGTGATGAGCTAGGAGCAGGCCCTTTTAGGAGCTGAAGGCAGTGGTGATTGTCTCCCATACCACTGGGGTGCCAAATCCATTCCAGATTTAAAAAGACTATTCAAGATACTGAATTTATTTTGGAAATTTTAGCTTCTTAAAAGTTCACTGTCCCAAGGACATGGGAGATCACAAGTCACCACTGTTTGCTGGACAAAACTGCATGGTATATGCCATTGTAGGGAATGGTCAATGGGAGTTTAGGAAGAATAGCCACAAGTCTGCCACTTCTCATTCCCTCCAAGGTTTTGTTGCCTGTTGACTTACTCTGACTAATGGTAAGAGTAGTCCTTGATAGGTGCTGAAGGGGAGGTCGCTGCTGACTTGAAGTGAATGCTTTTCCCTCTATCCTTCAACTTTAAAGTTCATATATAAAGAGTGTTCTGCTAGATGAGCCTGTGGAGACGCAGGGAAAGCAGAATTCTGCTGTCTGTTGACCTTCTGTCCAGTTTTAAGAGAATAAGCAACCTCTTCTAGGTCCAAGAAGCTTTAAGCAACACTTAGTGCAGGGCAATGGAGAGTATGGTCCATAGGGAGAAGGCACTTTGGAGATGACAGTCCTCTGGGGAATTCTAGCTTCCCTGACATTCAAACTATAGAGAATTCCCAAGTGGAAGATCTACAGTCAAGGATGTTACCCTGTTTAGAACAGAGGACCCTGCTCAGAGGATCCCTGGAACCCTTTGCCAACTCTCCCCCTGCAGACAAAAAACCCTGGAAGTGGGCAAAAGTACAGTTCCCCCCTCCTCCTCCTCCTCCCCCTCCTCCCACTTCTTCTTCTTCTTCTTCTTCTTCTTCTTCTTCTTCTTCTTCTTCTTCTTCTTCCTCCTCCTCCTCCTCCTCCTCCTCCTCTTCTTCTTTTCTAATTAAACATTGCAGAGACACCCTGCAACCTATTTAAAAGGTGAATTGCCATGCCAGGAACAAAGGAAGCAATTCACTAATTTTCTTCCCTTTTTCACTAGGAAAAAAAAAAGGTGTTCTGGAGGGCTTAAAGGCCCAAAACAACAGCCTTGGGGGGATCATATGGCCCAAAGGTTTCATTTTGCCCATCCCTGCTCTAGAAGACAAAGCCCTTAGATAGGGCAAAGAGAGTTATCAGAGACAACTGCAAAGACAGTGAGGCTGATACAAAGAGGTAGGAGTTCCAAGAGATTAGTGAGGAATGTCAAGAAACATAGTATTGGACTAATAAGTATATCTGAAAAAGAAAAGAAACATAGTATTGGGATATCCTGGTCCCATGATATCATATGTAAATTGATTTTAGAGGTACAGGATATGTGGAAGGGATTTAAGTGTATGATAACCTTTGCAAGCTGAGGTGGAGTTGTGATGGATGTGTTGTAATAAGTGCTTTGGTTAAACATTTCAACTCAACATCACATCTTATTTACAATGTACACAGAGAACGAATCATCTCATCTCATATTTCAAGTCTGAGTTCAGAAAAAGAAGGTTTTGTTAAATTGAAGTTGTCATGGGGCTAATATGTACGCTTTATTTGGGTGTTCATTTTACTACCTATAGGAGCAAGTTGGAGGATGAGACTGTGCCATGCAGCTCTACTCTCAACCTCATGCATGTGACATTGCCTTTCCCACTGGTGTCAGCAATAAATAGCACATGAGAGTAAGACTCTGTGTGTACACTTGCAAGCATGGAGGCCACCAGATAAATGGGAATCCTGTGTTGTAATATTTCCTGATCCCACAGAGACCTCCACTTATATATGCAGAGGCCTCCTTTTGACAAATATGCGCTTTCTATGTGTGAATATCAGTGGGAGAGGTCATGTGGCACTAGCAGTGCCAAAGGTATGGTATATTGACAGGGTATATGACGTGGGCCCAGTCCTAGCTGATGTGGAATGCCCAAATGGGGCTTTAGAAATTAAAGATTGATTAGCTTATTTCACAACACTGCCCACACTATAATTATATTTGAATATTTCCAAGTAAATCGGAACTGGACTGATCGTTTCATGCATGGTGAACTGGTTAAAAAACATTTGCTGGCTTGAACTGGAACCAAACTGGAACACATTTTTTTCAATTGAATCGGTACTGATGGACCTGATGATGATGATAATGGTGATGATGATGGTTTGACTTGTATTTGTAACAAAACCCAATAGCCATAACAATATTTTAGATGTTCCATTATGGGTATAACAGATCATGAGCTTGCTTAGCTGTTCTAGGCAATTCTGATCAGAGAAGGATTGTTTTTACCTTCCTCTGTGAGAAAAAGTTGCAACAGTACAAAATCATTTCTAGAAGTTACAGTCATTTGGGATATTCATATTTGGGATGAAAAGACTTTTTATTTTTTATTTTCTAAATGTGAATGTGAGCAAAACTGAAATGTATAAGTTTGGCTATTCAGGTACAGGGTTTCATGTACTCAGATCTTAAAAGTCTAGGTATGGATTACTATGTAGGAAGCATATTGGCTACCATTTTTTTTTTCTGAGAGGCTCCTCATCTTTACATGGCAGGCACACATAATACAGTCCTTTCCACTCTGAGAGTAACAATACTTGCCATTCATCTATTCCCATCATTCGACTTCAGTAGATGACCTTGGTCTGACCTTGAACTTGAAAGGGAGAGAGAGAACTATTTTATTCACGCACTATTGTTCATCTCTGTGATATCTCTTCATATCTATAATATATTATTGTTATAAACTGAAAAGCCCCATACTTATTAACGTTTTCTCATGGGTGTGTGCTCCATCCTTTTGATCACTTTGATTGCTTTTCTTCACCTTCACTACTACTTCGCTAATTATTTGTCCCATTGATTTTAGCAGGAATTATAGCCTTCAGAACTAAGTGGCTGGAAACCTGTTAGTTAGTTCCAACCAGATTAGACCCATTGAATCAATTGTTGAATAGAGCACCAACACATAGGTAAATCAAATTGATTCAGTGGCCCTACTCTAGTCAGGAGTAACAATAGTATTAAACCAGTATTTCTGATGACTTATAAAATCTTATAAAAAAAAGTGTAAAATCTGCAGACAGCAAGTAGCATCTTCAGTGAAGCATCCCCTCTTTTCTCACAAACAGTAGGAATGCTTTTCTATGAACCTGCTATAACATGTGTTCATCATCTAAACACAAAATATGCTTCTTCATTCAGAATAGGTTGCATTGATTGTTAAACCCTACTGATTTCACTGTATCTGCTCTGACTGGGACCATCCATGTGCAATTTTTACTGATTAATGTATTGGTTGATGAACTAGCACTTATATAATTAATTAAAATTTCTTTTAACTGAGCAACAGCCCTAGTAAGAACTGTAATTTGATCTGCATTTATCTAGTTGACTCATTTCAGCACCAGCAAAATAATAAATTGTGTGTGAAACATTTTTTTACTTCAAAATGCATCGTACGAAACATAATTAAATCTTTTTACTACCCCTTGATCTAAAATAGTTGAATAGTTTTATATGACCTAAAGTAAAACAATTTTAGCCTTCTGGTTGTTTGGGGCTTTAATTTACAGAAGACTAGCCAGCATTACCCATTGTAAAAGATTATGGAAGCTGTAGTTAAAACATGAGAAAGACCAACGGTTTTTGCCACTTCTCATTAACAATAAGTAGTATAGTTAAGTGAGCGAAGTTATTGCCCCCATTTCCTCAGGCTTCACATGGCAACTGAAATCTGTTGCCAGATTGAACCATCCATAACGAATGACAGGATCACACTAAGTGTATCAGAATTATTTTCCTCTCTTCACTGATGCAATAAACTTCTGTTTCAAAGTTTGTAAAGGTATCCCATTTCTGACAAGGCTATTTAGTAAGGCATGCAGAGTTATCAGATCACTTGGGGGTGGCACAAATAATTCTCATAATTAGAAGTTCTCCAGACAGCCAGAGGCAATCTGATAATGGAAGTCCCAATGGGTGTTATACAAAACAAGGAGTTCTAGTAGTCAGTTGCATTATATCATGGACCATGAATTTATTTTGCTTTCCTTCTTCCCCTGTTTTGGACAGATCTATTTAAACAATGCATTTGCTCTGGATTCAGCATGGATACATCCCGAGGAACTACGAATCTTCCAGGGACATGAGAAGCCTCTTGTTATGACAAATCAGGTCTCTGTGGCTTTATCTAGGCCAGCTACTGCCCCCAGGCCTCTTCCTGCAGTGGTGTTAACACCCCAGTCTGTTCCAGGTTAGTTATAAATAAACAACATGTTCTTAAACTGTACATTTCCCCCCTGGTTGATGGTATTTTTAGAAACTGTTCAAATGTACAAATGTTGAATGATAGTAATCTTAAATGAGGGTACCGTGTATCTATCTGAATGTACACTACATCCAACTTTCCTTCCACATGGAGAAAAAATGTCCACAGAGATGGCTGGCAGAAATCTCTGAACAAGCATTTAAACATGCACTGGAGAGGGAGATTGCAGTGTGTGAGAATGCTTTCTATGAAGCAATTCTGCAAGAAGACTATGGCTATTTCCGTGCTATTAGTGCTATTATTCCACTTTCAACATCAGGTGGAATTCTGGGATTTGTAATTTAGTGAAGCCAAAGAGCGCTCTGGCTGAGAATTCTAAATGCCCCTCCCTAAACTGCAAACCTCGGGATTCTACAGGATGCTGAAAGTGGAATAATAGCACTATAACAGTGTAGTGAAGAAATGGCCTATGTCACATAAGTCGAGCCTTACAATTTTTTTTTTAAAAAAATCATTTAGGTTCATTATCAGAATATGGTAGACACCTGTTGTAGATTCAGAGCAAGGCATAAACTTGAATATCTTCTAGTTTCCTGTGTTTCTGTGCCCTCAATAATTGCTTGTGGTAGCTTGCTGAAGTTGGATGGCCATAGTTTGAGTGTTTTAGTTGTGCAGTCCTGCATGGCTGAGGATTGAACTAGATGGCCCTTGCAGTGGCTCCATGGTCTATGACTCATATTTGCAGCAACTCATAGAACTGTTCATAGACTGCAAGAAACATAAAGTCATAAAGTTTCTTTAGTTGTCTTGGGAACAGTACTTTCTATCAAAACTCGAATACTTCCTGTGGGAACTGAACAATCTAACCCAGAATATGGTGACTTGAGCACTTCTGACTGAGGAGAAATAGGAGAAATGATAAATAACAGTTCATCTTGGACAATATTTTGGGACTGGCTGCTTGCAGACCATTTCACACATTCAACAGAGGCAAAGAGAGGAAGCTTTAGCCAATCCAGAAACAATTTTGAATAAACTAGTAATTTCTAAGACTGGGTCTCATATAGTTTTAGTAGTCTGATCATAATAAATTTGGGGGCATGAGACCCCCAAAGCCTGAATCCTATTGTTAATCCCAATGGGAGTAGACTTATTAAATTGTTGACTCACTAGGTTCCCACTGATTCAATGAGTTTTCTGTAATTATGACTACCAATGAGTTTTACCCCCATTTTCCATACGCTTTATAAGCACACACACTGTACACATTGTGTTATGAGTTGGGATCATGTGCAATTTCACCTGGCTATTTTATTATCAGGCCAACTCTGCTCTGGGCCATTTAATGGCTTAATTTGCTGCCCCCACCCCAAAATCAAAATTAGCTGTGTATAATATTCATATCAGATGCTTATTTTTAGAATTCAGGTTAGCCAGTGTAGACAGATATTAATATGGATGACTAATTGATCTATCACTTCATTAAAACTAACGTACATGCCACAAATATGCATGAAATCAATTTCATAAATCTGCATATCTCAGGTATGGTGCATGGCAGTGCAAACTGAAATTAGTTTATTTATATGCTGTTTCTGTCTCTTAAGAAAGAAACAGAAAATATGTTGTTCTACAGTTACACTATTTTATTGATACCAAAAGTATACCAATTGTCAGGAATTCTGCTTAAATACGGCCTTTGAATAAAGATAATTGAAGAATTAATGCATAGCAAACTGCTTGCTTTTTTTAAAAAAAAAATACAAGCTCATTGCTTTCTGAGATAAAAGCACCCCACAATTATATTTCAAACGGTAACCAGATAGTAATTGCCTTGTCTTATTTTTACAAGTTTTTTTTTCTTAATTAGAAACAGTATTGTGATAATGTAATTTTCTTTCATGTATTTTTTCACAGTAGTGTTGCACACAATGAGATGAGATAATTTTTTCTCACACAGCACAGAGTTTCATTGTTGGGAAAGACATGGTTCCTTGCCAGTTACCAAGACTTATTTATTGCTATTCTTCCTTTGCATTGGTACAGGCAAACAAGTTAGATAATTCGTGTACTCTAATAATTCTTCAGATATCTCATACAAAGCTGTCTTATCTTCTTGCTGCTATTCAGTATTGATCACATATTATGCTGTTGGATCTTCCACTGTGGATCATGATGGGTGAATAAAAGGTGTGTGTGTGTGTGTGTGTGTGTGTGTGTGTGTCTAGAGATGAAAGAGAGTTGTGGTCTATATCTCAGTGAAGATCCATCAACAGCAGTCATTCCAGTTAATGTCCAGATAAAATTACAAGAATACTATGCTGAAATCTATCATTGCATTTGTAGCATTTCGATCCTTTCATTTATTTATCTTGAAACAATAGATGCGGTTGACTTTGAATGCCCTCAGAAAGGAGGGGGAGGCTTACAAAAATCAGCCAATTGAGAGGGAGCATTATTTTAGTCCACACTGTAACTGAGAGAGCACTACTATGGCAAATGAATCATGAGGATGATGTACTGAGATGTCACAACTTCTGTCCTATCCAAAGTCTTGCTGGGCTCTTGCTACCAAAGTGGAAGTTATTCCTCACCCTTTCTCTGCAGTTTTTTTTTTCTCTTGAAAGTGTGAGTCTAAATATGGCTGCTCTAAATCAGAAAGAGAAAATGTTTTTCATCCCTGGGGCCAAATTCCAGTTGGGTCGGGGCAGCTGGGGGATCCTCTGTCCCAGGGGCAGTAAATCCATTCTAAATTTTACCACCACTCCTCCTATAGTTGTTCCAAATTGGATGAGAGGTCCGCCAGATCTGAAACCTAGTTCAGCACTGACACAGCTCCCATTCAATTAAGAGCAATTGTAGGAGCAATGCTGGTCAAGTCCACAAGGCATTTGCTACCTCTGTGGCAGTGGATCAACTAGCTTCCCCTAGTAAAGATAGCAGGGTCCACATTGCAGTCATGGGTAGGGTTAAGGGCAGGGGTGGACGTACTTCTTACCAACATATACTCTTCCCACCAAGGGCACAGTGCACATCTCAGTTGTATGCATGGTAGTCAGGCGTGGGCTCCAAAACATTGTTCATTTCCAGATTCCCAAGCTACAAACCAGAACTCAGTACTAAAAAAAATGCTGGTTCCCAGGCTTCAAATAATCTCTTATCTGTAATATTTTAATGCAAATAAGAGTAGACAAATTTTAGGAGACAGATGGGGAATCCAGATGGGGAATTCCCTATCTCTGGTCTGAATGTTCTTGTGCTGAGCCCCATGTGTCCTTGTGTTGTGGGCATTCCACATGCTTTGATGCTGGGAGAGGTTTGGATCCCATGGATCCTCCTAATTCCTGCCTACTACCTGCCCCAACATGTTTCTTTTTCCTGTTCTGCAAGGCTGAAATTCTGTTGTTGTTGTTTTTTTGTATATAATCTTTATTGAATTTATCCACTCATAAAGTATTTTCCTCACAACATACAACTATCCATATGCATATGCACTCTATTACAAAGTAAGCAGCGCTGCATATATGGAATCAGTAGGATAGCATATGAAAAACATGAGGGGACCAAATGCCACTGGGATTCCCCTCCTTGATGTTGCATCTTAGAAAATTTAATCGAGATAATGTTGAATCCTCTGTTATAATTATTGTCTTAATACACTATAAGCTTTAACTTATCATACAATAAAATAAACTATGCATGAATATGAAAATAGTATATTCTGTCTAAAGTCTATAGTTTTGAAGGAAAAAAGACAAAAAAAAGGTAGACTGGAGAAACAAATCTTCCGTTTCACTTTTATGGGTTGTCTAGTCTGTTACCATAACAACATTTATAACTAGAAGCTTCTTTCTCATGACAGGCAGCTCTGACTTTAGTAACTCCATGGTCTATAGGCTGGTCTGTACCTAGTTCTCTATTCAGTGATCGATAAGAGAAATCCTCCCAGCATGTCAGAATTCTATCCATTACTGGAGCTCACTGGAGCCCTCATAGATCATACTTTCAACTAAGAAATATAACAATTACAGCTAATAATGCGAATAATAATACTAACTAACCTGTGCCTTTATGTATAGAGAAAGCTACACATGACATTAAGATATCTCAAACAGTAGTGTGGTGTTATACAATTTGATGAAGTATCATAATCGTCCTAAAAGTGTTATACCAAGAATTAATTGTCACTGGATAGCAGTTTACATAAGTTTTGTGAAACCAGCACCCATTCCTTTTTGATTTTTCCCTCATCTCTTTCCTTAACTATATATGAAAGAATGTCCGTTGTCTTCATTTTGATAACTTTATAACACTAATCCTCACATGAGGGAATCTCACAGGTTTTCCATTTTCTTGCAAAAACTAGTCTGGCTGCCGTTATCAAATATAGTAAGATCCTCCAGTCTTTAGAAAGGTTGGATGGCAGGTCTTGTGTCATATCTAACAAACAGAATTTAGGAGTCATGGAAAATTTACAGTTGAGTATTTGTGAAGTCTTATTATGTATGCTGGTCCAGAACTTTTTTGTGCTTTTGCACATCCACCATACATGGTAAAAGGTACCCAGCTCATTCTTACATTTCCAGCACATTCCAGAGGTGATTTTGTAAATCTTACATAGTTTGGCTGGAGATAAATGCCATCTATGTAGCATTTTCATGTAATTTTCTTTTAAATTTTGTGTGGTGGTAAATTTATATGTTTCCAGCTCTGCTCCCAATGTTGCAGTTGAATTGTTTTGCCTATGTTCCTAGCCCATTTAACCATGGCGTCTTTTATTGTTTCTTCTTCTTTATCATGGAGAAGCAAGATCTTGTAGAACTTTGTGTGAGGCTGAAATTCTGAGAAGTACTGTAGAAAACTCCAGGGAGCTGAGAGAGTCCAAGTGGGGTATTCTATGATACATCCCCCTGAGGTTTTTCTAAGGCCTTGGAGAGGGTTTTCCATGGTCTCCTATGGCCCTGGGATGCTTTCCCCAGGGCTATAGGATCAACCTTTGAATGTATAAGGGTCATCTTGATCCACCACTGATTTTGAAGACTAACATGCAGTCTTCCAGAAACTAAAGTAGCATATAATTGGCCCATTCTAGGGTTAGGGACTCAGGACCCTCACAAAAGTAGAAGAATCACGAATATCAAAATGTGTGTCCATGTCTGTGGGAAGTAGGGTAAGGCATGGTGGGGATAGTGGGCACCCAAGGGAGGGAAGGGGATGACATGGCAGTCCAAAGTTCCTCTCTCTTGCCCATCTCCTCCTTTGGGTGTGGGGGACATCAGTAAAGGGTTCATAGTGTTGAGAAATCAGGGTGCAAGCCATCTTTGGCTGCCCAGGCAGCAGCTGATGGTGGAAGAGAAGGAGGACCAGAGGCAGTTTTTTAAGGAGCTGTGCAGTTGAGAGGGAAGGTTCCCCTGGAGAATAAGCCCGTGAGGTGGGGAGGGCAAGGTTGGAGAAACTCACAAATGATCAAATCCATGAAAGTCAAATGTGCAAATGCAGAGGCCTGACTGTAATAACAATTTGGAAGTTAAGCTCTTTCTCACAATGGACATAAATCTTTCCAATGTGCTCATGGAGGAGAGACTGGAAATGAAGTCAAGTAATATCTGTGCTATCCAGTCTCTTATCTGGATAGGGGATTACCAAAGTTAAAGCAGGGATTCCATCGGAGAACTGTACTAGCCCCTTCTCCCTGGATTCTGCTAGCTTTTAAAGCCAGTTTCTCTATGTAAGTGCAACAGTGGTAGAACCTCCAGTACAGAAAAAAAAAGTCTGAATTATTGAACAGACATGTTATAGAAAATCCTTTACATTATGGAAGAAACGATTCTTCGTATAGTAAGGAAAACAGGAATGAAGAAAAGATTTTGGACAGCAAAGGCTAAAGGTGTACTTAGACCTCAGATAACCATCTGGAGGTTTTGATTTCCAAAGTTACATCTGCCTGTTGCACCCAAAATGGATCTAAGATCTTTAAGACTATCAAATTTATTATTCCATTAACATTAATCAGATGTGAGTGGTCTTGAGTAACAGGTGAAAGTGAATGGAAGGGTTCCTATGAAACACAACTCAGGTGTCATTAATGTATATTAAAGATGCTGTCAACTGAACCAGTTCTTTAAATTTTCTTTGCTGTCACACAGGGATGTAAATCTTCATAATTTTTGCTCTTGAAGGCAAGAAAGAATAATTTTACCATTTTTCTCCCAGCTGCAAGACAGTCTTCAAAAGCTTTGAAGTTTTTGAAGATGATTCACAGTTCAAGACTTATTCTAGACATGTGGGGATTTTGTGCAGAAAACAACATTTCTGTGCAAAAAAAAAAAAAAGTTGCCTGGAAAAAGAATTTTCGGTGAAGAAAATGACATATCTGCAAAGAATATACCATTTTCTACACAGACAACCTGATAGATTTTCCACACAGAATAAGGTCTGAACTGTGAAGATCCTTGCCTATCTATAAGGCTTCTTGTTAGAGTTTCCCAAAACTCAAGAAAGCCATTTTTTAAAAAATATTTTTTGAATATTTTCAAATATTCCTATTCTTGCATTTATATTGCTTTTTCTCTTGCAATGACATTTTTAAGACCAATTCTGTATGCAGGATGGTGTTTTCTGGAAAATGACTGTGGGAGCAACTGAGTGAAAGACAGAGGGCCATGGACATGCTTGTCACCCACCCCAGATGCAAAATATCTCTCAGAGGTCACTTGCAATGATGTACAGCTTCTGGAGTACAGCCACTATTGTAACAGATGGCAGTAATGCTATACAATAACCAAAAAAAGATGGATTACAGAGCTGTGGATGAATAGGTTGCCTGAATTAGAGTACTGGCAGGTGCTTGACTTGAATACTGGTAGTACCACGTATAGCACAACATAATTCAACAAAGAACTTTTGACATACAATGTTTCTTTTAATGTGTTCTTCTGTGGCAACTGTTCTGAGATTTGTGAGCTCTCTGCATTTGATTGTAGGTGATGAGAAACAAAGAAAAACCCAAGAAATGTCACTTAATTTAGAACGTTTTTAGAACATTCTTTGTGCTAAGTGATATATGGCTGCATGTTGAAAAACTGAAAATATTCAGGTAAGGAATTTCATCTTGCATAGCATCTTAGCACTTTTTGCAAGTCGAGTGGTAGCTGAATGGATGAAAAAAAAAATCCTGCTGATTCCTTTTAGGAAGCATTGATGGCTGGCAAATCCTCACATGCTCACATGCCCAATAGGACAATTACAAATACTTGGAGGCAAGATGTTTTGTTTTCTATGGGAAATGATATTGACTTATGATAGTCCGGCAGATAACAGGAGATTGCAAAAAACAACGTGGATATATTTATAATTTTCTTCTTTATCTACACAGAAAAACTACACCTTATTTTCTGACCCATAAATTATGGTTTACTTTCTGTCTATTCCAGGCCATATCTATTGTTTTACATAAAGGAGATATCATTTAGACTTCTATAATACAGCATAATAGTTCTATTTACTTCAGTTGATAAATGGGAAGTGTCAAAACAAACCAAGTTACAGGATGATGAGTTCCTTTTTATCTGTTCCAGGAGAATGTTTTACTTAAAAAGAAAACATCACCTTACCATTCAGTATATTGGCAAGGTCAGTTTGACGTTCAGCTAAATTGTATACAGTCTTCTGAGTTTCTTGAAGTACTTTTTATTTTCAAGTAAAGTTACTATATTTAACTTCATGTTTCAAGACAAGCAGCTATAGTTAGTGGCACTCATTTCCTCCTTGAAAGCAGAGCAAGTTTATTATGATTGTATAAATCTCATTTATTTTAAAGTCCAGAGTAAGTAGTAACATGGCGGGGAGCCAGAAGAAATTTGAATACTCAGAACAAGCTTTGGAAGAGATTACATAGAATGCCTTTGAGGTATTGGATTATTTACAAGGTTGATTGGGCAAGGGGCCACAACCTCTAAATAGATTTTGTGGGATTTCAAGGACTCAGATGGATTTTTTTTAGGTAGCTAGAGAGGTTTGACTCCTTGCTCAGCCATAGAAAGCCCACTGAGTCTTTTTCACCGAGTCAGACTTTTTCAGCCTAAGAGAAATGCAAAGGCAAACCTCTTCTTGCCAGGAAAACTCTTGTGATCTTTAGTGCTGTTGGAGTCAACCTGAAGGCATCTAACAACAACAAAGAGAAGTGGAATTCCACTTATCAGCCTTGCATTGAGGTCCTACTCTGCTTTCAATCAACTGCATTACCTGGAGGAAATCCCTCTTTTTCAAACCCACCTTCCTGTTAGAGAAATGAAAATAAGGGTGACCTATATCATGGAATTATTGTGAAACTCAGCATAGTTAAAATGTTGAGCACACTTTCAGCCTGGTTTTCTCAGTCAGCCAGACAATGAGCTGTTGGAAAGAGTTTGTTTTCTCTTTCCCTGACAGAAAGAACTGTGCTTTAACTACCAATTGCCCTGACACAACAGATGCAAAGGGAAGAATACTGTGGTCTCTTCAACCCATCAAAGGAGCAAACACATTGAACGACTTTTTGGAGTAGAGATGAGATAGAAATTTGTTGAGTTTGCACCTACTACAAAAATGTGAGGAGTCTCTTTTCACCCAAAGACTGAATGCAGTTTCAAAATCAATGGATGCCTCTTTCCTGTGATAGATAGGCCCAAAGGCAAATGTGTGGCACCAAAAATACCAGTATGCTTTTGCCAAAGCAAAAGCCAAATAAAAGGCATTTCAACCTTTTAGAGCTGGGAAAACTCCCTTTAGATCATAGAACCTATCAAACTACAGTGCTGGGGTAATGGAGTTTGGTCATCTGGGAAAGCCTAGAGGCCAGGGATGCTAAGAAACCTGATTTGAGCTCTAGGCCCTAAGATTCTATCCACCTGATCTAAGAAAATACATTCTGAAATCGGTGATGGGATGAAGCTCATCTTGCTGTGGAAACCTATGCATTTCCAAAAGTTGCAGTGTATTTCAGCAAAGAAAGATGTGCATGCAGAGATATGAAAAATGCGTGCAACTGAAAATCCACCAATATGAAAAATGTGCATAAGCCCACCTTAGTCGATGGGAAAAACGAATAACAAAATGCATGCTTTAGGATAAATACATAGTTTAATACACACATTTTTGTGTGCGTGTGCAGGAGAAGAGAAAACAAAAGCCTTGCAATCCAACAGAGAAGTGGAACAAGGCAACAAGCAACATGACTTTTAGAAACCAATAAAAACAAAACTTCAACATTCTTATTTTGTAAAAAGCAAAATAGTTTCCCCTTACTTCCACCTTGAGTAGTACTCACCTTAATGATCCTATTCTGCTAGTAAATAATGGTTACAGTATTTCTACCTTCTACATTAGGATTCTGCAATGTTCATTGATCTTTCTGGAGCAGAGGTGGTTTTTCTGATAAAGATGTGTAGACTTTCTTTCTTTCCTTCTTTTTAACACAAACAATCAAGATAATATACTTTCGAAGAAGAAGGGAAAAAACAGAAAAGAAAAAGAGTCTTGTTCTATCTTAGGCCCTTTCTGCACGAGGTGAGGGAATCACTCCGTACTGTTACCTACTGCTTCTTCTGGAGTCCAAAGCAATGCAGACTGTCCCTGAAGCCCTTCTGCAGGTCCAGGGCGAATCGGAGCAGTGCGAGGTCTGTAGATGCACACTGCTCTGGCTTCCAAAATGGCGGCTTCTGGCTTCCAAAATGGCAGCTTCCAGCTTCCAAAATGGCAGTTCCGGCTTCCAAAATGGTGGCTTCCGGTTGGTCGTGGGTCCTGACCAACTGCTGAAGCTCACCACGTCTAAAGCCCACCCTCTGCAGATCGCAGGCTCGCATTGGTGTGAGCCTGCGAATCTGCACAAGGGAGCAGGAACGCAATGGCACATTCCAGGAAAATAAAGACCTGTTTTTTGCGGTCTTTAGAAAACCCACTGGAGGACCACTTAGGGTTGTTTTGGACCAGACTGAGGTGCAGATCTCTGGTAAGTAGTCTGTTCCTAGTCTGCTCCAAGGTGCAGACGACCTCCGCGAGAGGATGCACTGCCCCGTTCTAATTGCCTGGTGCGGAAAGGGCCTTAGTAAGTTGAATAGATTTTCTTCATAAAGATTTCTGTTGCTGTGCTTTTGCTTATTGGGGATTATCTCCAGTGCAATAATACTGACAGAGGTGTGACATTTTCTTGCAGATACCAGAAATGCTCAAGAGAAGTTTATGTTTTCATGCATTTGCTGTTTTTCCCCCCATGTATCTAGATCAATCCATTCATCCCTGGTATTTCAGTCAATATTACTGGCTGGATGAGATGGGGGAGGGTAATCTCTTTTGGCTCTGCCCACCAGTTTTTTTCTGTGCAGCAGCAGGTGAGACCTGGGGAGCAGGAGGTAGAGTTGTAGTGGTCTATCATGATTACAATCCCCTGACCCAGTGCTATATTCCACAGTCTTCAGCCTTTGAGTGTGTATACCTAAAGGTGGGACAGAATAGGAGATATGTCGGTGTACAACCCACGCTGCTGCTCAACAGTCTTTTCCTGAGTTAACCATGGTGGTCTTGGTGTTGGTGTCTCTGCAGCTAGTAGTGCTAGGGGACATCAGCGTCTATGTTGAAACTGCCTTGTCAGGAAGGATCAAGACCTCATGGCTTCCATGACAACTAGGGGTCTCTTCCAACTCATTCTGCTGGACACACTCTGGACATTGTTTTCTGTGCTGGATGGGATGATGGTGATCTTGGTGTGGAGGAACTCTCTGCAGTTCCATTGTCCTGGACAGATCATTACTGGTCAGGTTTAGACTCAATGGGATGATGTCGATCTTGGTGTGGAGGAACTCTCTGCAGTTCCATTGTCATGGACAGATCATTACTGGTCAGGTTTAGGCTTACTGCAGGAAATCCATAATAGTGTTTGTGGACAGCATCTCATCTTATATTTCTTCCATACTTTTAGCAAAGCTTTTCTTATTAAGTGGTTGTTAAATTCCTGTTTACCTTACCCTGTTTACCTATACCACTGATAAGTATGACATCAAACCATAGATCTTCTCCTTCAAGATTTAATAATTTGGTGTTATTCAAACGTGTCCATTCTTTCATCCAATTTAAACAACTTGCGTGATAATACAGTTTGAAATTTGGCAGACTTAACTCTCCTCTTTTCTTGTTGTAGTTTTGTTGATGATACAGAATATTGGCCATTATCATTGACAGTTCATTTCATGAACAACAAAAACAGCCAGTATTGTAAATCACCTTTCATTCTAGGATTTCCTTATCTAGTCACCTGTGTTGAGGAATGACTTCTAAACATTCAGTCTGAGGACTTCATAGAAATTGGTTCATTTTTTGTTGTTCAATTCTTTTTAGCTACAAATAACTAACCTGGTTTAGATAGGCATATATAGTGTGTATACTACTAAATGCTGTGGATCTCTTTGAAAAGCTGTTTTTTTTTTCCTACTATGATAGCTGGAAAGATAACTTTCTTGTGTGACTCTCCAGATATTAGACAACACTTTCTGTCATCCTTGATCATAACCAGTAGTTAGCATGCTCTTAGTATATCTTTTAAGAGAATGTGATTATAATTAAGCTAGTTTTAGCATAGGTTTTCAGGATATTTTCATGTATTAATTTATTAATTTATTCATAACTGTTTTGTTGCCATCTTTTACAAATAGCTTTGGGGCAGACTGCTGTAAGGTAACTGAATACACTAAAATATAAAACCACAAAGAATTTTTAAAAATTAAAACAAAAAGACAAAGATGAAAGTGCCAAGTGAATATATCCAGAAGGGGAACTTCATAACTTGTCTTTCATCACAACAAAGGCCACAACTTGGAAAGCTGTTTCAAAACAATAAGACACAGTGTCCTAGTCTCTCACAAATGATACAACTACTCCATAACTCTGTGAATATAGAGTTACGCTCCATTTTTCAATGTATGTTCTTGGCTGTTGAGTGTATAGCAACTATGTAATGATTTGGCTGCTTTAGGAATGGTATTTCTAAGACACCTAGAATGCTTCCTAAATTAGAAATAAGTGTCACACATTTCTGTGTGCATTCACAGTTAGAAGTCCCTGAACTCTGGGGATTTTACCCTCTAATTTGGGGATAAATAAACTGTGGCTTATAAACCACAGTCAAAAATGTATGGCTGAGGGTTTCGAATAACACTCCCACAATTTTTTGTATAAACATATTTTTTCAAGAACTCTCAAAATGCAAAATAACATTAGAAAATTTACAAAAAAACCCCTCATATAAGCTTTGCTCAACAGAGAAAAGCTTAAAATACTTTAATTCTTATCTGTGAAAATTAAATAAGTGTAAATTTGCATCCCCAGGTGTGATATATAGTAGAGTCTTAGGCCATTTCCATACTACACTGTTATAATGGTATTATTCCACTTTCAACATCCTGTGGAATTCTGGGGTTTGTAGTTTACTAAGCCGAAGAACTCTCTGGCTGAGAATTCTAAATGCCCCTCCATAAACTGCAAATCCCAAGATTCCATAGGAAGTTGAAAGTGGAATAATAGCACTATTACAGTGTGGTATGGAAATGGCCTTAGTGAAAGAACTGAAGTTCTGGGGTGGATCATATAGGAGGAGGTAGTTTCAAAGATAATCTTGTCCTAAGCCAAGAGAAACAGTTTGAGAACAGCTCAGTAAGAAGCTGGAAGCTACCATGCATTGGTTTCAAGACTTGTGATAGACGATCTCTAAAATTTAACAGGATATTTTACACAAGATCTAGACCTTTTCATGTGCAGCTTCAGATAGAACATATTCCAGTTGTCCACTGGAGTGGCAATATAAGCATGGATTGCTATGGTATGTCTTTCCAAATGTGCTTGCACAAATATAGACATTTTTGCTGAGAGTGGTCTCCTAATATACACACATTTGTACACTTTTTTTTATTTTTGTGAGAAGTGCATCTCAAAAAGTTAGAAATGTATGAATGCAGAAGGGAAAACAAGATTTAGTTTGCATATTGATTCAGAAACTCTGAATTAATTAAATTAGCTAACAAATATCTTTATATCGCTTCCTCAAGATGCTCAGGTTTGCATCCGGATTCTTTTACCACACATTTTGGTAATGGAAAGAATATTTTAAAAAAATGGAATGGAATGGAAACAATAGCTTTTTAGAAATTGAAACATGTTTTAAAAAAACAAAACAAAAAACACTCATTTTTCAAGTGTTGAGAAACCCGTCTGAGAAGGATCCTGGACTGACAGTAATCTTCAAAGTGCAGGACTTATTCTGCACAAACTTTGCACTTGCTTTTGCACAGAAAAGAGCATTTTCTGCATATAAAATAATATTTCTGCACAGAAATTCTGTGCAAAGATATAGGCTGGAATCCTGTTGGGCAATTACAAATATATAACCTACAGTTATGCATTCATAACTGCTATGCACTCACAATCCCTATATAGCACTAATTTATGGGCTATGTTGGTACAGTGAAAGTCACCCAAACTCCACTTACCAGTAAGCAGCTGCTGGGACTGATGGGAATCTTTTTTCCTGTTGATTGAAAAGTGGCTGCCTGATGTTCCTACCCCTCCGCTCACACGAACAATCTCCAGCACAAGAGAGACTTGCAACAGGGATCCTTTTCCTGCCTGTCACACCAGAGATTGGTCATTGGACAAGTGGGAATGTCAGGCAGCTTCTTCTCAACTGACAGGGAAATGGACTTTCATCAATCCCAGTGGGTGCTTACAATTGAGGTGGGGGAGGTCTGGCTGGAATTCTGTGTATGTAATGCACAGTGGTCACACAGGATTCTGCTAATCATTTCCTGCACAGAAAATGCTGTTTTTCTGCACAAAACAGTAAGTAAAACAATTAAACAACCACATTTGAATTTTGTGCAAAATATGTCTTGAATTTTGAAACTTTTCAAGGACTTTCTCAAAGCAGGAAGAAAACTGCTAGCATTACTCATTACTTCCTTGTAATCATTGAAGAGTGATGTCGCTATGTGAGACAGATTGGTCTGAGAACTAATTCCAGCAAACCTGGTTGAGTGAGGATTTGAATGCTGTTTTTACTTTTCCTGGACTGATACTGTAACTGCTACATTCTACTAAGCTGGGGAAGGATGCAATACCTATACTGATCTCTGTCAGTAATGCTAAGATTGGACAACATCAAAGGCACCATGCCCTAAATTTCATTCTTCTGTGGGTTAGGTCTTGTTCTCTGCATAGCCCACCATCTAATCCCAATTGATTCTGCAATTATTAAGGCCATTTGACAGATACCCATTGACTTTAAATCTTGGAAGTAATGACACTTTTATGATACTTCTGTTGAATGAAAGGATTTAGAAAGTATAGCTCTCTCCTAAGCGCTATTAACATCCTGTAGATATTTGTGGTCGCAGAAAAAAAAATGAAAAGCCAATTTTTCATTTAAAAAATATGGCTTCTTGAAATAATGCTACCTTATTTTTAAGGGATTTGAACTGATCTGAGTGAGTGACTGCTGCTCCCATTTCAGTAGCAATGAAAGTGCTTCTTCTTCTTTCCATTTATTCAGTGTACTTGAATACATACCAGAACTGTTCCTCTTAGAAGCTGGAAAGGAGATTGGGTCAGGCTGAGTGCAAGCATGGAAGAACAATGAGAAATCAAAATAGAAATACACTGTAGTTGTAGTTCCAAGTTTCCTTGGAATGGTTTCTAGTTGTAGAGGTGCAGAGTAGTTGAGTGACTAGATAGAAGTAAAGAATCGTGTTGAAGACTAGCCATGCCAAGCCACCTGGCTGGTGGAGTTAAAAGCTTGCCATTTGAAAGCCCCAGTGGCAATCAGGTTTGGATGAAATGCTAAAACAGTTTAGTGTCATGAGAACAACCTAGAGTAACTGTTAGGCAGTCCCTCCTTCTCCAGTGCAGGTGAAATAGATAGATTTAAAATTTCAGCTTCCATATATTGACCACAGTTTAACACATTCCCTACATTGTGCTTAATTTTCCCTGTTACATGTTGGAAAAAAAAAACAACTTCCATAACTCCATAGTCCCCAAATAAATGAAAATTAAGCTTACTCATGGTTTTCCCGGTTCAACCAACATGAGAAGTTGTAACTAACTTGAGGGGGAAGCAACAGCTTCTGAATCCCTTTTCACAGTTGCACTTGAGGAGAAATGGGAAAAATTTGACTCAGTCCATAGTTACTCACATGAAATCCAAAACTATAAACTAAGCTGCATATAAAACTCGACTGTATATAAAATTAGTCACAAATGATATACTTGCATAGCAGCTGGCTTGTTTCATTGTTCTCTTGAGCTATTCACATCTGTTTTTGCATGTGCTTTGGGTTCCTGATTTCTGCTTGAGACATTTTTAACCTGAACTGTTTTGTTGTGCTGCAAAAGCTACTCCTCTGTTACTGCCCTGGCTAGTCCGAGCTTTGGGAATATTAAAGATATCCTCTTGATATCATAATTCGGTTTCACTTCTCTATTCTTCTCCACGTGCTTGCAAGGCCACCGGACAAGCACGTAAACAGGCTCAGCCGTTAATTGCCGTAATATTCAAACTACAATACAGGCAGGCCAGAAATAGCTGACTCACTGCTTTAGGAGACCTCCAGGCAAGTACTCTAATTAAGTATGCATGCCACTTACAAAAGAGCCTCTGCCCCGCGATGGCAGCTTGATGGGTAAACTATGCAATACCCAAGTACTCTCCGTTTGCATACTGGCTACTCTATTGAGAACCTCTACGATAACTCAATCATTCAGATTCTGACCTTTCGGAGGCTTTGTCTCCAACTCCAAATCTATTGTCTTCCCCCAAGTACGGCATAGCCTGCAGTCACATTCTCCTTATAAAAATCCTTGATTCCGAGACCTTCCTCGGAACGCTCCTGAGTTTCATCCTGCCTTGCTGCCGCTTTGCTTGGTGAGCCTCCCCTCAGCTCCACGTGCTAAGCTACATCTCACCCCAGCCTCGCTCTCTATTTTTCTGGGCTTCAGGACAGGTGAAGCATCACCCAAACCAGCAACTCCTCTAAAAATCCCTCTATACCACTCCAACCTTTATTTTCTTTAGTTTTCTTGTGTGAGTGTGTCACATACACTGTTTTGCTTGTGTTTAATAAACATCATTTATGGTTTCAACTTTTGTGTGCTACTTGACTCGACCCGACCCCATAGACATAGGGTTCAAGATCTCGCTACGTTACCCTGCCTCTTGTAACGCTAAGCAGTGCTCTGAGCTAATTTTCCCCAACTTTAGTTGAGCACATTTTGGTGTTCCTCCCGGGACTCCCAGTACACAGGGTAACACCTCGTCACTATTTTTATCTGTGAAATCCTAGAAACTATGCAGTCTCCAATATGTGCATCCCTACTTTGTCAGATTTGGAGACTGCATGACTTTCAGGTTTTTACAGATGATAGGAGAATGGAGAAGCACGTGTCTTGGGTTAGCTCTGGTCATATGGATCCAGAGTGGGTGAGCAGGAAGGTCCCACATGAAAACTGCATGCTGTTTGTGAAGTCAGCAACAAATAGCTATAGCAATTTTCTTCCTGCTGCAACAAAGTCTTCAATAATTGCACAACAAATACAATTTTACATCAAATTCACACATCAAGGGGTTTGGGGCATCGTTTTGTACACAGGAAACAAACATTTTCTGCACAGAAAATAATATTTATCTGCAGAAAACATGTGAAACTTTTGCATAGAATAAATCACACACTGTGAAGACTTTTCTGAGTCTAGAATTCTTCTTGTAAGACTTTCTTGACCTCTGAGAAAACCTTTTTCAAATTTCAGTTATTCTTTCCATCTCTAGAATGGACTGCTACATTTTAAACTACAATGAACAGTTTGTCTGTAATGGAGATATTTAAATATCCTCCATACCTTGTTAGCGATATAAATTTTGCTGATTTCATTGATATATGTGAGAATGAGAAAATTCTCCGTGTCATTTATAAATAGAGTCTTCTCAAGATCATTCAAGTTATAACTAAACTTTGTGTAGGGGTGTGGTCTTTCTAAAATAAAGCTTGTACTTACTCTTCACTCAGATTTCTTATGCTTATCTTTTGCCAGTGTGTTCTGGCTTTCATATTTGTGAAAGCCTTTGAGACTCTTGGCAGCTGCCAGCAAGTTGATGTGATAGAGGAACAGCAACAGCAATCAATATCCATATGGCACTATTGCCATATGGCAGCACTCATGTTGCAGAGCAACAGAATGTATAATCCTGATAAACATTAACTTTAGATGGAGATCCAGCCAGGGCTGGCAGCATTCACTCTGTTTTGCAGTCAGTCAGCTTTTTGAGACAGTGGATGAAAACCCAGACAGAAGAGCTGGCTCATCCTTAGTCATCAGTGATCGTCTGCACCTCAGAATTGTTTGAGAAGGACCCACAATAGAAATTAGCTCTCTGTTAGATATGTGCCTTTATGCTTCTCTGCTGTTAGACATATTTCCTTATGCCTATACCCTCACACCAGGAAACCTTTGATTCACAAATTCTGTTTATTGTGTTTTAGTATCAGTTTCCAGCAGGATCTCATCTTAGGAAACTGTCTTATATCACATTAAACAAATGGTCGACCTAGCTCAGTATAACCTGCATCATGAGTGAGGAGCATGTGGTCATCCAGATATTGTGGAATTGCAACTGCCATGATCTCTCACTATTAGATAACCAGACAGGGTTGATGGAAGTTATAGTCCAACAAAATCTGGAGGGCCACATGCTTCCCATCTCTGATCTGCACTGACTGGCAGTAACTCTCCAGGGTCTTCAATACTCCCCTTTCCCTGTCCTACCTACAGACAATTGCATACAGGAACTTGTATGCAAAACATGTAGCCTACCAATGAGCTATGGCTCTTTCCCATAATTTATGATAGTGACTGAATATTGGATGTTATACACCACAGCATGTGTGTTCCACCACTGATGCATAGTCCTTGTGCCTAAAAACTCACTTCCTAACCTGGGCACAGTTTAAAATTCAGACATTCTGCATTGACAACATGGATAGCCTACCTTATAATGGTTGAACAGAGCTACTATTATCCTCAAACTTCAGATACAGGAATAAGAGAAAGGAGAAAGAAATCATAGATGAGAATCACTACAGAGATATACTGATGAAATAGTCTCACTTTTTTTGTTCTAGTGTGCATACATTTACTCTGCCTCCATTGTCGCTGAGCTGGTGTTCATAGAATCATAGAAATGTAGAGTTGGAAGAGACCACAGGGGCCATCCAGTCCAACCCCCTGCCATGCAGGAACACCCTAAAAGCACTCCTGACAGATGGCCATCCAGCCTCTGCTTAAAAACCTCCAAAGAAGGAGACTCCACTACACTCCGAGGCAGCATATTCCACTGCTGGACAGCCCTGACTGTCAGGAAGTTCTTCCTGAGGTTTAGGTGGGATCTCCTTTCCTGCAGCTTGAATCCATTGCTCCTTGTCCTGGTCTCTGGAGCAGCAGAAAACAAGCCCTCTCCCTCCTCTACATGGCATCCCTTCAAATATTTAAACATAGCTATCATGTCCTCTCTTAACCTTCTCTTCTGCAGACTAAACATACCCAACTCTCTAAGTCTATCCTCACAGGGCATGGCTTCCAGGCCCCTCACCATTTTGGTTGCCTTGCTCTGGACCTGCTCCAGCTTGACCATGTCCTTCTTGAATTGGGGTGCCCAGAACTGGACACAGTATTCAAGATGAGGTCTAACCAAAGCAGAGTAGAGTGGTACCAGTACCCCCCTCGATCTAGACACCATATTCCTATTGATGCAGCCGAAAATTGCATTGACTTTCTTGGCTGCCGCATCACACTGCTGACTCATGTTCAGCTTGTGGTCTATTAAGACTCCTAGATCCCTTTCACACGTACTGCTATCCAGCCATGTGTCCCCCATCCTATATTTCTGTATTCCATTTTTTCTACCTAAGTGTAGCACCTTACACTTCTCTCTGTTGAATTTCATTTTGTTAGCCTTGGCCCAGCTCTCCAATCTGTCCAGGTCATTTTGAATTTTGATCCTGTCCTCTGGCGTATTAGCAACCCCTCCCAATTGTTTGTTGTGTTAGAGGAGA
Organism: Cyclura pinguis; assembly: GCA_030412105.1. Classification (NCBI taxonomy): domain Eukaryota; kingdom Metazoa; phylum Chordata; class Lepidosauria; order Squamata; family Iguanidae; genus Cyclura; species Cyclura pinguis. The sequence continues at coordinate 87,558,259 of CM059601.1, read as the reverse complement.
GGTGGGCAAAGTGTGGTCCCTAGGCTGAATGTGGCTGTAGGGCCATTGTTGTGGTCCCCAGGATTCCCCAGTGGGTAAAAAAAATGCATTTTTTTTCCAGATTGTTTTTGCTCCAAAATGCCACCAAGAGCCTTCTGGAGATCTGGAGGAATTTCCATCACAGTTGGAAGCCCCTGGGTGCCAAAGGGCTCAAATAATTTTTTACAAAATGTTTCTTCTTCTTCTTCTTCTTCTTCTTCTTTTTTTGCCTCAAAATGATCTCTAGGGTGTGTAGGGAACCTTTCCACCATGTTTTTGGCCCACTCCAGGCCTACTTAGCCCCCAAAGAAGCCTTTTTTTTTTTTGAATCAGGGAATGAATAGGAAGTAAATTTCTCTCACTTCCTGTTGTTAAGAAAGGCCTCTTCTGTTCCTAAAATGGACTGGGAAGGCCCCAAAACATCATCTAGCTGTTTCCCTACCAGGGTACTGTTGGCAAGCCAACCAAGAAAACTTAGCCCAAGCAGGATAGCATTCACTATCATATCTAATATCATATTAGAGGAGTCTTCTTGTGAAGATAAAGGAAAGAGAAAAATGAGGACTCAGTGAGCATAGAAGAACTTGGATCTTTTGGGATGCTAGGTGTCAGGTTCCTGACCAACATAAGGATACTGGAGCTCCTATTACCATATGTACCTTATGGAGAAGTCGTTACTTGTTTTCTTTCTCATCTAGAGTTTGTGTATGGAGGTGGAATGTGGGTTGGTTAAACTGTTTAACTACTGCCTAGAGTGTTAATGCCTCTTCTAGAGACATCTATGACAAATTTCTCAGATTTTCCCAATAAGTCCATGATAGTGGAAATGGATCGAATCACAGCTTGGTTTCAGATCATCAGTAGAAGGATCTATTGTGGGGATTTACCACTAAACCTACCAGCATTTTTCCTACCAGATTGAGGCTCTGACTAAACCTCCACTGTCACCAAATGTGAAGACTTTCAGAAAGCTTTCCCTTGTCCCCCTCTACCACTAATGTAAGGACCTCCTCCTGTCCCACTGCTGTGGTCACCAACTGTGGGGACTTCCTAGATGCCCTCAGGGTACCAGTGTGAGATATTATGCAACCGATGTCCCCATCAGACAACATTCTTCTTTATTCACTGCTGCCATAACAGAGACCTTGTCTGAAACCAAACTTGATTATACATTTAAAGACATCTCATACATTTTCTCATACTCCTCTCCTAGCTAACTCAGACCCTTAAACACTACTCATTAATTCCTAAACATGACTGATTGACTGTCCTAACTTTAATCTTCCATTCACTCACTCCTCCAGACTCTCTGACCAACCTAACTACTCTGATTATATAAACTGCCATCCTAGCTATCATTCACTAAACTTATTCAAATTCCCTTAGACATTCTAGCAATCACCACTCACTCTCAACATTCCACTGTATCACCCTTTCTGACAGCTTCTTGCCTTATTATTTCCTCGAATACACAGCATATGCACAACAAAATTCCAATAAAATATATAGTAAATTAAACATTTTTAATCTAAAGTCCAAGACATCACAACCATCTCCAAGATCTTCTTGAGAGTGAGAGCTTCTTTGGAGCAAGGGGGATCCCAGAGATCAAGGTTCTTCTCATAGGGAGAGCTTACGTCTGAACTTCAGGTGGTATCTTAGGTCACAGCAGCAGGATAGGAGCTTCTATTCTGGCTAAACTCATTATTTTTTTAAAAAAAGTTAACCCTGTTTGGACATTTTCAGTCAAACCTTCACTACTGATATCTCCTGTGATTACTCTGCTGGGTATGACCTTGGTCTGTGTATTGACTGCCATGTGATTATCCTTGTATTGATATTGTTCTGCCTTGCTGACAGTAAATGGTTTTGATCTTGGCTGAAGATCCTTGTGTTTTGCTTACTGATAGGGCTTGGCTTTTGACTTCTTTGCATCCCTGACTGTGACTCTGGATCCTTCTTTTCTGGATTGGGGCTGAGTTGCTTGTTTAATCCTTTTGACTTTGGACAGGTTTTCTCCACAGGGAAACCACAGGGTTTCTCCTCATTGGGAAGAGGAGCCTGTTTTATATCTAGCCAGACACCAATCACTTGAAGGTAGTACTTCTAACTGTCCATTCTTTCAGGCACAGAGATACAGATATCTGTCAGGTTCACTTTCTGTTCTATTTTAAAAATCACACATAGCTTGAAACAAAATAATCACCTATACTTGCTCAGGCCCCTTGACTGTGAATGTTTGCTGTAAGATAGCCCTCTAAAGAGTTTTCTTCTCTGAGAGTCTGGGCCTCATAGCCATCAAGGACAAGTCTAGGGTTTGCCCTCATGCCATAATGTTGCCTTAAGGTACTCATCACTGAAGGACCAACTGTTCCCTTTTCCCCAGTGCCCCGGCCTTGTCCTTGGCCCTTTTCTCCTTCTTTCAATGGAACCATATACAGCAGGGAAGGGCAAAGTGCAGCCTGTGTATCACATGCAGTCCCCTCAAGTGTTGGTTTTGTGGCCCTCAGGGGTTCAAAAGTCATGAAACCCCAGGGTTTATTATTTTTTTCAAACTTTTTTTTTGTCCTTAAATGCCCTCTAGGCAATTTAACCTTATTCGTGATTCACCAAGCAATTTTAGGCTAAACAGTAGTCTTTAAAAAAAGAAAACAGGAAATGAACTGGAAGTAACTTCTAGGTCACTTCCTGTTGTAAAAGAGGCCTCTCCAGTGCCTAACATGGTGAAAAACATGGTAAAAATGCCTACATGTCCTAGAGGGTGCTGGGGGTAATGGGGGTATGAGACTCCAAGGTCTTCTGGTGAGGCATTGCTGTCCTCTAATACTCCACAGTTGCCCACCCCTGCTGTAAAGTAAGTAAAAACTCTTCACTCCATTGGCAATTTGGTGTGTGCATTAAAAACAACAACAATCTATTGACAAATTTTATCCACATTGAATTACAGTGGTGGTTGCAAGGCAACAAGCAAGCAAAGAGGGTTAATAATGGATAGGACAGGCTTTTATGACCTCATGCTCACTGCCACCATGGGGTACTATGTGAATCCATCCATGTACACCCTGGTCCAGCCACTTCTCTATGGGCATAAAAAACCCTGATTCCCACTTCGCTTATGTAGTGCTGGATCAGAGATTAAAACTCCACTATCCACTACCATTCTCTTACTTGCCAGATATTGAAGAAACCTGTCTCGTCTCATATCATAGTAAATGCTCTTAATTTACTGAGGTTGCCACCTGTACTTACTAAAAACCAAGCCTTCATGAACTCAGTGGGGATTATTTCTGAATAGCTATGCATACCATAGCACTGTTGCACTGCCATCCTAAAAGGTGAAATCTCTAAAGTAATTATTTTGGGATGTAGCCATTGTAGAGTCATAGGCCCTTTCCACACGTGGGGAAGGAAATGCGTAGAAACGCTACTCACCGGCTTTTTCGTGGGTCCGGTCGGGTCCGTCAGGACGAGGAGTAGTGCGAGCTCGTCGCTCCGCTGTGCTCCGGCGTCCAAAATGGCAGCTTCCGGTTGGTGGAGGCTCTCTACCAACTGGAGAAGCTCGCCAGCCTAAAGCCCGCCTCTGGCAGATCTGCAGGCACGCACTAGTGCATGCCTGCAAATCTGCACCGGAGCGCGGCGACGGAGCGACACGGAGTCATGGGCTCCGTGCTTTTGAAAAACCTCTTAAAAGAGGTTTTTAAAAAGCACGCTGCGCGACCGCTTCCGGTCACTTCGGAGCGGACTGAGGTGCAGAACTACAAAAAGTAGTCTGACCTAGTCCACTCCACGGTGCAGACGACCTCCGTCGGAGGTCACTTTATGCTGTTTTAATTACCCTGTGTGGAAAGGGCCACTGTGTGTAACATCCTGATTTCTCTAACTATGAAGGCTGAAAGCTGTTTAATACAGGTTCTATACAGAGTAAACCCACGCAGTGAATGGGACTTTCATAAATGTTGGCTTACCAAGGTTTTTCTCATTCAGGGAGTCTACTGTAGTTAAAACTGGCAGTTGTATTTAGCCCATTATTTAGATACTGAGTCCCACCTTGTGGCATCTTGGCCAGTTCAGTATTAAACCCTTGTACTGATGAACTATGGATTGTCCTAAAAATTTGATGTGAAATAATGCCTGGTATCTTTGATCTTCAAAAGAAAACCTAGCAGCTAAATCATTGCTCTGAAATGCCCAAAGTCATGATTTGAATCAAGCAGGACACTCTGCAAAATTGCTCTTTGCCGTTCCAATGCCCAAAGGATTTCTGCCTGAACTGAAAACATTTGCTAAACGACATAATAAGCTAATGATTGCTTAATTTTTGAATGCAGAGCTCAGTGCAGAGAGGGTAACAGCTGGTGTTTGTCAAATTAACTTTTGTTAAGATTTTTACTACCCATTTTCCTGTTTGTTTGGCATACTTAGCCATGATTAAGTACCAAAGATCTACCCCTAACTCTGCAGTATAAAGGTGAGAGTTAAGAAGAAAAAGTCTGATTCTTCTTCATTGCAACAGTACTCTTACCTTGTTCTGGCACTCACTTAGCAGGATCCTTTCTGTTCATGAAAGGCAGAGACTCTTTGTCAATGTATTCATTTATTACATTTCAAGAGAGAATGTAAGAGCCATTTAATACATTATATAGAGGCACACCTCAGCAAGAGCTGAGGTCAATCACCGCTGCTTGGCAAGTGGACAGTCTGACTAATATATGTCTTTGTAAATACACATTTATGACATTCATGCTTTATACTTTTAAGTGTGTACCTAAAAATAGTGATGTATGAAGTGGCCTTATGGCTTACTTGGTTAGAACGGCTTTTTAGAATCTGAGCTGCAGTGACAAATAGACCATTTTCAACTGTTGCCTGTTCCAGAAGTTTATAAATTATGCAGCTGATTATTTTTATTGTTGCCTCAGACTTACTTTATTTTTTTTTAATTGTCAGAAAACTTCATTGGGTCAAGAACAAGGAAGTTTTTCATAGGTTAAACAAATACAAATTTAGAATAACATGCATGAAGTACTGTCCATTTATCCTTGACACATGGTAGGTCAATTGTACATTTCATTGTCCCCAAAGGTCTGATGTACAGAACCTTTTCTTTCTCATTAGCTTCATTCCTTTAAGAATGAACTGTCACACACTATATGCTGATAGAGGATGAGAAACAAAAGTTGGGACCACTTTTGCTGTGTTTCGCTGAACCTATTGCTTCTTTCTCTCTTTCTCACTCAGCTTCTCTCTCATTTTCTGTTAATGATCTTTGTCTCTTTTTTCTGAAAATTCAGTCTTTCAGTCTGTTGAATCTCTGCTTTCTCTCTTTTTTTCCTCCTGATATCCCCTTCTTTTTCTTCCTGTCATTCTGCCACCCTTTCTTCCTTTCTCTGTATATCTTTTTCCTGTCAACTTCTTTTTTCTCTGTCTCTTTTTTTCTCTGAAGAGGTCTTCAGGTCTTCTCTCTTTTTCTTCTCCTCATTTACTCTCCCTCCCTCTGTGCATATGTGCACAATCATTTTTGCTCTTTCTTCCATATGCCCTTCTCTTCCCAGAAGGCTGCTGTTGAGGAAGGGATGAATAACTTTTTCAAACTTTTTCTCTTTTCTTTTCTTTCTTTTGCAAACATGGAAGTGACCGAAAGTTGGTAGGAGGATGTCATAGGTGTGTGATGGGTAGGTGTAGTGCTCTGTGATACAGGGGGAGGTAGGTGGAGGCCCTCATCCTCTGGAAGCTGCTGTTTCCTAAGCTTAAGGTTATGGGTTTGTGTTTTACATCAAATGGCATATCCTAGTCTTTCGAATGTATATGCGCCAGTCACTAATACTTGTGTTGTAACTTGTGACATAGCATCTCACCCTTTGCTAACAACAACAATAATAATAATAAGAAGAAGAAGGATTTCAGGAAGTAGTGAACTATACCTTTCATCATCTAGCTTTGAAGACTCAGGCCCTTTCTGCAGCACCCTCCCATCCCACAATGGGGATGGGATAAGGACGGGACTGTGACAATGCTTCTGCATGATGTAGTCGTCGTCCCATCCTTGTCTCATCCCCAGGTGGCACAATTGTGGATTAAACCATTGACACGTTTTCTTTATCAATGACACGTGATCGCGCCACCGTCCGGCGCGACTATGCTGCAGAAAGAAGAGGCATGGCCATCACGCTCCTTTCTGCAGGGAGCCAGCTGATGCGAAGGGCAGCATTCCCATCATGCTCCCCTCTTGGCAGAGTCACTGCCAGGATCTCCACTGGACAACTCTGGGAAAAGGTAAGGTATGGAAAGGGCCTCAGATTGCTTAATATCTGGAGCAATGTGGTAAAGATGTGAAATGTGGTGACACATCCTACTTTGGTTATACCGATATTCCATGAGCCATAAAAATGCAATTATGCCAGTGAGATAGAAATAGTAATGGTATAATCTATCATTAGACATTACAAAAACCATGGCCAGGTTGGGGAGCAAAATGGCAAATTTTATGTGCATGTCAGAGATTTCCAGTTTTGAGTAAAAATAATCAAAATCATCATTGGTTCTTCTATAGGTGGTTGCCTTAAGCAAGCTGGAACCAACCAGACCATTGCATTTGCAGCAGCCATGTTGTCACTAGATGCTGAAACCCCTCAGGGACCATCAACAAGTCTCCAGCCATGCCACGTGCTGACTTTGTCACCAATCAAAATACCAGTTTTGACATCGCCTTTCCAAGGTAAGGGATTTCTACCTTCATCTTTCTACCATGAATTTTACCCAGTGGACCAGTTCCTAGTATGGACTTCACTCATAACAACAGGAGGATTGAGGGATGTGAATAGCACTGAATAAGACAGATTTGCTTCTGAGTTTGAGCAGTGGAAATTAGATGTTTGAGGTCCTGACCAAACATGTTTTTTCCCCCAGCTAGCCTAATTTAGGAGAAGTCCAAATTGCTCTTTGTCTTCCAGAACAGTTTTTACCTTTTCATTCTTGCTTCTCCTGTTTATGATTCCATTTTTTGAGCTCATTTTGGATATCCCTTTTGACATATCCATTTATTTTCATCAGTTATTTGAACTGTGTGATTGTCCAGTGCTTTTCTTTTCAAATGTTGCTGATGTTTTGACTTCATGTACCATAGTGCCATTATTGAAAATGTCGGCTTCTTGATAAAGTGGTTTGATTTCCCAAAGTGTGGCAATGTCATGCATCATTACAAATGTCAGTCAGTTTTCGGCATGCTACAAAGACTGGCTGTAGAGAGCCACATTATCTAACAGTGAAAGTTACTGTCAGCTGTGGAGAAAGAAGTGGCTGTACTAAAAGGGGCACCAAAGAACTTTGAAACAGTCACTGCGTGTGGAGGGAAGATGTGGACTGGAGAAATTACTTGGTGAAAAATTCTGCAGATGAAATACTGTAAAATTGTGACACAGTCCTCATGAAGATTTAGGGAATCAAAGCATATATGAATTGTTTCACAAAAATAATGGAAACAGGCTATTTTCTTAAAAGGGATGAACAACTTCAGCGCATGCATAGATATCTTCCATTTGTAATGAATTTCTCTAGCATTTTAGTGGAGAGGACAGTTAGAATATTATCTGTTGAATCCCCTTGCTTACAAATCCAGTGCTGTTTAAAGTACCAGTAGATCATTTCCACAGAAGAACTAGAAAGGTGTAATTCCCCCAGCCCCCCTGTTCATCCTGGGGGTGGGGAACTGCTCTGGGATGCCATGACACTCTCCAGGGGCCCCTTGATACTACAAAATTATAGCACTATGCATCCATTTTAACTGTCATGGTTTTAATCTGTGGAATCCTAGAGTTTGTAGTTTTGGGAAATAGCAAGATTCCAGAGAACGTTGCCATGGCAATTAAAATGGAATCATATTTCTGTAACTGTGTAGTGTGAAAGAGCCCAGAGCAGGTAGAGAGCTTCCTGTGGGAGTGAAAGGAAAAGAAAGTCCCAAAGCTACTATGAGCATAGCAAATTTAGGCATGAGAGATTTGTTTCTCCAGATGAGCTTCAAGATTTTCTGTTTAGGCCAGTTTTGATCCTACAAGTCTGTTTCTTTATTCTTCCTGCTGTGAAGATAATGCTGTTTAATTCTTTTTAATTTTTAAAATATCATATAATGCATATTTTAAAATATTGTTCTCTGGTTAAATGAATTGAAATCCAAATTAGAAACTCTTATTTTAAAAATCCCAAGAACTGTATCTGTAATATTGCTGCATCTCTTGAAATGGTAAATTGAATCAATGGGACTTGCAAAACTGCCTGATTTAACCATTCTGCAATTGATTCAGTGGTCTGCTTTAGCTGAAACCTAGACTTAGACCTCCAAGTGCATTGGAGATCTGTATGAATATGCACATGAGCCCAAGTAGGATCAATGGTCTGTTTAATAACTGTTTCCTTAAAAGGGGGGGGGGCATAATTTTGAGTCTCTTACCATGTGTGACAGTATCTCCATCACATCCACTCACAGGTGGCTTCTTCCTGCCCATGTTCCATATTCTTGGCTGAGGCAAACACATGGCAATGCTGCATGTCAGTGAGACCATCACTGGGATAAGCATCTGTCAAAATTTTGTCTGCTCTGTGGGCTTTCAACTCTTTTTAGCTGATGCTATAAGAAAGCTGTGATATTTGAGTCTACTTTGAGTTAGATGTACATGCATGTTTAATACATGTCAGTGCTGTAGAATGTTGAACACTACATTTTTTGTATAGGAGAATAAAGTAGTGGTCCTGTGGTATAGCTGTTATTGGGGATTGGAATGTATATTGAGCGTTTAAAATCTATGGGCCATTGTTTTGGTTTCCCTATTAGTTGACAGATTTTAGTTAGAACTAGAGTAGATTCTGTCTCTGTAGCCTGAATCAGTTCTATTGGTATGCGATCTGTTCCTGGTGATTTATTTCTTCCAAGTTCTTTGAATACAGCTTCTATTTTACTTTCTAAAACTAGAGGTTAATTTTCATTTTTTTTTTTTTTTGCTTGAATGAATCTGTCATCTGCTCATTCTTTTATATACTTCTTCCGCGTACTTGATTGTGTAATGTGTTCACCTGCTGATCCTACAGCATCTCCATTCTTGGTTTTAACTTCCCTTTGATTTCTTGGATGTTGAGAAGATGTCTTTTGTTCTTCCTTTTTTGTTGTTACCTTCTATTTCGTTGCATTGAGTATTATACTAGTTCTCCTTGTCACTATGCACAAGTTGCTGAACAGTTGCATTCAGGGTTCTATTTCTGTCACTTTTTACTTTTGCTACTTGCCTGCCCTTAAGTGCACAAAGAGTTTCATTTGGCTTCTCTTTCTTTTTGGCTGCAGATAGTGTCTTTTTGCATTTCTGCTTGACAGTGTTCCTGGCTTCAGTCCAGAGTTTAATTAGGCTTAACAGTACAAATCTATTTTTTACATTGTCTTTAAATTCAAGGAGGATGTTCCTCAGGTTGTAATTTGGCACAATGGTTGGTTAATATTCTTTAATGTTACTGGAATTTTTGAGATTAATAGTTCATGGTATCTGGCACAATCTGCTCCTGGTCTTATTTTTGCGGAGAGAATGAAGCTCCTCTGTCTTCTGTTCCCAATTATGTAGTCCATTTGATTTATATATGGCCCATAAGGTGATGCCTTTGTATACAGTTGCTTCTTTGGTTCCTTTGTGTTTGTGATAAACAAACTGTTGACCTTGAAAAATTCCATCATTCGGTCTCCCGCTTCATTTCTTGATGCTAGGCCAGATTTTCCTGTAGTATTTGATTCTGCTTTGTTTCCTACTTTTGCATTCCAATCATCTATGATTAACAAGAAGTCCTGTTTTTGCGTATGATCCATTTCCTCCTGGAGTCCAATAAATGGACTCTTAATTTCATCTTCTTCTGCCTCTGTAGTAGGAGCATAAATTTGGGATCATGGTTATATTACTGCTTTGAGTCCCACTGTTGGGAAAAAGATGGGATATAAATAAAATAATTAATAATTAACAACAACAACAGCGATGATGATGATGATAATGATGATGTTGATGGTTTTTCTGTGAAGTTTTATTGATATGATTCAGTCAGATTTTGCATTATATCTGTTAACTGCTTTTGCTACATCTCTCCTATAAACGCCACCTCACTTCTTCTAAGATTTTCATTTCCTGAGTAAAACATTGTGTAATTATCTGGCTTTAAAATGTCCCATTGCTGTCCACTTTAGGTTGTTCACCCCAAGTATTGCAATGTTTATGTGTTTTACTATGTCTAGCTTCCTCTGATGCATGATTCTCACATTCTATGTCCCTATAGCTTTGGATTTTCCTTTTGCCTCTGAGCACATTGACAGGTGAATGTCCTTTTGACTTGAGTCCAGTTGTGTAATTAGCCACAGTGCTATTTGTAGTTGTCCTTTGCGGTTCTTCACTGATTGTCATCCGACCTGGAAATTTTCACTTCTGGCACTATCTCTTGTTTCATTTTGGGTTGTCTCATCAAAGGGATTTTGTGGTAAAAGATATTCAAAAGGAAGTTTGCTGTGCCTCTTTTTACACCAACTAACAACATCCTGCACCAATGTCACCCCCCTTCGTCCCCCTCCCGCTGCTGCTCAGTAGCTGTTTGGCACATTTAGTCTGGTTCCTCAGCAAAAGCCTGTCTGACATGGGAGACCTTATGAGCAGCAGTGCTGCCATCAACATAACCTCTTGCCTCACAGGAGAACAGAAACCCACCAGCATGGAAAGGTAGTTCCATTGATGGTATAAACATACTTAGAAGTAAATCCTGCTTCAGTGGGACTTATTTCTGAGGAAGCATGGAACAGAAATTCACATAAGTGAAGGCTTCTTTTTCCACAGATTTATCAAATTATTCAATTATTATTCAACTTCTCAACTATCAATGAATAATAGTGTGTATTTTTCAAGTGTACACATTTCTAGTTGTACACATTTGTTGGTATATAATTCAAAACAGGGAAAAATTAATTCAACAATATACACTTGCAATTTTATTTATAGACTCAAAAAGCACAAATTAGATATTTTTGTAATAATTCTTTACCCAACCCTCCATCATAATTTCTGCCGATATTTCTTGAGACAGGAAAATCCTTAAAAATAAAGAGAGAATCATTTCAGTGATATGTACTATTTTACAGCTGTCATCTCATGTACACTGTATGATGCACCTAAGCCTCAATAGTAGATTATCACAGCAAATATAACTGGCTGGGCTTTGCAATGATAAACATGACAGGTTTCGAAAGCAGTTGTTTTCCTGAGGAAAATTGGGCTGATAGGATATCCAATAGCATGCTAGGAGAGCAATAAACCCAGCACTCAAGAGACTGCTTTATTCATAGGTATCCTCTCCTTTATAATACATAATAGGATTTTGAAATAAGCAAAACTGAAAGTACGTACTATCTGAATTGTGTAAATATTTCTGGCAAGCAACACCTTACTTGTTCCTATATGCTGAAACACACAGATTTTCTCACAGTATCTGCAGAAGGATCACAGAATAATAAAGTAGAAGAATCTGCTACTGAAGCATTCCTAAAAGATGGTCATATAACCTCTGTTTAAAAATGAAGCATGGTCCATCAGCTTCCAAAATAGCCTCTTCAACTGCCAAACAGCTCTTACAATGAGGAAGTTCTTACTAATGTTTAGTCAGAATCTCCTTTTTTGTAACTTGACTCCATTCAATTCAGATCCCAGAGACGTAGAAAATCAGCTTGCTCTATGTTCTTCATGGCAGCAGTTCAAATACTTAAAAATGGCTATTGTATCACCCTACAATCTTTTCTTATCCAGGCTAAGTGTGTTCAGTTCCCCCAACAGGTCTCCATAGGGCTTGGTTTCTAGACCTTTTGGCATCTTGGTTACCCTTCTCTGGACATGTTCTATCTCATTAATGGCCTTATTAAACTATGATACACAGAACTAGACACAGTATTCCAAGTGAAGTCTGACAAAAGCAGAATACCATTGGTACCATTACTTGTTTTAATCAAGATGGCCTGTAATGTCTAGTATGCATATGGCTTAGTGTCATAGAGCTGGGAGGGACACTGAGGGTTATCGAGTCTATGTCCTTGTCAGTGCAAGACGCAACTGCATATTATCCCAACCTGCCCACTTCTGTGATATGTAATGATGATTCCCATAATCCCTGACTATTGGCCATACTGTCAGAGGATGATAGATATTGTAATGAAGTTGCATCAGGTCTGAAGTTCTGGAAAAGATTAAAATGCCATATTAATCTTATGCATGTTTTGAAGAGAACATTTATGCAAGTTACAACTTCAGAGGAAATGTCTTTTACAATAATACGTTTGGTATCCATTTTCTCCTGCAAAGCAATTTGCTCATAATATTTACCATTGAACTGACTATCTCTTGAAGTTAAATTAAATCTCCCTCCCCTGAAAGGGAGGGAAAAGGTCAGTTGGTCAAAAAGTACTACTCTGCTGTCAAGATCAAAATTACATTTCTGTTTCTGTACAGAACTTAATAATTGGGAAAAACATCAAGGAAGCAAATAATCTAATAAAGTGATAATCCCATGTGCAGAGTATATTTTAGAGCCAGTCTGTCTTTCAGTTAAAAAAGACCAGCATGTTGACATTTGTAAAACATGACTTATTACCCTTAAGTCCTACCTAATAAATCCTTGAAATAATGCCATCTGTGAACCCTAGAGACTATTGTATTTTCATTATATCATTTGATGAATAACATGATAATGAGCTCTCTTTTCATGTTTGTCTTCCACAAAGTTTATGTAGGGCAAATTTGTCATAATAGACCTAGAATTGAAAAAAAATCTGTAATTTGTGTCTTAAAGCTACCTATTTGGCACTATAATTGTCCAGTAATTATTTAAATAGTTGAGACATCTTTTCTACTTGTACTAGGAAAATATTATTACAGTAAAACTGTCAATAGAAATGTTTTGCTATCCTGTGGTGCCTTCAGGGAAAATATACTTTGTACATGCATTTTTTAATTCTAATGTGTCATCAAACTGTAATAAAGTAGGGGCAGTAGTAGCAGGCAATGACACATGTGTCAATTTATCTGAATGTAGATATGAATCCCAATCCACATATCTAAAAGTGTATGTGGTAGGGAATATTATAGACAAGATTCACTTTTGATTCCATTTCTATGTTTTGGGATAGCAGGTCACCTTCAGAGGTGATCTAGTTCACCCAACATCCAAAGTTTTGTGTAATCTCCTGATGGGGGTCCCCACTGACTGTAACTAGAATCCCCTTGGTTTAATGAGGGAATCAACAAACACCTGTGACATATCTTACTTTTTTGAAAGAACTTGATTACTTCCTTCAAAAAGCTGATGCAATTGCACCTACTGTATTTCAGATACACAACTACCATTTTCCCCTTTGCAGTTTCTTATATATTTGGAGCTTTTAAAAAAAGAGAACAGCTTGTAATTTTTTATTTTATAGAACTGAATAATATTTCTCCTGCTTTTGAAGAATCTCATAATGCTGGCAAATTTCAGATGGATAGATACATGTATTTTTGTGACAGGCACCTTCCTAGTTGATTTGATGAGGTAAAAATAATATTTCCTAGCCATTTGCTAAAATTGTGTTTCACCTTCATACCTCACAGGGCTGAGTATTGTGCATGACATCAGGAGGATAGGCACAATATTAGAGACCAATAATGAACAGAAAATAGGCTAATCCACTACTCAGATTTGGCACTCACCAGGTCTTATTACATTATTCTGACACTAGACAGGCAGGAAATCCACATCTGGTTCTCTTCATTTTTCTCATCCCAAAGAATCCATAGTGGTTAGCAGAAGATGCTGCTTCTGCATCAGGACAGGGGAAAGTATGAGGATAAGGAGGCAGCTCTTTAACCTCTTGACACTCCATTCCTGCATACTTGTTCTTGCACACAATGTTGTTGTTGTTGTTGTTGTTGTTGTTGTTGTGTGCCTTCAAGTTAACACAGGGTTTTCTGGGACTGAGAGTATGTGATGCACCCAAGGTAACCCAAAACACAACGTTACTTGGCATATTTCCTTCAAGCAACCCTTGCACACCCAAGACACAAAACTAACATTGAGAAAGCCTTTGATGAATCTCGTCAATGACTTTTCCAACACTGCTGTGATTGTTGTGCTTTGGTAAAACATCTCCTTGTGAATAGAAGCTAGAACTGTCACTCATAAAACTATGTCCCTCTTTTACCTCCTTTTCCTCCCACCATGCCACACCCCACACCCCATTTTCCTTTTATGAATAGCTATAATAGGGTGCATTCTTGTATCGCTTCAAATTTGAAATCACACACCAAAGAGGAGACAGCCTATTCTACTTCAAGCCACTTTGGAGGACACCCAGCATCATTTCTGACAAATACCAGATCTCTCTGACGTGGCCAGCAGTGTCAATCTACATCAGAGTCTTACAGCGAAAGCTTATTGTAGGCATGGATGGCTGCATAGGCATGTAAATTCCTCTTGCTTGAATGGACTACTTAACACTTGGTAATAACCATGCTATTGTTTTAAGTAATAAAAAAAATGATATTACATTGTATTCCTACTACCCACTCTGAGGTTTTCCCTTGCTGCTCTCTATAGTTCTAGAGCACTGTCAAACCCGAGAACTATTTGGCATAATAAACTGCTGTTCTGGAGACTGAAATCCCTCCCCCGCCTACTTTCTTTGTCTTCTAAAACATCTCTTTATAGTGCTGGGTGGTGGTGGTGGTGGTGGAGGAGGAGAATTAACCTCACAGCATGCATCCCTCCAACTCTAATTCCTCTCTTCAGGATATTTGCTGTAATATGTCAGGGGTCTGAGTAGGTCAGTTCTCTCTTTTCTTCCCTCTGGTTTCAGGTGACCCCTTACATTCTGTGCTGTAGCTGCTCTCAGACATAAACTGAACTGATAGACTCTCAAGGGTTACCTGACTACTAGTTTCTAAGACCCTTCCCCACTCTCTGACTCTCTCTCTTCCCTCCCTCCCTCCCTCTATGAAACGGCTATCAGCATTATGTACTAACTGAAAGTTCGTAGGTTCTGCAAGGATATTCTGGGGATAAAGAGAAAAAAAGAGAGAGGGAGGAGAGATTCCTACCATCCTATGCCCCCTTCAGATACTCTTGCAGGAAGCACAGGATTATATCCATAGTAAGCTTACCCTCATATGCTCAGGTCCTGTGAGGGACGTTTACTCTAGTCAGCCAAGACTAGGTTGGCAACTGTCACCCAGAGGACATTTTCCTCAGCTCCCCCTAGACTGTGGAAGACCTGCCGGAAGAGATTTGACAGCCGAATATGGTGTCTGAATTTAAAACAGCATTCAAGACCAGTCTCTTCCCGAAGGCCTGGATCAGATGATTTTTAAATGATGAATTTTTAAGTAAGGACTCATTGTTTTAATATGTATTGGTCTTATATATTCTTTCAAACTGATGTTAAGTGTTTTTAACTGGTTTATGCGATTTTAACTGATGTTACATGTTGTATTTTAATCTGTTGTTGTTTCCCACTTTGATCCATGGGGAGAGGTGGGTCATCATCATCATCATCATCACCATTTGAATAAGCCAAGCAATGAAAATTACTAGAGGGTAGGAAAAAAAAATATGCAGGGTTAGCTGTGTTGACCTGTCTCTGTGATGGGAGCATAAACCTGGATCACAGTTACATTGATGAGTTTCCTCTGGAGTTGTATTGAGATGATTCAGTTAGACTTCACATTATATCCAAACTGCTTTCAGTACACCTTGACTCACTTATTAATGCCTCCCATTTCTTTGATTGTCATTTCCTGAGTAAAATGCTGTTAATTATCTGATTTAAAATGTCTCATCTCTGTCTATTCTAGCTTGCTCACACCAAATATGGTTATGTTTATGCATTCAATTTCTTGTTTTATAGTTTCCAGTTTCCTCCAATTCAAGCATCTCATATTCCATTTTCCTGCGACCTATGATGTGCAGCTTCAGAATTTTCCTTCACCTCTATGCATGTCAGCAGCAGAACATCGTTTCAGCTCAACTCCAGTTGCATCATTAGATACAGTGCCACTCATGTTTGTTCTCTGCTCTTCCTTAGTTGAGGGCCTTCCAACTTAGGAGTCTCATCTTCTCATACTACTTCTCATTTCTTTTTGGATTGTCTCATTATAGATTATTGAACATAAAAGGCTCCAGGACTGGTTCATCATTTCTTTCTTCTGTCCACACTAGCTCTTTTGGAATTAAATATGATGCCACTGTTATTGCCTGTGAGAGATTCTTCTGATAGTTTCAACCTGACTACTGCTAGTGTCCAGTCACCATCTGGCCCATTTAGTCTGGTTCCACAGTAAAAGCCTCTATGATGTAGGAGACCCTACCAGTTTAGGCTTAGGCCATTTCTGCACGGTGTTGCTATCCTGCAACAGCAGTGAGTTGTTTCCAGTCCAGGAGTAATGCTACCACATGATGTCATCGCTATCCAGCTGCTAGCCCATCCTCAAGCATTGCCAAACTGCCTTATACCATTTTCAGAGGGAAAAAAAGCCATTTCCAGGGGAAAGAAGGCCATTAAGAGCCTCCTTTAGTGCTTCAATCCTGTCAGCTGGCTCAGTGCAGTACCATAATAGCACTTGATAGCGCTTCCTGTACTCCAGATCCAGGAGTGGATGGGGAGTGGGTATTCCCAGCTTGTGCCTCCCTCAGCTACTCCCATGGTGTCGTAACTTCAAAATCTACCACCTCTTCATGTTTATTTTAAATTTCTCCTTTGAGTTAAAACTTTTTATTTTTTAAAAAATATATTTTTAAGCATAATAGCACAAAAGTACAGAAGTGTATTTGCATGCCATTGTAACATCGTTGCGCTAGTACAACTTCCCCCACAAAAAAACCCTGGCCAATCAGAAGCAGTGGGGGGGGGGGTGAAGGTGGAGAAAGGGAGTGGGCAAGGAGTCTGTAGTGCAAAAGGAACACCGGTGGCAGTACTGCTACTTATGTGCTTAAAGTGGAAGGGTGGGGAAGAGAGCATTCCTAACCTACTACCATTGTGCAAATGGCAATGCTAGGATTGTAACTAATGAATGTGCTAATGGGGTGTTGCAGAATGGGCCATAGTCTCTTGCCTCACAGGACCACACAATCCCACCACCATGGAGAAGTAGTACCAAAGTAGGTATGCCATATTGTTTTGACACTTTTGTTAGCCCAGGCAAAAGACACAGCATTAATCACACTGTCTGTCAAGGTACACTGGCTCCTTCATCAGGCAAAGATGGCTAAAAAGAAATTCACTAAGAGGAAGGGGAGTCTAATTTCTGAATCTAGCTTGCTCGGTTGTTTTGCTTGCTTGAGATGTTATAGAGCACGTCCATGCACGTTCCATACAGTCGTGATGTCACTGGGAATGAAAGCAGTAAAAAAGAACAATAAAACTAGAAACAGAGAGTGCATGAATGGACAGGTGGGTTATACATAAAATTAATAAATTAAATAAATTTCATATAAAAATTCCTGATTACTGCAATTTGAATAAGAAAGCCCTGCTTTGTGGAAAATTGGTAAGGCAGGCAGTTTTTCATGTTTTGTAAACTTTGACCTGGAAAAAATGGTGTGTTGTGACTTCAAAGCTCAGTAATGATTAAATGTCAAAATCTGGATTTTAGTATAATTAGAAATCCAGCAAGATAAATGTTTTCTTACCTAATTTCTCTCATATAAAAATAATGCAATTATTGATGTGTTAGAATAGTAGAACATTTACCACAAACAACCTATTTCTACTTCACAGTACAAATTAAATTCAACTTTAGTCTTTTATAATAACCAAAGACTGGTACTCCATGGAGGCAGTAGTCTTATGCATGCTTAACTCTGTTTTAGATTGTGGCTGAGATCAGTAAGAATCCCCTGTGGGAAGACAGAAAGTGTGAATTTTATAAGTCATCTGATATTGGACATTGAGTACAGTCCTTTTTCTCCTCCTTTTCCCTGGATTGCTAGCAAATAAATCATGACTTGCAAATTATTAGCTAGTCTTGGGGACCCACATTCCTTTCCCCTCACTTCTCAAAACAGCAGCTATAGTTGTTTCTGAAGGGAAAAAAGCCATTCCAAGGGGGGGGGGGGAGGAAACAGAATGATCTGATGAGAAGACAGCTACAATTATTTCCAGGGCTTTGTGTAATATTTGTAATTTGCAAATCCCTTTCTCTGTGAAATCTTTGAGCAGAATCTGTAGACACTCCTGAGGTGATTATTGAAGATAATAAATAAAGCAAGCATGAGGCCTGGAGAGATGCAGCTTGTGAATCGATACAGACACAACTCATTGTAAGGCCGTTTTAGTCTATCACTTTGACAATAGTATCTCTCTACAGATTTTAGATTTTAAGCAGGGCTGAGCTGAAATGAACTGTGTATTTGGCAATTATTAGAAGCCCCATGAAATGTAATCTTCTGTTCTGTGCTTTCCCTCTCATTTTCAAATAGTTTTTCATATTTTTCTTTGTGTTACAGTTGTTTAAGTTGCATAATTTTTTGAAAGAACACAAAACTGTTCTCATTTGGGTGGGTGCTGAGATGGGGGAAATAGAGTATGTGTTGCCATTGCTGAAACAACTGAGTCTAGTGGTATCTTACTCTAAACTGGTTTGATGTCCCCTGACATTTTCACCTGTCCCAATTAGAGTAGACCCACTGAATCAATTGGGTTGATGTATGTGTTGGTTTGCCATTCTACAGTTGATTCAATAACCTATTTTAGCTGGAAGTAACCAGTAAGATTCAGGGCATTAGCCTATGTTGCTGTAATAGTAGTAGTAGTAGTAGTAGTAGTTGTGTTCCTTCAAGTCATTTCTAATTTATCGTTACCCTAAAGTGAGCCTATCATGGGATTTTCTGGGACTGAGAGTATGTAATGTGCTCAAGGTCACCCAGTGGCTTTCCGTGGCTGAAAGGGAATCGAACCTGGTCTCCAGGTCGTAGCCCAATGCTCAAACCACTACACCTCACTGGCTCTCTACATTATCACATACAATGACCACTGTGCACAGGAGCATGCTGTGGTGCATGGGTGGGGGCATGGCTAGGGCACATGGGGGCATGGCTACAGGTCGGGATGCCCACATGACTGGGAATGAAATTCAGCTGCAACTGGTTTACTTCTGTATATTGAGGGCAGAGGCATCTTTTTCTTTTTTTTTCAAGCAGCAGAACATGTTGATCCAGCCTTGTGGCCTTTTATAATTTATATTGCTTAATTACATTGATATCATACCTTCCATTTGTTGACAGAGACAGTCCTGCTTAATCCTCTTGTCATCCTGCTTTTTCAGCTGCTCTTAAAATGTTCCATTTCTGTCTTTTTCCTTCCACTTTCCCCTTGTGTCCTCAGCTTATTTCAGTTATTGCAAACTGATTTCAAAGTGCAAAAGAAGATTGTACTCAGTTAACTCAGCAGGAGGGAGAAGAGGGGATGGGACTGAGCCTTGCCCTTCTCAGTAGGCTGAGGGAAAAGCAAACTGCTGCAGCTTTTCCTAGTTTGAGTATTTTCTGTATTAATCACCTCTACCCTCTTGACCACACTCCGCTGTTGCTTCGCCACACATGTCCCAGTTTTTATCTGTAAAATGTTGGAGGATATGTAATATGTTTATGTAGGCTATTTGTTCTGTTCAAAGGCCTTTCAAGTGCCTTCTATAACAAGAAAGAATGATGTCTGGGAGAACAACATAACATAGTTCAAATTAAGAACAAATACAAAGTGAAGTGATTCTGAGTAGCATGAGCAGCCCAGCATTAATAGTCTTGTCCTTCAGACTGTAGGTCTGCAGACAGGTCTTATTCTTTTCACCAAAACTGTAGAGTTCAGCAGTATCTACAGATGGGGCTGAAAGAGTCCAGTCTGACACACTAAGGCCATTTCCATACTGGGCTTCTGAAATGGTGCAGAGCGACCTCCGACGGAGGTCTTCTACACCATAGAGTGGACTGGCGTGGACTACTTTTTGTAGTTCCACACCAGAATCCACTCAGGAGCGGTGGGAACTAGCCGCGCTGCGTGTTTTTTAAAAACCCCTTTTTTGAGGTTTTTAAAAAGCACAGAGGGCGCAGCCCCACGCCGCTCCGTCGCCCGGCTCCAAAGTGGATTTGCAGGCGCGCGCAAGTGCGTGCCTGCAGATCTGCCGGGGGCGGGCTTCCAGCTGGCGAGCTTCTCCGGTTGGTAGAGAGCCTCCACCAACCGGAAGCCACCATTTGGGACGCCGGAGGACTGCGGAGCAGCAAGCTCGTGCTGCTCCACGTGGCAACGGACTTACCCGGTTTCAGGTAAGCTCCGTTTTTGGGCGTTTTCGCCTGTTCCCCCCCCCACACACACACATGTGAAAAGGGCCTAAAAGGACATTGCCAGTCAGAGTAGGCCAGTGTAGGTGAGCTTGCTTGGGTCCCATATGTTTCAGCCATGATGATGAAGGTGATGACAGGGCAACACAGGAAGCAGAGTAAACAAGGGAATCAGTACAGCCTGCAGAGGATGTAAGTTTGGAAGAGTGCTTTAGAAATACAATGGATGGTTTAGATCCAAGAGTCAAAATAGTCTGGTTCTTGGCTTGTTCAGCATATCAGAAGAACTGCTTCGCTCCTGCTCTACACTGTGCATTTCAAATAAGAACAAAAAAATATTACAGCAGTGTGATCAGAAGGTTATGTTATACCATTTCCCGTGAAATGATTGTTGCCCTTATTTATCTCTCATCTTGCTCTGTGAATTTAGCAGATGATAATTGTATGCATCAGATGGTATTTACAAAACTGTGATGGTTACCATTTAATTTAGGAGAATTAATGTTGCATGCTTCTGTTTGTCACAAATCCCTTACTTCTTTTCTTGATTTTTTAACTTACTCATTTGTTTACCTATCCATGAACCAAGCAAATGGTGGATTATGCCAACAAAACCAGTAGTTTTTTTTATATGCTACGCCTGTAAAAAAGCAATAAACAGAATGAGACAAGGTTTCATTATACCTAAATATTACGAATATGCTCTCCTCTTGAAAACAGAAGAATAGAATTTTGCTGTTTCTTACTGTAAGCATAGTATTTTCAGGGTCTTTTAAATATAAATATAAATGCAAATTTAAGAGTGCATCTCTACACTATGCAGTCATGGTAGTTTGATACTAAATTAACTGTCATGTCTCCATGCTGTGGGGCCTTGGGATTGCTGAGGTAGACCTAGTAGTTAAGAAAGGGGCTCTTAACCTGTGGTCCATGAATAATCCTGGAGGGTCCATGGCTGGGCTTCAAGGAGTCTGTGAAGCAGATGCCAAACACACACACACACACACACACACACACACCTCTTCCATTGCTTTCCTGTTAGTTTGAAAATTGTCTTTGAGGGGATATACTGCTTTTATATGTCAAATTATGTTAAGATATTGTTTCAATCCAAATAAGAGTAGGGGAGAATAGCATGCTACTGTACATACTCAGGTAACGTACAGTAGTTGTCATCATTAGCATGGGTCCCATGTTGGGAGAAAGACAAGATATAAATGAAGGACCTAAAACTACATAAAATTGCCATGACGTAGGGCTGGGGTCCATAGCTTTCATCAAATACTCAAAGGGATCCATTACCCCCAAAAGATTAAGAATAACTGAGTTAAAGCAATTGAACTAGAACTCAATAGCAGAGAATTCTTAATATGTAACCGAACTACAAATCCCAGAATTCTTGGCAATTAAAATGGTATCAAACTGGTATAACAGTTTAATACAGAGATAGAGTCAGTTTCTGGAACTCACACACCATAGGGTTTACTTCACATTTGGGAACCAATGGACACCTGGCATTAGACATCAATTACCATGCATTTTATATTTTTTACATCAAACTGCAGTAGGCCAAAGGATACCATTACCTTTTTCCAAAGAAGATTTATGGTATTTATTTTTATACATCCTCCTACAATTTGCCAGTTTCTGGAATAAGAAAGGTAAAACACAACTTGGTTGTTATGGTCTCTTGTATTGTAAATTAGCAGCGAGTACAAATATTAAAAAAAGGCACCATCTGCCATCTAAACCATTTGCCACCTGTTCTCTTGCTTTCAGACTTAGTTAATGGTTTAAATTTTATGTTTTAGCTTGCCACCAAACAGCTGGGAAGTGACTAAGTATTTCTCCTATCAGTAACTTAACAGCCAAACAACATTACATGTTAAAAAGCACTCCTTAATGCCAGGGATTCACCACATGGACTTTCATGTGTTTGTTAGCTTGCCTTATTAGCAAATTCTGCTGACAGTAAAACAGAATTTTAATGGCAACCATTATCCAAGTATTATCAGAGGTATGTTCTGGGAGGATTCTTCCTCCTCCACAATAAACAAAACGAAGGCCCTTTTCAAATTGCTCATAATACTTATGACCATCTCAGTAAGTTACACATACAAATATTGCTGTTGCTTTATTGCCAGTGTACAGGATAATCCAAAATTCTGTCCCTTCATTTTGTCATTTTGTGAAATGAGCACAGAAACTTAGCCTTTATTTTGCTAATTTTGGGGTGGTGGGGTGGGGAGATGCTTCTCTACCCAACCTCCCCCATTTCCTGTAGGACAGGATACATAGAAGGTAGGTTACATAGAACATTAAGTATGCCCAAGAGCATAAGCAGATTATTTTTTTCCTAACAACATTAACCATTACTGTATTGCCATCTGCTTTTGAAATCTTCAGTTCAAAAGCTTCATGCCATCTGACATGGATCTTGTCTACTGCCTCTTTAGAAGGCAGGTCCAAAAGTCTGAGCTCTCAGACTTTGTGGGAAGAATCAAAAGACATGCTTTCAGCTTTGTAGCAAAAGCTAATAGGAACATTTGAGGTCTGTGTCAGAGGCCTTAGCCTATTCCATTAAATTCTAACTTACATGTTGCTTTATGTTTCAAGAGGTTTTAATAAATCATGCTTGCTTGAAAACCTCTCATTTTAGTGCTGCTTCCTGTATAAAAAAGGGTAAGTCTGTTTTTTAAGAAATACCTACTTTGAGATCCATGAGACTCACTCGACATAGGCATATATAGGATTTGTTGTTATTTGGCATCAGGTCAACATTGGCTTATCACAACCATATGAATGAGAGACTTCTATCAGCCCTGTTCATCAGTTGCCCTGCTCAGATCTTGCAGCCTCAGGGCTTTGGCTCCCTTCATTGAGCTAATTCACCTATAATACCATCTTTATCTTTTCCCATTACCTTTCACGTTGCTGAGCATTATCATCTTTTGCAATGAGTAATGTCATCTCATGATATTCCAAAAGTATGAGAGCCTCAGTTTGGTCATCTAGGCTCCTAATGAGAATTGAGGACTTATTTGCTCTAGAATCCATTCATTTGTCTTTACAGCCATCCGTCGTATCCATAGAATTCTTCTCCAGCATCATGTTTCAAATATGTTTATTTATCTATTTGCATTACATATGCTTCTGCTTCTTTTCTGCTTAAAAATATTGAAGAAAACTTAGAATAAATATCCACCATAGGAAGCAAACAGCAATAATAAAGATAACAATAAGAACAAAGACCAAAATCATGTTGAGGATCTACATACATGGAAACGCTGCAGTTACAGTGCTATGCAGTGATCCCCCAATCCTCATATACCTGGGAGCAGCCACTGAAATTGGCAGGGGTCTGTTCCCCTGTTGATCAAGAAGCAGATAACTGACAGTCCCACAACTTTCTGTGAGTGATCTCTGGTGCAAAAGACAGAGTTTTGGTTCCTGTTGCAATTCACTCTTGTGTCACAGATGGCTTATGCAAGAGGTGGATGGGAACATTAACCATGGTACTTGCCAGTTGAGAGGGGAACAGACCCATGTTGATCACAGTGGCTGTATCCCAGTAAGTGGAGACTGAGGGACTTCTATGGTCCTTCTGTAGCTACACAACAGTCATGAGTGCATAACTCTTGGTTATACATTCATAATTGCCCAACAAGATCCTGACCAAAGTAAGCAAAACTTGACAAAGATTTTTTGCATCACTATATCAGAAAATCGCTTCTGAAGATATGGGATAAATATAAGAGTAAAAACATAAGGCAGCTATCCATGTGGGTATCCCCTCAAGAAGCTTTCTTTGGAAGATGGAAGGCAACAGAGAAATGGCTGAGATATGAGGATATATTAGAGAAAACAATGACAAATGCATATAAAATCAAATCAAGAGAAAAATTGGAACAGGAAGGACTGCCATTAAGTTGGTTTCCATACAGGCAGCTAAATGAGAGATTCCAGATGGACTTGAAAACCTATGGAATAGAATCCAAAGAAAGGACAGGAGTGATTAAATGGATCTTTGACAATCCACCGCATCTGTTAGCCCATATATATCAAGAAATATTAACACAGGAGAGACAGGAGGAGACTGTGAAATCTGCAATGATTTTGTGGGTGCAGAATATTGGGCATTCAATTCAATTAGATGAATGGGAACAGAGCTGGAAAAGGACACAAAAATTTAGAATGGCTCAGAATCTTAAAGAGAACTATTTTAAAATGTTTCATAGATGGTACATGACACCAGACAAGTTAAAAAAGATTTACAGTACAGGTACGGGAATGTGTTGGAAATGTCAGAAAGAGGTGGGAACAATATTTCATATGTGATAGTCATGTCCCAAGGCAGAGAAATGTTGGAGTGAAATACATAAAAAGATGTGTGAAATATTGAAGGTTCAATTTGTAAAAAAACCCTGAATTTTATTTATTAAACATGACAAATGTTCTTGAGAATACTAATATTAAGAGGCATTGGAGATTAATATTGTACATGATAACGACAGCGCGAACTGAATATGCCAAATTGTGGAAGTCTCAGCAAATACCCACAATCGAACAATGGTGGGGGGCATTTATTGAGAATAGAAATGTGGATATTGTTGAACAAAGATTAAAGGGGAAATCGGACGATCAGATAAAAGCAGAATGGCAAATTGTAATGGGTAATTGCTGGAAACTGCCAAGTGAAAATGTCTGAATTATGGTTGAAATTAAAGAGGAATAACTGTAACATAACAGGAGTTGATGAGAGGAATGCAAGATCAAACACGTAAGATGAACATGGAATTGTGAGGCATAATTTTTTATATGTGAGTAGATATCTAGAAAATGAAAACTAGATCAGAGTGGAAGAACAAAAACATTCCATGTAAAAGTACAATTTGAGATGTTTTTTTTTTATTTGCGAAACTTAATAAAATTATTAAAAAAAAAAAAAAGATCCTGGCCAAAGTAATCAGCGGCAGCAATGACTGACGTAGTCTAAAACCCGATAAACTCAAAGCAAATGAGCCAAACCCGCAACCACAAAACAATGATCAAATGTCTTTATTTTTTTTAAAAAATAGGCCATTTCCACATCGGGCTTCTGTAACGGTGCAGAGCGACCTCTCATGGAGGTCTTCTACATCGTAGAGTGGACTGGCGTGGACTACTTTTTGTAGTTCCACACCAGAATCCACTCAGGAGCGGTGGGAACTAGCCGCGCTGCGTGTTTTTTAAAAACCTCTTTTTCGAGGTTTCTAAAAAGCACGGAGCGCGCTGCACGGCGCCGCTCCGTCGCCCCGCTCCGACGTAGATTTGCAGGCGCGCGCAAATGCGTGCCTGCAGATCTGCCGGGGGCAGGCGTCCAGCTGGCGAGCTTCTCCGGTTGGTGGAGAGCCTCCATTTGGGACGCCGGAGGAAGCCGCCATTTGGGACGCCGGAGGACTGCGGAGCAGTGACCTCGTGCTGCTCCATGTGGCAACGGACTTACCCGGCTGCTGGTAAGCTCTGTTTTTGGGCGTTTTCGCTCGTTCCCTCCCCCCATATGTGGAAAGGGCCATAGTCTCACCATGTCATATGAATAACAAATCCCAGTCTGTCTCTGCATGATACTGAATAAATAGCACACTACAGAAAAGACCTTTCTCTTGCAGTTTCATACCAACTTAATCCCTAAATCTGGGACACCCAAAGTAGATCTTTGATTACAAATAAATTCAGATGTGTTTTTCTTTTTTCTTTTTCCACCCATAATTATTATCGCTAGGAAGTATAATATCAAAACCTAGTCACAGAATATATTATTTGCAATAATTCAATAATGAAAAATGCTAATCATTTGTGGCCAATTTGCTAATAGATGAAGAGGGGGAAAAAATCCAGCAGTTCATTTATTCACTACAGAGTCTCTGCCCAGCATTAATGTAAGGTAATGGAGCAAGCAAATGAATGTTTATCGTTATTGAGTGATCATTTCCTTCTGAAAATAACAGTAGAATGTCGTTCTTTCAAATTAATATCTGTCTCTGATACACCCAACTGGCATGCCTTGGATTATTTACGCCGTAGTAGTCTCCTGTCAAAGACTACCTTTTCTCTGGGGATGAAAAGACAGAACCACCAAAACTTTCAGCATTTCTGTGATTTAGGAGTAGCCTTTTATCCTTTGAAGCTGAAAAGGATTTCATTTCAATCTTTCCTTTTGTTGGAGGGAAAAGCTCTGGAACAGCCTTCCTTAGCATCTTCCACATTAAATAAAGTTAGACAGATGACCCTGATTTTACTCTAGACTCTGTGGTTTAATTGGATAATCGATCAATGACTTTAATGGTTTAAAGAGCTACAATATGTATGCTGTAGTTGTTTGAGCACTGGACTACAACTCTCAAATCCCATTTGAACTTGGACAAGTCATACTTTCTCAGCCTCAGAGGAAGCCAAAGGAAAACTCTCTCTGAACAAATCTTGCCAAGAAAACCTTGTGATAGCTTCACTTTAGGATCGACATAAATTGGAAATTATTTGAAGGCACATAACCGACCAGAGGTCAAACTAATCTCAAGTCCCGTCATAGCTGGGTTAGCTTTTCATAGAAAGCAGCTAGCGTCCTTCAAAAGATCGGTGAAATCACTGTGTTCTAAAAAGGAACAAGGTCAATGAGTTATTTTTTTGACACATGTAATGTTGCTCTTCTACATCTTGAGCATATCATGTCTGTTATCAAAGTCTAGTACTATAGCTACTTAATGGAATAGATCTTGGAACAAATATTGTGGACATGGGAGACAAGACTACATATGGATTCAGAGATCTTTCTTCATGGATATCATTTCTCTTGAAGGGAAAGGCTTAAAGGGAACATGTGGGAACTAATGTCTCTTACTGCTTTGCACCATTGTTGCATGCAGTGTTGTCTTCTCCTACATGGCAAATATAATATGTGAAATTCTTGAGGTTAAAGCATGCTCTGCCACTGAGCTATGGCATACCAAGATTGTGTGAATTTTGGGGTACAATGTTATATCCACCTACATGGAAACAAGCATATACAGAGGATTGGATTCTGACAATCACAGTTTAGAGCAGACCTGCTGAAACCAATGAGATGTAATTTAGCCATGGCTTAATTCCCTTTGATTTAACTGAATCTAAGCATAATGAGCGAGCATGGTATAGTCCAGAGCTTTCCAAACTTTTCATGTTGGTGACACACTTTTCAGACATGCATCATTTCATGACACAGTAATTCAGTTTTACTAGCAAACTAGAGGTTAAACTAAACAATTACATACGTGCAATACACAGAGGTGTATCTAGGACGGGGAAAGCTCCCCCAACCCTGATCTTGGCCTGCTGCTATTGCCCTCACCAGGAAGGACCCTGGTGAGGGTGGTGGCAGTGAGAAAGGCAGCCCTCCTACCCGATCCTGGTCCTGGTCATCGCCCTTGGCAAGGAAAGGCGCTGACAAGAGCAGTGGCCAGCAGGAAAGGCAGCCACCCTATCCAGTCCTGTCCTGCTGCTGTTGCCCTTGCCGAGGAAAGACCCTGGGGAGGGTGATGACAGCTGGAAATGGAGCCCCCCTACCTGATCCTGGCCCATTGCCTTTGCCTTTGATGGGGAAAGACCCCATCGAGAGCAGCAGCAGTGGGAATGGCTCAGGTGAGGGAGGTCTTTCTCAGCCCAGGAAGGTGACACACTTACTTCAGGTGACACACCAATGTGTTGCAACACACCACTTGGAAAGCCCTGGTATAGTTATTTGAGTACTGGACTGGGATTATGAGAGACCAGGGTTCAGATCCCTGGTCAGCCACAGAAATCTACTGGGTGACCTGGGCAAGTCCTACTCTCTCAGCCTTAAAAGAAGGAAGGCAAAGTCAAACCAACTCTGAATAAATCTCGACAGGAAAATCCTATGAGAGAGCTACCATTAGGCAGAATCAACTGAAAGGCATGCCAAAATGACAAAGCATGGGAAAGTCTTCATGCAACCCAAAGATCAGCTCTATTTCCTGCCCACTGGTAAGCTTCCCATATGGCAGGAGCTATAAAATGTACTGTTTCCTTGATGTGACCCAACAATTCCACATTGGGCTGAACACTATAGCACAACTGGTGGGGCAGGGAAGATGTCTTAAGATACTCTCAGTATTCCACTCAACCAAGATTAGCTGAGAACAGGCTGAGGGGAAACATTATGCTCAAAACAACTGCATACACAATTTGAATGATTTCATTTAATATATTGCAGAAATTTAATGCAATGCATTATTGTATTTTTCTTTCAGCAATTTTTTTCAGGGGAAAATTGATTAAACTGCTTGTGAACCAAACTGTTTTGGTTCAAAAATGCTGATTCCATTTTCATGTGTTTATGGGCTTTAGTTGGAAAATCTAAAGCTTAAATGTTCAGTATGGTATACTTTTCTACTGGGGAGGGAGAGAGAGAGAATATACTTTTAGTATTTTTTAAAATGTCTTTTAAATGCCCTGTTTATTATGTCACTTTATTAAACTGCTTGCTTCCCATATACAGCGTAATCACATTTGCCAGTAATAAATATGCTATTTATTTTCTAGATCTATTTCCAGGCAGTAATGTCCACAATTATTTCCCATTAATTTGAAATTACTGTGTTTCCCACACAAATTCACAGCATTTAATTAGTCCCATTGCTTTCCCCTATACATTACTAATTCCTTATAGATTATTAGTTGAGAGGGCTGTTGCTCTCTGTGCCATGTGAAGACAGGACATGATAATTCGAATGAACTTGGCCACTATTTTATCAAGAAACTGCAGGGGGTATTAGGTTTAATTTGCATGTACCTGAA
Source organism: Cyclura pinguis (assembly GCA_030412105.1). Lineage (NCBI taxonomy): Eukaryota > Metazoa > Chordata > Lepidosauria > Squamata > Iguanidae > Cyclura > Cyclura pinguis. The sequence continues at coordinate 87,529,060 of CM059601.1, read as the reverse complement.
CTGGCAAATGTGTAGGTAACTTTTGGCTGATGCAGAACTGTGAATGGAACCACGGGGCCTGTCTTTGTCCTGTCCCAGTCGTGTCATTAATGGGGATATCTTAACCTTTCCACCACTGTACAGAAGTGTTAAAACAATGTTGTACCCTAAAGTTTTAGCCAGTGGTTTTGCCAAGGTCTTGGTCCCTGCTTGTGCTTGCAATGACCTGGGCCATTCATAAATCACTCTAGGAGCAAATTCTGAAAGGTTGAAGGTCAAGAAACATTTAGATTGATGTCCAGAGCAAAAGTGGTAGAGGACTCAGGGAACAGAGTCAAACCAAAATGAGGCTCCCTTGTCAGATGTTCTCTGTCATGTTGATCGCAACGACAATCTTTTTTTTTTTTTAATTTTATCAAGCTTTAAATTTAATCCAGTTTATCATGGCTAAGGCCATTTCCACACGGGGTTTTTAAAACGGGGCAGAGCATCCTCCAGGGAGGACGTCTGCACCTGAGAGCAGACTGGTTGGACCTACTTAACGTAGATTCGCACCCCAGCCTGCTCTGGAATGACCCCAAGTGGTCGTCCAGCGTGCTTATGAAAGACCGCTAAAAACTGGTCTTTCAAAAGCACCGGGGAGCCCTAAAGTCCGGTAAGTAGCGTCATGGGGTGATTCCCTCGCCCCGTGTGGAAATGGCCTAAGATTGTTATGTTGCTCACAGTGATTTGGCTACCTTCCATATGTTTTTTTGTATGTTTGTGTTGCATATTTTATATATGTTTTGTTGTATTTTTAGTTCTGCGAGACAATCTGGGAATTTTACTGAAGGAATAAATAACAAACACATAAAATAAAAAAATATTAAACAATAGCACTTTCAACAAAATGCAATAAAAGCAAAAATATTGAATACAACCTCTGGCCTGGAAATCGTAAAAAGGTCAGTGAAAACCGATGGCTCTTCAGAGTTCTGAAAAGAAGGGACTGATTAGATCTCTGAGGGAAGCTGATTTCAGAGATGTAGAGCCACCACTAAAAAAGTCTTCTTTTACCTCTCAAGGCCTAACAGTCCTTGGTGGGGAGTAAGTGAGAAGCATCTCTGTTAAAAACTTCAGAATGTGAGTAGGCTTGTCCTGGGCAAAAGACTCCATCAGGTAGTTTGGGCCCAAACTGATTAAGGCTTTAAAATAGAGGTGAAAGTCATATGGCACATGCACGCCCATATTATCTTGAAGGCCAATTTTGAGGGGAAGGAAACCTGGAAAACCACATTGCTAAATTTTGATGGCAAATCATGCCCCCTAAATTGGGGAGGGGGTAAAATAAGCATTTCACTTGTTTTAAGTCTCATAGCAATTTGCTGTTGAAATTTGCTGTCAGATAGAGAAAATCCAATTAAAGCATGTATAGACTTGCTTTAAATGGCTTACAGCAGTTTCTTGGTAAATTTAAGCAGCATTTTGCTTGCTTTAAGAATATAAATTTAAAGCAAGTAAAAGGCTTTATTCCTCCCCGCCGCCCCGTTGCTGCCTTTTTTAAGTGATGTGGGAATGTGTGCAGGCCATGATAATTCCTGGGGGCACAAAATGGGCCCCCAGATCAACTCAAGACCTAACTGTTAAGACTGTTTTAACGAATAAGATCAGGACTTAACTTTGGGTTGAGAAATGTAGATGTATCCATTACAGTCAGCCCAAATCTGTGTTGCATGAGCAGGCTATCTATCTAATAGCTGGGCAGCTATATCCTGCCTGAGCTGAACTTTCCAAACCATCTTCAAAGGCAGGCCCATGCAGAATATGGTTCAGTGTACAAAGACCCTGTGCCCTCAAATAAACTAGTTATAACAAATTATAGAATAAGTAGAAGATATATGCACAGTCTTTTACAGTCTTTTACATAGTGCTCAGCATGTAGCTTGACTGCATTTTGATAACAGCCAATGTTTTCTCAATAAATATGTAATTTGATGGCCACATGGCAAGAAATTGGGGCCAGTCAGTGATCTGGCAGATGGGAAATAGGTGGATTTTCTGTGAGATATAGTAATGCTACCAGTGCTACAGTGCATGCGTGATTTACATGGAAAGTAGGTAGGAAGTAGGAATAGGAGGAATTTGAAGTATCCAAGCTCCAAAACAGACTCTCTTGATTTAGTACATTCCAGATTCCTGTATGCATTAGGTATTCAGATTCCAGAACGAGCCAATGTAAGATCCCTGAACCCTAGAATCACCCTTTGGGTATATATGAAGCATGCATGTATGTATGTGTGTGTATGTGTATATGTATGTATGTATATATATATGCAACTGTCACTAAGTTATACGATGAGAGTAGGAAATGTGCAGCCTTCCAGATGTTGTTGCACTGGTTGAACTACAACTCCAAGTACTTCTAATTATTAGGTATATTGCCTAAAGCTGCTCGAAGTTGCAGTCCACCAAAGTCTCAAAGGTTGTAGAATTTCTACTCTGCTATATATAAGCACCAGGTTTAGTTGTTTCTAAGATCACAAAAGAGGCCTGTAAGAACACAAAGCAGGCAATAACCTCAATATTGGTGCAGCTGTGAGAATGTTTTGTGTGATGAAAATACATACTGAAGATGACAGGAAAATTTAAGTTCCCCTTCTTCTGGCTGGTCATAAGAGAAGATGCACGATAGCAGCGTATTGACTTGGGAAGAAACTTGATTAAATGTTATATGTGGTAGTTATTGAACTGAAAACTAATTGAATTGTCTTATTCAGCCTAAGTGCTTTTTATGTGCAAAATGGCTTGGAAACCAGAACCTATTTATTCTTTAATAAACAGTATCAGAAGGATTGCCTATAAAATTAGGGTGCAGCTAAAATTTGTTTAGCTGAGAACTGTGAGAGTGAAATGGTGATTCCACAAGCACTTTTCCTTACCAATAATGTATTAGTGTAAAAGTAACTGAAGATATTTTTCAGGAGTTCAGGGCCGTTTCTGCAGTAGACTGTTATAGCACTATTATAGCACTTTCAAGGTCAACCAAGGGGTTTCCATAGCAAGAAACCCTCGGCCATTTGTGCACTACACTGTTATAGTGCTATCATTCCCCTTTCAACATCCTGTGGAATCCTGGGGTTTGCAGTTTAGGGAGGGGCCAGCCGGTGCTGTAACAGTCTACTGAGGAAATGGCCCAGATTCAGATTATTGATAGTACCTATGCAGACATGAGATCATCTTTGATAAAAAGAAAATAAGTGGATTGAAGAAAATAAATAAAGGTATACCAATTTACTTTTGGTTTTACTTATCCAGACTATACAGGCAAAAAGATAATCAAATTGTTTTTATTAAAAACATTGTCCCAAATTAGATATTTAAGAAACAATAAACATAAATCCACATTATTTACTGGAAACAATTTATAATGATGGGAGATATTAATTTGAGTACAGAATGAAGTCCATCACAATAAGAGTCCACCAAAGAACTATAAATTTCATCCAGTTAGAATTATCCAGTGATATTTTGGTGGAGCAACTCCATTATCCTTCTTATGATTCATAATACAAACAGAAAATAAGAAAGTATCTTCAAAAGTATCTCTGTCTCTTGGTCTACTTGCATACTTAATCTGGCATGTTGATTTTTATAGTAAGTCTAAATCCCAGATTTTAAACTACCATACATCTACATTTAGGTTTTTAATTTCCTTCCAATTGCTGACAATCATCTGTCTAGCTGCCAGCAAAAGAAAAGAGATCAAGTCCTTGTTTGCATTTAGATTTCTATAGATATTTAACAGAGGTAGGCATGCATTCAATGTTATTGCTTGATTTGTAATTCTTTCAATGCCATTCTGTACAACAAGTACAACTAAAACGGTTGGGATGTTGAACAAGACCGCTAAGCATAGAAATAAGTGCCCAGAAACCATAGCCTTGCCAGTAGAGTGGAGATGCGGATGCTGATGCTGTTGTTGTTGTTACTTAAATCAATTTCATGGGTATATGATACCAGCTGTAAATTACTTTCAAAGAACTTTCCTGCATAAGAACTGAAATCACACTTACAGCTTTGGCTGAGCAAATCTATTCTTCATCTGTCCATAGATGTCCTAGATCCTGTTCTCTGACTGATCTTAAATTGGTTAAGACAAAATGTACCCTTAGTAGTGGGCCATATATAACAGATGTGTGTGTGTGTGTGTGTGTGTGTACGCGCGTGCACCTGTGCCCGTGCCTGTGCATGTGTGTACAATTGAAATTACAGTCAGCCCTCCACCTTCGCTAGGGTTAGGGCACAGGATGCCCGCAAACGTGGAAAAATTGCAAATATCACAGGGGATGGGGGCCAAGGCATGGGATGGGGTGGGGTGGGGTGGGATGGGGGCAAGCAGGCACCCAGAGTCCATAGCAGGTCAGGGAAAGGAGAGGGAAAGGGTGTGGGTTGGCATGGTGGCCCTATGCTTCCTGTTTCTTGCCCATCTCCTTCCTTGGGAGGGAGGAGACATTGGGAGAGAGTTTGTGGTGCTAAGAAATTGGGCTGCATGCCCTGACCAAAGCAACCAGGAGGGAAAGTATCCTTGGGAAAGAAGCACTGGGGGGGGGCAGGGGTTGGAGAAACTCACAAGTAATCAGGTCTGTGAAAGTCAAATCTACAAATGTGGAGGGCTGACTGTATACTCTAACACCAGTGTCTCAGACTGTTTCAGTGCCCTTGTATTGTGCTGCAGAACTGATTTAATATTCAAAAAATGAGAGACCTGGTGACCATATGTAGGTAGAAGTGAGTTTCTGGAAACATCTCTCTAACTTGCTGGCCTGTAAGTCAGATGCCTGTTGAACAAAGTCAGGCAGTTGTTACATTGTTTGACCAGTGTACAAACTGGAGTTATTTATTTATTTACTAAATTTGTATGCCGCCTTTCTCCCAAATAAGATCCATTTATCTGTGTGATAAAAGAGGGGATGTGTTAACATGGATATTAAAGGTGAAACTTTTGGACTGAGATATTTGTGGCAGATTAAAACAATAGCCTTAAAAGTGTGCTTGACAACTAGGGTGGTGCCAGCACTGAGCATAGTAGGGAAAATGTTGTGTCTTCAGCAGGCCCTATTGCCTTTGGTTGGCTGGTAGTGCTGCCATTACTGTTGATGCTGGTCAGCTGCATGATGGTCATATCAGGAAGACCTCCTGACTGGCACACCATGCATTTATTCATCAAAACTACCACATCTATGATGCCAGCCTTGACCTTATGATGTTTATGACAGGATCAGGGCTGTTTGTAACAGTCAGTATATTCGTGCAAGTTGGTAGCAGGCATGGAAGAGGAAAATATGAAAGCACTGGGTTATGCCAATTAAAGAAACTTTTTTTCAGATTGTATTGACTCATTTTTCATCAGTTCCAGATTATGAGGCTCTACTATTACCAACCAGATTCCTGAAAGCTCTTTCTATGAAATGCCAGAATCTGCTATGCTCACATGCCATGTCTTTTTCTTTTTCTGTTTTCTGTGTGCCCCTAGATCATGGTTGGTATTTTATACCACGGTTTTAGAATTCAGTGCTTCACAAATGCTTTCTGTTCCATAAAACAAGGAGACCAAAAAGAAGTAAATTTGAAGTAAATTACATCCAGAGTTACCCATTTTTGAAGCAGATCCATCAATGAAACTTTAATTAGTCAGAAGCACTGTTAGTGCATTCATTAAAGTGCTGTCCAAGTGTAGGACTAAAACCAAAGATGTGTACTTGAACACGTATGTAAGACCCACCTCTGAGAACCTTTGAACACTCAAAAATTAGTTCATGCTTAAGTTGTGAAAGTTTGCAGAGGGCTTTGTAACTTGGTTACATAGCCCTCTTCAGACCTTCAAGCTTAACAAGCAATATCTAACTTACTTCCAGGTGGTCAGGGAACTTGGGGGAAGAATTTACATGCCACTTACATTCACATCTCTGCTTTTAGCCCTGTGTAAATTCAAAGACCTTTTCACACTGAACAACATAATAGTACTATGGTTCTACTTTAACTGGAATGGCTTCATCCTATGGACTCATGGGGTTTGTCGTCTGAAGAGGCACTAGAGGTCTCTGGCTTTGAATTCTAAGCAACCTGCCATAAACTGCAAAGCCAAGGATTCCATAGTATGACAGTTAAAGTGGGCAGTTAAAGTTGAATCATGGTGCTATAATTCTTTAGTGTTTACGGACCCCAGATGAATTCCTGAACAGAGCTATAGAATCTTCCTATGTACAGCTAAACGTGGGTCTGTCCCATTATGCTTTTAAATTTTATGTGATTTCTAAATCTGTGTATCCAGGTTTTTTTTTTTAATATATGCAATGTAAAATTACATTTTAAGGCTCACAGTTACACATCATGGTGTTCTAAGATTACAGCAGTAAGTTATAAGGAGATAAAAGAGAGATATCATTACTCATAACTTTCAATAAAAGCAAACGGAATGTATGAACACAAATGCGCGCGCGCACGCACACACACACACATACACACACACTGAATGTGTGTGTGTATGTATGCATATGTCCAGGGTTTAGAAAGGGAAGTTGTATAGATTTAGGGATGCTGATTTCAGAACTAGCGCAGCATAACATACCCGTCATGTCACCATGAAAATGGCATGTTGATTTTATCAGTCACTCTTGAAAGTGCTATGTGAATTCCGGCAACCCCTGATCACATGGCATATTTCTGCTGTATTCTTGATGTGCTAAGCAAGTAGTTCAATATTCATCCTCTTCTGAACATGCTTTCTCCAGTTTGCATATATCCCCGGGGTAAGAAAGTTCAGATGCACTAAATGTTGGCTTGGAGAAACAAGTGAAATGATAACATTACCTGGGGTGGAGAGGTTTCCCTCTCATAAAAAAAGACAGTATAGAATGTTCTTTAATGTGACAGAATCAGCAGTGCTTAAAAGTGAATTCCACAGAGCTTTAAATTACATTTCTTAGAAATATGTATGAATCACTGATAGAAAAACACATCCCACTGGCTATCGTTCTGCCTCCTTAGATCGATCAGTCACAAATCATTTGCTTTTTACTGGGTGGTGAAAAATAGTAATGCCCTGATGATGCAATGCATAAAAAAGAACTAAAAGTATATCACCTGGAAAAACATTATGTGCCAAGGCACACTGTTTAGAAATGTTAAAATATTCACAGCAGGCTATTCTACTACGGCTTTTGTGCAGTGCATAGAAACAGGAAAGAATCCTTGTTAGTTGTTTTGGTGTAGATGTGCTTAGCTGTAGGGAATACGTAGCTTGTCAAAATGTGCTTTTTCAAGACAAGCAGGTTCAAAGAACACTGTGTAGGTCATGTGCCTGTGTGTGTGGGGTGATTACAGAAATTTGAGTATTCTTCATCTACAGGAAGGGCCTTTCATATTATTAGGAGTCATTATACTTCTAACTCTGTGGTTGCAAAGATGACCTAACAAATTTTTCTGCCTCTTTAGTGCCTAAAATCAGAAATATGTATGGCAGTGTGTATCATTCCCAAGCTGATTATGAGTGAGGGGAGAGGTTGCATAGTAGTTTCAGTTTGTAGGGAGAAAGGGCAGAAAGATGTAATTTCTCTTTCTAAAGCAGAGATGGGCAGCAAGTGGATGCCCAGAATTCCTCATCATTAGGCATACTTGCTAGGTCTAATGGGAGCTACAGTACAACAAGATCTGGACAGCTACTTGTTGCTTATCCTTTCCCTAAAGGAATGCAGTGCTTCTGAAAAGCTCTTATGCCATGATACAAGATTTACGGCCTTTTGCAGATAGACAAAATTAACACCCATTAGCAATGTCAGACATAAACATCTTGATCATAAACAAATATTTCTCACTGCGGTGGACTAAAACATTGCTGCCTCAGGAAAAGGACAAGAGGATACCCCATACTTTATTCTGCATTCCAAAGCTGATCACACTGTAAGCTGATCCTAAACTTCAGCCTGGGGATGGCACTGTGCTCCATGGCCACTGGTGATGTAGAATACTGGGTTAGTGTCATAGACTACTGGATTAGAGTAGGCCATGTGGCACATGTAAGTCTGTCTCTGTCCTCTGCTGTGTGAAGCAGATGTGACACTGTCTAATAGCAGAATCATAGAATCAGGGCGATGAAGGAGATCACATGGGCCATTGAGTCCTGCCCCCTGATGTGCAGGAATATACCATCAAAGAATTCCCAACAGATGGCCAGCCAACCTCTGTTTAAAAACCTCTGAAGAAGGAGTCTCCACCACACTCTGGGACAACATATTCGACTGTTGAACTGCTCTTACCATCAGGAAGTTCTTCCTAATGTTTCGATGTAATCTCTTTTCCTGACATTTGAAGTCAGTGCTCCATGTCCTAGTCTCTGGAGCAGCAGAAAACAGGCTTGCTCCATCCTCCTATGACATCCCTTCAAATATTTAAACATAGCTATCATGTCCCCTCTTAACCTTCTCTTCTCTTTCCTTGGTTCTATCCCATTTCCTTTTCTATCTGTTCATCATTATAGTTGTATAAACACATAGTACTTATGCAGAGATATGACAGTGTAGTAGCAAGGGTTCTGCAGTACCTGTGAATATTTATGGCATATAGTGAACTCAATCCATTGATCTTTTCATGTTGGAAGCAATCTAGTCCAAAGACCTGAGGGGCCAGGAGGCCTTTAACCCCATAGAATATGTTTCAGAGTATATATTATCCCTTCTTTCTAACTGGAAAGGTGTGGCTTTGCCTCGTGAGATGGCAGTACAGATCAAAAGTTAAATCAGAAATGAGAACCACGTGCCAGCCTGTTCTTTCTCCCGAACACCATTTTTAGTGATATTAAAATGTCAAAGTAAGCACTTTTTTAGACACTGTATCAATTTGCCTTAGCTACAGCTTCTGTTGTAAATATGCTTTCTATGGAACTTGTTAGTAGATATGTGTTTTTATATGTACATACATTTTTTAGCCTGCTTTGTTAATTATAAAACACCTTTACGTGTATTTTTATATAAGTTTACCCTGTCTATGAGACTTGTGGACTGTATGTTTGTTGTCATTGTGTGCCTTCAAGTTATTTGTGACTTATAGCGAACCTAGGGTAAACCTATCACGGAGTTTTCTGGGGTTGAGAGTGTGCGATACACCCAAGGTCACCCAGCGGGTTTCCATGGCTCAGAAGGGAATCATACCCTGGTCTCCAGAGTTGTAGTCCAATGATCAAACCACAACTTCATGTTGACTCTAGTGGTTTGTAGCTTATGGTGTCCCTAAGGTGAACTTATCATGGGGTTTTCTGGAGGCTGAGAGTGTGTGACATGCCCAAGGTCACCCAGTGGATTTCTATGGTTGAGTTGGGGATTGACCCCTGGTCTCAAGGTTTGTAGTCCGATGCTCAAACGACTCCACTCTGCTGGGTCTTGGTATGTTTACTTGTAAGAAACTTCCATTGTGATCAGTGGGGTGTATTCTCAGGAAAGTTTGAATAGGATTGCAAACACACTTGTAGAAATTTAAAAAGTCATTAAAAGACATATTTCCTGACCTGCTTCACTGACAAGTAAGTCTGCAATTGCTGCAGTTTCAGAATCCATTTACATAAATCCCATTGAAGTTAGTGGAATTTAAAGTGCTTTTAATATTGTAGGATTGCAACCAAAAGTGTCTGCAGAGCAATCCTGAGCCTATTCATTCAGAAATGCATTCCACTTTTGTCAAGAGAACTTACTCCCTAGTAAATGGATAAGATATTAACAAACCGCTAGAGTCAACATGATGTTGTGGTTTGATCATTGGACTACAACTCTGGAGACCAGGGTTTGATTCCCTTCTGAGCCATGGATAAGATGTTAGAAATGGTGCAGGAGATCAACATCTGTTAAGAGTTTGAGTTAAAATTACTTTGGATATAAGAACTTTGGAGTATTGTACTTAGTGCTGTTTTCTTGGAAAACAGTCTTTTCTTAAAAAAACTAAGTTGCAGAGTGGAGAAATATGGAGCCAGTGATGGGTGATGATGGGAGTATGATCAGGAGACAATTTGCATGCTTTTTAAAAGGCTGTGTGAGCTATGTCAAATAGCATATTTAATAGGAGAATCTTTCCTGGTAAGATTGCAAGTGATATTCAGCCTCTTAGTCTAGATTAGCCCACCTCTGCAAAATGATTCTATGTCTTATTATTCATATGTTTTATTATTATGCATTTAAAGTGTTCAAAGCACTCAGAATACATTGTTCCCATCATCATTACAATAGTCCTGTGGAAGTTCATATTGTAGATTAGAAGAGCTGAGGCTAAAGTAATAATGGATTAACTAAACCTACCACTGAGTTTGTGGCTGATAGATCATGTGAATTGTCAATTGCTGGGTTCACAGTTCATACTCAGTGGCACCAGATCACAGCTGGATGCTCCACAACCAAACATCTCAGACATCACTGAGAGAGAATGTCTGTCTCAACCACTGGAGGCAGCAATGATTTTCTAAGACTGAGCAAATAGGGCAGGGGGGTGATGTTTGCAATCTCTCTCTCTCTCTCTCTCTCTATGTATATAAAAGAGAAAGTACCATTCTCCTTTCGGCATGTATTCATGGGTCACTGTAAAAAAAGAGGTTGAAAGTCTTGACAGCACGATCACTTTCCTTTTCTCAAGCCAATTTCTGACTGCTTTTGCAGAGGGAGAAAGAAGTTTCACATTGGCCAACATACTATCTGTGGTGCATGGGCTGATCAGAGTAGAGGAGAATGGCGCTGAAGCAGTCGCACCCAGGGAAAATATGGCTACTAACAATTTTGAACAACAGTAAAAAGACAACAGTGCATTGTCAAGGTCAATTTCAGATGGCACATTTGTGTCCTAAAGAATTCACTGGTGAACATTCAGTGCTTCTTTGATGGTTTCCTAACTTCTGTGTTTTCCAATTCATATAGGTGTATTATCATAGGTATGCATAGCGTGTTGAGTTACCATATTTCTACTATTTTTCCACTTGTGGTTTAACACAGCACTATTTTGGCTCTTTATCTAATATGGCATGGCATACAGTGTCCTTTCATTTATTATCTCCAGCGGTTGCTCTGCATTTACCCTCTGCAGAGATTATTTTGCAGGAGAGCAGTTGTTGATTCCCTGCATCCCAAATGAATTTGCATATTGTTTGCTTTCTGAAGGATCATATTTGTCTGCTTACTTAGTTTGAGAAGGCTGCAATCCATTGCAAAGGATAAAGATAACAGCCCCATTGAATTGTTCTGCAGTGAAAAGCAATAATACTGTGTGCTTTACTCAGTAAACATTTATTACTACTGACTGTGCATCGCCCATGTATTGTGCAAATTAATTTAAATTGCCCATATGAGCTTGCAGATGTGTACAATATTTTAGCAACAGAAATACACATAATTCCTAAAGCTCCTTAGTTAAAATGAGTTAGGAGCAGGGCTGCTGAAAAATATGAAGAAACAAAAGAACTAAATTTTCTTTTCTTGTCATTAAAGCAAATCAAGTGTGCCAAATAGCTGTTGTCTTTTCCATTTTAGTTCTGTGTTTCAGTAGGACCAAGCAGTGATCTTGCACAGTGATCTTAAAAGTATCACAGAACAAGGTACACACTGAATTCACAAAAAAAGGTACACCCAAGAAAATTCTGCCATAAACTGTTTCCGTTTCTCTGCCCATTTTCAGGTGGCAAAGCATGGGTGGGCTTTTTGGCTTATGAGGTGAGACAAGACAAGGTGGGACTGATTCTTTTCTACGAAAGCTCTTCTCAGTAGTCACCACTAATTGGCTGTCATTTTAATGCATGGGCTTCATGGAAAAAGGATATGATGGCAATGAATCCAATGCACAATTCCACCTCTTCCTATAGCTTGGCAGGGACACTATTGAGGTTCTAATTTGTCCTTGCACTGATAAATCCACATTTTCTGCTTGAATGGTCCCTCCACCACAGTCAAGCTTAGCTTACTTGCCGTGTAAAGATACCAATTATGAAAAGATCCTGGATAGTTGTTATTGAGCTCCCAACTTTTCCTGGGGTGTGGAAAAAATGTGGGAAAGTTGCTACTGCTCAAAAATGAAAATGCATTGCTTTTCTTAGACATTTCTAGACCACATTGCAGAATGCCAGAAGGCCCCCAGGAACTAATTTTGGAAGGAAGTCGCATCTAAATCCATTTGCTTGACTTTAAAGGGTTATGATAAACTGGGTTATGTTGTAGAGGCTTTATTAATCTGATAAACTGTACGGTTCTGAAAGTGGCTGAGTTCAGTCCTTTTAGAGGAAAGTTGTTTGTTAACGAGAACAGCTTTGTATTAGTATACTGTTACAGTGTAAGGTGTTGGTGACAGAATTGCCTTAATGATGCATTTTAAAGACATTCTAATGTAGGCCATGAGAAACAAATGCATAGCAATAATGAGAGCATAGCAGAAACAGCTGATGTTTCAGTTTTATATACATTTAAAATAAATACTCCGTAGATTTCCAGCAAAAGGAAGCTGAGTGCTCTAACAGCAGACAAGGCAAAAATTGAAGAGCTGGAGAAAACCTGAAACCTATCTGTCAAAGCAGGATGAGCTAATTGTCTCCTTGCTTCATAGTGGGAAGTAAGCAAAATGCATGTCTGCATTTTATGCTGTGACTGGATTAATAGGATTTCTGAGTTTGTGGCAGAACAAGGGATTTGTTCTCAGAGCAAGCTTCAGGACTTTCCCTAAGTCATAGCATATCAGGAATAGAAAAATGTGAGACTTTATTTACCATTAATAGTCCCCTGAACCTTAGAGAAGTACCAGATGTTGTTTAAGGAGCCCAAATTTTAACACTGGTCTGTGTGTCAGGTCATGTTGTTGTTGTTGTTGATGATGATGATGATTTGGGGTAGATTTGGTAGCCAGGCATGGGATGGTGTAACTGTTATGTTTATGATTTCAACATGTTGTTGTTTGTTTGCAGATAGATAGGCTTCAAATAAAATAATATTAGAAATGAAATTAAACTATGTTAGGTCAGTTAGAATCTGAAAGCAACAGTGATGTGACTCTGCCGCTTTGCTTTCCTGTCATTGTTATGTGCCTTCAAGTCATTTCCAATTTATGGCTACACTGAGGTGAACCTGCCATGGGCATTTCTTGGCAAGATTTGTTCAGAGGGAGTTTGCCTTTGCCTTCGTTTGAGGCTGAGAGAGTATAACTTGATCAAGGTCACCCAGTGGGCTTCCACGGCTGAGCTTTGGTCTCCAAAGGCTCAATGTTCAAGCCACTACCTCGTGGTGGCTCATTTTGCTTACCTATCTAATGTTTTACTTATAGCAATGAAAAATTAACAAGCCCCTGTATTTACCAGCTGCCTACAGCAGATATGTTCTATTGACAGGACAAAAGATGAGGAAAAAATAACTTCCTCTCCCATAAATTAAATTCCTTACCTTTGTACTAATGTGCTGTCTGGCAATTAGAACAGAGCATTTAATCAAGCAATTATGGCACTTCTACAGTATAGTTTATATTTGAAGCATATGCAACTTGTGTGATTTCCACAAAAGCAGGACTGGGGGAAAAGTGACATTAAGTATTTATGTTTTGCAGTTTGTTCTGATTTGACTAAATCCAAAAGTTCTTGTGGCAAGGTCAAGAAGGAGCCAAGAGCCTATCAAGGGCTTCCATTTAGACTTTGGCTTATGTATCCTTTAATTTAGGAGTCAAGTGACACATTACCTTATTGATGGTGAAAATGTTGTGAACAGCAAGCAAATGCTTCAGGGTCTGTCACTAAGCAGACACAAATAAATTGGAATTGGTGTTATTGGATTCATTTGCAGCAGCTACACTGAGTAACAGTTCTACCTCACAGTTGGCCACATTAGCCAAATAGATGCTTCTTAGGGAGGCATTCTGTGATTCAAGTTTAGTATTATAGATTGAGAGTAAGTCCAAAAAACACAGTTCCATTTTTTGTTTCCTTATATTGGTTCCATTTATTTATGTATTCATCCCTGAAATATCTTTAGACCATGTTTAAGAGGTCCTCACAGAGCAGTTGACATAAGATAACCATAAATACAAAACAGCGGTGTCAAAACAATCTCAAAAACAATTTAATTCTTCCTTAGATTTATTAAGCCTTCCTTGGTAACCACTCTAAGTGTTCATAAATGAAAAGAGAAAGGTCACTACTTTTTTCTAGCTGAGTGTAGAGCAGCCACATCCCATGCTTTATAGAAAAGAATACCTTCTTTGAGGCCTGCCCAGCACCTATCTGGTTTAAGGATAAGATACCTAAGAAGTGAAAAAGAAGCTTTGGAGTTGCCTATCAATTCATTCTTTGTAAAGCAGAGAATGAATTAAAGTTAAAATATACATATAGCCAGCATCCTGTTAGTGACATTCACAAATGTCAGTCCACTTTATGCCTCATACATTTGTGGGGCGGGGGGGGGGTTTAACAGCGGAAGTTGGTATTCTCTTCCTTCTTCCTCAATGCCCAACTCCCTCCCATTTCACTGTTGCACTGCTATTGCCTCCCCCCCTTGTGGCCTTTCCATTACTTGAACTGAGCAACGAAGTTCAGAGGTGCCAGACATAGACCCCTTAGCCAGATGCAAACCAATGGTATAATCTGCTGAGACTTTAGGTGGACGCCAATGGATGTCGTTGGAAGATGTATTCAGTCTGATTTTGGCTATGAAGACATGGCCGAATACATCCCCAGTCCTTGCTCACTCTCTACCAGCAATGGTATGGCCATGGGGAGGGGTGTCACAGCACAATGGTTAGTATGGTGGTGGGCTGCTGTAGCAGAGTTCCTCTATGCTCAATCATGTAGGATGTTGACCAAAATTGGATGCAGTTTATATACAGTTAGGATTGAGAAAAATGAAAAACAGAAGCTACAGATAGCGGGAATTACCTTATTAACAGCAGCCGTTCATGAAACAGTTTGCTAATAACATGGATAAGCTGATTAACACGTGTAATGTGATTTTAAAAATATATATTTCATCCTGATTCAAGCCACAGGAGATGGAATTAAATCTCCTGATAAACTGTAACTCAGCAGTCTCTCATTCTAATCTCCCTTTGAAGTTTTTTTAAACTCAAGTACGGCCTCTCCAAGGTCAGTAGCAGCAGGTCCTGGGAGGCTAAAGTGCTCACCCACTGTGTTGAATTTTCCTTTTAGATACTGTCTTCTCTGATGACAGATTTGTGTCCATTTATTATTTTGTGTAGACACTCATCATCCTATATAGTACACAGAAAGGTATAGCTAATACATTATGGTGTATTGGTAGCTGAGCAGATGAATGAACTTCTGATATGGTGGCTTAAATTATTAGTTTCTATAACAGAGCTGCCAGAGTAAATCTCAGGCCAGACTGACATTGGGATTTGAAGCAGAGTTTGATCCTTCTATAGCCATATTATGTGGCCTGTTGTTGGTTAGTTGCTGTTTTAGGATGAGTTCTTTGTTAGTATGCACAGGCTTAGCGCCAAAGATCTGAAAGAAGATGTGGCATTGTCCATGATGGGTTGGTCTTCACTGACCGTATGATTAAGTTGTTTTAGCTGGAATGTGTAGAGGACAACTCTTCTCTCACATTCTCTGTGTCTGTCTTCTTGGATAAAAAAAATACTCTATTCCTTAAATTGTAGGTTTTTTGACAGGTCTGAATATTTCATGGTTATATTGGGAGGCACATCCACAGATTATACCATGTTTTCTGAATAAGTCAGCTGAAAAAGTATGCATTGTCTTTAGCAAAGCCTTATGACACAACAGTACCTGTTGAAACATGTAAATGTGCAGATTCTGTGACTCCTTCAGCTGTTGTATAAAGTGGTGGCTGTATAGCCCTCATGTAGTAGATGCATAAGCATGATTCCACACCTGGAACCAGATGCCTAGTGACCATTGCATATACTTACTTGTTTTCTGTTTACATCCAGCAGCATCCAGAAAGTGAGGACGTGTATGCACTGGATCTCTCAGACTGAAATGACATAGATTTCTCCAAGCAGTCAGAAAAAAGAGAAAAGAAAAATCGTAATGCAGCACTAGCCTTTGCAGAGCCACATTGCCTGCTTTACAACTGACGTGACCTATTTGTACTATCTGTGTCAGTTGTTGAATAGATAGATTGATTAGGCTGGCTGCCCATGAATTCATCCATATTTACAGTTGAATACGTATTTACATCCATATTTACCACGTATGCAACTCTCAAGGCAGCAGACCTTTTGCTAAGTGGGCTGTTATCCTCTTCAGTTTTGCTAACAGGGACCTATTAATATGACAGCTATAAATTATGGATTAGTCCTATTTCTCAAAATTATGCTGCTTTTAATGGCTAGATGGGCAATGGAATGAAAACAAACTGGATAGATGGGGACAGGTAGAAGTGACAGCAGAAAATATGGGAGGGGAGTAGCCACATTGGGTCTTGTCATTGTTGTGTGCCTTCAAGTTGTTTCTGACTTATGGTGACCCTAAAGGGAACCTTAGGGTTTTCTGGATTTGAGATTGTATGATATGCCCAAAATTACCTGATGGGTTTCCATGGCTGAGTGAGAAATCAAGTCTGGATCTATTCAGTTCTCTCACACTGGGTCTACTGGGCACTAGAAACCTATTGAAACCCCTGTATATTAAAGCATTATTGGAATGCCACACTTCATATGAGAATACCATGAGTACTGCTTGTGTTTGTGGTTTGCTACTGGTATTCTGACTGGCCATTAACACACTACAGCTCTCCGATTACACTCTGTGGCCATGACACAGAGCTGCACATGCCTTATACATTGCGTGATTGAAAGCTCATGAACTCCAAAGATTGTTTCTCATGATTACAAAGAGGTGAGTGGTCAGAGGCTATTTCTTTAACAAATGTTAACCCACTACAATGGCATAGTTTATTTTCAAGGATTTCATTCCAGCAAAAATAGAGCAGGTGGAAAGAAAAAGTGAGAGACTCAAGACTAACAAAGCTTGCAGGAGGGATATGACTTGAAGGGAGTACTGTGCCCTTTATTAACAAACAACAATACTTCAAAAGAAGGAAATCAGAACAATCTTCTGGAAGAAAACTCTTGAAAATATCTTTGAAATAATGTGTTTTGGCTTTCCAAAATATAACGTCTAAGCTCCCCCCCCCCCCAAAATGCACTGAGACTTTTAACTGTCAGCAAATAAACTGTCTTCAAGTGAAAACAAATCTTCAAGGCACTTATTGTCCAAACATCTCACTTCTTAAATATTCCACAACAGCTCAGTTCCCCCAGAACTGACATGAATGCTAACACACTCTATCTCTTTCCTCAATATTTAGTTAATGCTCACATTCAACACCCTTAAGAGAAAGACTCATTGAATTCATCTCTTCTTATTGACAATGTCAGACAAAAAGGATGTGGGAAGAGTTGTTTCCTGAAGGTCATTTTTGTACCAGTTTCTGAGCAGAGTGGCTATTATTTGTATTTTTCCCATTCATTTCTTGGTAGAATGATGGGTCTCTTATTTATGATAATATTAATAGTGGCGACAACAATAATAACAGCTAACCTATTATATAGAGGTTGAAGAGAATTCAAGGACTCTTCTGCCATTATCACTGATTTGGTACTTTAAACTAGCCTTTAAAGCTGAATATAGATCCTCATTTTCGTTGTGTGTTGTAGATTATCTTTGTGGAGTTATTTTAGAGCGGTGGAGGAGGCATGAGACAGCTTCTTGCCCTTGTACCCCCACCCCCATCACGCTACATCGCTGCACCAAAGCCTGAACCCCCACCCATTGACTCACAACCATAGTGGTTTTGCTCCCTCACCCTCTCAACTCCCGTACTTTAAGAAGCCCCAAAATCCAAAAATATCAGCCATAATAGAAACAGAAAGTGAGTGATGTGACTTGCATTTTCAATTTCAGCCAGTCTGAGAGTATTTTTTGGCTTGAGAGAATTAGGGGCAAACCCACTGCATTTGGTAGGAGTTTGAGACAGTCTGGGGGGCTTGAGTGAGAAATCATCCAGG
This sequence comes from Cyclura pinguis, assembly GCA_030412105.1. Classification (NCBI taxonomy): domain Eukaryota; kingdom Metazoa; phylum Chordata; class Lepidosauria; order Squamata; family Iguanidae; genus Cyclura; species Cyclura pinguis. The sequence goes on along the minus strand of CM059601.1, from coordinate 87,511,054 downwards.
CATTTTTTGAAATAATTTGGCAGTCCGGGAGCTCTGGGGGGGGGGGGGTTCAAAGGCTGCCCCCAAGGGCGACATTTAGGTCAGGCCTTCACTTTGCCCACTCCTGTTTTAGAGATTGACATGAGATAACCATAATATATTCTTGATCTTTCTATTGACTGTAGGGCATACAATGCATGTTTCTAGTATTTCATTGTTTCTATTTCCTCTTTAGGAGAGATTTTAGGAACGCCTTTGTTCAAGTTTTTGTGACTTACTAGTGTTGCCAGTTTCCCCCCCGGGTAGTATTCACACTGCACAATTATAGCAGTTTGATTACTACTTTAACTGCTATGGCTTTACTGTATCAAATCCGGGATTCTGTAGTTTCGGAAGATACTTAGAATTCCTTCTTAGAGAGTTCTAGTGCATACCTTTGTACAAGAGCTGCAAAGAGATACAAATGCCAGAATTCCACAGGATGGGGCTATGGCAGTTGTTGGGCTGTGAAATAGGGATGTAAATCTTTGTAAATTTCAGTTGCATGGACACGAATGGATAATCTAACCATTTTTTCTTTCTGCTGTAAGTCAGTCCTCAAAAACTGCACAGTTTTAGAGGATTGCTTGCAATTCAGGGCTCATTCTGTGAAAAAAAAAAGCACATTTGTGTGTGTGTGGGGGGGTGTGCATGCATGCATGCAGAAAACAATAGGTTCTATGCAGAAATGGAGTTGCTTCTTAAGTCTAGTGCACCTGTATACAAAAATGGTACAGGATGATATAAAACTGATAGCAAACAATTTTTCTTCTCTTCTGCTTCCATACCCCAGTACCTGCATATCCAGAGAAGTCAGCAACAGTTGTGGAACTTGAAAGCCCCTTCAGTTTGACAACCTTAGTAGGCCTCCAACTTGTAATAGGTAACGATTGTACACTGAGAATTCTCTAAGGCTGAATCTGACCTTCTTGGATTTTCCTGCACAAACTGCAACAATGGTTGTGTTATTAGGCTAATGGGTTTTCTGCTGGTCTCAGAGTCTTTTGGAACCTGCCCAACTGATAGTAAATTTCATGGAATATGCCTGAGTTAGAATTAGTCAGTTATAAATGCAGTGATATCTGTTGTGTTTTAAACATTCTAGATCTTAAATTTATAAAATTCTGTAATGGTTAGTTTGCTAGCCCAACTGGTTCAGAAGCCTAGCTAAAGCACTAAAAATATCAACAGGAATGTCTCCTGTGATATATGTCTGCTTAGATGCTTGAGTCATCATGAAATGTTCCTTTCTAGATATACTCAATGAACAAATAGGCATGTGGCTTCAAGAGAACACCTTCTCAGTTGTGATTCTCCATGTAAGGAGTCTTGCCTGGCCTCTACACTACTTTTTCAGCACTAAGTGAACACCTACCTCTTTTCCCAACCATTTCAGATTTTTGTGTAGATTTTACAGTTTAGATTTGAGAGTTTTTAAGTGACCACCATAGTGTCTGACTTTATATATTTTGTTGTTGTTGTGTGCCTTCCAGTCATTTCTGGTTTATGGTGAACTAAGGTGAACCTATCATAGGATTTTCTTGGCGAGATTTGTCCAGAGGGGGTTTTCCTTTGAATTTCTCTGAGGGTGAAAGAGGGTGACTTACTTAAGGTCAGCCAGGGGTTTCTACAGCCAAGCAGGGACCCTGATCTCCAGAGTTATAGTCCAACATTCAACTACTCCACCATAATGTCTCTCTTTATACATTTTAGTTTGCATAGTTATCTCCTGTTCTGATCATTACTATTGTTGGATGTCATTTATTATACACTGTATTTTATTTTATTTTAAATCAGGTAACCAAACAATGCTTTTTTTGCTCTCCCACTTGAAAATAATGAAACCAGACAACTGGATTGGAAGAAATAGCGCCACTCTGTTTTTGTTGTGTGCCTTCACGTCATTTCTGACTTACGGTGACCCTAAGATGAACTTATCATGAACCTTTCTGGGGGCTGAGAGCGTGTGATGCACCCAAGGTCAACCAAGGGGTTTCCATAGCAGGGACCCCTGGGCCATTTGTGCGCTAGACTGTTATAGTGCTATTATTCCACCTTCAACATCCTATGGAATCCTGGGGTTTGCAGTTTAGGGAAGGGCTTAAAGGTCCCTCCCTAACCTGCAAACCCCAGGATTCCATAGGATGTTGAAAGTGGAATAATAGCACGATAACAATCTAGTGCGGAAGTGGCCTTGGTCACCAGGATCATACTCCAACACTCAAACCACTACACAACACTGGCTCTCAGAGGCACTTTACTATTTAATGAATTAACTCTTTATTTTTATTATAAATGAAACTTTTACAAGCAATATTGATATGACTCTTGAAAAGCAATCAAACGTAAAAAAATTCCATTGACTAATACATGTATTGTTCAATTATCTTAATTCAATCTGCTAAGCATGAAGTTTTGTTGCATTTGTATTAATACATCACCTTTAAATAGTTCTTCCAAACTCATATTATTCAATTATAATACTATTAGAATACTTTTACTATTAATTACATTATTTATGTTATTTATATCCCTATATCCTCTAATTTATGAAAATAATGTAATCATTAATATCATGTTGTATCTCTTTCTGTCATTATCATTAATAACCAACCATCATGCCTCTATGCTCATCACTGACATTTTACCCCATTTCTCTTCTAAATAACTAATTAGGCCTTTCCAGTCGTTCCTAAAATTATCTATAGTCTCATCATTTATTAATGTGATAATTAACTCTTGAACTCTAAGAGGAAGTGCAACATAGTGTGGATTTAACTGAGGCAGGTCAATTTTAGAACTCCTCTTCAGCCACTTCTGGGCAAAACAGCCAGGTCCAAACAGCAATAAATTTACATTGGATTGCTGCCAAGATAACCAAGGGAATTCCTTCCCCAAGTCTCATGACTTAAAGTGAAGTCAGGTCCCCAGGCCAACCGTAAGGGAGGTCCCCTTCCTACATGCCCCTGGTCCCGTAACCGGAAGTGGTAATTCCAGCAACCCACCTTCACCCAAAAGGTGCCAGATTATCCTCCTTCCTCCCAGGGCTGCATTAAGATTTTCATAGACTCTAGATACCCTTGTATTTGATTCCCTGCCTCACTCAGTGTATAGTCCCTAAATCCTATTTTTGAATGCCCTAAAGTTTTTTAGCCCCTAGGCACTGTGCCTAAAGTGCCTAATGGATAAGGTCATCCTGTTTCCCCTCCCAGATAGCTGCCGAGTGACTGCCTTTTTGAAGACACAATAGTAAGCCAATTTCCCTGAAGATACAGGGTACAGGGTAAGTAAAAAATAGCCCCCCAGGGTGGGGTGAGGATTCCTAATCAGCCCACAGGCAACCATCAGAAGCCTACACGGTACTTAGGATGGGTGGACATCAAAATCCAGATAGGAAGTCATGACTTATAAAGAAACCCAGTTCTGCCACCACCCCTCCATACAGCAGCACCATGATGCTCTCCTACCTTTCCCTGCAGCCTCATCATGCTGTGTGCAGTCAAGACTGAGTTATTATATAGACTAAGGCTATTTCCACATTGTACTGTTATAGTGCTATTATTCCACTGTCAACATCCTATGGAATCCTGGGGTTTGCAGTTTAGGAAGGGGCATTTAGGATTCTCAGTAAACTATAAACTCCAGGATTCCACAGGATGTTGAAAGTAGAATAATACCACTATAACAGTGTAGTGCAGAAATGGCCTAAATCTATAATAAAGTAATTGGTTTTCTCTAATGTAGGCAGAGCTTGGAAAATTTAGTTCTCAAGGTTACCCTTCCCAGGGGATTGTAGTCCATAAAAGGTAACTTTTCTTAAGGGCTTGTAATGTGTAAATGCTTGGACCACGGAAGCTCAAAGAGTGATTTTTTCCTTAACTGCTAGCTTGTTTCTAGAGTGGTAGGTTTGCAAGCCCACAAGTGTCCTTCATTTTGTTTGTGCAAACAATTTGTATGTACAAATTTATTCATACTCTTAGTTCTTCAAAAAGAACTAGGAAGTTTCTTTACAAAAATGAAAACTGATCAGAGTTAGGTCTGTTTTTGTGTCCTTGTGTCTTGAACACCATCATCTTGAAGTTATTCCTACATCAGTTCATTCCTTGTTTTGAACTTGTGAACTCTCATTATTTGTGTCTGCAGTCTTTAATGGGACAGATATAAGAATAGTTCCTTAACATGAAAGATTCAGCTGGACAGTTAAGCATTTAAAGGCTCACCATTGGTTTTGAGCTTCCTCCTTTTCTGCACCCCTTTTTTCCCTGTAAAGAGTTCCTGCAATCTGCAAAAACCGTTTGTTCAATAATGAAGTAACACAGATAACAGGATTTTTATTATCCAATATCTATTCATATGCAGACGATTAGATAGGCATTGACATTTTATTTTTAGTGTGTGCATTTACAGATAATTGTTGCTGGAAGAGATTTCTAACCCCCCTCCTTTTTTTTTTCTGTATGTCTTTGGTTCCTACTTCAGTGAGCAATTTTGCTGTCTTGTTTGTTTGCATTCACTTTTCTATACAAAAGAACATTCAAGAGAAAATATAAAACTGTATTTCAGCAGTGCAAAAGTGCAGAAGTTTCTTCTACTTTACATACTCACACAAAGCAGTTAAGAATTCATATAATCACAGCAAATTTTACTGTGTTCAAGGTTATTGGGATTCAATAATTTTTAAATTTAGACAACGGGGCTAAAGATGTTGAGATAGCTTAGTGACAATGGGTGACCATCCTATAGTGCCTTCTTTGGGCATGAACTGCTGCAGACAGGCTCCATTTTGTACTTTCATGCTAGTAACCTAAGGACTTTGGTGGTGTTGTATCCAGGACTCCTGGTAAAGGTGGTGTAAGCCTCAAAAGTCCAGAGCATCAGTTCTGTTATAAGAAATAGGTCTGGCAGTTTCTTCCATATACTCCTAAACCAAAAGGAAAATGCAGTCGGAGTTGCCATACCACTGAGATGACAGTGGAACTATTTCTCTAAGCTACAGCCTAGAAGGAACTTTGGTCCAGATTGTACCTCAACTATGAACATGCTAGTTGGCCTCTCAGGAAAGCCACTTTCTTTCAAACTCAGGCTCCCCTTTGTAATAGGGGAGTAAAAGTTTTGACCTGCTTCGTAAGGCTGTTATGAACTGATTGAAACATTAGTTGCAAGACACATTGAGTACATGAGGAAATCATGATATAAAAGCAGCATCTGTACAGGAGGATCAAGTCTGTATCTTCCACTTGATTTAGCAGGGACAGTCCTAACTCTCTGTCATCCCACTTTTTCAGCTGCTTTTGAAGTGTTCCAGTTTCTTTCTCCTCCTCTTACTTTCCCTTTTGTCTTCAGTTTACTTCAATTACTGCAGAGGGCATTTGAGAACCAAAAAATGACCTCTAGGAGACTACATTTCCATGTATCTCACGAAAGATTGAATTTACTTCTTGATTTGAGTGCTATATATTTTTTCTATATGTAAAACTAAAGCCTCAACAAATTGAACCATGTCCAGCTCTGAATATGAATGATCATATTAATCAAATCTGATAGAGAAATCTTATTGCCCTTGCTTCATTATGCAGAAGAATGAAAGTTCATCAGATGGCTTATTTTGTGGTTCTCCTTTGGGGTACATTAGAGGTACTCTTTACATTTTGTTTAAGCAACTCAACAACATTAATTGGTGGCTGTTCCTTTACCACACCAACTCTGATAAATAAAAGAAAGAAAGACAGACAGACAGACAGACAGACAGACAGAAAATTGCATTGAATAAGAGTACATTTGTACTGCTGCACAACTTTCATTCATTTCATTTAAGACTTAGCTCAGGAGAAGCTCCTAATGGTTTGAGCTTGTTGCTTGTACCAATTTAAGAGAAGTGTAAATTGGATTTAAACTTAGGGCATTTTACAGGAGCACTCTAATTTCTGATCAGATTAAATGTGTGAGGCAAACATTTTTCTAGTGTTAAATGAATGGACAGTTGTCATGCCATCCAATGTGTCTTAACAGAAGAGCATATGGCTGGAGATAGCTGAGTGATTTTGCCAAAAAACAAAATAAACACACTAATAGGAAAGCAGTCTACACAATTACTTGAATCCAGTTTGTGAATGCTGTGGTAGTGATTGTTTGGTTTTGTCTTAAAGAAGCATGACCAAAAAAAAAAAAAAAGACTTGAATGCATAAAGGATGGGTATTTTAGGAAGAGTGATGGTGGATTCTCTTTTGCTGGAGGTTGTTTAGCAGAGGTTGGGTTGCCACCTATCAGGACAGCTCTGGCTTGCATTGACAGAGGGTTGGGCTAGATGGTCCTTGATATTCGTTCCAACACTATGGCCATTTCCGTACTACACTGTTATAGTGTTATTATTTCACTTTGAACAACCTATGGAATTCTGGGGTTTGTAGTTGACTGAGGCCAAAGAGCTCTCTGGTGGATAATTCTAAATGCCTCTCCCTAAACTGAAAACCCCAGGATTCCATGGGTTGAAAGTGGAATAATAGGACTATAACAGTGTAGTGTGGCAGTGGCCTATGACTCAAGGCCTTTAAGGAACATGCCCACTGCATACTCATGGTATGCTGAGTCCTACCATGCCTATTTGGAGTGGGCATTGCAACAGCTGGAGACCCTGCTGTGCCTTGTGGGAGCAGTCATAACAGTGCCTATCAAGAAATTATCCATTGGGAACATAATTCTGCATTACTGTGATGTTACGTATTCATACCTAATCCACATGACTACAAAAAGATTCTTCTGAAGCTGCAGTGTAGTGCCCCACCTGTTTCAATGTGAAATGTGATTATGGTTAGAAGCTAACCTTCAAATTTCAGATGTCACTGCTGAGGATGAGAGTCTAAATGTCTCATATTTTTATCCTCTCCTTTCTCCTTGGGAGCTCATGGTGTGGGGTGTGAAGCCTGTCATCCTTCCTGTTACTCCCCCAAGGTTGAGGGATACTAATTCCCCAAGGTTAGTGGGTTTCATGGGAAAGTGGGGCACTGAATACATGTGTTCCCTACTCTCCTCACTGTGTCTCATATGCTTCCCATGTATCTTGATTCTGTAAAACAGCAAAATCTGTATTGTGATAATGCCTTTATTTGTCCAAGCAGAAAGGCACAACACTGCATGGTGCTTTTTGTTTTTTGTTTTTGAGTCTCCAGAACTCTTAATCAGCTTAGCTGACAGAAAAGGTGCTTCTTTACTTGAATTGCTGTTCCTGGAATCTTACAGGAGAGGCAATTCAAGGTTTTGTAGGGTTTTTTTGGTGGAGTGAGTTTGGCCAGGAAAAAAGAAAGCTGATCTAAGAAGTATGAAGAAGTCAAGAATCACAAAAACAGCCAGAGAGGCAGTGTGAGGTGCAAAGGGTCCACTTTGCTCGCTTCTGTGGTGTGGTAATATTCTGTATACAGTCAAGAGAAAGGAAAACAGTGACTGAGCTGCAGCATTGGGAGGCGTATTGTAAAGTTCTACCTAGGTAGAATGATGGTATGTTGTCTTCTCCTCCTGCAGGATTCACCTTCCTCCTGCTACCCCTTGGCCATTTATTGGCTGGTATAAAATCAGGGCTTGCATGAGACACCAACAACAAATACCAGGTGCTGTAGGCTCTATTTTAGAGGAAGAAACTGGCAAAACGGTTTTGCTAGTTCCTTCCTCTTCAGTATTCCTTGCCTACGAAGATCCTATGAAACTCATTGGGTCACCATAAGTCAGCAGATGGCTTGAAGTCACACAATGCACACATGGAGTGCAAGGTGTGTGTGTGTTAGAGACGTACCTTGTTATGACACTCTAGCCAGATGGAGAACAATGGTATGATTCTCCAAGACCTACTGAAGACCCTATGAGGTCTCAGGGGATCATAGAACCATAGAATTGGAAGAGACCCAACAGCCATGAAGTCCAACCCCCTGCTATGCAGGAACACACCTCAAAGCACCCCCAACAAATGGCCATCCAGCCTCTGTTTAAAAACCTCCAAAGAAGGTGACTCCACCACACTCCAAGATAGCACGTTCCCCTGTTGAATGGCTCTTGCCATCAGGGAGTTCTTCCTGGTGTTTAGGTGAAATCTCTTTTCCTGTGGTTTGAATCTATTGCTCTGTGTCCTACTCTCTGGAGCAGAGAAAAGGATGTTTTTGTCTTTCTGAATTTGGCCAGAGGGATAGGGATAGCTACTTCTCAGATGTCCTCTACTCTCCACCAGACACTAAATTGTGGGGTGGGGGACTTCCATAAGGGGAATGTGCATCCTGCTGGTGTTTGGTCATTGTACAAGGGAGGAAGTCAATTCTTCCCTCTGCAATGATGAAAAATGTATTTTCCATGCACTTTCAGTTTCACCAGTGTATGTCACCAACAGGATGCCAGCCACCATTTACTAGTTCCATTTCTATCCCACTTTTCCTCCAATGAATTCAAGGTTGTCAAAGCCTTCTCCTTTATTCAAGTGATATGAAGAACGCTTCCACACTTGCTTACCTTTAATGGGAAAAGGCATCTTGACATGACAAGAGAACCTGTTAAATAAATAGCGAATGGCCACTAGATTGTCTACATTTCAGGGCTTTGGGTTTTTTTCTTCTTTTTTCCTTTTCTTTTTATTCTCAAAACAGTGCTTTTGCACAAAAAAACTCTATGTAACACACATTTGTTCTTATGCAGCTACCTGATACACATTTTTGTGAAAATGTTTTTTTTTCTTATCTTCTGAAAAAGAAGTGTGAGAAATCATTAAAAACTGTGCAAAACCTCTCATAGTCTTGCACATTGGGAAGAAAATTTTTGCACTTATTCATTCTTCGAGGCATGCAAGAATGAAATATGTGAAAATTTACTTTCTTTCTTCTTTCCTTCTTTACTTTGTTTTGAGAATAAACAGTCCTATAAAGTAGGTCAAGCTTTACAGGAACTGTCCCAAAATCACCTGGTATATATCTTGGTTCAATGGAGACAAGTATCTGGAGCTTTGAAGTCTTAATCTAACACTCTAACCATTACATTGCACTGTCTCTAGGGGAATGGGGTTTCTCATTTCTTACATATTTTCTAACATTTCTTTCTATCATTTATTTTTCTAATTTTTTTTAAAAAAAATGTGTCAGAGATGAAGCTACTTATCCTAACAATGAGTTAGTCTATATTTTTAGCTTTTTTTATTTTAAAAAAATGTCTAAGGAATAATGGTGACCAACTTTATAATGACTATCTTGATTTCAGCCCATGGAAGTCGAAGAAACGTAAAGCACCGAGATGACATTTTGACATCTGATGTAATTTATTTCACACTTGCTTTTAATAAAGAAGTTAGTTATCTAGCAATGGGAGGCAGAGCTTCTGTAATAATGGAGAAAAGCTCTATTATCATCTTTAAACTATGGTACTTCATAGTTAACTTTGGAGATTCCCTCCCGCCCTGATTTGCTGAAGAGGGTTTTCAAAAAGAAACATGAACTTGATATAAAACAAAATCTTAATGGGAGCTCATGTTATCTTGGTGAGACCAAACACTGGCAATTACCATGTTATCTCAAGCTGGCTGTGCTCCATGGAGCACAAACCTGATTTTTTTTCAAACACACACACACACACACAATGCTTATAGCTTACCAATCATTTGAAATTTTAAATTGGCTTTGATTCAGTCTAGAACTTACTACTGTGTGTTTATCTTTTTCTATCTAGCATCCAATTGATTCCTTTTCCTATCTTCTTCATGTGTTCCTTATCAAGGGTACCAACTGTGATAAAGATTGGTTTTTAAAGCCAAGTGTTTCTTGGGTAACAGAAATCGGGTAGGAAAATATATTTTGAAAGCCAAGCGTTTTCTATGGAAAGTGAACAATAGCTGTGCAAGTTTTCCTTTATAAATTATTAGACACAAGGTAGGCTTAAAATGCAAGATTCATTGTGCTACTCAACTCTTCTTCACTTTCAAACTGTTCTCTGCTTACTGATGCTGATTAGAAATAATTGGAACATTTGCAGAATGTTTTATGCACCATATGAAAATGTGAGAAGATCAGACTCATTGCACAATCCAAGCTATTCTATGGTAATAAATGGTAATAAATTGCAGACTCAGTTCATGCTGAATGTTTCCCTTTAGTGTGATAAATGCACTCTGGACCTGGAAAGAAAGTCACCATCAGTATATTTACAATAAGATATCAAATAGATGTTATGTACAGGTTGTAGAAATACATGGGGTGTTACACATAGTCACGGCATCCATGCTACCTAAACCATATTTTTCTACAATTTGAGACATTAAATGTATCCAAGGTCTAAGCTGGTATAATTTCTGGGGTCCAAAAGATTCAAAGGAATACAGCCCAGACTTCAAGCTGAAAACAAAAGAAAAAGTACTGAAAGGATGATTGAAGATATTTATTAGAGTTTAATTCCATGTAATTTTGTGTCTCTGTCTTGAGAGGTTTGCTGGAACCAATAAGAAAAATATGAAAGCAAAACAAGAAACATTCTGAAAAATGAAGGGCTGGTTTAGGCAGTCTTTTCTCTGGTGGAGAGAGTGTGCTTGTGCTGTTAAACTAGGGATTTAAATGTTCAACTATTTCATCCTTACAAATGAGGACAAATAATGTCTAGTTTTCTTGACTATAAGAGAAAAGAATCTTTCTGTGCAGAGTTTACTTGGTGTTCATACAACCTGAAGCATTTTTGGAAATTATTCTGTGCAGAAATACATGTGAATTTTTTCTTCATAAAAACCATGGTTTTTGTGCAAAACCATGATTTTTTTTTTTACAAGCAGTTTCTGTGACAAAAAAAAAAATCACGAATAATCACAATTTCGGTACAAAAACAAAATGTTTCCAGAAACACATGTGGGGTGTTATTGGACCGCATGTCCCAGTAGGTCTACCCAACTGTGGCTCTTTCTGCATGATACTGCGTCCCGGCTGGGGAACATGAGAGGAGTGGGACCACGACAATGCTTCTGCATGATGTTGCAGTTCCACCCTTCTCCCATTGCCATCTGGTGCAATCGTGGGGTAAATTATTGACGGAGTTTCTCCATCAATGACGTCCAATCACATGATGGTCCCATCCTTCCCAGCCATGCAGAAGGACAAGAAGGTGCTTCCTGCCCCAGCACAGCATGGGAAGGAGCCTGGTTGCACTGTGGAAGGCACAGGAAGCCAGTTAGGTGCGTAGGGGAGCATTCCTGTTGCACTCCCTTCCTGTCAAAAAGGTGCTGCCAGGATTGCAACTGGAGGGTGACAAGATCAGGTAACATGTGGAAATGACCATAGTCAGTGGTGAGGAATGCTGAGAACTGAATACAATAATGTCTGAAGGGCTATGTGACTCCTACCCATTCTAGTGTTATAAAGCTTTAGAGAACTGCACATGAAATTGTGCTCATTAAAATGAAAAAAAAAATCCGTAAATATTTTCACAATTTGAAGTATTAGACTGAAAATTAATTGGATGCCTAACATTTTATATGTTAATTTTTTAGTCAATATATTTGATCATGCAAAGTTTCCCAGAGGAATTCAGTGGCTGGCATTCTGTTAGTGGCATAAGACCACTGTGTGCCTGAATATGTCTTTCTTATCATTGCAGAGGCTGGTATTCCCTTTCTTCCTCCACAATCACTAAAGTTTTCCCCCTAGACTTAATGTTGACCTGCTGAAGCTCCCGCATAACTAATCAGTGGCTGATAGAGGGGAAGGGGATTGCAGAAACCGATGACGTCAGCTGTTGAGATTGACTAGGGTGCTCAGCAGATGATGAAATCATTCTTTGTCTGGTTATGGGGACATTGCCAATCACTTTTCTATCCGCTGCCAGTCTCCACCGGCTATGAAATGGTCATGGGTGGGGGGGCTGCAGTGGTTCAACAGTGAGTCGAGGGAGTGTTGCAGGGCAACCAGGCATGTTCTCTGAAAGAGTTGTGTGTTTCATGACTTTGCTAAATATTTGGTAAACATTTTCCAGGACTAATGGTATGTTGGAAACAAAGTATTTGCCAAGACTAGGTTGTGGGAGCTGGTGGCTTCCATGTCAGTGAGGCAGTCAGTCTGGAGTTGAGTCTGAACTTCAAAAGATTTATTTAAGCTGTTGCACCTGTTTTGGGGATAAGGTTCAGAACCTTTTAACTCTTTTAAAATCTAGTCTAAAACCTAGAGTGGATGCACCACTCCTGTGACATTAAATCCACCAGCCACAACTGTCTACAGATTCTGGAGCTAATATTTTTGAAGTCCAGCAAAAACAAATTTTGATGTAGACTTTCCTTTGAAAAAGAAAGGAAGAAAGAAAGACTGCCACTGAATGTAAAGAAGGAATCATTTCAATAAGGGTATGCTGTCTGTTGGAATGCATGGCAGAGCAAATGTTCCTTTCTGTTGAAAGTTTGCCAGAGTCCTACCATGAACATATTTGATGTAATGAACCTTTCCTATGTTATTGGAACAGCACAAAGACCTCTTCCTTTTTATGGCTGCCATTGTGAGATTTGAAATCCTGGAGCAGTATGGGCTAGCATAATCGGATGAAACCTTTCTGTCAAGTCATTATCCATATGGCAGGGACAACTGGGTTTGGTTGGAGAGGATTCAGCTGATTGCCCTGGCTTTAGTTCATTTTGGACATCCAAATGTGATGGCAGTGGCAAAGGCAGAAGCCACTTGGGAAATGACTCTTAAGCTATGGTATTAAAAGAAAAGGGATCTAATAATCCTCATACTTGTGCTAATGTGACCAGAATTTAAAATGACAGTTATTGGAAGATATAGTGAAATGTGTAATGTTTGCATTTGCCTTTATTGTTATTTTTCACTCATAGAACTGAAGCCAACAAACTAAGTTTTCAAACTGGAGGCATCCCTATTTGGCTTTAAAGAAGAAAGAACCTGGCATATTCCTTTTTTTGGGGGGGCGGGGCGGGTGGGAAGAATGCCTTATGACACAGATGAAATGCATGGGTTCCCCTGTCACCTCATTCTGAAATCTCACTGAGTTTTTAGAGCATACTTATGAAACATCTGAAATATTTTGGAGTTGCTGACTTCTCATTTCAGCATTTAACAGGAATTCTCAAAAAGCTCAAATGCCAACTCTATCATCCTCTGATTAAAGTGTTTGTTAGTTATCTTGTTATGACACGTGGTTGGGACAGATATAGGTAACTACGTGGAAATTCCCAAGACAAAATTTTGAGGCTTTCAGTGTATAGGCATAAGAGACCCACAGTTTCTTGCTTATGGGAGACAAACAAAGAAAGAATTTAATAATGCCAAAAGTATGGGGAATTAGAATACAGTGAGCCCATGGTATTCACAAACTCAGTGTTCATGAATTCAACCTTATTCAAGGAGAGAAGAGAAAAATATTTTTTAAAATTAAATTACTGTACAGTATCTTCTATCTTTTGAAGAAGTGAACCTGGGGTTGCAGGGGAGATGGTGGCATGGCCCAGGTGACAGGCAAGGCCTGGTCAGCCTTCAGAGTTGACATCTTACATGCTTCCTGGAGGTGGAGAATAGAAGAAAGAGGCCATTTCCATACTACACTGTTGTAGTGCTATTATTCCACTTTCAACCTCCTATGGAGTCCTGTGGTTTGACTTTAGGGAGGGGCATTTAGAATTCTCAGCCAGAGAGCTCTTTGGCCTCAGTAAACTACAAACCCCAGAATTCCACAGGGTGTTGAAAGCAGAATAATAGCAGTATAACAGTGTGGTGTGGTAAGAGCTTGCCACTCTTTTGCCTTAACAGTTCTGGCACCTCAAAAGTTGCAGAGTGGGGAGGAGCTTAGGCAGGGACATAGTGGAGGCAGTCCCAATCCTGGTCACTGTGGTGGAGGTTCTAATTCTAGTTGCTCATCTGCACTTTTCCACCACTGAAGCCAGCACCTGTCCATGCCCACTGAAGCTTATGGGAGTTGTGCACATGGAAGTCATTAACCTGAGGCTGGCATGTGAGGAGGAAGCAGGATCATGCAAAATGCTTGCATCACAGTGTGCTTTTCTACTGCTACTACCCCTCTTTCTGAAATTTATGGAACTTGTGCACATGGAATTCAGTAACTCAATGCTGGCACTTGAGGAAGTGGGATTACAAAGAATGCTCACCTCACAGCACACTTTTCCACAGCTGTGGCCCTTCCCCCGAAGCTTAAGGGATTTGTGCACAGGTAACTCAATGCTGGCACGTGAGGAGGAAGTGGGATTATGGAGAATGCTTAAGGGATTTGGGCACATGGAAGTCAATAACTCAATGATGATACACAAAGAAAAAGTGGACTTGTGAAGAATGCTTGCCTCAGAATGTGCTTTTCCACTGCCACAACTCCCCTCCCCCTGAAGCTTAAGGTACTTGTACACATGGAAGTCAATAACTCGATGCTTGAACATGAATGAGAGAGGAGACTGCAGAGAGGCTGCGGTTAAACTGAGAGGAGTTGTTCATAGGCAAGCTAAAGTAATGCAGCCAATGGCTTAAGATCAATCATGCTTCCTAACACATCACCCAACACCCCAAAAGAAATGAGGTTGCAGAGGGATGTGACGATCTGTTCCTTAAGCTTGTGGGTGGGTTGAGGCAGTGGAAAAACATGCTTTGAGGCATGCTTTTTCCTGATCCCATTTCCTCCTCATGTGCCTGCGTCAAGTTATTGACTTCCATGTACACAAGTCACTTAAACTTCAAAGACTGTGGCCCTTTTCGCATGGCAGTTTGCAAGTGAAAGGGCCCCTTGAATGTCGTGTAAAAGTGAGGAGTGGTCTGCATGATGCACTGTTATTTACACGATGCTCAAGGCCCTCACACGCAGCGAACACGCATTTTTTTATTTTCGGCTTTTAGCCGAAAATGACCCGCGCTTGCGCAACACTCACGGGCCTGGGCCGCACTCACCTGCCATGCGGAGCCTCTGGAGCCAGGCCGGTCGCGCGTCCTCTCCTCAGTGCAGCCTCCAACTCCCAGGCTGCGCTGTGGAAGGAAGGGGCAGGGCGCGGGTGGGGCTCTTGCACGAGCAGGAAGGAGCTGCATTGCTGAAGCAGGAGGCTTGTGAGAGCCTTCCTGCCCAGGCTTCTCGCGTGAGGACCCCAACCCAGCAGCATTAAAAGGTAAGGTGCAAAAAGGGTCTATATGTAGTTTGGAACTTATGCTGCAAAACTTGCATGTGGTTTCTTCATAGAAATATTATTTCCCGCACAGGAAATATTGTTTGTTATAAGAAAATGCTATTACTGGAAACTTGCTATTTTTCTGCATACAAAATATCTCTGTCCAGAAATATGATCTGTGCAGAAAATTCCCCTTTCTACACAAAGAAACCCACTTGCAAATTTTGTGCAGAATATGTCCTGAACTGTGAAGATTCTAATCAGCCCAAGATTCACCTCTACACGGTTTCCTGATACATCAGAAACATGGTTTTTGCTCATTATTTTAATATGTTTAAATATTCTTTCCATTCTTTGTCCCAAATTGCACTCTCACCTCTTAACCATGACACCGTGCTAACATTTAGCCACTGTAAATGTTGGCATGATTTGGTGGTTAACAGGTGAGGCTGTGACTGGGAAGAAGAGATGGAAAGAATGGATGAGAGCCAGTGTGGTATAATGGTTTGAGCATTGGATTACAACCCTGGAGATAAGTTTTGATTTCCCACTCAGTCATGGAAACCCACTGGGTGACCTTGGGCACATCACATGTACTTAGTCTCAGAAAACCGCCATGATAGGTTCACCTTCAGGTGGCCATAAGTCAGAAATGACGTGAAGGCACACAGCAAATGGATCTCTGGTGAGATCTGAGGAACATTCATGACCTTCCTTGGTGTTTATGACAGTTTGTAGTAGGGGCCTGTCTTTGCAGCAGTCACAAGGATTGTGGTAGCAGATCAAATGTTGCATCTGTTGCCTAGAAAACTCATCACATGGAGGTGTTCAGTGGATTAGCACTACAGTCACAACATCATGGCCGATGTGTCAAATAGAAGAACAAACTGGTTGTTTGTGTACATCTCTGTACTCTATGGGGTCTCTACATGTCATGGATTTTGTAGCAAGTTATATAGGCTAGATGAATGGTTCTGCCTTTGAGGTAGGATGTTGGAATGATGACCATTTAGCCCCTTTAGAAACATAGCACTTTAATGGACACATATATCCACATTGTATCACAGTGATCTCCCTCAAGACTCCTATTCAATCACTATTTGTTTGAATTTACTTCACATAAAGCCTAGGCCAGAGTGAGGCTATCGGCTATTTTTCTTAGCAAAATCTCATTTTAAAGCATGATCAGGTCACCTAGTAAAGCAAAAGCAGATGACATGGCTCTTCTGAATGTAGCTGAAAATAAAGATTAATGAATGGCTGTGTTTTCAGAACAACGTTCTGCAGGAAAATAAATTGTGTTTTTTTAAAAAGTAGTGTTGAGTTGTTCTAGAAATGAAATTAATATAAAGAGTATCTGTAGGTCAATCAAAGTAGACATGAATTTTGCCCTTAACAACAGTGGACCATGTGAACTGCACCCAGATGGTATAATTTCCTGTACACATAAATGGCTAATCCATGCTGAATATATTGTTCATGAATTTAGGTTTCATTGATCCTTTCCCCTCACCTTCTTCATATAGTTGTCTGTTTAATAAGATAATGCCTCTGTGCTTCAGCTGCAGACCAGAAAATCTGTTTTTTTCCCCTTCTTTTGTTGTAATGCTGAACTTTATGGCTATAATTCCAATTTTTATGGTTCTGCAAGGAAGACTGAAAAGCTTAGCTGTGCCCAGATTCACAATTGCCCTTGGAACAACTGTTTTGTTGTATTTAAGGGGGAAAGCATTTTGTACCACTAAGCAGAATGAGTATCAGTGTGATTTGCCTCTTTTTTTTAAAATTGCAATCAGCATTTCATAACTACATTCTTCTCCAA
This sequence comes from Cyclura pinguis, assembly GCA_030412105.1. NCBI lineage: Eukaryota > Metazoa > Chordata > Lepidosauria > Squamata > Iguanidae > Cyclura > Cyclura pinguis. The sequence continues at coordinate 87,494,107 of CM059601.1, read as the reverse complement.
TGTAATTTCATTTATATTGAATTAAAATGCTCATCTTTGTAACAATTATATAGGTTTTCTGTTGCTTAATGTCAGCATTACTGACATTAAAAGTACAGCCAAGTGGCATCTTCCCACAGATCCCAATGTGGCAATAAGAAAAAAGAGGGACGAAAGTATACCTGAGAAAGGAAACCACATCTTTGTGTTTTGTAGTGAAAGACTCAAATAGTCTGTGTTGTTGATGTTAATTGCCATCAAGCTGACTTCAATCTATGGGAACCCAATGAATGAGAGAGCTCAAAATGTCCCTATTATCAACAGCCCCACTCAGGTCTTGCAAACTCAGAACCCTGGTTTCCTTGATAGCATAGCCTCAACATAGGCCATTTCCGGACTAGCCTGTTATAGTGCTATTATTCCACTTTCAACATCCTATGGAATCCTGGGGTTTTCAGTTTAAGGAGAGGCCTCAAAGGCCCCTCCCTAAACTGCAAACCCCAGGATTCCATAGGATGTTGCAAGTGGAATAATAGTGCTGTAGCAGTCCAGTGCGGAAGAGGTCTTGGAGGACATTGATGCAAAGGATTCAGCGTAGACAGTTTCATTACAATTGACCAAAGGCCTCCTTGGTCTTTCTCTGTCATGTAAAGAATCATGAATGCTTTGCTTCAAATTCACTTATTATGTCAAGATAGCATCTCTGCAAGAGCCAGTATGGTGTGTAGCAGTTTGAGCACTCAACCACAACTCTGGAGACTGGGGTTTAATCCTCTGCTAAGCCATGAAAACCTACGGGGTGGCTTTGCATTTGCCATACACTCTCAGCCCCAGAAAACCCTGCAATAGGTTCACCTCAGGGTCACCATAAGTCAGAAGTGACTTGAAGGCACACACAACGACGACAACAACAAACATGTCTGCAGGCCTGCTAGTGGCAAAATTAGCCTTGTCCTAGTTCTTTTTCATAGAATTCCAGTCCTGTTACGTGCAGTCATACAGTCCTTTTACATTCATTACTCATAGTGACTATTTTCTTTGCACCTCTCTGTTCAACCTGCTAAGCAATTTTAGCTGCTAGGGCAGAAATAACATGTGATAAAAGTGCAAAACAAAAGGAGAAAGCTGTGCTTTGTTCCCATCATTATAACTTCGACTCCCTTCAGTTTTCTCTGGCTGTTGAGAGAGTGCCTTCAAACTTTTGAACAGGTAGTCCAGGCTGATTTTTTTATAACTCATGTGATAAGATTAATGTCTAGTTTAACTCTCACTAATAAACTCCCCAGATAGCCTTAGGCAAGCTCCTATTTTCCCAGAGACATAGCCTCATCTTTGAGTTGGGGAATTAAGATGTCTGCTTACCTTGCGGCTAGTAAGGCATTGTAAGGATTACTAAGGGCTTGTTCATGCATGCAAATACAACATTTGCTGACAGTAGTGTCAGCTGATGATGTTACTTAGCCATCATCGATCAGTCACTACACAGAGGTTTCATTTGCTTCATGTCAGCACAGTCGTTTCTTAAAATGAGCTGATGTGAGATCAAGGACTGCACTGCATGTTCATGTGAACCAGTGAGAGCTGGTGGAAGAATTTTTGCTAAGCCCCAAATGCTAGTGACCACAAGCTGTTGTTATCATGCAGAACAATCCCCTTGCCTGCCATTTCACCCTATGACCACTATTTATATCCTTGTTTATTGTGGATAACTTCGGATACATACATACTTCAGCCGAAGCTGCCAATTTTGCCTTCATGGCTCTTAACAACATATTATGCAAAGGCACATACAGTTTGCAGGAATCTGTCCAACTTGCACATGGCAACAGGTTGGGAGAAGATGCTGTTTTCTGTTTCAGTGTCATGTTATCTGTCACAATACTACTTGAAGTATCTAGATGCAAGCCTTTTGCTTTGGTGCCAAAGCAATTCACTTACTTAGGAATCCTAATCTGTTTCTAATGAATGATAATAAGGAGAACAATTTTAAACATATGCTTTGCATAATTTAATAATAAGCAGTCTTTCACTCATAACATGCATTGCTCAGCTCTTTCACTTCATCTGGCAGCTAAATGTATTTCAAAACCTAACTGGTTTTGTTTTCTGTTTTTTCTAGTACTCCTATCTGAAGATGGGACTTCCTCATTCATTTCAAAACCTGGGGTGTGGGGTATTCCCAGTAGGGAGGTATTGGCAACCCTAGAAGGTCATTGTGATGTTTCATATTCAGTGTCACTATGTTTAAGAAATAGTACATTCATATTCGGTGAAAGAAACAAGGTACAATGTATTAAATGTGCCTATTTTTAACAATTTGGGGAGTGGACTGTTGTTGCTTTCATGACAAATTCCTTCATCCAATCTAAAGCAGGGATGGAAACTCTGCAGATTTTTTTGAATTCTAACTCCCAGTCAGTACTTAAGAATTCTAGGAGTTTTAGTTGAAGCAGACATAAAGGGAGGCACAAAAATTAGAAGGTTGTACTAAAGAGTCCTGTCCTGTCCTTTCCCCCACCGCTTGCCATCTTAGCTGAGATTACTAGGGGTATAAAGAAAATTTGCTGCTGCTGTTGTTATTTCACATATATATACCACCTTTTCCCCAAAACAGAGACTCAAAATGATTTACAAAAATTCAAACAGAAAACCAGTCAGAGCTTGGAAAAGGAACTTTTTAAAACAACAAATCCTAGAATCCACCAACTGGCAGGGGGCAAACTGGTTGGGAGATATTTGGAGCTGTAGTCTAAAGTGAACTTTTCTGCGTTCCGAGAGCAATATGGGAATATTTATATATGTCTGTTACAATTCAGGGAGCCCAACTGCATGAAATGTTACAATTTAAAAATGTGTCATTTGGCTGTGTTTGGGGGTATTAGGATTTGGAAAACCATACTTCCATGTAAGAAACGTATTAAATATTCTTCATCATATTGCATTTATACACTGTTCTCACCCAATGCATCACCAATGAAAGTGTGGCATCCTAGCGAAACTTAAATATTGGAATGCAATGATAGGGTCAAATGACTCTTTCGTTCCTCATGTAGCACTGACTTCTATAATGTGACATTGCCTTTATACCTTTCTTCAGCCATTGCTAAGAGATATATAAGTAAGTCACAATTTTGTGCAAAGGCTTGAGTTGCAACAGAAAGCAATACTTATTATGCTGTTCAGTAATTACTATGTCATAAGTCTGCCTTGCCATTGCAATTTACTTATGCGGTCAATGTGCATACAACCAGCAAAAGACCACCAATAGTTGCAGCATGTCCAGCTGCAAGAAGAAAGGTGGATGCATCTCTTCTCATTCCTTCACCAGTAGCGGAGCTTGGAGTGTGTGGAGAGGGGGCGGGGGGGCGTGGCTACAGTGCACGTAACGTGGCTGTGGTACGTGGGGGCATGGCTGTGGTACGTGGGGGCATGGCCAGGGCATGCAGGGGCATGGCCAGGGTGCATGGGGGTGTGGCCAGGGCACATGGGGGCATGTCTACAGGCCAGGATGCCCCAAAAATATTGCTGCCCAGGGTGAACTGCAGTCTCTGCACTCCCATCCCTATGAGACTATCCCCCACTCTCCAGCAACAAGGGACTGGCCATATTGGGGAGAAGCTATGCTTCTGAAAAAGTAGGTTTTGGATGGTAGGAGACATAGCAATGTCTTCATAGCTGCATCTCTGTAGCTATGTCAGGATCTCAGCTGATCTTTCTATTAAATGAACTATTGGATTCATCATTTCTAGGTAGCATCTATAGGACAGGCAGTCTGGTGATTCCTCTGCTTGAGTTGGAGATGTTGTTAATAACCGTCATTTCCATAGAAAGACACAGATATTTTCTCACAATTAATGCTTGACGTAATTTGTCCCAAAGGCACTGCTTTCCCACTCAGAGCTAGACACTCAGTGATTAAATTTAATTACATGTAAATATTTTTAAAATTCAGGACTTTTGCTCAATGGACTTCAGTGCTGTTCATCCAAAATATCTAGGCATACTGTTCAAACATCTGGCTGAATTGTTTTTAAGCTAGTTTTTGAACTTCTACAGCTCCAAGAGCAGCTTTATTTCTGCAGGGCAGAAATGGTTATGAGCTGAATTCATATTCATGGCATAACTGGAGGATTCAAAGGGATGCCAAAGACCCCTCCTCTCTCAATAATGGGGGCATATTGTGAGCTTGAAAAACATATCAAGCTGTGGATTTGCACACTGTTCATTATTACTTAGTGAGAAGTGTACACCCTAGAGGAATGGACTCAAAATATGAGTACTTAAATCCTTGGAGGTTAAGTTTATTGAAATAAAGGTTTTCAGAAGGATAAGAAAAGGCAACAAGTGATTAGTTACCAAGTTACAGTAAGTTATACATTTCAATAGGAAATATTTACCACCAGATGGCATGATAAGAGGACAATGTATATGGCCGATAAAGCATTCCACTTGCCATTTGCAGAGATGTTTGTGTTCCTAAGTACAAGCTAACCCTCAGAATTAAGGGACAAAGTTTGGCCAGTGTTTACTAACCAGTTATTAAGGTAACTAATTAACAAATTTAAACTTTGGCAATATTGACTCACCAATTATTAAGTAGTATTGCCAAACCAAGTTTAATTAATTAAATAATTGACTTTAGTACTAAGCTTGTCTGATCACAACAGTGGCAAGTGATTTCCCCCTAAGTAGGCCATCGCCTAGGGACCCCCTCCAATCGTGCAGAATTCCTAATAGTCCTCCAATTCTCAGAAGATTTTTCAGGGGTGCAAGAAGAAGCAGTGGGAGAAGGAAGGTTGGAAAACCTTATTCTCTGCACTCTGTTTTTTTTTGGGGGGGGGAGGGGAGTGGAAGGGTTGTGTTCTAAGGTGATATCCTGAAACTACTTAAAATATCAATTAAGAAAATCATTTAAAAGAACCCACACAATACTCCCAAACCTAGCTACAGTTTAACATTTCAAATAAATCAATGTGAGTTATGGGTTTAGAATTGTGAGAAGTGAGAGTCAAGACCTCTATATACATACTGTGAACCACAGCTCAATTTGGAAGATGCAATAAAGCAGGTTGTCAACCTTTTCCTTCTTCTATGCAAATTCCACAGAAGAAGTCAGGCTTGGCCCATGATGAAGTTTGCAATTGGGTGTCCCTTTCCACCAGACCTAACTTCATGGTGCAGTGGAATGATGTTGTTTAAAGTCTTCAAGTTGTTTCCGACTTATGGGGACCCCAAGGCAAGCCTATCACATGCTTTTCTGAGCCAGATTTGTTCAGAGGGGGGCTTGCCTTTGGCTTCTGAGGCAGAGAGAGTGTGAATTGCCAAAGGTCACCCAACTGATTTTGCAAGGTTCCAACCCTGGCCTACAGAGTCAAATCATTTTTAAATAATTTAAAACAATTTAAAACCAAGTACATGAAGATAAAAAAAAAATTGTTCCTCAAAGACTTTAGGAAACAGAAGTCCTTTCTGCAGCTTACCTCTGTCGCAGCGGCATCCGGTGACGATAGTAGCAGTGGCTCTCCCCTCCACACCTGCTGCCTCTGGCGACCAGAAATTGAGATAGCCATGCTTCTTCCTGCTGCAGTGCAGCCAGATACTGTCCCAGACTGCACTGGGGCTGGAAGGATAGCCATTGCACTTCCAGGACCTCCACAGAGAAGAGGAGTACAGGTGCATGGTGGGAAGGCAGCACAATTTCCGGTCATTGATGGGGAAAACCCATCAATAATTTGCAGCATGATCGCACTGCCTGAGGAGGGGAGAAGGATGGGTCCGGGACGATGTCGTGCATAAGCATTGTCCTGGCCCCATCCTTCTCCCATCCCCATGGTAGGTTGGGTGCATCACATGGAAAGGGCCGGAGACATTTTTACAATGCCAGAATGATAACAATGTTGGCACTGTGAGGTATGGTGTAAGTGGGGTACGATAGCACAGAAGGCCCTTTCTCACACCTCATTACAGTGTATTGTCCTAAGTGATAGAACACAGAAGAAGGCATCTGCAGCAGATCTTGGTTCTCAGGCATGTGTATATATGGAGAGTTGCTGTATCATATAGCTAATAAGCCAATACAGAAACAGAATGAAAATGCTGGTGGAGAGTTGAGAAACTCAATGAAAACAAGACAGATTGACTTGGCATGTGGAACCAGAATGGTCTTCTCCTTTATTTGTGTATATGTTGGGTAGAAAGTATAGTATGATGTTGACTTGAACGTTAGATTGTCTTTTGTTGGAATTCTCTCAAAAATTACATATCTTGTCATATCATTATAGTTGCCATTCTTTTAGTCCCTTTTTGATCTTCAGGAACATGTTCCTAAGGGGGAATCAATAGAAGAAGAGGAGCAGAAGTTGCAAGGTAGAAGAAAGAAGCAAATAGAGTGAAGAGAGGAAGAGGAAAGTAATAGACAGAAATTGTTAGAAGCAAAAAGTGAATAAAGAAGAACATTTTTTTTGTATCCAAGCTTCGGCTGTTGTGACCTCTACACCAGGAGCAAATGTATAGATACACTGTTTTATCTTTTTACCAGAAGAAAATAAAAATTGAATAATTTGTAGATTCTTTTCCCCAGCACAGGTTTAACTTGTTTATTTACAGTGCTTAGCTGTTGACTTTGTACCCAGCTATAATCGATTGAAGCAAGGGTGAAAGATAAATACACACACACACACACACACACACAGAAAGAGAGAGAGAATGAGAGAGAGAGAGAGAGAGAGAAAGACTAGTCTGTAATGAGTGGAAACCAATCAAAGACACATTCTTAACACATTGGAAATGCCATATCTGACAGATTCACATGTAGGTCCTCTTAACTGTGCAAAAGAATAATGGGAATCACTAAAGAATATATCATTTGGATTCCTACTTTATATAAAGATTTAATGTGTCACCATCAGTATGGAACAGTTTGTTTTTGGTTGTTTTTACTTACCATGACCTGTGTTTGGAGAAAGGTGGGATATAAATTAAATAAAACCAAATAAATAGTGATTTGCATATGGTACTTTTGATATTTGTTTATTTGCTTTTGTTTTCCAGGGATGATTATAATGTAGTTTCCTTTGGACTGTTTGTAGCAAAATTAATGAAAAGTGCACATAGAACAATGTGATTTCGATTTTATTTAAGGTTTTTTTAATTGTTTTATTTAATACAACAGACACCTTAATTATTGGTCCCAACTCACCAATATTTCCTGACATTGTCCTCTGCAACTTGGCCTGATAACACCTCCACTACAGTGTTTGCAGCCCAGCCTTGTTTTTCTTTAGGAGAGCCTGCTAATAATAAATTTTTTTACTAAACTGTGTGGTGCTATATGAGATATAAAATACAGCTTCCAGCAATTGGGCTGAAGCGTCGGATTATGACAACAGATGATAATGATTATAACTGAGAGGCCTTTTACACTACTCAGTTATAGCACTATGATTTCTACTTTAACTGTCATGGCTGCATCCTATGGAATGGTAGGGTTTGTAGACTAGTGAGTTCCAGAGCTCTCTGGTTAAGAATTCTAAATACCCTTCCTTAAATTTCAAATCCCAGATTTCCATAGAATGGAACCATGTTCATGTTACTGCGATAGATAACCCTATCCCAGGGTCTACAATTTAATGTTAAAAATATCTCCACGTGCTTGAGAGGTCCCCTGAACGAGCACATAGGCAGGCACAGTCGAACGGCCAAAAACAGGAAAAACCCGGTGAGGCCAGTATATTCAGAGTCACATAGCCCCAGGACTGCTCCAGACATGTAAAATATAAAATACAAAAAGGGTCCTCAGTCCTGAGGAGCTGGCTTGATGGGATTAATGTGTTTGACAAACAGGCCATCAAGCAAGGATGATTTGCATACAGCCAAGACTTTGACAACCCCGGCAAAATCCAATCATGCACAGGACTATGACATTTTGGAGCTTTGTTCTAGCTCCTCCACCTATTGTTTTTCCTGGGAAAGGATTAGCCCTCCAGGTACCTTTTCCCCCATAAATAGACCCAGTTTTTGAGCAGCTCTTTGGAACGCTCCCGGATTGCTCCCTGATTCCCAACAGACTGTCTCTCCGTCCGTCGAGCTATCCCCTCAGCCCTCCACGTGCTGAGTCTTATCTCTCTCCCCACTGCTGTCTCGAACCTCCAGACTTCAGGACCAGGTGCAGTATTCCCCAGCAGTGACCCTCCAAAAGCCCCCTATCCAATTTCCTCTCTTTTACTTCTGAATAGCTCTTGAGTGAGTGAATGCATGAGTGTGAACGTGCGCAAGTCTTTATTTTTAATAAAATCATTTATTAGACAATTTGTTTGGTTTTTGGCTCGGCCTGACCCCATAAACATTGGGTGAAAGATCTCGCTGGGTTACCCTGCCTCCCGTATTGCTATTGTTTGTGCTCTGGCTAGTTTCCATTCCCCATCACATGGAGCACATTGAGGTGTCCCCTAAGGGACCCCAGAAATCAGGGGACCCCAGAAATTCAGTTCAAGTAGAGTCATAGTATTATAATTGGATAGTATGAAAGAGTTCTGGGAAGGGGAAGTTATCCGTCTTTATAGGACCCAGTGCTAAAGTCAAATTCTGAAAGAAGATGAGCAATATTTGCTTATAACTTGCTACTACTTCTAGGAAAACATAAGTGGCATAATTACCATCAAAGTATTTGAAATGGATGGATTGTTTTTTTAAAAAATTGGGAGCCTGCAGACTGAGAATTGTAATAATTCTGGGTAAGCAAGGAGCTGATATGTTTGAAACAACATTGCCAGACCACTAGAAGTAGCATTCGTTTTAGTCACTTAGATCCCAAGGCCTAGTGAGCTAGGCCAGACTAGACCTGGCTCAAATGTGATTTCTGTAATGTTTTAATAAACAGTCTGTCACTGACCAAAAATGGTTTCTAAGCAATTTTCACTTTGCTATGACATACCACATTTTTCATGCCCCCTCCTCATTTTCCTCACCACTTCTAAATAACTAGAATTGTATATTTTTTTCCACTGTTTTTTTTCCCTTATAGTTGGAAGTTTTAAATGAAAAATGAATGGGGTATTAGTTCCAGTATTAGTACTCTCTGTAAAATATTGGATAGCTCTGCACCATACATCATTGTTATTGTCCAGAGTTGTTTTTTGTAACAGACATCAGATGTAATTATAGAAAAATAATAACCAGGATTGAATTCAGATTTGGATTAGTTTGAATTGGTTTCTCTCTCTCTCTCTCTCTCTCTCTCACACACACACGTGTGTAAAAGTTCTTCTAAGTTCTACTGAATTTTACAGAACGCTGCCAAAAAAAAAAATAAATAAAAGAGGAAAAAAATGCTGTGATTTAAACAAGTAGATTGCAGATAGTAATTTTCTAGTATTTGGTGTTAAATGTTTCAGATTCTGGAGGTACACTCAGAACAACTTCTCTGACGACAAATCTCACCGTGAAATTATATTATACAACAGTATAACAGAGTCAGTAAAATATCAATTATATAAAATGTATATAACAGCATGAAGATTCAAAGTAAGTTTGTTTCAGTTTCAAATCAAAGAAAAGAAAACAGACAGAATGATTCAAATTTCCATTAGCATATCCATACACAGGAGCCATATGGTTGAGTGAGTGATGTAGTTACTTCTGAAGAGGGGCATGTTCTCCTGCAAGCTTGAGATAGATCAAGAATGTACCTGCACTATATAGCTATAAAGTCAGCCCTCCACATTTGCAGGTTTCACTTTTATGGATTTGATTATTCATGGATTATTTCCTGTCATCTCTGCTGCCTCCCTATGCCATTTTTAATAGGGAGTGCAAGCCTCATGAGACTGAGAAACTGCGAACGAGGCTTGCAAGTCCCTATTTAAAATGGTGTGGGGCAGCATGGAGGTGGCAGTAAGCCCCACCAGCCACTTACTTCTGCCTTGTGAAGGAACTCGGATGCCTCAAAGGAATCCATGGTTGGTTGAATATGGTGATCATACTTTTTTGTGTATTAAATGTGGTTTGGGAGGGCCTAGAGTTATTCACAGTTTTTTCACTTTTACGCGGGTCCTGTGCCTCTGACCCTAGCCAGTGTGGAGAGATAACTGTACTAGTTTCTTTCCTACCACTTTAATTGTCCTGGGTCTATCCTAAGAAATCCTGGGATTTGTAGCTTTCTCAGAGAGCTTTGAAGAACTCCCCTGAACTTCAAATCACAAGATTCCTTAGGGTGGAGCCAGGGTGCACGAAATCAGCACAATTCCATAGTGGAGTTAAATCCTTAGATTAGATTATCTTTCTGCAAAGATCTGGAAAACACTCCCCATCCCCCAAAGTTGTAAATCATTTTTTAATACCTCCTTCTCCTCAATTACTCCCATCCCCCTTACCTGGTAGCCACAGTTCTAGAAGCTGCACCAATAAGATTTCTAAACTCTGCATTGTAACTGTGATTTTAGCTTGGGGTGCATTTGACTCTAGTGATTCTGATCTCTGTTTCTCTAGTGCTTGGTAAACTGCCTTTACTTCAGGGTATGAAGTTATTGGGTCAGCAATTGCAAGTGTTCTTTGGAGAACACTGAAAAACAGCAACAAAAACTGTCTCTCTTCAGAGTTCTAAAGTGACTCATAACGCTTGTCTCACAACTGTGTTACATTTTCTTAAACTTTCATTGTCTTGTCCAAGTCCAGGACCCTTGTTACTAGCCTTGCCTGGAATGGTCTCATTTTGGTTCAAAATATGTGTCTGATTACATGACTAGCACTGTGTTGCTTCTTAGGAATACTGTTAACGATTGTCCTACACAAGTCAATTGTTTTGTGTTGCCTATACAGGGATACGTACCAGGGAAATCTAACCTCTAACAATATACATTTCATTAATATGAAGAAAGTATACTTACAAATGGTAAAGGTTTCATAATATCTCACTGTGAGAAGCTCTCTAACATCTCATCTCCAAATATGGAGGAGAAAGAAAATGTCTACAAAACGAATGACAGACAAACTCAGCCTAACTGCAGACTAACTGATACAGGAAGTGAGAGGGTATGGCTAAGACCAAAAAACAGGAAATGACATGAATACATGATATGCCCAGATTTTTAGAGGGGAAAACAAAATAGCAATTACTTAGCCCAGGGATGCTAAGGTTGTTACCTCTAAACTGTGGAATCCAGCAGAAGCAGGAGAGAGGCAATCATCCCTTCCTACTTCAGTCCCCAGGGATCTCATAAACCTACCCTAGAGGGCTAGAAAGCCTTCTAGAAGCAGTTGGTGGGTGGATTCAAGGAGTGTTATAAGGAGGAAAAGGGAAGGGTGTTCCACCTTACTGGTGCTGCAGCATCAGGGCCATGTTGGATCTAGGCTTGTATTCTAAATATTACACTTCTAAGTATTGCATTAGTTATGATACATAAGCTAGGTTTATAAGGATAGAAAAATTGTCTTCCCAAATGGTTTGATTCATTTCTGTGATAATCGTCAATCTAGTTTGTTCTGTTGGCAATGAACTGGTGTCACAAATTTTTTTTTTTCTGGACTTTGAAACCTTGTCACTTTTGAGAAAAACAGCGAATCAAAGATTCAAATGAAAGTGTAGTTGAGCTTTTTAAAGATCTGAATTCAGTATTTCAGCTCTGGAGAAAATGAATCATTAGAATCGTAAACACCAAGTTCTTTTTCCTTCTGCTTTGTGTAGCGAGACTTAGTTCTGGTATATTAATTATGAGAAGATTCTTCTGTGTGTGTTTCAGTAGAAAAACAGCTACAAAGCAACCATTTATGGCATTTCATACCATGTAGACAGTGTGTTCTTATTAATTATGGATGAAAGTAATTTTTGAATCTCTTATGCTTTGCCTTTTCATACTTTTTTTTGAATAAAAGAAAACTTATCCACTAATTAACTTAGGCATTTTTACATTAGGGGGCTGCTTTGAGCCCATAGTATTGTTTTATGGAGTTTTCTGAGTGGAAAATGGGATCATATGTCATTCTGTCTGGTTTTCACAATCACATTTCTTATGTCTCCAGTTTATGCATGTTGCAGTGTGAAAATCAATGGATATTATCAAAAGCTTTTTGTAGAACTAGGGGAATTATCTTTTGACTTAATTATCTGAGAGCACACATTTTATATGTTGATTTTTTTTCTTTTTAAATCTTCAGCTAACATATCTCAGGTAGTAAAGGCTTATGATTGCTTCTTCACAAGAATGTGCATGGACCATTACCAGTCAGTGCAGAAACAATACTGGTAGATGTGTGTTGTTTTATTCAATTATTTAAAAATTCTTCATCTGTCATTCATTCTGACTGACTCCAGAGAGGCATACAATAATATTGGTCCATTAGTATAAGGCGTTTTCATTAGTACAGAGACTTTGTATGTTTAAATGCTGCGGTTGCACAGAGATTTCCTGTGGAGATGACACAGAAAACGTAATGAATCAGCCTTATACTAAATTAGGAAGCCTAGCTGTAACTATCTACTCTGTCTGGCAGCTCTTCAGTATATCAAAGTAGAACTCTCTTTGAGTCCTCCTACTTGATACCCTTGAACTTGACAGGTAGCATATTAATAAGGTGACAGTGCAAAGCTGTGCAAGCAGCCTCTCAGTGTAGAAGTGAGAAATTCTACAAATGGGAAACTCAGAGACATGCTCAAGTGTGGGGATGTCATTCCTGGAACTGTATGTATGGCACCCTGCTATGCACACAACTCAGGAAGCATGCAATGGTGGAAGGTTATTGCTCATACATGATCTGGATGTATGTGGGTAAAACCAGACCTTGAAAAAGGTAGTATTTTAAACTGGTTAGTGTTCTATGCACAGAGTGATTTTTTTCCAAGTCAGGGTAAGATGTTTGTCTATTGATTTAAAATACTACCAGGTCGACTTCTAAACCTAACATTTAAATGCAATAAAACAGACAATACTAAACCAGGCAAAACATGTGCCAGTAGGAAGAAAAAGAAAATAAGCGAGCAGCAGAGAAGAAGAGAAGAACCTTCTGTGTAGACAGCAATGTACCTAAAGATGAGTGTGGTGGGGAAGTACTGCCCTCCCAGATAAGAATTCTGTCGTCCCCAAAAATTTTGCCTCTGGGATAGATAATTATGCAATGTTAGCAATTTTAAAGCTTCTTTTTTGATGTAGGCAAACCATCATTGTTATTTACAGAAATACAGGAAACATGTAAGTTGTCAATTATAAACCATACAAGGGAATGTAGGAAGTTGATAATGTACATTTAGGATATAGATAGGGGATCATAATAGGGGAATACCTATAAATCTTATAAGATGATAACATTATTTAATGTGGCTAAGAGTGGTACAATGGTAATAGTATTTAATATATGGGTTATAAAATGTGTGGGTTATAAAATAAATGCAAATAGATCCTCATCTATACTGTATCATTTTGTGAAATAATAAGTCTAATTCAAATTGTAGTTTAAGAAATTGTGGAAGATATAAGTATTACTTGTTATTTGATTACAAGTATCTGATGCTTTTAACAAATAAAAAAAAATTGCCTCCGTCTCCAAATTTCTGGCATTGCAGTAACTTAAAACTTCAGTTACATATTTAGAAATAGAATTTAGAAAGAAAAAGGGCAGGCAAAGCGACCAAGGCAATGCAAACATGGCAGATGTAAGAATTCTAGGTATTTATTGTCACCAACATCTCATTCCCTGAAATGCCCAAAATTTGCAGACCAAAGGAAAATTTCATGTGAATAGACATGAAAATAAATATCCTTATTTTACCTCCGCCCCACTTTAGTTAGGCCTTTGATTGCTATCTCACCTACAAAGAGTTCAGACAGTGTGAAAGAGTTAGGAGGAGCTCAGGAACAGCTAGAATATCCAATATTGACCCAACAGCTGGAAAATTTGGGATAACTGTGTCCCAATGTTGGATCCTCCCTTATTGTTAAAGAGTCATTCTCTGTACTTTCCTATTTTGTGCCAGGTGATAATTCTCACTTTTCTCTTATATTTTTTCCAAAGATATGTTGTTGTTGTTGTATGCCTTCAAGATGTCTCTGACTTAGGGTGGTTCTAAGGTGAACCTATCATAGGGTTTTCTTGACAAGATATATTCTAATGGGAGTTTTCCTTTGCCTTCCTCTGAGGCTGAGAGAGTGTAACTTGCCCAAGGTCTTCATGACTGAGCAGGGATTTGAATCTTGGTCTCCAGAGTTGTAGTCCAGTGCTAAAATCACTATACCACACCGACTGTCTAAAGATACATTATTTTATGGCATTAAAATAAAATCAAAGGGATTATTTTTTTAAAAAAAAAAGGTAAGCAAAATCTCCCCTAAGAGGAGATTATTATTATTATTTCCATTTTGGGCACTAAAGCTTTTCAGGACAGAATACAACAGTTATCACAAGTAGGAAACATCTCTTCTTTGAAGTGTCAAAGATAGCATATTGGGAAAATATTTTCTTGCAAAACTTCTGTCTTGGCTTTTAAGATTATGCTAAAGCTTTGTTCTTTTAAGCTCAAATTATAATTATGGGAAGTAGGAAAAGTGCTTGTCTTCTAAAGATACTAAACTTTCATGATGCAGCAATGCAACAACAGATGTAAACCAGTCGTAAAATGAAATTTAGAGGAGTGATGACTGAAGTTGTCTAGTTGAAAAGACATTGCTATCAATTTGCAATTAGACGGAGTGGCCGGACACCATGTGATGTGCTAAATGGTATGGCTACAACTTTAGTACAATTATACTTTAGTACAATTATATTGTACTCTACTACAATTATAACAACTATGAATCAGCTGTATTCACATACAATTAATCTCTAGTAGACAATGTGTAAGAAAAGTAAGATAGAGAGGACACTGGGCCTGATGCTTTCCAGACCAACTAATGCATCTAGCTGTGGGTAAACATCTGGCAAGGCTTGCTGTATCAGCCAATCCGTGAGATAAGACAAAACAGTCTGCTGGAGGTGAGGCAGCCTGCATCTGCTCAAAATGTGTATTTTCCCCTTCCCCACCCATCTAGTAGCCCTGGGGCTTCCCTCATCTCAATTTATGTTGTATCTGATGTCCCCTTTATCCTTCCATGCCCAACATTGGAACAGCTCAGCCCAGCTTGATTCCCTCTCCCCAATCAACCATAAAATGAAATTGACAGAAAATAAATCAGTCAGTGTACGCTTGGAGGAGTGCTGACTGAGAATATCTAATCGAAATAACATAGAGTCACTCATGGTCACTTTTGGTGACCCTATGAATAAGAGATCTCTAAGAGTCTTGGACATCAACTGTCTTGCTCAGGTTTTACAAATTCAGGGCCATGGCTTTCTTGATTGAGTCAATTCACCTGTAATGCAGTCTTGAAATGCAGTCATTCTCTTTTCCTATTGCCTTCAATTTTATTAAGCCTTATCCTCTTTTCCAGTGAGTTATGTCACCCCATGATACGTTCAAAGTAGGACAGCCTCAATTCAGTCAACTGGGCTTTTAGTGAGAGTTCAGGACTGATTGGCTCAAGGACTCATTTGTTTGCCTCCTAAGTTAGGCATAATTTGATTCATATCCCAACTTTCCTCATAAGACCGAGGGAGCAATTTACATAAAAACACCATGGTTAAAATAACATATTACAAATACTGAAATCACAAATTATAGATAATCCAAAATTCAAAAATATAAATCAGAAAGTACAAAGATTTGCTAAAAAGGAATAAAAGCAAATCAAACCAAAAGCAAAGTTTGGGTCCTTCCCATAAGCTAAAATTGCCACTGTTTTTACCTAGGAATTTTTTTGAGTTTAATTTTGATATCCATGCTGAAACAAATATCAGAGGAACATTCAGGAAAAAATGGCTCACTAAGATGAGATATGACAGACAACATGATATAAAGAGATATGAGAATCAACATAGTATAATGGTTGAAGCAGGTCTCTTGGACACCAGGGTTGGTCATGGAAAATCACTGGGTAACCTTGGGCAAGTCACAGCCTCTCAGCCTCAGAGAAGGGCAATAGCAATCCCCCTTTGAATATATTTTGCCAAAAAAATTCCATAATAAGTTTGCCTTAGGGTCACCATAGGTCAGAAACAACTTCAACGCACACACACCAATACCACCAACACCACCAACAACATGAGATATGGGGTAAAGATCCAAACATCCCCACTACAAACCTCTCCCATTTTACCTTCAGTGGACTAGAAATGTATATAACTATCCTGTTTACTGCAGTAATGGCACCGATGGGCTAAGTGGTCAGGAGAGTGGACAAATAAGACATGGGCTGCTCCTCTAACTGTATATTGTTTCTGTATTTGGTGTAGTTGAGACAGAGCTGTACTATATGCATAAACCCAAATATAATAGCTCCTTCAGGTCATGTTGTGAATTTGGGTGAAAAAAATTGTTTGTTCCTCCTTCTTTGGCACTATATCATGGGATAGAAAAGTAATCCATGTAGATATATCAGTAATGCATGCAAAATCCCTTGTACTATTGCTCCTTTACTCCTCTTTTCCCATCTTGCAGTCTTCTTACTTGAGTGAATTTAATCTATAATGACTTTCTTGCAGCACGGTATCATTAGCTTCTGCTCTTTGATATTTCTTCCGATTGTATATTTCACATTTAATCAACATGTATTTGCTTCTAAAGCCACCCAACTCAATCTTTAGCATGCCTATCCATTTGGATTATAAATATGTACATATTTAATTGCTGAGGGTGGTTCCTATTTTATCATGCAGCTGTTTCTGTACAAAGTGTAGAGGCAAGGTATTCAATCAGAGGAGTAGAACTATCTTGCATTCACTTTTATGCTGTTAACAACAGTAAGCAAAATGACCCTTGCCACTTTATTAATTACACTGTAATGATATTCTGTCACGTTGTGCATAGGTAAACTCTGTTGGCTGCATTTATTCTACATTGACTCATTCACAAGATACCACTTTGCAGATGTTCGGATTAAGGCAAGGCAGAGCCAATAAGGCAATAAAGCAAGGAAGAACCATAATCTTAAAATCATGTTACGATTTGAAACTTTTTTCATGTAAATTTACATTAGTGTGATTGCAATGACCTTCTCAAAATGTGGTTCTAAGCCCCCTTCCCCTTATGCATTTATATGGTGAAGGGGACTCTGCACAAGTAATAGACAACAGCTTGTATAACTTTGCCCATGGTAGTGAAGGAAGACAGGTAGGAGAAGCCTCATCAAACTTGGCTAGCTGGTATGTTTATGTATATGTGAGACTGTGTGTGTGTGTTTGTGTGTGTGTGTGCGAGAGAGAGAGAGAGAGAGGTGATTCTTATGCTTCACTCTTTATATTGCTGGGGGTGAGTGGCTGCAATTCATTTTCCCCTTAGATCATTAATTCCATAGCAGTATAAAGCATAATTGATTTATTTTAGTCAGGAGCTAACTTGGCTTCCTTTACTGCTTGGGTGCATTCTCTGCCATAGATTCACTTGATCCATAGCTTGTCACTCACCTCACTTTCCTGAGTGCTCTGTTGTGCACATATTTGATTTATCTGCCATGGATTCTCTGATTAACCTCCAATGAGGGGTCTTTGTACCTGTGCGCACCCTCATGTTTCCTCCTGTGACAGAGAGAACAAAAGGATGCCCATTTGGTAAAGACTGCCAAAGGGATATAGCTTTAGTACTGGTTTGATCACAAATTTACATTTTCAAGAGTGGATGAGCCACCAGGGGAAATATGTAGGTATATTTAATTTTTATACGGTAGAAAGAATTGCCAAAATCCAGGTAAAAACAGTAAGTATGTAGACAAAATTTTGAAAAACAACTTTTTGAGTAGCTTTGAGAAGTGGAATCACTAAACTTTCTCACTTGGAAATTAGGGCTTATGTGTTCACTTCACAGTAGAATTATAGAAGAAAGATTCCAAAAATGTGTATCACAAAAAAGATTAAACAATTGTATGATTCTTGAACCAAGGTATTGTTACTGCCCTGGCTAGCCCGAGCTTTGGGGATATAAAAGATATCATTTGATATCACTAATTCAGCTTCACATATCCCTTCCACATGCTTGCGAGGCCCCCGGACAAGCACGCATACAGACTCGGCCGATCATTGCCGTAATATTCCTAGACAATACAGGCAGGCCAGAAAACAGCCGACTTGCAGCTTTAGGAGACCTCAAGGCAAGTACCTCCATTAGGTATGCAAGCAACTCTAAAAAGATCCTCTGCCCCGCGCTGGCAGCTTGATGATCGAGCTGTACAACGCTCAAGTATTCCGCATTTGCATACCGGCTACTCTATTGATAAATTCGGCTCTAATTCAATCATTCAAATTCTGATCTTTCGGAGGCTTTGTCTCCAACTCCAAATCTATTGTTTTCCCCTAAATCCGACCTAGCCTGTGGTCACAATTCTCCTTATAAAAACTCCTGATTCCGAGACCTTCCTTGGATCGCTCCCAAGTTCCAGACCGCCTTGCTGCGGCTTTGCTTGGCGAGCTTCCCCTCAGCTCCACGTGCTGAGATACATCGAACCACAGCTTCACTCTCCATTTTCTCCCGGACTTCAGGACAGGTTTCATATCACCCGAACCAACTATCCCTATAAAATTCCCGCTATCTTATTCACACCTTTATCTTCCTTAGGTATCTGTGTGTTTGTGTTGTATACATTGTGTGCCTGTATTTAATAAAGACTATTCATTATTTTCCAACCGGTTTGCTCCTTGACTGGGCCTGACCCCGTAGACACTGGGTTGTAAGATCCTGCTAAGTTACCCTGCCTCTCGTTTGGCCAACTTGTGCTCTGAACTAATTTTGCCAACTTATAGCAATTTGGTATCTCTCCTGGGACCCCCAGAAAACAGGGTAACAGTATGTATAGCAAGTTTCTCTGGATTCAAATTAAATTCAGTCACTCTACAATCATGCTCCAACATCTCTTTCCATTGTAATAACACTGGAGATCTTGACAATGTTTACCAGGTTTACAGATTGCAGGGTTGCTTGTGGGCATCCCAAAATAGCAATTCCCTAAGAGGTATGAATTTCCTCAAGCATTCCAACATGCCTATGCAGCATTTTTTCGTTTACAGAAAAAAACCCCAAGCCTCTGTAGCAGCCAAACACCTCGCATTTTGATATTTTTTTTCTTCTTCCTCAACTAACATCTGCTTGAAGAAGCAATCTGATTTCAGATTTTCCATATAGAGGGAAGCAGTCTGGTGGAACTTAGTTACAGTCATTATCTCTGAAGAACTAGATGTGTAAGCATTATGCTGGATATAATCAATAATACCTAGGTTAGCATTGAAAAGAATACAAAGCATTCTCCAGAAGAGTACAGAAAAGCACTTGAATGGTCGAGATACATTTATGAAAAATACATTATTGTAACGTGGTATTTTTATAGGTACAAATCTATTTTTTTCTTTTATTAAAGCATAAGATGTACAAACATACAACAAACATCTATAATCATGCCAGCTCGTGTAAGAACAAATATATAAAACAACAAATGCACACACACACACACACACACACACACACACGTATAAACATATTTATGAGGCACTTTAACAATTTGATACAACTATCAAACCTGACTTCCACCCGAGTGAGAAGTAGTAAAATCTCCAAATAAATCTATTTTTAAAGATGCAAAATTAACAGTGTGCCTAATCCCCAATAAAAGTCTTGTGTGCATATCTAGTTAGAGATTTTGCCTAGGAAACCTAATGGATAAAACTTCTTTCCCTGAACTACTGCCATGGGTGATTCTGAAAAATTGGTTTTCAGATCTTCTGCTTTTGGGGAACACCTTCTATGTTAACTTGTCCGCTGAACAGCAATAAGGAACTTCTAAAACATGGAAAGGATATAGCTTGGTGTGTTCTCCCAGGCTGACAGCTGTGTGCAGAGAGTCTGTAAAAAATTTTCTCCCTTTTTTCTAGGCAGAGAAATTAGAACCATTTATCCATGATTCTGTAGGTAAAAGAGGATTTTTCCAGCAATCTCTCAGGGATTGAGTCATTTTAAGTAGATATAGTATTTTCTTTTTTTTCCCCTACATTTTTTTAATCCCATGGTGAATGATAGCAACAGGAAATGTGTTGGTAACCTGGTTGCCCTTTTGCTTCCCCCATAGTACACACTTATTCTAGGGCATGAGAAGAGCAGATGAAGTCATAAAACCTCCTAGCAAATATTCAGAGAAAATTCTGCAAAGTGTCTTTCCTTTTCAAGGCATGTGGAAAAGAAAAATCCCAGGAATTTTCTCAAGAAATGTTTTCTGGAAATTCCAGCTGAGTTCTGTTCTCAGGTCATCCATGAGCCTTTCTATTTAATTTTCACATCAGGTCCAACAACTTATATTATATATATTATATAAAGAGGAAAAGAAACATATATTCATGAATTCAGGTTTAATTTTGTACAGTTTTCTCCATCATACAGTATATATGGAACTTCCATAATATATGAGGTCTTATGCAATTTTCTCCAAAATCTGTACAAGCAGACAGTTTGAGGGATCATAGAATCATAGAATCATAGAAATGTAGAGTTGGAAGAGACCACACGCGCCATCCAGTCCAACCCCCTGCCATGCAGGAACACCCTCAAAGCACTCCCGACAGATGGCCATCCAGCCTCTGCTTAAAAACTTCCAAAGAAGGAGACTCCACCACACTCCGAGGCAGCATATTCCACTGCTGGACAGCCCTGACTGTCAGGAAGTTCTTCCTGAGGTTCAGGTGGAATCTCCTTTCCTGCAGCTTGAATCCATTGCTCCTTGTCCTGGTCTCTGGGGCAGCAGAAAACAAGCCCTCTCCCTCCTCTACATGGCATCCCTTCAAATATTTAAACAGTATAATCTGTATGTTTATTCAGGAGATCTAAATTAGTATTTTTGTGGTCCAACATGAACTGAAGGCATAACCTGAAATACAACCAACATTCCCCCCAGCTGCCAATTGAAGAAAATTATCAGTGGTGTTATCCCAACAGTAATTTGTAGGCTATTGCTTATTTTTGTATTGGGAAATCTACAATAGGATCCCTAAGGCAATCCTAAGATTTCTAGAGCACAGATTCCTCCATATTACTTCAGATTTTGGATGAATGGAGTTAGAAAACACCATAACTGAGGATTGGCCAATATTACGTTTAGTAAGGGGATTGACACAACTCATTACTACTCACTCAAAAGAAGCCACTGAAGCCAATAGGATTGTTCCAGTTTAAAAACTGCAGTCTGTATGCCTTGACTAAAAGAAGATGTAAAAATGAATGGTTCTTTCCTGTACTGACGTCAAACTCATTATACGTTTCATGTGTCATCTAAATGAGCTGTAAAATAACTGTGCCCTGGGTTATCAGAACCTCAAATTAGAGACATCAGTGATATATTAAAAGTAATGAAAGGAAACTTCCACCCACAGCATCTTCAGCAAGCTTACTTCATTTAACCAAGACAGTAAAGAACTTGCAATCACAAAGCAAAATACTCCAAAACAAGATGGCATTGTGTTTCCTTTCTCTTTTTAATTAACATATTTATTGGTTTTGGTGGTAGAGTTGTGCTAAAATTTGAAGTCTGTTCATTTCCCAGACAGTTAAATGGCAGTCAGTCATAATGAGTGCTCATGAACACAATGTCTCATAAACACAATCAGGATTCAGAATGATAGTTGTTTGTGCTGTTCTGTGTAAACAGAATTGGAAAAGGCTGTTGTACTGCAATTGGGGGAATATATAGGTAAAACTATTCAGAAATGTTAGTGCCTGAATATCTAAGCCACAGCTATGATCCCGTTATAAGGTTTCTGGTATTGGTCTCTCCCGTCTTCTCCTCCTCCTCCTCCTCTACTATTTTATGCATTTTAAGTTTGCAAGTACAGAAGAAAGGATGGGATGGCATTAGTCATGCATTTGCACTTTGCCTTTGTGCGTCTGTCTCCTGGACAGAGTACATTTTGTTTTTTAATGTTATTCCCCCTGAAAACATGTCAGTGGAGGTTCTCATTATTTTCCAGAAAGTTCTTAATGGATTTTAGTAGTATTTGGCTTAAAGCCAGTGTCCAATTAGAAGCCAAGTGCTGGTATGATGAAACTGTTTTCCCCTCCCTTCTCTATTGCATGCCACTGGGCTGTGAGAAAAGCTTGTCCAGAGAGATTTCCAGGCTTGTGGAATATATTCTGAGTCCTCCACTGACAGCTTTTGGATACTGACCTTTATGCTTGTTTATGCTTGTTTAAGACCTATAATGAGTGAATTGGTTTCACCTTTGAATGAAATGTACAGGGCTATCACTATGGGCATATGTGGTTAAGATGAGGAATACAAGAGATAAAGAGCCCAGTGAGATACGCAGATGAAAAGGAAGACGTGTAATAGCTATATCATACCACAGTGGTTTTGTGCATAGGACTGTGGATGCAATTCTTCACTAAATTTCTTATCAAAGTTAGTAAAGAGTAGTTTCAGTCATTTTCTTCCTGCTGTAAGTCTTCAAATTCATACAATTTTTTAAGGGCTGTTTGCAATTTGAGACGTAGGCCCTTTCTGCATGAGGCTGGTGAATTGATTCATTCTATTTCTTACCGGATTTTCTGGGCTCGAAACAAGGCAGACTTTCCCTCATTTTCTTCCGCACAGCTACTGTGTATGTTCCATTCTGATTCGGAGGAGTGTGAGTTCCTGAATCCACACTGCCTCTGCCGTGGCCACTCCCACTACTCCCCTCATCCCGCCCCGTCAGCTTTGATTGGCCCCCCCTTTTTTTTTTGGCATGGTTTAGTACTTCATTGCATATGTGCATATGTGCGAAAGTCCATACTACCCCCTGGTCCCTCCCATGAGCTCTTCCCTGAACACCAATTCACACTGGCGCGAATGTACGTGTCTGCACCACTGTGAAAGTACGAATTGGGTCGATCTGGAAAACTGGAAAACTGATTTCTTCCGGTTTTCAAATAGCACGCTTTACCACCACATGGGGGCGCATTTAGTCAGAATTACGTGCAGAACGAAGGTAAATAAACTGAACCTAGTCCGCTCCAACGTGCAGAAGACCTTCGTCAAGACGCATTGGCCCACCTTAATAACCGCGTGCGGAAAGGGCCTTACTCCGTGCAAAATTTGCACATGGTTGTTTTGCACAGAAAACAGCGCAGCATTTTCTGTATAGAAAATATTTCAGTGAAGAAATATTCTTGTACAGAAAATGCTGCTTTCTGCACACACACGTCCCCCAAAAAACCTGCAAAATTTTCACAGACTTAGTTCTAAAATGCAAAGAATCTCAACCAGGATTCTTTCTGTTTGGACTTCTCAACACTTTGAAAACATGTTTTTTGATCATTTTTTGAATATTTTTGGATATTATTTCCAGTACAACATTTGTTCTACATTTAGCTTTTTTTTTAATTGCAAAATTTGAAATAGGGCTGTATTTTTAAATAGTATGGTTTCCCTATGTCTGTGTCTAAAGAGGAATTTATAATCCATTGCTTTTTTTTAAATTTTTATAATTTAAAATTGGCACAAGAATGTAATTGCCATGCCAACTCAAATTATTGTTCATTTAGCTTAACATTCTACTAACTAACAATGGTCTAGAAATTATAAGGTAAGGTACAATAGCAATCACTAAATTCATACGTAAGACATCACAATGGTGAAAAGAAGACTGGAAGTATTTCTTTGCATTTTAGAATGATCACAGGTTAGCATTACATCAGATTCCTACAGAGGGTTAACTATGGTTAGTAAAAACAAGCCAGCTTGATAAATTATGTATCCATAGAATCACAGGATCACAGAATCACTGAGCTGGGGGGACCACAAGGGCCATCTAGTCTAACCCTCTGACATGCAGGAATACACAATTAAAGCACTCTTGAAAGATGCCCATCCAACCTCTGTTCAAAGACCTCAAAAGAAGAGCCCATTCCCATCTGAGACAGCCTATTCCATGGTCAAACATTCTTCCAGAAAAGGAGTTATTTCTCATGTTTAGGTGGAATCTCTTTCCTGGCAATTTGAACCCACTGGTTCTAGTCTCTGGAGCAGCAGAAAACAAGCTCACTCAATCTTCTATATAGCATCCCTTCAGATATTTAAAGATGGCTATCATGTTACATCTCAGTGTTCTCCAAGTTCCTCAAAAGATTTGGTTTCCGGATCTTTGATCTTCTTGGTTGCTATACTCTTGATGTGTTCTGGTTTGACAGTATCTTTCTTGAACTTTGTGGAAATTTGTGGAGTCATCTGCAAATTTGATAAAACATGTCTTCAGTACCATCATCCAAGTAATTTAGAAAGATCTTGAACAACAGTAGACAGAACGTCACAAGTCACTTCTCTCCAGGATGAACAGCAACGTTTGGCAAGCACTCTTTGAGGTTGCTCCATCACCTATTTTATAAATCCACCCAGCAGTAGCACTGTCGAGCTCAAATTCATCAGCTTGTCTGCGATAATATCAGGGGGACATCATCAACATTCTTACTGAAATCAAGTATAGTACATCCGCAGTGCTTCTATGACCTATCAAGATTGTGACTCCTATCAAAAGAAAAAAATTAAATTAAATTTTACATTAGTTGTTTTTCAGAAAACCATGTGACTCAGTAATCACAGCATTTTTTTTTATAAGTATACACAGACTGTTTAATAATCTATTCTAGAATCTTTCCTGATATTGATGCCAAGTTGACTGGTTGGTAGTTGCTTGGGTCATCTTTTCTTTTGCCCTTTTTGAAGATGAGGACAACATTTGCCCTCCTCTAATCTACTGGTACCTCTTCTGTTTTCCAAGAATTCTAAAAGATTATTGAGTCTGGCCCTGAGATTACATCTGTATGATTTGGATGCATCCAACCCTGGGGACTTAAATTCATTTAAAGTAGCTAGTTATTTCTTTACTGCTTCTTCACCTACTCCAGCCTACAGTCCCCTTACAACATCATTTGTTTTTTACCAGTCAGAATACTGTATATCTTCTGGGAGAACAGTGAGGCAAAGAAAGTATTGAAGAGTTCAGCTTTTTCTCTCTCTCCTGTTA
The DNA here is from genome assembly GCA_030412105.1 of Cyclura pinguis. Taxonomy (NCBI): domain Eukaryota; kingdom Metazoa; phylum Chordata; class Lepidosauria; order Squamata; family Iguanidae; genus Cyclura; species Cyclura pinguis. The sequence goes on along the minus strand of CM059601.1, from coordinate 87,469,078 downwards.
GCATTTCACCATCTTCTTTATGCAGTGGTCTTATCATTTCTTTGTTTTTCCTTTTGCTTCAAACATAGCAACTTCCCTTTTTATTATTTTTGACTTCTCTAGCAAGCCATAGCTCATTCTGAGCTTTAGGTTTTCTAATTCCCCCCTACAAGTACTGGCTATTTGTCTGTATTCCTCTTTGATGATTTACCACTTCTTCTACTTCTGTGTAAGTTTCTTTAAAATCTCAGTTCATCTGAAAGTTCTTTGTATACCCATACATGTTTCATTAGAAACTGGTTTATTTAGGGTGCCCTGTTACAGATCAAGTTTCATTTAGTTGCCAGCTTCGATGCCTGGAAATATTCCTATATATTTATATAGAGTATAACCTATAGTGTATACGGCCATTTCCGCACTACACTGTTATGGTGCTATTATTCCACTTTCAACATCCTGTGGGATTCTGGAGTTTGTATTTTACTGAGGCCAAAGAGCTCTCTGACTGAGAATTTTAACTGCCTCTCCCTAAGCTACAAACCCAAGGATTCCACAGGATGTTGAAAGTGGAATAATAGCACTATAACAGTGTGGTGTGGAAATGGTCTAACATGTAGGGTATAAGATATAAGACATACAGCTATGTGTATTAGATTGTGTGTGTATATGTGTGTGTTACTGGGGACAAAAAGACAGGTCAGTGTCAGACAGAATGCCTACTCAAAGGTCAATAATGATATGAGGATGTCTGCATTTCTGTCAATATTGAGATATGAGCAGATTTGACCACAAAAAAGTCCTCGTAGGTGCAATAGCTGACATAACCCAGTGGAAGGCAACCAAAAGCCAAGGTCTAGCTCTACCCTGGTTTGTTTATCTCATCTACAATAATCTCATTGGAGGAGAGGATTGTTGACATAAACAGGGTACTGTCAGTGCCTTTATTTTGATTGGATCATATAAGACAGCTGATTAGCTGAGCAGAGGCTTGAGGGAGAATAAAAGAAGCCAAGAGAGGATAGAAACCAGACTGCTCCAGTGGTTTCCAGCCTATGAAGAGAAGGCTATAATATATTCTCCAGACTAATAAAACTGTTCCTGATAACAGTTGCCTGTAAATTCTGATGCTGATAAGAACCAATTAAGCTGTGATAAAATGGACGCAACGATATTTATAGCTATTTAATACAGATTTATAGATATGACAATGCTCAGTGATATAAACCCCTTGGATGCTGTTTAGAAATGTGTGGTGCTTCAGCAGATGAGATTATGTTCTTTGATGGATAGATGGTTATGGATATCATATAAGGGACAGGATTCTGTATGACTTAAAGCCTGTATGTCTATATAATGCTAACAGACAGTGGAAAATATGAATGAACCCCATGATACCAGAAGATGCATTGGCATCTTAGCATTTTGTCCTATATGCCATGTAGGATCTTATCCTATATGTCATGTTATGTAATATAATGCAAGCAATGTGCCCAGACATTGACGTGTCTGTGTTTCTCTCTAAGAGAAATGTATATATTTGTATATCCATGACTGTATATAGTAAATAGTTTAAGAGATGATCAAAGAGCCTGTCCATTCCCCATATAAATATCCTACAGTTCCAAGATTTAAGAATGCTTAAGTGGAGTTTTGAAGTTAACTCTGCCTGTCTGATTTTTACCACCATCACAAGTGCATATTTAGGTGGCCAGAAGGTGATGATGGGACCCAAAACAAAATCCAGATCCAGAATGATTTGGATACAGATCCAAAATAAAATCCAGATTATCTGACAAATGACAAAGAACCCACAATCCCTCTGTCTAAAGACAAAAGGGTAGTGAACCATGCCTGTTTCAGTCTCATGTTATTCTTCCTCACTGGAATTGTTTGCAACTGTGCCTTGAAGCTGGCTTGTTTCCATAATGAAAATTAAGAGTAACTAAAATTTGTCCAAGCTATGGATGGGAAGAAGAGAAGAGAAGAGAACACAGAATGTTGTTGAAAAGTCCATTTCTTTATTGTCAAGAAACTCTGATGAGAAGAATTCTAGTGTGATGAGGATCTTTGCAGATTAAGACTTCTTCTATATAAAAGTTGCACATGGTTGTTCTGCACACACACACACACATCCTGTGCAAAAACATTTCCTATACAGAAAAGGCTGTTTTTTATGGGGAAGCACAATATGTAAATTTTGTCCCAAATAAGTCTCAAACTGTGATCAATCTTTAAAAACTGCAGTTTTCAAATACTTTCTCACAGAAAGTGAAAAAAAAATACTAAAATTCCTTTTTGCTTTCTTCAGGAAAAAAAATTAGCCAAAAATTACATCTTTAAGCCAAATTTAGACATTGTGAAAAAAGCTGTTACAAGGTGAATACATGAGATTGATGCTTACTGCAGGATATCAATGTAAACACTCAGCCATAGTTCTAATACTTTATTCTTAGAAGCATTCATATTAATAAATTGTGGGTTTTTTTCTGCAGTGTGGTCTGTCTGGGAACTGAACTCAGTCGTAATCTGAACTCAACCATAATCTGTTCTTTTTCCAGAAATTTTCAGGCCTTATAGGAGATGCAACTCAACATATTCACATGACGCTATCTGCAAGAAGCACTTTAGAATCTGGAAGGTGTAATAGTGTATGGAATGGTGTGGTTTAGCTTATATTTTGTAGATTTTTCCTAACCTCAAACTGTAAGTGGTTCATTCATACTCTGGAGCATAAAACCCATTTATACCAGAAGAGAAGACAAATGATAATATTCTCAAGCACAGCCGGAGGGGATTTATACTTATATTTTTTTTTAACAGTAGTGGGCGTTTTGTGTATAACTCACCACATATGTCTTGTTAAATTCCCTTCTCTGTTTCATAACGGTGGAAAGTCATTTTGAGTTATTAATCTGCATGTTATGGACACATTTAACAATCTAATCAAGCTCTAAGAAGGAATTCTGGCTGTTATAATAAAGAGCAAAAAATGTCAGCAATAAGAGATTTTTTTTTTTTTTGGAGAACTGATTTCTTTCTATCTTTCTGCACAATATAAACCTTTGTAGGAATGCAGTAGTATTTCCATGTTAAGATTTGCAGCTGTTGGCTTGAAATCCGTATGGATTATTCCATAAACTTTAAAAAGTGTATATGTCTGCATTCATTTTCTGCCACCAATCTGTAACATTGCTTTCTAATGTATTTTTTTGAGTGGGGGGGGGTCTTTTAGAAAAGAACCCAAAAAAATATTACTTTCTAAGAAAATATGCATCATTTAGGGCAAACTAAAATGGCTGCTGTAAAATTACAGACAGTTCTAAATTTTAGAGTCCAGGTTGTATTATAATAATTATTGACTTCAGTGTGTTTCTTATTCTGACTTCTCTTACAGGGATTATAGGGAATTACTAAATGCATTTATTATCTAGCTTTATTTCAAAATATGTCTCTTAAGAGATATTTGACCAGCAATCCCTTTTTGAAGCATTGATACAAAAGATGGCTCTTTTCCTTGCTGAATGATTGACAGCTAGACAAGATAGGAATGAGCCAGAGTTGTTGGAACCAAAGCTCAAATCCAGGTTCTGGCTTATTATTCCACTCATTAGCTAACCTTGGACGAATTGCCACTGTTTTCTTCCATAGCCGTTATGTTTAGAAAAATGAGCTCCTGAAATAGGAGCAGCCATTCAGTTTGAAATTAAAGGCTTTAAGTGAGATCTATGTTCACATATGGCAACTTTTTTGTTGTTTTGTTAAATCAAGACTGCAAATTACTCAATTCATGGATTTTGTGAGAATGACATTGTGCTTACCTGGCAATCAGTGTGATTTCTGTCTGGGATAAATCAGCAATCACTTCATTATGATTATTGAAAGTGCATAAGTAGTTTCCACTAATTGGGGAATATGCTAGGTGTTTCAGATTTTTATGTACAAGGCCAGAAAGAAGATATGTCATTTCTTTGTATTTTTACATTCTCTTGCACTAGTAGTGCATTTGAACACTGAATGATAAGTTCAATGGTAGAATGTGACTAGGATCTGCCTGATCCCCTTTGAAATTCAAAGCTGTGTGTGGATTGATGTGGATTGGCATCATGATGCAGGCAAAGAGATTTAACCCTTTCCAGCATCTCAGGGTCCCTCACATGCCAAATATTGTCCAGCACACTAAATTTGGGTCTTTGGAGACAGTGGCTTGAGTGGTGGATTTTCAGTTGCAAAAATAAAAAGACTTTCTTTGTGTTACAGTCCCAATCTGGACCCCACTATTGCTGTTTTTTGTTAAGGAAAAATAATGGCACATCCAATTTTATATTTAGCATAGCATTCATTTTAAGATATGGTATAGTGGTTTGAGCGCAAGATTATGACCCTGGAGACCAGGTTTAAGTGCGTGGTCAGCATGGAAATCCACTAGATGTCTTTGGGCACATCACACATATTCCACCCCCAAAAAACCTGAGAGAGGTTTGGCTTGGGGTCACCATAAGTTGGAAGTGACTTGAAGGCCCACAAAAACAAAGTTAGTGCTCAGTCACTGTCCTGCAAAAAGCACAATTTTTGTTGTTGTTGTTGTTGATGATGATGATGATGATATTGTGTTATTTGCAGTTGTCCAGCTTTTTGGTCTGCATTGCTTTCCAAGCATCAATCACAGGGTTACTGTACTATGCTTGTTGTAAAATTAATTTTCGTTTCTACTATGAATTCGGTGTCCACAACTGTCTTGATTATGGAAATTGTCTGATTGGTGGGGGAAGGGAGGTAACCACAACTGTCAGCACAATATTTTATACAAACTTGGAGCATTGTTTGCAAAGATCTCAAAAAACAGTGGTAACTTGGCCCATGTCTGCAAAATCTAATGGTACAAGTAAAGTTGACCTTGGAAAATTACATGCAGAGATTAGGAGGAAGTCTCTGGGCTGAAGTCTTTGCAAGGAAACTAAATAGTAAACAATTATCACTGCTAAGATGAATCACAGCTTGGAAAAAGAATGAGATTGAGGTCCCGCATCAAGTATAGTATACATTATTCTAGTAGTACCAATATTGTTAGTCAATAAACCAGAACAATTACTCAGCTTTGACTGATAGTTGACGTTACTTATAATTTGAATGAAATGGAAGTTTGTGGAAACACTTATAACCTTTAAAATTTGTGTCACACTAGATTCCATTTAAAATGGTCCCAAACCAGCCAATTTAAAAATACATGTTTGCAGATTGCTTCCGAACTTGCACATTTTGGTCAGGACATCAATTTAAGTGTAAATATCATTTGGCCAAAACTGGTTCTTTAGTGCTTTAGTGCTTTGAAAAATATATATATATAGAAATCCAAAGTGCTTGTTAGAAAGCACCTGAAGTAATCGACACATTGTTTCCAAGATCTTACTTCAGTCTTTGTTTTTGCTCTATTAGATAACACACCAGGATTGTTGACCTTGTGACTAAGCAAGTCAACTTGCATAGCATAACATCCAGATAGAGAGTAAATTTAAATTATAGTACAGATACACAGGTTTCTTTTTCCTTCTTTTTACAAAACTATTGTTTGAATTCATTTGAATAAACATTGCTTTGACTGCAGTATTCTCCTGAAGGTCTACTGTTATGCCAGTCTTATCCACTTCTGGAAAACAGGGGGAAATATAGCTATTTGTTGCTTTCTGGTGATGTCTGGTGCATGGCATAGAGATTTGGACTTCTGGTTAAGATTTGGGTTCAGATATGAGTCCAACAGGGCAGCTGCAGAATCAGTATGAGCCAAATTAGGCAGTTTTCCAAACTGCTGAACTGGGCTTTGAACTGAATTTTGTGGTGAATGTCTATCCCTATTACAAAATGACCATAGACTTTCCCTTTCAATATTCTAAACTCTGAAAGGTGCTGCTCTTCCTAATGATTGTAACTAAGGTCTTTGTGAACATTCAAGCTTCACCATACATCTAAACTTTCTCAAGGTCTGTAGGCATAGGTATACTTTTATCTTGTTATTTTTGCTCCCAAGAATCTTTTCAAATTGTAGGACAAAACTGATAACGAAACCTAAATCAAAATATCTGTCCCTTTACAGTATTTCATGATAAAAATAAGTTGGTGTCTTTGTGTAAGTGAAGCAAACAGAGGTATCATAGGTGGCCTTTGTCAAATGTAAACATATATACTGGTTTTACTACCATAATGTACAACCATTTGCACAACTGTTTACATTTTTTAAAAAAGTACCTCCATATTCCTATCATGAGATGACATGGATGATTAAAAATAATGCTAATGCTTGCTAAAGTGGGCAGCAGTAGGAAAAGAGGAAGACCAGGGCCATTTCCGCACTAGCCTGTTTTAGTGCTATTATTCTGCTTTCAACATCCTATGGAATGCTGGGGTTTGCAGTGGCCCCTCCCAAAACTGCAAACTCCAGGATTCCATAGGATGTTGAAAGTGGAATAATACCACTATAACAGGCTAGTGCAGAAATAGCCTGGGTAGATGGGCTCAATCAAGGAAGCCACAGCCCTGAGATTTCAAGACCTGAGCAGGACTGTTGATGACAGGATGTTTTGGAGATTTCTCATTTATAGGGTTACCATAAGTCAAAAATGTGACTTGATAGCAATTAATAACGAATGAAAATTTGCACGTGCCATTTGGAATAGCAAGGATACAAAAGATAACTGTACAGCTTCTCTTGGATATAACAGAACATAAGATAGAAACGTGGAAATAAAAAAAAAAAATCAAGGAATTGGTTTCACCTATCTTCCTCAAAAGAATTCATTGTTAATCTGCTTGAGAGAGACAAAGTGTTTATGCGGGTCTATTTCTAGCATAGCCCCAGGGTAACGACCTAATAATCCAAAACTTGGTTTGGATAGTATGGGACCTGTGGTGATGTGTATTATTGGATTCTTTAAATTTTTTTAATGGGCCAATTAAAATCTACTTATTGCCTGAAGTACTATCATTGGACCTTAGGCATCCTTGATTTACCCCAGAAGCTGTAAGGAAGATTGAGAGATTCATTTCTTCCAGACAAGTCTGGGTATTACTTCTCTTTATAGGGCAAAGGATTCTTCAAACAATTCTAAAAGAAGCCCTACCCAGGTATTCAGCTGTATATGTGGAAGCCTAAGGGGGTAGTTGATATGTAAGCATCCTTGGGGAAAGTGAGAGTAGTGTATCTCACAAGCAGGGTAATTAGTGGATGAAACCCACCAAGCACTATGGTACAACATCATTTATATGAATGAGACTGGTGTGGGAAGCACATGGCTCAAGCTGGATGTTGCCTGGAAAAATCCTGGTCATCTAAGGGAGGTGTGAAGTAATGCTGGAAAGGGGACAGGGGCAGGAACTCCTACAGTTGCTCTGTGTAGTATTTCCATTGATTACCAGTTACATGGAATACACTTGATGATCAATTTTTGTGACCTTCTGTGCAGCTTGGATTTTTTTCTACTTTTCTGACAAAAATGTTTCTAATTAAAAAAAAAAGGCACCGTAATTAGTATTTGCAAGCAGAAGGTGAGAAGCAACTACCCCCAGCATGGAGGAGAGGATGACAATTGCAGACTGCAAAATGGAGGAGGAACCAGCTAATACTAACTGCAAAATAGCTGATGTAGGAGGGTATGGCTAAGGTGTGACTAAGGCCACCAGATGGGAAATGACATGAATAAGTGTTCTGTTATTACAGAGACATGCAAAATACCAATGACAATGTTCAGGCATAAGACTGCAAGTACACAGAAGTGGCAGGCAGGGCTTCATCACATCCAGAATGCCCACTCCATCATACCCAGAAGCAGATGAAAGGCCCTCCCTCCCTCCATCCCAACTGCCACTGTCCTGGCCTCAAAGAAGAGACAATATCTGCTGGACTTAGTCCTCTCCCACACTGCAACTCCTTCTCCTTTGGTGTCATGTCTTAATTAGATTGTAATTAGATTGTAATCCTAATAGTGTTTTGTTGTTCTTTTACTTGTCAAGTGCCATGTACAATGATAGTGCTATATAAATGTTTAGTCTGCAGAAGAGAAGGTTAAGAGGGGACGTGATAGCGATGTTTAAATATTTGAAGATATGTTTTCCTCCAGAGACTAGGACAAAGGGTAATGGTTTCAAGCTGCAGGAAAGGAGATTCCACCTGAACCTCAGGAAGAACTTCCTGGCAGTCAGAACTGTCCAGAAGTGGAATATGCTGCCTCGGAGTGTGGTGGAGTCTCCTTCCTTGGAGGTTTTTAAGCAGAGGCTGGATGGCTATCTGTTGGGAGTACTTTGATGTGTGTTCCTGCATGGCAGGGAGTTGGACTGGATCGTCCTTGTGGTCTCCTCCAACTCTATAATTCCATAATTCAATGCATCTATTAAATACAGGATAATAATAATTGCAATGTGCTCAGCAGCAAACATTAAGTGAAACAAGTACTCAGTAATCATATTTAGAAGAAAAATGGTTACCAAACTCTTGTGACTATGAACCTGGTCTTAATGTTCCCAGTCATGGGAATGTAATTGCTTTCAACCAAAGCTAAATGTGAGCCCTGTACAGACCTTTGTTCTCAACACAACAGAAGTTTGGAAAGCTGCTGGGCTTATTGTGACATCTGGGGGTGCAGAGCATTGACACAGTTTAGCCCACCAGATGATGAGGCAAACTGGAGACACAGCAAGAAAGAGCATTTGTTCTGCCTGAGACATGACAGGAGGAGACTGATAAGAGCAAAAGAACAAGGAGAAAGAAAAAAAATGAAGGTGATGACAGGCAGAAAGAACAGGGAGGAAAAGAGAGGGCATGAGGGGAGGGAACAAGGGTGTTTTGAATTCAGATGATGCTCATTATTAAATAAATATATAATTAAACCATCCATTAGTTTCCCCATTATTCAAATCATAATGTTACAAAAACCTTCTTCCTATACAGGGCACTTAGAGCAAATACATGGGGTTTGCAATTCTAGCTGAAACTCAGAGACATTTGCAGTGCTCTTAATTTGACCCCTGCACTCCTGTATCACAGTTGATTAGCACGAGCTTTGTTGTTATCCAGCTCTGAGGAGGCACCATCACCATCATCCAAATGATAATGGGTGGTTGTATAGGTTCATGGAAGGCTGTGTTCTAGTGGAGAGGGAGACAGATTGATGCTGGACATGGAAGGATGGGGAGGGAATTAAATCTTACCCAATGCAGTGTGTAGGAGTGCTCAGCAAGTGCTAAATAATAGTGATGGAAAATAAGTGGATGTCCCAGCTTTCTTTGTAGTTTACAGTGGAGGGGGGAAAAAAAACTCCAGAAAACAAATACCTAAGCCCAGTTTTTGTGCTACCAGACTTCATTAAAAAGACTGAGGGGGCTAGAGACTTATCTCATTTTTATTTGCTTTTAAATTGCCTGATTTGAAAACCAATTACTCTACTTTTGACAGAATAATTGGAAAGATAGAACTCTGACTCTTTGCTGGGTAGGTAAACAAAGTAACAAAATATAAGCTAATTGGTTGAAAGGAAGCGCTGTCTTTTTTCTCCTTTTCTGAAACTTGGAAGGTTGCTTCCAATATGTTTTAAGAAGCAAGGGTCTCATATAAGTAGTCATTATTCTGATGTTGCATTGTTTGGGCAGCTCTTTAATCCTCCAATATCCTAGCTTATAAAACTGAGCATCAATGAAGCTAATTGCATCAGAAATGGCCCCAAAACCTCACAAGCATTGCAAATTCATAAATAAGAGCACCAATTAGCCATTACTACTATAAAGCACTATCTTTCTTGTCACACACAGTGGAAAAACTGTCTCTAAATGCAAGAGAAGTGTTTGTGCAGGGGGAAAACAACTCTATTCTGCTCATAGCAATTCTTTTACTTACAACAAATAACTACTTCAAGACAGCAGGGTGAAGTCCCTGACAGCCATTTTGAATGGTTTCCACCTCATGGTGCTGGCCAAGAAGCAGTTAGTACATTTATTCTTAGATAATTTATATGAAACTTAACCTAAGGAAACTGGGGAGCTGATGTCTGAGTGGGTAGTATCTGTATAATTTAGTCTTCCCATGTGGTTACAAGAGCAGCACGGGAAAATGCTATTGGGAAATGGCTCCCAACTGCTAAAATTAACTGGGCCTAGTATTTCATTCTCATATTTCCTGCCAAGGGAAGCTAGGCTGGTTCATTCCAGGTTGCCCTGCTGTCAGGCAAAGACCTTTCTCATAGACAGGCCATGGACATTTAACCTATGTTGCTAGTGATGAAGATCATGAGTCTTTTAATGCTGTTTTCTTTCATGTTGGGGGCATTCTGTGTTTTAAATCTCATGATGGAAGTCCTTTGGGAGCTATCTATTTGGAATGCCAGTGCAACCTGAGAGTGGTTTGCTAGGCAACAGGAATAGTACCTCAAGAGTGAAACCCAGTACAGTGGTGTGTGTGGCAGGGGCTTATGGATGAGAGGAATTCTATATAAGGCATAGTTTCTGTGTGTCCTAAGCCTGTAGTGAGATATTGGCCAGAGAAGGTGGCTGGTTTGTGTTTAAGTAGCTGAGACAAAGACACAGAAAATTGGTGTCTAAGCTTGGGAATTATTGGCATAGACTCTCAGAGGTTTGAACAGTTTAATGTATCAACACTGTACTGTACATGAACTCTAACAAGATACTTTATTTCCAGTGTTACTATAAAAAATATTACACTTTGTTTGATAAACACTGGATCAGCCTGAGTTATCTAAAGTCATTGATAATACAGAGTGTGCACTACCTTAATTAAACTATTCATTTCTGTGTGAATGCTTAGACCCTAGCCCTGTTAGACAAAAGTTGTGATGAAAGGGTAGAGTGACGGCTAAGTGATATTGACAGGGCACTTTATTAGAGTGGAACTGCCAAACCAATCTATGGAGAAATAAGGGCCTGTCACAAATCCATTCTTGCAGTTTTGCTGTATTTATTTTTATTAAAAATGTACTGCTGATAGCTGCTGGGTGAATGTAGGGAGAAGGGTATGAAATAGGGAAATCTATCCCTTGAAATATGATCATCTGTTTGCCAATGTAGGAATATGGGGAACCTGTTTATACCAGATCAGATCATTGGTCTGTCTAGACAATGGTCCATCTCAGATAATAGGTTTTTCTACAAGACACTCTCCAGACACTTGTGCAACTCAGACTGTTTCCCAAGCTGAGTGACAGGCAAAGTCCTCTTTTTATATGTAAAATATTTTTATTGAAAGTTTTCAGATATGTATAAAAATGATCTACCAGAACCGAACAGCTCAAATCTTGATAAATGGAGAAAAGAGTGAGAAAATCTACAGTACTAGAGGCACTCGACAAGGATGCCCGATCTCCTCTTTATTATTTTTAGTAGCCATAGAAACACTGATTATAAATGTTAAATCAAACAATAAGATTCATGGAGTCAAGGTAAAAGGCGAGGAGTACAAGATTAGAGCCTTTGCTGATGACATAGCTATAATACTAGAGGATCCGATTAAGAGTATTGAAGAGCTGAAAACACTTTTAAAAGAGTTTGGAGAAATCTCTGGATTGAGAGTAAATGAAGAGGAAACAAATCTATTGATAAAGAATATAAATAAAGAAGAGGAGAAGGAATTGACCCAGAAATCAGGATATGCAATCTCTACAAAAGTAAGATATTTGGGAATATATTTGACGAAGAAAAACTCGGAGTTATTTAAGAACAATTATGAAAAAATTTGGAAAGAGACCAAAAATGATCTTCAAAGATGGAAAAAACTGAATTTATCCTTTTTTGGTTGAATCTCTACAATCAAAATGTCAATCCTCCTGAAATTTTTATTTTTATTCCAGACAATCCCAATGATTATCAATGAAAGTGCATTCAATAATTGGCGAAAAGATATCCTTCATTTTATCTGGGAAGGGAAAAAACCCAGAGTGAAATATAAAAAAATGTGTGATATAAAAGAAAGAGGATGTTTGGGCCTTCCAAATTTACACCTCTAGTACCACTCTTGCTGTTTAGAATGGATTAAAGAATGGATCAAGTTGGATAAAGATAAGCTTTTGAAGTTGGAGGGAGAACGACTGGCATTTGGCTGGCATGCCTACTTAGGATACAATAAAGACAAAATACATAGTGAATTCAATAACCATTATATAAGAAAATCACTATTGAAGATTTGGAAAAAATACAGAAGGAGATTATATCCTAAAACTCCTATGTGGCTTTCACCCCATGAAGCTTTTTACAAAAATGAAAATATATTTTATGTAAGATGGAGAATATTTAAAGATATGACAAAGATAAATGGAGATGAAGTGGAGTACAAAACACAGGACAAAGTTAATAAAGATGGTTTAAAATGTCACTGGTTGCTTCATAGACAATTAAAAGAAAAAATGGAAGATTGAGAAGAATTTGAATGGGTTTTAAACTGAAGGAACGGAATTTGATCAGATGATATTTTAAGAAAAATTGAAATTGATCTCCAAAATATACAAATTCCTTCTTAGGTGGGAGACTGAGGAGGAAATTATCAAAGAATCTATGATTCAGTGGACATGCAATGTAGGCCACCCAACTGAATATGCAAAATGAGGAAAAAATTGGAATAAGAATATAGGATGCACTGCAAATCAAAATATAAAAGAAAATGTATATAAAATGTATTTAAGGTGGTATTTACCTCCTGATAAATTGGCAAGAATGTATAAAAATGTTGACAATAAATGCTGGAAATGCAAAGATGAAAAAGGAACATTCTACCATATGTGGTGGAATTGTTCCAAGGCCAGAAGATATTGGAAAACAATCCATTTGGAGACAGAGAAAATTCTGGGTATAAAATTACAAATGGAACCAGAATTATATTTGTTGGGTCAGATTGATGAGAAAATTGAAAAAAAAATATATGGAAAACTGCTATTTTATATAACCACTGTGGCTAGAATTATATATGCCAAGAATTGGAAACAACCTGATATCCCTAATGAAGAAGATTGGTTAATTAAACTCTTAGATATGGCTGTAACCTATAAGTTAACTGCCTTAGTAAGAGGAACACTGTTGGGACCATTCATAAAAACATGGGACTCTTTAATACAATATTTAAGAAACAGATGGGGAAACCAGCGATAGAGAACTTTACAGATTAAAATTAGATTTAAATAGAAGACATTGTATAGATAAATTCTTTAAGAAATGTGAGTGAATAATTAAATGACTTGGTATATTTGAGCTTATATGAAGCCAGAGGATGTTATCTATTTATGATAAAGATCAGACTGTTTTATATATAAGATAAATGTGAAATGAAAATCTGCCGAACAAATTGTCAATAGTTCTTACTGTTAAATATTTGGATATCTTGTTTTGTGTTACAAAATATTATGTATATCACATATTATACTTTTTATTTTTATTTATATTTTTTCTTTTTTATATCTTTTTTTCTTTTGGAATATTGATATTCTTATTTTATTATACAAAATCTGTTAATAAAAATTTTTAAAAAAAGTTCTCAGGCCATTTCCACACGCGGCGAGGGAATCGCTCCCTGCCACTACTCACCGGATCTTCTGAGGGTCTGGTCCTGTCCGGAGTGAGAAGGAGCAGTGCGTGGTTGTAGATCTGCGCTGCTCCAGCATCCAAAATGGCGGCTTCCAGTTGGTCGTGGGTCTCGACCAACCGCTGAAGCTTGCCAGGCTAAAGCCTGCCCTCCGCAGGTCGCAGGCTCGCATTGGTGCAAGCCTGCGAATCTGCATCAGAGAGCAGGCATGCAATGGCGTGCGCAGGCATTTTGAAAGACCGAAAAAATCAGGTCTTTCAAAAACACGTTGGAGGACCACTTGGGTTCATTCTGGAGTGGACTGAGGTGCGGATCTATGGTAAGTAGTCTGTACCCAGTCCACTCCAAGGTGCAGACCTCCTCCATTGTACCGTTTTACTTACCCCGTGCGGAAAGGGCCTCAGATACACTAAAATTCTGCAAATAGACAAAGGGGGAAAAATAAAAATAAAGGAAAAATAAAATAAAATAGATAAAAAGATGACTTCCATTCTTCCTTACAACCGTCTACACACTGGAATTATTTCAAGCCTCTCTAAATAAAAATCAGACAGATCTCTTCTTTCCATACTCTGTTATATTTTTCTACATGGCCAAAAATATTTTTCTTTTCCTAAGGCGGACAAATTTAGCATAAAAATATCCATCAATATATTTCTGTAATCCTATCAAACATCTAAGGCTTTACATCATATTACATCATGATATGCAGTATTCCGTTTTCTCTCTTTTAATAATGACAACTTGCTAACCAAAGTACATAATATCAATCCTTACTAAGTATAGCTATAAATCTCTTACATGTTATAAAGCATCTCTAAATCCATTCTATCTTTAAACTCTCTTATAACTTTATAATTTCCATTGCATTTAAACTCCAATATTTCTATTAAATTTCATCATGTAAAGTTTGTTTTCAAAATAATATCCATGTCCAATTCTCATTGTCTTATATATGTAACTAAATCTTATAACTTTATTCAGCCAGAAATTATTTCTTCTATTTCATTTTGAATTTAATTCTAGCTTTCTTCTCCCCCTGTCCTAACTGTGACTTTTCTCTTCACCTCCTCAGATTCTCTGCTTTACGCTTTATTATTTCCATATTCTTACAATTTTCTGCTTTAAAAGAATTATCTTGAGACAGAGTACTGTCCTTTTTCATCTTATTCTCCCCCCATTCTTCAATCTTAAAGGCCAGTCTTTTCATTAAATTGAGATGAGTTTTCTTTTTCCATCTTCATAAACTTCTTGGTCGTCAATTCCCCCTTTTCACTACCTCACTGCACTGTAATTCCCATTTTATAACCCAGTACTGCTCGAGCCCTCTTTTCTTCAATTTTACAGGCTAATTCCTCCATTGAATCAATTTGAATTTGTTTATCCATACAAGTTTTCACTATTCATCATTTCTTGATTTCCCATATTTCATTGCATTACATTGTGCAACAGTTCTGTTTTAAATCCAGCAATCTCCTGTCTCAGGTCTTCTGTCAAATCTTTTCACAGTCTCTTCATCACATTTGGAAATTCTGGATCTCTCAAAAAATCAATCTCAAACAAGAGTTGCTATAAAAAAGTTGTTGTTGGGGTTCCATCTTTCTCCAATTTATCACTCAGACAGTTAACAATCAGATAGTTTTCTTGCTGCCATCCAGTTACAGACAGTCTTATTTGCTTCTAATAGGTAATGCCTTCCCTTTTCCATGGTGTAATTTCTGTTTACTAAAATTCAGTTCAGTCATGTTAGTAAAGAAAATCCAATCCATACACAAAAATGCATGCTCTTAAATCCTTTGTTATGTCCCTTTGAGCATATCAACCTCTAGTCTTTTTATTTAAGTCCCAGTCTTGTGGGGTAAACACACTTGCTCAGTTCTTAGTTGCAAAAAGAAGGCAATTTGACAAGGCTTTCCATTTGACCATCTTAACTAGAAGAGTTCTTCACTTACTTGATCCCAAGGTTTTATTTAAGAATTTTAAGAAAGCAGGTGCTGACTTAGTGTCCATCAGATCTCTCAAATCAGAAGAGCTGTATTTCATGGCTCAGTCCTCCTCCATTCATTCTGTGTTTACTCATGAGTAAACACAAGTAATGAGAACTCTGGACACTTGTGGAGAACCGTCTTGCTGCCCCTTTAATGCAGGGTTAATTTCGCCAGCCAAAGATCCCTCTGGATGGCAATTTCACTATGAAAGCTGTCTTTGCTGCAGAGCACCAGCAAGAATCATCAGTCCAGTATTCCAGTAGGTGAGTCTGGGCAAAACACTTTTTAATTTACTTTCTTCCTTCTCCTCACTATTACTATTAGTATGCCCATCAGCTCTGTACTCAAGCCTAGATAAA
Source organism: Cyclura pinguis (assembly GCA_030412105.1). Classification (NCBI taxonomy): domain Eukaryota; kingdom Metazoa; phylum Chordata; class Lepidosauria; order Squamata; family Iguanidae; genus Cyclura; species Cyclura pinguis. The sequence goes on along the minus strand of CM059601.1, from coordinate 87,453,191 downwards.
GCGCATTAGTAGTAAATAACTGAGAAAGAGAAGGGGTTTAAATAATCTTCAGATCCTGCCATGGCTCCTTTGCAGGTGGACCGCTATGTGGAAACCGGTATTGCTGGCTGTTCAGCTACTGCTTGGTTGAAATGGTCTTAAAACATAGTTGTCAGCCAGGAGCTGAGAACACTGCTTACATATTTAGTATAAAAATAACATCTTTTAATACAGAACATATTGAAATATTGTCAGAGGAGGTGGAGTCATTTTTTTAAAGCCTATGAATTAGTTATCAGGCAATCTGGTTTTAAATTCAACAATAGGAAATGGCAGGGGAGTAATCACAACAAATTTTGCCTAAAATTTAAAATAATAATATAAGAAACACCTTGATAGCTTGGTTTATAGTTAAGATTTTTATGGATTATGCGTAGACATAATTCCAGCCCTCTGGGTTGTATTCACTTACTTCTGAATGTTTCTGTTACATTATGACATTAAGCCAAATCCTTAGTGCTTATTTAGCATTTGAATTCCAAAGCAATCTATTGTAGAGATTGCCTTTTTTATGTTCATGTAGTTCTAAACTATGCAAATATTTATTCCTGAAAGGTTATGATTGCTTTAAATCAAACAAGCATATTGGGTTAGCATTAGGTATATTTAAATTAAGCCATTCTGTATTATCCATACATAGGAAATTTGAAAATATATATTTAAAAATACTGTAGATACAAACTGTGAGTTAATTTTTATACATATATAAAAAAGAGTGAGACAGAAATACTCCGTTTATGTTAATGTAGTTAGCTGTACAAAATAATGATCTTTTTTTTCAAAAAGTATGATGCATAAAGTGTGTCTAAACACTGTAACATGGAAAGTGTTCAACACTACTATGAAAGATTTTATAATGTTTCCATATACCTAAAAAGGAACCATGTAGAACTCTCTGGGTGCATCTGCTTTTTTAGTGTAATTAGTATGAGATGACACTTTCACATTCTTGACATCACTGAGGGATTCTTTTGCCTTCACCCACTGAAGGAAGAGATCAAAGACCTTCGCTCTTTACTCCATTGTGTGTTTATTCTCAATGTAAACCTCAAAATTCACATCTCCCAAAGCCTTCTGGAGTGCATGTGGGAACTGTTGTTGCACATCTTTTTACAGATTTGGGATGGTGGAGGTAATTCGACTGATATTGTCCCACTTCAGATGTCTGTTCATATGCTTCTTAACTCAGCTGAAGGTGTTCATGTTAACCTATAAAGCCATTCAGAGCCTGGATCCCACACACATCAAAATGTTTCTGTGTTGGTCTTCATCCTCAGTTACTACTCCACGTTCAAATGCCATACAAAATGAGAACTTTTGCAGGTTGAAGTGAAGATCTTTACTCCATTGACCTGTGTTTGTGTGTATACATGTGTACAAATATACCTTTTCCACTGTAAGTTAGTTTTGTTTGCTCATGGGGCCAAAGTGGATTAAGGTTAATTAAATTAAATGCATCCCTTAACAAATGTGTATAGCAGCTGCAGGGTAGTGTGTTCAAGCCAGCCAGATAAGAACAACAGGGTGGAAGTGTGGAATGTGGAGTTAAAACTTGTCCGTGTTTTACATCCCAACTGCTGTTTACATTCAGGGAAATCACAACGGAGAGCTTCCGTTCCAGACCATAAGTAAAAACATTCTGGGGATTTTCATCAGAAACTTGGAGGAGAGGGTTAAACTACCCTTTCCTGCCAGGTACCTCTAATGCTTTTTACCTCCATCCTGTAGTTATTGTGCTTATTCAGAAGCAAATGAACAGTAATAATGTTTGCGTGGTTAAAGGGACATCCGGTTTGTCTATTATTCTGTTTCCCTCTGTGTGCTATCTGTTGAGTTGCTTTAATTTATTCTTGTGCCTGGTCATAAATGCTTGGAAGGCTATCATGATCATTGTAATCATCATCCCATATGCCAAAGCTGCTTATACTGTTTTCATTGATACATCTGTTACTTTTGTTCTAGTGGTATACAATGGATGGGTCTTGGTACAAAGAGGCTAAGAAGAAGAACAGTCCCACTGACCAGACAGATAGCTAGATGAAGTTGGAGTAACCTCAGAGTGGGGTCAAACTGTTAGATGTTGATGACATATGTGCATGTAATCTGGATATTATATTCATAATATGTCCTTTTGAATTCATTTTGCAAGGGTGTTTCAAGGGGCAAGCATGGTCTCCTTCAACCATTTAGAGGCCAGGAGTGGGTGTAGGACATCTGTGAAGCATCTGGCTGCACTTGGGAGAAAAGAACTGCTGCCGTGCTCACAGATCTCCAAATTACTCACTGGAAATTACTCACTGACAGCTGTAGTTCTTACCTGGCTATAGAAGTGAACCCAGATGCACTGGGATGCTCCATGCCTTCCCTCAGCCATGAGATGCAACCCACCACAGTAAAGCTGACTTCCACAGTGAATGGAAGTGGTAGCCCAAGGGAACAACATGGATGGAGCATTATGTTGTGCCTATGCCAGGCAGGATCTCATCTAGTGTGTGTGTGTATTTGTATATGTGTGTGTTTAAAGCTGGTGGCACACACAAAAAAAGACTTCTACTGAGCGGTAGCTGACATAAGACATCGCTGATCCAGTTTTCCATCTGAACTAACATACTGTATACTTAAGCAAAGTTGTCAATTGGCCCAAGGCAGAAAGGCCAGATGACAGTCTCTTTTTATACCCTTACAGATGATAGAGGCACAGAAAATGGTGAAAATGGTGACATTAGTTTAAGTGTTAAACTGTTATATTTCCTTTTACAGTTCCAATTAAAATAGTAGTTTAAGGGCCAATTAATACTTAATCACTTCCAAAAGCTCATGCTGTTCTTAGAATATGAATAAATGCAGAAATCAGTTTGAAGAAACCTGGCTGGAAGTGGGGGAACAATGATGTGACTGTATCTCACATGAATGGTAGTCTGTATGAGGGTCAAACCAAAGATTATGTACAATATGTGTCATGTAAATCCATCTCTGTGGTATTGTTGCGTACTCAAAAGTAAGTATGGGGTACTAATCCTAACATTCATTCAGAATTTCAGTGTGTTTCAGTGAGTAGCAAATTAAATAGGGTCTCTAATTTTTTTTCTCCAGTATCCCAGTCAGTACAGTATGAACAGCCCTGTGATTCTGCATTACTGATGCTGCTGCATTCGAGAAGGACAAAATCTAGGCCTAGGACCACATGCAGCTCTCAAGGCTTTTTAAAATAAAATGAAATAAAATAGTCTTCTGCCAAACAGGGGGTTGAAATGGATTTTACAAGGGGACTTTGAAGGCAAAGCCCAGTTTTACCTTTTTCTTTTTATTTGTTTTGAAATATTTTTATTAAAGATTTTAATTAAAATTTTTTTAAAAAGCCTCCCAACTTCCAAGCTTGTTTTCCAGTTGAATCTACGTGTATCCATTCCATTCATACATAGTTGTTGCTTACTCAAGGGATTTGTTACATCTTACATTGTTAGACAATTGCTTTGTTACTTTACTACCTTGTTACATTGTTACATTATTATTTTACCTTGCTACATTATTACATTGCATTACTTACAATCTTGTTTTATTCTTATTTCACCTTTTTCAATTTAACTATCTAGACTATCAGGTCATTTCCAGAGGAGAGAGCAGAAGGTGAGCTGCATCTGAGAAGACATCTTGACCGAGTGTCTTTTACAGGCTTCTGGGGCTGAGTTTGATTGTTTGTTTGTTCGTTTGTCTGTTTTCTCTGGCCGTGTGCTCTCCCTGAGCACATGGTCTAACTGACTAGCTAGGGGGAGGAGCTAGCAGCTATTAGTCCTGGCTGACTCGCTGACGAGCTAGAGGGAGGAGTTAGCAGCTCTTTATCTCTGCTCCCAGCGGCCTTCAAGCTCATTTCCAGAGGATAGAGCAGAAGGTGAGCTGCGTCTGAGAAGACATCTTGACCGGGTGTCTTTTACAGGCACTACCTAACCTTAGGAAGACTTAATTGCTTCTTCCTTGAAGCCATCCAGACTCAATCTGCCTGTCCACAACATCTAGGTAGGGTTGGCACCTTGAGGGAGTAATTATAAGCACTATATTATTGCACCCTCTCTTTTGATAGATTGACAATATGAGCTTTGCAAACAGGGGGTTGAAATAGATTTTACAAGGGGACTTTGAAGGCAAAGCCCAGTTTTACCTTTTTGAATTTAATTATCTAGACTATCAGGTATGGAGGGGAAGGGAGCTGCTGCGGTCACTTGCCACAGTTGTGGCATATTTCTTTTCCTGCCGCAAGACATCTTTGGGTAAACCTGCAGCAAATGCAAGCTGGTCAGCCTCTTGGAGAAGATTCAACAGCTGGAGGCACACATTTCAAATCTTCACATTATTAGGCAGGGAGATGAGTTCTTGAATAGGGCTGAGAGGACCTTCTTGAAGACAGAATGCACAGAGGAGCTAGTGGACAAAGAACCGGTTCACGAAACAGGGAGACAGACGCTTGGAGGAATGTGACACGCAGGAGTAGAAAGCCAAGGTGCCATACAGAGACTCTTGAGCTACAGAATCGCTTCCAAGTTCTTGACTTTATTAATGACAAAGTGGAACAGCAGGAAGAGGTCATGGAACGTCATCCGGAGGAAATCCAACATCAGCAACAGCAACCCCAACACCAGCAGAACAGCATCCAACAGCATCAGCACCAACACTCTCAGCACGAACAGAAAGTTCAGGCGGCTGCGAGGGAATCTGCTCGTCGAGTAACCCCGGACGAGCCTCAAAGGAGACGAGTTCTAGCAGTTGGGGACTCTTTGCTGAGAGGAACGGAACTGATCATTTGCAACACGGACAGAATCAATTGTGAGGTATGCTGTCTCCCTGGAGCCAAAATCAATGACATAACAGAGAGGCTAACAAGACTGGTCAAGCCCACTGACCGTAACCCCCTCCTTGTGGTTCATGTCGGAACCAATGACACGGCGAGGCACAGCTTTCACCGCATCACGAAGGATTACGAGCTTATGGGTAGGAAGCTGAAGGACCTTCGTGCACAGGTTGTCATTTCATCTCTTCTCCCAGTGGAAGGACATGGCCCACGAAGGGAAAGAAGAATAGTGGAGATCAACAACTGGTTCCGAAGATGGTGCCTCCAGGAGTGATTCGGATTTTTAGATCATGGCTTCCATTTCCACGAAGATGGTCTTCTGGCAAGGGATGGCCTGCACCTTACAACCTTCAGCCAGAACATTTTTGCTAACAGTCTTGCAAAACAGATTAAGAGGTCTTTAAACTGAGTTTGACTGGGTAGGGGGACAGTATTATTCTGGGCAAGGATTCAGTGAGTACTGTGAAAAATAGCCCACATGATATAGATAGAGCAGGCCAAGTAGAACTAGAGGCTAACAGGGAAAGGGAAGGTAACTTTAGTACAGAAATTCCACAAAGGGCACATCGTCTCAAGTGTCTCTACACTAATGCATAGAGCATGAGGAATAAGCAAGAAGAACTCCAATTCATAGTACAACAAAATAAATATGATTTAATAGGCATCACTGAAACCTGGTGGGATGACTCTCATGATTGGAATGTAGGAATGGGGTGTGTGTGTAATCTATTTCGGAGAAATAGATCAAACAGGAAAGGAAGAGGAATAGCCTTATATGTCAAGGATGTTTTCACCTGTGAAGAGATCCAGGACTACTTAAATCTGGGAAGCCAAGTCGAGAGCATCTGGGTGAGAATTAAGGGAGTGAGATACAATAGGGATCTGACTGTGGGGGTTTGCTACAGGCCTCTGGGCTAGCCTGAGAACTTGGATGAGGCCTTCCTGGAGCAGATGACCACACATTCAAAAATGAGAGATGCTGTGATAACTGAAGCCCCTGTCAGAGCTGCTGATGACGAGCAGCAGCTGTTGGTCCCTGTGGCTCTGGCTGGAGATGAGTCCTGCAACTCAAGAGCTCCCCCTGCTGCCATGGACCAAGCAGGCTTGGATGTTCCTTTGCCTGCTCCTTTAGAGCAACAGGGATCCGATTTGAAAGATGCTTTGGAACCTGTAATGATCAACCCACAAACAAGGTGGAGATTCAAGAGAGCTGAGCAAAGGGAGGCTTCCTTGAGTAAGTTCAAGAAGCAGTGACTAGCCACACGTGTGTCTTGGGCTATATAACTGCCTGCCTGGAAGCTTTCGTTTGCTTGTGGCAAACTTCTTTCAAGCCCTCCTCTTGCCTGTTCCTTGCTCCCAGCACCCAGTTCCTGCTACCTTGAATTGATCTCTGGACTCTTGGCCCTCGGGTTTTGGAACTCTGACTCCGGCTTTTGCTTGATGCTCTAGTAATAAACTCCCTCATGTAAAGTGCTTGCTTTTCTCCTCCTGGCTGGACTTTGCTGGCTCTCACACTCCGTTCTCCGGGCTGGCTCGCCGCCCAGGTCTCTGACCTTGACAGTCGCCGTGTTAATGGGAGATTTCAATTCTCCTGATATTTTTTTGCAGTCAAATTCTGCAAAGGCCACAAGGTCCAACAGTTCCTTGCTTGCCTTGCAGACAATTTCATGGTCCAGAAGGTGGAAGAGGCAACAAGGAAATCAGCTATTTTAGATCTGATCCTGACCAACAGGGATGACCTAGTTGATGAGGTGGAGGTGGTGGGATCCTTAGGAGGGAGTGACCATGCTCTTTTGGAGTTTGTCATTCAGTGGGAAGGAGGAGCCGAGTGTAGCCAGACACGCATCCTAAACTTTAAGAAAGCTGATTTTTCTAAACTTAGGGAGTTACTTGCTGAAATCCCATGGTCAAGAATACTGAAAGAGAAAGGAGTTCATGATGGATGGGAGTTTCTTAAAAGCGAGATGCTGAAGGCACAATTGAAAACTTTGCCAATAAGGAGGAAAAATGGCAGGTGTCTAAAGAAATCGGAATGGTTGATGAGAGAACTCTCAGCTGAGCTAAGAGTTAAAAGAAACATGTACAGGAAATGGAAAAATGGTGAAACCACCAAAGAGGAATTCAATAGCCAGGAGGTGTAGGGAGAAGGTGAGAAAAGCTAAAGCGCAGAATGAACTCAGGCTTGCCAGAGGCATCAAAAACAATAAAAGGGCTTTTTTAGATATGTCTGCAGCGAAAGGAAAAACAAGGAAATGATAGGATCACTGCGTGGAGAAGGTGACCAATTAATAACGGGGGGAAGAGAGAAGGCAGAACTACTCAATACCTTCTTTGCCTCAGTTTTCTCCCAGAAGGATAGAAGTACCCAACCTGGGGTGTGGGGAGCAGGTGAGGAAGGGGGGGGAAATGCAGCACAGAATAAGTAGAGAAGTAGTACAGGAATATCTGGCTAAACTAGATGAATTCAAGTCCCCAGGGCCAGATGAATTACATCCAAGGATATTAAAAGAACTGGCAGAAGTCATTTCTGAACCACTTGCAATAATCTTCCAGAACTCTTGGAGTACAGGAGAAGTCCCAGCAGATTGGAGGAGGGCAAATGTTATCCCCATCTTCAAGAAGGGGAAAAAAGATGACCCTAATAATTATCGCTCGGTCAGCCTGACATCAATTCCAGGAAAGATCCTAGAGCAGATCATTAAACAGTCAGTTTGTAATTACTTAGAAAGCAATGCCATAATCACTAGAAGCCAGCATGGATTTCTCAGAAATAAGTCATGCCAGACTAATCTTATCTCTTTTTATGATAGGGTTACAAGCTTGATAGATGAAGGGAATGCTGTAAATGTAGCATATCTTGACCTCAGTAAGGCCTTTGACAAAGTTCCCCAAGACATTCTTGTAAAGAAGCTAGTGAAATGTGGGCTGGACAGGGCTACTGTTAGTTGGATTTGTAATTGGTTGACCGACCAAACCCAAAGGGTGCTCACCAATGGCTGCTTTTCATCTTGGAGAGAAGTGACTAGTGGGGTGCTACAGGGTTCTGTCCTGGGCCCAGTGCTATTCAACATCTTCATCAATGACTTGGATGAAGGAGTGGAGGGCATGCTGATCAAATTTGCAGATGATACCAAATTTGGAGGGGTTGCTAATACACCAGAGGACAGGATCAAATTTCAAAAAGACCTTGACAGATTGGAGAACTGGGCCAAAGCTAACAAAATGAATTTCAACAGAGAGAAATGTAAGGTCTACACTTAGGCAGAAAAAATGGATTGCACAAGTACAGGATGGGGGACACATGGCTGGATAGCAATATGTGTGAAATGGATCTAGGAGTCTTGGTAGATCACAAGCTGAACATGAGTCAGCAGTGTGATGCAGCAGCCAAGAAAGCCAATGCGATTCTTGGTTGCATCAATAGGAGTATGGTGTCTAGATTGAGGGAGGTAATGGTACCACTCTATTCTGCATTGGTTAGGCCTCATTTGGAATACCGTGTACAGTTCTGGGCACCTCAATTCAAGAGGGATATTGACAAGCTGAAACGTGTCCAGAGGAGGGTGACCAAAATGGTGAAGGATCTGGAAGACATGCCCTATGAAGAATGCCTCAGGGAGCTGGGTATGTTTAGTCTGAAGAAGAGAAGGTTAAGAGGGGATGTGATAGCCATGTTTAAATATTTGAAGGGATGTCATGCTAAGGAGGGAGCGGACTTGTTTTCTGCCGCTCCAGAGACTAGGACAAGGAGCAATGGATTCAAGCTGCAGGAAAGGAGATTCCACTTGAACCTCAGGAAGAACTTCCTGAGGGTCAGAGCTGTCTGGCAGTGGAATATGCTGCCTTGGAGTGTGGTGGACTCTCCTTCTTTGGAGGTTTTTAAGCAGAGGCTGGATAGCCATCTGTTGGGAATGCTTTGATGGATGTTCCTGTATGGCAGGGGGTTGGACTGGATGGCCCCTGGGGTCTCTTCCAAGTCAATGATTCTATGGTTCAATCCAGAGTTCCCAGAATGACTTTTTGGTAGCCAGAAAAGGGTGAATTGATTCTCCTCAAGCTCTTCACTGGTGGTAATTCACCTTCTAAACAAGTTTATTCAACATAAAAAAAAAGTTTTCAAAACCAGGGACCATTTGACACCACACTATTATAGCCCTATGACTGCACTTTAACTGCCATGGCAACATCCTATGGAATCCTGAAGTTGGAAATTTAGGGAAGGTTTTAGAATTCTGAGAGCTAGTGTGGTATAGTGACTTCACAACAACAAGAACAACAACAGCAACAACTTTAGAATTCTCAGCCACTGAATTCCTTTAGTGCCTCCTCAAACTAAAAACCCTGGAATTCCACAGGATGGAACCAGGGCAGTTAAAGTGGAATCATCATAGTACTTTTAATTGAGAAAGAGCCTCAAAAATAGATTTGTTTTGTTCAGACATCCTTTTGTTTCCACTTTTTTTGTTATTGTTGTTGGTGTGTGTATGTAAGGGGGCGGGTGTTGTTGGATTTCTGTGCAGTCCCTGTAGGGTTTCAAGGGAGAAAATTGCCCCCTGAACTTCCCCTAGTTGCCCTTCCTTGTTCTATGACACTTACTTACTTTTGGCAAGTAGTCTGTTTCTTGAGTTTGTTCCTAACAACCTTTGGTCTACAATGCAGAGTTATATAGCTCTATTTCCTTTATTTTCTATTGATTTTCTTGCTCCTGTGCAAAAAGGGACAAAATTAATTTTGAGAACCTTTGGCTTGGGTCGTCTAAAGGCAGAAATTTCAATCTTCTAGGGGAAAGAATATTAAGGAATGAGCACGAACTTGTCATTTAGGCTTATCTGTAATATCTTTGGAGGTTATTGTGTGACTTTCTTGTTGCTTTTTGCTGTAGCACATGAAACTAAAATTTGGTTGTTAACACCAATAATGACACTATTCTGTATGAAAAAAGAGCCTCAGTAATTCTCTAGAAGATGTCAAGCCTCTTAGTAAAAATCACTTATGATTTCTGAGTACATGTACAAGCAGGTAATTTGAGCCAGTGAATAATGAAACTTCATACAAATTTACAAAATCTTATGGAAGAGTCTACAAAAAAAAGTTAGTTCTTATTTGGTTAGTTAGTTGGCTTTGACCTGTTTATCATTATATGAAAACTCACTTTGCCATGTTTCCATTTCTAGACATTTGCTGTGGCATATTATTGTACTTATTTGCTAATTTTAATTTTCAAATTTAAAATAAAAAAGGACAAGCACCAAACAATATCCTATTGTGTTTGTTTGTGCGTCTGTTTGTTTTAATTGTTATTTTGTATTTCACTTTGCATTTTATTGCAGTTACCACCTTTCCTTTGGTGGAAAAGTGAGTGTGAGTGTGAAAAAACCCTTGTCCCTGGTTGGCTCCACAGTGCCAGCCTATAGAAGCCTGCCACTCATACTGCTCTCCCCCTCCCACCCTACTTAATCCCTTTCTGGATTGGCTTTCTGGGCTGTACGGTGATCCCTTTTATGAGGACTTGTGGCCACGTTGTTATATGGGTTCTTTATGGCAGGTGTGGCCTGACTCTTTACCAGGCTTTATAGAGACATCCAGAGACAGTTGTGATTTTTTTTCCTTTAAAAAAAACAAAACAAACCTATAGATTTATTGAAACTCAGTAACACAATTCATTAATTCTTGAATATTCTATGCTTGCACTGCAGCTTCAATATCAGACTCAAGTCTGCTTCCTGACTAACTGTTCTGTCTCTCTGAAATCCACACCCAGTATCTGTCAGATCCAAAACTCTGTCTGATTGTGCTCAAAAACCCATCTGCTCTCACAGAGATAGCCTCTCTGTTTTTATGTTCTTTTCATCTGCAGCCTTCATAGCACTTCCTGAACTACAGTTGCCTTCAGTCAGGCCAGCACTCCTGTTGTTCGGGTCACTCCCAAACCCTAAAAAACCATGTGGAGCCAGACCTAAAATATTAGGTCCACATGGACTACCCTGAGTAGTCTCTGAGATTGTGGGTGAATGCTGAATCAGCCTGGAAAGGTTCCCAACTTTGGCCAAAGGGACTTCCCCCTCAGAAAGGACACAGTCAAAACCACTTCTTACATGAACAAAGAGAAGGACTTGGAAACTAACAGAGCTGCTTATAGCCTGTTTGCTTTAATGGCCATTTCCGCACCGGGCTAGTAAAACGGTGCAGAGTGACCTCTAACGGAGGTCTTCTGCATCATAGAGTGGACTGGGGTGGACTGCTTTCTGTAGTTCCATACCTCACTCCACTCCGGAGCGACCGGAACTGGTCAAGCGGTGTGTTTTTTAAAAACCTCTTTTTAGAGGTTTTTAACAATCGCTGAGCGTGCAACCCTGTGCCGCTCCGTCGCCCAGCTCCGGAGCAGATTTGCAGGCATGCGCAAGTGCGTGCCTGCAGATCTGCTGGGGGCGGGCTTCCGGCTCGCGAGCTTCTCCGGTTGGTGGAGAGCCTCCGCCAACCGGAAGCCGCCATTTGGGACACCGGAGGACTGTGGAGCAGTGAACTCGTGCTGCTCCTCGTGGCGACGGACTCGGTCAGCCAGAAAACAAAGCTGGTAAGCTCTGTTTTCGGCTGTTTCCCCCCACACATGTGGAAAGCACCAATGTTTGCATTTCAAAGTACAAACCTCTCAGGTTACAACCCCATGAGGGAATACCTCAGTCTCAGTTTTGTCTTGATGCTTTATAGAGAGATGCTACAGGATACATTTGAATAGACAAAATGGTTTGGTGATGGAGCAGAACAAACTCCACTGTCATGGGTTTGTTAGATCCAACTGGAGGAAATGGAAAGCAGTAAAAGAGTACAGACAAAATAGTGTTTCCCATCTTTTCCCTGGTCTACTCTGCAGGGCTGCTAGAGATCCAGTGCCCTGGACAGTTCAATTCACAGATGGTATTGTCTGCTTAAATGTCTAAGCTAAAGAATCTCTGTCTCTCTGCATTTGCTTAACTAAAGTTCCTCCATCTTGAATTCTAGTCAGCTTTAAAGGTTGTTCGTGTTGTTAGCCCCTTGTCTACTTAAAATTATGCTGATATTAATTGGCAAAGCCCAGCACTCTCTGTAACACCTTCACAGTGAAACACAAGGGTAACACATTAGAACAACTGTGAAGGGCAGATGATCTTATTGTCACCATATCAGTTGTCAGCTGGTCAAGGCAATTTTTCTGTGCCCTCCCCCTCTCCTACAATAGTTCCTCCCATTATCTACACTGCAAAGTATTGCTTTCTTTTGAGTCAATAATTCCTATTTGTTTAGCAAAAGATGCAGTGCTGTGTTTATTCAATGTAAGAGTGCAAAAGTAACCGAAAACATTCTGAGCACCAAGAATGCCTCATCAGGAGATTATTGCATTTCCTATTCAATCAAACCCTTCTTGTTTTATGAATTTTTTTTAAATGAAGTTTGATCTATTTCAGTTGCTTTTGATAAAAAATCCATGTTTGTCATGGCCATTATGATTAAAGAGCAATGTCACCAGTGGCTATAGAAAGCAAACTCAAGTTTATTACAGCAACTCCTTTAGAGAAAGGTAAGCTCTCATAGGGTGTTAACCTAAATTAGGCTAAGCAGGAACAGGAGAGCAGAGGATCACTTTTGTGTGTGTGTGAGAGAGAGAGAGAGAGACATCGAGTCACCTGTAGACTAGGGTGACCCCCAAGGATTTCATAGGGTTTTCTTAGGAAAGGAATACATTTTCACTTTTTTTCTCTTTCTAAGAGTAGTATTTTATATTGTTGAGATTCATTTTTTTTTTTAGTTTTGGCCTGGCTCTCAAATTTGTTAAGATCATTTTAAATTCTTATCCTGTCCTTTGGGGTGTTAGCTATCTCCTTTTAATTGGGTGCCATCTACAAATTTGATAAGCATGGCCTCTCTTCCATCATCCAAGTCATTTCTAAAGATGATGAATAGCACTGGACCCAGTGCAGAACCCTATGGCACCTTACATATCTTCATCTCTCTAGGATGAAGAGGAACAATTAATGAGCACCATTTGGGTTGGTCAGTCAATCTATTACAAATTCACCAAACAGTAATTTTGTCTAGCCCACATTTTACTAGCTTGTTTGTAAGAATATGATGGAGGATGTTATCAGAGACCTTACTAAAATCAAGATATGCTACATCCACATTCTCTTCACCCCCCCCCCCCATTTAACCAGCGTTGCCCAGGATCTTATTTCCCTCTTAAGAACTCAACAAACTGTCTTCTCCAATACCTGTAACTTTTGCCCATATTTCCCAATGCAATCTGTATTCAGAGTTATTAACATAGAGAGGGTCAGTTCCTGAGGGAATACACTGTTCTTCTGCTTGCTGCAAGGCCTCGTCTCCGTGGTAACTGGCCTATTCCAGTACCTGTGACTTTTCCTCATGTTCCCCAATCCAATTGTATTCAAAGTTGTTAACCTACAGAGGCTGGGTTCCTGAGGGAATACAATGCCCTTCTTCTTCTTGCTGCTAGGCCTCATCTCCATAGCAACTGGCCTATTTTCTGGCTGAGAATTCTAAAGGCCTCTCCCTAAACTGCAAACCCCAGGATTCCATAGACTCTTCACAGCCAGCCAATCATATGAGGTCTTCTTGCCTCACTCAGCCAATCATATGAGGTCTTTGTCTGCCTGATGCAGAGAAACAGACAAACTCACAAACAAACATTGAGTTTTATATAGTAGATATATATGTATGTATAAAGATAATATTGCCGTGGCATGACTTGGTTTTGAGAAACTCATGTTGACCTTAGTGGTCCTCACTTCTTTCCTAAAATAATGATGTGGCATTTAGGCAAATGTCTGAGTTTGGACTAGTAGAATATTTAAATTTCTGTTTTTAGAGATAACTTTGACTTGTGGCTATAGTGGTTTGCTGCTCTCACACCTGATACATTATAGAAGTCTGCAGGAAGACATTTCTGACCAACTGGCTTTCTCTTGTGTGTGTGTGTTCAGCTGGCATGGGTGACACAATTGAGCTGATCAACTGTAATTATGAATAGAATGAAGCTTATCTAATATCTAATGCACAGACCCTGTGGGTAAGCATAAATGTATTTGCTGTATGACGAGAGTGTTGCCATGGTCACTGTTGAGAGCTGGCATTAGCACATTAGTGTTCCTATGGTTGTTGTTCCTCTTCTTGTTTCTTTCTCCTTTGTTGTTGGAAGGGCATAGTATGGTAGTGACAAGACAGCAGTCCATCATCTCTGCAGCCATGGTGTAGTGGTCCTGCATAAGAGAACTGTAGTATTCCCTGCTAAAGTTTCCCATAGACTTATAATCTTCTCTTACGAACTTACTGTTTGGCATAAACTCTCTCCCCCGTCCCCATTACTCTGCACTTCTTTTACTTTTTATCAGAAAATTGCTTTTTAGCCTCCAGAATCTTTACTGCTTTTGTGGCCTTTTAGCCCCAGTTCTATTGCTGTAAAAGATAAAGTCTTAAAAATAATGCTAAGTAGCATTAAAATGATTTATGGTCTTTTTCTTTTGAAAATCCTCCTTCAGCTTGTCAAGATACAATGCTGGTTTATAGCATGAATTCTAGGCTTGTCCTGTGAAAATGTAATTGATTGTCTGTGTGTGTGTGTGTGTGTGTGTGTGTGTGTGCGCGTGTGTGTGTAAAACCAATGCATTAGAATGGCAACTTTAGGGCTTCTGAAATGGAAAAAGCAATAAATATTGGTCAGTTGGTGCCAGCTCTGTTTAAAGAAAAAAACTGACTAGAGCTCAAGTTTTGGAGTAGAGTTTAGAGGAAGAAGAGGCTCTCTGTCAGCTCACTTTCATTCAAAAATGCGAGAGGAGAAATGACAAGGGTATTCTCTCACCATCAGTCTCTGCTCACGACTGTGTCATTCTGCTGCCTGAAGTGAATGTCAAGATGGATGCTCCCTCCATTTCAAGTAGAAAACCTGCCAGGAGTGGCAAGTGAATATTACTTCAGCACTGGCAACAAGACAGCTCACCTGAGGGCAGCAGGTTTCCTCAGGGGGCACAGGGCAGGTGATCTGACACACAGAGATCTGTCTTCAAGGGCTTCATAATCACTCTCCACCTCTCTCAACATCTGCTGCTGGAGATGCCTACAGAAGTCAGGCTAATGGTAAAGACATAAATCCTGACTTGATTTGTGCTTACGTGGTAAACAGAAAAGCCTTTTAAAAATTCCTCCGTGAGAGCTGCCGCTTCTGTTGGTGGTCTCTTGAAGAAAATCTGTATGTCTTTGCAAGTGAAAAATAAACTATTGCCTCGTTGGATGAACTGTTAAAACTGGTAGCATTGGAAGGGTTGTGTCTTTGTGATTGACCAGCCTGTCCTGTTGTACTTGCTGTGCGCATGTATGTGTGTGCTTAGCTTCAGTAGAGAAACGGGAGTTTTATACAAGTTACATTTTGCACAAAGAACACAGAAAACTATTACAGAAGCAAAATGGCCGGTCAGTCTCATGCTAGAGCATGCTTGGAATGCAGTCTTACATACTGACACAATCAGATTCATATAACATCCTAGGAGCAGAATACTTTCCTGACATCTCTGTCTAATGGTTGGACCAGCCCTGCTGTTGAAATGCAGAAACTATTAAGAAGCTTTTTCCCTCTTCCTCCTATGAAAGGAGAAATTTCACCCAGTTAATTTTTTTTTCCCATGGGGATCTTCTAAAGGAAAAGCAACAGTTCCACCCTCAGTTATCCTAGCAGCAAAGCATAATGTCTAAATTAAATTTACTACTAACATCAGCCTTATTACATGAAACGTTTCTACTCCAGTACCAGCTGCTGGTATCAAAGCCTGCTTGAACTCATCCTCAGAAGACAGCAGTGCATTGGTGCATGTTATTAGAAACAGGCAAAGGCCCATGAAATTCATTCCGCTCTACATTGCTTCCTTTCCTCCCCCGCTTTCCTAAAACTGGCTTGTAGGTTTTACAAGAAAGGAAGATGCAAAAGAATATTTATTCCATTCACAGAACAACAAGCTACTTGCAGCAAAGGTGAAGAGGGTTTTGTTAACCAAATAGTCATTGTAGGAGGTGTGTTGCCTAGATTGAGATATAATGCGAAAAGCAAGAACCAGTCCTTCCGTGCTTTAGTCCAGTTCCCCCTTTACTACTCCAGTAGCTGCTCCTTGCCCTTAGAAAGAAAGATGTTAGTAGCAGAAAGAAAAAAAAGGTCAATCACATGTGCCATGTCTCATCAATGGCTGGAGTGTACCTTACACCATAGCTGGACATTGCCCTAATGCATGGCTATTTCTCTTATTCCCCATGAGGTAACATCATGGGAGTAAAACTGGTGGTCAAGAAAGTGGGAGCCAAATCAGTGTGAGCTGAGTTGGAATTCATAACTGAGTTGGGCTCAGGTATTTCCAAACTGGAGAAGGTCATTCTTTTTTTGATCCCACACTCACTTATGTCTGAAATAATATGTCTGAAATATGTTCTCCATAACTGCCATTATTTCACACCTCTGACTACAATGCAGTGCATACTCTTGTAAGTGGATTCACTTGCTAGAATCAGATGAACACAAAAGGAGGAAAGGGGGGCAGCTAAACAGGACAAAAAAAAATGAATTCATGTAAACAATTGGATAGAAAACTCTGATAATTGTGTTTTGAAATGTTTGCCAAGAAAGGCTGTGTACTGACAGCATCTGATCATAACCAAAGTTTTTGAAAATAAGCTTGCTTCTGAGACCTTTGTATTTTTGTATCGTGAGAACAGTAACACATTCATTGTGGTTGGTATGCAGGTGCTGCTTCTAGAATGGAGACTCGGATGACTCCTCTGATGCCAGCTCAAGTCACCAGAGTAGCGGCTATCTCTTCACCAGCTGTAACATTCATGGCAACCAATTTGGTGGATCAGACATTAACAGGTGTGTTTATGTTTCACTGTACTGATTATGCGGCTAAAGCATATGTTCCATATTTGCATACTTTTCAATCAAGTAGCTTTCCACATGGCACAGTAATGGGAGAAAAGCCATTAGTAATGTTAGTAATATTTTGAGGTTCTGCTAAAGCTATCGTGGGGACAAAACAACTGAATCAGAACGTGTACAAAATCAGATGCTAATAGGGTAGCTAAATTTTTACAAATCCTAGTCCAGGGTATGCTAGTCTTTCTTCCACACTGGTCATCACATCGGTTGAGGTGGTTATGAAAGTAATGTTCAACATCACTGTTCTGTCTTGAAGTAGGAAGGAGTGGTTTCCAGACTTGCCAATAGTTTGCCCTGACCTGTTAAAATGATCCCCAAAAAGGAATAGTTAAAGGGAGTTTAAGAAATGTACACTTTGAAGATTTACAATGTTTGTCTTCACTGGTAATAAAAGATAGGTAAGACTGATAAGAAATAATTCAACCCACGGAATTACCAATGCAAATTATATAGGAGTGGAGATGAGGGGAGTGAAGACCACAAGGTTAGCATTAGAGATGGTTTTATGACCTAAATTCATCTCCCTCCAAATCACCTTCCCATATAGTACGACAGTTTAAAGGGAAAATTGTTCTGTTTTGTCACCTCTACTTAAACCTTTATTGAAGGAGGATTTCTTTCTGTGCTCACCTAGCAAGATCCTAACATTATAATCTAGGCTACTCTTCTTCCAGGTATCCTTATCTAAGGAGGCAACGCAGGCCATTGCAGGGTTAAGGGTCTTTTGAGTGGTGGTACTCCAAATGTTGAATTTCCTTCTTAGACAGTTTCCTCTGGCCTCTACGGTGATTTAAAGATCTATTCTATGCTTTTAGATCTTTAAACTGTTGTATTTTTTTTTTTTTGCCAGATGGTTTCTACCCCTTGCTATTGCTTTTATTTTGTGCTGTCTTGATTTTTATTGTGAGTTTATATTTTATGTTTTATATTTACCTGCATATAGCCTTGAACAGTGTGGTTATTGGGGAGTTTAAAAGTGCAAACAAGTAAAATAAAAATGTTATCACCTGAAGTAGCATAACTTCCCATCCTGCTGTGCAAGCATTTGATATATTTTCAGTTTTTCGTATTTTGGAACATGACCTATATTTCTCTGTCAAAGGAATCACCCCCTTGTTCTGAACTGGGGAAGAGGATGCTGTTTTTACCCTGGAAAGCAGGATAGGCTCACATTTTTTTTTTCACAGAGATTCTGTCTTTTAATTTCACGCCAATGTACCCATCAATTTTGCCAGGGCTTAAGGCTGTGATCCTGCTTGTACTTTGAAATATGGACCACTGAACACAGTAGAACGGTCTTCCAAGCAAAGATGCCTAGGACTGCGTTGTCACTTTGCTGCACACTCCTCAGAAAGGTTAATCTGATGCATACATCCCAATAATCTTGTGCTGTTTATTTAGGCATATATTCTACTGCAATCATACCTCCAAATGAGTAAATTCTGGCTCAAGGTCTTAGGTCTCTAAATTGAACTAGCAGAATAAAAGATTTCATGGGCCTTCAGTATGGAAAATATACAGGTCTCATTTATCTAGTCACATCTGTGAAAATGATTTATTTATAACAGCTGGTACAACATCTTGTTGCTGATTGCCTGGGACAAAACAAGGACAGAAGAATTTGGGGGAGAGGGATGACAGTGTCAGAAGCAGGATGGAGATAGGTAGCCATAATTCAAATCCAAAATCTTCTGTGTTCAAGATCCGATAAGGCTAAATGAGTTACAGATCAGCAGCCCCTTTTTCTGCATCCCACATAACCAATACCGAATACCACAAACTGTGTTTTGGTGAAGAATTGCTGTTTAATATATCTGGTTCCTTTGCAGCTGGAAATTTTGAGCTTTCTATTGTTAGAAGCTATGTGCTGGAAACTGCTGATCTTTCACTTGTCATGTTTCTTGTGTCCATCTATTAATAGAAACAAGAATGTTGATGCCACTAAAACAGCTGGTTTAGTCTGAAAGCAATTTCAAGTTTGGGAGTCAATAAAAATTGTTGGCAATTCCATATTTACCGATTCTTTATGGGGCATCCAGAGCTAGATGAAAACAATCTATGGCTTCTTCTACCTTTAGTGTGTTTCATTTTATTTCTATATCTATCTGCAATGTTTTTTTCAAGAATATTCACAAGGTTTCAAGGATGGATGTGTTTTAAAAACATATTTTAAATGAATATTTTAAAATTCAAATATGTTTTATATAAATATTTTAAAGATATTTTTGTTTCAGTGATTTTCTTTAAACATGAGCACATTTTTGTGGTTTTAATGCTTTTCTCAGGTGGCAATCACGTGCCTGGAAGTTAGCCTCACTGATGTCATGGGACTTTTGATTAGACAGGTACAGGATTATTTTAGTGTGACTTTATTGATGGTTTTAGTGGCAATTTTGTAGTTTTAATTTGATTTGGTGTATACCATCCTGGTAACGTCTGTGGAAAGTTGCTATAAAAATGTGTGAGATAATAAATATTTTCTTTCAAAACGTGCATTCTAAAACATGTTTCAGTTTATTATTGTTTTAGCTGAAAACCACTCTAGAATATGTGGGAAGCATGAAATCCAATGGATTACTAAATTCTTATTCCCATACTACTGCAGGTGGTGCAGATTAGGTAAATTGCCATCACAGAGAGAAGTTAACATAGCCTAGATGACTCTTTTTAAAAAGTCTGGGTTTTTTGTTGGAGTTTATCCTGGAATCTGCAGTCGACCAAATTGCTTGAGCATCCCTAGGTGTATCCTCCTTCCCCTTATTAAAGAACTACAGCTGTTTCAGCCAAATGTCTTGGCATTTTAGTTGAAAAAAATGCACTGAGAAAGGTATTTTTTAAAAACTTAATTAACAAAGACACCTGATTCTGTTTACATACTCTCCAGCTGCACCTATTTAGTGTGGACTGTGCCTGTCTTCCAACTCTATGCGTTTCTTTAGCATGTTCCTGAAAATTATTATTTGATAGTTGAACCTTTAGGTATAAAATTGCTTGTCCCACCTAAAATAGACTTATTGAATCAACAAAATTTATATTGTGACCGACCAAATTCCAAAAGATTCAATGGGTCTAGTTCGGCTGGAACTAACCATTGGATTTCTGCCTAAATGCCAACATGGTTGTATTTCATTGGAGATATTAATATCATAAAATTCTCAGAAATGTCAGATTTAATTTTTGACAAAACACAAATTTATAAAATGGGTTATTGGTAAGAAATCATACATGTTATATTGTAAACCTGAGGACAGGGACATCAAACCTCTTACCTTATCTTTTTTTTTTTTTTGGTTTTGCTTTTATCAAAGGGTAGATTGTGACTGGTTCAAATAAATCTATCTATCTAAATCTGGAGAGCTCTAAAGATTTTTGAAGATGTCATACAAGTGTGTTTTTCATGTGACTTCCTTGCACTGCTATAACACTTGCTTATTTTAAATGGACTCAATATACCTACTTCTCTGACAAAAATAGGAAAGGTATACCTTTAGATTTCAGCACTTTCCACAGAACAATCTCTGCACTGTGTGCACTTCTTTAAATTGTGTATTGTTTCAAACAATGTATGTATATGTGATGTGATGAACATCTTGAAATGAACTCCTATATCAGTCTGGGAGGAGGCATTTTCCACATAAAACTGAAAATTTACATGAAATGGATATTGCAGAGAAATGCATTGTGATAGATGTCATTGCCTCAGAAAGACAGTATATATTACTTAAGTTTAAGGATCCAGATATTGGTGATTCAAACCAAAATACTGGTGATTCAAACATCACTGAAAAGTGATGCTGTTACCAGGTAGCAATTGAAACAGATATAATCTGTTCATTGTGCAGATTTCAGAGCATCTTATCAGGAACAGACAAATGCCAAATGTTCTGCACTTTTTTTTTCTTATCTATCACACATAGGTCTTATTCTTTATCCCCTATACATGCTCTGGACTATATTTCCGATGTATTGATTCCACCAAACCTTGGAATTAGTTAATAAATGAAAGTTTAACAGGTTTTTAATTCACAACTGTTTTCCAGTAATGTGACGTTTAGTCTGTATTATATATTTAGAATATTTGGTTGCCCTCCTTTTTGTTTTGGAAGGACTTTGATGTGAAGACACCCTTTCAAAGTAAATAGAAAATTGTTCAGCTTCAGCTGTGGAGAGCATGTAACACTTCAGATGGTAGATTGCAACATCCATTGTACCACATCATAGGCTCTGCTGGCTAGGACTTGATGGGAGTTGCATCCAACAACATCTGGAGGACCACACATCCCCTCTCCTTGTTATACACAAACTGTGAATACAGCTCCTACAGCAGGGCTGGGCAATGTGAGTGCTTCCTGTTGCTGGACTGCAGCTCCAAGCTTTACTCATATATGGCTTTGCTGGAAAACCTTATGGGAATTGCAGTTCAGCAGCCTCTGAAGGGCCACCATTTCCCCCATTCTCATTCTACAAGGAGAAATCTGAAGCAGCGTCTGCACTGTGTGCGCTTCTCTAAAGTTATGTATTGTACTATGTGAAAGGTATATAAGTTTGCATCCTGGAATGTAACACTTTAACACAGCTAGCTAAGCAAGTGCCTCCATTGTTTTGCCAAAATGAAGATGAACAACTTGAACTAAGAATATATAATGCAGTCTCAATAGCATTGTGTTGTCATGCAGAAATCCATTAATGGATATGTGGGCATCCCTGGTTTCACTGTATGTGGCATCGCTTCAAAAGTAGACTCTTTTGATTTATTGTTTGTAATCTGTATATCATTGTCTCTTGCACACATGATTGCACCCTGCATTCTGCCATTAATCACACTGGTTTTTTAATAAAAAAAAATCAGAAACAACTATAGAAATAGTTGAAGAAATATGCTTCAGTCTTTAACAGGAAGGAAGCTTTTCAATCAACACCTATTCATTTTTTAGTAATTTGACTCTGCATGACAGCAAAGAAGTTACACACATTGGGACTCCAGAAACCAACACTTATGAATAAGTGAAATGCAAAATAATTGTTTCCTTATTAAGAGGAGCTTCTTTAGAATTTATTTTCAAAAATGTGACAAGTGACATATAAAATCTTCAGGAAGCTCGTTGAACTGATAAAGAGTAAATTGTGGACCAGATTACTCATTCTGCTACCCCACATAATGATTCTTTTAATTAACAGTTTGCCTGTATTTTAGTCAGCATAATGTGTCTGTCTATGTCAAACTTTTCAGTGGGAATTATTTCTAGTAATTCTGCCATTTGATCAATATTTTATTAAAATTAAACCAATGCCTCTCTAAGAAGTTGAGTTCATTCTTCAATAAAACACATATTTGCTGGTAAGGTTTACTTTTTCCTCCTTCTGTTCCTCATATATCTTCCTTAAGATCCTCAGAGATGTCTATTGATATCTATAATTTTTGAAAAAGTCCCAGTGTAACGTACAAATAGGCATATTTCTAAAGCTCAGTAGTTTTGTGCCTCACTGCTATGGCTGATATTTGTTCCTTGAGAGAAACTGTCATCTCAGCTAGACCTTCAGTTTCCTTCCTACCCACTCACCTAAAGGCAGAGAAAATGGTGGCACAGGAAGACGGTCCCTCTTTTCCTCTTTGCCGCTTGGAACACAGCTGTGTTGAAACACTAGGGACAGCAAAGGATGAAAGATGGTGAAAGCTGCCCATTTAGGAAGCTCCAATGGCAGTATGATGTAATGCTCTAGTGCTGGATTACGGCTCTGAAAGACCAGAGTTTGAATCTCTTCTCAGTCCCATGGAAACTCACCACAGTAGGCAAGTTGCAATCTCTCAGCCTAAGAGAAAAGCAATGGAAAACCTCCTCTGAACAAATCCTGCCAAACAACCCCAGTGACAAGATTGCCATAAATGAGACTCAACTTGAAAACCACCTAAGAGCAACAATAATAACATACCACCACTGTGGCTACGTTAGGCAGCTGGGGATTATTTAGAGGTAGCTTTCCTTCAGAGTAATCAATAATATCACAGGTTTAGCCAGCACACCAAGGACAGGTGAGAGAGAGACAGAGAAAATTGTCCATTGGTCAAGACTCAGTGCTATTACGGGGGCTAAAAGAGGCAGTTGGGGAGAATGTAGTGCTGTCTTTAATCAGAAGGATGACAGGGTCAAATGGGTCAGAACCAGAACTGGAATTTGAGCTGTTCTCTGTTTGTGGAGATGCGGGGGGGGGGGCACAGCTTATTTTGCAGGGCATAGTTCTCATGCCTAACTGTGCCTTTATGCCAGAGTTTTCTCTGAGAGTGCCTGTAAAAGACTGGTATAGTGATTAATGAAGAAAATGGCTAAGCTTTGCAGCAATTATTCACAAAAAGACACCAGCCAAAGTAAATGCATACAGTAGAAACAGAGGATATAAGCCCTGAATCGGAGTAAGCTTCTTGTCAAGAGATTTTTGTTGTTGAATAAGAATTTTTAAAGACCTTATAAATATAGAAGATGGTGAAGTTGAAAGGCAAAGTCATTTGCATGAGTAGAAAGAAACTGTTTTTTTTTTCCAGATCAGAATGTCAGCACTGTAAGTAGAAATTCATTTCTCATACGGCAATAAGCTGTGAAAGTTTGAAAAGAAATATTTATTTTATACATTTCTCTTCACTACTTCTCCTTAAAAATTGAATTTACTGGGACATAAATCCAGGTGTTAAGAATGCCACATGGATTATCAGTTCTTATTCTGCTCCAGAAGAATAATATATATATTTTGGTATACTTTTTCCATTTTTTTCTGGAACACAGTGATCTTATACTTTTGATTGGTGGAGATTAAAGTTGTCTGAAGCATTCAGTAATTACTGCTTTGGAAACTACCATTCTAAAATACTTAAAAAGTTGTGGAGCAATGACACAAGAAAAGTGCATGTCTTCAAATATTTATACGCATTTAGTTCATCTTCCTCCTTGTTCC
Organism: Cyclura pinguis; assembly: GCA_030412105.1. Classification (NCBI taxonomy): domain Eukaryota; kingdom Metazoa; phylum Chordata; class Lepidosauria; order Squamata; family Iguanidae; genus Cyclura; species Cyclura pinguis. The sequence goes on along the minus strand of CM059601.1, from coordinate 87,429,396 downwards.
TTCAGAACTCTTAATTTTCACCCTGCTTCTCAGAATTATTCTGTAGCATATTCATGATTTTTTTTTTCATAAGGGCTGGTGTGCATATAGTTATGTGTGCATACATGCACAGATCCAGGTCTTGGCACAGCCTAAATGCAGAAATGAAAGCCTTTATCTATGCTATTTTATGAGTGATGTAATCAAACAATGTTGTGCTGTCAGCTCACTAAACCAGTGATATTAACACGCTAATAGAGAAATGAGGCCCCAAAGTTCAACAAAATGCTCTGTGACTTTCACTTTGGATCCTTACTTAGGATCTCTTATGGATTATAGTCTGTCCCATGTGATCACATTAACAGCTTTCCATCCCTGTGCAGTTAAAGGCTTTTTGCCACATTGTGCATGAGGAGCATATGTTAGACAGTGCACCCCTTACAACCAGATGATTGTCAGCTCTAATTTCTAGATCATACCCATACATAAGCACACATACATAAACACTCCTTAATTATTCTCAGCTGCATAAGTGGACCTTTTCCATTGAAAAGCATTGTGCTTAGGCTCTTAGGAAGGAAGGTTTTGTTTCCTGTATTGTTTGATCTCTTATAGTCACTTTGGATGTGTAAGCCACCATATGCTGCTGCAGTGATTTCTTTCAGGTCTTCTTCTTCTATAAATAATAATATTATTCAAGCTGAACTTTCTTGTGTATGTTTCTTCTTGTTTTTCTATTTGTATAAATTTAATAAAGATTATTTTTTTAAAAAAAATTCAAGCTGAACAACTTGAAGTGTCTACTCCCCTAGGTCCAGTCTCTTTCAGACAACTGATAGATGCTTTCAAAGATACTTATATACTCGAGTACCTGTGTGGTCCCAATCCAGCAAGTATCACTTTGGCTGCTGAATGTAGGGCTCCTTCCTACTCTGTTCATGCAGGAATAGGCAATTTTGTTGTTTGTGCCACACTCAAGACTAAAAAAAGAAAAATCTGAAGTGACCTGGAAGTAGCTTCCACTCCACTTTGTAGGAGGTGTTTTTGTTTTGTTTTTGTTTTTTTTGGCAGGGGAGGAAAGAGGTGATAGCCCTCAAAACCACTTTTCCTGGAAGCTACTGCTAAACCTTTTCTCCCAGAAGCCTCCTATAGCAGCAGACACCAATTTTTTATTTAAAAAAATAGGATGGCGGGGGTGTCAGGAAGTTTTGGAAGAGTCAGTGAGCAGCAAAAAAGACCTTGGAGATCTTTGCATGGCCGGGGGGATGTAATTTACCCATTCCATCATAGATTCTGGAGATTACATTTAACAAAGTAAAGGAGATATAGAGTTCTTCTATGCTTGATCAGAAGAAACAAATGTTACCCTGATTTCTGGGGTCCCTTGGGGGACACCTCAATGTGCTCCAAATAATGGGGAATGGGAATTAGCCAGAACACAAGCTGTAGCAATGCAAGAGGCAGGGCAACTTAGCGAGATCTTAAACCCAATGTTTACGGGGTCAGGCCGAGTCAGGACCACGACACAATAAAAATATAATTATTTTCTTTTATTTGTAAAGTCACAGCGCACTTGTGTACTCACTCACACAGAACTAAGAAACACTGCGCACTTGCGTACTCACACACACAGACCTAAGAAAATAAAGGGAGGAAAGTAGATAGAGGATTTTAAGAAGGATTTTTCAGGGGGAATACTACACCTGATCCTGTAGCCCGGGTAGTATGCAGAAAGTCAGTTGGAGTGGAGATTCTCAGCACGTGGAAGCTGAGGGGAAGGCTCGGCACATGGAACAGCAGCAAGGCGGGATGGAAGCCAAGAGCGACCTGAAGAAGCGCTCAAAACCAGGGATTCTTATAGGGAGAAATGTACCTGTAGGGTAGTCCGTTCCCGGGGAAAACAATGGGTTTCGGGTTGGAGACAAAGCCTCCGAAAAGTCAGTACTTTAAATGATTGGATTTTGACGGAGTTGTCAATAGTGCAGACAGTATGCAAATAGAGAGTACTTGACAGTTGAGTAGTCAGAAGCCCTAATCTCATCAAGCTTCCTGTTCGGGGCAGAGAATCTTTTGTATGCTTGCTGCATATGTAATTTAGGTTTTAAAGTGTACTTGCCTAGAGGTCTCCTGAAGCTGCATACTGGAGAATTACTGGCCTGCCTGGATTTGTCTTGTATTTTTCAGCCTGTTCAGCCGTGTCCATGTGCGTGCTTGTCCAGGGGCCTTGCAAGCACGTGGAGGGGAACAGTTTGAAATGGCCAATATCAAATTATATTTAGTAGACCTCAGGCTCAGACTATACACCACAGTAACACAAGGTTAACAGAGTTAATTTAATTTTAATTTAACTTTGAGATGATGTTTACTATTAGGTAGAAATTTCCTTTTATAAAATTCTGAAAATGGAAGCACCTATTTGAAAGTGAAGGATTATCAAAAGGAATTATATCTGTTCATCTATTCCATTGATCCATTTCTGTCCAACTTTCAAACATGTCTGTTGACAGAAACTGTTTTCTCTCCAACTGCGTAAGTTTCTGTGAATATAATGGCCTGAATCCTATTGATTATTCCTAAATTCACTATACCCATTGATCCAACTACTGATGAGTCAGTCAAGATGTAGCTAAGTCCTATTGATTTCAATAGGGCTACATTAGTTGTAACTAGACAGTGGGATTTGCACCAATATCTTTAAAACTCATATCTGTGCAATGGTTGTCAAAGTGGTAAAGGAATGTGAAGTTGTCCACCTTGGTCAATGGAAGTGGACAACTGTTTAGAGCATTTCCCAGTTTTCATTGTACTACTAAGCAGCTGCAAACCAAAGACAGGGGACTTACCATGCTGAAGAATAAATCATTGTGTTGAAAACATGAAGTAGCACCATATTTGTCATGCTGTGGAAGTTTCAACTGTGCTAGAAACCTAAGTGGAACAACTTGACAGAGAAGAGAGAATTGTCAGAAGTAGAGTATATAAAGAAAATGAGTGCATATTTTCTTGATGTCTTCGTGTTCTATAAGGTGAAAATAATTTCTTGAGCTACCCAGTAAGGCTTCCTTTCCTATTGCAAAGTGTGGCTTTTGAGAACTCATTTTCCTCTATAGCAGCATGGTTGCTTTATTAGATTTCAGTCTCCCTTTATTAGTGCTACATTGTGCCTGGATGAACATTTTTCAGTAAGATAAGAGCTGGATTTCTTTTGATCTTTCTGTAGCACAAGATTATGACATAATATAAAAGACATTTTGTTCAATTTCAAAATGAGAGAATGATTAAGAATGATTGGGAAAAAAAAGCTCCCTTGGATTCTCTACATAGTAAAGAATCTAGCTAGAAGGCAAAGTTGTAATGCTGTCATTCAATTAAATGCAATTCTATTTTTTAATGCCTAAGGCCAAACATAAGTCACCAAAGTGTGTGAAGTTGGCTATAATCCAAACTTTACACTTTTTTTTTTCATTAATAAATGAAATGAACTATCCTACCCATCATGGACTAATGTGTAGATTGGCATGTAGCTAATTATATAGTTTCACACTTCCCTCGGAGTTGTGATGTGGTTATTCACTGGAGTTTAAATTTGTCAAAGTAGGCCTGTTGAGAGAAAAGGCAGAAATTAAGAAGAAAATGGAATGGGATTATGGGTGAAAGCATGCAAAAGTCATACAGAATGGAATTAAACACATTGGCACATTGGCTGACTTTACAAGCTGCTCCTTTGGGAATGTTTTCTCATGTGCACGTGTGGCTTCAAGCCACCAGTTGATTTATGGTGGCCTTATGAATTTCATAAGATTTTCAACAGCAAGGAATACTCAGAGTTGGTTTGCCATTTCAAATTTCATTAGTGGGAGCATAAAGAATACCCACAAATGTACTCATCCTTGGCAAGAAAAGGTGTCTTGATGCACAGAGAATCCCTGTCAAGAAAATGTCTTGACTGCTTGTGGATTGTTCACATTTCAGCACTTTTTTTTTTTTTGAGGAAAAAAAAAGCATCTGTTCAAAAATATTTTGCTTGGTCCAAAAAATTGTGGTTTGCACATACACTGCTCCATTAGTTCTGAAATGTGAAAAATAATTGGATATGTGCAAAAACTCATATAGTCTCATTCAATAGGTTGAAGACTTTTCAAATTATTCATTCTTGCATACACGAATGAAGTATTTGCATCCCTCCTTATAAGCATTACAAATTATCATCAGACTGGAAGCTTTGAAAAACCCAGAGTATACACAGAAGTCATTGTTCTTGTCCAGAAGCGTCTCTTGACTTATTTCTGTGGTTTGCTCATGGGCATCATGGAGCCATGTCCCCAGCACTGCAGAGCTTAAAGTTGCTAATCAAGTAATATTTGTAGTAAAGAAACAGATTCCTTTTGAAAAACTGCCGCAACAACTTGACAATAGAAGAGAGTTAGAATCATAGACTCATAGAGTTGGAAGAGACCACAGGGGCCATTGATATGGGGGGGTATGAATATTTTCATGTGATTAGGGTTGCCAGAGTGAAAACTAGAGATGAACGCAGTTGGAGACATGTAGCAGAGGGAATTTCAGTAGGTTTTGCCTGCTGAAATTCCCTCTTCTGTACTACCATTCAAGGTGTGAGAGTTTTCTCCAGTTTTCAGTCTGGTTGTGGAAACTATTTCTCTTCTCAGTAATATTTATTTTTTTCCAGGCACTGGGAATAAAAATGTTAGCCTCTTCCCTGTTAAGCTATTTCTGAGGATATTTCTGTTTGAAGCTGCAGCACCATCTCTCTCTTTCTCCAATTTACCTGATTTGCAAATACCCTGGGAAGAAGAGAGGAGGACAGACTATGTTACATGACACCTCTTGCCTTTAAATTGGATATGGTGTTGCAAATTGGCAGTTTAAAGGAGGCGGTCTAGTGCAGTGTGCTGCATGATCTTTCCCCTTCATGAATCAATTTGCAAGGATTTGATCGGCTGAGAAAGGTGAGGTGTTGTGTGCAGTTCTGATTGGTAAGGATTACCCGTGCAACTTATTCAGGAATCACTGGTCTCATTTCAGGTTCTTTATATTTAAACAAGGTTTAATGATCATCCTCGTTATGTAGTCCAGAATCAGAAGCAAAATGTGTTGCTAAAGCAGCAGCTGTTCAGGGAACGCATTCCCACAGATATTATTAGAATACTAAAACAACAACATAAATCAGCATTAATGAAAGCTTATAAAAATGCATTTAGTGCTTTTTATATATCTGTTAAATAAACTGTTTTTATCAAATGAATCAGGTCTTCATAATCCCTTCAGACTTTCAATATATAGTCTAGCGTGTTGTTTCACCATGATATATAGTTTTCAAGCTAGAGAGGATTTGATGACACAGTCATCAAAGTTGGAGGCAGAGCTCAAAGCAAGTAATACTTAGGCATGTCAAAGCATTCTGTAGCATGAGCCCTCAGACAGCAATTGAATAGGAGGCTCAGCTCTGCTAGAACAGGCAAGGAACCAGAGCCAATTATGTGTATGAAAAGCTTTGGGTATGCAGGTTGATTTGCGCATCTCTGCAGCTGTTGTGAAATCAATGACTGTTAAAGGACTATTTTCTACAAATCAGGACAACCCCAGCTTTTCAATTCTCTCACAGACTCTCACTCTAGCCAGACACATTAAGAACACATTACCAAAAAATGTTCACCAGTCACACAACCACATATTTGCTTGTTAGTTGCTCCTGCAGTCTTGGATGAGGAAAGAAATGAACATTTATAAGGCCAGAACAAAGCTGTAGATGATTATGTTGTAGTGTGTAAACAAAACAAGTGTTTGTTGTTGTTATTGTTTAAAAAAGTGACTATGTGAAGCAGGTGGCCTATTTGTCAATGTAACACATTGTTTTAAAAACAATTTGGGCACTTTTTGCCCCCACAATGCCAAACCTGCCATTTTTGAAGGACAAAAATGAAGGCAGAATTATCACAGATATGATCAACAGCAAGAATGGCTTATCATGATATATAAATTTATGTTTGATTTGTAGTCTTCAGTTCTGGTCGTTTAGCAAAATCATACAGTCCTGAGACAGGCAGTAAAATTCAGGCTGGCTTGAAAAGTCGAGATGAATGCTTTATTTTATAAAGATGATATAGTAGAATGTTCTGTAATAAAGGAGGTAGTCTTCTAAGGATAAGGTTGGTATTCATTTTGTGGATTGCTCCAGCTCAGAAGTTCTTCCTGTTTCAGTGGTTGGCCTCTCTTGATCCTGTAAAGCACAACTGGTTTAAAAGAAAATGGTGGATTAAAAGAACTTAACAAAACACAGCAGAGATTTTCATCACACAGTGAACTAGCTAGTCATATCATACATGCATTTTCAGGTATCTATTGGCATTAGTTGAAACTAATGTCTCATCAAATACAGGCAGGCATAATGTTGTCTGTGTGTGTTTTTTTAATTGACACTGAAATATTTGCTCACTTGCTTTCTTGCTTTTTAATTAAAAAGCCTATTCTCTGTCATCCTTCTTCTTCTAAGGTTTTTCTATACTAAACATTTATATCAGTTAGATGCCACTTCCGCTATCCCCGCTCTATCCTGTGAAATCATGAGACTTGTATTTTGGTGAAGTATTTAGAATTGTCTGTTAGTGACCTCTACTATACTCTATGAGAATGCCATGAGAAGGAGATCTGGAGATTAAATCAGAAGATTAAATTGGGAACTATAGCTCAGCAGAAGGAACTGGTAATTTCTTGTACAGCAGGGGTGGCCTACAGGTTACACGTGGTCCCTCAACTTCACTTTTGAGATTCCAAAGCTCCCAACCCCCTCCCAAATATTTTCAAAAGAATTCCATATGACTTTTTTTCCCCCCATCATGCAGAAAGTGCCCCAAATATGTGAAAAACACATGAAAACCTCCACTCCCATGAACAGCTCACAATTCAGTCCTACCTCAAAATACTTCAGTTCTCCTCTGCAGTCATCAAAATGGCAACAGGTAATAATATGGTGTCATTTCCTGTCACCATTTGAGAGGGACTGCAAAAAGAATATGGAAAATGTTGCCTTGCTGTGTGGTCTGTGGCCTATGGGGAATCACTTGGAAGGGGACTGGGCCCTGGCTTCCACACTGTTGCCCATCCTTGTCGTAGCAAATCCTGGCTGACTACGCTACAAATCCAAAGATTCCATAAAAGGGGCCATGATTGTTGAATCAGAATCAAAGTGATATAGCAATGGAATGCATAAATACCTTGTGGAAGAATAGCCATGTCTTGTGGTAGAATGTATTATGAATATATATGTTTATGCTAACTGTTGTATGAATGGGCACTGGTAGGTTGAAACATTGGATGGGGTGGGGAAGAGTGCTTTGGGCAGACTTTTGCTTTGATAGTTAAATTATATTGATTTGATAGCAGTTTTGACTGCTACTATACTTTAAGTAGCAGAGTGTGGTTAACAGGCCAGTTCTAGTACATGTGTTTATCTGGTTAGAGAGACTCCAGAGTGGGTGACATGGATTGGTGCCCAGCATTCCTAGGACTCTGACTGGTGGATAGTGTCCAGCCAGAGGAAGGCTGTTGGTCTGTTGGGTGCATAAAAGGCAGTGTTCTAAACCATAAGGCAGAAAGGACAGCTGGAGTTTGAGCCATGAATACATTAGGTGAAGACAGGGCAGCGGAAAAGGCTGGAAAGAATGGGACTGAGAATGACCTTGAAGGCAGTAAATGGTCAGCAGTGGGACCAGATATGAAGTCACAGAAGAAAGTAGACTGAGGCCATTTCTGCACTAGACTGTTAGAGCGCTATTATTCCACTTTCAACATCCTATGGAATCCTGGGGTTTGCAGTTTAGGGAGGGGCCAGTCGGCCCCTCACTAAACTGCAAACCCCAGGATTCCATAGGATGTTGAAAGTGGAATAATCAAGCTATTACAGTCCAGTGCAGAAATGGCCTGAGGTAAATCAGGAGCAAGCTGAAAAAGCATTAAGGGAATTAAGGTTCTCCTAGCAATAGCATTTAAAAAGATCAGGAACCTGACAGAGAAGCGCTAAGTCTAGTGTGTCAGCTGTTGGACCCGAATGAGAAATTCTGAGCTGCAGAGTCCCAGTCATATTCAAGGCAAAAATGTTTTTCACTGTACTTCTGTTGGGCATGGAAACTACACAACATTAGGGGTGTCAGTCTTCACTTATTTTGTTCTTGAATGGGAACTGTCAAAAGATATCTTCCTGCCAGACAAGATTAAGTGGCATTTTTAATGATTTGCTTTATTTGGGGATGCTTTTGCAAAATTTCACAACAGATTTCAAAATGATATAAATTAAATTGATTAAGTCTTCAGATAATATGAAATATAATAAACACATTTTAAAACCAAACAATAAATACTTGAGTCTTAAAACATAAAACTGAGTAAAATGGAATGCAACCTTATGAATCTACTAAAATTCCGCAAGATATAAAACTGGCCGCAAGGTTTGTTTACTACAATTTTGTTTTTCCTTCCTCTTCTCCACTCCCCACCCCACCACAAAATGTTGCCTTAATGATGAGAGCTGTTTCTAAATTACAAACTAATTTCCCCATGGTGAATATTCATGTCCTCAACCTTTCCTAGAAATGGGCATAAATAATGTTTCCTACAACTGGAATATAACTAGAATCACAGTAAATCATACACTTGAAATCTGTTTTGCACTGGGCTGCACCAAAACTTCCATTGTCCTGTCGTTGTATCCATTCACTCAAAATGAAGGAAGGTTAAAGCTGGACATCTGAAGTCTCCAATTTTTCATTCAGTAGGGCAGGTGTTAAGAGAACTCAGAGCATTTTGAAGAGCTCAGTTGGACAGCTCCCCAAGGATAGAATGGAAGCCACAAAATCAGTCTTTTTTGCTTCCTTCACTGACACATAATAAGCACTCTTTAAGACACGTTTGGTCAGTTTCATAGTGAGTCATGAGTAATTTGCACTCTAGTCATCCTCCAGCTTCACTGGTCATAGTTCTGTAGAATACCAGCCCGCTTAGAGTCAGTTTAATACATGACCAGGTTCAAAATTCTTCTTCTTCTTAAAACTGCTGGAGGACAACTAGAAACTGTTACTAGGACTATTGCCTTCATATTCTGCTTATGGACTTCTGAAAAGCATCTGATTAGCCATTGTTAAGAAAGCAGGTGTGGAAGTTTATAGACTCTTGATGTAATCTGGAAGGCCTTTAATGATCTTACCACAGAGCTGAAGAAGAGAGACAGAGAGAGGGGGAGGCAAATGTTTCTCTCTGTGTTCCACAGAGTCAGATTAAATACTGGAATCAATGCCGTTGAAAGCACAATTCCCTTGTTCTTGCTGCATTTATGCCATGATGAACTTAAAAGTGTTGAGCAGCAGCTGTCTCATGTCAAAATAACCAGAGAAATGTTTGGCTTCCTTGCCAGCCTTATGCTTTAAGGGATTTTAAATCATAAATGCACTGTGCTTTGAGATTCCTTCCCTTCCTTCCCCTCCTCCCACTAGTAACATTTTGAGTAATGCAGGATAGTTATTGTAGTACATTGTCCTTTACGTCATCAAAACTGTAAAAGGAATAGCAAAACATTATAAAGTAGCTAGGAGTGATGAGCAAGGTTGAAGTTATTATTTCACACAGAAGGGCAGCAGACCCTGGGCACAATAGCAAGGTATTGGGGTAGAGCAGTATCACCACCTGTCTTGTACCCCTAAGTTGGCTTGTTGGATTCAGTCATCACCATTTGGGGAGTCTGAGAGTTGTGGTCCCCCAAAGTATCTTTTCCAAACTCTGAGTGGAGGCTACTGTCTTATGTGCACTGTTGAAGAAATATGAACATTGCATGAAGATATAGTGGTTAAAGAATAGGGCAAGCGAAGGCAATACCCCTCAGTGAGCCCTGTGTTGATTTTATCTAGTTTCCCAAATGTGTGGTTAAGCCAAAATGGGTTCAAATGGTGTTTGAAAAAAGTGCTTTTACTTACTATGACACTGTACTTTGCTTCTCCTGGAATATATTCATCTTGCAGGATGGTTCAGCCTGTTACTTGTTAAATTACAAGTGAAAATAAGAAGGAAAATATTTTAAGTGTGCAGGATTACTACCTCCATTCAATATAACATCAACCTTCCATTACTCTGACATTTGCAATGCAATAAAACATGAAGGCCTAAATCTCACTGGTAATTCTAAAGGAGTGCCAGTTGATCAGTTGTGGAATGGCAAGTCTACCCTTCTGTGTATCCATTGATACAGTGGGTCTTTTTATTATGGTTGTGGTCAGCAATTGGATTTAGGCCTAATACACTGGATGAATTTGACAACTGAATACAGAAGCAAGCTTTTTCAGATCCTCTGGCTACTTCTGGTTGGTTACTTCCGGCTGGCTGCTTCTTGGTTTTTCAAATCCTCTGGCTACTTTAAAACCATGCTTTTGTTAGCTGCCTGTGGTTGTATAAAAAGGAGGTGGAATAAAAGTTTAAAAGTAAAACCAACTGAAATTTGACATGAATTCATCCCTTCGTTTACTGTGTGTTTTATGCATTTTTAGAAAGTTTAGGAAGATATTCAAGTCTGTTGCTTCCAAGCATCAGGGGAAATGTCCACCACTCGGCAAAGCAGTGTGCCTGCCAACACTCTCTCATTGCTTTTGTCCCAGCACTAATCTCCATTTGCAGAGTTAAAGCAAGATTAACTAGCCTAAGAGCCAGCTTCTAGCATCTCTTTATTTGCACTGGAAGTTTCAGACCTGTGAATGAGATTTCTTTGTTGCATACACAGCTGGTACATCACAATGGCAGCATTGCCCACAGCTACTTTCTCTCTCTCTCTTTCTGAGACAATAGAGGTAGCCAGAATGCACCTGTGAAGAAGAGAAATGGAATTTATTACACTGATTCTTTTGAAGCAAGCCACAAAAGTGAAAATCTATTATTTTACTGATGCCTTGAGATGGATAAGTTGTCAAAGATGTATTCTATTCGACCTAATTATCAGAATGGAAATGTGTATGCTTATTTTTCATGTTTTCCTTCATTTTCTTCTTTTTTCTCCCAAAATGCTACTATAGGCAGTGGCAGCAAGAGAAAAAAGAGTCCATAGGAAGTGTGACTGTAATGGAAGGAAGGCTCTGGAGAAAGTCTCTCCGAGCCAGCAGATTTTATCTACCTTCTCCTGCCACCATGGCATGACACTTGAAAAAATGCAGCCATTAATGAAGTGTACTCACAGGGTTGCAGCAACTTTGTATACATTTCCCATTTGTATTGGAAGGCTTGATCTTTGTGAACACTGAGATTATTGTCTTGGTCCATGCTTCTTCAGCTAAAAAATTGTAGACTGAAACATTATTATCTTTTGTATGTTGCCTTTTATTCAGCTAAAAGCAAAAAACAAACAAAACAAAAACAGAATTGGTTTAAAATATACCTTTGAGGATAAAACAGGATTTTAAAATGAGGACATGTAGACAAAACAAGTTTATAAATAAATATTTTAATTTCATACAAAAGATGTAAACATAAAGTGTGAAAAGACACACCAGAATAAGGGCAAGGGAAATAATATTCAAGATATTGTATATATTTGTATATGTTTGATCAAGCTTTGCCCAACATGTACAACATTGTTTTATATTTTTGAATTTGAGATGTATCTGAATAAGTTTGTATAAGACAATGCATGTTGAAGGCAATTGGAAATATTTCTATTAGGAACGATGTACTATTTTTTATTTTCTCTTTTTTCAATAATTAATAAATAAATAAATAAATAAGTTTATAATTAAATATTTTGTGAGAAATTACTTCACATGTCTGCATACACAGATGCATAGATGATGTAGTCATAGATAGGTTAATAAGGTTCTTTCTTTTTCTTTCTAAATATTTTTGGAGATTTCACCGTTGCTCATTTCATTTTATTTTAAAACAATGTTCAAAATGCTGGCAACAAAAGATAAGAACATACATAACCACATAGCAAAGGCTAGGATCTGAAGGCTAGGCAGAAACCACACTTGCATGAACAGTAGGAACTTTTTAAGTCTTATGCAAGGAGTTCTTGAATACTTTCCTCATCAAGGTTAGGTGCATCATTGTGGCATTCTTCCTATTGCCTGAGTTCAGCTCCTCCCCCTTTCATGAATGAGCAGAGCTACTGATTGGCCCAAATACTGAGGCATCAGAGGTACCCAACTCAGTTTTGAGGGTACTAGAAAAGCCTATCCCCTTTCTCCTGCTGCCATTGTTACTTATTTATGTATTTATTTGTTTTTCATTAAAATATTGATATCCTGCCTTTTGTTATGAGATCTCTTATCCAGCATCTTGGGATCCAGCATAAGTACACTGGCAATGCTAGCGTGGACGTGTTGGCTGAACAACTCAAATAAGAGGACATAAAGAAGAACTCAATATTCAGTGAACGACAGACTAGATAAGTTGTATGGCATATATAGGGGGTATAAATGTGTATGATCATCAGAAAAACAGATATAGGCTTCTGTACTTAGTGTGAAATTGATCAGGAGTCCGGAAGGCTTTCACAGTGCAAATAAACATGCCGTAACATTACAAATAAAAAGAGGAGTACTTGCTTGCTGCAGTTGCTGAGTGAAGCTCTCTCTTATCATAGTCGCTCAGTCCACTGATGTTTATGTGGCTGCCTTGGGAACTTCCAATTACATTCTATACATGGCTTTGCTGCTGTATGCAATTGCTTAAAAATATCTTTATGCAGGAATCCAGGGTCATTAGACTGAAAATGATGAAGCAGCATAGCTTTATGAGTTCCCAGTGGTCTGTTCTGCAGAAATTCTTCTTGTGGCCTTCCTGCATTGCTGAATATGTTTACAAAAGATGAAAGTGTAAACAAAACTGACCATACACTCTCTGACAATACTGGCTGTAGTTTGAATGTATTCACTGAAGTGCTGCAAAGGTCAAATGCAAATATTTGTACAGAGTTTCTTTTAAAAGAATGTTAATGCAGAATTGGGACAAAATAGGTTTATAAGTGAACACATGTGACATTAATGTTAACTGGATGCACCTATCCATTCCTGATTTCTACCTTCTTGCATTTATATTATGTCTTTCAAGGGTCAAATGTGTAGGACAGTGGTTCTTAACCTTTTCATTAATGGCCCCCTGTAAATATAATTTGTTGCTCCCCTAAGACTTAAGATTTAAATATCTAAATTTAAATTTAAATATTCAAATATTTATTTAACTATTCAAATGTTTGTTTGTTTGTTTAAGGCTTCTGGAAACTAGGACTCAAGTCCCCAGAGGAAGGAAACCCCCTCTGAACAAATCTTGCAAAAAAGAAAGAAAGAAAGAAAGAAAGAAAGAAAGAAAGAAAGAAAGAGAAAGAAAGAAAGAAACAACCACCCTGTGTTATGTTCACCTTAGGACTGCCATAAGTTAGAAGTAAATTGAAGGCACACAATAGCAAAGTGTCACTTACAGGAGGACGTTCTTTCTAGCCTTCATGTCTCCCCTTTGAAAAATGACTTATGGTGACCCTAAGGTGAATCTATCATGGCAGTTTTCTTAGCAAGATTTATTCTCTTCTCTGAGGCTGAGAGAATGTAACTTGCTTGAGGTCACCCTGTGGGTTTCCATGGCTAAGTAAGGATTCAAATTCTGGTCTCCAGAGTCATAGTTAGGGTGTGTGCATGTGTCTTCTGCTGTTTCCCTTTCATCAGGGATGCATAGCTGGAGGCTTTGGGTGCTAAACCTGCTCCCTTGTTGAAACTGCTCCCTCAGCATCTGCACCCCTGCTGCCACATCATTGTTGCTGCTGCTGTTATTCTCCAGCAGCAGGCTGGAGACCCCCTGTGAGGGCGCCACAGACCCCCAGGTGTCCCCAAACCTCAGAATAGACAGATCTATCTAGTGTAGGAGATGGACAGATAGGTAGATAAGATAAGGTAAGGTAAGCAAGGAGGCAGGCAGACAGACAGACAGATTGGATAGCATCCAAATCTAGGTCTTATTTAATTCTCATATTAATGGGACAAACCAGTCATGACTAAAGTGCAGCCTATGAGTCACACGGAATTCCTAGGAGCTGCAGTGTGGTCCTCAGAATTAATCAAAACCTCTTATTGCTTGTTCCATTCAACTGACTTTAAATATGTTATCACTGTCTCTTATTGTTTCTTGAAATCATTCAGAGAAGCATCTCTCAGTAATGTTGTCAACTCATCCATCTCCACCATGTCCAATAATTTAAAAATCCAGTCTTCTTGAGATAGAGTTATGGGATATTTCCACTTCTGAGCATACAATATTCTGGCCACCACAGTCATATTTTGGATAATTTTTGCACAATTTTTCACTGATCCAACCCAACTCAACCCAAATGCTTTAAAAATACAAAGGTTTGACCTTCATAACTTCCCATATCTGTTTGAGCCAACACCCTCAAATCAGCCAAAACTAAGCATGGAGCATGCCTGTGTGGCCCAGATGGAGCGGGTGTGAGTCCCACCTCCTCCACAATTGCCCACATCTGCACTACAGAGTGTGAAGAGAATTCTTTCAGTTTAAAAGGGTTAGGCTTTGGAATGGCATAAGGAGAAGGCGAGATCTGATAAATGTTTCATGGAATTCTGTGTGACTTTTGGAACCCATGAACTTGTCCACTGCTGGATTAAAGCTGGACTAATTCTTTTTGTGTCAAGGTTTTGGAGGAAACCTCAGGCTTCCACACTGCAGATTGAATATTGAATATGGATTGAAGGTCACTTGTCTAAATGTCTGCATAAGTAAGTGATTAACAGATTCTACAACAGATGTTGTAAAGAGCATAACTCTGTGGTTTGCTCTTGTACTTTACTGCTGTTATACCATACAAGAAACTAAGGAGACTAGAACAACCACAGTAGCATATGTGTAACCTCTACATGTTCTGGCTTTGCATTAATAGACTTTAAGGATCAAAGTACTTGTGATATTTGTTCAGCTATAACTTTTCTTGTAAGATTATTTTTTTGAGAGGAAAGAGAGAAACATCTCTTTTGTTGCTTAACTTAAACTCACATCTCTATGGCTGCAATAGCATAGTAGCTCTACATGTGGAACTATGTGACACTGAGCCATTTACCACCCCCTCAACCGACTGCAAAACCAGCAATGTCCCCCAGCCATGACTATTTGTGCCTGGAGGAGAGTGGAGGGATAGCAGAAGCATCTGGTTCTGTCCCTGTAGCCAGATGCAAAGTGATTGGATTATCATCTGAGGTCTGCCGGGGTCTTTCACACTGCTCTCCTCCAGGCATGCATGACCATGGCCATGGCCAGTACAGGGGGGCTACATTAACTCTATGAAAGGTCCTGAGGGCTTTGGTTGCTGCAGAAAGGTGAAGGGAATACTCATTTCCACAGAGATGTATGCAGGATGACAGCCTGTATTTACAAAAGGCAGCTGTAGTGGGGAGGATTATCTGGATTGGGAAAGATGAAGGGAATAATATTTTTAACCCTTTTCATTCTGTACCACTTTTCCACTGAAAAATTACTATCATCATCAAAACTGTTTTTGTCTTAACATTAATAGTTCTTGAATCATAGCAGACAGCAACTGGGAAGAATTCCAGATAGAAATATGACACAGCCAGGAAAGGGTTAGTTCCCTGCCCATGATCTTGAGCCTTCTCATATGGGTGTTTTTGTTTTTGTTTTTTCTTTTGTAATAAAAGGAGATGGTGTGTTGTTGGAGTCTCAGAGACTGCTGAAGTTAGATTCATTATGTCAGAGTCTGCATCTAGAGAATATGAACCATTGACCTATCCCAGTGATAATTTTTTTTAATAATTTTATTAAGTTTCACAAATAAAAAAACATCATCTCAAATTGTACTTTTACATGTAATGTTTTTGTTCTTCCACTCTGATCTAGTTTTCATTTTCTAGATATCTACTCACATATAAAAAATTATGCCTCACAATTCCATGTTCATCTTACGTGTTAGATCTTGCATTTCTCTCATCAACTCCTGTTATGTTACAGTTATTCCTCTTTAATTTACCATAATTCAGACATTTTCACTTGGCAGTTCCCAGCAATTACCCATTACAATTTGCCATTCTGCTTTTATCTGATCGTCCGATTTCCCCTTTAATCTTTGTTCAACAATATCCGCATTTCTATTCTCAATAAATGCCCCCCACCATTGTTCAATTGTGGGTATTTGCTGAGACTTCCACAATTTGGCATATTCAGTTCGCGCTGTCGTTATCATGTACAATATTAATCTCCAATGCCTCTTAATATTAGTATTCTCAAGAACATTTGTCATCTTTAATAAATAAAATTCAGGTTTTTTTACAAATTGAACCTTCAATATTTCACACATCTGTTGTATTTCACTTCAATATTTCTTTGCCTTGGGACATGACCAACACATATGAAATATTGTTCCCACCTCTTTCTGACATTTCCAACACATTCCCGTACCTGTATTGTAAATCTTTTTTAACTTGTCTGGTGTCATGTACCATCTATGAAACATTTTAAAATAGTTCTTTTTGAGATTCTGAGCCACCAGTGATAATTTTAACGTTCTGAAAATCTTTGATTACTAATGTATAACACTTTAATAATGTATAAAATGTGTGACATGTTTCATGACTACCAGATTTTATTTCCAGCATTTTGAAATTTGGAGTATGGCCGATATAACATTTTGTAACATAAATGTGCTTATCCTTTTGGAAAAACAAATAAAATGATTTAATATGTCTGTCTAACCATTTAATATGTCTTTCTAACAAGATTTCCACATTTTAAGCTGTAAAAATTCCAAATAATAAGAAAACGTTGACAGCTCAGTAGGCTGCAGATAGTTTCTGGATCTTACATTTTTCCCCCCTTCCCTTCATTTGCAGATAAAGGAAAAGAATCTAGCAAGACCTCCTGTTCACCAACCCTTATTTTACATACTGAAATGAAAAATAAACCAACAGAGGATGAAGACAAGAAGGTATGTTCCTCATGAGTTTATCCTGATCATGGAAAGATCTTGATCTGCAGCAAAACAGAGAACAAAGGCTTGTTGCAAATTTTTTTCTTTTTAGTACAATCATATTCCAAAGTGGGACCTTACAAGAATGCAGTGGCTTATGGCTATATAGCCCCAGTCAAACATGGCAGAGAGAGAGAGAGTCAAAACAAAATGTACAGATAAATCACATAATACAGAATTCATGGGACCTCACCATTTAAGACTACACACTGTAGGATGTATATTTGAATATTGTCTCACATCAAAATGCTTCGTGATGACTAGCCAATCAGTTCTTTTAAGGTCTCACACTTAATGTACTGCTTGACATGCCACTTTTCTATATGCAGAGAGATTTTAATATTCATTATTTGATTTAGTTTGATATAGTTTAAAGATCAGGAGACAAAGGCACAATTAAAAGTCAAAATTCAAAATATTTAAGATAGTAGAAATGTTTTCAGCTTCCTGGACGATATAGCAAGGGAGCTTGGTCCTTAAAATACAACAAAACTGCCATGAGATATACCTCCTGACATTGGTACTCTGTAGCTGTGACACCGCTGCTGAAAATGGTCTCTCCCCTGTATATAGCAGTCTGCCACACTGCTGCAATTTGGAGAAAGACATTGCCCATTGGCTTTCCTTGAAATATTCATGTCCTGATGCTTGAAGCTTGAATGGCAAACACCAGCTCTTTGAATTGGGCTGAAAGGCAGATAGCTTGTGATTTATTTTTTTAAAATCTGATAAGTTATGGCTTGAGTGTACCAGTCTAAATGGTGTTCCATGGGAAAACAACAGAAGAATGATGTCATGTGATAAGACCCAACAAAAGGTACTATTATTCTGATGAAATTTTGATTAACCTGCCTCATTTGATGAAGCTCTTTGATGAAAAATGAAAATATAAAAAAGGAAAATTAATAGTTCAGTGGAAAAAAAACACAATAGGAAAAAAAAACATAAAATTAGTTGTTGGTTGTTACAAATTCTGTCTTTCTCCTCTTAATACCTACATATAGCTCATTTTTTGTTGGTAAGGCTATCATTATTTTAGTAGGTAAGAGAAACACTCACTTTCCTATTCAAATTATCATCTCTTTCTAATTTTCTGTACATTTTTATTTGGTTATACTAAGTTTACTGTAGGTCAGTGGTTCTCCAGCTTTGGTCCACGAGAAATTTTGGACCTCAGCTTCCAGATGTCCCAGTTGGGCTCTGGTAAGGACTTCTGGGAGTTGAAATCCAATTCATTTGGCGAGCCAAAGGCTGAGAATCACAACTGTAGGTTGATGGACTATTTGGATGACCAGAAAGAAACACACTGTTTACTTTTATTCATTTAATTTAAGTGAAGCACACTGTATACAGATGCCTTCTGTTGATTAATTTCTGTATTTTTTTCCCCCATGAAGAATCATTCTTTGAAACTCCTCCCAGATGATGACAGTGGTTCCAATGGCAACAAACCTGTGGCATCGACTCCAGTTCCAGGATCTCCATGGTAAGCCAGTGCAGACCAGGTATTTTTCATTAATTTCTGTCGGTGCTACTGCCAAACAGGAGTTACTGATCTTTTTTATTATAGAAAAACGAAAAGAATCCCATACACTATAAGACCTTCTATGATATTTTTTAAAGGAACTGCTAAGGTGAAGTCATACTTCTATTCTCATAATTTCACAAAAAGAAGAAATAAATGCATTTTAAAAAATGTTATATCACTTCTAATCCTATTTCTCAATGGGTGATTCGTTAAGATATGTAGGAGCAGACATAGAAGCGGATCTAGATATATGCATATGTAAAAAGCTAAAGTAAGTTACTTCCCCCCCTCCCATCTAGCCAGGGTAATACATCCACCCACAAGAAATTGATAAACAAAGATTCAGGGAACTCTAATGAATTGTGGTGCGTTAGAGGATCCCATCAAATTAGCCGAATCTATTTCTTTGTGTAGAGCACTCCTATCTACAGAGGGCAGATTCTGGTTCCCACCTCTGTACCAGAACCTCAAATTTAGACTACATCCCACTTAAATGAATTTTACTGGATGTGATCTATGACCAAGTAAAACACACAAAGGGTTGTACTGTACTTTACAAGCTAACCATGACAAAAAGGTATAGGAGTACCTCTGAGAGAAGCTCTGGATCTGGGATATATTATAACAAGAATCTTCTAGTGGTTCGTTTTTACTGTTGGTATTAAGGCCAATGTTGACTCATCATACAGATTGCCTCGTGCAATCCATCACAGAATCACACTGAAACATGGAGCAGACCTTTAGGGAATATATTATTAATTTATGCCTTTTTAGATGTAACATCAAAATACTATATCATAATCCATGATAAATTAACACACCCAGTAAAATCCTGGAACTTATCCCAAACCCTCTCCACTTGTAGGCTGGCTCCATGCTTCTGATGGATTCTGTGGTTGATATGACATTACCAGACATGCACTGGAATGTCATTTGGGAACAAGAGCAGGAAATGTGAGAGTGATTCCAGGTTGTACAGCTTATAACAAATTAAAAGGTGAGTTCTGATTGCTTCTGTGCAATCACATTAGCTCTGTAGAGACATTCATGACATATTGTAAAGACTATGGAATTGTCATGTCATATTAACAGTTCACATTCTGGCTGAATACCTGTAAGGTGGAGTGAAGCTTTCTGTCACTTAGTTATATTAAAAGTTTTTTGAAAAATCACCTTAGGCCCTTGAATTTGCTTGGAGGAACTGACATGTCATTGCACAGATACTTCTGCTGGATACTATAGCTTGTTTCATAAGCATTGTCCGTTCAGCTCCATAATCTCTGCATCCTCATGAACCTGATGTTCAACTTCACCCAATAAGGATATAAGAAGAGCTCTGTAATATCAGGCAAAATACTTGTTTAGTTCGCATTCTGCTGATGCCATAGTAAGCCAGATACCTGTGAGAAGCCTGTGAGCATTGTTTGAATGCAACAAGATTCCTATGTATCATGCTTCCCAACAACTAATGCATAGAGGCATTCTGCCTTGGGTTGAGGAGAGGGAACATATAAAATGGCACCAATAGCCAGACCCACCATGAGTTTGTTATTTGAGTTGGGGACCACCAGCAGTGAAGTCCAAATACTTCATTATTTTTTTTAAAAAAAGTCTTTCCTGAATGTCTCACCATTAGCAAATGATTCCTAGTACCATGAGAAGAGATACAACTCCCTGCTTACTGTCTCAGCACTACACATAATCTTACATACCCCTATCATATCCTTCTGTACTAGCGTTTCATGAAAACCTGAAGATCTCTCAAATGGTTTATTTATTAGGGAGTTGTTCCAACCACTTGGTCATTTTTGTGTTCTTTTCTACATCTTTTCCACCCCTGCAACATCATTTTTCCATGTGCATTTGTTACCCTGTGTACTGGGGGTCCCGGGAGGGACACCAAAATGTGCTCAACTCAAGGTGGGGAAAATTAGCTCAGAGCACTGCTTAGTGTTACGAGAGGCAGGGTAACGTAGCGAAACCTTGAACCCTATGTCTAAGGGGTCAGGCCGAGTCAAGGAGCACACAGAAGTTGAAACAATAAATGATATTTTATTAAATATAGGCAAACAGTGTATGTGACACATTCACACAAGATAACTAAAGGAAATAAAGGTTGGAATGGTATAGAGGGATTTTTAGAGGGATTGCTGGTTTGGTTCACCTGTCCTGAAGCCCGGAAAAAAATAGAGAGCGAGGCTGGGGTGCGATGGAGCTCAGCACATGGAGCTTAGGGGAGGCTCGCCAAGCAACGCGGCAGCAAGGTGGGATGAAACTCGGGATCAATCCGAGGAAGGTCTCGGAATCAAGGGTTTTTATAAGGAGAATGTGACTGCAGGGTATGCCACGCTTGGGGGAAAACAATAGATTTGGAGTTGGAGACAAAGCCTCCAAAAGGTCAGAATCTGAATGATTGAGTTACCGTAGCGGTTCTCAATAGAGTAGCCAGTATGCAAACGCAGAGTACTTGGGTATTGCATAGTTTACCCATCAAGCTGCCATCGCGGGGCAGAGGCTCTTTTGTAAGTTGTGTGCATACCTAATTAGAGTACTTGCCTGGAGGTCTCTTAAAGCAGTTAGTCAGCTATTTTCATGCCTGCCTGTATTGTTGTTTCAATACTACGGCAATTAACGGCCGAGCTTGCTTGCGTGCTTGTCCGGTGGCCTCACAAGCACGTGGAAGGGAATAGAAAAGTGAAGCCAAATTGTGATATCAAAAGGATATCTTTTAATATCACCAAAGCTCGGACTAGCCAGGGCGGTAACACATTGACAAGAAGCACACAGCGTTTTCCAGATATAGACATGTCATAGATGTGTATAAAGGCAATGTGATAAAATTAGAAGTTTTATTTTTTATTCCTTTTATAATTGTGCCAAACATAGAATCACAGATTGGCTTAAAGACCATTTCATCTATGCTGCTATTTGTTTTGGTATATTAAAAACCATCCACATCTTGATGTCACTTTAAAATATGTGTGTGCGTGTGTGTGTGTGTGTGTGTGATGACAGCACACATGCACACATATACACACATACATAGTGAATGATGAGCAGCAGGCCCCAAATGCCCTGAAAAGTAAAGGTACTATCAGCCTTTTTGTGTTTCATGGCCTTTTGACCTTAAAACCATTTGCTGTTTGCCATTTTTTATCTCAAAATGTATGGGAGACTGATTCTATATATACTTTAATGGAATATCCTGCAGAGGTCAATGGACATTTAACCCAAGTTAGTGTTGACTGCAGTCCTATTTTATATACTTATATATTCAACGTACTTTTAAACAGCCTAGTAACCAGAGCTCTCTGGGCAGAATACAATAAATTAGAAATATATGAAATTGAAACAGTGAATAGAAACAACACACAAGTCCATTATAAAACTAGCAGACCCTGGTCTTTAAGGAGCCACTAGAGGGTTTTTTGTGTCTCCACTGAACTGACTAATGTAACCGTGTTATTTATTTATTTTTCCTCCTCCCAACAACACTTGTTTTCCTGAGCATTCTTCTTTTACTAAGCGGTGGTGCTGAATTTTATTTAGTTAATCCATGGCCATTTCCGCACTAGACTGTTATAACGCTATTATTCCACTTTCAACATCCTATGGAATCCTGGGGTTTACAGTTTAGGGAGGGGCCTTGAGGCCCCTCCCTAAACTGCAAACCCCAGGATTCCATAGGATGTTGAAAGTGGAATAATATCGTTATAACAGTCTAGTGCGGAAATGGCCCATGTTTCAGTTGCAAACACAATCACTTGCTTGAAATCTCTATTTACCAGTGATAGTCTGGTTCCCATCCCTTAAAAATCACTAATGTCACCACTAGGAAATGTCTTGTTAAAATATTATTAGCATGTGAGACCTGTGAGGTCTAGTTAAGGCTGTAAATCAGGTGGGAATCATGTGACCCTCCAGATGTTAATGGACTGCAACTCCCAGAATTCTACACCATAGACTAATTTGCCTAAAACTATTGGGACTTTTACTGCAACAACATCTGGAAGCCTACACAATTGCCCCCCTTTCTATGCACACTTATTAGCTATTAAGACCTGTTCAGCGCAACCTCTATGGTACTGCACTGTTAATCTTTGAATGGGGAAAATATTTGTCTCTAGCATATGTGCATTTTAAATGCTGGCTGCACATTGCAAATGAGTTTTTCCCAACATACGTTTAATTGAAAAATCAGCCCACCTCTTCACTTTGAAATCAGCAGAAGGCAGGCAGTTATAAAATGAATGGGCAAAGGATTCGTAGCCGAACAGTGGCCAGCCCAAGGAGAATGCTGGAGAATCAAGCTGTATAAACCCCCAAAAAAGAGGAGTAGGCAAGGGGTGAGAAATTTGTGGCCATATGGGTACTATCAGACTCTAGCTTCCATCAATCCCAGCCAACATGGCCAATGATAAGAAATGGTGGGAGCTGATTCCAGCCATGGGCAGATTGTGGATCAAATGTGTATGTGGAGATGTCTCCCCAAACACATCCCATTTCTAGCTTAAATGCTCTTCCTCCCCCACACTATTGTGTAAGCCACCTAGTGAGTCCAACAACATCTGGTGGCCCACAGGTTGGCCACACTTGTAACAGAAGAAAGTTAGCAGCCATAATGCAGTAAATAGGTCTTTTAGGAATGCAGTTAGTGCAAGTCAAAACAGTTGGGGTGAAGAAACTGAGAAAATCTAGCTGGAGCCAAGTATAATAAAGCAAATGGAGGGACACACAAAAAGATAATGAGAGGAAGCCATTGCCAGAAACCACCAGGATCCAAGCTGAAGGATCAGAACAGGGAGGGGTGTCTTTCACCAGCTGTCTCCAGTATTGCTACCACTAGTCAACCTGGTTTTCATCCAGCCTTTTCTTCAGAAGGTGATTGTGAAGCAGGAATTGTCCTGCAGATATTTGCCACTGGGTTGGACCACTCCCCCAACACAAGATTGTGGCTTGGCAGCATCTGCTGCCCTGTCAGATAGAGGTGTAACATGTAAATATGCTTCATCACAGTTATATATTTACTTGCTATTTCTTTCCTGTTGCTCTCTGAAATTCTTAAATTGCCATATTGACTGTATAAAGGCCATCTATTCATAATCTAAACTGTAAAGGCTATTCTGATTTTGTGGTGAGAAAATCCAATTATAACGAGCATCATTCTTGATACAAGAAATATTTATGTCCTGAATCATATTGGGAATCTCAGTTAGAGTACATATTTTATTAAATGTGAGTCAGCATTGAATATCCCAGTGATTAAACAGGCCTACTCTAAATTTAATATATCTTTGCTCCAAAAAAGAAAAAAAAAAGAAAAATCAAAACAGGGATAGAATATATGTGGCCTTCCAGATGTTGAGCTGCCTTGGCTCAAACAGCCAACTAGCTGTGCTGATTAGGGCTGACGGGAATCACAATGCATCAACATCTGGAGGACCAGATGTTGTCTATCCCTGAATGAGCCCAATAATAGCTATTTTAACCAATTTTAATGATATAATCCAATCTCATGAGGGACTTCCATCCAATGGATGGAAGGAGAAGCCTCACTCTGCCCAGATCATATGATCAACATAATCAATCACGACTTCACAGCTCATGTGGAAATCCCTCAGTTTCAATTTTATTAGATTCCTCTGAGAATCCTTCCTGTATTTTGTGTCTGTTTTTGTTATGTATCAAATTGTGAGACTTTGTGTTTAATTTGCACACTGAAATGTGTATAATGTTTTCACATTTTTTCCTAATTGGTGCATTCACTTGCACAGTTTTTGCAGTTTAAACAACACTTCCTCATTGAATATAGTATGGCACTTACTCAGTTGCATGCATTCTAGCAATTTCCATTTTTAATCAGGCACACTTTTTTAGAAAGTCCCTCTAAGTTCCACCGTGTGTGAATGTTTGAGGTGAATTGTCTATTTCTCATGGCAAATTTTAGGTTTTGCAAAAAAATCTCACTTTTGTTGAGACTGTCAAATCCCAGCAACATTTGTTTCTAGCTGAACTATTAACACAATCCTGTACATGTTTGCGTAGAAGAAAGTCCCATTGAGTAAGTCCACAGGATTCCAGTCTGTCACAACAGTTTGTTTGGTAGAAATACATCAGACCATTAATACAGAATACATCTTAAATATAATCCTAGGTGCTGCAAATAGGATGTTTAACATCATGCGCTGTTTACTTTGGGCCCAATCCAGATGACACAAATGGAAGGATAGATGTTTTGACAAGAAGATGAATTGCAAAATCCATATGGCGGCAAAACGTTTATTGGGCTATCAAAAAATATCCAAAATGTAGGCCTCAGGTCCTGAAGTAGGGACACTGAGTCCATCATGGCCATTGTGGTTGTTTCCTAATGAGCATAATTTGACCATACGCAAACATGTCTTCTAATGACTCTTAAAGTTTCTTTCCACCATATTAGGGAGCGAGAAAAATTCAAATATATGCTAAAACGGTCAAAAAAGGTTTCTTGAGTGTTGGGAAATCCTGGCAAAGAGAATTCTGGATGTTCAAGAATCTTCCCCGTTCAGATGCTATTATGCACAAACACACAAAAATGCGCATTGGCTTTCTGTGCAGAAAATGTTTTATATACAGGAAACTTCTTTTCTATTCAGGAAGCTATCTGCCTGAACAAATGTACATTTGTTTTCACGGACTAAGTCCCAGACTGAGAACAGTCTTAAAAAACTGTGCAGTTTCAGATGTCTTTCTCACAGTGAACTGAAAAGTGTTAATGAATATACTCATGTGTAAGTCTAGAAATTTTAGTTTAAAAAAATGGCCCAGAAAACCTGGATCAACTTAAGTCAGTACTGAATCTTAGTTCTTATAAAGGAAGGAAGGAAGGAAGGAAGGAAGGAAGGAAGGAAGGAAGGAAGGAAGGAAGGAAGGCCTTTTTGAATGCCTTACTACAAAATGACAGCAGTAGCAGTTTTGGTGCATTGAGAGAACAGAGGGGGTCATTGCGTCTTTTAGGTTCTCTCAGGATGGATTAAGCTCTTACCTTTCATCACTTTACTCAGAGAAGGGAATGGTTCCTATTTTGATAAGAGTTAATACTGTACTTTAATTTTTATCAAAATAAGAACTATCCCCTTCTCTGAGGAGAGTGGCAAAAGGCCTTTTTGATGCCCTTCATGGGGAAATGGTGGTGGCAGCAGCCAAGGTGACTGGCCACCTGAGACAGTGTTAGTGCTTTCCCCTGCCCATGGAATGACCCTCAACTTATCCACAAGTCATATCAAAATCCTTAATTTTGACCTCAAAACCTGCCCTCAACTTACACATGAGATTGACTTATACACAAGTATATATAGTAGTTATTTATTTTGGTCTGGGAGAATCCAGTTTATAGAGAATTGCATCTAGACTTTGTATGCTTTTTTTTGGGGGGGGGGGACCTTTTCCCAATCAATAAACATTTGAATTTTGAAAGCTTACACAGATACTGTTGTGCCATTTTGGTTGGTGAATCGTTGCCATAGTAGGTATGCTGGAAAACAAGTGGTAGTCATCATTGTTGTAGCCTGAGAGTTCAATGGTTCAAAAAGCTGTTTTTTTATTAAGAAAAAAGAAAGAAATGAAGGGAAGCATCTAGAGACAAACAATTTACTGTGATGTCAGCTTTAGTGGACTGAACTTCATTCTGTCTGATACAGACAAAATACAGTGCAGCACACCAAATAATCAGTACCTCTATAAATTTTTGTCAGTTGATGCCTTTCCAGCCTGACCCTCAGGATGTTTATTCTGAAGTTAGTTCCACTGAATTCAGTGGTATTTAAATCATAGCATTTTCTGGGCAAAATTCTACTACTCCCACTATTTTTAATTAGTGCCCTCTGATCGAAACAAATTAACATATTTCTGTATTTTGGATAATTGAAACCTTTATTATGCCAAATAGGGACAAGCAATGTATGATGCTGGGAGATGAGTCTGATAATTTTTAAATTAAATGTCAAATTGGGTCAGTAATGGGAAAGTGAAGAGATTTCTAGAGGGAGCTGCCATTTGGATCCATTTTTAAGCACCTCTCCAGAGAGATTTCCTGGGCCTTTCAGTCAGATGTGAAAATGGGCCATTTCCATTTTAGCTATTACCTTGCTTTTATTAGATAAATGCCTGGGCTTCAGCTGGCCCAGTGGTAACAGTTAACACAATGAATGCATTTGTAGCTGGAAATGAATTCTACCATCATCCAGAGTAATGGAAAAAAGCCTGTGATATAGACCAGAGAGTCTTGGCATTCAGAAACAGGTGGGAGGAAGCAACAGTGGAGGAACTGAAAATTTTAACACTGCCATGCTATGTCCACTTATCTCAGTGTGTGTGTATGTGTGTGTGCGTGCACACACGTGTGCACCTGCCTTCAAGTCACCTGTCGACTTATGGTTACTCCATGAATTTCCTCGGGTTTTCTTAGGCAAGGAATCCTCAGCAGTAGTTTTGCCAGTTCCTTCTTCTGAAATATAAGCTGCAGAACCTGTTATTCATTGGTCATCTCCCACTGAAATACTGAAAAGGTTTGACTCTGCTTAGCTTCCAAGAACAGACAGAATATGGTGCCTTTTTAATATTTAGGGTTGGAGCAAAGTAGATATCCCTAGGATTGTTCTCTGAATGGCCTGTTTGTTTGTTTGTTTGTTTTTGATTTAATTTGAATCATACCTACACACTATTTGACTCCAGGACATTTCTTACCACTCCCACTTTATAAGCTGGTAGGGTTTCTGCCCTTCCCTGGGGCACGGAAATGAATCACAACCTCCTATGTTTGCTATACGGCAAAATAAATATTAAAGTTGTTACTCTGGAATGCAAGACTTTTGCCTCTGAATTGATTTCTGCTGTCTTCTGTTTAGTGGGTTTCACATTCAGATTTAAATTTCGTATGCACATTGTTTCTATATAAAAGAAAAAAAAATACCACACTGGAATCTATGAAATAGCTACCATTGGAGATGAAATATCACATGTGGAATTAGGATCCACAATGCCATTCTCCATTAGTTCTTCATCCTTGTCAAAAGTATGGTTGTTTGGTGAGTACACTTATCTCAAAAAGTTTTTTTTTTAAAGGATAGGTTTTCACAGTCAATTTGGGGTCATTCCTAACCTGCACAGGATACGCAGCTGAGTATTTTGTTTGAGCTCAGCTTTAGTTCATCATTACTCTCCATTCAAATATTTCACCTTCTTACTATTTTGCATAGCAATGGACTATTGCTCACCACAGTCTGCCATTCAGCTGGCTGACTGATCTACTGACATAACTAATGCTGGGTGAGTGGTGGCTCCCCTGAAAGTGGCATGGTGAATCAACTCTACTTCGGTGTTTAGTCCAAACTTTAAAGGGGCTAGACAAGCTGCTGAACCTGTTTTTGGGTTGCAGTTCAACACTGACACTGACAAGAAAGCTACCAGCTGCCACTGGAGGACATTGTTCATTCTATCAGATGCCATTGCCTGCTCTGGATTTTAATTCAAACTTTAAAGGAGCTGCCCAAGGTGTTGGAGCTATTTGAGGTTTAAGGTTCATTCACTTTATAGTTCCTTTAATGTTTGAACTAAACTCCAGAATGGGTTCATCACTCCAGTGACAATGAAGGCATCAGTCTCTGCTAATGACATGTGGCTGCTGTGAACCATCATGCCACTCAGACTCCAGGAACCTGGAGTCAAAAAGGTACTCTAACTATACGAGAGCTATCCAAAGGTCTGAAACTAATTTGGGGTTAAGGTTCAGAACCTTGGAGAACTCCTTTGAATTTAGCCCAGATCAGATTCCTCTTCCCATTAACACTGGAACCACTACTTGCCATGGCATACTGTGGTGGATGGACAAAAAATCAAATTTAGCTCATCTTGTCTTGGAAACAAACTGAGCTTTGGAGAAATAGTTTAACTTATGTCAAAATGAGCCCAGTGTCTCAGCAATGGATGGATCATTGATCTCTGTCCTCAAATATTCAGAAACCTGTTGCCATATTTTTTGACACCTGTCTACAACACTCTCTGGCCCTTTCCACAGCACGCTTCCATTCCACGATGGTGACAGGATTGTGACAGGAGCATGATGATGGTTCTGCATGATGCTGTTGTGATCCTGTTGCAGTCCCATCACCAACCATTGCAATCACGGAGTAAATCATTGATGGATTTTTCTCGTCAACAACGTGTGATTGTGTGACTGTCCCAGACTTACCTGCTCTGCAGAGGCCCTGGAAGTATGATGGAGGTGCTTCCTGCCCAAGCACAGCCTGGGAAAGTACCCAGCTGTGCTGCAGAAGGAAGAGGTAGGGCCATGGCACTTCCTTGAAGACAGAGCCAGCGGGTGCGAAAAGGAGTGCTCCTGTTGCACTTCCCTCCTGGGAAAGGCTCTACTGAGATCACTGAGAAACACAGCTGGGATCCAGTAAGCTGGAGAAAGAGCCTCTCTCTTTATCTCTCATTCTTTCTCTCCCTATATATATAATTTGTTAATTTATAGTCAATATGGGAGCCATATCTGTCTTCTCAAATGGTTCCTGAAGTGGTTTGTAATAAAATGCATTCAGTAATAAAATCTTAGCATCAAAATCAATGCAATGTATACACCTGCAATATGCACTCCTTAAAATGAAAGCACAGGTAATTTCTTGCATCCATGCAGGTTGTAAGATTCCAAAGATGCAGAAATTGTTCTATGTCTGAGCTGTATCATTTTTGCATGTGGCTTTCCTCTAAGGTCAGTGCATCTCAAATCTCTATCAGTTGGAGTTGTCAATGTTGTTTTAAACAGAATTTAAATAGTATGCATATGGTTTTAGATGTATTTTCTTTCAAAATATGCCCTTTTATATGCCCTGAAGGAATAAGCAAGGAACTAGGAATAGGTTGTTCTTCATGGTCTATTAAGCACTTGAGAAAAGATGGTGGTGTTTACATGCCTAATGGTTCCTCCAATCATCTATTGTCTGCTGTGATTGGCACCAGCTCTCCAAGAGGTCTTTTCCAGGCCTGGTAGTTGAACTGGTCTTCTAGAGACTCAGTTCAGAGGTCTTTCTACATGGGAAGCATGTGCTCATTTCCTCACCTATGGGCAGTCTCTGTTCATTCAATCATAAATGGAAGGAATGATGACTAAAACTAGTATATTAAAGAAAAACCAAAGGAAAAATATGCCCCTTTGTATATATGATCCCCAATTCTATGTTGCAGTCTACATTGTGCAACTTTACACATACTGACATAGCAGATGCACTGCAGAACCATCATAGTGGATTAATAAGATGCATATCAGGGCAACTTCTCTAAGAGTGCCCCAGTGTGCTTTGGGCTGTACCAATGCATCAGCAGTCCCTAGCCAGTGTCCAGATGGTCACTTGGAGTGCTTGCTGTGCATTGGCACACGTTGCACATTGGTCCCAATATGCATTGTTCTCAGTGCACATTAGTCCCTTCACTGGCTCCTCTGTGCAATAATATCACAGCATTTCCTTGCTGAATATGGACATTGCAAAACTGTGCAATTCTGTTTCTGTTTCATACAGATGTAAGTCCACTTATGTAGACATGTAGAGATAAGTCGCACACTGATTTCTAGCCATTGTCTGTATTTCCCCCCCCTTTTTTTTTTGAGCCAAGAATTGTATCAGAGCATTTGGAAAATGCAAATGCTTATGTTATTGCTGAAGTTCCAGCCTGCACAATAACCCATCCAGCAGAAGCAAGAACACATCACCTCTTATTGGGATCGACTAATACTGAAATCCTCAGCCGTCCCTGCCATAGTCTTCCAGATTTGCCCCTCCCAAATAAGAATGAATCAGGCCTTTGCTAAATGTAGTGTGGGAGATCTGTGATCAGCTGTCTGTGATCAAGATATCCTTTCACAATTGTTCAGTGAAAGCAGGTCACAGGGCTGCTGATTTGATCAGGAAAGAGGTTCCAGGGGAAGGAAGATTCATCTTCTGCCATTTCACCACTCTAAGGCCCTTTCGCATTTCACAGTGCTATGCTTCTACTTTAATTGTCATGGTTCCATCCTATGGAATCCTGGGATTTACAGGTTCAAGAGGAGTACTTAGCATTTACAACCAGAAAGCTTTAGTGTATCTCCAAACTACAAAACCCAGGATTCCATAGGATGCAACCATGGCAATTAAAGTGGAAACATAATGCTATAACTCAGGAAGGGCCCCTAAATTGTGGCTTCTGCTTCTATGGGCTGCAGACAAGACAGACAAAGATTCTGTACCATTCTGTACACATATCTTGTGCCTTTGATTGTTACTGACATTACTAACAGCAGTGCTTATGTATTCCTTGGTGGCTGTCAGCTTGTATAGGAAGTTTGAGCCTATTTGCTTCATATAATCCAGATATTTATTTTAGCCAAGGCAGTCACTTTAATCTTTACTTAAATCAATTAAATACTGATTTATTCCCCTGCTCTCACATAAAAGGCTGGCTCCTTAATGTGCATGGTTCTATGGCTCTGATATTTATAGCAGTTTGGCTTCTTGCTCCTTAAGCTTTCTATCTACTTCACTATGATCTACCGTGAGCCAAAATCATGGGCAATGATGTGCTTACAGTTCCTGAGGTGATTAACAGTGGTGGTGTTAGAATTAAGAACCATATCCCTGAAAGCCAAGGAAATCATAATGTTTTTCTTAAACATTACTGCAATAATTGTGAGAGAGAATGCATATCCAAAACATTAGAATGGAATCATCATCATCATCATCATCATCATCATCATCATCATCATCCCTTTTTCCTCCATATTTCCTCTATGATAACATTTTGGAAATCACCCAAAAGATGTGTCTCTTGCTATTTCCAAGAATTTGGTGCTAATGTTTTTGCAGTAATTTAGTTATTCATAATTTATCATTGGTAAATAATTCCATCTTTGGAATGCTTTTTCTCCTTGTTCCTTTAAATGTGTGAGCTGCTATGCAGTCAGTCACTTACCTTCCTCTGTCTGAGATCTATCAGACATAGAATAATGTACATTCCAAATCTGGAGTATTTGATAGTTGATAGTTAAAAAAAATGTACAAATTGAAATGTGTTTAACTTGGACTCTTTTAAAAATACTTTTTAAAACCTACTCAGTCCAAAGTCTGCATTTTAGGAATTACTAGCTGGGTTTGATTACCAAATTACTTTTGTTGTCTAAATATTATTTGAAAGAACCAAAAGATGAATTTTGAAATTAAACTTTAAACATTACAATTAGATTAATTTGAGATTTTCGTGTGCCAGTATTTCTGGCCTTATTACAAGTTTGTAAGTAATTTAGCACATATGGCTTATGTAGCACCTTCTTTGAACCTTAGTTCATGAATTATAGAAAAAACATCATGAATCAAGGAGATGATTCCAGACAAGAGAGATGATTCTCTCATATACTACCTTATCAACAAGTTCTCCTTTATTTAGTAATAGATAATACTTGGGAGGGACATTCACTTAGACTTCTTCCACTTGTTTCATTTATGCACGGAGGACCAGAAGGGTTGTTATCTCCTGGTCCCTTCCACAACATTACATGCAACACTAAATGTGCTTCACAGTGCCAGTGTCCAGAACAGACACACCCCTGTAGCTGTATATTGTCCATCGTTGCGTAAGAGAGTCCTGTGCTTATAAGCCGCCTATTGAGAACCCTCCATGGTTAATGCAGGTTCCCACCTACATGGAAGATCTCTTACGCAAGAACATAGGGACTCATTCACATTGTCAATGATTGTGAAACCATTGGGCTGTGTGGCTGGCATGAACATCCTGCTCTTCCTCATAGGTTTGGTGAATGCATGCGGGGGGGGGGTGGAGGGAATTATGTGATATCCCTTTTGACTTCAGACATGTGAGACACATATATCTTTCTCTAGGGTTGGGTGTCTATGAGATTTTCAGCCTATGTTTTATAAATAGTCTTCCAGAGACAAAGATTTTGTCAAAATGAAATTTCTGTCTTTTTCATGACTATCATGGTATCTTGACACATTGTAAGAATAACAGCTGAATGTCTTTGAAATGAAATAAAATACCCAAAAATAATTTAATTCAGTGATAGCATTGATATTTTGATTATGGTTAAAGCAAACAGTTCATAGTCAGCAGAAGCAGGAGATTTGATCCTTCCCACTCTCTGCAGTGCCTCATATCCCCTATAGCAGCCTCTGGAGGGTGGAACCATAAAATATTTCTGGTATATTTCCCAGCATGCACTAGTGTGATATTGAATGTGAGCTAATGATTGAAACCTTCCCTAGGAGAAGTCCTAATAGTTCTGATCCTGGAGGACTCTATGAGAAATGGTTTTGGCACGGAACAGGGCCCAGGGACATCCACCCCAGACCTTATTAAGAAACAGGAATCAGAGTTCCAGCCTCCTAATTGTTGCCCATTATTGCTGTTATATTTATGGACATTGAGAATCTTGTGATGAGTGCTCTAGATGAAAATATAGGCCCACTACTGTTGTCTAACCCTGCTCTATATTTTTTGTACTTCAGCTCCCAGAAAGACAATCAACATGGCAAATAGTAAGGGATAATGAGACGTTTTGTCCAGAGTATCTGGAGCAGGGGTACAAAGAATTTTCATACATTTTCACGTCCTCGATGATAAAGTGTGTCTTGGCATATCAAGATATAGCACTGAAAAAATGGTCAACACCACAGGATTGTTTTTAATGTTGACTTTTTTTAGCAAAAATTTTGCATGTACAAAAAACTTTTACCACAAAAAGGCAATATATTCCACAAAAAGTGTATCTACTGCAAAAAAAAAAAAGTATTCTGGGCAAATCCATTTGTTTTTGTTCAAAAAATGTTGTTTGGGGGGGCAAGCAAATTTTTTGCCTGGAGTCCAAAAATGTGGGAAAAAAATTCTTCAGAAAAATGGTGAAAGGTCTCGTAATCTCACCCAGTGAGGAGCAAAATTTTAAATACCTCCTTTTTATATGTGAGAATGAAACAGATGAAGAATTATTTCCCCAGGACCAAACATTTCCCATGTTTGACTTTCAAAGAAGAATGAATTAGTAATGCAAGTAGAAATTTTTCTTTCGTGTTGAATTTGAGATTCTCTAAGCCTAGTTTGTTAATTAAAATAGGTGTATAGTCTGGACTGGAGATGACCGAGTCTTCTTCTTCAACCCTACAATGCAGTTGTCAGTGTGGGAGAAACCTGTGGATCTAAAGAACCGTGGTGATATTAACAGAATCATTGAAGACCCACCTCATAAACGCAAACTGGAAACTTCAGCAAGTAACTAATGCTGTGATTATTTTTGTCTATTTAAATCTAAATGATGTGTGAAAATGCTGGTTATTAAATATGCAAAGTAAAAGAAATTAAATGATAGTAGATGGAAAACTGGTTTTATATTATTTCAGGTTCTGCTCACTGAATCTTCTCTTAGTAGGTTCTTATTCAAAATGAAAGATCTAAAGTTGAAGATGCAAGTTATAATTTATAAAGTTTATAAGCTATGTCTGAAGAACTGCCTGCTCTCGCGTGGAACATCATGTCAGTTAACAGTCATCTTTAGTGGTCTTATTCCATGTTTCGCTATCAAGACAGGTGCAGTTGGTAGGAATGCAAAATAGAGCCTTCTCACCATCAGCTTCCTAGTTCTGGAACCCTCTGCCAAGAGAGGTTAGAATGGCTCTTTCCTCAATAATATTTAGATGGGTGCTTAACACATTTTTATCTCACCATACTTGCATATTTAAAGCATGCCAGTAATTTCCTATGTTGTTTTCATTCTGAGTGTTTAAAACTGTAGGGGTTTGGCACTTTTTTAAAAAAACCTTCCTATTTTTTTTAAAAAATATCTTAAATGCTGAAAGGTAGTATTGAAATGTTTTTATGAATTAAATCGATGAGTAAGTTGTACTAGGCAGGTATTCTCCTACTCTGTCAGAGACCTAAGGGCCAAATCCAGCATTGGTCCCAACTAGAATTGACTCATTGAAACAAATGGGCTTTATTAGTCACCGCTTGTATGAATCCCATTGATTTCAGATCTAAATTGGTTCTAACACTGGATCAGGCTCAAGGAGTTCTGTGTATTCTTGCGTTCAATGGATTTGACAACCCAAATGTATTTTAAAGCAAACAGACTCAGTGCAAAAATAATCTAACTAATGTAAAATTCTTGGTTGAAACAATTCCTTGATGTTCCCTTTTTGCCTTTCATGTTTTCATATTTCACTGTTTCATGTTAGAAATACCTCAGTGTAGTTTGTTTTGTCCAAATTCCTCATTGACCATGCCCAGGGGAGCTGTACTGTAATAAGTGATTTTTTAACCCAGCTGCAGGAAACAAATCTCAAAATTCATGTCATTGAAATGATGGAAGATTTGGCAGGAGTGTGGTTGCTTCCATCCAAATATGACAGTGTTAGTCTTCAGGCACTAGAGAATCTTAAAGACATTCCTGGCACCATTCTAATTCATATTCTGCGATAATATTTTCAAGTGTCAGAGTATATGTGAGGAGCAATGTTTTAAAAGATGAGGACTTCTAGAAGGCCTTGCTTACCTGTCTTTTGTGGGAAAGTAATTACTGCTACAACCAGGACTGTCTGCAAGCATGCTTTCAGGCCTGTGCTTATTGGCTGATCCAGCCAACTTGGATTGGCGCATTTAGCATATAGGAGGAGTTCCCAACAATTCACAGATGTTGTACAAGGTGCTGGAGAAGCTAAGATGCAATGCCACAAGCTAGGACATCACTTAGGTTGCTTCTCTACCCTGCATTGTGCAATTTGGAGTCTATGCTAGCCACATAGAAGGTATGACTATCATTCATTTCAGAATCAGGGAAGAACTCTGCTCTGCATTTTAAGGTAGGAGTTGTTCACATTCACATGTACACACATGCACATTATGCTAAAAATACAATAAACAAAAATCAAAGATGTGCCTATACACTACATAGTTAATGTGATTTTTATACTGTAGCTCATTTTTCTGTTTGTGTTTTTTTTCTCTGAAATGAATGAGGGATGAGTCACAAATAATCACTTAGAATGATATTGCTAAACAATATTAGGATCCTAGCTAGGATTTATGCATAGTTCAGTCCTTCTGAAAATCATACCCTAAGCAGTTTACAATAATATTAAGGTCAGAATAATTGTGAATATTCCCCCTAACTCACAAAATAGATAACCCCCAAAAGAATACTCTTGAACTGAATAAGTGGAAGTTATTTCAACTTTAATTAAATGTTCTAAATCAAGGTTAGACAAAAATTTGCCCAAGCGAAGTTATCAGAGCATTACAGGTCAATAATAATCTCTTACACTATAAAACCAAATGCATTTGAAATTCATGCATGAATAAAAATTGAATAATTAAAATATTTCACATTTGCATGAGAATCCATGACCACTGATATTCATGAAGGTGTCATAGTCTCATTTAACTGACATGCTTTATGCTTTTCTTAACAATACATCCCAGATTCTACCTCTTCTGAATTGATGGGTCAAAGACTAGGGTAAGAATTAATTGGATGAGCAACAAAACTCTATAGTGTTGAGGTTTCCTATCTGGGACTCTCAATTTCGTTTCATTTTCCTCATCCTCCAGTTACTCCACATAGTCACTCACCATACCATGCTGTTGGGCATGCTCAGTCTTCATTATGCTATTTTTTTTTCTATCCACATTCTTTAGGTTCCTTTTTCTTTCTTTGTTCCTTCCATTCCTCCTTCTGGTTCTTCAAACTTTCAGTTTCTCCAAAGCCAGAAATTGAAAGTAACCTATTAAAAGTAATGCAATTGACCAGAATTCATTATGGAAATTGTGACTATATGTCTAACTGCCTCACTTTGGTGTTCTCATCTTTGGTCTGCTGAATAACATGTAATCATTACTCCTAAACACATTGGGAAACACAGGTTGAGAAAAGGAGATTATTGTCAATTTCTATGCATTCTGACTTGTCTTTCAAAACTAGTTTTGGCAAGTTTTGGGGGGTCAGGAGCTAAATCCTGCCCCCCAAAAAACTGATGTAGGCTGCAGCTGGCTGTCTTCCTGACATCTGCGAAAACTAACATTGTTTTCACCTTTAAAGCAGTATAGTAGCAGGGTGGGTCATGCACAGCTTCTTGGCAAGAATAAGACACTCTGGGAAGCCTTTCTGAAACACTAATAGGCTTGTGAAAAAGGACTGTCTGCAAGCATGCTTTGTCTGTGCCTTTTTCCTGTTGTTGAATACTGTTAAGGTTTGATGAGAAGCCACCCATGTCGAGCACATTGTATACTTTGCTTTAAAACAAAGGGGAAAATGGTTTAGTTCTTGCCACAACACTGTAGGAGATTGCATGGTGAGGTGGGGAAGGACATGGGACTGGGGCCCCATTTCTTTGTTAGAAGAAAACCATCCAGAATAATCCATAATTAATTTATCATGTTATTTATTTGTGACTAGCAAGGATCAAGGAAAGGCGACACATGTTACATTTTTGGATAAAATCCCAAGTAACATGTTATATTTTTGGTTAACGTGTTATGTTTTTGGATGAAATACAAGACTGTGGGCCAAGCATGTTTATGCATGATAGTGATGCCTTAGCCCCATAAACAACAACATTCAGAACCTAAACATCAGAAGTGGAAGGGGTGATTAAGATGGTGAGGAGGAGGATGATATAACACTTAGTGAAAGACTCTGGAATGTTAAATCATGTATCAAAGAATATCTCAATAAAATAAAGGTGTGATGGGACCTTATTCTACCTCAGATTGGTGTGACAGTTCCAATCCAATGTAACATTTATCATAGTAACAGAGGAAATAAAGTATTTTCTTCAAGTTCAGTTATAGTACAGTGTTGATACATTAACAGTTTAAACTTCTGAAAGACTCAGACAATCAATCTTTGCTTCAGACACCAATTGCCTGTGTCTTTTCCTCAGCTACTTAATCAAATCCAAGCCACTCTCTCTCTGGCTAGTTCTCACTGAAGTCTCAAAATATACAGAAACTTTGCCTTAAATAGAATTCCTCTCGTCCATAAGCCCCTCCCACACATACACCACTGTACTGAGTTTCATTCTTGAGGTGCTATTCCTGTTGCCTAGCAACCTGCCATCAAGTTGCACTGGCATTCCAAATAGCTTGCCCCCAAAGCAATTTTATCACAAAAGTATATGTAATGAAGTTGACAATGACTCACTTCATATTCCTAAAATTTCAAAAGTACCTTTCAAAAGTGTCTTTCACTCAGACAACAAGAGCTATATGGCTTCCTCTTTCTGCTCCAATACTCACAATCATTTCATTTTCCTATTGAGAGAAATGACCATACCTCAGTGGTTTTGCATGGGGATAGTCTGAGGTTCAGCTGATAGCCCTAATGGTGGGAAGGACCTCTGTTGATGCCCCAGAGAGCCAATGTTCATTAAGGTAGAGTATGTTAACCTTCACAGCTTGGGACTAACTCTATGCAAAATTCACATATAGTTCTTTTGCATGCACACACACAAAAAGCCTTTCCTGTATTGTTTTGTGCACAGAAAATGCTTTATTTGGGGACTTCATATGTACAGAATTTATATGAGGTTGTTTTGGGCAGTAAACACTTTCTGTGGAAGAAAGAGCATTCTTTTTATTAATATTTATTTTTTGAACTGTTTATACCACACACTATTTCAGTGCTTTTTTAATGCATAGAAAACAATATTCTCTGAACAGAAAATGCTTTTTTCTGTGTATTACTGCCAAATTTTGCACAAGAATAAGTCACAAACAACTGGATAGCCATTGAAAACATTAAAAATTTTCTTAGAGTGAGAAGAAAATCACTAAAATTACTTGTTTCTTCCTTCAAGAAAAGAAATATTAATGAATTAATTAATTATATCCTTAGTTCCTACTTCTTAACTGCTGCATTTTCACAATTATCTCCTCTCAGAGAATGTTTTTGTTTCTGATCTGATTACCCTAAGTGAGATCAATGTGAAATTCCTCTCCGGTCTAACTTGATATAACAAGATAATGACTGGGGAACTCATATTAACTCATCAGATGAGGAGTGAGTGAATATATATTAACAATTTTCTGTGACTGACATTTCAAAAACCCTGGATCTGCCTGTTTATCACTGATATTGATTGGTTTGTATCATCAAGCTTAATTGGACACCTCTTCCCAATCATGAAGATTTTTGATAAAGAGATATATCTAAGAAGTATGTTCTGCCTATTTGATCTAATGGTTTAGGAGTAGGTGTTTCAGGATTAAAATCCCTATTAACCACGTGATAACCATTAGAGATTTTCTGTAATGGCTTTTGAAATACATGTGGATTTTGAGCTTTGGTCAGCATTTTGGTCAGTATTTAGACCTTTTTCATGGAGTAAAACAAGGATGGGCAAACCTGTACCTTAATTTCTGCTTAATTTCAAAATCCCCTGTAAGCCCATCAGTCCATGTCTCCAGCAAGAACAAGGTGTCCCTCTCCCAGTAGTAGGTCAGAGGGGAAAGACAGAGAGAGAGAACGTGTGGCAGAAAAAGAGAGGAAAGGAGATGGCCTCACCCACTGTTGACTCTGCTGTTATCTACCAATACCTTATCTCACCAGATTAACTTTGGAGAAATATGAGACTTGAGAGAACAAATGTTTCCCACAAGGGATATTAATCCTGCTTGGGTATGTTTTTTGTGTAATGGAAAATTTTCTCTTCAGCATGAGACACTATGAGTTGGATTTGCTGAATTTATTTTGTTATCCACAGAAGAAATTTGCCCATTCTGTGGGTAGCAAAATAGACAGTAATGGAAAATGGGGCAAATGTTTCCTTGCTGGCTGCATGAACTAGATAGCATTGGATATATTTTCCATATATGTATATGTGCGTGCGTGTGTGTGTGTGTTTGTGTATACACACGCACGCACACACATATACACAGTGCTATCTAGGAGCCATCTTACAGGAAAATCACAGTATTCTAAGAACACACTCTTTTCTTACTTTCATGTTGTGCTATCTTTTATTATAGTATTTGTACAAATTATGGAAAACATGATTTAAAAATTCCTTGACACTTGGTTCTCATGACAAAACTAAATGCTTTTTGTGTGGTTCACACACAGGGCAGTTTTGTCATGATGAGATGGCCATATTCATGTAATATCTCAGGATTCTTTCCATCTGCATTCTTGTTCAGCACCTATACAATACAGGATGGCATTTCCCTAAATCAGTGATTCCCAAATTCTAGTCCTCCAGGTGTTTAGGACTTCAGCTCCCAGAAGTTCCAGTTGCTTTGACAATGATCAGTGATTCTGGAAGTGAAGTCCAAAGCACCTGGAAAACTTGATTTTGGGAAAGAGTGGCCTAAATTCTTTTGTATTTTTTCCATACTACTGTAAGATACTACTTCCTCACTATAAAAAAATAGTTACTTTTAATAAGGGGTCTGTTGAATACAGGTGAAAAGGGGCCTTTTGCTCCATCCTTGCATCCAAGGCTGCCTATCTTAGTGATTAAATTAGAGATAGGCAAGTGATGTCAGCTGTTGAGAAATAGCCCTTGCTAATGGATTGAAAGGCCAATTGGGCTTGGACTGAATCATTTTTGTCTGAAAGTTTACTAGCACAAACAAAAGAGCCAATGGATCTTCTCTCTCACTTATACACACATACAGAGAGAGAGAATATTGGTACCCATTGATAGAGTATTAGGGAATGAGGAAGTATTCTTAGGCAGTTATTCTCACAACTGAACTAACCTTTTGGCATAACACTCCATCTGAAGCATTTTTACTGATTATAAGCACCACTGCTTATAAATGGGCTGAGTGTTCTTGGCTACACTAGTGCTCTTCTGTAGCTCCCATTCATTCAGTGGAGCTCATGGAGAACTGCTCCAGTAAATTTTGCCAATAGAGAATGAATCACATTCCATGTGGTTTCCCTCTTGCACAAATTTTCTATTAGCATCTTTGGCTTCTCAATTGACAAGACAGAATAGAGAGTTAAAATAGATTAGAGCCCTAATCTAAATATTCAGATTATCCCACTCCCCTTCATTCTTTTAGAACAGTTTTGCTTTTATGTAAACTCTGTAGAATTCCAATGCACAACTGTGACCCTATAAAGGATAAAAGGAAGAAAGTCAGCTTGGCATTACTAAAAGTGTTTATGGGGAATTTAAACATTTATCCTTCTCAGAACCTTTTCAAGGTAGAGTTAATACTATACATTTGCTGTTTGAATAAAAAAATATAGCTGACCTCTGTATATTTGTTGTATTGCACTCACTGACTATATTTTCTTGCTCTGTTTATTTCCAGAAGGTGCATGATACCAGTACCTTTTGACTGGCATCTGTTTGAAATTGCTTGCTTTCCACATGCTCTTTATTCAACAGCATATTCAAGCTATCTTTTTCTCACACTGACAAAAACAACTTTTAAGTGTGTCACAACGTTTTTCTTTCTAGTCAACTCTAAGCGGTATATGAGGTGATAAAGGTTTTATAGATGTTTGGTCTCAGATGCTTGCTAGCTTGTGACACCTTACCTCAGATAAGTCTTAGCAGATTTTTGTATATCCTTGGTGCCCACTGAGTGTGGCTTCACATGAAATGAAATAAAGAACTAGTGGTATCTTCCACAGGGGTAGAATTGTGCTTGTACTATGATGTCTAAAACATGGAAAATAGTTAGTTTACATCATTTCATAAGCACAGAATAAAGTTAAAAATAAATAAACTTTATCACTATAGATTACCTTTTTTTTTTGAAGTAAAATGGTTATATGCAGAATCATTGCTTCCTAATCACAGTACATTGATAAAAGCTCATCTGAACATCTGCTGTCCAGGTGACTGCCTGGTGTTGGTTCTCAATTTTTTTTTATACTCCAGGTGTTTTGGACTGCAGTTCCCAGAATCCTAGGTAGCATGGCCAGTGGTCAAGGATGCTGTGAATAGAAGTCCAAAAGTCTGTGCAATGTTTGTGACAGATCTGTTCCTTGGTCCAGGTAACATTTCTTAGAATATCCTAGACTAAGGACCTTTCCACCTTACACTGTTATAGTGCTATTATTCCACTTCCAACATCCTGTGGAATTCTGGGGTTTGTAGTTTACTGAGGCCAAAGAGCTCTCTGGATGAGAATTCTCAAGGCCCCTCCTTAAACTGCAAATCCCAGGATTCCATAGGATGTTGAAAGTGGAATAATAGCACTATAACAGTGTAGTGTGGAAAGGTCTTAAGTGTAGATGATGCAAGTTAGTTTTTCTCTTACCTGTCTGGAAAGGCTGGGACAGTTAGCCGGTGGCCTTTTCTTCCCTCCTCCTCCTCTTCCTCCCTTTCCAAGAGCTTCAGAACCATGGTATAATTTAATGGTCAGGACATAAAGAGTTGTTTAGGTTTAGGGGGAAAAAAAGGTGGGGATTGTCCATATTTTTGAAGGGGTAGAAGATTAAACAGTTTGTTCGAGATGCCTAACACAAATACATTCCCTGTCCAATCATGTTGAGTTTACCACAGAAGCAAGATGTGGCCTCACTGTATCCTTAGTCTACTTTTTTGTTCCAGCATCTG
This sequence comes from Cyclura pinguis, assembly GCA_030412105.1. NCBI lineage: Eukaryota > Metazoa > Chordata > Lepidosauria > Squamata > Iguanidae > Cyclura > Cyclura pinguis. Next base: position 87,387,266 of record CM059601.1, on the reverse strand, counting down.
CCCTCCCATTGTCAGTGTACAGAATGACACATTTGTACTGAGTAAGAATTTTTTGCCTATCAATGAAATCAGACTAATTGGCTGCCCCCAGCCCAGCTATTCTGTACTGGATTTTATTTATTTATTTATTTATTTCAATATCTATGTCCTGCGCTATATTAAAAGATCTCAGGGTGGCTTACAGTAAAATCAATTTAAAACAACCAATAATAACAATAATTCTGAAGTATTAAAAATATATTAAATAGATTATCAATTAAAAATCAGGCAATCTAAAACTGGTTAAAACAATTTCAAGTAATATAACCGTATGGCATGTAGAGTCTGGATAAAAGCAGTCATGCTTGAAAACCTTAATAAAACACCAGGTTTTGACTTGAAATGATCACTGAAATGATCATTGGTGCCAGTTGGGCTTCCAAGGGGAGGGAATTCCACAACTGGGGTGCCATCTCAGAGAAAGTCCTTTGTAATTAATATCAGGAGTTTAAACAAGCAAGAATGCAATTCTAATTAATAAACATAGTCAACAGGCAGCTGAACTGGAACTAGGCCAGTTGAAGCTGTATTGAATCCAAATCCCTCCCAGGATAGAAGTGTTGGAAAATATATATAGGCCTTGGCCTAATTTTATGCCAGCACTGTGATTGTGTCCCTGAGCTTGAGATCTGACACAGCTCAGTTTCTTCTCAACCACTTTCATTCTGTGCCCTCTTTTTTGGGAATCTTCTGCCAAAATAAAAATAAAAATCTGCCAGCAGACCTCTGAGATCCATTGGCAGAAGACGAGTTTGCTGGGTGCTTTTGCTAACAGAAATGACAATATCTTATTCCCCCACAACTAACACATTTCTGATGTAGGATTTACTGTAAGTAGGTTCAAGTTGATCACAAAGATAAGTCCCTGAGGGAAACATGAAATCACAGCAAGAGCAGAGAGGAATATATAGAAGCACTTTTTAGTCACTAGAGGTGTCATTTCAAGGTCATTGAATATGCAAGTGAAATAAGAACCTCATTTTATGCTTACCTAAATTACCTGCCAAGGATAATAGGACTCGGGGAGGAGGAAGCAATTTGGGAAAGCTCAAGTTCCTGCACAGGTATAGCCAAGAAAATGAGTAAGTATGAAGCCAACTACAGTGGGCCCTCAGTATCCTCCACGGTTTGATTCCAGGATCCCTCATGGATACCAAAAAAAAGGTGGATGCTCAAGTCCCATTATGTAAACAGTGTAATAAAACGGTGTCCCTTATATTAAATGGCAAAATCAAAGTTTGCTTTATGGATGGATGGATGGATGGATGGATGGATGGATGGATGGATTTATTTATTTATTTGGTGGGAGTATATTTTTAAATTGTGGTTGGTTGAATCCATGGATATGGAATCCATGGATATACCAAATGCTAGCCTGGTTTAGATTTATCCTAATTCACTGCCTTCTTGTTCAGGGTATGTTGTTGCAGATCTTGCCTTTAGATTTGGAGCCTGCAAGAAAGATATTATTTTAGTATGATCTATGAAGAGGGCCTTAAAATGAAATGAAACCAAAGCACCGTGGACTTACCTACCAAGCTGGCATGTCATCCCCATCTTTGTTATGTCACCTAAAAATCTTGAGACCCTGAATTATTTATTTCTGTATACGCTAAAAGTGTAATAAATAATCCATTCATCAATCTCTAGCACACCTAACTAGCTCTAAATACCCCATGTAACAAATAGGTTTTAGCCTGGCACTAAATGTTATGTATGTATGTATGTATGTATTTTTCAATGTATACCCTGACTTTCTGCCCCCCACCAAGGGACACAAGGTAGCATACAAAATTTAAAGCAGAAATTAACTAAAATGTGAAGGATAATTTAAAAAAATCTGTCACCATAGCCAGATCTGACTTTTTATGTAGTGGGAGCAGCTAGTGCACAGCTTGCAACTGTGTAAACACACTCCTGGCCGCCACTGAAAATGTGAGCATTCAGGCTTAGGTCTGAGACTAGGAGTATGTCAAAGTCATGAATCTGTGAAGTGTAATCCCATCCAACACAGATTAAATCCCTGTTTCCTGACCTGCCCTATGTCTGACTATGAGTACCTTTCTCTTGAGGTTAGTATGAGGCAAACCTTTTAGGAAAAGACATCTTAAAGTTGAGGCTCCACCAACAGAGAAAGTGCTGGCTTGTGTTGCCACTTGGTGTATTTTCCCCTGTGAGTGGATGACATGGGCCTCTCCCACCAGCCCAGATTGGTGTTCCTTCATACACCAGGGTCACATGCTATTTAGGTTATTATAAGTTAGATCCAAAACATTCAGCTTGGTCCCAGAACAGAAAGGCAATTAATGATGCTCCTTCAAGACTAGTGTTAAATAGTTCCAAAGAGTTTGCAGTGCCAACATTCTGTTGCCAGTTTTAACAGATTATCTTTAGAGACAGCTCTATCAAAGACACATTAGCTTCGTCCAACCACAATATTACAAGACTTTGGGTTGCTGCCTAAACTATCTCTGTCCAGGAACAATAGGACCTGGCACAGGAGCTAAACATTGGCAAAAAGACTGAAACATGTTGAGTTGAACTCACTTTCTAATAAAAAACCCCTGGATCAAGGAATATCTGCTAACTATGCACCTTTTCTTTTAAGAGGACTGCAAATGTATCCATAAGAAGGATATAAATCTTCATTTATCTCATCCTCATGTGCAAATATGAGAAACCAATTTTTTTCCTCCTTGCCTGCAAATAGGCAAGATATATTCTGTCAGTGTGTGGAGTCTTCACATTTGTGAGAACAATTTTTGCATAAGCTTTTACATAATTTGCACAAAGGGTGCAAATTGTGTTACTAAACTGTGGTAGTATCTCTCTAAAAGGACCTTTAAAATTATAAACATCAGAAGGAGTGCTTGTGTCTTTTTTTATCAAGCAATCTGGCTTTGTGTATGTAAGAGAAAACACACTAGTTCGAGCAAAAGCATTGTTTTTTCAGTTGTGGAAACCTGGCTGAGGAAGGAAGCACTTTTCACATCTTTCTCGTGCTGGAGATGAGAACTATCATGACTTAATAAACCTTCAACAGGCTGTCTTGACATGTCAAGACCACCTGTCTCACTGAGAACAAGTAATTGGTGGGATTTCTTACATCCCTAATCTAGAATAGGCTATCTAGCTAATCTGACCAATGGACCTATCTCTTGTCAGGGTCCATGTGAGGTTAATTGAACCTCATTTACCATAATACTGTCTCTAACTACCATTCCTGCACCTGTAATCTCAGCTGACTGCAATAACAAGTATAAATCTAAGTGTCACCAGCATATTCTTTATGTCTTGCTCTAAATCCTCTGATGACCTCTCTGAGTGATTTCCTATTGATAATATAAAGCACAGGAGACAAACTAGAACCCTGCAGTAGACAGCACAGAACAATCGCTGTGGGATGAAGCAGAAGTCTGACGTATCTACAGTGAGGATGATAGATTACCTAATCCTGTGATAGTAATCCTGTGATTTCTTTGACTTTTTGCATTGAATTGTATGTACATTGATCTGGGGTAGACTACTATAAGAGGGACGGGGGCTGCATTCACTCTCCAGGAAATTTTGGAGAGCCACCATTCCATTGCAACTTCCCGAAAGAAAAAAAGTACACTCAAAGTTCTCTAGGGGGCTTCGGGAGCACTTTCATTATGTTTTCAGCCCCCTCAGTCCATTTTAATGAACTTTTTATTCACATCTTATTTTTTAAAAAGGGCCTGTCCTGGGCCTAAAATGGCCCAGGGATCCCCAAAACATAGCCCAAAAAAAAAAAAAACCTCCATGCCCCTAGAGGACCACAAAATCACTCTGGGGACTGCATACATAACTAAAGGCCACATTTTGCCTATCTATGCCCAGAGAGACTATAAGCATATGTAGATTACAACATCAGGTAGAGAGCGCAGATGCTGGGATGATATTGCAGTCAGACAGAACAAAATGGAACACAGTTGCCTGTGTCAACAAGTTGGATCAAATCAGTGGGTGAATGAGGAGTATTGTATGAACAAGCCAGCATCAATATTAAAAGGCTGCAGGAAATTGTTTTTATCTAATTCTTGCCCTTCAAGATAATCCCAGTTAGATAATGTTCATAAAATGCACATACTTGTAGAAAGCCTATAATTTGGCTCCAGTGGTGTCTCTGGTTCTCAAAAAAACAAAACAAAACAAAAATGCTTTCTCTTTCATGAAAGGACTTCTTCTACCAAAAAGCTGTTTTTATAGACCACACTGGTTGACTTTGTCAGGAGCAGGGGCTGGTGAAGAGAGTGTTTCTGAAACAATGGAACCAACTTCCACTTTGGAGGCTGCACAGTATTACAGAATAGGACTTATTTCACTATTTTATTTCCTATGCTTTTATTTTTATTTTATTTTTGATGCTATTCAGTTTCATCCAAGGGTGAAAATATTCAAAATGATTAAAATAAAAAAGCAAGTCCAAAATCGTACATCATCAAGCACAGTTATGAACAAGGAACTCTGTCATTGCAGTTTTCCGAAAGCTTATGGTCGTTCTCCGGTGTAATGGCTGGAAGTGCTCCCAAAAACGTACTGTATAAGCCTGGCGTATGTGCCATGAAGTGCTAGGAATGAAACTATGAGTGAAGAAGTTTCCAATCCTCTCTCTTTAAAGTGGGGCATCACAGAAATATCAAAACCACTGTTATAAAGCACCTTGCGGCTAGCAGAGGGCTGAAGTCCTCTTCACTCACTGCCTCCCTCCTTAGCACTTCTTTTTTATTTATTTATTTATTTTTATAAAAAACAAAAATGAAAAAAACAAAACAGTCCCACCTAACATCACATTCGTATCATTACATAATTATTACACAATAAACAAAAACTAATACACAAAATAAACAATACATACATATAACAACCAACACATCTTACTAACATATTCTCACAAACATAGGGCACTTCCCCCTTTCCTGAGATACAGCCTTATATCTATTATTTAACACCTCTGTATGTCTTAAAGAATAGAATCTATTATTCATTTTCCCATTCATTATTTTCAACTCTATTTACAATTTTTTTCCATCTTACACTACCATCTATTTCAACATTTCATTTCTTTCAAAAACTAGTAACCTATTGCATCTACATCTCTTCTCATACTTCTCATACTTCTACCTCTCACCACATTTATGTCTAGAACTTGTCTCATTATTACAACAATAATCATTTTTCTCCTCATCTTCATGATTTGAAACCCTTAGTTAGAATACCCTTATTTTCCAAAAATTCTGTTAAGGGTTCCCACACCTTATAAAACTTACTATTCCTTTTATTATCTAATCTGTAAATCAGTTTATCCATTTGTGCTATTTCAATGGTTTTCTCCATCCAATCTTCCATAGTCGGGGTGTAAGTTGATTTCCAATGTTTAGCATAAAAAAGTCTGGCCGCCACAATTAAATGCCATGCTAATCTTTTAGTACAAAAATCTATTGAGCTTTCTACACCAAAGATTCCCAGTAAAAAAAATCCTGGGACTAAATCAATTTTCCTTTTCAAAATGTTTTGCATATTAGCTCGTATGGCATACCAGAATCTCTTTGCTCTGTCACATCCCCACCACATATGGTAGAAGGATCCCACTTGTTCTTTACATTTCCAGCACTGATCGTTCATATTCTTGTTCACTTTCGCTAATTTGCTGGGCGTTAGATACCAACGGTATACCATTTTCAGCACATTTTCTTGTAAAGTATAGGATCTGGTATATAACATACTAGTTTTCCAAACATTTTCCCATTCTTCTAAAAGAATATTGTGATTAAGATCTCTCGCCCATTTAGTCATACAATCTTTAACCATCTCTTCCTCTAGTCTGAAGGATAACAATTTTTTATACAATCTTCAAAGTAACTTTTTATCACCTTTTAACATCAATTCTTCTAAATCATTTTGTCTTAAGTCCAACCCTTCTCCTTGTACATCCTTTTTAAATCTTTCTTTTAACTGCATAAAGGGAAACCATTGTATATCAAATCCTTCTTCTCTTAGTTGTCTTTGATCTTTCATTTGAATTTCTTTTCCACATTGTTTCAGTATTTCTTTGTAAGTCAGCCAACTACCCTGTCTTCTCAGACCTTTAATCAAAAGCGCTTCCATCGGTGAGACCCATGATGGTATTTTTGGGCAGAAAAAATGCTTATTCTTCTCCCATACCTTTAAAAGGGCATTTCGTATCACGTAGTTGTGGAAAATCTTTTGGACTTTAGCTTTCCCATACCACAGGTAAGCATGCCAACCGAAATGAAGATCATGCCCTTCCAGAGCCAGCATTTTCCTGTCGTCCAGAAGAATCCAAGGTTTCATCCAGGCTAGACATGCCGCCTCATGATATAGCTCCAAATCTGGTACTGCGAAGCGCCCTCGGTGTCTCGTATCAGTTAGCCACTTGTACTTCATTCTTGGTTTTTTTCCATTCCATATAAATCTGGATATCTCTTTTTTACAGTCTTGAAACCATTTCTTAGTTATCCTGACTGGTATCATCATAAAGAAGAAGAGTATCTTTGGGAGAATACTCATCTTAATCAGTGATATTCTACCCATTAATGAAAGATCCAGCTTATTCCATATATTTAATTTCTTTTGAATTTGACTCCAGGTCTTATAATAATTATTCTTAAACAATTGATTATTATTGTTGGTGATTTCAATTCCTAAATACTTCACTCTTGGAACACATTGAATGCCCGCTTTTCTTTCAATCTGTTCTTTCTCTGGCGACTTTATGTTTTTCAAAAGAATCTTGGTTTTAACTTTATTTTAAAGCCCACCATAGTACCAAATTTGTTCAGCAGTTCGTTCACTTTGACAATTCTATTTAGGAGGTCTTCTAGAAACATTACCACATCATCTGCAAAGGCCTTATATTTAAATTGGTCTTGTCCTATCTTGACTCCTTGAATTGAGTCTTCCTTCCTTATTTGCCTTAGTAGTACCTCTAATACCAACACAAATAATAAAGGAGACAATGGGCAACCTTGTCTTGTTCCTTTCGAAATTAAAATGTTTTCTGAAAGGTCTCCATTGATAATTATACGAGCCTTTTGTTCATCATATATTGCCTTTATCCAATTTGTGAATATGTTTCCGAATTCCATTTCTTCCAAGACCTTTGTTAAGAAGAACCAGCTGACATTGTCAAAGGCTTTTTCAGCGTCAAGGAATATAAGAGCACCTTTTTTTTCATTATGGGATTCGTAGTATTCAATTACATCTATTACGGTCTGAATGTTGAATCTCATCTGTCTCCCTGGAATAAAACCACTCTGATCCTCATGTATGAATTCTGGCAGAGCTTTTTTCAATCGATTTGCAAGGATAGAGGTGAAAATTTTATAGTCTACGTTTAAGAGTGAAATAGGTCGAAAATCTTTACATGTGGGAGCTTCAAGATCTTCTTTAGGAATTAATGTTATATTTGCCTCTGTCCAACTTTTTGGTATTGTATTCGCCCCGAAAATTCCATTCATTATGATTTGCAACGGTCCCCACAGTTTTCTTTGAAATATTTATAGAAATTAGCTGTTATCCCGTCCGGGCCTGGAGCTTTATTAGGTTTCATTCCCTCTATTGCTTCATTAATCTCATTTATCGAGATTGGTTTCATTCAACCTCTCTTGAAGATTTGGATATATTTTGGGGAGCTTTTGTAATTGGAGATATTCTTCCATTTCTTTTATGTTTCCACCATCCTTAGCCTGGTACAAGTTCTTAAAATAGTTGGCAAGTATTTTTTTTTATTTCTTGAGTTCCTGTAACTATATGCTCACCTTCTTTTTTTTTGGATATTATTCTTTTTTTTCCCTTTCTTTTCGAATTTTATACGCCAGCCATCTTCCAGGTTTATTTGCACGTTCAAAATATTTTTGTTTTAGAAAACGAATCTTTTTTTTCTATTTCTTCCATTGTGAGTATTGACAACTGTTTTTGTAGTACTTTCATATTCAGTAATAACTCTTTATCTTGGGGGTTACTTTTTAACTTCGCTTCCAATTCTTTGATATTTCCCATTATATCCTCCATTTTCTTCTTTTTTTCCCTTTTTTCTTCAGTGTTTTTTTGAGTAAAAAACCTCTGATGAAAGCTTTGAATGTATCCCATACTGTTCTGGTCTCAACTTCATTATTCAAGTTCCTTTTAAAAAATTCCTGAGTTTCTATTTTACATGCTGTTACAATTTCCTCTTCATTCAATTTCCAATTCCATCTTCTACTTTGACCTTCCAACCTTAAAAATATTGGGTTATGGTCACTAAATGTCTTGGTCAGGATCTCTGTTCTTTTTATACAGCCTTGCCAACTTCTTGGCAGCCATATGTAGTCAATTCTCGACCATGACTGATGTTGATTAGAGAAAAATGTAAAGTCCTTCTCATTGGGATGTTTAAATCTCCACACATCTAGGAGTTGATACTCTTCTGCTATATGCAATAAGTCTTCTGTTAACTTCCCTTTATTTCTTTTTTTGTTTGGTGTAATGCTTTTGTCCACTTCTGAAAATACTCCATTGGCAGAGGAGCCAAGTTTATACAGCAAGTTTTTGTGAGAACTTTCAGTCATTACACTGAAGAAAGACTGGGAAGAATAATTTTAAAACATTAAAAATAGTTAAAAATATTTTTGAGTATCAGGAAACCCCGATGAGAATAAGAATTGTTTTTCATAGAACAAGTCTTGAACTGCAAAGATTCTGGTGAGAATTCTTTTGCGGCTGTTTTGCATGGAAAACAGAATTTTCTACGTAGGAAACATCATTTACTGTGCAGAAAATCATATTGTTTGTGAAGAGAAATTATTTCCAGCACAGAATAACAAAAACAGTTTCATGTACAGAAATGCTGTTTTGGGTGACTTATTCTGCATAAAATTTTCATGTGGGTGATTTGCATAGAAAAATAGCATTTTCTGCATAACAAACAGCATTTTCTTTACAGAAAATAATATTTCTATACAAAAATATGATTTTCTGTACAAAAATGCAATTTTGTGTGCAGAAAATTCTGTTCACTCAGTGAAACCACCATGTGTAGATTTTACATAGTCCCAGTTGCAAACATTCTCTCAAAACTGTGTGATTCCTTCAAGAAGAAACATAGTGAAGAATTATATCCTTAAAAAAGACTGTAAATATGAATCTCCAAAAGGTACAAGTTCATAATGCTATCTTGTTAATTAGTAGACATAGGATACCAGCCCAAATAATTAGGATAGAGACTTCAGGAAGTTTCTCCCTAGAAAAAGGAGAGTTAAAGGGTCAGCTAAAGAATCAGAATGTTACAAATGTGTCATCAAATGGATAAAAGGATTACAGCATTTGCTGGCATATAAGACTCACATTTTTTGCTAAAAAATACTGTTGGAAAATGAGGTGTGTCTTATACATCTGTGTGTCTTATACACCAGCAGATGATATTTACCAGTGTAGAAATGGCGTGCGTCTTATACATCGGCCAATATGGTAAGTCAGGAGGCAGAAAGTATGTGGGGTGTATCTTTTATATAATTGCAGCAGTCTGATATCACTTTAACTGTCATTCCTCCATCCTACCAGATCAGTAGGATCAGTAGGATAAGTAGTTAAGTGAGTTACTTAGAATTTTATTCTGTAGCAGAGAAGTCCAAGTATTTCACCAAACTACAGATCCTAGTATCCCACAGAATAGAACTATAGCAGTTAAAGAGCTATCAAGCTATAGTGTAGATATATTCTTAGTGTGGGTAAAGGATGGGAGAAAAAAACTATTTTCCTGAAATGGTTGCTGTATGCAGGGAGAGAAAAGATTTAAAATTCAGAGGCAGAAATGTAAAGCAGTTGCAAACAGATATTTTTTATTTTATTTTACCTGCTCCTCCTTTCTTTCTATTCACCCGACATCTAAGAGCCATATACACTACCTAAAAAGGATACCTGAAGCAGGGAGACAAGGCAGTTCTGAGAAGAATATTCATAATTTTGTATTCCTGCCTTCCACATGCCTTCCCTACATCTAATAGGCATCCACATTACTTAAAGTAGATACCTAAGAACTTGAGAGTTTGGTGGCTGGTTTGGTGCAGCTAGGGCCATTTCCACACTAGACCGTTATAGTGCTATTATTCCACTTTCAACATCCTATGGAATCCTGGGGTTTGCAGTTTAGGGAGGAGCCTCAAAAGTGCCTCCTTAAACTGCAAACCCCAGGATTCTGTTGGATGTTGAAAGTGGAATAATAGCACTATAACAGTCTAATGTGGAAATGGCCTAGGAGAAAAGACCAGAGGAAGTGAAAAGCACAAAGAATTTGGACATATTATTTTGGCCTTTTTTTCTTCCACTTTCCAGACAAGGCATTGGCAATCTATGAAAGTTCCTAGACTCAATTCTCCACATCTATAACAAGCAGTCAGTGTGATCAAATCAGACATCACAGCAATGTATATGGAGGGTGCAATTGTTATGCAACTAAGGAAATTAATTATTGCTTATGTAAATCTGTTATGTGTTACATTCTTTTTTATATATATAAAGAAAGGTAACATTATTATACGCTATTGTGTACCTTATTTAACAGTGTTCTTGGTTCTCAGAATTGTAGGTCTTATTATTCGGCATCAGTATCTGACTCCCCACAAATTACTATGCTTTCAAGCAAAGTTGATATAATTGCACCCTGCCAATCTCTCCATCTATTCTCAGTCTTCAACCATTTGTTGTACTACAGAAGATTGTTGTAGGGCTGTAGGAAGGTAATTTTGTTCACTTTCATTTCACATGGACTTTTGTGATTCATTTGTTTGGCAGCATTCTTTGAAAAAAAAATGGGTAGAGCAAGATCTTGTACTTGAAAAGAAAAAATAACATAGTGAAATTCTGTGAGAGGTGCATGAGCTTGTAAGTTCAAGTCTAGCAGCAGAGAACAGCATTAAAGAAACAAATGATTTTACTGTATATTGTAGTCTATATTTTCATGGCTGAAAGAATCTTAAATGTTAGCAGAAACTTTAAAGATGCTGGGAAGTACTGGTTTTATCCATAAGATTTATATATATTTATATATAAATTTATATATTTATTTATTTATATATTTATATATACATTTAGTTGTACATGAGAGTTTTAAAAATAGTTACAACAACCTCATGATTTTCAGTATCTCTTCATATGAAGACAGCATATGAGGACAGCATATATGAGTATATAAGAAATATATTTTCCCATATAAATTAGACCTGGTACAATTTTGTACACATTTACTCAGAGCTAATACCCAGTGGGTTCAATAGGGCTTACAGCCAGGTAAGCAAGTATAGGTTTGCAGCCATAAAATCGTATTGTCTTCAGAAGTCACTCTACAAACAAAAGCCACATTCACCTGAGCTCGTTTGGTTAGAAGTTCATTTTGATTCAGACTGTGCTTAGGTCATCCATCTCCCTGTATATGGAAAAAAGATAAAGTGCTTCAGAATTGCAGAAATAGATAATGGAGCCATAAACATCACAGTTCTTGTGAAGAACAACCACGGCCTACTATAATTTTCTATCTAATATCCATGCCCAAACAGAATTGATGGTCTCTTTGGGGTACCCTATAAATTTGAGAAACAATAACACTTGCTGCAATCATACTTGTGAATCAGTACACAGAGTGTCAGTTTTAATGACAAAGACGTTTTATAGTTTAGTTGCATATGAGTGAAAATATCAAAATAAAAATCAGTTCTGATGGAATAATGTGACTATCAAATCTCCAAGTTTGCCAGTAAGGAAATTGTTAAAACATTACAAAATAATCTTACTTTTGTTTTGTTTTTCACATTATTGTTCAAATGTAAAACAGGGACAATACCCTTTGTTTAAAAATATTTAAATTTAAAAATATAGCAAACAGAGAATGTAACAAGTTTTTTAAAAATATATATATATAAATTAGTGTTGGGGGTGTTGTAATAACTTTTAATACAAGCTTTCTGATCTGGCACACAGAAGATGTATTGGATCACAATTCCCACTCTCCCTAGCCATGAACATAATTGGAATTGAGTTCATCTTGTCTGGTGCCAGGTTGAAAAAATGTTGACTGAACCTCTCAAGAACCATAGTGTGATAGTCTAGAATCATTTCTACATGTATATATTTGTCATGGTTTGTGGTCCTTCCTATTAGACCACAGGCCATACCTCATGTGTCTGTCTGTCTATATGAATGTCTGCATTTAATGGAACAAGTTAAAGTGGGCATTTTGAAGAAATCTCCAATGGTAAAGAATGGTATACTTTAGAAAATTAAATGCCTCTGAGGAAAGAAAAGCTAAATGAAAATTAGTTATGTGGTCATGGTGTATTTACTGTTTATCTAACTGTGTGCTTTCCCTTTTAGCAGATAAAAATGATGGCTCTTCTCCAGAGGATATTTGTGATGACAACAGTACCAAAATAAAGAGAAATAAGTAAGTCATGATAGTGACTCAAGAAAAAAAATGCTGAAAAAAATTACGATTCCTTTGAACTAATTTTTGATTGAAACCTACTAGATGACACAGGACAGACGGTTAGAAGGATAGTCGATATATGATAAATTTAGATAAGATACAATTTTTATTCAGAAAGAGATAATTATATACAATCGGTGTCTAATTCCAACCACGTATATTAAGGTCCACGAAATATTATGCATTTAAAGAATTAATCTTTATTTTCAGATCCATGGTGACAAATAGAGTTGAACAAAACATTAATTTAATAAGCTGGTAAGGAAAAAGTAGGATATTAAGTAGAATGATGAAACGAACCAAATGTGTGAAGAAAACAAAAGATAGGATATAGGTAATAATGTCGACAAGAGAATTTAAAATATGAAAAGGAATTGATATGTTTTTTGTGGTGTTTTTTTGTGTTGTATAGAAGGTGGTGATTGGGTTTATTTGTAAATGAATGATTGTTATGTTGTGTATGAGTAGATGAGTAGAAGAGAAGTAATGTAAGAAGTAATGATTTTGTGGAAAAACTAATAAAAATTATAATAATAATTTAAAAAAGAAACCTACTAGATGACCTTGGGCACATCACTCTCTCAGCCTCAGAAAACCCTGCAAAAGGGTTGCCTTAGGGTCTCCATCAGTCAGAAACGATTTGAAGGCACACAACAACAACAGTTTTTGATTTACAAAATATTTTAGGCATAATTCATCTTCCTGTCATATACACATAGGATGCAGATAGAGAATAGATATAGAGATCTTATTTACATGTGACAGGAAGAATGAATTGTGCCTGAGATCTATATTTCACCACATTGTTTGATGCTTCATAATTAATGGTTCAGATCCAGTTATTAGTACTTGAAGCAGGCTCATTGAAATCAGTGGGTTAATTATGACTGCCTTTAGTTTGTCTGCTCTTAACTAATACTCTGGGTAGTGGCTGTAGAAATCACACATTATGAGGAATAGTCATAATTTATAGGTAGGAAACAACCTACCTATAGAATATTGGGATTATTCCAGGCCCTGAGATTCCAAGGCCAAAATCTCTCTCTCCCTCTCTCTCTCTCCCTCTCCCTCTCTCTCTCTCTCTCTTTCTCACACATACACACCTCTTGAAGGTAGTGCTCTTGTCCTGAGATTCCTCCCCCTCTTTCTTGAGAAGAGGTTAGGCTGTGATCCACGAGTCCTACCTGTAATGTTTTCTTCACACAGTATCTAGGCTAAAACTAGAGTGGATAGGCCTAAGATAAAACAATGGCTGCATGAATTGTGATACTGATTGCAATACAGTGTACCATGCTGAACAGGAAAAGGTTTTACCCTTCAAGTAAGCAGGAATAGAATGGGGCCTTGAAGTGAAGAGACAACTGAGGACTATGTATATGCAGGTCTGCTTTTTGCAAGCACTAGCTAGTGTGCTGCAGTGTGTGTCTGTTACTGGGTAGACAGGCCCTGGCCAAAGAAGAGGAGTGAGAACTAAATCCTATTCTGATTCGACATGCACATTCTGTATCAGTGCGGTGGCTATGGTGGGTGTGGATTGCAACTTGAATCTCTTGGGGTTGTGAAATCTAAGCAAGAGAGAAAGCACAGCCTAAAAGGCAGTTTCGTGGTACATGATTTTGTGGTGAACATGCTGTGCTATAAATGCATATAATATATCAAATATTTCAGTTTTCATACCTTGACTAAAAATGTAACCAAGGAATGAATCAGATTCAACCTGTTTAATTCCAAGTTGAAGACTTCTTTCTGCCAACTCTGCTTCTCTGATGCTCTGTATCTTTAAAAACTTTGTACCCTTGGAAGAAAGCAGCCTAGATATGCTATCTTCATGAAAATTCTTCCAGACATAGGAGATTTGTTCATAGTGCTAAGCTTTTCATCACAGTTTGTAGAACAAATCAAGTTGTCTTGCAGGCATGCAGACAGCCATGGCTTAAATTAAATGGGAAACAACCGTGGAAGAAACTGCTTCCATCAGTGGAACTGGGAGAGTGGTGAACCTTACTGTTGCCCCTCACATCCTCACACACTTGAAAAACCTGCTCCAGAAAACTGAAAAAACCATTCCAAACTCATTTGCAGGACACATCAAAGGTTGTGGGGAAAGGGAAATGGAAGAAGTTTCTGTCTTCTATTAGTGCTATGGTGCCAAGGGCAGCACTAGATTTAGGGTCATGCCTTGTTCCTCCTGAACTGGGTATTGTTCTTTTATGTTTCCCTCAAGTTCCCACCATAATCTTCATAATGATGTGCTTTTTTCCCTAATTTTTTTTCTTTTAAAATAATTGTAGGTGTAAGTTTTGATCTGTTTAAAACTTTAAAATAGGTAAAATATTGAAAATGTTTAATCAGTTTTTAATTAATGCTACCAAAAAAACAAAACAAAACACTCTCATCTTCTGCCTTTGTTAAGGAAACAACTTTCTAGATTTCCATCTATCTCACTGAATACAAAAACTCTTTGTGGTTACTAGAAATTGGACTGGAAGTTTCATAGATCATATTACAGAATATTGTAATTTGAAGAGAATGAAAATGGCTAATACAATATCCAAGTCACTATTATAATATGAACAGTGACAATTTGATGCCTTTGGAGCAACTAATACTGTGCGATACTCATTTTAGTATAATTTGTGAGTGAAATTGTGTAATGCACGTATTGATGGCAAGAAGATAATATGCTAGGACTCATATTGCTTTAGTGGGTAATACAATTTATTAGCTGAAAGCTGATTTTAACATTTTTCCATTTCAACTACATAGTTTATGATCCTTTGAGAATAAAAACATGTTTATATCCAGTGGCTAAAATTTTCTAATCTGGTGCGAATTTAGTTAGTTGATTTCACTTGATGTTCAGGATGTTTTCCTACTGAAAATTAGATCACTTTTTATGAAATTTTCTAAAACAGATGTAGTAGGAACAATGATATATTTAAACTATGTCTTTGGAAGTAAAGATGGCAATATATTTCTGTTTATGTTTCTCAAATATTTCTGTTTCTAGTGAGAGACCAGAAGGAGTTCAGGTCACTGTATAGATCTCTTGATCATTCAGGCATTTATTTCATTCAAGGAACCCAATCCATAATATTTCTTCAGAGTTGGAATGGGGAAGTTTCCATAGGCTACCAGTTCCAGAAACGAGCCTTGTAAATTTGCATAGCCTAAGTATAATTGACTAAATCCAAATCTTGATCCCTAATAGAGTAGACTATTGAGCAAATAGGACTTAGGAAGGTCCCATTATCCAAGTTTCGCTTAGGTAAGTCTCATTTATTCCATATGTTTAGTCAAACCCATCAACACTATAAATATGGTCCTGTTAAATCCATTGTTTTGTATATTATATCAAATAAAAGGGATCACTCAGGTGGATATTGTCTCTATTCAGCACACTCAGCAGTGCTCGGTCCTGTTTGCATTATCCTCAATCCTGTCTTATGTCAGAAGGAGACAAGTGTTGAAAGAACTGATAGAAAAAAAGGAGAGATGGCAGTTCTTCCTTCAGATGACTTGGCAAGAAGGAATAACCATGGCAAATTAGGCCAAAATGTTGCTTCAGGCTAAATCCTTCAGTTTTATCCAGGATTAGCCACTTTCCCTCCTCCTTCCCTGACTAAGCATATAGAAAGCAGATAAAGGTAGCAGCTCATCTCTGGGAGGTTTCTGTTTGTAAATATAAATAATGATCTTATAACTTCACCAGCTTTGAAGTCCTATTACCACCCAGTAGGACATGCCTTGAGACGTTTCCCACAAAGCCCTCAACCTAGCGAGCCTGTAATGAGAAATCTGGTGCAGGTAAATGATGTTGCTTCAGAGCTTCTTTACAATTGAACTGACTGTCCTAATTAGAACAGGGAAGGAATTCTTTTTTAGGATTAGATCGAACCCTTCACTAGATGTAGCAGTGGTCAAGAAATGGCTATTCTAGTAATAGCTGTGCACCCTCCCCAACTTTCACCATTCAGGTCAAAAGCCTGAAGAGAGATTCTTTGGATGTTTAGCTGGACCAGTTAATAATGCTTTCTAAAAGTGCATGATTCCATCTTTCAGTCACATGGAAGATTCATTCAAATGCACAAAGATTCCCCCTTTACCGAAGGTAATCCTACCGTCTGTAGCCCCATTCTTTTTCCTTGCCAGCAAGAATATTTAATTCCTGCAGTCCTCTACTTGTTGGATGCAAACACAGACATTTCTGCACACTCCCCGATAACTTTACTTCTTCAGTAATTATTCATCTGTACAGAAATATACTTTTTTTTCCTATACAGAAACACATTTTTGGTGGGGAAAACATGCTTTCTGTGCAGAAGTATACATCTTTTTTTCTGTGCAGAAGCACATTTTCTGTGCAGAATTTCTCTGCAGATAAATACTTCTGGAAGTGCAAAGAATTTCACAATAGCCTTGCTGCCCGAACACTTATTGATGGTTTCCCAAGTATTAGAAATCCCCATTCTTATCCAAGAAACAAAGAGCAAATTAATGTTCTTTCTATCTCTACTATTTCCCCACTGTGTTTGAATACATGGAAACTTCTGAAAGGAGAGGAAGTCACGCCCCAGAAGTATAGAGTGCTCTCAGAGCTTTGGGAAAATTCCACTCCTCTTGCTGAAAATATAGTAGCTGTGTATATCACCTTCAGATTTATCCAATCCATTTCAGATACACTGTGTAGAAAGATGTACTGTGTTTATTGAACTTTTTGCTGTTGAGCTTGTAAATACAGATTCCCATCTTTCATATATCTTACATTATTTAAGGCTGGAAGATCCTCAGAATGCTGAGCTAGACAAGGTCAAAGTGGAAGAGAAAAATGTGAAAGCATCAGAACATCAGATTATGCTTCCACTGGAAGAACGTATTACACATTTTCGAGATATGCTTCTAGAAAGAGGGGTAAGGTTGGATTACCTTGATTCCAGTAATTTATGAAACAGGATATAATCTCTATATTTGTAATTGGTATGCTGCAGCAGTCTAATGGTTCCTACTGCTAATTTAATATTGCTTTCTTATCAATATACCACCACTGAATGCTGTTTTATCTCTGCTATTTGTTGTAGAAAAGGCTAGGTGGTATAAAGGATTCAGTGTGAATGTGATTTATGTCCAATGCCTTATAAACTGTTCTATAGCCTGATTCTATTCATATTAGCTTATATTTACTGTCTTCCTGTCTCCCAGTAGTTTAGTTACCAAATAGAAATGGTTTTACTTTCACTTAGTTACATGAAAATTCAATTTTTTTGATGTAAATGTAGTTTAAAATATTACTCTGTCTTTATTTACAAACCGTATAAGAAGTGATTAATGATATAACCTACTTTTTTTATTCTTTTATGAACAAATATAGTAAACAAAAGCAGTTGGGACAAAGCGATCTAACCTATTATGGAATTGATAAATGTTGGATGATCATGCCATTCTTTGTTTACTTGCACTGAGCTTGCCTTTGGTTTTACAAACTTTTTGTTTCAATTTTAACATTTTGTGTATAAAGATATGTCACATTTCAAACTGAACACCTGTAGACCTCAATAAGGTTGACCAGAGTTTCCCATGTTCCTCCTAATTTGGAGTAGTGGTGTTTGGGGGCTTATATGTCAATAGAGCAATGAATCAACTCTGGATTTTAATCTGAGCTTTAAAGGAGACATTCAAGGTACTGAATCACTTTTTAGGATAGGGATCCAGCACCTTGTATAGCTCAATTTTAGAGTCAGGAACCAAGAGTGGATTCACCATGCCACTGCCATGGAAGCCACTAGCTACCACTGATGGGGAGTCTCCCTGGAACAAGATTAAATGCCAGTGTGGTCCTTTTAGCTTCTGTGAGGTTGTTCTGGTATTGATTTTGACCACCTTCAGCTTATCTCCAAGACTTTGTGATGGCTATTTCACCATGTTTTGATGACATACAGTTCTGTGCTATGCATGAATCTTACAACCACATGAGTAAGGCTGCTCGCCTTAAGTTTTTCAAACACAACTCTTAGTCACATAGGGATGGGGGGGTGGTTCACCCTGGGCAGCAATGATTTAGGGGCATCCCAGCCTGGATCCATGTCCCTGGGTGCCCTGGCCACACCCCCGGGCACCCTGACCATACCCCCATGCACTGTAGCCACACCACCATGCCCCTCAGCCATGCCCCCACTCACAGTGGCCACGCCTCTCACACTGTAGCCTCGCCCCCTCCCACCCCTCCTCCACACACTCCAAGCTCTACCACTGCTTATTCTGAGTGAATGGTAACTGAGTATGAAATAATCTCATGATTCTCTGTGACCATGTGATTGCCTATTTCACCCAAAGCCCACAGTCACATGAAATTAAACATAGAGAAGCAGCTTCCACATTACTAAAGCAACATATAGAAGGAGTCTTAGAATGACATTGTTAACACACAGTCTGCTACTATGTTTTGAAATTAATTGGAGGTTCATAAAAATATTAAGAGGATTTTACTGCTCAGTTAGCATTCATTTCCACTTTACATATAGATACAGATTGGTTTAAATTGCCAGGATTATGAAATCATTTCATATAATCTAAAATCATGCTACAGGGTTTAAAAAGTATGTGCCCATTCAGGTTCTATATGGATGTTCCTATTACAAACTCAGTTTTTATCATGCTGGATAAACAGCAGCATTCCACATTGTAAATGTAAAGTCAGCTTCTGTTAATGCCTGTTAATGTTTATCAACCAGCAGGAAAGAAAAAAGGACGTGTGTGAGACAGCAGTGAAACTGTAATAGTATTCCAGTGAAGTAGATATTTTAATCTGTGTGGGAGTAACACCAATGAGTCATGTCACAGACAATGATGATGATGATGACAACAATGATAATGAATAGTTAACATGTTCATATTTATTTAAGATGTTTAAACAGTAATCAGACAGCAGACTCCTTTCGAATAGTTTACAGTTTTTTTAAAGTGAAAAATATCATGAGTTTTTGAAACAAAACAAATGTATCAGCTGTAATAATGGCCATTTCCACACTAGATTGTTATAGCACTATTATTCGACTTGCAACATCCTATGGAATCCTGGGATTTGCAGTTTCGGGAGGGGCTGGCAAACTGCAAACCCCAGGATTCCATAGGATGTTGCAAGTTGAATAATAACGCTATAACAGTCTAGTGCAGAAATGACCAATATCAAATTAATAGTGTATTCAAAGTTAAGAATGTTAAGCTCTAGCAATAAAATATAGACTCCAATCCTAGTGAATCACAGTGGCATACATTGGACATGGAGTGTTGCAACTTTTTTTTTTTTAAGTTTTTGGTCATAGTAGAGGTTGGAATTCTGTTCTGACCTTTCAGGGATCAAAATCACCCCAAAGCCAACCTTGTAAACAGTGCCTTTTACCACTTACTCATTTCCATGTTGTCAGAGAGCAGAGGAATCAGTGAGAATATGTCCAACTATTTTCTTTGGACGGGCATGGTGTGACTCCCATGGTCCCTACACATGATGTCCTTGCAGTGCATCCAACTATAGGAAAGTAGCTGATGCATCATGGCTTATTTGCCCCCTTGAAACACTATTCAACAACAGAAAAATGTCAGGGACTGTGCTACTTACAAGCTTAGTTTTGGGAGGTAGAATCAGAAGATGTGGCTATGGAGATGTAGTTACGTGATGCACATACATCTCCTGGTGTACAATTTTGACCATAGATACTAAATGCAAAAATAAAAAGCAAAAACCGAATGCCTTCTGGCAGAAGGTCTTAATGCAGCCTGGTTAAATGCCAGGTGGATATCTCATGGGAGACCTGCCAAAGACAGGGCTACTACCATGAATGGAATGCTATTACCATGAATATGGCATCTTTCTCTTTACCTATGATATCACAGATCAAGTTTTCATTGACCACAATTCACTTCATTTGTTGCAATTGATTTGGAGATGCAGTTGGTATGAAGGATATACCTAGTTGATTCCCCATCTGTTTCCTACATGTATCATCCCTGCTTTCAAATCTCTTAATGTATAAATTTCTTTTTATTCTTCAATCTTGACAAGCACTTTTTGCTTTTGTAATCTTTCATTCCTAAAATTATTTTTCCTATTTTTTCATGTTTGTTATTATATCAGATAGTGTTTATTGGTGCAGATTTTCCTGCAGCTCAAATGTTGGCTTCGATCTGGATTTGTATATGTGCAGCTAAGCTGTTGGAAGAAAACTTGCCTGTCCCTTCCTTTTCTTGTTAGCATCTCAAGATCCGTCTTCAAAAATGCACATGTGACCCTTCTGAATCAGAGAACCGATAGATTCACAGCATACCCCATTCTACAGGGCCCCCCCCCATTCAAAGGCATAGCATTTGAGATGGTTGTGGTGTTTATCCAGAGGTCTTTATTCACCAGTGTAATTGGATGTGCCTGTCTCTAGTTCCATTCTAGTTTATCCATCCTTGTTAATCCCAGAGCCATTAGAAGATTGCTTCTATGTCTTTCATTCATATATTCTTCAGGTCTCTGCATTTTCCACATGGGAAAAAGAGTTACACAAAATAGTATTTGATCCACGTTATCTTCTGCTGAACTCAGAAGAACGTAAGCAGGTGAGTTTGTTTCTTTATTTCCAGTTATATTGGCTGCCCAATAACTTTGTTTTCTGTGTTTGTGGCTCATGGATATTAAATAGTAAAATACAGTGCTAAAATACAACATCATAGAACAACCAATTCTAACAAAGAATTGTAAGAAAAGAAGAGATGAATTACCTCAACAGTATAGCTGCAAATAAATAGTGGGCTCAGAAATTTACAGTTCAGAGATTTAAGATTACAGATTTTGAAGAGTCCTGTAAAAATTTTTAAAATGTTTTCACTTGGCATCAAAAATGACCATAAAAAGGTATGAAATGAGCCTTTCTGAGGACAGCATTTCACCACAAGAGTGCTACAACCAAGGAGTCTCCATCCTTGAGATTGCCCACTTAGTGTTTCTGAAGAATAATTGTTATTCCTCAGTTTAGAAACAATTTACATTTTACTTTTAAACACAGGTACAGAATGGACTTATGATAAGTATGACATGAAAGTGGCAATCAGGAAAGACTGCTTCTCTGTTGTAAACTGGGAGTGGGGAGGAAACTGATAAAGAACAAATGCACACAGATAACTAAAGTACGTTTAATGCAAGGCAATCTAGACATTAAGGTCCTTTCCACACCACCCTGCCAACCTCCCATGGAGACAGGAGAAGGACAGGACCATGATGACATTTCTGCATGACATCATTGTGGTCCTGTCCTTCTTCTGTCCTCAGGTAATGCAATCATAGATTAAATCATTGATGGGTTTTCCCTGTCAATGACTTGTGATCATGCCACCATCCTGGACTTACCTGTCCTACAAAAGCCCGGGAAGGACAGTGGGTGTGCTTCCTGCCCCAGGCCCTGGGAAGGTACCCGGCTGCACTGCAGAAGGAAGAGGCATGGCCATGGAGCTTCCTTCACGACGGAGCCAGGCCAGTGTGAAGGGGAGCATGACAGGAGTGCTCCCCTCCTGGCAAAATCGATGCCACAATCCCCACTGGAGGACTCTGGGGAAAGGTAGGGTGAAGAAAGGGCCTAAACTTGCAAGCAGCTTTCACAATTGACAGTATCTAGTTGGAGCTTCACTGAATGAATATGTGTGGTGAGAAATGGCATTGTGGCAATAAGTCTTTCCTCAACTCATATACATTCATGAGAAGGTCAGAGGAAAGATCACACACATGGAACATGCAGAACATGAAAGTAGAATCTGATTCTTCATTTTACTCTTACAAGAGGTCTTCAGAAGCCTCAGAATGAACAGATAAGTTATGTAAAACTTTTGCAAGTCAGGCTTGTGACTGTTGCTTGACAAAATGGAATACATCCAAAGATACTCTTCCATCTCAAAATAAGTTCCAGGAGGGGAACGCTTCCTGTGAGAAGGGCACCTTCAGATTCAGTCTCTTTGTAAAACACAAATGTTGAAGTAAAACACGTTGGCTTTTAGCAAAGAAGACTTGATTTTTTTAGGGTACAATTGTAACTAAGACTTTTAGAACTGGAAACTAACAATCTACTCAAAAGAAGACTTTATGAAGCAAAGTGAACACTTTGTTTCTTTTCAGTAATTCAAGCAAGGGCACAGTCTAGACCTTGCTTAGTCAATCAAAATTTATTGTGCCTTTCATTTATCAAGCTTGTACATGATATAGTAAAATTACTTAATGAACAGTCGATAAAGTCTATACTGTAGATATTAGCTTTGAAACATTGGTGACATGGGTCTCATTTGTGGAATATATTGCATACGTTAAGGGAAATGACTATGAAAAGCAATTTTCACCTCCTCTTTATAAAGAAGATTAAAGTTGTGCTCATACTTATGAAAGAAAAATCTAATATCAAAGGAAGACCTTTTATGAAGTGTTATAAATGTTGTTCTTGTGACCAACTGGAAAGATGTATACTGCTGGATTAATTCCCTCACCCTTCATGAGCCCCCCTTCATACAGTCACTGTGCAAGAAGTTAAAATTAGGCATGGGAGCAATCTTAAAGAACGATAGTGTATCTAAATTCTCACAGCTGCAATGGGGTGCTTGATTTTTTTTTTATCAGATTTCTAGATCTAAAGCTGCATTTCCTTAGAATTTGAGTGGTATATGCGAAGAAACTTTCTGGCAAATGCAAGATATAATTTACATATTATGTGAAACAAGAGGATAGTTTGGGACATGAGAATACTAGACTGTACTGGGGCTGATCTGAAGCCTATGATATCAATATTTCTCAACATTTATAGTTCATATGTTTGAGTGAAGATCAGGAGACTGGAAATGGGGAGATTGAAGTACAATGTGGAAGTTAGGGATGAAAGTTTGGGTTAGGAGATACCTGAGGGCTTTTCAAAAAGATATGAAAAATAATACTGCTGTATTGAATGCCTCCTGGTAACATGGCTACCGTACCAAGGAAAGATGATACATGATGATGTTGAACCCATACCATTAATACTACATGCAGGGGCAGGGGAGATGGCTGCCTTGACAATGCAGGATGTGTGCATTCAAGTTCCCAGCAAGTCTCTAAGCTATGTGGGTTCATTTTTAAAGTTAAAAAAAGAAGCTGTTGGATCTGGGATGGTTAAAAAAAGATTGATAATAAAATACTTGAATATTATTAAACAATATTTTAATATTCAAATTCTATCCCGCTGCCAGAAATCCTGAGAATTTCTTTCATACCCATATGTGGGAAGAATGTTCTTTTGAAGAGGTTTGTTGGACTTTGCACACACAGACTGTGCCATAGCCTGCAGGGACATGACCATTTTTCTTAAAAGATAAGATCATTTGGCAGATTATGGACTGTGCTCTTTATTTTTCCCAGTAAATAATGAATTTGAAATAGCAGAGTTTATCACCAAAGGCTTACAAATAAAAGGAAGTAGCCTATTTTTTTTTCTTGCTTGTTTTCAGATTTATACACAAGTCGCATTTGAGTGTTCAGAAGGATTTTCTTGCTAGCGAAGCAAATGACTGAGCAGAGCTCTTTCATAGCTGCTTTTGATTAAACACAAACTCTCCTTCTGCTTTTTCACTTTGCAATTATTTATTGATCATTATGTCCCAACAGATTGATATCATCCCTGCCCAGAATGATGCTACAATTCTGACAGCAAAGAGATAAATGAAATGAGTGCACTTTTATGTCTGAAAGTAGCATTATTCAGATACTGAGAGAATAAGCCATTTATTAATTTTAACTTAATGTGTCCCTGCATTTTTGACCACATGGAGGCCTGTTTCCTGTAACTATTAAAATGTGCCTTGTATTATATTACTTCTTGGCGCTCACAGGAAAGGTAGAAAGCAAGGTCTACTGGGTGTTGTTTTTCCCCAACAACCTGATAGGATTTCAGTAAAAATAATTAAAATAAATCTTAGCTTTACTATCAGAAAATATCCTATTTGTTAATTGTTCTCAGAACAAGAGATATCTGATCCAAATGTGTTTGTGCAGATCCCTGTAAAATCAGCAAAGCTGATTATCTGTTTTTCATGAGGACTGATTCCAGCTTATGTCCCCACTTTCCTAAAGGACTAATCAGAACTAGCACAACTTATTTGCAGTGGCTACATGGACATCCAGCTCTTGTATCAGACTTGGGCCATTTCCACACTAGACTGTTACAGTGCTATTATTCCACTTTCAATATCCTATGGAATCCTGGAGTTTGCAGCCCCCTCCCTAGACTGCAAACCCCAGGATTCCATAGGATGTTGAAAGTGGAATAATAGCACTATAACAGTCTAGTGTGGAAATGGCCTTGGATATCTAGCTAAGGACAATTGCTAATCACATCTAGTTAGCTAGGGACAATTGCTAGTCACATCTAGTTAGCTTGGGACATTTAATTTGCTGGTATGAAATATGAACACATGTTTCTGAGCATCAAATTACCATCTGTTCTTGTCTTGCAGGGTAGCATCTCTTCTTTGATAATCTTGGAAAAGTTACTTTCTTAGGCTACCATTTCCACCAGCCATGCTGGGCAGGAGATCCTGGGAACCATTACTTTGTAAAGTAACTGTTCCAAGGTCTAGTGTTTTGAGGGCGCATCACTCTACAGCCCTGAATGGTGATAGTATCTTTTTCCTTCCTGGGTCAAGTCAAACCATATTTTGGGGATTCCCCTTCTGCATAACTTTCTCCATAATGTCTGTATCGTATGAGCACAGGAAGCTACATCATACCAAGTTAGCCTGTTGGTCCATCTAGCTTGGCCCTGTCTACACTGATAAGCAACAGCTATACAGGATTTCAGACACATATTTTTCCAAGCCCTATCTGGTTTGTGTCTGGGACTTCCCACCTACAATCGCATGCTCTCCCACTTGACCTCCCTATCAAGTCAGACTTCTCCTTTATGAATGCTGTTCTTCAAATTATTCTACCTGAAAATATGCTAAATTGAGTCACTTTGATGAATCTTACAATTAAACTTTGAGACCAGTTAATTTTTCACTTTGCCATGCAATTATGTGAGCCAAGCAAGTCATAAATTGTGGTGATGGTATAAGCCAGCAAGCACTTCATCCCCTTTTAATCCATGATTTGAACACAACACTTCACAATATCATCATTGCTCTACTTTTAACATCTAATTAGTTAGAACATTCAGTTATTTGCTATAAAGAACACAGATGGGACACCTTTTCTGTCCCAAAACCTACAATTCACAATAGTTAGGACAACCATCCAGCTGTTTCCATTGCAGTCTCTCCACAAGAAGGCAGTTGCACTGGAACTGAGTGAATCAAATTAGATTGTGAATTGAACTTTCTCTTTTGTTTTACTGGCATTTCGTCTCATCTCACACATCAATTACAGTGGAAAGGTCGCAGCAGATTAACAATGATTACTCTATAGACATAAAATGAACAATATCATGAGCCTTGGGGGATTGTACACTATGACTACTAAGGCACACAGAAGTAAAATTGTCTTTGTAAAAAGCAATTTGGTTTTGTACCCAGATATTACCTGTTAATTCAATTATTGCTAGGTATGATCAAGTACCTCATTTATACACCTACCAGAGATTTGCTGACATCCCTTTATGAACATATGTAACTTTGCTACACTGAGTGAAATATGGCTCATTGAGCCCAGCACTCTATCTTCCACCTGGCAGCAGCTATTTGAGGTCTTCTATTGAGGTGTTTTCTAAGTCCTGTTACCCAGATCCTCTTGCTTAGAGTCAACAGGATCTTGGGTATACATCAACTACCGAAATAAAGGATCTATTTCATTACTCCATTCATGTCATTAGTGATAACTTCACTAATGTTTTCTCTTTCTCTCTGGTGCAGCTTGAGAATGGTTAATGGGATCTCACAGTTCATTACCTTACTGCAATATTTTTGCGGAACTACTGCAGGAGTTACTGGTTGGCAGTACAGCAGCATACACAGTACAGTGTTCTTGTGAGTGGGAACATTGCTTCAAAGGAAAATGAGAACAGTTCTGAGGCTAAATGTGCCCTCCTCCTCAAAAGATTGTCTTAGTGGTCTTTCATCCATCAGACTTCTCTTTTTTTTTTCTGGCAAAAAAGGGACATTGACTGACCTCTCCTCAAAGCCTCCTGGCATTACAATTCACCTTTTAAATCAGCTGCAGAGCCTTACTCCATTATTCATCATTCTATTTATTATTTATTTTTATAACATTTTATTATTCAATTATTTGTTATATAAATTTACTGGCTAGAATTCATGATCACAGTTACAAATGCATAAGCCAGAGTTGCACATTTGTAACTGATTAGTATTCATGATCCCTACGCATTCAGTAGTGTGGGGAACACTTGGGGATTATCAATGTCTCCCAATCCTGACTTACTGAGGAGCATTCACTGTGAGTGATAATGATCTGGTCTCCTGTTGATTGGAGTTCAGCAGACTGCCATTTCCACCCCTTACCCGTGAATGATCTCATAACATAAAACTACTCTTTTTTCCAAAAAACCCCCACAAAAAACTAGGATTGGACAGGCACTTCCATTTTTTTAATTATGATTTTTTTTGGAAATCTTTGCACCCCATAGAGTCTGGAGCAAACAATTGGCCCTGGGTCCTGCCACAGTTACGCACTTCCTATTGTAAAGTAACAAATGAGAGATGTGAGATGTATAAATTAGGCAAGCCAAAACATTCTCCTTTGACTCCTTAGAACCAATGGAATTAGTGAGCACTACTCATTGTACCAAAATAGCTAATAATTTTGCGAGTTATGTGCTACTTACCAAAAGGCAGTCTTTGTAGCCTTGTAAATGCCCCCCCCCCTCAAAAAAAAAACCTATCTGAAAGATATCTGGGTAGTCAATTTGAAATGTCTCAGTGGAAAAAATGGAGACTTTCATTCACTCCCCACCACTTGCCTGTACTCCCTCTGTTGGACCTATCTGTTGCACTGATAGCTAAGGAATCAAACTGAAAAGATGAAGGAGCAACAAAATGGCATCCTATCCATCACTTTTAATTTTGCAGTGATCTGCACCATTGCATTCAATTAGTGACAAATGAACTGAAAAGGTCTTGTTAATTCCATTTTGTGATATGTTCCCCTAGCAAATTCACACTTGGATGAACTCAGATAATATAACTGCATTATCAGTAAAACTGTGGGTGGGGTTCAGATACTGGATAGAATTCTGTTGGTGACTTACATGGATGTAACCTCCCATTATGGCAATGTATGTGCTTTCATAGTATCTTACTGTACAGATGTTCCATACCTCCTTGTGCAACAACGCATCTCTGAGTGCAATCCCAGCTCACAGGTACCAGGGTGCATAACCACAGCCAACCAGTAGCTAGGGTGTGTGTGCAGTGGGCTCCTGGACACCATCCAGCCACAGCTTTGCAGCCATAAAAAAGAATAATCATCACTCTTCCAAACCTGGAAGGACAGCAGCACATCCTTTCTCCTGACTGCAAAACTGCAGCTGATGGTACCTAGAAAACCCTTACCTTCTCCAGCCCTGGATCATCCATAGGGAGGTCATCCCAGCACAATACTCTGCATTGTGCTTTCAGCAATGACCCCACAGTCCCAAATGACAGAAGGAAGTACACAGATACTTCAAATGATGTAAATGGTGCTGCTGGACAAGCACAGGAAGAATCAGAGAAGGCGATCATTGAGTGTAGGGCTGGGGAAATTCATGCCCCTGAAATTCATGATCTCCTACTGCCATAGTTCCCAACCATTGCAATGATTTCAGAGACTTATGAAAAGCAGTTCAATAACTTCTGGAGGGTCACATTTTCCTCAGTCCTACTCTAATAGTTTCCCTTTAAATTGTTCCATGCACTTCCCACTTCCTAAGGATGTCTTGAACTGCTCAAGGAAATTTCCATCAGTTTCTGAATCATGCTTTGTGTTATGTTCTAGAAAAAAGACATGATGAATTACTAACTGAACAGAATGTATTTAACAGGTAACTGATTTAATAATGTTGCATGGTCTGTTATCTCCCGCCCCTTCTCTACTTAAGATATTTGAGCAATTTGTCAAAACGCGGATCAGAGAAGAATACAAGGAAAAGAAAAACAAGCTACTACTAGCCAAAGAGGAGTTTAAAAAGCTGCTGGAAGAATCTAAATTATCACCAAGGTATGGAGCTGGTTTCTGACATAAATTCCATCCTTCTGATGGAAGATGCTGGCCAGAATTGAATGTTGCTCAAGTAAAACCTACAGACTGTCAAATGTTGCTTTGTAGTTAAAGTAATTAATTGATTAATACTTAATTCCATTAATATTCCACCTGTTCTCTAATGAGCTCTAGGCACATCTCTGGTCCTTCCCACTGTACCTCACAATAACACTATGAGTTTGGACTGAGAGAACATATCTATCCCATGATCAACCAGTGAGTTTCAACCAGATCAACCAGAAACCAGATTTCTCAAGACTCAGTCCATTGCTGTGACCATCGTGCCATGCAGTTCATCAAGTTTGCTCTTTGGGCAGATTTGAGGAAGCCCTACTGTCAGAGATAGTCATCAAACAGTAGTTTATACCTTGATACAAAACAAAGGCAAATACACTAAAGACTGCTGTACATCTGCAACAGAATGAAGTTTTTGGGTCTTGAGCTAGTTCACTTCTCAGATGAGAAAATACAATTTTTAAATGCTTTTTCACATGAAAATAAGAAACAAACACACCAACAAACAAACATTAGCTTCAAGAAGAAATAGGATAGCTGGGAGAATAATACTACTGGTTAGCTGGAAGGCAAATAAGAAAACAGGAATTCAGCCTGTGCTGGATGAGGTTACACTCCTCCTGAAGACACACATTCACAGTTTGGGTGTACTCTTGGACTCAGCTTTTAACCTGAAGGCCCATGTTGCTGTGATAGCCCGGAGTGTTTTTGTACCTTAAACACTTGTGCACCATCTCTGCCCATTCTGAGACATCAGATCTGGCTACTGCCTTAGTCACATCCCATGTGGACTACTGTAACACATTCTACCTGGAACTGCCTTTGAAGAACATTCAGAATCTTCATTTGGTTCAAAAATCTGAAGCCAGACTGCTAACTGGGGCAGGTTATAGAGACCATATCACACCCCCGTTGAAACAGCTTCACTGGCTGCCAATTTGTTTCTTCAATGCAATTCAAAGTGCTTCTTATGACATATGAAGCCCTCTAGTCCAGGCTCAAGTCCAGGATTTACTTGACAGATCATATATCCTTCTATTAACCAGCCTAGGCCCTAAGATCATCAGGAGAGGCCCTTCTCTCAGTCACACCACTATCACAAGCACAGTTGGTGGGGACGTGAGAGAGGGCCTTTTCAGTGGCTGCCTCACTCTGGAATTCTCCTCTCAGGGAATCCAGTATGGCCCCCTCCTTGTTGACCTTAAGGCATCAGGCAAAAACCCTTTTATTCAGGCAGGCATTTTAATACAGAAAGTTTTTAAAGAATGGGCTAGGAAGTGCAGTATTGTTTTAATTTTAATTGCCCCTTTTAATTTCTTTTTAGCTTAATTCTGTTTTAATATGTACTATTTATATGTTTTTAAATTGTTTTAAACATATTGTTTACATATTAACACAACTCTTTTAATACCCATTAATACATTACATCTTAAAACTACTCTGAGGCCCAGTGTTAGGCAAAAAGTTGGATACAAATAAAGATAATAATAATGATAATGATGATGGTAATAATGGTTCTAGTTCAACCAGTTGCCACGTGTGCTGCTTTTTGTATTCAGATTTTTTTATTGTGCATTTTTCACTATAAGCAGCAATCAAGGAAGGTACTAGGGTACTACTTGTATAAAGCTGTTCCACAGGCCAGCATTCAGTAAACATTTGAAGGCATTCTAATGAGTTACACCCTGCCTGTGGAAATAAGAAAGAGGGAAATCAGTCTCCCCTATCTCTGCATTTCACCTTTGCCCAGTTCAGACAAGGCTTCTGTTCATTCAGTTCACTGCTAGTCTGTTCTATCGCTCTGTTCTTTTGAGATCCCACTTCCCTACTTCTACAAGAAAATTTAAACTCTGTCCAGTATCATTTATTTATATTAAATATGCACCCAGTGTGCATAGATTAAGAGAAGCATCTGATGTCACAGAATTTCCCCATTTTGTAGCATAAAACATATTGGCAGCAGAGCCAATATGTTAACCAAGAACTAATTTGTTGTCATGTGATAAAGTTCCTAGGCTGATCTATATCTGTTGTTTCATTTTATTAAATAGCAGTTAAAAATCCATCACACTGTTTTATTGTGCTTTTCTTTTAAGGATCCAGCTGCAAATGTAATTAGAGTTTGTAAGAAGCTCAAGTACAATAAGTGGTTTTTTTTTAATTTCTTGCAATGATGATGCAAAATTGGTAAGCATTTCCTTTGCTGATCTTTTGACATAACTCACATTATATACAAAAAAAAAATGTTTATTAGTTTGGTGCTGCAAACAACAGTTATTAAATTGTTCCTTGTTTGCTCTCCTAAGTTGTTTTTTATGAACACTGCTGAGAAGCCCATGGTAAAACACATGATTCTCATTTATGGGTTTGTCATTTGTGAATCATCAAGATCCTTTTCCATATTAAAGTTGGAGTTTCATGTCACAGAGAATAAAAAAAAAGTTGTAAAATTGTGAATATTCATACAGGTCTTTCTACACTGATGCAGACCATATTTCAGCTCCTGATGTTGGCATAATTATAAATGCTAACTCAGAATCCAACTGTTAACATCAACCTAGTGCAAATGATGCCAAATTTTTTGACTTCTAGCAATAAGCTATGGGGTGTGGCATTTTAGTTCAGTTTTCAGTTGCAGAACCATTTGCACAGATGGTTGTTAAACTGGTTGCACAACCAGTTCCAGTACTGGTTATGCAACCAGTCATCCCAGTCATAGTGTACCAAGAGATGGAACTGCAAGAACAATTGCACTCCCACTTGAGCATCTGGAAAAAAACAACCAAACTCCATTGGCACACCATTAGCCTCTGTTCATATTATACTGGCTGTGGACATCATGAGAGTATATTGCAGGTTAACGTGATAGCAAGGCAAAAATTACAAAAACAGATTTGTGCTCATTTTATAATACCCAAATTCTCTGAGCCCTCTTGCTACATTCATGGCCATTGCATCCACAGCTGGAAAATTTATTTATTTGTGGAATAAGGAGACAAACTTTATTATAATTAATGTGGCAGATGTGCCTACATTCTAACAGATGTGCAAGGATGGCCTTGGCAAACCATCTTGCTTGCTTATTTGAACATGAACTTGCCCTCACCAAAGCCAGAAGTGTACTTGCCTGTTTCTTACCCAGGGAAATTCACTCAGTCTTTTTTAAAGTCATACCCATGGGAAGAGCTGGTAGAGAAGACTGGAGCATGCATGGGAAGAGAGAGAAGGACGGGGAGAAAGAAGCATAAAAAGAGACATCTTTTTTTCCACTATATTCCACTCACCAACATTTCAACTTGCCCATAAATATTTTGGTTAAAAAGAGATTTATTTGCAGGAATAGAGGCTGCACTTACACAGGAACAGAGACAGCACAGCAGGAAGTGTAGTTAGCAGATTAGAAGCTACACTGCACACTGTCTCCAAAAGCCACGAGCTACTTCAAACATGCCATTTTCCCTTGAACCCTGAATTAGCATACGATTTCATGCCATTTCTGGAAATTAGTATCACATAATTGTATCAAGCACAGACTAGCATCCTGTTACTCAGTTACAGTGTTGTAAGCTAGACAACTAGCTTCGTATTTTGCAACTGCTTCGTATTTTCATTTGTAATTGTGGTCCTCCTACCATGATTGCAAATAACCCTGAAACTCACATTAAAAGTCAGTCAGCCATCCAGAGTAACAGAGGTTTGTGCTACTGCTGAGTAGGCCACTGCAGAGTGATGAGAACAGTCCCCTCTTGCCAGTGTGCAATGCTGCAAGGAGCAGAAGCAGGGACTTGTTGCAATTCTTCATTTCAGCCACACTTACTGGCGGGAGAAGGATGGTTTCACTCAGAAGCAGAACAAACTTCCATTATTCTGGACAGTTGACTGACTTTTCAAGTGCTTTTCAAGGATTGGATGGGGAGCTAAAGTTATGAGATGGCTACATGTTTGATGCAAGGTCTCAGCCAAAATGTCATTTCTGGCTTTTATAACATATGCAGGATCAAACACATATAGTACAAAAATAAGTCAATGTTTCAGTTTATGTATACCCAATAGCACCAATCTGTATTTAGTTAGTCAAATTTCCCATTGATCTAGATCAGGAGTCACTAATATGCTTTTTCTAGAACAGTTGAGAGCTACTGACTCTCAGTTGAGAGTCAAAAGACATGTCACTATACCAAGCCTGACCAAAGTGCCTTTATAGTCTTGTCAAAGGGAATAAATCCAACTTAGACTGCAGTCATATTGAGCCGAAGGAAGTCCCATTGTCTAGACATGCATAGACCTGCAGCCTTGAAGTAACTAAGTCACATTCTGCTGACTGGCAAACTTAAGGAGAAATTTACTGTTTCATTTTTGAGAATCTCATCTAACTACTCTGAATGGTCCATGGTATACTAATTATTCATCAAGGTTCCTGGAATCAATATGATATTTGTGAAACTGGAAAAAAAATGACTTACGAGGAGAAGCAAAGGAAATCAATGAACATTTGAAATCTTGATTTTAGTCTTTCATTTTCCATCTTTGCTGGTGACAATGGCGATATGTGCAGTAGCAGTAATTTCATGAGGAAAAATATCACAGAAAAATAGATGTATGGATAATTATGGACCAAACTTTGTAATAATGTAGCTTCTGTTTGATTGTTTCCTTTCTCTCTTTCTCCCTCTCTTGCAGAACAACATTTAAAGAGTTTGCAGAGAAATACGGTACAGATCAACGATTTCGACTCGTTCAGAAGAAGAAAGATCAAGAGCATTTTTTCAACCAGTTCATACTTATCCTTAAAAAGAGAGACAAAGAGAACAGGATAAGGCTACGGAAAATGAGATAAAAAGGAAATCTGCCATATAAAGTGAAGTCAAATACTGTGGCATCTACAGTGGAGGAAAGGAATGGCATGCATTTTGTGTCATCTTTTTGAGTTTCAAATCCCAGCACTTTCAAGAAAATCTGGATTAACCCCAAGAGTGCACCAGTGCACAGGAAGAGTCTGTGAAAACATGTCCAAGGCTATACTGCAGGAATCTGTAGGATATTTCATTCTCAGAGACTTAATGTTTCATATTGAAGCTCTCTTTTGTACAACATTCGAGTTTGATGCATTTCTAATTACCATGATATGTCAGTCCCTTAATTGTTTTAATTATGCAAATTCCTTGTAATATACACAAATTTGAAATCCAGTGTGATTTGTAATTAAGCAGAAGCAGATGTCATCCATAACAACCTCAAGACTATTTTTTTTTTTAACCATCCTAAGGGGAAAAAATATTCTAAGGCTGTCTTCCTATGCACACTTACTCAGAAGTAAGACCCATTTAAATCATGGAAATTTACTTTTTAGTGAATATGCTTAGGAATGACCTGCACAGCAATGTTTTGGCAGCTTTGTACATTAATGGTTCAAAAGATTCAGTGGTACTGAGGATTTCATTACTCAATGTTCATAGGTCTAAGTCTAGTTTTCTGAGTAGTAGTAGTAATAGGGTATTAACTGTTAACCATAGTGAAGAGTGTGAAAATCTTGGCATTGTTTCCTGTAGAACAATGTATAAATCTTTTTAAAAAATGCTTTGTAAGTAAATTATTCTGGATGATGGTCCAAGCACACTGAAAAGAGCAACACTTCTCTATTAAAAGCTACTATAAAGAAGTTATTTTGTAAACCCATCCTACTGAAATTTGAGTTATTTTTATTGTATGCGAAGAGTTTGCATGAGATTAGTCTCATCTTTGTATAAACAAATATTTTAACTTTTTTTTAATTAATAAATATTTTAAGACTACGGGTCAGTTTATTTTCCAAAATGTTTGAAGCTTTGCCAGAAAACATACCTGTTTGGGCGCACTAGATGTCAGAGCTGGCAAATCATGATGAAAAACAGGAACCTCTACATTCTGCACCAACCTTCCCTAACTTGATACCCACCAGAGGTTTTGGAATGCAGCTCCCTGTAACCATTGGCCATGCTGGCTATGGCTGATAGGCATTGTATTCCAGTGAATTTTAAAAGACAAATATGTCTGATCTACATGAATAATAGAAATCTAAAATTAACCATTTGGTTTGACTACCTGTGGCAAGTGTGTGGCAGAGAAGATTTTGTAAACTGAAGGGCTGATCTCTTGGTTCTTTAGGCTGGTTAGTAAACAAAAGGAGTCACCTAGTAAATGTAAATTAGGTGATTCTTAACAACTCCATTTTAAGCTGCATGTTGGATGCCCATGAATAGAAGTTCCTCCTACATATAGAAAACTAGCACATCAGGGTGCAGGCTAGAATAAACTATCAGTTTATGTTGTTATATGGAAGAGTGTTCAGTCACATGAGCCTCAAATACCTGCAGCTTGAAGTCCAGTGCAGAAAGAAATGTATCATTTTGTGAGAAAGGTCTGAGCATATACAGATTGATCACATTTATTGTCAATGGATACAGATTACCACATTTCTAGCTGTTAAAACCATGAAGACAGAGTTAAACGGATCACTGGGGCAAATGTTACTGGTCAGCCTTCTTGTCACTATGTCTAGCAAATACAGAATGAACTGTATTGCTGTAGGGAAACTTTGTTCATTTTTATAATGCCTAAATGACCAAACTTGACCATGTGTTTATAACATGACCCTATAAGAGCTACCATTGAAGCCAGTATTAGACACCAGAGGCCCTTAACACATTGTGTGTGTGTGTACATATGTGTATGTGCGCGCACGCGCGCACACACACACTGTAAAATCCATTCCAAACCACGAAGTGTGGTGAAATAGTGTAAGCCATGGAACATATTTAGCAATAGACATTAAGGAGGGCAGAAGCACTATCTGAGCATCCTGGCTGATAGCAGCAGTAGGTCCTGTTTGGGCTATACAATGGGCCTGAGAGGCAAGGTACTTAAGTTAATTCCAAATACACAGAGTTTGATTTAAGTATGGTCATCCCATGCTTTAAATTGATCTGGTTTTAGCAGCAACACTTTATAGCTGCTTTCACATGGCAGATCAATTGCATTCAGCCGTGCTGAATCAAACAGATCAGGCACCATTCAGCAAATCTGTCAAGTTCCATTTCAGTCAGGTTCTCATCTTCCCACTATTCATTTTGTCTTGTTTCCACATGACGCTGCAAAATATATTTCTTTTCCAGTCTTCATGGGAGTCCATGTATACTTTCAGGTATATTTATCAAAATAACACACATCTTTGGGTACATTTTAAAAGTAACTTTTGGGACTCTTCTTAAAAACCATTCACTCTTTCAAGAATTTTTTTCCCATTGAATAGCACATTGTACAGTGCATTGTTTCAAATGTATGCATTTTTACATGTTCTCCCCCCGACCCTAAACCACACTTAATACAAAGCTGTAAATGTATTCTGGGTCATATTTAGGTTTGAGAAGTACAGATGTGATAAGTTTCCATTGAAAAGCAAACTGAACAAACTCCTCAACCAAATAATGTGGTGGGCATTGAACCTGACCTACAATCACACAATTAAGTGGGATACATCACTGAAGTCCATTAACAAGTTGCCATCTTCCTTTGCCTCAAGTTTGCAGGCCATATGATGGTAAACTGCAAACAAGATTATATCCCTTGATGTTTTAAAGCCAAAATGGTTTCTGAAAAGGAAGGGGACAGTGAGCTCACATGTTGTGAAAAAACAATATACTAATGAGCTCCAGAGAATATTGTGAAGAAAGCAATCTTTGCCTCTGAGCTGAAGACATTCTGTTGCCATGTCCTTAGATCTCATTTTACCAGCTGAAGCAAAACAGCTTTTGTAGTTGTTCTTCCTTTGAAGAAATAAGCTTTCCTCTGTCACCAAAAAAACAAAAAACAAAAAAAAACAAAACAGAGCTGCTTTTTCGTGGCTCAAAATAAGCACCTCATAAGGAGCGAGAATATGTTTTAACTTTAAAGAGCATTAGCAGGAAAGATGGCGTACATCTGAGGAGGATCCGGCGGTAAAAGCAGGAGGCTTTTGTGTTTCAGGTGGTGTTTTGTTTGTATTAAAATGTATTTCCCTTAAACTGTTATTTTCCTCCCTGAAGAAGGTGGTATTGATTTAATAATAGTAGGAGAACATTATAAGCAGTTGGAGGTTAGGTATCAAAGAATGGCACGTCTCCCGTGCATTTTTATGTAGTTATAAAAGGATTTTGTGTGTGTGTGTGTGTGTGTGCTGCTTTTAAAGCTAAAGAAGATCCTCACTCCACTTGAAAGCAAATCTGAGGCATATGCCTGCCAGTCATCAATTGTTCATGAAATATAGATTTACCAGCTATAGTAACTGCTTGCAGGCATATATTCTTAAAGCAACTTTTTTGGTGGCATTGCTGTACGACTGTAACAGAAGAGAAGGAAAACTCTGTTGTTGTTGTTTTCTCCCTGGAGCGTAAAGAAACAGACTGATTTTTAAAAAGATCAGGAAGAGAAAAGGGCAGATATTTCACACAATCCTATCCATATTTACTCAGTTTTAAGTGTGTTTGTGTTCAACTTAATTTATAGCTTCATAGAGTCATCAAGCTTTCCTTCCCCCCTCCCAGCACTTTTCCCCCCGACAAAGTATGTGGTTTTGTCCAAAATACACCTTTGTGTAAGAATTTTATGTTTTTGTGGTTCATGATTTATTTATTTATTTATTTATTTTAAAGAAACAACTCTGATCTTTTCATTCTGATAGAGAATGAAAAATCTTTTAGCAGTTGGCTTTTAAAAAAAAGAAGAAGAGGGCATCTTGACAAGTAATAATGAATGCCCCTGGTGTTTAGTTCCCTAGGTGTCTGGGTACAGAAGTGCAGCCCCAAATAGAATATAAGAAGGCTGGTAAGATGAATTCCAAAGGATGTTTCTCAGAACTATTGTTCTCCAAATCTTTGCTTTGAATCCAAATGGTAGTCCCAAACACAGTAGACTGACCCCGCTTCTGAATAAAGAGTCAACATTATGCAAATCCTATTTATTCAATAAGGTCTTCTTTAGTTGGGACCACCAATAAGATTCAGGCCTCTGTTGGACTGGGATGGATCCAGAATCTTACTTTTTCAAACTGAAGTGTTCAATTTACAGAAATTTCTTCAACATGGCATTGGGGAATCTGTCTCACACGCACCTAGCTCAGTTCATTCAGGAGAGTCCTCCGTCATCTGTGTAACATTTTCAGGGACTGGAGGGTTGCTGTGAGGGGTGCACCTAATCTGGACACAACCATTTCTTTCTATTATTTTAAATACATCGACAGTCTTCAGAAAATAATTTGTCCTATAAAGGAGTTGTCAGCCTCTTTCCCATGTCAGTAGCTTATTTCCTTCAATCTGAGATACAAAGCTTTTTGAAGAGAGAAGTGTCTTTTGTTTTTAGTTGCTAAACATAAAGCAACGCTCGTTAAAACTTCTTCCGTAACTTGATTATTAGATACATTTATATCCCATTTTTCCTTCAATGAGATCAAAGAAATACACATAGTTCCTGACCTCTTCACTTTAATCTTAGGCCATTTGCACACTACACTGTTATAGTGCTATTATTCCACTTTCAACATCTTATAGAATCCTGGGGTTTGCAGTTTAGGGAGGGTCATTTAGAATTCTCAGCCAGAGGGCAATTTGGCCTCAGTAAACTACAAACCCCAGAATTCCACAGGATGTTGAAAGTGGAATAATAGCATTATAACAGTGCAGTGCAGAAATGGCCTCAGAATAACAATCTGTGAGGTAGGGTAGGCTGAAGTGGAAGCTCCATTCAGGGGAAAAAATGTTTTGTTCAAACAGAGAAGCCTGACTCTCACCCTTATCACTTTCTTCATGTAGAAAGTTACATATCAGAAGAGCATAAGCCCCTCTTCACTTGGAGACTCTCCATATAAGTAACACTACTGTAAAATCAGAGTTCTCCCTCACATAGCAACTCTCAATGTGAACAGGAATTTCTCTTCAGATCCATCTGTTTTGACATGAAAGTAATAACAGACGTGGTGTCACAAGGGTTGAAAAACACATTTCTTGAGCGTTAGAAAACCCAGATGAAGTAGAATGTTGGGCTGATGAGAATCTTTGCAGTTTGGAACTTCTCTTCTCCACAAAATTTGCATGTGGGTATGTGGGTGTGTTGCTAAGAAAATATTTGTTTCCATGCAAAAAAACCCTCATGAGAATAAATCCTAACTGAGCATAGCCTTTGAAAAAAATGTACAGTATTTGAAGACTATCTTACAGTGGGAAGAAAATTACTAAAATTACCCATTGCTTCCTTCAAAAATAAAATTAGTAAAGAATTTGCATCTCTAATCACTAGGCACACTCCTCTTCATGTGTTGACTCAAACTCACTGAGGCCCAAGGCTACCCAGTAAGTTTCCTGCCTCAGGGAGGACTTGAACTTCTATCTTCACAGAGTCAATCCAACAGTTTAAACACTACGTGCACACTGACATTTCACCACTTATTTATTCATTTATTTTGTTCATTTATTGAATTTATATCGCACCTTTCTTCCAAGATGTGATTCAAGGCAGTTCTGATTAATATGTGCTCCTAATGAATTCCTTTGAAGTAGAAGGCAATAACTTTTTTTCATGATTGTTTAATGTCATTACGTGGTATGCACAGAAGTGCAACACTGCATTTTTTAAAAAAATGTTTCATTTTTCTTCTTTTGATATATTTAACAGACCCATTTTAGCAATGGAAAAAAACGTACTGTCAAATATGCACCCTAAAAAGAAGGAAAGTTGACCTTCTGTCTTTCTGTGCATATGGGAAACAATCTAGCCAATGCTAAGTAGTCAGAAGTACAATTCACTTAAGTACATGCTGATTCCCCATTAAAATCTAAAAGATTCAAAACTGTTTAGCATCATGCTTACTATTTCCATATAAAGTTAAAGAATGCAACTGTGTGTATATTATTTATACAGGAGCAACTGGCACTAACCCGGTCGAGATCCAAAATATGGACACAGAAAAATGTAGATCTATTGGTTTGTTTAGATAAGGGGAATTTACAATTCATGACTTGAGTTTGCTGCTATATATTGTTATCTATTTTTATAGGCATATACAATATATGAAGTAGGATGTGAAAAAATATTTTCCAATTTTAGATTAAATTAATTTAGTTAAGTATTGATATAAGTATGTTTGTATATTCATATTAGAAGTATTTTATATTATATAGAACTATTTTATTTTATATTATAGAATTAAGACTATGCAACAAACGATATTTTAGTATTTGGTGTCTATTTTACTAAACTAGTATATATATAGAATACAATGAGTAGCAGATAGTTGGGGCAGGAACCACCTTTTAATGCATTTGTATCTTTTTTTCTTTTTTCTTTTTCTTCTTTTTAGTTAGTGAGTGAGTTATTCCATTAGTCTAGTCTACATAGAATTATAGGTTGGTTTATTATCATTGTGTAATCTTTCGCTTGATTATTGTTCCTGTTTTTTTTCTCTTTTTTTTGTAGATATATTATGCTATGTCTGCCGTTATGTTGCTTTTATATATTCCATAAAATAAAATTAAAAAAAACTAGTATTTTGTAGGAGCAGGAAGTAAGGAGAGGAAGCCTAGAGTCCCCTCTCTCTTCTGTGCTTAGGTATTTAATATTAAGGAGCCAGCATGGTAGTGGTTTGAGTGTTGGACTCCAGGAGACCAGGGGTCAAATTCCCACTCACATATGGAAACCTACTTGGTGACCTCGGGCAAGTTGGAAGGGAAGAGTATGTGTAGACTGAGTTTCCCCGCAGACAGTTGTATTCTCTCAGTCTCAGAAGAAGGCAAAGCCAAACCTCCTCTGAACAAAGAAAATCCCATGATAGGTTTGCCTTAGGGTTGCCATAAGTGAGAAACAGCTTGATGAAACACAGCAGCAATGACAAAACATTAAATACTACTGTGGGTAAGAATGAAGAACTCCAAGCAAAAATGTGAGAGAAAGAGAAGGACGAATTTTGAATTGACAGTACTAGATTTACATAGTTCCTGGTCGTAAAGGTACATCAGCACTTATGGACTGAGGAGCAATTTTTATGCAGAATCTCTTGGTGGACAGCAACCACAGCTTCTTTGGAAGGGAAATGAAATGAAGCAAAAACATCTCTAACGGTGTTTCCCAGAAAGAGAATGATTGACAAATAAAGTGAGAAAGCATACATTCAAACAGAACCCTGGGGTTCACCTGCTGGGCATACGGGAGTATTTGGTACACAGCACAGAAACGGCCTTTTTTCTCAGAAGGGAAGAGTATGTGTAGACTGAGTTTCCCCGCAGACAGATGTTTCACACTTTGTCATTCATGGGAACTAGAGAAAGAGAAGTGTGTCTCTTACGTGTTTTAAAAGAGGTTGGGAAGAGACGCTTGTGAAGTGTCTAATTTCTTCCTTTCTTACAGAGAGA
Source organism: Cyclura pinguis (assembly GCA_030412105.1). Lineage (NCBI taxonomy): Eukaryota > Metazoa > Chordata > Lepidosauria > Squamata > Iguanidae > Cyclura > Cyclura pinguis. The sequence continues at coordinate 87,346,060 of CM059601.1, read as the reverse complement.
AGAATCTGATTTCTTATAGGGACAAAATGCTATGGACCTCAGGGAGGTCCATGCTTGCGTCAGTATGCATTTCAGCTGATCAGGGCAATGAAAATACTTCAAAGCCAAAAGCTACTCATAACATTCATTGAATTTGCTTAAGAACAATGAAAGTAAAACACTTTGAGGGCTGCTTAATTTGCTTTCCAATTTCTTTCTGATGTTGGCAGTATATTAGGTTATCGCCAAACCAATAAAGGCTAGAAAAGTACTGCTTTTATTAAAAATGAAAGGGCAAAGACTCAGGCTTTGAATTAAAACAAAAACTCATGGGTCACACAACAAGAGTGTCTTTGCATACATTCCCAGGATTCATGATTATTGACCCAGTCCTTTGACTTGGCTTGATCTGTAAGACTCTTACAATGGATAATAAAAAAACGGCAAGAATAGAAATGTATAAAACTGTAAGAACTGAATTACACATTTCCCAGAGGTTAGGAAAATGAAGCTTTTCGATACAATGCCCAGAATGTCCAGTGGCTATGCCAGCCAAGGGGGTTAGGAATTGTATTTCAAAAAATGATGTCCAAGCTGTATAGGTTTAAGGAATTCCATCTTATACTAATTCAGTAAGAAATAAGTCTCGCTGAGCAGAATAGGTGTGTTAAGTATGTATTGGACTGCATGACCCAGCCAGCAATTAAAACTGATGTCCATCTTGAGAGAACAACCAGTTGTTGGTTCTACGTCTCATATCGTTTTGAAAACATGTACTCTTGAGAATTCCATATCCAATTAGAACAGTAATTTGGAGTGTGTACATACAAATTGTGTAATGATCCATATTACCCCTGTTCCTTGACTGATGTGTATTCAAAGATACCACACGTGCCTGGAGCCTCTACAAATGCACATAAGCTATGCAATTTGTGTAAACATACAGATTTGTGCACAGAAAAAGAAAACATAACGACCAGACGTCTTCTCTAGGCAGCCAAGTCACAGTCAAGAAAAGATACCAGAAGCTTTTAAGTGCTAACGAACTTAAATATTTTTAAGTACTAATGAATTTCCAGTTAGCCATCACTGAGATGAAAAGTTTTCAGTGTTTCCACAGTTGATCAGCATATTTCCATCACCTCCTTCCTTCAACATCTATTTGTATATACTCTTTTCTGCCAAAATGATAACACTATCAAACCAGCTGGACTCTTTGTCATCTACATGCTAAAATCATCAGCATACTCCCTTCATACTTAGGACCATCAATTCATTCAAGTATCTTCTTCAACTCTGCAACCCTCCATTGTTTTGTTTGACCACAGCGCCATCTGCATCCAAGCTCTTGCATCAAAGGCAGGGTGGGGGGACACAAGGTATTTAAACCTGGGGCCATCAGCCTCTAGATCCCCATGCAAATGCAATTTGGATTCCAAAAGTTCGCAGCTCCGTAAAAACAATCTCCTGTCAGTCGGTTCTGTGGACCAGTGTTTGATCTTTACCAGAGATCTCCATTTCAAGGCACAGAAAGGGTATTTAAACTGTGAAGTTTTCTTTATTACACACAGTACATCAATTGCTTGCACCCAGTCTGTTGTGCTGACTCCTGACTTGTGCTGTCTTTGGGCATCAGCCTAAGTCATACTTCATTTCTTCCACTGCTCTCAGGAATGGTAAATATTGTCCATTTTACCCTGAAATCTCGACTTTCTGCCTTTCCTCCCTGTCTTTTGGTTAGTCTTGCATGTGTGTGTGTGTGTGTGTGTGTGTGTGTGTGTGTGTGCATGAGTGTCAATCTTTGTGTGCTTGTTTGATTTTTCCCCAATAAAACACAATCTAGAGGATTTATAAATTTTTTGCTGATTTTATTGTAGTTACCCATTAAACGTTGGTGAAGAGGTCCTGCCAATTACCCCTCCTCTTGCAGCTTTCTTGAGTTAATTAATTCTCCATCTTTACATCTAATTGTGGGTTCTGATAGAGGACCTCATGGGATCCCATGCATTTGCGGTAACACCAAATGCTTATTTTATTTGTTTACACACTACATTTAAATTCCTACTTTCTTCCATTAAGGAATTAAAGGCTCATCTGAAAGCAGTCCCAACAATGTTTCATTACAATATGCGCCTTCAGACAGTTGTTGGCGATATATTTAGCATATACATTAATAGTTCTCATATTCAGTGTTAAGAGACAAGAAGCCCTTCATTGTGCTGACATTTTCAAATGAGAATCATTTATGAGGGGAACTTAACAGTCTTGTTAAACACCTTCAAGGGTATTCAGTATAAAATATGTAAGAGCTCTAGTACCATCCTGAATTTGTTGGATGACATATTTAATGAAAAAAAATCTGGAAATGTGTATATATAAGCCTAATTTGCCTTGTGTGCTGTGTCATTTTAACATATCTGTGCTTTTTGACTGATACTATCTGCTCTGAATTTTATAAATTTTAGAATGGTTCGTTGTTGTTGTGTTGCTTCAAGTCATTTCCCACTTATGATGACCCTAAGGCAAACATATCACAAGCGTTTCTTGATAGGATTGCTTCAGAGGGGATTTGCCGTTGCTTTCCTCTGAGGCTGAGAGAGTATGGCTTGCCCAGTGTCAACCAGTGGATTTCCATGGGTGAGTAGGGGTTCAAATCCTGGTTTCCTGGAGTGCCACTCCAAAAATCAATTCATCCATCTAGACTTAGAGCCTTTAGTGCTCAAATCTTAAAATCTTGGATTTGAATCTGTATGCATTCAACCATATTAATGGTGAATTAGGATCTCTTTTTTCCCCCCCTGAGATATTCCTCTTCTTTAACAGCTGTAAAGCAGCCAGGTGTCCAATATAATCCTTTCCCTTTTGAGAATATTGAAAATAGTCATTAAAAATTTGATTCAGTTTGGTTTGTTGAAGAATTTTTCAAAAATCAGAAACCATATATTTAGCATGGAAAAAAAATTGTAGGTTTTAAAATTTCAACTAATGGTGTTCAAAGAGTAGTGACAGGATGAATCCAGAATTTTCCGAATCTGAATCGGAATCCGTGGAAGGTTCTGTGAATCCACGAATCTCACAAATTCCAAATCTTTCGAATTCTGTTTTACAACAAGGTTTAAAAAGCAAGGGAAACAAGGCACTTCTACTGAAAAGTGTTTTGAAGTAGAATTTGACATCTTTATTTAATGAAAAACAAATTAAATAATAGTTTTCACTTTCAGGAAAACATACTCATATACTTCTTATTAAGAATTACATGTAATTTGGAAGTAGCTCCAGATGTTGGAGGATGCTCAAGATGATGCCATCTCCCCGGTTGACTATTACAAAAAAAAAAAAAAAAAGTGCTAGGATAATCTTGGGAAAGACAAACTCTCCCAGCCTTAGCAAAAGCCTAGGCAAAGGCAAACCTCCCTCTCAAGAAATCTGGCCAGGACAATTGTCATAGTTTTGCCTCAGGATCTCCCCAGGTTGAAAATGACATGAAGGCCCTTTCTACACAAGCAGGAAAATGTGGATTAATCCCACATGTTCCTGCCTATGTAAAGAGGGCCACATACTACAGTACAGTGATAATCCAGGTTAAAACTGGATTTTCTTTGCATAGCTCCTTCTGGCATCCTTGAGTTTCTAGTTTGATGATGCACCAGCACACTTTGAAGGAGAAGGCTGTGACACCTTATCCAATTACAAACCCCAGAATTGTGTATGAAAGAGCTATGCAAGGGAGCCATGCAAAGGAATCTTCTTCAGTTGTCCTTGAAATCTCAAGAACACTGTACTTTCCAGTCAAGCCTCAAGTCCTCCAACAAGGAAGGCACTTTAAAAAAACAAAAAACAAAAACACCAGTCCCTAGCCCAGTCTCAATTCTCTATCCTGATGTCCAGTCTCGAGTCTTAAAACAAGGAAGGCACTTAAGAAAAACAAACGAACACCAGCCTCTAGTCCAGTCCCAGTCCCTACCCTCCAGTGTCAAGTCAAAGAATAGGAAGAAGAGAATAATTACCTTGCAGAGGCAGGCAGCAGGATCGAGCTTGACCCGGGGCTCTCACACTGGCTCAGGCCTCCAGGCATGCAGGAAAGTGGCTGTTGCCGCCCCTGCATGCCCACGCAGGCCTGATCCAGGGCTCTCGCACCAGCTCAGGCCTCCTGGCATGCAGGAAAGTGGCTCTCACTGGCCTTGCACACCAGCGCAGTCCTGATCTGGGGTGCTCAGACCCAGGGGCATGCAGTGATTCAAAAGATTTGATTTGCCTGTTTTGGCCCAGGGATTCGGATTCACGAATCTTGAAGCCTTCCTGAGGATTCGAGGATTCACAGATTCAGTTGGCCCATCCCTATCTAAGAGCATTTCTTAGATTTCTGTTTTTTTTTCTCATGTGCCCTATAAGGTCACTGTTGGAGAATTTGTGGTGGCAGCTGCCCTGCCTCCCACTAATTCACCAAAATAATGCTAGACTTGGGGTATTGTGCACTGTTCAAAGCAGTGACCAAACTGCCAGTACAGATGCTGCTTCTGCCTCTTACTGGAGCAGAAACTGCAGGACTGGGGATGAGATGGAGTCCATGACAGGAAAATTTCTAAAAAACAAATTGGCTGGAAGCCTATTAGGTAGCTACAAATGTTTACCTGGGTCATGTATTTGTGACTTCTTCATATTCATGATCCCTATGTATCTACTTGTTTATGGATATATAGGGACTGTAAAAGTCCCCCAGTCCCCACTTACCAGTCAGCAACCTCTCTGATTGAGGGGGGACTTTTTCCCTGTTGCCCAGAGAAGACGCTGGCCAATGTTCTCACCACGCCCTTGTGATTGATTTCTGCTGTGGGGGTGGGTGAGATTGAGACAGGTATCCTGTTTCTGCCTATCACAGCAGAGATTGTTTGTGCAAGGGTGAGGGAGCATTAGCTAACCACTTCCCAAACAATAAAGGAAAAAAGCCCCATCAATTGCAGTAGCTGCTGCCCAGTAAGAAAGGATGGTGGGGTAGGATTCGTTACATAGCTATGCAACTGCCAGGGTCACATAGCAATGTAATGCATATTGCATTGTGGTCACCATTACACTGCCATTGTAGGCCACCATGGTAAAGATAAGTTGTTTGAGTCCAAAAACTGGGAAGATTGGTTCTTGTGGGTTTTCTGGGCTTTGAGACCGTGTTCTGGTTGTATTTTCTCCTGACGTTTCGCCTGCATCTGTGGCTGGCATCTTCAGAGGAATGGTGAATTGGAAGTGGAGTGGAGAATATATATGCCAGTCTCCTCCTCCCGAGAGAAAATACAACCAGAACACGGTCTCAAAGCCCGAAAAACCCACAAGAACCAATAGATTCTGGCCGTGAAAGCTTTCGACTCTACAACTGGGAAGATTCTTGGGTTCAGGTGTTGAAAGTAAAATAATGATTCAAACATTTATTCTTCTGTGTCTTATTTTACAATCAAAGTATTGCATTTCAGAATCAGACTTCAATAAACTGCCATGAGGGTTATGCTTTTTGTAGGGTTGATTGTGGCTAGAAATTAACAAGAACTATTCTTCATAATGCTGAGCGCTATGCAAGTACTTCTACGGAAGACCACCCTTGCCTATATTTCTCCCTGCTCCTATCTATTATTAGCCAGCCTCAGAAGGATCTGTCTCCATCACATTTCACTCCCAACAAAGCCCTATCCTCCCCAACCCCATTTCTCTGCTTGTAAATATGTAGCACAAGAGCTGCCCCTGCTGCCCTGAAAGGTCGTTTTTTATTAGGAGCATCTGCCCAAATAGCAGAAAGCATGATCTATGAGCGTCCATGACTCTGAATCAGTGACAGACTGTATTTTAGCCTGTAGGTACTGTTGTCACTAATGCCCCAAGCAAGTTGCAGAGGAGGAAGAAGAGGAAAGGAAGAACAATGCCTAACATTAAGCAACTGAGCAACAATAATGAACAAACCGTAATTGGTTTTTCAGGCAGCAATTCCTGCAAAATAAAGATAAAGCTAGCCATTTTTATTGGGTTTGCATAGACAGTAAAATGTTAGGAAAGAGAGGGATGACAGTATTTAAATGTCTCCCCAGTTTCCTTTCTGTGTACTGGAACAGGAATGGAATAAGGATATAAGCAGAAATGCTTCAAATGTTATTAAAAACTAGGTGTTCCCCTCCACCACATCTATAACTTAGAGAAGATTGTAGGTAAGCAGGTCCTTCTTCTCCATAGCACAAACTGCATAGAATTGCTGAACCATGAAAGACAAGGAATTACCTTGGGAAGCAGCCAAGAAACGGTGGGTAAAGATAATAAAAGTCTTACCCAGTGCCTGAAGAGTGGAATGTTAAGTCTTTTTCATACATCCCAAATATCCTAACCATGGATGAAACTTGTCAAGATGCTAAATATCCTGTGGATTCTGCTTATTAGTTTTAGCTGAATCCTGATTAAGATCAGCATCAGTTTCATGCTAGAACGTATTTGGCAGCATAGTAGACTTTTTTTGATCCATTGATTTCAGTGGACTGCAGCATGCTAAACTGCATTGGATCGACTATTCCTCCACTTCTTCATTAATTAAGATGAGAGGATAATGACCACAACATAGTTAGATATGTTTAAGGCCATTGACCTAATTCTGTGCTGGATTGTGGCCTATATTTGGGGGGTTACCTGTTTGGTTGTATCAGAGGTAATAATATCAGCACTCTCAGCTAAATGAGCTGAAATGGTTTAGAGCTGCAAACATGATATGTGATGTTCAGGGTTTTTTTTTTTTTTTTTCTTCCTAAGGAACATACAACTCTCAAATACAAAATCAACTTGCAAATGAGTATTTGTTTTGCTCTTCAAATGGCAGCTACCACATTAAATCCCTGATGATGTTATATCCTACTTATGAAATTCAAGTGTCTTATAAGGACTGCAGCTGTTGAAGAATCAGGTATGCCTTTTGAGATGGTTCATCCACCTGTATCCAATTAAGATGCTACAAACCTATTCAGAAAGGTGAAATCTATCAGCAGATTCTGCATCTTTAATCAGCAGCTCAGGTGTTGGGCGAAACTACCACGGGGAAAGGAATATTCCTAAATTTCAATGTTGCTGTTCCTCTGGTGGATTACATAAATATTGGATGTGGGTGTATAGAAGCAGAGACACGTGCCAAGTGGAAAACTGATCTTGAATCCTATCACATGGCACCATAGGCTACATTTGCAATGTGTCAGATTTTAGACTTGTCTAAATAAAATAACTGGAGATGAACACTAATAAATTGGAGAACATTTGCTCGCATTCATTTATTCCTGCTTTTGTGACATAAAAGACACCTAACAAAACATACTTTTTGAAATTCTGGATTAAAATATAACATGGAAACAAATGAGTTAAAAACACAATTGTAAAATACCCAGCCAGCATGCAATCCCCTTAAGAGCACATCAGTTTACATACTAAAGGCCTGCCTTTTCTGCCAGTTCACATATAAAAGGTTTGTTGCGGTGGGGAGGAGGACAACAAAAACACTTTACCTAGAAAAGGTAGAAACTATCTCCCACACACTCCAAAATAAGTTAAATTGAGTAATGCAAATTAATGTTTTTGGTCCAGCATGAGGAAGCAAGTATATGATGATGAAATAAAAAAAAATCCAAGTAAATGTTTTCTTTTTTCAGAATTTCATTGAAGAATTTACATGAATGTAATTGAAGACAAGTAAAAAAAAACAAAAACAAAATAAGAACATGGGTTACATAGGATGCAAAGCTGCGTTTTCCCTGTTTATCTTGAAAGGAAAGAAGGAAAACAGAACACAAAATTGGAATACATTGACACTTCTATTTATTGCCAAAAAATGTGTTTTTTTTTTTCCCGGCAGAAAAACAAAGAAACAATGTTGGCACTTTTCTGGCTTCAGATCTGTTTCTGAATAACAAACCATTCAGAATTTCAAAATGCATACCCTAATTCATTTTGGATCATACTAAAGCCCTGTCAGAGAAATTAGGATGTCCCTCCACCATGAAAATAACACATGTCAGGGCCCACACTGGGAATCATATCCCACTTTTGTAAACTTTAAAGGAGCTAACCAAAATGCGGAAGTCTATCCAAAACCATTGCAGCACCATGGACGACTTCTTTAACATTTGAATTTTATTATGACTACAAAACAGATTCACCACCACAGTGGCATGGAAGCCGCCACCACCATTCTGACGTCTTAGGTTTGCTGTGAGTATAAGCTGGAATTGTTTTGAAAATGTCACCCTGATCTTTTTGGATATAATAAATCCACTAAGGTGGGCACTGGCAAACATAGCATTTTTTTTCTTTTTAATGCCAGTGGTTCAGATACAATTCTCTCTATGCCTATGAAGGGCAAGCACTTTTAAAAAAATCAGATTATGATTGTGTGTATTCATTCAGACATATGACTGATTAGAGGTAAGCTAGTATGACTCATCAGTAAATTTTGAATGACAAAGAAGATGAAAACAAGCATAACCATACCGAAATCTTTTATTACTGAATGATAGCACATCCATGGGAAACATCATTGACACCACAAGAGATTAGACCAAACCTTATGGAAGGCAACTGTGCATCATCCAAAATCTGTGTCTGCCAAAATAATGTAACTTAAAAGGAAGGAGCAGCAATTCTTTGGGGGAAAAAGTCAATGTGGCTGGATGTCTTCTTTGCTCCCCCCCCCCACACCTTCTGACCTTGCAACGGAATAGGTTCTTTCAGGATAAATCTTGAAAAATAACATAAATAACTGGCTATGAAACTGCTTGAGGACAAGTGGTTTGCTGACTGGAGAGGGGTGAATGCTTCTTCACTCATTGCCCTACTCCCCAGCATTTTGAAAATCCCTCCTTTATTCGGTCTGTCTGGCTTCTTTGGTTTGTTTTGGGGAGCAGGTTCAGTTGTTGCAATGGTGCAACAACAGTAAATGTGAATTCCAAAATGTATGATGTTCTAAGTCAGGCTTACAACACTGTACGTACTGACTAGGATGCCAGCCAAACAGGTATTTCCAATAGGAACACATTTTTATTATTTTATTGATTTCTCCTCCAATAACTAAGGTGGAATGACATTATATTGTGCATGAGGGATAACTTAACTCCCTGTGCAGTGTAAGAGTATTTTATTTTTAGTGATTAAAACTTCAAGGAGGAATATCACTTGGTTCAACTACTGGGTTGTGCTGTACCTTGTGCTTCTTGGTTTGTCATGCGGGGCAGGAAAACAATGTGGTGGGCAGAAGGAAAGTGCCAGAAGCCTATCACAGATGTGTTTAAGTAACTAAAAGATAACTGTCAGGTTACTGTTTGCAAATAAGAATGCTACGAGTTATGTTTTGAAAATATTTAACTAAATCAGTCATTAACTACTTTGGGCGAGTCACTGGTAATGGCAACCAATTATTTTTTAAAAAATAACTTCCTATCTCTGCCTCAGGTTGATTTTTTTCATACTAACCTTTGCAAGCTTTCTATGGAACACAGCTTTCTCGATATCATTTATCAGGGAACATGAGCAGGGAGGTGTATTTCCTTTGGGCTTTTCACAGGCGTCGGCTGGCCAGTGTGAGCTCAGAATACCGGACTAGACATGACTTTGGTCTGATCTAGAAGGGCTCTTCTTCTGCTTTTAATTAAAATAATAATGGTCTATGGAGGGAAATTTCAGGGATGAATGAGTTCAAGAGGAAGGGATTAAATGCACCCTATATTTGCCAATTCTCCTGTGCACATTCTTCAATCGACACCCATATTAGCTTTATAAGGAGAACGGCCATGGTCTGAGATCTTGCATTGGGCATACAGAGTGTGATATCCCACATATGCATCCCTGTGTCCTCTTCCGTCTGCTGCCATCAAACTCCTTACTTCCTTTGAATAGAAAACTACAGACACAGTTCCCACAACTTGGTCAACTTCTGCCCTCCCTATCCTTAGCCATTAAACACCCATAGTGGCCCATGGGGCTTGCCAGCTGCCTGATAGGGAGGATTTAGATGGTGCACAAGTGACTAGTGAATAGCCTTCACTACACACATGTGCAAAATGAAACATACACACATGAACTGACTTACATGCATATATATCACCAACAGGGTATTTGGAATATTTGGAATCCTCTTAACATGTAATTCTCCTCTCAGTCTCTTTAACTGAAAGAAGAATGTATTATTTCCCTAAACAGGCAATGCAAATTTATCACTGTGTTCCTCAGTTCTGTGACAGACTCACGTTTCTGTCTCGCTACAGGGAAAGAAAACTAGCACAAATGATTTCGGAGATTGCATATTGATGAATTTGTCTGCTGGAATTTTAATACAAAAAAGAAAGAAAAAGAAAAGAGAAAGATCCGTGGCCATCAGTAAACTAAACAACTCTCATAGTTAAGTATTCAACAAATAATATTCCCTGTAGCAAAAAAAAAAAAAAAAAAAAATGTTTGAGCATGTTGAAATTGTGGTCTCTATGTGGATAATTTTAGGCCATGCCATTGCCCTGACACTGGGAGATTTTAGCTGTGCAGACAGCTATTCACCTTCTACTACAATCAGAATTTTGCTCCTCTTTCTCAGTATATGGTCTGATCAGTATTACTGCTGTTAGCTCTTGCAATGTGAATCTGCTCAGGATGAAGAAGCAGTGTGAAGGAAAGGAAGCTACATACTGGCCTTTGGGGCAAACACACCCTCCAAAAAAAAGCAATCAGTACTGCCTGAACTGACAGCACTGATCGTCACTTTGGCAATCTGCCTTGCAGTTAGCTGGAGCAATACATCCACAGATATTCCCCCAGTCTTTTACACTCTCAACATCAGGAGTGGGGGGAACAAACTTGTTTGGGAATTTTCCTTCAAGGACCAGGATGGATGAAGGCTACTGCTGATTCTGCCCCAAATGAAGATCACCTCTTAGAAGCCTGCTGGTAAAGATTTGTCCCTATCAATGAGATGTTAGTTTTCCCATCAAAATAATTGTGCAGTCTACGGGGTCCAAACCTGGTCCCTCCCACCTCTTAAATAAATACAGCTTTTGTTTGAGGATGAAAACCAATAACTCATATAAAATCCACAGAATAGAATATGGCTAGCATGCTACTCAGTAATTATGTCATAAGTCTGCCTTATGCCGTCACAATTCACTTTTACAGTCATTGCACATGCAAAACTTTTTCAGCAGTGCAGCCATCCAACTTGGCCATTTCCATGGTGCTAGAGAGTAGGGGAATGAGCAGAGATGCATCCCACACTTTTCCTGTAGCTAGATACACTGCAAGAGGCACCTTCAGAGACCTACTCATCCATCCACTGGTTGACAGGCATCTGCAGGAATCAGAAGCTTGTTGTAGTGTGCCTAGCTATAAGAAGAGAGCTGAAAACATCTAGGCTCTTGCTCCTACTCTGTCAACATGGAAATGGCTGTGGTGGGGAAGGCAGCACTGCTGAGGAAAGGTAGATTTGAGGAGCAGCATCAGGAAGATAGCTACTGTTATGTAGATATACAGATGTAGCTACATCTCCTGATGTAGGATATCAGCCTATTTTTCTGTTGTAATATCATTTAACCAGAATTAAAGACACTTGTTTCCTGTTCTTGAACTTTATTTTTCTCCTTCCCAGTCCTCATTAATCATTCATTCTTGAACTTCATTTTCAGCTCTTCAACCTCAGTAATTGTATAGTCTGACAGAGGGATGGGAATCATGTGACCCTCCAGATGTTTCTGCCATCCCAACATTCCTATTGAGCATAACAAATGATGAGGAATGTAATGAATGTAGTCCAACATTTTGTTGGGAGGTCTGATGACTCCCACCCTTGGTTTAACTGAAATTAAGAGAAATCATTCAACCAGTGGGGGTAAGGACATGGAGTGAGGCCAAAACAAAATGAGGCCATAAATCATTCCTATCAATTTGGACATTATTTCACTGAACTTATTAGGCATATCACTAATGACACAGGAGTAAATGTCAGCATAACAACTTCTGTATTACAAGGCATAGTTCAGTTCCATTTAGTTCACTGTTGGGCTTTAAATAATCTTTTGACTGGGTTTTAATGAATTACAATGTCTTTAGTCTGACTCATGTCACTGCAGTTGACTTTTGTGGTTATCGTACAGGTTGCTGTTCTCTTCTGACCATGCTATGGCCAAAAGTTCCCTCAAACCTTCATTTTAAGCTGTGCTGCCCCTCCAAGACAGCTATTTCCATGTTGTCAGAGAGTGGAAGTATGTATGGAGATGCATCCAACTCTTTTCCTATGGTTGGATGTGGTGTGAGAGGACCCAGCAGATGTCTGTCACAGTGGCCCTTTCTGCAGAAGGCTCTTGCCCTGGCATGAGGACAGGAGAGGAGCAGGACCATGATGATGCTTCCACAAGACATTGTCATGGTCCTACCCTTCTGTCACCAGCCAATGTGATCATGGAGTAAATCATTGATGAGTTTTCCCTGTCAATGACTCCTGATCATGTGACCATCCTGCACTTACCTGCCCTGCAGAAGGCTCGGAAGTGTAATGGAGGTGTTTCCTGCTCCAGAGCAGCATGGGAAAGTGTCCGGCTGCACTGTGGAAGGAAGAGGTGTGTCCATTGTGGTCACTTCGATTGGGAGCCAATCCACTTCCCTTCCCAGCAGAGGCACTGCCAGGATCTTGACCGGAGGACAACATGAGAAGGTAAGGTGTGGAAAGGACCAGTGTATCGAGATACTGAGAAAGAGCTGGACATGTTCCTGCTCACCCTTCTGCTGTCCAGCAACACAGTCATGTTGGGCAGGGGCTGCATTACTTAAAAGGTTGCTATGGGAGAGTAGCATCAGGAAACGTTCCAGTAGCTATCTCTCCACAGCTACATCCCCATTTCTTCCATTACTGATCAGAGATAATGGCAGAGGATGCTTGCAGGCTAGTTTAGATTCACTGTGGGCCACATCCAGTCTATGGGACAGAGATGTTTCCATCTCCGATGTTGTGCCATGTAAACAGAAACTTCTATATATTATAAAATGCTTTGACAGCTTTTAGCTACAGAGGGACTACTAAACGTTTGATGCTGATGATTCTGATCCTGATATTAATGGAATGATGTGTCCATTCCCAGAACCTTTGCAGGTATAAACTACCGCTGGTGATGTTCCTATCAGTAGTAAGGCCCAAAACGGGGTGTTCTAGAGACACCTTTGGATTACCACTGGATCCAATGTAGTTTTTTTTCTGTCTCACTTATTTTAATGGGGGAGGGGGTTAAAAGTTAAGATTTGTACTTTAAAGCATAGCACGCTTTAGTTAATGTGAGTTGACCACCAGGCTTTCAAAGTAGTAGATGATCTGTTCCTTCACGTTCACCCCAAGTCCCTTTATGCTGGCCTGCTATGTTAATTCCATTGACATAAACAGGACTTAAGTTAGCTGTGACAAACATTGATTTCAGTGGTATCTAAATATAACTAACAAAGTTCAGGACAGGAATGGGCCAATCTGTTGCTTTTACCTCCTTCCATTTAGAAATTGTAAATACTTTCCATACTGTTTATGAATAAATGTGCAAATGTCAGTAAGCTGTGTTCAATAATAAACTGAACAAACTTTTCAAACACTTCCCGTCGCACGGTGCGCGCGAGTGGTCGCACGGAGTGAGCTCCGCAACTTCGTGCTATCTCCCGCTGGAATCCAGCCGCTTTTTTCATTTGATAAGCCGCTAGACACCCCACCAGTAAAGGTGGTGCAGAAGATTGCTCGAAGGAGGCTCCATAACTGGTGCCGAGCTCCTTCTGACAAGAGGGAGCAGGAGGCTTCAGGGGGGCCGAAGGGCTACGACGGATCCAGCAGTGACGCTGTGTTTGCGGCACAAGCGCCGCCACTGACTTTTTAAAAAAGAAGACACGATTTGAGACAGTAAGCATCTGATCTAGTTTTTTTTCATTGATACTGCAACAATTTGGAACTCCCAGCGGTGAACAGGAGTGGCCATACGTAGTGACCCAGCAGACTGTGAGTATGTAATGGTGGAAACATTTTTTTAGAAGATTACAACTTCCTAAGATAGACTGTATACTAAGAATGTAATGGATTTCACTAGCGGTTTTGATTAAGAGCATAAGCGGAGAGTTACAGAGACGGGATCGAAGTTTGTGCTTTTTATGCCTTTGTTTGGTATGAAGAGACTGGACTGGATTGAGAATATGGTTACCCTTGGTTCAAACTTAAGCTTTTGCCTTTCTGTTTTTGCCCTCTGTTTTGATTGAGCTGACTTGGAATGTTGGAATCTTGGTACATAATTGATCTGTGTTTGTTTGGGACCTTACCTCTGTGTTTTCGGGAGTATAGAATTTAAGACGTGGCTGCTGAACTCTTGTGGATTATAGTACCTTTTTTGGTGACGAGATGGGACATCAGTATTCCCTTTTGGATTTTTTCTTCTTCTTTTGGTCTATTGAACAACACTGAACATTGAACTTGGAACAATGAAAATGGAATATTGAAATTCGGGACTGTGACATTTGGATTGTGGTTTGATCTTTAAAATCGGGGCCTTTGCTTTGCAACTGCGTTGTTTCCTTTATTTTTTGTCTGTTTGGTTTTTGAGAACAATTCGAGGATTTAAAAATATTTATAAGGGAGTGTTTTTTGAGGCTGTGTTGGAAGGACAGGAAAGACAGAGAGACTTTTGCCCCCACACAGTGGAGCAGCTCAGATTCCTGTTATCAACATTGGAGGAGAAGGAGGAGAAGTTCTCACAGTCAAGTTCTGGGAACAGTTCCAGAAGAGAGAGGAGACTCAGCATCCGCTGGGAGGGGGAAGTGAAAGAATTGGGCCTAGGCACAGCCCACTGATTATATTGAATGAACTCACTGTATGATTTTATTGAATGAATTTGATGAATGAATTGAATACAATGTACTAGATTTCAAAATAAGTTGTCTTTTCTATTTAGCTATATATAATCCTATCGAATAAATCTATCTATCTATCTATCTATCTATCTATACAAATTCTACATACATAAATTGATACATAAGATACTTGCATAATCTACATATATACAGCTATTTTTATTTCCATTTCATTGATATAGTGACTGGGTAGCAGTGTTAATTTCAATTTAAAGTAATTAATTCAAGTTAAGGATATATGTGCTTGATGTGATTGATTTATACATGCAATGAAATGGATCTAATGTGAAGGAATTATAGATATAACAATTTGAATTTTAGTAGAATTTGAAAACTACAAGGTTATAAATAGTAAGCTTTTTGTGTGCTAATTGTAAAAAATATAGGTATAAGGAATTGATTTTTATATTGAATATTGATTAAGGTAACAAAAAGCAAAAAAGCAATTTGCATTAGGTACTAAAAAAAAAATCAAAAATGGACCAAAGGACAAGAAGAGGAGTGGCAGCAGCTGCAACAACAACAACTTCCCAGACAACCAGACGGACATCAGTGGATATATCCCAGAAACCTCAAGATTTCATGTTACAGATGATGGAAGAGTTTAAAAGCATGAAAGATGATATAAGAAGTGATATAAAATAAACAAGGAAAGAGATGAGAGCTGACATTAAACAAGAAATAGACAAACTGGGGAACAAATTGGAAAATATAACAAAAGATGTGACAAAGCTAAAGACAGAAACAAAGGAGATAAAACAACAAGTTAAACAAGTCGAAAAGGAAATGACTGAGATGAAGGGGAAGCAACAAGAAGATGAATTTCAAATTACTCAGCAGGAGTTACGATATCGGGAAAGATGTCTTTGATTTAGAGGTGTTCCAGAGGCTTCAGCAGAGAATCTGTATGAAAAAATTGTACCAGCTTTGGCAGAATTCATTGACATTGAAGAAGAAAAGATGGAGACATATATTGACAGAATGTTCAGAGTTTCCTCCAGAGTAGCGAGAGAGAGGAAATTACCAAGAGACATTATTATAATGTTCACGAGGACTATGGTTAGAGACAAAATATTACAGTGAAGCTACGATGGACTACTGAAGATTGAAGATAAAGACATCAGAATTTTCAAAGATATACCTTATCAAATCCTAAAGAAAAGACAAGAATATAAACCGTTGGCCAACCTTCTGCAAAAGCGTCAGATTAATTATAGATGGGAAAAGGTTGAAGGTTTGTCCTTTACTTATAAACAGCAGAGATATAGGATTAACTCAGTACACAAAGCAAAAGAAATGACGGATAGATTGAAGAAAGACTTACAAAAGGACACCTCTGAAGGAGAGAAAGTTCACGAACAGCTACCTCCAGAGGAGAAAAGAGAACAACTACAAGGAGAAGAAGAAGACGGAGAACAAGAGGAAGTAATAGAAATAGAGCAAGGAACTGTGGAACAAGAAGAAGGGGAGGTAGACGGAGACATACTGAAGGAATAAGCTAAACTTCAGTAATAAAATATTAATATAACCCACAAAATGGATTTGAAGATTTATTCTTGGAACATTAAGGGGTTTAACTCTGAATACAAAAGAAGACAAATTTTTCACCATCTAGAGAAACAGAATATAGATATAATATGTCTGCAAGAAGCTCGAACTAGAACTCAAGATTTGAGATAAGTCAGGAATTTGAAACTAGGTAGCTGTTTCGCAGCTATGATTTATAAAAAGAAGAGGGGAGTTTTGATATACGTAAACTCAAAATTTGGTGCAAAACAAACCTTTCAGGATAGCAATGGTCGTTATATAGGAGTTGAAGTTACTTTGAAACAGGATAAAATATTAATAGTTGGAATATATGCACCAAACGGAGCTAAAGGTGAATTCTTCCCTATAATACAGGAAGAGGTATTGAGATATCTTAATGAAACAGGAAATTTTAACATTATTGTTTGGGGGGATTTAAATGGAGCAATCAGTCCCCAAGTTGACAGGACAATGCAAAAGTTAACTCCCAAAAACAATGGCAAACTTCCTAAGAGCTTCTTTAATATGATGGACAACTTAAACTTATATGACACTTGGAGATACAAGAATGGGCAACTGGATGGACATACATATTATTCAGATAGACATAGGTCAATGTCAAGAACAGATATGATGTTAGTATCCAAACAACTTTTGATGAAAACTACAGATATGGACATTCTTCCCAATTTATGCTCTGATCCTAACCCGTTACAATTAAAGAGAAGGATTAAAGACAGACAAAGAACATGGAGACTGAATGATGAGATCTGGAATAAGGAGAAGTACATAGCGAAAGATAAAACAGAGATAATTAACTATTTTAATGAGAACTTGACGTCGGAGCTGTCGATGAAAACCATTTGGGACGCAAGTAAAGCAGTGATGCGTGGTAACTTTATCAGATGGACTGCAGAGATTAAAAAAGAAAAGAGAAACACTGAGCAGCGAATTTTGGAAAAGATGAAAGAAATTGAACAACAGATGAGACAAAATCTGTCAGATAAACAGATTAGATTACAGATGAAGGTAAAGCAAGCTGAATTAAATCCACTTAATTTGGAAGAAATAGAGCAACAGATAAAGAGAACGAAATATAATTTCTTTGAACAAGCTAATAAACCTTCAGAGTTTTTGGCAGGTTTACTGCGTAAAAGAAGGTCCAGAAATATCATAACTGAGATTAGAACAGGAGAAGAAAGAATTACAAAACAAGAGGGAATAAAACAAGCTTTTTATAATTACTATGTGAAGCTGATGAGTAAGATCTCAAAGGGGAAAAAAATATGAGAAGTGGCAGAATATCCAGAGAAAATGAATAAAATGAGATTTAATGAAGACCAAAGATCAATCTTGAACAAATCTATTACTATGATGGAAGTAGTTGAGGCTATTAGGAATTTGAAGAATGATAAAGCTCCAGGACCTGACGGCTTCACTGCAAGATATTATAAAATTATGGAACATGAGATTTCGATACCTTTGCAAAGCACTATAAATGAAATAATAAAGGAAGGAATACCAGATACTTGGAAAGAAGCTAACATTGTGCTGATCCTGAAAGAAGGAAGAGATTTGAGCGATGTAAAGAACTATAGACCAATATCACTTTTGAATACAGACTACAAGATCTTTGCTTCAATTCTAGCAGCGAGGCTTAAAAAAGTGCTGTCAGAGGTAATTGATGAGGACCAGAATGGCTTTCTACCAAAAAGATCTTTTGGATTGAAGCAATTTACAGCCAACAACAAGCAGGACTGGTCATAAACGGTGAAAGAACACAAATGATAGAACTGCACAGAGGTACGAGACAAGGGTGTCCCCTGTCTCCTCTGCTGTTTATCATGACAATGGAAATACTTAACAATGCTATAAGAGAAGATAAAGAAATAAGAGGAGTCCAAATTAAGAAATATCATTACAAGTTAAAAGCTTTCGCTGATGATCTGGTCTTCTTACTGGATGACCCAGGGAAATGTATTGGAAACTTGACTACTACAGTGCAAGAATATGGAGAATTCTCTGGTTTTAAAGTTAATAAGGAAAAAACAGTCTTCTTAACCAGAAATATGACTGAAAGAGAAGAGATGGAATTAGTACAAAAAACAGGATTCAATAGAGGACAAAAGGTAAAATATCTAGGTATTTGGATAGCCCAAAGAAACAATGAGTTATTTCAAAATAATTATGAAAAAAAAAATGGAAAGAAATAACAAAAGACTTGGAAAGTTGGACCTCCATGCGTTTGTCAATGATGGGGAGGATAGCTGCAATAAAGATGAATGTTTTGCCAAAAATGAACTTTTTGTTCCAAAATCATCCTATAATAACGAACATGAAACCTTTCATACAATGGAAGAGAGAACTAAGTTTATATGGCAAGGGACAAAACCTAGGATAAAATGGAATACTATGACATACTTAAAAAGTACAGGAGGAATGGGACTACCAGACTTTCAAATATACTATAAGGCCACTGCTTTTATGTGGATAAAAGACTGGGTAGACCTACAAGACACAAGAATGTTGGCATTGGAGGGAGCAGACCTGAGAATGGGGTGGCATGCCTACATGTTTTATGATAAAGCAAAAATAGATAAAGACTTCACACATCACTTTATCAGAAAATCGCTTCTAAAAATTTGGGAGGATTATAAAACTAAAAACATACGGCAGCTCCCCACCTGGGTCTCACCGCAAGAGGCTTATTTTGGCAGATGGATGGACACAGATAAATGGTTGCGATATGATGATATAATTGAGAGATCAACGTCCAACAACTTTAAGATTAAAACAAGAGAAAAACTAGAACAAGAGGGAATAACATTAAGTTGGTTTCCTTACAGACAGTTAGCAGAAAGGTTTCAGATGGATATAAAAACATATGGAATTGAACTTAAAGAGAAAACTGGGGTAATTAAATGGCTGTTCGAAAATCCGCCTCATTTACTTGCCCAAATACATCAAGAAATACTACATCAGGAGAGGCAAGAAGAAACAGTAAAGACAACAATGATTTCATGGGCACAAAATATCGGACATTCAATACAATTAGAGTCTTGGGAGCAGAGCTGGAAAAAAACACAGAAATTTACAGTAGCACAGAATTTGAAAGAGAACTATTACAAGCTATTTCATAGATGGTACATGACACCAGATAAATTAAAAAAGATTTATAATACAGGTACCGGACAATGTTGGAAATGTCAGAATGAGGTCGGTACGATTTATCATATGTGGTGGACATGTCCTAAAGCTAAGAAATATTGGACTGAAATACATAACAAAATATGTACATTGATGAAAGTACAGTTTGCTAAGTTACCAGAATTGTATTTGTTAAATATGACTGATGTATTAGAAGGTACTGGTACAAAGAAGTACTGGAGAATATTACTGTACATGATAACAATAGCTCATATTGAATATGCAAAGATGTGGAAAACTCAGCAAATACCCACATTAGAACAATGGTGGGGTACACTGATTGAAAACAAAAATGCTGATATGGTCTCTCAGAGATTAAAAGGGAAATCAGATGAAGAGATACAAAAAGAATGGTAAATTGTAATGGGTAATTGCTGGGTACCATCAGATGGAAATCTGTGATTCATGATTTAAGATAAATTATGAGGGGGCTACAGGATATATATCATGAAGCGGGAATACGGAGATGGAAATGCAAGAATCAACAAGTAATAATAGCACTAAAATGTAGTACAATATTTTAAGCATGTTAAGAAATATTGATAATGAAATCTAGATCAGTGTGGAAGATCAGAAATATTTCAAATAAGTTGACAGTTATAATTGTTTGTTTTATATCTGAATTTGAATAAAATGATTTAAAAAAATAAACTGAACAAAGTTTTCAATGATGGGCATTGGCCAACTGTTCCTAGGATAAAGAAGACTATACTGTAAATAATTGCCATGTTACTGTTAAACATCAGGACCCAGTCAGAGAAAAAAAAAAAAAGAGGTAGCAACCTTCTTTCATCTGCAGAAATATGTTTATACTCTGGGATTCCAAGGCAGACTTCTAATAGCTAACTGTTCCATTTCTTCTCTCTCAGTGCGTACAGCTCTTGGACATGATATCTTCCACATTTGACTTTTAAAAAAATCTCATTTTTTTGTCTCTTGAATTTGTGAAGAAGTGTGGAGATTTGCGTGGGGAAAAAAATTCACCCACTCTATATCTGGAACATCCAATCTTGTAAATTGTCTAGGTAAAAGAATATGTGGGAAGCTAACCTATATTATGTCAGGTCATTCTGCTTCACTCAGTGCTGTCACATCTTGACTGGATGCAGCTGAGGCACAAATCTTTACTACCATAAAGTAAAACATCACTGGGAATGATGCTAGGGTTGAGATTTGGTGAGGAGGGTAGCAGGAGGCTGGATCAAGCAAATTATACCGACAAATCATGTCCTAGTTTACTGTTTCTGGGTTCTTAAAAGAGAGATTTCACTGTTATCTTCTGGGGATGATCTGTTCTGGATCTTTGGCAATCAGCTATGGGTTGTGATGGAAAGCTGACAAGGCTTTTCTCTCCCTTATGTTTCTACAATTCTACTATCCCCTGTTCTTTGGTTAAACTATCATTTCTACTATCCTCCCTGTTGCTATTAAAATAATCTATTCCCAAGTTTTGAAAGCTATTGTTGAGAGAATGGCAATAATTTTGGCCCTTGCTGGCAGCTGCTCATATTGCTAGTGTTACCTCTGGATCAATAGCTAGACTCCAGCAGAAACATATTCTCTGGGGAAGTGTGTTCTTTGACTTAAAGCCAATTCTAATGTAACTCTTTCCAACTCTCCCTCCCTTCCTTTCCTCTGTGTGTTAGAATGGAGGAAAAGGAGGGAGGGTAGAATTCTCTAATGAAGAAACACCTCTGCCTATACGTAGGGGACATATGGAGAACATGCAGAAAAGACTGATGGACTTCTAACAGGAACCTTGATCATATTATTTACACCTCCTTTAAAATGCATATGGATTTTCACATCTAAGGTAAGATTGTTCTTCTAATCCTGGAACATTTCCCACATCATTTCCACATGAGACTATGTTGCCTTGAACTTGCCCCCTGGACAAGACTTTCAATTTCCGCTTGATTAATTTGCCTACTATAAGTTACCAGAAAATCATTTCCTTCATAATTAGACCAGGCAAAAAGCTCTGCCAGCTCAGTAAGTATTTCATTTTACCAAGTGCCACAAATTTTAGCATTTGGTTCTTTCTATCCCCACCTCCACCCCACTCTTCCTCTGGATTCAGAGTGTACTATGAAGTAACAGAAAAGTGATTTGCTTTGTATGCTTAGTTTCAAAATTCAGTTCCTGACAATTTTTAGAGGAAGAGCTTTGACATTTTCTGGCCACAGTGAAAGATATATTTACATTTTAGGAAAAATATGGGGGGGGGGTGCTTTGTAATACTCAACATGAATGGGTGTGTGTGTGTGTGTATGTGTGTACGTGTTTGCATTCAAGAAGTGTATCTTTAACATAGGCATCAGTTAAGAGCCCTGGTGGTGCAGTAGTAGTACTGCAGCCACAAGATTGTAAGTTCGATCCTGCCGGGCTCCAGGTGGACTCAGCCTTCCATCCTTCCTCAGGTTGGTAAAGTGCTTGTTGGGGGCAATTAGCTAACATATTGTAAACCACTTAGAGAGCGTTTAGCTGATAAGCAGTATAGAAATACACATGCTATCGCTATTAAGGCCTATTTTCAGGGGGATGCTGTACACAACTAGATCTATGTGCTGTACCTGGGTGTAGTGACAGCTGCTGGTTTCCATTTTAGTGGTATGGCAAATCCGCTGTGTTTTAGTTAAATCTTTAAATGAGATGTCTAAGATGCTGAACCTATCTTGCAGTTAGGTTCAGTACATTAAAGAACTTTTGGAAAATTCAAGTTAAAACCCAACATAGATTCACCACTCCCTTGGCAGGGAAACAACCAGCCATATCTGTTTGGATGTAGGTCTAGATCCAGCTGGACAGCTAGGTTGAAAAGCTATTGCCATCACCATTGTTTCTGTGCCCACCTACTTCAATAGCTTGTACATGGAGAAACAGAGGTGCAAGTCCATTCCACAATTCTAACTGAACCTGTTCGCCCTTCATCCAGTCTGGGTTTCTGTACTTAGCAGGCGGACTTTATGATGTGTTCTACTAAGCATGCTATGATCCAGAAGGGGCCAGTTGTTTTGCACATGGAACACGGCTCCTGAATGTAAGATTAGGGAAGATGTGGGTCTCCAGATATTGTTGCATAGCAACTCCAAAAAATTCTAGCTAGCACAGCCAATGAAATAATATGGGCTTTGCAATCCAGCAACATCTGGAAGGCTACAAGTTGCCCTGACCTACTTTACCACTAAGTCATCTGCCCAGTCTAACCAACATAACTCATAGTACGTCCACACAGCATGTTTTGTCTGCTTAATCCCAAAACAAAGATTAATTTGACTTTGTCTGTACCACCTAACTCTGGAGATTTTAATCATCATTTGATTGCACTGAAGCCAGACCCTTACCTGAAGCCTGTCTCACAGTTTAACCAGTAAAACCACTGGTGAGGAAAGATGGGAATCACAGTCGAACAATATTTCAGGAGGACTCCACACTCAGCACCCATGAAGAAAAGGGGTATTGTGTTGCACACTAACTGAGAGTCAATAGACCTTTAGTTACTTCCTGTATCTTTTACTTATTTCAAAATATAGTTGAAGGGGGACATTTTTCAAGATTGAGGGCCCTCCTTCTGGTAGTGAGTGCAACTGAGGGCATGTGGCAGTGCCAAGTTAAAAAGGGTGGGGTCAGATATAAATCTTGTTAATTTTGATATTTTTACACTAAACAGAAAGTACAGCTCAAATCTATGTAGCTACTCAGGAGTCAGACTCACCATAATAGCTATTAGGCATGCAAAGCACAACTTCATTTATGCATCTGCTCAGTCAACAACTTCCTGGGCTACAAGTAAATTTGATGCCACAGCTACTTAGGATGCAAAGTCCAATTTAATTCCATCATCTTTCAAGGCTGCAAACCAGAGGGCCTGTTCCATGGAAAACCTGAGTCTTCAAACCAGAGATCATTTTCTATGCAAAACTTTCCTGGTCTGCAAACTAGAATTCAATTCCATGCATTAGCTTTCTGGGCTGTAAATCAGAGCTCTTATTCCCCACAAAAAATTTCTCAGGCTGCAAAGAGGAACTCATGTCCATGCAAGACTTGGCTTTAAATAGCTTTTCTTTTCTTTTCTTTTTTTAATTAATTTTATTGTGATTACATCGTATAAAACAACATTTCTCATTGTACATTTTACCGAACTATTACCGCTATCTTCCACTCCTCTCTGGATTTCAATAGTATTATTTCATTGACATATCAACATTATGCATCGCATTGCATTTGTTAACATACAAGATAGATCCTGCTCTTCGACCCTACTTTACATGTTCCATGATATTCCACCGATTTTTACTTCTAACTACTCATGCTACCATGAATTAAGAATTAAGAATGTCAACACCCAACCCATTTCCAGAACAATTTGCCATTCTTTGTTAATGTCATCATCTGATTTTCCTTTTAATCTCTGAGAGACTATATCTGCATTCTGATTTTCAATAAAAGTTGCCCACCATTGCTCTATTGTAGGTATCTGCTCAGTTTTCCATAGCCTTGCATATTCAATACAGGCTGTCGTAATCATATACAGCATTATTCGCCAATATTTCTTTGCAACAGTTCCATCTAACACATGTGTCATATTTAATAAGTACGGTTCAGGTTTCTTATCAATTTGAACCCTCAATATTTTACATATCATATTATGTATATCATTCTAATATTTTTTAGCCTTAGGACATGACCACCACATATGAAATAGTGTTCCAACATTCTCCTGACACTTCCAACACTGATCTGTTCCCGTATTATATATCTTCTTTAATTTTTCTGGCGTTATGTACTATCTATGAAAAAGCTTATAATAGTTCTCTTTTAGGTTCTGAGCTGCAGTAAATTTTTGTGTCCGTTGCCAGTTCTGTTCCCAGTGCTCTAATTGAATTGAATGTCTGAGATTTTGAGCCCACAATATCATTGCTGATTTGACTGTCTCATCTTCTCTTTCTTGATTTAAAATCTCCTGGTATACATGTGCTAGTAAATGAGGCGGGTTTTCCCACAGTAACTTCAACATTTTTCCTTGCTCTTTTTGTTCTATTCCATAAGTTTTCACATCCATCTGGAATCTCTCAGTTAACTGTCTGTAAGGGAACCAGTTTAACTTTATTCCTTCTGATTCCAATTTTTCTCTTGATTTCATCTTAAAAAGATTCAGATTTGTCATTTCTAATATGTCATCATAACACAGCCATTTATCTGAATCTGACCATCTTCCAAAGAAGGCTTCTTGAGGGGAGACCCATGTAGGTAGTTGCCTAATGTTCTTATTCTTGTAGTCAGTCCATATTTTAAGTAGTGATTTTCTTACAAAATGATGAACAAAGTCTTTGTCAACCGCAGCTTTCCCATAGAACATATAGGCATGCCAACCCATCCTTAAATCAGCTCCCTTTAATGTCAGCATTCTCGTATTTTGAAGATTCATCCAGTCTTTTATCCATGTAAATGCTGCTGCCTTAAAATATATCTGTAAATCAGGTAGACCCAACCCTCCTCTTCTTATTGAGTCTGTCATGATATTCCATTTTATTCTTGGTTTTTTCCCTTGCCATATAAATTTAGTTAAATCTCTCTTCCATTGTATAAAAGGCTTAGTATTTGTAATAATAGGAAGATTTTGGAAAAGGTAATTCATCTTTGGAAGTATGTTCATTTTTATGACTGCCATTCTTCCCATCAAAGATAGTCGCATTCTAGTCCATTTCTCCAAATCCTTGATTATCTCCTTCCATTTTTTTTCATAATTATTCTGAAATAGTTCATTATTTCTTTTTGTAATCCAGACACCCAGATATTTTGCTTTTTGACCTTTATTAAAACCTGTTAAATGCTCAAGTTCCTTCTCTTCTTTCTCCCTCATGTTTTTTGTTATAAGCACTGTTTTTTCCTTGTTTATCTTGAATCCAGAAAATTCTCCATATTCTTGAACAATATCCATCAACCTTTGAATACTGCTAAGAGGATCATCCAGAAACAAAACCAAATCATCTGCAAATGCTTTAAGTTTGTACTGATATTTCTTTATCTGAAGTCCTCTTATTGCTTTATCTTCCCTTATGGCATTATTAAGTATTTCCAATGTCAAAATAAATAACAGCGGAGAAAGGGGACAACCTTATCTTGTTCCCCTATGCAATTCAATCTGTTTTGTTCTCTCTCCATTAATAATCAATCATGCCTGTTGTTGACTGTATATTGCTTCAATCCAAGAGATAAATTTGTCTCCGGCTTGCGCCTGTTTAATGACTGTCTTCAAGAATGACCAATTAATCATATCAAAGGCCTTTTCTGCATCCACAAATATCACTGCCAATTTTCTTTCATTATGTTTCTCACAATACTCAATTATATTTAGCACTGTCCTAATATTGTCACGCATCATTCTCTTTGGTAAGAAGCCATTCTGGTCCTCATGTATATTTTCTTGAAGAACCTTTTAAAGTCTTTCAGCCAGAATTGCAGCAAAGATTTTATAGTCTGTGTTTAGTAATGAAATTGGTCTATAATTCTTGACATCTGTTAAGTCTCTTCCTTCTTTTGGTATTAGAGCCACATTAGCTTCCTTCCAGGTGTCGGGTATTCCCTCGTTTCTTATCTCATTCATTGTATTCTGCAAAGGTATAGAAACTTCATGTTCCATTATTTTGTAATATTTTGCAATAAAGCCGTCTGGTCCAGGAGATTTGTCATTCTTCAAATTCCTAATAGCTTCAACTGTCTCCATCATCGATATGGGTTTGTTCAGAATCAATTTCCACTCCTCTTTGAATCTCATTTTGTTCATTTTTTCCAAATATTCTTCCATTTCTTTTTGTTTTTTCATTGAGGAGATCAAACTCATTAACTTCATGTAATATTTATAAAAAGCCTGTTTTATCTCCTCCTGTTTTGTAGTTTTTCCGTCACCGACTCTAATTTCCTTAATAATATTTCTAACCCTTCTTTTACGAAGTAAACTGGCTAAAAGTTTAGAAGGTTTATTTGCCTGTTCAAAGAAAGTATATCTCACTCTTCACATCTGTTGTTCTATTTTCTGCAAATTTAGTTGATTTAATTCAGCCTGATAAACCTTCATCTGTTGTCTTATCTTGTTGTCCATCGGTTTTTCCCTCATCTGTTTCTCTAGTTCTTTCATCTTCCCCAGAATCGAATCTTCAATCTGTTTTCTCTCTTTCCTGATTTCCATGGACCATCTGATAAAGTTTCCTCGCATCACAGCTTTACTTGCATCCCAAATTATTTTCATTGGTAATTCCGATGTCATGTTCTCCTTAAAATAATTATTTAATTCTATTTTTGCTTGTTTAATGTACTTCTCCCTCTTGAATATCTCTTCATTCAGTCTCCATGTCCTCTCTCTGTCTATAATCTTAAATTTCATTTGCAACGGATTATGATCCGAACATAAATTTGGAAGAACATCTATATCCACTGTTTTCAACATCAAATCCTTAGATGTCAAAATCATATCAAGCCTAGACATTGATTAATGTCTGTCTGAGAAAAAAGTATATCCATCTAATTGTCCATTTTTATATCTCCATGTATCATAAAGATCTAAATCATCCATCATTTGGAAAAAATTCTTAGGCAGTTTACCTTTGTTTCAGGGGACTAACTTCTGTACTGTTCTGTCCACTTTTGGATTAATAACTCCATTAAAGTCCCCCAGAATGATAACTTTTGTGTTTCCTGTTTCTTGTACATATTTCTGTATCTCATTGTGTATTTTGGGGAAGAATTCTCCTTTAGCTCCATTAGGTGCATATACTCCAACTATTAATATCTTGTCCTGTTTCATATTTACTTCTATCGCCAAATATCGCCCGTTATTATCCTGAAATTTTTGTTGTGCACCATATCTTGAATTGACGTATATCAATACCCCCCTTTTCTTCTGATCAATTGTGGCTGCAAAGCAGCTACCCAGTTTCGAATTTCTGACATATTTCAAATCTTGAGTCCTTATTCGAACCTCCTGTAAACAAATTATATCCAATTTTTGTTTTTCCAAATGATGAAATATCTGTCTTCTTTTATATTCAGAGTTAAATCCTTTAATGTTCCAAGAGTATATTTTTAGCCCCATTTTATCAGTTTTATATTAAAATTATTTATCCTAATTTTCTAATTAATCCTGTATATTTTCTGCTGCCAACTGTCCTTCCTCTCCCAATTCTTGTTTTTGTACTGTTTCTTCTTCCACCTCTTCTTCTTGTATCTGTTCTTTTTCCTCTTTTCCTTTTTCTTCTTCCAACGATTCCTGTTCTTGATCTTTCTCTCCAGCTGTAGATCTTTGTAAATCTCTCTTCAACCTTTCCATCATTTCTTTGGCTTTAAAAACTGAGTTAATCCTATATCTCTGCTGTCTATACATAAAAAAAATGCCTTCAGTCTTCTCCCATCTGTAATTGATCTGTAACTTCATCAAAAGATTGGCCAGAGGTTTATAATCTTGTCTCTTCTTGAGTATTTGATATGGTATGTCTTTAAAAATTCTTACATCTTTATCTTCAATCTAAAATGTTCCTTCATAGCTCCTCTGTGATATTTTGTCTCTGATAACTGTCTGAGTGAAGATTATTATAATATCTCTTGGTAATTTTCTTTCTCTCACTATTCTAGAGGATACTCTGAACATTCTGTCAATACAAGCTTCCATCTTATCTTCATCAATGTCTAGATATTCTGCCAAAGCCGGAACCATTTTTTCATATAAATTTTCACTGCTAGATTCAGGAACAGCTCTAAATCTGAGACATCTTTCTCGATATCGTAACTCTTGCAATGTTATCTGGAATTCCTCTTCTTGTTGCTTCCCCTTTACTTCAATCATTTCTGTCTGTACTTGTGTAACTTGTTCCTTTATTTCTTTGGTCTCAGTCTTTATCTTTGTAACATCCTTAGTTAAGGTTTCAAATTTCTTCCCCAGTTTATTGATTTCATGCTTCATATCTGTTCTCATCTCTTTTCTTGTCTCCTTTAAATCCTGTCTGATGTCTTTCTCTGTCTGTCTTATGTCCTCTCTAATGTTCTTAAGTTCCTCCATCATCTGCAACACTAAATCTTTCTGGGGTTGATGTTCTCCTTACTGGCTGGGTAGTCATTGTTGCAGCTGCTGCCGCCATTCCCTTCCTTGTTCTTGGTTCCATTTGTACTTTCTTGACAATAGAATTTTTCTTCCAAAAGTCTTGACCTTTATCTTTGTTGTCCTGGTACTTGTCAATTCTATAAAGTCATCTTAAATCTCTTAATAAAAAGATACAATAAAACACAAAAACATACAAAGCAATATTGTCTATATCAACCTATACCTTATTATATGCACTCTAAATTAATCCAAAAGGAATATAATTTCAAAAGACAAATAAATGAATAAAATCATATATATAAATCTGAAGATTATAGCTCAAATACTTCAAAGTAATTATTTCTCAAAATATATATACAAGAATTGTTTTTGGTACAAAAGCTTCCCTTTAAAAACAAGGCTTACTCCAGTTCACTCCAACTCCCCCCTCCCAATTCTTCTAGGCTGGCTTTTGAAGCTTGCTCTCAACTTAGTAAACAGCTAGGAAGACCTTGAATATAAAATCCAGCCGCTTCTCTACGTGGGAGCGGGTGTTCCAGTAGCCTCTTATCTTCAGAAAAGTTCAATTTCACATGAACAGTTCAGCTTAGTCTGTAATCCCATAGCCAATATTCTGTAAATGTTAATGTCTTGTAGTATCCTAATTTCATCCAATTCCAAGGTTCATAAAAAGTTCATAAAATTCTTAAGTTCTTAAATGTGAAAAATCTATAAAGTTCTAAAACATATGTTCATGAAAAGTCCCAAAACAAAAGTTCAGTTCTTTAGTTGCTTCTAACTTACGCCTTGTTAAATCCCATGGCATCAATAGGTCTATTCGTAGCAAAGAACCACTTACACATAGGTAAATCCCAAGGCATCTGTGAGTCTACTCGTAGGTAAGAGCCACTTCCACCAAGGTAAATCCCAAGGCATCCATAGGTCTCCTCATACGTAAGATCCACTTACATCTGGGTAAATCCCAAGGAATCAGTGGGTCTACTTGTAAGTAAGAATAACTAATACCTCTGTAAATCCCATGGCATTAGTGGGTCTACTCATAGATAAGAGCCAGGTTATTTCTTTTAAAATCAGTTACTATTTAATTCCATCGTCCACTAAGAAAAGGATCCAAAATCAAAATCCAGGTGCCAAAGACAACAATTAGCTTCAAAAATCCTTGATGAACTAAAAGAAACACGGAGATTCCTCTTCATCAAACCACCACACCAAAGTACATTTTCCAACAAAAAAAAAACCAAGAAAACAATTCACAAATCCAAGTTAACTCCCAAAAGAAGTACTAATCCAGAGGAATGTATTTATGACAGCATATGAATCCACAAGTCTCTCTGTTTTGCCAAGCAAACCTAAAAGGAAAAAAAAAAGTCTCTTTAAGCAAGAAAGCTGAACCAGTTACTTGAAATCTTTACCTTCCAATGTTAATCCCAGTCCAGTCCAGTCCAAAAAAGTCAACTCTTTAATTATTAGTAAAAGAAACCGTATTATATCCAAAGAAGTAGCAAAAAAGAAAAGGAAAATTCCAGCCTCGCACTCACCAACTCAGTTACTGTAGCTTTAAATTGTCAGCCCTTTCAGTCCAACTCACAGCCTTCGGGGTCTCTTTCTAAAGCAGCTCACTTTCAGCGAATGCAGGTCTGTACTTCTTTCGATCTTAAATAATTGTAATCCAGATCAGGTTCCTAATTATAGTCTCTGTGTGTCTTCTTGATTTAAAAGTCGACGGCGGAGCTTGTGCCGCTAAAGCGGTGAGCCTGGAGGTTCCGTCACGGTCCTAAGATCCTTCATAGTGCCTCCACTCTCTCCTTTCAGAGAGAGCTCAGCACCGGACTTCTGGATCCCCTTAGGACCTCTTCCGCATCCCCCTTACCGGGGGGATGTCTAGTTGGTTCAGATGGCTCTCGAACCGGCTGGAACCAGCAGGTGGAGGTTCGGAATTGCGCAACGCTATTCCGAACGACCGCTTACGCGCGCCATGCAGGCAGTCCACTTTAAATAGCTTTTCATCTCTGCTCCTGGATGGGAGATAAGATCAGAAGACACTTGTGGGGCAGGTGGAAAATCTCTGTAGGTTACATACAGTCTCTAACTCAGAGGTTCCCAACACCTGCAGTAGCAGTTTGAATATTGGAGTAGGACTGGCACAACCCAGGTTAAAATCCCCACCAGTATTATTATTTATATGCTCATTTATTTAATTTACAACTTGTATTTCTCTCAATATGGGACCCATGGAAGCCTGCAACAGAATAAAACAGTATATACACATTAAACCAATGTATAAAAGTCCTAGTCCATGAACCTGAATGAGCAGTCTTAGGCTAGTCACTCTGGTCCTTTCTGCACCTTACCTGTTCTTAAAGCCATTGTGTGGGGTCCAGGGAAAGCCTCTCCCTTTGCACCGCGATGGCTCCATCGCTCCCTTCCACAGCAAAGCCCGGCAGTTTCCCAGGCTGCACTGGGGGAGGAAGTGCATCTATTGCGCTTCCTGCCATTATACATGTCAGTAAGTTGGGACGGAGGTGGGAGGACTGTGCAACCACATGTTATTGATGGGAGAAACTCATCAATGATGTAATCTGCAATTGAGATGGGTGGCCGCAGGATCGCGATGGGATTGTGACAACATTATGCAGAACCATCATCGCAATCCTGTGGCTATTGCAGATTGGGGGCAGGGTGCAGAAAGCATCTCTGTGCCTATCTGACCCACTTCACAGGGTTGCTGTGTGAATTACAGATACAATGAATTTGGAATACAATTCCTCACTAATGTTGTTCTCAAAGGAAGTGGTTAGTAAATTGAGCAGTTTTCTTCACACTAGGGGAAAGTCCTGATGTCGAAGCCTGGATTAAGGATGCATATTTCTGTTTATTTCCCTCTTGAAGAAAGCAACAAGTAAGTTTAGTGTATTTGAGAACTGCAGAATTTTCAAGTTCTGTTTTCCTGTAGTTTGAATCTATAGCACTGTAACTAGTCTCTGGGGCAGTGGAAAACAAGCCTGTTTCCTCTTCAATATGACACCCTTTCGAATATGTAGCTATCATGTCCACTTCTAACCTTCTCTTCTGCAGACTAAACATACCCAGCTCCCTAAGCCACTCCTCATAGGGCATGGCTTCCAGACCCTTCCTGATTTTGGTCATCTTCTTCTGGACACATTCCAGCTTGTCAATATCTTTCTTGAAATGAGATGCCCAGAACTAGACACGGTATTTCAGATGAGATCTGACCAAAGCAGAATGGAGTGGTACTATTACTTTCCTCAATCTAGACACCATACTACTCTTGATGCAACCAAGAATTGTGTTGGCTTTCTTAGTTGCTGCATCACACTGCAAATGCATGTTCAGCTTGTGGTCTACTAAGACTCCTAGATCCTTTTCATGTGTACTGTTGTCTAGGCAGTTGTCTCCCATCTTAAATTTGTGCATTTCATTTTTTCTGCGTAGGTATATGATCTTACATTTCTCTCTGTTGTAATTTATTTTGTTAGCTTTGGCCCAGCTCTCCAAACTATTATTGTCATTTTGAAATTTGATCCTGTCCTCTGGGGTATTAGCAACCCCTCCCAATTTTGTATCTGCAGATTTGATCAGCATGCCCTCTATTACTTTATCCAAATCATTGATAAAGGTGTTGAATAGCACTGGGCCCAGGACAGAACCCTCTGGCACCCCACTAGTCACTTCTGTCCAGCATGGAGAGAAGCCATTGGTGAGCACCCTTTGGGTTCATTCAGTCAACCAATTACAAATCCACCTAACATTAGCACTGTCTAGTCCACATTTTACTAGGTTCTTCACAAGAATATTGTAGATGAAAAAGTGATAGATGGATGTATAGAATCTAAAGTGTGTTTTTCTTTTCTTACTGTTCCTAGAGCAGAAAGAAGCTAAGAAAAATGTTTCCAAAAGATCTGTAGATGTTGAACTGCTGAGTTTTCATGGCTCTAGTCTATGCTTTTTCATGGAGAAGAGTGTCAAGGTAAATTAAACACACATTATGCAGAGTATCTAGATTATCCACAAATTGCCTCAGAGATGGTAGCAGGGTAGCTGTATAAGCAAGGCAAACAGCAAGTTCATTTAATACACACTTTAAAAATCACCACTAAGGGAGATAAGCATCCATTTGCAAAAATTAATTCCAAAATAAAAGACTCCAGAGAGCCTACTGAGTTGGAGAACAGAACATTTGACTGGGGACATACAGCTATTAATGAAATGATTGGATTACTCAGTGGTATGATGTCAATAAAAGGGGAAATTAGATCAGATTGATCAGAAATTCTTTTTAAAAGACCGTAGAATATGCTATACTCACTCCTATGGGTGTGCTGGTCCATCTGTTATTGTGAAATTTGGTTGTACTTATGGTAGAGATATTTCAACTTAAAGTCTTAAATCCAATCGCTCATCCCATCTAGAGCAGACACAAAACATTTATTGCTGAATTATCTACCAATACTTATGTAAATCCCATAATGGGATTCAACAGACTAGGAATCGGCTTTAAGCCTAAAAAGCTGGATATACAAGGCTTCAATCCTGCATAATATATACCTATCTGAGAGAAAACCCCCCTGAAAACAATGGGACTTACTCCCTAGCAGGGCTTCAGGAGGAAAGCTGTATAAGTCACCTTGGTGGAAGCCCTGGGAACTAGCCAAAGACACCTTTGGATGTTGGCCGTCATCTTTTATAGTCATTCTTTAATTGCCGTTATTGCCTGGCTTTCACATTCATTACAATTTATTACAGTTGCACTTTTATTGTAGTTAGATCCCAGCTTTCTTCCATTCTGTGCCCAAGATGGAAGATGGTCTACAACCCATCGTGCTTTCATCTTCTGCCCACTCTGAAAAGAGTTAATCTTCTTACTTCAATTAAAGTTGCCAAATAATATGCCTTCACTTTCTTATAAACCCACACGTCCCCCAAATTTAAACACCCAAAAGGTCACTTCAGGAGAAAAGATAGTCCATATTTATGATATAATCCAAATCCTACATAGCTATACTAATGCTTATGGAAATCAGGGTCTTTCCTCCAAGTGTGTGAATCTATTATTTTAGTCCTAGAATGAAATTCTATATGTTTCTGCTCAGAAAGGAGGTCCACTGAGTTCCATGGGACTTACTCCCAAGCAGATGTATACAGGATTGCAACCACAAAATGCAGTCCTGTCCATGTTTACTCAGACATATGTCCCACTATGTCCTTTGAGGCTTTTATTCCCAAATATTTGTGGGAAGCAAACTGCACCTCTAATAATTTTTTTATCTATTGAAAACATAGTCAGTCTAGCACAGAATAAATGATGACCTATCTCTAACACCACTGAATGGAGGAACAGGTTGTGAATATAACAACCCGTTAGGCAGAGGCTTTCTATTTTGTCTTAGGCTTATTTTTCTTTCTTTCTTTTTTGGGGCAGGAAGGAGGAATGTATTATAAACAACTTCTTGGTTTTCTCCCTGCAATTAATTTCATAAACAAACACCACAGATCACTATTCAAGGCTATGATTTCCACCCAAGGCCTACAATTTGATGATGCAAATGAAACAATGATGGCAAAATACAGTGTTATGGTAGTTTGTATGCTAGCTCTTTTTACCTTTGCAGTTGAATTTTCTTGGTGATCACAGTGACAACAAAATGAAAAACAATTCAAAAGTAATTTATTTCAAAATAGATCCCTTGCTTGTGGTGCTAAAGAACTTCTTTCATCCTTGTTTGTTTTCAGAGAGACAAAATTCAATCAGAGATTTAAAATTATGCCTAAAATACTTTTTTGAAAACATTCACTATATGACTTCTGTATTTTCTCATTGCTTTAATTATAGTCATTTCTGCACTACACTGTTATAGTGCTATTATTCCACTTTCAACATTCTGTGGAATTCTGGAGTTTGCAGTTTCCTGAGGCCATCTAAACCTCAGGTACAACTTCCTGATGGTCAGAACTGTTCAGCAGTGGAATATCCTGCCTCAGCATGTGGTGGAGTCTCCTTCTTTGGAGGTTTTTAAACAGAAGCTGGATGGCCATCTGTTGGGCATGCTTTGATGTGTGTCCTGCATGGCAGGGGGTGGGACTGGATGGCCTCTGTGGTCTCTTCCAACTCAATTATTCTATGATTCTATGAATAAAAGGGTTGCATTCCAGTAAGCCAAGTTGCATTCCAGTAGATGGCTTGCTCTTAAAGCATGGTGTAGGTGTGGGGCACCAGCGCAAGCATAACAAACATTCAGTTAAAAATGGACACAAAGTTCAATTAGCTACAGGTTATAGAGGGTCATGTGACATACAGCAAGGAACTGGACACCTTCCAGCCTGACTTTTAACCAGTCTCACTTGCCAGTCTGCCTGTTTGAAGAAAGCAGAGCAGGGGTTGCAGGAACCTCATAGGCTGCAACTGACCCAATTAATTCTCTGTCACCCCACTTTTAAAACTGCTTTTAAAATATTACAGTTTCTCTCTTCTCTTCCAACTTTCCCCCTTTGTTCTCAGCTTACTTCTATTGCTGCAAACTGAATTCAAAGAAGTTTCCACTCCATTAACTCAGTGGGGGCTGGGGAGCAGAGAAGAGGTAAAATGCTGCCCTGACCACAAAATGGAATACAATGAGGTAATGTCTCTCAGCCTCCAGAGTAAAATCCACTCCTTGAACTGACAGTTTTTTTTCAGAATTATTATCCCAAATTCTCTCTCTCTCAATCTCTCCTTTTGCCCCGCCTCCCTCTCCCTCTCTCTCTCTCTCCTCCTCCCTCCTCTCTTTCACTAACCAAAAGGTGGAGAACTTCAGTAGTCCAGAAGATGATTTAGTGCCCTTAAATTCTATTGTAGGCCACACTGTATGAGTCACTTTACTTCTACACAGGTTTGAGAGATTGTCTCTATAAGTTTCTATAGGAGGCACATGCATATTGTATTTCGCATCTGTGCTATAACCCTATTTACTTATTTATTTACTTATCGTATATCCACTTATCCATGCATCCAGCACAATTTATTAATTCTAGTCACTCTTTCCTCCCCATCTTTCAGGAGAAACTGGTATAGTCTCCATCTCTCCTCTTTCTTTCTTTCACACACATAAACTAACCAACACAAACTTCCTTTTATCCTACTTGCCTTGACAGCCCTCCCCAATTCAATCTTGGTCTTTCTCTTTCCAAAGCTGCATTATATATAGGGAAAATATTCTTTTCTAAGGCTTATGTTGTGATAATGATAGGCTTATCAAGCCATTATCTTATGGTACATTCTTACCTCCCCTTTTACACCAGTGTTATGATACTGCATTATTGTCCTTATACGCTTGCCTTGCAAGATTTCATCTGCATTCAGTACTAGAAGAGAGTTAACACCTTGTAACAAGAAGGCAGTATAGATGTGGTCACTGTCAACAGAGAGTAACCCAGTCAGAAGTATGTTTGGAAGTCCAGTGGAACAACACATGGCAGTGCTAATGACTTTTTCTTTGGGAGACTGTAGAGTGATAGAAGGGGATCTATAACATCCCAACCCAGAACACATCGATGTCTGTTTGCCTCTTCATGAAAAAATGGTGGCAGCACGATCAAGTTAGTGCTTGGTCAATCATTTGGGATGAATGATTGGAAACCCAAACTGGGTGTTCTCCTATTTCCTTCACTGAGAGAACTGAACACATGAGGTTTACATGTGAGATATCTGAATATTCAAAGGCTAAATAAAATATAAGACCAATCAACAGTCTAAGACTGCATGTTATCTTGTGAGTTAAATCCCAATAAACACTGTGGACTGTGCTTCTGAGAAAACATGTATTGTGTTGTGCCTTTAGTCTAAATCAATACCCTTCAACTCAGTTACAAAAGCTGTTGCTGTCTTTCATATTCTGCCATCTTTATTGTGCATGGAAATTCCTTTATAGTTTCTTTCTGTATTTAGTTTGGCACTTCCCTCTCTGCAGTCTTAATATTTTCATGTGGCATTTTTAAATCTTTTGTAGCAGTTTTAGAGGAGGCTTTCATCTTACCATCACCCTGCTTCATGTGCTGAATTTTACAGAGCTTCACACAATTTTCTCACTCATAACCCTCAGTTGTTTTTCTTCTGCTTTTTCCACCCTTTTTCTTAACAGAGAAAATCTGTTAAGGTGAAAAAGCCAGAACAGATTAATAATGCCTTCTCTTTAGTAGCAGGAGTAACACTCTGGCTGGAAATTCACTGAGTGTCATACTGATGACAATGCAAAACAAATAAAAATAACACTCTAAAGCTTACCTGACAGTAAGACCCATTTAATTCAGAGGGACCAATTTCTTCATAGAGATGCATAGAACTGAATTATAAATTACTGAGTTTGAGGCAGATGTTTCCCTAGCCTTCCAAAACACAAGTTATTTTCTCCTTCATTTATCTGGAGATTCAAGAGGAGCTTGTGCCTGCTTTGTGGAATCCAGATTGGAAGACTAGTTTCTTCTAACTCCAATTTAAAACTGAAACAGAAGGCCCCATATCTATAGGTGCTTATCTACAGAACAAGCAAAGTGGCATGACTTGCTTTAGGATACTGAGCAGAGATGAAGGAAAGGTTGGTCAAATTTGAACACAGGACACTTTTTGCTTCTAGGAAGACAGAATGGTAGGTTATTCAGCTTTTGTGTGAAACAAAATCAGACACAGATTTTGGAGGCTCTACACAGAATCTATCGTTTATACCAACTGCATGCCTGACTCTACAGAACAAGAATAAAACTGGCTATAACTGGTCAGCATAAAGGATGGTCAGAAGATGTACTGCTGGTCAGTGGAGGTCATGGAATCTCATGCAGGTAAATGGAATATCGAGTTTTTGAACTTAGCTAAGCATTGGATTTGAACTGGGATGAGATCCAAGATGGGGTAATTGAACCAAGTTGTTATGTAACTTATTGTGTGTGCTTCTTTGAGGGGGTATTTTGGTTGGAAATCAAAGTTGTGCATATGAGTGGTATACAATAACTTCTATATTATTCTTTTGAATTTGTACATGGTTCTTTCAGAAATTTACTTCAAATGTGAAATATAGGCTGGTAGGAATGGAAATGGGAATAAGAAGAGCTGCAAACTACTATGGGGTGGTGATATAACATTGTCATGGCAAAATTAACATTGCGAGGAGGTGATGATTAAAATTTTCCCTTCCTTTCCCTTCTTATGATCAGACTCCACACAACTACAAAACTCTTCCTTCTACATTTTTTTCCAGAACTGAAGAGAAAACCCCCCCAATCTTTTCTACCTAATATATTTCGGTATGTAATTGTTATTTTCAATTAGGTATGGGACAAATCTAGAATCTTCCGAATTCAAATCTGGATCCGAATCCCTGGAAGGTTCTGGGAATCAACTAATCTCAGGAATCTTGAATCCTTCGAATCCTTTTTTTAAAAAGGGTTTAAAAAGCAAGAGAAAGAAGGATAATCTTGGGCAAGACATGCTCTCTCAGCCTCAGCAAAAGCCTAGGCAAAGCCAAACCTCCCTCTGAAGAAATCTGCCCAGGACAATTGTCATAGTTTTGCCTCAGGATCTTCCCAGTCTGAAAATGTCATGAAGGCCCTTTGTACACAGGCAGGAAAATGTGGATTAATCTGACATTTTCCTGCCTGTGTAAACAGGACCACTACAGTACAGAGATAATCCAGGTCAAAACTGGCTTTTCTTTGCATAGCTCCTTCTGGTATTCTGGGGTTTGTAGTTTGATGAAGCACCAGCACACTTTGTCAGAGAAGGCTGTGACACCTTGTAAAATTAGAAACCCCAGAATTGTGTGTGAAAGAGCTTTGCAAGTGAACTATGCAAAGGAATGTTTCAGCTGTCCTTGAAATCTCAAGCCTGTAGCTTCCAGTCGAGTGTTGAACTTAAATATGAAATGTTCAATTTAAATATCTTAAAATACAACCCTAGATGTAATTTGTGAAATTGTTAGCAATTGTTATTACTCCAAGGGAAAAATTCACCTATTTGTCTCCCCTTGTGTGTCTAGTCTCCCTAATTTTCAGGCGTCCTGGTCTCCCAAGTTTTCAGGTGTCCTGGTCTCCCAGGTTTTCAGGCGTCCTGGTCTCCAACAAACTGTTTGGGTGGTGGATTGGAAAGATTCAGTTTGCCTATTTTGGCACAGGGATTCGGATTCCTGAATCTCGAATCCCTGGATTCAAGGATTTGAGGATTCAAGGATTCGGTTAGCCCATTCCTAATTTCAATGTACTGTGGTTGTAACTGAGTGTCTATCAGCCACAGATATCTTATTTGTTAATTTTATAATCTATGGTGTGCCAAATAATCATAGTTTTATATATTCAACTGTTTATTTCATATTTCAAAATATATTCTAATTCATTTTGTGAGTGTTTTACTATGAAATGGGGCTGTTTATTCAAATAATTAGAGAAACAACAATAACCACAGTCTCCTCACACCTGCCTAGCACTGTTGTTAAAGTCAATTTCCAGGGATCTACTTGTTTACCATTCCCTGAAACGCCAACTCAATGCACCATGAAAATGTATGACATACAGGTCTGTACTGCAAGGTTGTTGTGTACTACCTTCCTAACCCTAGTAATATGAATGTAACTATTGTGGGCTAATTTATCTGTATTTTGCAAGGCTGATTCAAAACATGACTGTCAGCTAGAGCAGTCCCCTTGGTGAACTTAGTTTCATTGCCTGTGTAATTTATAAATGCTTAATTTTTAATGAATTTCTCTGGGGAACAATCACAATTCCTACAGAATGGAAGGTCAACAGCCACAACAGCAACTGTAGTCTCCCACATGAGTTTTACTCAGATTTTAGCCATGTGGCCAATGCCAATTTTCACAATTAGCTGGTCCAAATTCCCAAGTTTCTTTTAAATGTCTCTAACCCTAGCAGTCAAAGTGTGCAGATGCAATCCAATAATGTCCAATCTTTTTGTGACAATAATGCCTGCTTTACTGATTTGTTAAGAACACGGAAAAGCAGATGCAAAATGACTGGAAGGGCTTGATTGCAAGGGCTAAAGACATTAAACAAAACCTGGAAATATGGGTCAGCTAAAGATGAAAATTGTCACTAGGTGACCTGGCTAGAATCTTGATATGGCATCTTGATATGATGTAGGCAATATTATAACTCTAATTCAGCATAGCTAGAAAAACTGATTGTCAGGAGATTCTGGGATAAATCCATCTGTCCTCCCCCCAAAAACCACCCCCAAAATTTTGACATAATAATAATGTGATGACTACCACCTCTCTCTCGCCTGCCTTTCTCTCATTTATAGGAATTAAGGTGGGTTATGAGTTAAAACAAAATACAGTGCACTCTCTGCTGACACTACCTCAGCACACAGAAATGTGAGGTCCTGCAAAGCCTTGTGCTGAATTATTGTCAATGGACATGCTGGGTGCATACTCGCACCAGCACAGGTGCATGCATGTTGCATCTATGGACGATAACGAAACAGAGAATTCATGTTACTTGTTTTATGTGAGGGTTCCTGGAATGGAATGGTGACATACACAGAGAGTACACTGAATAACTAAATCAATATATAATATACTAGTTTAAAACGTGAAACAAATAATTCAATTAAAACATCCAAAATTTATTATGTTAATATCTTTTTAAAAATTAAAAGGCAGTAAAGATAAAAATACAGCACCCTTCATTAGGAGATCCTTCTACGACCACCAGTTAGAAGAGAAGAAGAACAGCTTTGCCTCCAACAGAAGGAATTTCTAGCTTTAAAAGGGGATATCAAGGATTATTGGACAGGAAAAATAAAATGGAATGTTCATATTCATTTCTGTCTTAGAGAGAACAATTCCTCCCTCCCTCCCTCCCTCCCTCCCTCCCTTCAGTAAAGACTGTCCTTGGAATCTGCCTTGCTATCAGAGAACCAGGGGAGTGTGATTTTTCTATTATTTTATTCCTCCTTCTTGATGAGTGAGAAGAAATTGAAAAATAAACTTTCCACACTAAGCAAAACAGACTGTAAGCATAGTCACACATCTTCACTGCTGAAAGTAAGAAACACCTTAGGATGTGTTACCATTTCCAAAACATTCCT
Organism: Cyclura pinguis; assembly: GCA_030412105.1. Taxonomy (NCBI): domain Eukaryota; kingdom Metazoa; phylum Chordata; class Lepidosauria; order Squamata; family Iguanidae; genus Cyclura; species Cyclura pinguis. The sequence continues at coordinate 87,305,252 of CM059601.1, read as the reverse complement.
TCTTTATAAACTGGCAGAAATCCATTTTAAGCCAGGCAGAAATGTCAAGGAGACATTGAGTTCAGTTCATAATCACTTCAGGATTTCCAGTTTGAAGGAGTCAATTTCCACTGTATCTACCGTTTTTGAATTGTCTACCACTAGAAATAGCAAGCTGAAATAAACAAAGAGTTGTTCTTTCACTTACAGAGTCTTGTAGCAGGAAATAGGCCAAGAGTTTTTCTTTTTCTGAAGTTCTAAGGGGAAAGATGCAGCAACTTTTATTGAGCATGAAAATCAAAGACGTATCCAGGGTGAAGGCGGAAGCTCTTCCCTTGTTTACAGTTTCCCTCCAGAGAACCTATTCTTCTTAAATTGAGTTCCATGGTTCATGTTACAGATGAAGTGATATTACTGTCAAGAGGTTTTGTTTTCAGAATCTGTGAGGCTTCCGAGTCCATGGTAACTCCAAATAGAGTACATACAATTGCTGTATATTCAAGGAAACAGAGCACCAATAAAATTCTTCTAGGACCCAGTGTAGATCTCACAAGGAACACTAAGGAATAGCCAGTTACTGTTTTATATCCCAAATTAGACTATGTATTGTTGGCATATGAAGTTTGCTATCTGGCATTATTTTGCACTGGTGGGCCAAATATGGAATTGTCCTGACAACAAACTTCAGTCTCCAAAATGAAATATGTTCTCAGTTTGAGATTATGTGAACTGTTTTAGAAATTATGCAGCATCATAGTAATAAAGTCAAACATAATCATGAGTTGGGTGTACAAAATTCAGTAATTTGGTTTTATCTTTTTTAAAAAATAAGACTCTATCTTCCAAGTTTGTTGTTTTGTACACAAAGATTTTTTGTTGTGCAAGATTTCTGTTATTCATTGTTTCTGTTGTCCAAGACTGCTGTTTTCTGTACTAAAAATAGCAATCTTTCTCAACACAAATCTTACAGAAAAAAATCTGGCACACACACACTCACACACAGACAGAAATCTTGCATGATTTCTTTTTTGTTGTGCAAGAATCCTATTTTCTGAGCAATTTTCAGTTGTTTTTGTTTTTGGCCCAAGATTTTTGTTTTATTTTGAAAGAGCAATCTTGCACCAAAACCACATCTGGCTGTCTTGAAACAGTGTTTCTTGCATACAAACTCACAGTTCTCTCTCACACACAAAAGGTGCATTTCTGCACAGAATAATTTCCCAAAACACCTTGGGATGTGTGTAATCTAGGCAAGAGCTGCAAAGAAATATTAGCTTTCACCACAGTAGGAACAAAAATATGGAAATTATTTTTCTTCACTTTCAAGGTGAAAATAGTCAAATATTAATATCCCCAAAATCAGTTAGGTGAAAACCAACTCAATGTAAGTACAGGAAAATAAAGTCAAGGGCCAGAATCCTGTGTCAGCTTGGTTAAGTATACTTAACTAAATTATAAGTACAAAAGAGAGAGAGAGAGAGAGAGAGAGAGAGAGAGAGAGAGAGAGAGAGAGAGAGAGAGAATAAAAAGAAATACAGAGAAATACAGAACAAGAATGAAGAAAGTAAATTAATTTTAGCAGGCAGAAAAACTGAGGGGGGGGTTCAGAAAATTTAGCGCTTTAGGCTAGGGTAGCAGTGCAGAAAAAAATGGAGATAAAGAGAAAAGAGTAAATTTGGTCATAGTAGGTAGGAAAAACTGAGCTCTTTAAAAAATTAAAACAGATTGATTCATTGTGGACTTTTTATAACAGACCAGCCTTCCCAAATCATAGGCCTGGTTTTCTACCAAGTCAGAAAGTGAAAGTGATGTCATTCTTTCATTCTTGCATCACAGAGTTAAAAATATGGCTGTACTCAGTGCAGTGGAGGCTACAGGGTATAGTCTTCTCTACAGGTAAGCAAATGGTTAATGATGTGTTGTGTTCAAGTTACAATTATTGGGACCAGCATCACAAAGGAGCAACAGAAATAACAGAAGAAAAGGCCAGTTTGGGGACAAATGGGGAAATTTCAAGATTCTTCCAAGTACGAGGTTATAAAACTTCTAGGGGCCACAAGGCTCAGAGAGAGAGGAAGAGACTGACGGAGAGATGAAGATGTGCTGCCTGTCTCACTTAGAAAACTTGGGCCCTTTTCACACTGCATTTCTGAAGTGAAAGGGCCCCTTGAGCGTCGCGTAAATGTGAGGAGCGGTCCATACAATACACTCACATTTGTGTGACACTCAAGAGCCTGACACGGACTGCGCACGCATTTTTTCATTTTCAGCTCAAAGCCGAAAATGCTGCGCAGTCACGCATTGCTCCGGGGCCCAGCGTGTACTTACTTGGCGTGCGGAGCCTCGGGAGCCAGGCCGGTCGCATGTCCCCTCCTCAGTGCAGCCTGGCAGGTCCCAGGCTGCACTGCAAACAGAAGAGGCAAGGCGCTCGCGTGACAAGGAAGCAGCTGCAGAGCTGAAGCAGGAGGGACGCGATAGCGTTCCTCCCAAGCCTTCATGCGCAAGCCGAGCAGCCCAGCACCGGGAAAAGGTAAGGTGTGAAAAGGGCCTTGGTTGCAAGCTGGACAAAGATGTACAGTTTCCCAGCTTCCCATGTCCTTCCAAGACCCAGAACCCTACCTGTATCATGAGCAGAATAGGAACGTTCAGCTAGTCGTGTTGGGATCATGTTCTTTTTTTAACCTTGGCTGAATATGGCTTAAGCTGTGTTTGTAACTTTACAACTATTCCTAAGTAATGCTTGAAGGAAAGTGCCTTCATGTATAAAATACCCTTTTCGCTTATAATAAAAGCTTTCCCTTTAAAGACCTCCCCTTTTCATGTTCTCTTCATGTGTCTTTCTCAGTGTACATGTGCACATGTGCGCATATGTGCATGTGCACACACACACACACACAGAGGATTCTCACTCCCCCAAAGAAAGGGGGAAAAGGGAAACCTCTGCAGAGTCAGTGGTGGAAGAGTAAGTTAAGTTCTTCAGTAACTTCCCACTGAGGTACTGAATCACAGGGGTTAAATGAGTGGGTAGTGGCAGCAAGATGATCTTCAGGGATCCTATCTTCTAATTGAGAGCAGGAGGTGGGGTCATTTCAGATTGTTACCCAAGACCTATGCGAATGGGAAGGAGCTGGTACAGTTTGGGAGGGGGCCCAGTGCCCAAATGTGTTGTTTATGCTTTTGTCTTTAGGTCAGAGTAGCCACAACTGACACATTTTTTTTTGATCAGTGAGAGTAGGAAGAGGAGGCCAGCTACAGACCAAAACCAAAGCATTTTTTGTATGCAACAAAATGGTCTCAAAGTATATACCAAATGTTGTGTGAACCCATCTGTTTGTTCTTCCTATACTCAGCAGTATGGGCCCATGAGATTAAGGTGAGTAATGCATGAGAGAGACCTGTATAAAGCCTCAAGTTGTTCAAGAGAAGGGCCTCTCACAAAAGTTTCAGGTTCTGATGAAATGTCTGACCTTTGTAAGAAACCCTCCTCTCATGAGACTTCAGGGTCTGACTCATATGTACCAAACAGTTGTGAGCTGGCCTTGGAACAGAAAGGACTGTCCTGTTTTGCTGTTTGAAAAACCTGACAACTCCAGCTATCAGTGAGGAGTGGTTATTGCTGTTTTCACCAGGATCCGAATCTGTTCTTGGTAGCCTTTTACTGGGTCATACTTACTTGTACAGCCAGTGGACACTATGCTGACTCAGGTCACAGAAGCAATTCTATACACAGGCAGATGGATCTTTGATTTGTTGCAGCCCCATGATTCGCATGGCTTAATTGGCAATATTATTTGATTGGCACTATATTAATTGGCACTGATATAAATCATACCTGAAGTGACTGGAACATCAAGCTGGAAGAAGCAGATTACTGACTAGCATAAGATAGCAAGGCAGGTCAACCACATCCACCTCCTAGGCAAATGCCAAAGTCATTGTCAGGCTAATAGTGCAGTCACTCTCAAGACAATAGGCTTATGCTAAAGAACAGGACATCTCAGAGCAGAAAGGGGAAGTCCCCACCAAACTGTGATTGTCTTAACCCTGATCCTACATGCCTGGATGTTTCCCTGTTGTCTTCCGAAACTTTCTACAATGCTAGGCTTTTATGACAGCCATTATCCTTTAGTCACCTAAACAGTAAGATCATGAACTCTGTCCAGACCTCATTGTTTGTGTTGCAACTCCCATTATCCACATGGCTGGGAAAGCAATTCACATCCATACCCGCAGGATATTTTTCAGGTATAAGAATTTTTGATTTTGAGCAGTTGAGTGCAGTATCTCAACTTCCTGAACACCACGCTGTCCATTTGATTCCCAAATGAGAACTATTCTTAGATGCTTACCTAAGCCACGTCACTGCTCTCCTTGCTGCTTGGTAAATATATCAGTACATATCACCTCAACCCTGAAAAGTCCTCTATCCACACTTTCCTCCCTTTACCTTCAGCTACCCCTTGTGTGCGTGTGTGAGTCTTTGGATCTTTGTGTGCTTGTGTGAATTTCTTTCAATAAAAAGCCATTTTATTTTACATTTGGACTCTCTGGCTTGTTCTTTCCTGCAAGAACACCATAAATAAGTGTGGCAGATCTCATTAAGTTACCCCCCTCTTGAAGGCCTTCTATTTTTGAGCTGATTAGTTCCCCTCTGTCACATGGAGGTACTGGCATCATGGGTGGACCCAAGTCACCCACGTTTTGTGGTAACAGACTCCATAGCTCATCATTGAAATACTCTTTTATTGATCCAAATGATCATGTAAATTTGTGGAAAATATATAATCTTAATCTAATCTTAATCTTAATCTTAATCCTCCCCTCCTCCCCCTCCCCCTCCCCCTCCTCCCCTTCCCCCTCCGCCTCCTCCTCTTCTTCTCTCTGTATATTCAAAATCCACAAAACAGTGATGCAAGGGGGAAGGAAGGGACTGGGACCTAACTATTTGAGGTTTCTGCCCCCAACAAATGTAAAACTTTTTCATCTGGACTATTAATTGGCAAGCTTTACCTATGTAGCACCTAAAAGTTTCTTCCTCATGTAGCCCTACCCAGACTTCTTCAGAAATTCAATGTTCTCAAAAATGTACCTGTGCTCTCTAGAATGACATAGGCAATCTGGGTTCTAAGAGAAGTTACTTTGCTGCTGCTAATGGAGTTTAAATTCTACTGCTCTTTGTCTCAGTCCCTCACATGGCCAGAAGGGAGTGGTGTCTGCTGACGCTGAAATCTCTCCTGACCAACTTATTTACAAAACAAACAACATTTGATATAAAATGTAGGCCTCTGACTCTTTTTTAAAAAAATATTTTTTATTGAGAATGAAATTTAAAATTTACATACAAACAGATAAATCCTCCAGTATTCATCTTAACATTTAAAAATAATTTCATACAACTAAGGGAGAGAGAAAAAAGAAAAAAAATAAAGAAAAATAAAAAGCATAAAAAGCAATGAAGAGAAGAAAAAGTCAGAAGAAGAAAAAAATTAGAAATATGGAAAGAAGGAAAAAGAGAAAACAGAAAGACAGGAATGTAAATCCAAATGTACACGGTTAAGGTACAGAAAATATATATCTACCTATCCACACAGAAACACACACACACATCTATATATATACACACACATATATACATAAACTTATACTACCTATAATATCTACTATCTCATCATTCACATTCTTAAGCTTCCTCCTGTTTCTAGCATAATTATAATTTCTATGATAATATATATTATCTAATCTGATTTATTCAATCTATAAACTGTTGATACTAGCAATCTGATGTTTTCATCTATTCATAGTGCTAACTCTTTCTCCTTAAAGTATAATGTTCCCAAAATTCTAAATTAACCTCTTTCAGATTTTCCCACATGTTCTTAAAATATGCAATTATTATATCCCAATCCTTAATAAATTTACCGTATTTCTCCCCTCTCAAAAAAAGTGTAAGTCGATCCATATAAATTATATCTAATATTTTCTGAATCCAATCATCTATAGTTGGAAGAGTACTTTGCCTCCACTTTTGCGCTAGGATTATTCTCGCTGCTGCTGCAAAATAAAATAATACTTTACCAATTTTTCTTTCCAAGTCATCATCCATGATAGACAATAACTCAAGTGACATTGCGAAATGTAAACCCAACATTTTTCAATTTGTATATGAATTGTCTTCCAGAACTTATTTACTTTTTTACAAGACCACCATAAGTGAAAAAATGTACCTACCTCAGAATTGCATTTCCAACATTTATTATTATGTTTCTTATACATTTTACATAACTTATCCGGGGTTAGGTACCACCTATACTGCATTTTGTATAAGTTTTCTTTAATATCTTGACAAGCCATATATTTTATCCTTTTAGCCCAAGTTTTTGTCCATTGCTCTAAACTTATTGGGTGGCCAATATTTTGAGACCATTTAATCATAGAGTCCTTAACTAATTCATTCTCTGATTCCAATAATAATAATATAATAACGATGATGATGGTCTCAAAATATTGGCCACCTATTAAGTTTAGAGCAATGGACAAAAACTTAATAATAATAATAATAGTAATAGTAATAATAATAGTAATAATAGTAATAATAATAATAATAATAATAATAATAATAATAATAATAATTTAATAATATTTAATATTTATTTAATATTAAAAATAAAATAAATTAATATTTAATAATAATGTAATGATTATTAAAATAATAATAATAATGATTATAATAATATCTCATATAATTTAGAAATAACCAGTATTTTCTGAAAATAATACTGTGTTCAGCGGTCCTTCTTCTTCTAATAAACCATTCAATTTTAGGTCCAGTTTCAATTTTTCTCTAATCTGTCTATATAATAGCCAATGACAATTTATCCCTAATTCTTTAAGTTCTTCTTGTTTCCTTATTTTAATCTTGTCCTTATGGAATTCTACCAAATCTTTATATCTAATCCATTTATCTAAAAGAACATTCTCTTTCTTGTAATACGCCTCTTGAAGAGATACCCATAATGGTGCTTTAGGGCAGCATCTTAATCTATATTTATAGCATATATAATATATAATCTATATTTATACCATACATGTATTAATGCTCTTCTTACAAAATGATTGTAGAATTCTCTATTTGCTTTGTTTATACTATACCATAGATAGACGTGCCAGCCTGACCATATGCCAACTCTTTCCAGGTCCAATAGCTGCTTGTTTTTTAATGTTACCCATTCTTTGATCCAACTTAGACAAGTGGCATGAAAATATAGTTTTAAATTAGGCAATCCCATTCCACCCCTTTCCTGATCATCCTGTAGTATTTTTTAATTTAACTCTTGGTTTCCTTCCTTCCCAGATAAAATTAGAAATATCTTTATGCCATTTTTTAAAAATTGTATCTCCATAAATTACAAGTATTGTCTGAAATAAATAAAGCATCTTTGGAAGTATGCTCATTTTTATTACTGATTTTCTGCCCAAAAGTATCAGTTTCAGATTACTCCAGTTCTTAAAGTCTCTTGTACTTTCTCTCCACACTTTCTCATAATTGTTTTTGTACAGATCAGAAATTTTTTTGTTAATTCTATTCCCAAATATTTAACTTTCCTTAATATATTATATCCTGATATCTGGGTTAATACTAATTCATCTTCCTGAGTCATATTTTTAGTTAATATATTTGTCTTCTCCTCATTTACTCTTAAACCAGACATTTTCCAAAATTCAACAAGTATCTTTTTCAATTCTTTAATTGCTTCAATTGGATCTTCTAATGAAATTGCCAGATCATTTGCGAACACCTGCACTTTATGTTCTCTACCTTGCAGTTTCACCCCTTTAATTTCTTTATTTTCTCTTATATTTGAAATCAATATTTCAATCACTAGTAGGAATAGTAAAGGAGAAAGAGGTCATCCCAGTCTTGTTCCTCTTTGAATATTAATTGTTCTAGATTTCCCATCATTTATGATCAGACAAGCTGATTCTTTAGTATATATTGCTTTAATCCATTGTAAAAATTTCTCTCCTACATCTACCTTTTCTAAAATATCCAACATAAATTCCCATTTCACTGAATCAAAAGCTTTCTCAATATTTAAGAAGATTAAAGCTAACTTTTTCCCAGGATTTCTATCAAAATACTCAATTAAATTACTTACGTTCCTTATATTATCTTTTAAATATCTCCCAGGTATAAAGCCACATTGGTCACCTTGTATTATGTCTTTTAATATCTTTTTCAATCTATCTGCAAGATTAGCTGTAAAAATTTTATAATCTGAATTTAGTAATGATATTGGTCTATAGTTTCTTACATCCAGTGGATCCCTATCCTCTTTATGTATCAAAATTATATGAACTTGTTCCCAAGATTTTGGAAAGTTACCTTTAATATTTTATTCATCATTTCATGAAGAGGCAAAATTAATTGATCCTGGAATATTTTATAATAGGATGCCGAAAAACCATCTGGGCCCAGTGCTTTCCTCTTTTTACTATTTCTTATTGCTTCCTTTATTTCAGCAATTGTTATTGAACCATTTAGTATATTCTGATGTTCCTCTAATAATTTCATCTGCAGATATTTAGACAAATAATCATCAAACTGTTTTGCATTCAAACTTGTATCTTTATAGAATTCTGAATAAAAATTTGAAAATACTTTTTTAGTTTTCTCCAAATTAGTATATGTTTTACTTCCTTTTCTAATTTTCGTAACTAAAGATTTTTCTTTTTTCCTCTATATATACGCTAACCATTTGCCTGCTTTATTTGCCCATTCAAAATTTTTCTACTTTATATACAATAACTTATTAACTTCCTCATTCATTTGTAATTCTAATTGTTTCTGTAACATAGTTATTTCTTTTAATACAGATTTGTCTGAAAGATTGTCATTTAATTTCTTCTCCTTTAACTTTAATTGTTCATTTATCTTTTGTATACTTTCTCTCTTCCTCCTTACTTTTTGAATATTTTCCTGAATAAAGAAACCATGCATTACTGCCTTACTTGCATCCCAAACTGTTTCAATATTAGTTCCTTTATTAAGATTATCCTGAAAATAATTTTGTAATGTCTTTTAAGCTTTAAGAACTACATTTTCATCTTGTAACAATGTACCATTTAAATGTTAATTCCATATTGATTTACCCATCTTTATTGTTAGAAGAATCGCATTATGATCTGAAAGATTTCCTGGTATGATTTCCATTTTTTTCACATAATTAATGATTGATTTAGAAACTAGGAACATGTCAATTCTGGACAATGATGCATGGCTTTCAGAATAAAAGGTATATTCCCTAGATGCTGCATACATATACCGCCAAACATCTAGCAATTCTGTATTGTACATCATTGTTTCAAATGCTTCAGGAAGCTTCGCCTGTGATTTCTTTATAGGTTTGTTTGCTTTCCTGTCCAGTAAAGGACTAATTACTCCATTCCAATCCCCTAAAGCTATAATTTTATCATAATTAACTTTAGATATCTTTAAATTTAAGTCCTTGTAGAATTTGCTCTGGTTGCTGTGAGATCCATACACTCCCACCAGTAATATCTTTAATCCTTGCCAGATTATTTCCATCGCTAAGAATCGACCTTGTTCATCACTAAATATTTCTTTTGCCTGTGTCTTATGATTAATATAAAAAATTATGCCTCTTTTATTCTTATTTGGGACCGATAAGAACTCTGAACCAAATTTTTTATTTCATAATAATCCTACTTTTTCCCTTTTTACCGGAATTTCTTGCAAACATATGACATCATACACTTTCTTACTCAAATAATGAAATATTTTTCTCCTTTTTTGAGGGGTGGCTACACCTTTAACATTCCATGAGAGGATCTTTAAATTCATTTAGTTTATTAATTTATATAAAAATTCATTCTCAGAGAGCGACGGTTCTTCCACACTTCTTTCTTCTGTTTCTTCCTCCAGTTCTTCAACCTCCTCAAAGCCTTGAGCGCCCATTTGTTCTTCTTCCTGATTTGGTAATTTCTTTTGTTTCCCCTCTATTGGTTCATTGGATCTGTTCTGTTCCATTCTTTCTCTAGTAACACAATATGTATCCAGCTCTTTACCATGTCTTTTCAGAAATTCTTGAGCTTCTTCAATCAAACTTATTTTGACAATCTTCCCTCTTATACGGAAGTTTAATCCTTCTAATTTTGCCTATCAATAAGAGACACCCTTTCTCTTCAATCGTGGTATCAAAAATTTGTAGTCTTTCCTTTTCTGTAGAATTCTTTCTGGAATATCCTTATAGATATGTACTCTATCATTCCCTATTATTAAAGTATTTTCCAGACTTTGTTGTATGATATCTTCCTTCGTTTTTTTCCTTGTTAGGTATACCACAATGTCACATGGGAGATTCTTTTCTCTTGCTATTTTTGAATCCAATCTGAAAGCTTTATCAATTTCCCACTCAATTTTTTTCAGGAGATTGTTTTAATAGTTCAGCAAATGCTGGAATTAAAATTTTGTATAGATTTTCACCTTTCTGTTCTCTTAAACCTCTGATTTTTCAACAGTTTTCTCACATTTTCTGGTCCATTAAAGCTTTTTCATCTAATTCCTTCTTGTATTATAGAAATAATTCTTCCATTCTTTCATCCACACTTTTCACTTTTTCCTCTAGAACCTTCACTATATTAGCAGTCCCCTTTAAATCTTCTGCTAGTGTTACAATAGAATTTTTAATTTCTTTCAGATCTGATTTAATGTCTTGTTTAATTTCATTCCTCATTTCTCTCATTTCCTGTTTCATTTCTAAATGCTTTTTATTTCTTCTAAAATTAGTATCTTATTCATTGTTTTCGAAGTTGTTTCCAAGGATGGCCATCTCTGATCACTAGCTGCTGCTTGTAGTGTTGTTCGAAGAGTGGTTTTCCTTGTTGTCCTGGACATGCTCATTATACTTATCTTTATATAATTCCCTATTATTTATAATCTACTATAAGATTTCCAAAATTTAAAAAGGGGGGAAAAAAAGAAAGGAAGGAAAAAAAGTAGTCTTAAATGTCACCTGAGTCATATACTTCAAGCTCAATTATAGCTTTAAATTTCCCCCCTTTCCAATTTTATAATATCTCTATTTTACCCTCTGTCCTCTGTCAATATAGAAGACAGAGAGGAAAAAAAGGGGGAAAGATAGGAGAAGAGAAAAGAGAGAATATTAATTATCTTAAATGTCAGTAGATTAATTAAGCTATGTGAATACTTAACAGTCAATTAATCAACCAATCAATTCATCCACTATAATATTTCCCTAAGAGAAAATTTTAAGATGCAATATTCTAATTCTAACTTAAGTCTCAAGAATCAATTGTGAATTTTTACCTAATATTTATCACTTACCTATCTTAGTATCCCAATGTTTCTTAAGTATTTACCACACAACTATCTATCAATATATCAATATATCAAATATAAGTACAAGTCTAATAGAATATGTTTTAGTTAAATAACACAATTAAATTATGGATATATAAGTAGAAATATATAAATAATGAATAATGTTCTGGTAGTATTAAATGTCAATCTAAGTTTTAGCTATTAGCTATTCAAGTTGACTATATATATAATGTGTATGTTATATTAGTAATGATTAGCAATATAATATCATATGCTAATGCAATGTAATCAGTATCTTAACTAAGTTATATACAATCATCAAATTTCAATTTTCAACTTGTAGAAGTCCACTCTTTAAACCAGCTTAGGCTCTATCAAAAACTTCCTTTAAACAATCCATTCAGATCTATTCATCTTCCTCTTTGATGTCTTTAACAATCCTCTAATATCAATGATTATAATGCATTTATATAACTGATCTTCATGGAGACTGTCTCATCATTGCATTTAAATCTAGTTCAGCTCAGTTCAATTCCTAGTATAAATCCAAAAATATAGTTTTTGAAACATAGTTCAATATTTGTGTTGTTCCAAGTCACAAGTTGCAATCAAGCTGAGAATCCATTTCCAAAATATCATATACAGTCCAGTCCAATTTTTTTTTAACTTTTAAAGGCTTAAACTTAAACTTTTCAACACATGGTTATATGGAGCTATTAAAAGAGAGAGAAGAGAAGAAAAAAAAGTGATGAGAGAGATTGATCTCCATTAACAATGTATCTTTAGACATGTAGGCTCAGGGCTGAGCAGCTACTCTGTTGCCAGGTCTCTTAACTAATTTATCAACTGTCTGCAATAAAATCAACAGTTATATAAAATCCAAAAAGAAGACAGGAGAGCTTCTTCCCGATATATAGTCAGTCCTTTCCTTTTAAATAGATAAGCAAACTTAAAGAACGGCAGCAATTGAAAGGGGTAGAGATTCCATTCTCAATCACGACATTCTCCGCAGAACAGCTCGCCAAGTTTCTCCTTCCACTCACTTCGTTGTCAAAACTCTGAGATCTGCCAAGTTCCCACTTAAAAACAGCAGTTCAGGTATCCTTAATATCCTCTTAAATCCTAACTCAGTCCAATATATTCAGTCTATTAATCCGTCAATGTAGAGAGGAAAGACAGTAACCAAACTATAATCCTGGTTATCTAAAGATTTTGTCCACCAAGCCCAATCAATTTTGTATCGCCATACTGTAATTCCGCTTAATATCAGGGGCAATAATGTTTGAACATCTCTTACCACTATTTCAGCATCCAATGTCAGTGGTCTTTTTCCCAAAATGTAGAAAGTTCTAAATGTAGATAATCAAGTGTTCATATGCCAGAACAGGCATTTAAAAGTCCAAAGGTAGAGTTTCTTGTTGAGTTAGTCAGCTGCAGTGTCGTGGCATGGACTGTCCCAATCTCCTCTGTTCCACCTGCTGCTGTCTTCAAAACGTTAGGAAGCTGCGATAGATCTCCGGGACCCCTCAATTTTCCCCTATTCCAAGGGAGAAAGCAGGTGAGAAGGATCTGATCAATCCTGCTCAACTCCTACCACCAGACGTGAGGTAATCCACCTCACTCGGCCATTGTTAGGACCGGAAGTCCAGGCCTGTGACTCTAACATCATTAGTTTACTTCTCCTGCATGATTTTTTAATGTTTTTTGGCCTGATGAAGAAGCCAGTGGAGCTTCAAAAGCTCACAGGATGTATTTTGTGCTTTTTACTGTTACTGTTTTGTGGGTTTTGTTGTATTAACTGCATGGCGAACACAGGTACTCCTGAATATGCTTCTCTCCATTCAATTACTTTATTCATCAACTGTTAATAAACCAGTAGCTAGTTTGCCTATTAAAATACTAAAATAGGGCATTCGGTCCTCTTGTTGCTGAAAGAGTGACCCCACTCCACAGGTATAGGGGCAGGTCCATCTGTGGAGAGGGAGGTTTTCTGGAGAGATCCTGCCTTTAATATCAATGAAAAGCTCCACCACCACAGATGCCTTGTAAGTTGATTTTCATGAGGAATCAAAGGTCAAAAGAGAGGCATTGTGAAGACCTGTCAAGGTGTGAGAACCAAAGCCCCCCCTCCGCCTTACCCCATGCCAAAAATATGACAATAAGAAACCTAGAAAGAGAGAAAACTGTGTCCTCCCTGAAGCTGCTGTAGCCATTTTATGAGAATGGATGGCAGGATGAAAAATATTTCAGGGGAATGAGAAGGAAATGGTAAAAACCAATAAAGCACACCTTGCATCTAGTGCAAGAGATGAATCTCCATTCTCTAATTTCCATAGGACTGCTGAGCAAGTTGGTAACATCTCCCCACTTGCTATTTTTCTTTGGTAATATTGGGTGACGACCAGGCGGTATGTGAATTTTTTTAACAACTATTTTTTTTTCCTCCATAACAAAGACACGCCAAATATTTTGGGAGCTATAACCTACTTTCCAAAGCTCAGCATCCCAGAAAGGAGAACAGATGAGACCTTGTCCTATAAATATTGTGCACATTTCCTGTTATTTTGAAAATGACAAACTAATAAGCAAGGCTATTTTATGGAGTATAGCAAGGACTGGGTGGACCAATCAATCATCAAGAATGGAGTAGTAAGCAACAACACCTTTCCTCATTGCAGATCCTAGCAATTCTCCATTGAAATGCTGAGATTATTCTTCAGACTATCCAACCTTAGTTGCAGTTATATTTTCCAGCTCTGCTCAGATCTTAAATGCAAGCCAGGAATGATTATTATAATACTGATGAAAATATATTTTCAGAAAGGATGATAAATAGTGCTGCATTGAGAACTGTTCAGATAATACTAGTGTTATTCAAATAATACTAATAGACCATTAAACATTTATTGAATACTGCATTGTTTTGATTATCTTCCCTTATTTTTTTTCCCACACAGATATGCACATACACACACCAACACATAGATGTTGTACTGATCAGGAAGGTGAAATGTTCTTGCAACAGCAATGTAGAAATTTGTTATTGTGTGCCTTCAAGACATTTCCAGCTTATGGTGACCATAAGGGAAACTTATCATGATCATTTTCTTGGCAAGATTTGTTCAGAAGGCATTTACCATTGCCTTACTTTGAGGCTGAGAGAATGTGACTTGCCCATGATCACCCAGTAGGCTTCTGTGGCCAAGGAGGGATTCAAACCCTGGTTTTCTAGACTCTTAATCCAATACTCAAACCATGATACTACACTGGCTGTCTCAGAAATTTGCATCCTTTATATATTGGAATCTGCCTTCCTTTATAAAAGTTTCCTTCATTTATATATACTTATCTAATTTATAGAAATTTGATTCCTTTATATATTCAGAGGTTCTTAAGCAAATTTGTGAAACATGGGCTTGTGCAATATGTTTCATATTTTATTTGAATTACTCAGTGATTCATATCAATATCCATCTATATATCAACCATCTATGCATTTATCCAGCTGCCTGCATTATGAAAGTCCGTGTCAGCTCTTTTAAGCAAATAGCATGCTTTATTCTCCTTGCTGTGGTAACAATGAAGAAGATATTTTCTTCTTTTTTTGGTTTCTCTTCTCTAAGTGACATGAATAGAAAAGAGAAATTTCTCAGGAGGATCTGAAAACTGAGATTTGCAAGATTATAATGTAGGCAAGTAGGAAGGCTACCATTAATAGGACAGAGATCATTGACTACCCATTAAAGGAACTTACTAATGTAATTTATTCTGAAGCTCTCTGAGTCCATCGAGAGTCCAAAGAAACTCTCTTGCCCATCAATAGGGCCTCAGGGAGTACTAATTTATTGGTTGGCAACTGAGTGAGTCTCAAGGTCTAGTCTTAAATATTTAGCTGAGTTTCAATCCATAGGAGACATCTGCCAGGGATGCAGTTATATATTAGTTCAAAAAGCTATTTGAGACCGACTGCTAATTTATAATTCTTATTTAAAGACCAGTTTTGCATTTTCATTTATAAAGTGCAGAATTTTGTGGGAAATCAAAAAGGAGACCTAAAAAGAAAATAGGAAAAACAACAAGGCTACACTCAAACATGTAGAAGAGGGTGTATTGATATTCAGTACATGAATCATTTATTCAGATGAGCTAATTCTCTTTATATCATTGATTTCTAAAATTCTGAGAAGGGGGTTGTGACATCAAGATAGGCTAACCTGTAGAAAGAAACCAGGTCAAAGAAAATTGGATTTTGTTATCATAGAAAAAAAATTCTTACTTTAGCAATGAGCTATCATCATAAATTTCTCTTAATAGCTAAGAAAAATGCTTTTCTGACTAGCCTGTCTGACTGGGCTAAATTCCAGAAAGGGTAACTGATCATGCTTTATGTAAGTAATTTTCTTAATCTTATGAAGCTGCTTCTGGGCTTTAATCTTTGTTGCAAGGATCAGGGAGCAAGATTGCATTACTTCTCCATGCTATTGCTGATCTGGTTAAGTTATAGCCACCTTAACAGAAATCTTGAATGCCTTCCTCATGTTGATCATATCACTCTCATTACTTCATTTTGAACATAAATCATCCATAAAAAGATAACATTCAGGTTTCCCCCTTTATTATCCAAGCTTAATAATGCATTTAGAAGTAATTGGCTTGCTCTATTTTGGAGTTGCCAGTTGTGCATTAGCTCCTCAGCAGCAGCTTCAAAACAAGAGTATAAAGTGATTGTTCTATTTTCCCCCACCAACATTTCGACTTCAGGCTAGCTGATCACATTCTATATATCTTGCTGGGCTTCTGGCTGCTCAGACAGAGTCTACATACATACTATTTATATGATAGTGATTGTTCCTCAAATTATGCCAAATAGATATGGGGCAGCAGGTGTTAGAACATGGCTGGGAAACCTCCTGTGTCCTTCAATGTAACCTCAGAAATCCAGTGCAACCAATCAATGCAAACTGCTGACAACACCAGAGCAATCTATCCATTTTCTAGAAGGCTGAGGGTGGGTTCTGTATCAATGGGATGGTGTTTTTGCATGAAGTTTAAAGGGGCTATTCAAAATGCTGAGCACTATCCCAACGTCACTTCAGCACCTTAATTCCTTCAGAGGTTGGACTAAAACCCAGTGCAGATTCACTGCTCCACTCACACAGAAGCTTTCGGTTGCAAATAGAAGTGTCTGTGTGTGTGTCTGTGTGTGTGAGAGAGAGGAACAGGAGAAAGAGAAAAGGTGTGGCCTCACCCTCTTTGAACCCTGCTCCCTCCCGTCAATGTCTTTGGTCTTGCTCATTGTCAATATACAGTTCATCCAAGAGGAAATACAGCAGAAAATTAGTTTTTCACCCATGCATTGATACATGCAACCCTATTCCATGTGGATTGCCTGTACATGTGTAGGATCTTTGATACTACATGCATTATATGATGAATAAACATTGGGTTTTGGTCCTACAAGAAAGAAGGATAAAAGAAAAAGAGTCCGTCATCCTTAGGCAGTGGCTTTCATGTATGAATAAAGCAACACCACAAATAGAACTTCTCTATCATCTCCCACTATGTCAGAATGTTTTATTTAGTAAACAATTCATATGTTCAGCTGTCTGTTGTGGCGCAGCTATTGAGGGCCAATCCTTCAAGGCTAAGATCAAGAGTAAAAAAGACACACTGGTAACTGTCTGCCTCTCATGACCTTCTAGCACTCCTCCATACATTTGTTTGTAAGGATGAGGTGCTGAGAAAGATCTGGTAGGGGGAAACATCTTACAGAGACACTGCTGACCCCTGCTGATTTCATCTTTAGGCCCTGAAAGCAAAGGAAGAGTTGGGACACTCTGCTAAGTATCAAAATGTGTTTGGCTAGTTACCTGTCTCTTCCTTAAAAATGCAGTCATTTTGAAAATGGAGATGGCTGACCTGGCCAAGATGGCTGACAGTTAACACATGATTTACATGCTGATCTTAGTTTTGTAAGATTTCTTATTATCTTTAAGTGTGTAAAGATATGGAAGGATTCCAGTAGGGCAGAAATGCAGTTTCCTGGATAACCCCTCCAGCTCAGGAGTTGGCTGGGGAATTGTCTGATAGAGATGGATGCCCTGGAATCTGCAACATTCCCAACTGCAAAGCTGAAAAATCACAAAGATTCATTAAGGTTGGCTAGATAAATGCCTCTCCGAAAAAAGATTTACAGTGTTATCAAAGGACCTGAGATGGCCCATGCTGAACAGGGATAGAGAACCACCAACTCCACTTGGTTGGTTTGAGTGAGTACAAACAATTTGTATCATAAATATTTGAAGTGCACTTTCCATTGATAAAGTACATGAAAGTGAAACCAAGTGCCCAAAGGGACTTGGGCTCACTCAAAACTTGAACATTAAATTAAGTGGCAATTTGGACTGGAAATAAGAAATAGATTTGGCATCTACAGATTCAAACAGTTAAAAGATCTATATGAAAACCATAGTGCACAAAGGGGGAAATAAATATTGACACTGAAATTTAAGCATAGAGTGATTCACATGATATCATAAACATGGCACCAGAAAAGTGTCCATAAATGGGCTAGACAGAACTGATTTGGTGCTCATTAAAATTCAAACCTCAATATCCAAGATGTCTAACTAGGTTTTAGAGTTGAATACTTGTGTAACAGAAACTAATGGGGATTTAGAGTAGAAACTGGACTTGTTCAGATTAGAGATTACAGGACAAGTAAATCACTTTGAAGAGCTTGCTGGAAAAATAGTTCAAAGAGATCATGGTGTCAGTTCAGAATCTCACAGTGATTACTCACAAACATGAACAGGAGATCTCTGATATTTTGAAGTGAATGAACATTTTACAGGAAGACTTGGAAAAGGCATGGGATAGAATTATGATGACAGAGGTAAAATCAAAGGAAACACAGGTTGGGTTAAGAACTGTTCCAGAAGAGGTGACTGACTTGAAGCAGACAGTTTTAAAAGCTTTTGTAGGCTTTATAAACAACTCTGGTGAAGAATTTAACAACAAGACAGAAGTGATATATAGGCAAAACTATGCTTATGCACAGAGGAGAAAAAAAACTTCCACAAGCTGTGATGATTCGTCTCACACCTAAAAACAAAAGAGATGAAATATTGGGAGCACACTTCAGGAAATGTCTTAAAATGAATGAAAATGAAATAATTATGGTTAAAGAAATCTCACAAAAATGCTTAAAAAGGTAGAGAGTATAAATTCTTGGTGAAATATATTCATAGGCCCTTTCCGCACTACCCTCCCAACCCGCCATGGGGAGACGAGGACATGACTTCTGCATGGCGTCATTGCGGTCCCGTCCTTCTCCCATCCCGAAGCAGTGCAATCACATTGATGGGTTTTCCCTGTCAATGACCTGCAATCACACCACCATCATGTGCTTACCTGTCCTGCAGAACCCTAGGATGGCTGAGCTTCCTGCCCCAGCGCATCCTGGGAAGGTACCCAGCTGTGCTGCTGAAGGAAGAGGCATGGCCATCGCACTTCCTTCACTACGGAGCTAGCTGGTGCAGAGAGGAGCGCTCCTCTTACACTCCTCTCTTGGCAGAGCCGATGCTGGGATCCTCACCAGAGGATTCAGTCAAAAAGTATGGTGGAGAAAGGCCCTTTCTCTAAGTAGTCCCCGGTGGTTTGATAACCACTTATCAATGTGAAAAATATATGATAATCTCTTTGGAGAGAGCAAAATATCTGTTCAAAATATTGAAGGATGAGGCTGAAGAAACAGATATTTAAATGGTTGATATGTTGTTAAGAAGAAATAATAATAACAGTAACATATCTTAATAAAAAACTAAGATGAAAATATAGTCAGGAGTCATGTCATGTATTAGTCATATGTCCTTTTTCTTTTCTTCTTTTTCCTTTTGTCTTTTTCTTTTCTGTTTTTTGAATTCATACAATTTTGATTGTAAAATAGGTTGCTCACATCAAAAAATAATAAAGAAAAGATGATGGGCAGAAGGAATGACTGAACTGAAGATGTGTAGTGCAGGACCACCCCCCACTCATGAAGTTTGTAAGAATTGTGCTGTGAATCTGGCACAGCTTGCACAAACATACAAACATCTATTTTGGTTTAGGACAGTGGTTCTAAATCTTTGGCCCACAAAATATGTTGAACTTCAACTCACAGAAGCTCTGAGTGTTGCCCATGCTGGCTGGAGTTTTTTGAGACTGAAGTCCAAAAGGTTGAAAACCAATGGTTTAGAAGCTAAGCCATCAAACCTTTAAATCAAAGGCAAGAACTTTGCAACCCACAGCCACATGCAGCCCTCATGTGAAGGGGGGTTGCTGCAGTCCTTGAGACCGGTCAAGTATTCCCAAACACCTCTGAGCCCAGACCCTAGCCCTCACATTTCATGCACCTAGATTAGGTCCTTCCAAGCTGTTTGGGGAGAGCACTCCAAAGCAGCCATACTTTTACAAACAGTTTAAGGAGAGGCATTTAGAATTCTCAGCCAGAGAGCTCGTTGGCCACAGCAAACTACAAATCTCAGAATTCCACAGGATGTTGAAAGTGGAATAACAGCACTATAACAGCGTAGTGCGGAAATGGCGTGTGTACCAAAAGTTGAGTAGTCAAAGATCAAACTCCCACCAAACAGTAATATTGCCATCTAAGTACAAGTTCATTTGGCCTCACTTAAAGGGGTCTAGGAGGGCCCTGCTCTGACCTTCCAGTCTTTCCTCCCTTCCCCCCTCTCTCTCTCTCTTTCTTTCATTATATCCTGACTTTCTCCCAGCATAGAACCCAGGGTTTGCTAACAGGAATTGCAGAATATTGCACACTATGCTAGGTACTGCTTGTACACTACTCTGTTATAATAGGCAGATGAACAGTGTTGCAATCTAGTTGTCTGGGCTCCTGGTGCTACTGTCTCCCTCTGCTAGATACTAAGACATGACACAGCCAGTAGTTTACAAAGCTGCTGGTTAGAAGCTTGCTATCAGAAATTCAAATCCATTCATATGCAGACTTTTAGCTCTGGGCCAAAGTATTAAGCCCAATTTTTTTGGGGGGGAGGGGAGGCTGGTTTCAGGTGATAGGGATGAAGTTAAAAAATGGCCACTGATGATGGTTTAGAACAATCTTTGATGGTTGGCTGAAATCTAGTATTTCCAAGACATGGCTTAATATTAGTAGAATGGTGAACGTGTGGGGGGAGGGGTTGGCTGTCTTTATTTTAGAAGACAAATTGCTTTCATGATGAAATTAAAACAAACTAAAGCTTCTAGTCAGCAAAATTAAGTTGCCATCTTCCAAAATCTTGGGTTCTGTTCCCTAAAAGACAGCTGTTACCTTGCCCATTCTCACAGGATAAGTGAGTCAGCAAAAATGTGTGTGCGCACACGTGTGCATACTTATGTATGTACATGTACTGTGGGACTTCAGCATCTACTAGGGTATGATTCCAGGACACCTTATGGATACCAAAATTCATGGATGCTCAACTCCATTAGGTACAATAGTGTAAAATTTTACCCCTTATATAAAATGGAAAAGCAGAGGACTTCCGGTTCAAGTGTGAGCTAGGAAGACTTGACAGTATCTCCAGAGACTTGTGGTATGCTAGGCTAATGAATTTGGATGTCCTTTGCTGATGAATTACTCTGCAGTTTGATTAATATTGAGAAGAAAGACTCACGAACTTACAAACTAAAGGACTTACAAGCAAGCTGAATTAAAGACTAGTTGGGGTGTGTTCAGAGGTTTCCTCATAGCGCTGTTTCTTTATTTAAGGACAGCCATACTTACCACATTTACCAGTCTACTATCTACTGGTTGGAGAAGTACATTACACAAATAATGACTAGTTTGGAAGACTAAAATAAGCCAAGTCTACACAAAGATACCTGGTCACAGCAACCGACGAACCATAAGAACTAACTATTGGTTACTGGTGATGTAGTTGTATATCGAATTCCCGATGAATTGTGATTTCCAAAACAATCGAAATATTTGATGGTTTACTGAATTATAGATGTATTGGCTCATAAGTTATAAGTCTATATATGTTTAAAATGGATTAAGTGGAAATTAATTTACATAACTTGAGGGCTATGGCTGTATTATTATAAGGGAGGAAACTCATGAATGAACTTGTGAACTATAGACTGGAGGTGATTACATAGAATTATATAAAATACAAAGTCATTAAAATTATATAAGCTATACAAGCTACATAAGTTATACAAGTTATATAAAGCTAGATAAGGTTGGAGAAGAAAATTTAAGTAAGAGATAAAGCTGAGTTGAACGTTGATTATTGATATTGATCATTGATACAGAATATTGATTATTGATTGTTGATTATTGCTTACTGAAGAGAGAACAATGAAATTGATCATGGAATATTAATTATTGAATATGAAGTGCTGTATATGGATTATTGAGTAATACTAAATATTAATACCAAATATTGAAGGGGGATTGTTAAACTGTGAATTTTGTCTAATGAATGCTGAATATAGATTACCACTGTGACATATGAATTATAGAATACAGATTTAAAGGGGATTAGTGTAGAAGAACCTTTAAACTGAACTTTAAGGTGATATCCAATAGTGCCTAAAGTTGATATTTAAGTTAAAAGTGGGTAGTAGTTAAAAAAGTCAATAAGACAATTTGTGCTGGAGATTCATTGATTGTATGTTTTGCAGTTCAAATTTGAGAATACTCTTTATATGATGTCCAAAATGAGGTCAGGGAAAATGAGAGGAGGGGATTCCCAAAGCAGAAGAGACTCTATTGACGCCCCACCAGAATACCATAAGAAATTTATGGATGAAATGAGGGATTTTATGAAAGAAATCAAGCAAGATTTGTTCAATCTAAAATCACAAGTGATTGAAATTCAAAATTCACTTGACCAAGTTAAGAAAGATGTGGTGATAAACAGAAAGGATATCAAAATTAATAAGAGAGAAATTCAAGAAATACGAGAAAACAGATACATCTTCTGATATGATTGAAAAACAGCTTGATAGATTGGCACTTCTGCAACAGAAGGAGATGGATTCATGGATTTGCATTAGAGGTTTGGACAGGTTAGGTACTGCAGTTAAAAAATCACCAGAGATTACAACAGGAAGGAATGATAGTACACTGGTTTCCATATCTTCAGATCCAAGAAAGATTTAGAGAAGATTTGAAAGAAGGAGGAATTGACACGAACCCAACGGAATTTGAATTAGAGTTAAAGAAAGGAAACCAAAAATTGTTATCAAGAACGTACCAAATGTTGCTTAGACTTGACCTGAAAGATGAAACAATTAAAGAATATATGGTAAAATGGGTGACGGACATAGGACACAATATTGAACTTACAGAATGGGAAAAAGCATGGAAAAGAGTCAGTAGATTTACAAGATCATATAGCTTACAAGAGAACGCCCTGAAGGTTATGTTCAGATGGTATCTCCCCCCTGCAAGGATAGCTAAGATGTTCAAAAATACAAATGACAAATGGTAGAGATGTCATAAAGAAAAAAGGTACTTTCTTTCACCAATGGTGGGGTTGTAATAGAACACAGAAATTCTGGTTTATGGTTCGAGCAGTCATCCAAAAGGTATTAGAGATAAAGCTCGATTTAGACCCTAAATTGTTCTTATTATGAATAATTGATCTAAAAAGGAAGGGGGTGATTGCAAAGAGAGGCTAATATGGCATATGGTCACAACAGCCAGAATGGTATTTGCTAGATATTGGCGAAAGGAATCAATTCCATCTAAAGGGGAATCGCTGGAGAAACTCCTAGAGGTGACAGAAATGGACAAGCTAACATACTTGTTAGAAAGCAGATCTGATCATAAATTTTTCCAAACATGGCAGCTACTCACAAATTATCTGCAGAGGGAATTACAAAATGATGTTCAGATATCAAGCATATACAATTGTGTAAAATGTGCTTCAAGAAAAGGGGAAATATATATATATTACAATAATGAGATAAAGTTATCATTGGAGATAAGGAATAGAAGGGTGAAATTAGAAGTAACCATGGAAATGGAATTTTCTTAATTACAAGATTATTATAATAGGTAATTGATTAGAAAATGAATTAATTAACTGAGGGTTAATACATAATTGGTATGATGGGATAGAGGGAAGACTCTGAATAACTGCTAAAGATTAGCAAACAAGGATGGATTGACAAATAATTAACCCTAGAGTGTATCAAAACTAAACTGATATGAAAACCAAATAAAACTTTGAAGGATTTAGAATAAGATCTTAAATTGATCCAATCTGTGGCAATGACAGCGTGTGAAGTCTAAACATATTTTTTCTATGTTGTGACTTTTTTTGTCAGGTTTTTTTGCTGTTTTTTTTAATGTGATATTGTGATGTAAATAGCGAATATTTGTCCTTACTATTTTTTCCAATGGATATTTCTGTTTTATATCCTATCATGCAAAATTGTAGAATGTGCTAGAACTGTGATTTTGACTTATACAAATATGTTTGCTAACCTTTTTAGAATTCAGTGAAAATAATAAATATAAATCTGAAAAAATAAAATAAAATGCAAAAGCAAAGTTGGCCTTTTGGATTTTTTTTTTAACATTTTCAGTCCATGATTGGTTGAATCCATGGATGCAAAATCCACAGATATGGAGAGCTAAATGTATGTTTGAGAGGAAGAAAGAGAGATCTGGACCTGCTGTAAGCATAATCACGCATACTTTTCTTGCATGATTCTCAATAACAGGTATATAAAAGCACTGTTGCATTCAAAGACTGATACAAGTGAACATCCTACTGGCTTATGACTTGCATCATCAGGTCATGATGGGGCAATATATTTTCACCTGGAAAAAAAAATCTATAATCATAGTCATTTTTTCTCCCTGGTTTGCAATCTACATTTTTCATTTCTTCATACAAGGAAAGTTCTACAGCTTATTTAAAAAAATCATACAGAATCACAGAATCACAGAAATGTAGAGTTGGAAGAGACCACACGGGCCATCTAGTCCAACCCCCTGCCATGCAGGAACACCCTCAAAGCACTCCCGACAGATGGCCATCCAGCCTCTGCTTAAAAACCTCCAAAGAAGGAGATTCTTTGAATGAAAATTGGAGAATTGGAGAAAAAAAACGGGTCATACCAAAATGGGTCATAACAGATCTGTCACCTTTGGGTTTTCAAACTTCCCTCCCCAATAGTTGTACTGTGTGTGCTGCAAACTTCCAAAAGGATCTTCGTCTTAGGGTACATGCAGACTCATTAAAAAAAACCCCAGAAAGTCTCAGATTTTATTCCTATTCTTTCTGATTTTATTTTAGAGATCTTTACTCATTTTGTTTATCCCAGCGTATTTTCTGTAAGTTTCCAATACAATCAGAGACTTTTTACACCAGCTCTCCAGATCAGTTTATTTTAACTCAGTATAAAACTGGAATGAACAAAATCTGGGACTTTTGAGCTAGTTTGGATGTCTCCTAAAATGAGTAAAATAACATTGCTCACGTATCTTATTCGCCTGAATGTGAGTCTGCTCAGAAAGTTATCTTCCAACTTTTGTGATCTGTCTGAAGAGGGGTATGAAACTACGCAGCTTCAGGGTTCTTACCAGAAATAGATCGAAAATAGGCATTTTGTTGTTTCCTGCCCATCTATTTGGTGGCTTGAGTGCAACAGTTTGTACTGGTTGGAATTCTAAACATGCTTTTATAGCTGCTCAACAAGTAGTTGTGAGAATAATATTCATGAAATTATAATTCCTTTCGGGAAACAGACCAAGGCACCAGGAACCCCAAGAACAAAAGAAAAGGGAGAAAGAAATTTTTGTAGATACAGAGTGAAAAAAGAAGCAGCTACCGCCCAGGCTCAAAGCCAGGATTTTTCCCTAGTGGCTTGCCTATAAGTGTTTGATTTTCAAATGCAGAAAATACAACCATGGGGGTGGGGGGGGGGGAGAAAACTAGCAAAAGAAAAAAATATCCCACAAAGCACAGGAAAATAATGATGCAGAGCATATGTGAGTTTAAATTGAAATATAAATGCATACAAACACCAAAGCATTTGGAAAACCAGCTTGGTTATACATATTAAGCAGCTTTGAGGTTCAGGCCTTTCATTCAGATAAAGTAAGATCAGTGTTTAAAGCTTGTACTTGAAGTGTATCTAAATGTCAGGAAAGGATCTCACTATGCTTTGTAATTGTGGAAGAACACAGAACTAGACATCATGTAGTAATGCTCTCAAAGGCTGTTACATCCTTTTCAGATGCCATACGTGCTGTGGAAGAACAAATAAGGTTTTGGAAAAGTTTCCAGAATCAAACCCCTATATCAGGGGTGGGAATCCTGTGGGCCTCAAGATGTTAGACAGTAACTTCCAGCATTCCTTACCAAACATTGTGCTAGTTAGGACTGCTAGGAGTGGCAGATCCACAGGGCTTCATGATTCTCAACCCTGCTGCCTATAACCCCCCGCATTCTATACGGGAAGGCTCAAGAACTTGTGGCTCTCCAGATGATGTTGAATTGTACTTCCTATCAGCCCTATCTAACCTGGCCAATGGTGAGGCATGATGAGAGTAGTAGTTCATTAACATCTAGGTGGCTGAAAGTTCCCCACCTACACCGTAAAGGCAAAGACAGCTTACATCCAGGATGGGCAACTGTGGCATTGGTCAAGCATGGCTTTTTATGGATAAGTTTCTCACATATTTTGTGGAAAGAACCATGAATTTGAATGAGTGATCAGGGTAGGGTGGAGAAAATATGGTCCTTCAAGAATGTTTCTGTGGTTCTCAACAACTCTGTAGTTTCCAAATGAATCTTTCTGGACAAAAATAGCATAAGTTACTACTTCTAGAAGCCTCCAGGTGTAACAAATTAATTTAAAAATAAGTTTCAAGGCTTCCTTGTACAGTTTAATATAAAAATACAGGGGTTTTTTAGAACTAGGAGTAGAATTTATGCCATTTTTAAAATTATATTTTATGTTTACTTGCTAGCCTCTGCAGTCCTACAGAGTCCTGGGACATAACAGGAGTCTCCCAGACCTCTCACACTTGCCCAACCCTTGAATACAGGGTACCACAAAATTAGTTAGATGACTGGAATGAATATACACTTGTTCGAAAGACAGCCTTTAGAAAGCATATGTTCATCACTGACAGATTCTTAGAGACATCTGTGACCCTCGCTTTCCAAAATCCAAAATGCCTCATGAGATCATTTTATGCCAGATTGCTAATTCTCTTTTAAAAATAGCATGATAGTTAAATAAATGGCACAGTCTTGTTGTTTTGAAATGTGTGAGGGCAAAATATTTCTAAGTCTGCCTTGTAAACCTAAGGTTCTAGAAGTACAACCTATTGTAGCTAAGAGAAGCAAAACCAAAACTATTACTTTAGGAAAGTGTGTGTGTGTGTGTGTGTGTGTGTGTGTGTGATTCTTCTTTTGCACATTTCGGAGCTCTGCTTCCTCTGGAATGCAATGGAACATTGTTCTGGGGATCAAGTTCTCTGAAGGAGCAGTCTGAAGGGATTTGACATGATATAGCTCTTCCCTAAAATGAACTATAGTAGTGGTATAGATTTTCATTCCTGTTCTGTAGCCTGAGGGAAAGAATTCCATCTGTTTCAATGTGTTACAAAAATCCCTGTGCACAGCCCATTTATTCTGACTGTGTGCAGGGACTAAGATATGGACCAGAAGTAATAACATATGACAAGATGCTTATTCATCAAGAATGCAGGATTTGCCATATTTCATCAGATCTCAGCAGCATGATTTTCCCCCTAAATATTTTATCACAATAAGAGTTTCTTTCTCTTCCTTAAGAATCTGGAAATCCTGAACTCCATTTAATGGTCCAGTGTCTTTCCAAAGTGATGGAAGCTAGGTTGCTAATGAGAAATTTTGTTAATCTTAATATTATTTTACCTGCTTTGTACATAACATGCTTTGCTGATTTACCATGTTAACTAAGATTTTTTTGTGACATTGTAGCATGAGGAGAATTACTAAAACTGTAATCTCATGCATACTTATGTAATAATGTGTTTGATACTGGTCTTGGAATTATGGTAGAGGCAGACATGGACACAATTCTTATTTATCATTAAAAGTCTAAAAAAATAACATATCTATTTTAAATTTTGGGAATTTATTCTAAATGTTGCTTGTATCTACACTGAAGCACATATCCCATTTCACCTCTGTTAAAATTCTGGTAAGATAAAATGCAAAAATAACTAAAGACCTGCATCAGCTACTTAGGCCATTTCCACACCGGTCTTCTGTAATGGTGCAGAGCGGCCTCTCACGGAGGTCTTCTGCACCGTAGAGTGGACTGGCGTGGACTACTTTTTGTAGTTCCACACCAGAATCCACTCAAGAGTGGCTGGAACTAGCCACGCTGCGTGTTTTTAAAAAACCTCTTTTTCGAGGTTTTTAAAAAGCACAGAGCGCGCTGCCCTGCGCCGCTCTGTCGCCCAGCTCTGACGCGGATTTGCAGGCACGTGCAAGTGTGTGCCTGCAGATCTGATGGGCGCGGGCTTCCAACTTGCGAGCTTCTCCGGTTGGTGGAGAGCCTCCACCAACCAGAAGCCACCATTTGGGACGCCGGAGGACTGCGGAGCAGCGAGCTTGCGCTGCTCCGCGTCGCGACGGACTTACCCGGCTGCCGGTAAGCTCCATTTTTGGGCGTTTTCACCCGTTCCCCCCCACACATGTGGACAGGGCCTTAGTTAAGTATAATTAACTAAGCAATCTCTCCTAGCCCAACCCTTCCAATCCTGATGGAAACATAATTCACCTATGTTCCAATTGCTGCCAGAACATACCTCCTTCTCTCAGTGCAGCTGATATCCACTAATGTAAGTAAAGGGGAAGTTACAATCATGGCAATAGTGTCACTATCATAGCTAAGTAGCAATCATGAATATGAAACAGTTACTTAGATTTACTTCTCTGTAACTGTTTCGTATTCACAATTGCTATTTAGTTGTGGTTATAACACTATTGCCATGATCGTAACACCCGCCCCCCCAAAAAGCCCCTACTTTACTAGGCATCAGTTGCATGGAGAGAAGAAGATCCATTCTGCCAGCAACTGGAGTGCAGGTGAATGATGTTTCTCTCGTATTTGGGGTGGCGGAGTCAGGCCGGAAGAGGCTGATACTGACAATGAGTAGATTTTCTCTGGAGCACAACAAAACCAATAAGTTACATACCAACTGGAGATTCAAGATAAAAAAAATATTCATCTTTTATTTAGCCTCGTCCAACAGAAAAATAGATGTCCAGGGAGATTTCCACAAATCAGACATGCAGAATAAAGAAAGGCATACACATTTATACTTCTCCATAACAGAATAAATTAACTTACTAAGTTATATCACTTCTATGTAAAATTTGGTGGGCTTCAGTAATCAGGGCGTGCACTTTGGGCCTCTCATGTAGTAGCCTCCCTAATACATCAGTCACTTAGCACCTATGTGTTATTTATCCAAAGTGGTACCTGGTTACATGTTCTGTATTCTGGGAGCCTGACACTGCTGTCTGCTTTGTTATCAGTAATAAACAATCCATTCTCCATGCCTATATGTCTCCCAGGTCAAGCTGCTTCTTCTCAAGGCTGGTATCCTAATTCCCAGGCACCAGCCAGGTAGCAACTCAAAGGGCACTGGGGAAAAAAACTAGGCAGAGACCTGGTTAATTGATTCCTTTACACTATTCTATGCTACTCTAAGTCCTATCATTCTCAGGGTTCTCTATCAAGGTGTTACCCTGTGTACTGGGGGTCCCGGGAGGGACACCAAAATGTGCTCAACTCAAGGTGGGGAAAATTAGCTCAGAGCACTGTTTAGCATTACGAGAGACAGGGTAACGTAGCGAGATCTTGAACCCTATGTCTATGGGGTCGGGTCAAGTCAAGGAGCACACAGAAGTTGAAGCAATAAATGATGTTTATTAAACACAAGCAAAACAGTGTATGGGACACACTCATACAAGATAACTAAAGAGAATAAAGGTTGGAGTGGTATAGAGGGATTTTAGAGGGATTGCTGGTTTGGGTGATACTTCACTTGTCCTGAAGCCCGGATAAATGGAGAGCGAGGCTTGGGTGCGATGTAGCTCAGCACGTGGAGCTGAGGGCAGGCTTGCCAAGCAAAGCAGCAGCAAGGCGGGATGAAACTCGGGAGCATTCCGAGGAAGATCTCGGAATCAAGGGTTTTTATAAGGAGAATTGTGACTGCAGGCTATGCCGTACTTGGGGGAAGACAATAGATTTGGAGTTGGAGACAAAGCCTCCAAAAGGTCAGAATCTGAATGATTGAGTTATCGTAGCGATTCTCAATAGAGTAACCAGTATGCAAACACAGAGTATTTGGGTATCGTATAGTTAACCCATCAAGCTGCCAGCACGGGGCAGAGGCTCTTTTGTAAGCTGTGTGCATACCTAATTGGAGTACTTGCCCGGAGGTCTCCTAAAGCAGTGAGTCAGCTATTTCTGGTCTGCCTGTATTGTTGTTTGAATATTCCGGCAATTAACGGTTGAGCTTGTTTACGTGCTTGTCCGGTAGCCTCTCAAGCATGTGGAAGGGAATAGAGAAGTGAAGCCGAATTGTGATATCAAAAGGATATCTTTTAATATCCCCAAAGCTCGGACTAGCCAAGGCAGTAACAAAGGTTACTTAGTTAGGTATACTTAACTAAGTGGTTATTACAGGTTTCTGATCAAATTGATTTAGACTGCAATTCTGTATTGAGGTAAATAAATGATCTCAGTAGAACTTACTTTTGAGTAGACAGGATTGTATTACAAGTATCAGTAATTATGGAATATGATCCATTGATGCTGATCCAAACTGTAAACATTTTCAAGCCAAGAAAAGGTATCTTTGGCTTCCAAAGATCTGTGGATGATTTCCACAGTCCAGTCCATGCCTAGGCACTGAATTCAACCAAATCATGTCCAATCTGCTTAGAAGACTTTTGGCAGGATAAATGTACCCTTGCATGTCTGTTTTGCTTCCACTGCACACCTGAAATTGTATCTCTCCCTTTCTGCAGTTTACAATAAAATGTTACAATCTCTGCCACTATTTTATTTCATGATGTCAAACTGATCCCTGATGAGTGTACTTCATTCTTCCACTTTAGGCTATGAATATTCATTGGTTAATTTCCCCCCAACTACCTCTTCTTGACTAGGAGTGTTTAATTTGTGCATCTCAGGTAATTACAGCTTTGGCATGCTTTTGTGGCATCAGGTGGCTATTTTGTGCTCAGCTCATAGTGCTGACATCTTACAAGTTCTCAGTAGATTTTTTTTAAAAAGGTACCTCTGTTTTACTACATCTCCAGACGCAAGATCCTCTAATCCTGAAGGCAGCAGATTTTATTTAATTTTTGCTGGTCGAGTCTTTTCTAGGCTGTATGGGATACACAGAGAAGGCAACATTCAAGACAAGAAAATATGTTCATCAATACTGACAAAGACAATATATTGAGGTATAAAATAGTTTTTTTCTAAAATAACCCAGAATAAATCACATTTGATTAAGAAATGAAATAATTTGAACGTGTTTGCAAATATCAATAAAAGTCATATGAGCATAAAAGCATTTGTATCATTAAATGTGGCATTCTTTTGTCAGAGAGGATTTTAGATGCTCCTGGATAAATTCTTTGCAATTATCAAGGAATTGTCTTTCATTTCAAATGTCAATCAGCCTCACCTAGAAATGCATGAACATCAATCTCCTTGCCTTGAAAATTACACTGAAGTCTACTAAAAGCTAAAAGGGTACACCGTCCACCACCACCTGTACCATATCCCCCTGATTAACTTCAGCTGATCATATCCTAAATTTATTGCCATATCCTCCTTTCTTAAGACCCATTATATTACTTTGACTTAAGGCAGACTTGAGAAGAAAAACTAGGTGCTAACAAGGTCCTGGTAAAAGAAATGTCTCCCTCTTGAGGATGGAGCTAGGTCTACTAGAGCCAAAATCCCTAGCAAAAAAATTGGTGTTATACAAGACTGAGACCATTTTTGCACCTTACCTTTTCTCGCTGGGGTGTGGGGCTCACGCAAGTAGCCTCCGGAGAGAGGCTTTCGCTTCCTTGCTCCTTCGGCTCTGTACAAGCTTCCTGCTCATGCGAGAGCCCCACATATTCCTTTCACAGTGCAGTCTGGCGACCTTCCCAGCCTGCACTGGACAGGAAGCGCAACCGGCCTGGCTCCAGAGGCTCCACATGCAAGGTGAGTGCTTGTGGGGTCCCGGAGCGATGTGGGACTGCACACCATTTTTGGCTTCAAGCCGAAAATGAAAAAATGTGTGCGCGGTCCGCGTCAGGCCCTTGAGCATTGCGCAAATGTGAGTGCATCATGTCAACGGCTCCTCATGTGCGTGTGACGCTCAAGTGGCCCTTTTGCATCAGAAATGCTGTGTGAAAAGGGCCTGACAGAAAGAGGCTGTATTGAGATCTGAGAAATGTTTGCCCTAGTCATTTCTCTGTTATGCTTCTAGGGTTTATTGCCTTTGGGATAGGGGTAGATGGTTGTGCCACTAACCTGATTGAGGTAGTCACGGGCTCTGTGCACTTCTGTTGTGTTTGACTGCTTATAACAAACACGTCTACCTGCCGCAGTCCTTTGCTCAGTGCTTTGCACCTCACTACTGCAAATATAATAGCTACAATGAATGGTGAATGAGGGCCTTCTCGGTGGCTGCTCCTGGGCTTGGGTGCTCCTTCTTGAAAGAGATTGGAATGGCTCTCTCCTTGCTGTCCTTTCACTGACAAATGAACACTTATCTTTTCTGAGAGTCTTTTAGGAACTGACTGCAAGGGCTTTTAATGGTCTGTAGTTAAACTAACTGACTTTGACCTTTTCTCTTTTATGGATTTGTTTTAAATGGCTTTAATTCTATAGGTAGATAACTGCACTTACTATTTTTTTCCTGTTCTTTTATATATAACTTTGTTAGTGCTTTCAAATTTTGCTAAGCTGTTTTGGATCTTAGGACATAAAGGAATAAAATAAGAACAAGAACTGCAGCAGCAGCAGCAGCAGCAACAACAACAATTCTTGCATTACCTAAGACTCTATTCACACACACACACACACACACACACACACACACACAGATCCTTTTCTGGAAAATACATTTTTTAGAAAAGCAGCCTTGAGTCTTTCCAGTTTATAAGAAAGCATTCAGCACAAATGTGTAGGAATTTATTCCCTTCTCTTCAGGATACGCTATGACTTTTCCAAGTAAAAAATAAAATCAGAAAAAAAAATCCTCGCTCTTGAAAAGAGAAATGGGTAACCAGAGCTTGAAGAAGCTCATTTGAAACTGTGAAGAAGAGACTTCACAACAAATTACAGTAAATTCTTGTCCTCAAAACAATATTATGCAGAATCAGATCTGACTTACAGTCCTGGGGCCCATTCACAATACACAAATATAATGCTATTTTCCACTTTAACTGCCAGGGCTGCATCACGGGGAATCCTGAGGCGAAGTTTGCTGAGGCACTAGAGGAGCTCTCTGGACGATAATTCAAAATGCCCCTCCCTAACCTGCCAGTTCCCAAGATTCCATGGGATGTTGCTATGGCAGTTAGAGTGAAATATAGTGCAATAATTGTGTAATGGGCCGTTGTCTGTAAGGCAAGACAAACCATAGTGTAGTTGGCATGCTATGGATGCAATGGCAAATAATGGATGTAACAAAAAAAAATAGTTTGCTACCCCTTGCTGTTCTTTTCGGGCTGGCCCAAGCTCTCCTGTTTTTAAGGCAAGAAATGAAATGCTAACCTCCCCGCACTCGACATTGTACCATCATGTCTCCTGACTGGGAGATAGCAGTACATACCTCCCACTAGAAAAGGAGGCAGTGGATGAGGCAGTAGAAGCAGAACTCTAATTTCCCACCTACCCAGTTCATGTGTGAAACAAGGTTCATTGTTAACCAGAAGTTACTGTATTATCAGCCATGTATCATTTTGAAGACAAGGGGATTTTTTAAAACTCTTTTTTCTTGGCAAAAAGTGATAATCGTGAAGACAATCTCTGACAATCTACAGGACTTTGCTTGCAACTAGCATCCTAGAAATCAGTCTAAGTAGAAGTATGCCTTATTTAATAAAAGAGATGTATTCCTAAACATTACTTCTTTAACCGAAAAAATTCGTGCCAGAGGCAGAATTAACATGGGGGAAATAGAAATAGGTTTCCACACTGCCAAAAAGAAGTTCAACATATTTCAGCAAACTTTTTATTCAAAATTAACAATATGTACATATGAAATGAAGCAATTAGGTCAGGTAAATCTTTCATAAGTAAACAAAAACATTTTGAACCTTCTAAAGACTATCTTGAAAGCTTCGTCCAAATTGCATCCAGGGATGAGTTTACTTTCACTAACCTGCAGTTTTCCGATATTTCTAATTTTGGTGGTCAAACTTGTACATCTATGCTTTTTGTTTTGTTTTAAACATAGTGGGTGGAAGTGACAAGGGAGGCTTGCCTGCCATCCCCTTTTCTTTCTGCTTCGCTCTTCACGCATGTTCAGTAGAGGATGACCTGCTGGAGATGTTCTGCCTGGAGATCTTGTGTTGAGCAGGGGATTGGACCATGGTGGCCCATTTGGACCCCTTCAGCTCTATGGTTCTGTTATTCTGGCGGCAGACGCTGTTTACGTTGCCTGTGCTAGGCAGGAACACACAGCTGCAGTAGGCTTGCGAAGAGTAGAATCCCATTGTTTCCCAGTTCAAGATCTAATAAACTGTTTACTGAAGACAAGCTGCTGCAACTTGACACCAAGTAACTTCAGTGTCAAAAGTTTGTTAACTGAAGTATGCACATATCAACACCTGGTTTTATCCATCTTTCTAAAAGAAAATATTCCATAATCCATTTTTCTAGGGGAAAAAAGAGCTTCAGAATGAAGAAAACAGGGGGAAAACTTTTTTTTTTAATTTACCCCCATTTTTCCCTAGGACTTTCTCTTCTCTGGGTAGGTACCCTTGAGGAGTTCCAAAAAGTGGGCCCCATTTATGTACCCATGTAAGGTATTCAAGGACCCTTTCCTCAAATTTTTTAAAAAATCTTTTTGATTATTATTAAGGAGGAGATTGGGAATTTTCTTCTTTTTTCAGATGGCCTTTATAAATGAGGTGATATAATCAGAGACAAGATTCAGCTATGCAGACAAACATTGATTTCAAATGACCTTTTCATTAATTCCATGCCCTCATCTCTGGCCCCTCCTTTCAAAAGATGTAGGAAGTAGTGCTGGGAAGGACCACTGTGTCCTAATATTTAGAAAACTAGTAGCAGCAGATGGATAGATTAGCCTCTCAGTGTGGTGCCCTTGAAGTGGCTGTGCTGCCTGTGGATGATGGGAGTTGTAATTCAACAAATATCAAAGGCACCAAGTTGATAAAGGCTGGGCTAGATGAACAGTGGTTTAAGACAGTGTTTTATTTTGAGAAAACCCCTTCACTGAATTACACAAATTTGGCCTACAATGAAAGGTGGCATATTAATACAGTAAATATATCGAGTACACAACAAAGGTACAATTTAAAGCTGCTGCCTATCATAGGGGTGGGGGTGGGGGTATTCAAGATGGAATATATTAGACATCCTCTTATTTAAAATCTTCTATCTCTACCCGGCAGCCGCATTCTCTCCAATGAAGATTGATCTACGGATTGACAACTTTATCATGCTACATGGTCATAGCTTTATATTCCATTCTGTCATGGCAACAAGCTATGGAATCCTGGGGTTTGCAGTTTAGGGAAAGGCATTTAGAATTCTTAGCCAGAGAACTCTTGGGCCTCACTAAACTGCAGACCCCAGAATTCCACAGGAGGTTGCCATGGCATTACAGTAAGCTACAGTGCTGTAACAGTATAGTGTGACAAGGAAGTGAGTCATGATGGTTAAAGTTAGGACTGCCAGCTTTTAAAATTGACCTTGCTCTTATGACTTAGGCCATTTCCGCACAGGGTATTAGAAACGGTGCAGTCCGTCCTCCAGGGAGGACGTCCGCACCTGGGAGCGGACTGGGTCCGGACTCCTTAGTGTAGTTCCGCACCTCAGCCTGCCCTGGAACGACCCCAAGTGGTTATCCAGTGTGCTTTTGAAAAACCTGTTTCTTGAGGTTTTTCAAAAGCACGGAGCGCACAAGTGCAAGCCTGCTCCCTTGTGCAGAATCGCAGGCTCACGATCTGCCAGGGGTGGGCTTTAGGCTGGTGAGCTTCAGCGGTTGGTCAAGACCCTCACCCAACCGGAAGCCACCATTTTCGTCCCCGGAGCAGTGCGGAGCGACAACCATGCACGGCTCTGGAGCAGCCTGGACCAGACCAGGGAGCCAAAAGACCTGGTAAGTAGCGTCACGGAGCGATTCCCTCGCCCCGTGCGGAAATGGCCTTAGAAGCCTAAAACATCAAACCATACCAATAATCTCTTGTGATAAGGAAAGCTTTCCCTTATATTCTTGTATCAAAATTGGATACGAAAAGCTTCAGTAACAGGAATCCCATATGTGGATCTGATGTTACAGCCACAGGATCAGCCCTTGTAAAAAGTTTACAGTATTAATCTTTTTTCTTGCTAAAATCAAAATGTATGATATTATCTAAATGTTCTTGACTCCCTACTCTTGCTCCACCCTCTTTGCTGTTCCTCATCTCTCATTTATTGTTGTCTTCCTATTCTCACTTGCTCTTGTATCAATACCTGCCCCCTCACCATCCAAACCCTAACTTTTGATTGCAGCTGTCACTACCCAATATGGCTATTGCCTTACCAGTGGAGGATCGAGGGGTGCAGATGGGTAACCCAACTCCGTTCTTATTGCTGGATGACTGGAAAAGTAATATCCACATTGGGAGGGGGTGCCTGCTGCCAAAAGTGAGGAAGGACAGGTACTTGAGTCCTGCTTGACAGATCTTTACAGTACCTCATCTTGCTCTTAGATCTATTAAGAATTGAAGTTACAGGACCCTCATCCCAGATCCAATCTAGCAGGTCTACAGGAGTGGGGGCATGAAAAAAATGTGTTAGTGAGTTGGGGGAAAAGCAGAGCAGCAGGTGGTGTGGAAAAGAAAATCCTTTGTGTGTCCATGTATATGTGCGGCCTCCAAACACACTTGGTCTGGTACATTTGCTTCTTTTGAATTTCAAATCTGACCTTGTTCCCAAGCACTGGAGACCTGCTCAGAAGAGCTTTACAGAGGCAGGGGAACTGCTAAATATGCTGCTCCCAGTCTTCTGTCTCCTAAGATGTCTGCTGCAGTGAAGCTAATGACAGGTCACTTTCAATAGAGGAGTTTCCTCTTAGAGCCAGCCTCATAGAGGCTTGTCCTTTGTAAAGCAGGACACACAATTATCCTACAAAAGCCCGAAGCTCTTTCCAGACTTATTCTTGTAGTGCCAAACCATAGTTTTGTGGGATTTTCTTAGTGGTTTTTAAGTTTGTCATAGGAAAGGGG
This sequence comes from Cyclura pinguis, assembly GCA_030412105.1. Classification (NCBI taxonomy): domain Eukaryota; kingdom Metazoa; phylum Chordata; class Lepidosauria; order Squamata; family Iguanidae; genus Cyclura; species Cyclura pinguis. The sequence goes on along the minus strand of CM059601.1, from coordinate 87,268,394 downwards.
AAGACAGCAATGCTCTTCTGCATTATAAACATTTGAATATGCTTGGAGTCTCTTAGAAATCCCTACCTCCACCGCTATTTCCCAAGAGGGTAAAATAACTATTCAAACAGTCTGAGTCTGTTCTGTAGATATACTCCAATCCTTCAAAGTATTCATTCAAACCTGCTCTTGGAATAATACTTCTGCTGGAAAAGGAAAAAAAATAAATAAATAAAAAGAACAAACTGAAATCAAAGTGCAATATAGGACAACAGGATGGGAATGACAAATGAGCATTTACATTCCTTCAAAGTATATTTTGTGGTATCCAAAATTGCTCACTCTGTGGTCATGGAAGGTGGCCTTTTTTCTTTCTTTTTTTTTTAAAGCTTCTGTTGTTCCTGAGGCACACCCTCTTTTGTGTTCTAAAGCTGAGCAAGTTTTCTCTTTTGTTGCTAAAATATAATTCTTCAGTTCTGATTCATGCAGCACATGGCCTTTTCAGTTTCACACCAAGTCCATTCATACCTCCTAGTATGCTTTAAAAGTGAAAGGCCTCTCTTAGGAGAGTGCAAAACACTTTAGTTAATTGATTCCTAAAGCACAAAGTATCAACATGGGTGAATCAACCTGGCTCCTTATCAGCAAGATATGCTTCACCTGTGATCAAAGGTTTTCTCTAAAAAGCCCTGGTGGACTTTGTGCATCATTCACATTAATCCTTCCCCTTAAAATGGGTAATCACAAATGACAACATGAAACAAATGTATGTAATTAATAATGGCAAAGGCAGCAACAGTACTGATTCCCATTACAGACTGCACTGGTGTCAAGCGCTAGAGCTTATCCATAGTGGCAGTTTGCAAAAATTAGCACATCTGATTTTGAAGCATAAGAGGTTGTTTAAGAAAACACACAGTAACACAATATGTGCCCTCCTACATTCATTGGAGGATCTTCTGCTCTTAAACATAAAAGACAACTTAATAGCTTAATGCGTCAACTTGTCCTTCTCCAGGTCTTCCAATAGACTGCACATTATGTACATTAGAGACAATGAATTCCGAATGAATTGATTGGGGAGGAGGAGGACTCTTGAGAGGTGACTCAATGAACTTTTGAAGACAGATTCAACAATAGCACATCTTTGTTCCAGTAAATTGCAACGTGCCTACCTGGTAAACCTTCAGGCTACCAAATCAATGGGAATTGGTTTGGTTCCTCTGACTGAATAAAAGCGCAAAATGAGCTCAGACTTGCTAAACAGGTTGAAAATCATTTTAAAAAGGGCTCGGGGTCCAGAGCAAAAGGGAGAACAAGGAAATCGTAGAGGTACTGCATAGTGAAGGTGGTGAACAGAGGAGACAGAGAAAAAACAGAACAGGTCAACACCATTGTATCAGTCTCTGCCCAACAGGACGGCAGTACTCTAACTGGGGCAAACATAACAAATGATGCAGTAAGAAGACTGCACCCGGAATAGGTGAAGAATCAGTAAAAGACTACCAAGCTACTCTAAATGAATTGATGAACTGCATTCAAGGGTACTACAGGAATTGGTAATCTCAGAGCCACTGTTTGACCATCTTGGAGAATTCTGTGAGAGCAAGTGAGGTATGAGCAGACTGGAGAAGAGCAAATGTCTCATCATCAAATGGGAAAAAGGGGACCTGAGCAACTATTGACTAGGCAGCTTGATTTCAACACCAGGAAAAGTTCAAAACAGATAATTAAACAGTGAGTCTGTGCACATTTTGAAAGGAGCCATGTGATAATGTGAGGCAGCAAGGGTTCACAAAAACAAGTTATGCCAACTTAATCTTATCTACTTTAGCTCTCATATTGGCAGAAAACTACGAAAACAATCAATCACTGTTTTTTCTGATAGAGTTACAAATAGGGATGGGACAAATCCAGAATTTTCCGAATCCGAATCCAGATCTGAATCCCTGGAAGGTTCTGGGAATGCACGAATCTCGAATCCTTTGAATCCTTTTTTAAAAGAGGGTTTAAAAAGCAAGGGAAAGAAGGATAATCTTTGGAAAGACACACTCTCTCAGCCTTAGCAAAAGCTTAGGCAAAGGCAAACCTCCCTCTGAAGAAATCTGGCCAGGACAATTGTCATAGTTTTGCCTCAGGATTTCCCCAGATTGAAATGACATGAAGGCCCCTTCTACACAGGAAGGAAAATGTGGATTAATCCCACATTTTCCTGCCTGTGTAAACAGGGCCACATATTACAGTACAGAGATAATCCAGGTCAAAACTGGCTTTTCTTTGCATAGCTCCTTATGGCATCCTGGGGTTTGTAGTTTGATGATGCACCAGCACACTTTGGCAGAGAAGGCTGTGACACCTTGTAAAACTACAAACCCCAGAATTGTGTGTGAAAGAGGTTTTCAAGTGAGCTATGCAAATAAATGTTCAGCTGTCCTTGAAATCTCAAGAAGACTGTACTTTCCAGTCAAATCTCAAGTCCTGTAACAAGGACGGCACTTAAAACAAACAAACAAACAAACAAACAAACAAACAAACAAACAAACAGCCTCTAGTCCAACCTCAGTTCTGCACCCTGCAGTCTCAAGAGCCAAGTCTCAAGTCCTGCAACAAAGAAAGCACTTAAACACACACAACCAAGCCTCTAGTCCAGTCAATTCTCTATCTTCAAGTCCTTCAAGGGACACTCAAGTCAAATCTCTAGGTCTGTCTCAACAATTCCCAATCCCTACCCTCCAGTCTCAAATCAAAAAATAATACAGATTAATGCACACTCAATAAACGATTCTGGAGGCAGCTACTGTTCACCTTGTTTGTTGTAGGCAACACACACTCCCCCTATAGAATCAGCTAGAGTAGAATCCCATTCTTTCCCAGCTCAGGTTTTTTGGCATTCATTGTTTACCACAGACGTGCTGCTGCAACACAAGACCAAAAGTCTATGTTTCTCTAGCTCTCCTTTGCAACCTTTCCAATGGCAATGCTGCTTATAAACTTGCAGCTAGACAAAGGGGGAAAGGGGTTGAGAAGCATAAAAAGACTTTCTAAAAAGGAGCTTCAAAATGGGTTAACTGAAGTATTCGTGTATTCAAGACACAGAAACTAAGAGAGGAAGTGGCATCACGACAATCTTAGTCCCAGAATTGACCAAAGAAAGCTGTTGAAGGGGAAAGTATGGCTGGCATGGCTTGCATGGAACCCCTGAACCCCTTTTCGCAGTCTTTGGAACCCCCTGGGACATTCCCACAAGCTCCTAGACCCCTACAGAAACTCAGTTTTGGTCCTCTGTCCCTCACGTCCCAATCCCTATTCCAAAATTACCTTGCAGAGGGAGGCAGCAGCAGGGAGAGGCAGCACTAGTGGCACAGGCAGCAGGAGGGAGAAATGGCAGCCTCCAGTGCATGTGAGGCTTTATGCCGGTCTGCTGGCCAATCACACATGCCCACATTGGGTGGGGAAACATGTGAGGAGCAGGATTCTGTGTTCCATGCCTTTCTGACAGCCCGCCCCAGCATAATCATGCCCAAAATGGGTGGGGAAAGATGTGACCAGGGCAGGTGGGGAAAGACACCCCGGCAGGATCGTGCCCACATAGAATCATAGAAATGTAGAGTTGGAAGAGACCACACGGGCCATCCAGTCCAACCCCCTACCATGCAGGAATACCCTCAAAGCACTCCCGACAGATGGCCATCCAGTCTCTGCTTAAAAACCTCCAAGGAAGGAGACTCCACTACACTCCGAGGCAGCAGATTCCACTGCCGGACAGCCCTGACTGTCAGGAAGTTCTTCCTGAGGTTCAGGTGGAATCTCCTTTCCTGCAGCTTGAATCCATTGCTCCTTGTCCTGGTCTCTGGAGCAGCAGAAAACAAGCCCTCTCCCTCCTCTACATGGCATCCCTTCAAATATTTAAACATAGCTATCACGTCCCCTCTTAACCTTCTCTTCTGCAGACTGAACATACTCAGCTCTCTAAGTCTATCCTCATAAGGTATGGCTTCCAGGCCCCTCACCATTTTGGTCGCCCTCCTCTGGACCTGCTCCAGTTTGACCATGTCCTTCTTGAATTGGGGTGCCCAGAACTGGACACAGTATTCAAGATGAGGTCTAACCAAAGCAGAGTAGAGTGGTACCAGTACCTCCCTCGATCTAGACACCATACTCCTATTGATGCAGCCGAGAATTGCATTGGCTTTCTTGGCTGCCGCATCACACTGCTGACTCATGTTCAGCTTGTGGTCTATTAAGACTCCTAGATCCCTTTCACACGTACTGCTATCCAGCCACGTGTCCCCCATCTTATATTTCTGTATTCCATTTTTTCTACCTAAGTGTAGGACCTTACACTTCTCTCTGTTGAATTTCATTTTCTTAGCCTTGGCCCAGCTCTCCAATCTGTCCAGGTCATTTTGAATTTTGATTCTGTCCTCTGGCATATTAGCAACCCCTCCCAATTTGGTGTCATCTGCAAATTTGATGAGCATGCCCTCTATTCCTTCATCCAAGTCATTGATGGAAATATTGAACAGCACTGGGCCCAGGACAGAACCCTGTGGCACCCCGCTAGTCACTTCTCTCCAGGATGAAAAGCAGCCATTGGTGAGCACCCTTTGGGAACGGTCAGTCAACCAGTTACAGATCCACCTGACAGTAGCTCTGTCCAGCCCACATTTTACTAGCTTCTTTGCAAGAATGTCATGTGGAACTTTGTCAAAGGCCTTACTGAAATCGAGATATGCTACATCCACAGCATTCCCTTCACCTATCAAGCTAGTAACTCTGTCATAGAAAGAGATAAGATTAGTCTGGCATGACTTATTTTTGAGAAATCCATGTTGACTTCTCGTGATTACCGCGTTGCTTTCTAAGTGATTAGAAACTGACTGCTTAATGATCTGCTCCAGGATCTTTCCGGGTACTGAAGTCAGGCTGACTGGGCGATAATTATTTGGGTCCTCTTTTTTTCCCTTCTTGAAAATGGGGACAACATTTGCCCTCTTCCAGTCTGCTGGAACTTCTCCTGTCCTCCAAGATTTCTCAAGGATTATAGCAAGCGCTTCCGAAATGACCTCTGCCAGTTCTTTTAATATCCTAGGATGCAATTCATCTGGCCCTGGAGACTTGAATTCATCCAGTGTGCCCAGGTATTCCTGTACCACCTCTCTACCTATTATGTGCCGCATTTCCCCTGCTTCCTCACTTGCTCCCCAACCGCCAGGTTGAGCACTTGTATCCTTCTGGGAAAAAAAAAGGCAAAGAAGGTGTTAAGTAGTTCTGCCTTTTCTCTTCCCCCTGTTAGTAATTCGCCATCTTCTCTGCTCAGCGACCCTATCGCCTCTTCTCTGCGCAGCGACCCTATCGCCCTTTTGCTACAGACATATTTAAAAAAGCCCTTTTTATTGTTTTTAATGTCTCTGGCCAGCCTAAGTTCATTCTGTGCTTTAGCCTTTCTGACCTTCTCCCTACATCTCCTGGCTACTTGCTTAAATCAGGTGGGGAAACACACAAGAAGAGGCATCTCGTGCTCCAAGCCTTTCTCACAGCCTGCCCTGGTACAATCGTTCCCAGGGTGGGTGGGGAAAGGCACAAGCAGCAGGATCCCATGCTCCAAGCCTTTCTCACAGCCCGCCCCGGCACGATCGTTCCCAGAGCGGGTGGAGAAAGGCGTGAGGCCTGTTAGGCAGTGGATTCAAAAGATTCCACTTGCCTATTTTGCCACCCAGATTCGGATCTGCAAATCTTGAATCCTTCTCAAGGATTCGAGGATTCGCAGATTTGGTTGGCCCATGCCTAGTTACAAGTTTGATAGACCAGGGGAGTAATGTGAAATGTAGTGTATCTTGATTTCACTAAAGTTTTTGACGAGGTTCCTCATAATATTCTTTCAGACAAGCTGGTAAAATGTGAGCTAAACAGTGCTGCTGGTAGGTCAATTTGTAATTGGTTGAGGGACTGAACTCAAAGAGTGCTCACCAATGGTTCCTCTTCATTGTGGAGAGAAGTGATTAGTAGGATACCTCAGAGTTCTGTCCTGGATGCAGTCAACATATTTATAAATGACTTGGATGTTGGAGTATTTAGATGTATTTATTATTTTGTGTTCTTGAATTACTTATATCCCTCCTTTTTCCCAGGACAAGATCCAAGGTGGCTCAGGGTGGACACAAGTAGAAGGCATGCTTGCCAAATTTGCAGATGTCAAATTAGGAAGTGTAGCTAATACCCAGAGGACAGAATCAGTGTTCAAAATGATCTTGACAAATTGGAGAGTTGGCTTGGAAACTATCCCATGTGCCAGCTTGTCAATATTCTTCTTGAAATGAGGTGCCCAGAACTGGACGCAATATTCTAGATGAGGTCTGACGAAAGCAGAATAGAGTGGTACTATTACTTTCCTCTACCTGGACACCATACTCCTACTGATGCAACCAAGAATTGCGTTAACTTTCCTGACTGCTGCATCACACTACTGACTCATGTCCAGCTTGTGGTCTACTATGACTCCTAGATCCCTTTCACACATACTGTTGTCCAGCCAGGTATTTCCTATCCTATATTTATGCATCTCATTTTTTTTCTGCCTAGGTGTAGGACCTTACATTTCTCTCTGTCGAAATTCATTTTGCTAGCCTTAGCCCAGCTCTCCAATCTGTCAAGGTCATTTTGAATTTTGAACCTGTCCTCTGGGGTATTTGCAACCCCTCCCAATTTGGTATTATCTGCAAATTTGATCAGCATGCTCTCTATTTCTTCATCCAAGTCATTGATAAAAATGTTGAATAGCACTGGGTCCAGGACAGAACCTTGTGGCACCCCACTGGTCACTTCTCTCCAGAATGAAAAGCAGCTATTGGTGAGCACCCTTTGGGTTCAGTCAGGGCAATTGTACTAAAAAAAATTTAAAAAATCCCCATGCTCTATCAGACTAACTGTTCACACACACATATACCTTGAACTTCTGGGCTTTTCAAAGTCTCAGGCAGAACAAAGCTTTTTTCCCATTCCTTTCTCTTTCTCTTTTTTTAAAGATAATAATTGGATATGGCAGCCGTTGAATCAGAGGCTTTCCTCATGGCACTCAGTGAGACATGGTTCAATGGTGCTTTGCAGCAAGAGCAATGGTCTATGCAGGGTGGCCCTGTGATTGGTTAATCTCTTCCTTAGAGACAAAAGCTACCTTGTGATGTGGATGTGTAACACCTGCTTTACTTTCAAATGAACCTATAAATGATAAGACCTGTTAGAGTAGAGCAGGTAGTCTTCAATTTGCTGTCAATACATTCAGCAGCAGCTACAAAATCTTTTACCATCTTTCATTTGATTCTGCTCTGAACATTGGACTCAAAAGCCCTACCTTGATTTTTATTGTAGATTGGCAGAGAATGAAAAGACAGTTTTCCAGGTGCATTGAAATTAAAATTAGGTAAAATCCTAGTAGACCTATGCAAATTATAAAAGATACAATTGTGAAACCTTTCATGAAATCCAAGTATATATTCTCCAGAGTTAGATAGTCCAATACAATTGAAGCATGATGCCTTTCCACTCCATCGCCCTAATTTTAGAGAAATTAGTTTCAGCTAAGCCGCTAAGCAGATTCATTGTGGTGAAAAGTATTCCAAAAGGTCAGGGTATTCAAAGCCTGAAAATGAATATATTTCTGAGACTACAAATCCCAACTTCTCCAGTTTTGGGGATTGCTTTGATGCCATTGGATTGCTCCACCCACTTTGGATTACTCCACTCACTTTTCAGAATGGAGGAAAAAATCTGATGTTCTAGGAAGTCATATCTTCCAGGAGATACTCTGCTGTAAAAAGGAAGGCCCTTTCCACACCTGACCTGCATCCTACGACATCCTAGCATCATCCCAGCAGTTCCTTTGCTAGCAAGGAAGCACGTCCTGAATGTTCCCCTCTGCACCTGGCCAGCTGCTGCCGGATGGTAGCACTCGGGACATGCTTCTTCCTTCCAGAGTGCAGTCAGACTCTTCCCATGCTACACTGAGGAAGGCACTTCCACCCTTTCTGCACAACCACAGCCAAAATGATCATCATGCAATAGGGGCTTATTACCAGATTTTTTTCTGGTAATAGTATAATGCGTGATCAGGAATGGGAACACTATGACGTTGTGTGGTAGCACATGTCACAAACTGACTTCAATGCATGCCCATGCTGGGATGGGGCCATAATGTGGAAAGGCTGAAGATAGTCAAAGGATACAGGCAATTGCTTTTATTATTGTCCTTTTGCTTCTTCCTTGTATTGTTTCTCTTAATTGTTTGCTAAGAAACTCATCAGTATCTAAAACTGCTCTAAGTTGTTGTATAGTATATTTAAGGTGATGAGCTGCATGTTTTCTAGCATACTATGCACATCATTGGCCAAAAGATCGGTCAGATAGTTGACACTTGGTTAAATTTATGAACAGCTTCATCTTCATGGGACACCAAGGTATTAACATAAAATTTGGTACACCATTTTAGGACACATTTATATTTTGGATTCAGTCATTGACTGAATACCCAAGGTGATCAGGAAAGATGATGTAAATCACATTATTAGCATAATAGTTAGTAATAATTAGCATATAAGCATATTATTAGCATAATATAATCACACTTAGCAATTCCAGACTATTTTGCAAAAATACATGTAGAATAATAATGATGGTGATGATGATGATGATGATGCAAAAAAACAGGATTTCCTGTGCAAAAATTTTATTTTCTAGACAAAAATGCCATTTTTTGCAGGAAAATACAGTTTTCTGCATAGAAGTGTTACTTTTTTTGCACATATAAACCCCCACATGCATTTTTTGTGCAGAATAGTCCCTGGCCTATGAAGGCTCCTGTCTGACTAAGATTCTCCTCCTTAGTGTTTCCTGACACTAAAGAAACCCAGTTATGACCATTTTTTGACTATTTTTTTTAAAAAATTCCCCCCCCCCCATTCCTGTTGTAGAAACGTGAGCAAAAAGCACAGGAAGATACAAAGGTTCTTTTCTTGGGAAAGTTCCTCTATTAGACTGAAGCTTCCAGGATTCTCCAGTCAGCCTTTTCTTGTAATCAAAAAACAAAAAGTCATTGTCCCAAGTGCAGGTCAGATGACTCACCTATCAAGATCAGTGTTGTTGACAAACATTAGCCATGTCCCTCCAGGATTTCAGAGGGCTCTTCCCCAACCCTGTCTGGGACTGAACCTGGGACATTCTAAATGTAAAGCTTGTGCTCTACCAATGAACTACACCCCTTCAACTGAATAAAAACAAAAACAATACCCATAATAGTTAAAGCAATTAGTGATGTGCATGGCATGTTGAAAGAGAAAAAAAAAAAGAACCTGATTATCCTGGGTTTCTGGTTGCTTGGAGGATGCTAAGCACATCTAAATGAATAGCAGAACAATCTCCCTTCATCCCCTAAAAGTCTGCAACTGGAGCTGACAGGGGAGGTGCGGAAGATCTATTGTGAGCAGTCCTTCTCCCTTTCCATGAATGGTTTGAACATATTAAAGAATAACTCCTGGCAGTGACTACAGCCTTGTCACAGGACTTGCCGAAAATAAAAATTTTAAGAATTTTTGAAGACAGATGGACATAGATCCCATTCCTCTTTAAATTAGCTGGAGTAGTTGCCAAAACATGAAAGAAATGAAATTTCCCTTCCTTGATCATAAATTCCATTGAAGAATACCAACATTCTTTTCTCCAAGAGAAAGTCAACTATAAAACAATAATAGGGTGATATTAACCTTATTAAGTTTCCTGGTTCTCAGTTCTCTCCCTTTGGAAAAGCCCTTCTTGCCTGCCATCTATTGCCATTAACATCCAGAGTAACAAAGAATAAATCATAAAGCAACCTAATGTCTTATATATGAAGATTTATATTCTGTCAAAAATGAAAATGTGGCCTTGCAAGTCAATACTTCCATAGATCATATTGTTGTCACTGTTGAGTCAGTAGCACTTTAAAAAAAGAAAAGAAATAAATACTTGAAATTTGCCTTTGCATGTTATTCTGAAACTCACCCAGTGCTGTATTTCCTTGTCAGTGCACAGACATATTGGAACTAGTCAATCATACAGAGAGCATTTTTTGATGTCAAAATTTTCCAACAGACTAGAAAATTTTAGAGTAAATTTTAAACATGCATAAGAAATGCAAGATATAGCCTCAGCAATGGAGGTACCACATGTATGGTAACTGTTTTGTCTGGTAGACAAGACTGGGGATTGACAAATGTTACAGTTTTGCTTTCTCCCATTGTGCCAAGCTGGGAGCAGTACTCTAACTGGGCTCCATTTTTAGGAATATACTCCATATTTATCCACATCATACCCTGAAACTGCCTCACTTTGGCAGAGATTGTCCTGACCAATCCTTGTCATCTCACTTTTTCAGCTGTTTTTAAAATGTCCGAGTTCCTCTGTTATCAACCCACTTTCTCCTTGTGAAATCTTAGAGGGTATTGTGATGCAGTGGTTTGAGTTTGGGCTATGACCCTGAAGACCAGGGTGTGATTCAGTGCTTGGCCATGGAAACTCACTGGGTGATCTTGGGTGCATCATATACTCTCAGTTCCAGAAATCCTTGTGATAGATTTGCCTTAGGGTCACCATAAGTTGGAAATGACTTGAAGGTACACCACAATAACAACAATGTCACACCAAGACTTATAGTTAAACTTAAATGTATTTCCTTCATGCTTCCCCCACAGGAAACTAGGTTATTTTAACTATGATCAAATTGCCAGCTTGCTCACTCAGTTAGTTGCATACAACCCCAACAGAGCTTTCCAGGTAACTTATACATTAAATTTTGTCCCAGTCACACACTGTCTGTCCCTTTAAATACTTCTTTATCTCCCTTCCATTACATGCTTCTCCCAGCTTCAGGAACCTCCACCCACATCCTGGGAATTTCCAGGGTAAATCATCAGAAAGGAGCTGTCCCCAGAGCAGGTGTATTATGTCTTGGGCTTCTAGTCCAGGGTTGAGAAGGAACCTTCTTCCTCAGCAACAAGACCACAAGTGGGGAATAGCTCTTGGGGGTCATACGGAGGAGAAGCATCATGCTCCAAAGAAGTTTGGTAAGATTCAGACATTCCTCTGGTGTGATCTACAGATTATTGTTCAACCAGTCCTCTGCTTTCTTCAGCTTTCAGAACCTTACTACAATATATCCCAACTTTTTTCTAGCTTCATTCAACTTACTCTTGTCTGTCTGTTTTCTTTGTTCTCCTCTCAAGCCCCCACTTCACTACAGAGATATTCTGTCTTGCTCTTCACCCCCCAACTTCTTCTAGCTTCTTCCTTAAATGTCACACCCTGATTATCCACAGCTCCACTTTCAGCCAATCCTGTCTTCTGGTTGTTCTAGATCACCTCATCTTCAAGCATTGTCATCTCCCTTCCACTGTCAGTTACTAGCATGGATTCACTGAGAGGTCAGACATATCTTGCCATTACTCCACAATACCCACATTCATTTTTCAAATATGAGGTTCTTCCTGGTAAAGTTTTGAAATAACGCAAATGTTGTAAAGTTGCTAATCAAAAATGTTTTGAATGAAATCCTCAACATCGCTAGTGGCCAAATTCATCGGTATAGATATGGAGAATATCATGTTACATTTGTCTCCTAGGTAGCTGTTAAAAGATGAGAGGCCTATCCCCCTCAAAAACAGAAAGAAAGAAAGAAAGAAAGAAAGAAAGAAAGAAAGAAAGAAAGAAAGAAAGAAAGAGGGAGGGAGAGAGGGAGGGAGAGAGAAAGAGAGAAAGGAAGGAAGGAAGGAAGAAAGAAAGGAAGAAAGAGAAAGAGAGAGAAAAAAGAGAGAAAGAGATGGAAGACTTGATTCAACACCACAAACATGGTTGATCACATAAAGAGATAAAATAAGACTTTTATCTCCTCCCCTAAAGCAAGAATTTTCTGCTTCCCTGAGGAAATTCTCCTTCTTTACTCAAATTTCTACCATTGCAGAGAGTGAGCGCTTCGTGTGCAAGGGGGAAGGGATCCCTTCAGCCACAGTGGCTGCTTCCCAGTAAGTGGGGATTGGGGAGGCTGGTCCAGCAGTCACTGTGTAGTTCCATAACTACAGTGGTTAAACATTCACAACTGTCCAATAGGATACCAGCTGATTTAAATAAAATTATCCATCTCTCTTGACATTTTGTGCCAAACGGAGACATAGAGATCTTTGAGAAGATTTTGAAACCAACTGTTTCCTTGCTGAGCTGGCTTTCTTGAAAGTCGGGTGGCATGACTGTGGTCAGGCTATTATTATCTCAATTATTATCTCAGTAATGACTCAGCTGGGGCCCCATCCATAAGACTTTGAAATGTGTAAATTGAATTGTGGCCCTCCCCATGGGGGAAGTGTTATCTTGTCTAGGAAAAGCTGAGCACTGTGTCTCGGATGAACCACCTACCAATGGAACTTCAGTTTTGTCGGCATTAATGTTCAGATTTTTCAACTTCATGCAGTCTGTTACTGACTCCAGGTGCTCCTTTTATGACTAGCAGTGATGTAAATGTTGGCACCACATGCATGAAATTAAAAATACATACTCCAAACCAATTCATTCTTCCCTTCATTTTCTCAACATGTGAAGGGGGGCACTTTTAAATGAACACAATAATACTGAGTGACATTTAACATACTTTTTCATGGCTGTTTTTTAAAAAAAGGCTTAAAGGTTTTCAATTAAACAACTTAATAATGTTCAGAGAGTTATTTTAATATCCTGATATATTGCAAGTCTATTAACTTATCCAGTGATCAGATTTTTGGACCACATGTTATGATATATGGCTTGGTTTCTTTCTTGTATTATAGAATATATTAAAAATAAGGGCTTCGTCTTGTAGAGTCATGATATGGTAAGTGTTATTGACGCTTCAAGTATTTATCTCTACCCAGATGACAGACATTGTTATGCCTCCAGGTAAACCTTGAATAGAGCTTCATCTGCTTTTCAAAAGGAGAGAACACACACACTGGATTTATAAAAGAACATGATTAATGATTCAAACGTTAAAGTTTGAGTCTTATCTGTGGGTGTTTAAATTTGCTTTTTATATGGATTTTCAGGATCCCCCTGATTTGCTGAGAAGTAGATGTTTTATTTGAAAGGGAGACAAATTTGCTTCTTTTACTTCTTTGATTGACTACAGAAGATGGGATTGGAAGGTTGTTTTCCATGTAGAAAATTTGTTTTCAGTCCAGAAATACTGTTTCTCTGCAGAAAAAAATGCCATTTTTGTGGGGAAAAAACTATTAAAAAACCCTGCATTTTTTTAAATGCAGAGTAAGTTCTGAAAGACAAAGATTCTCAGCCATCTAGGACTCTGCTCATCAGGGTTTTGTTATCCTGTTTTCTGGGGGTCCCGGGAGGGACACCAAATTGCTATCAAAATTACACAAGTTGGGGAAATTAGTTCAGAGCACAAGTTGGCAAACAAGAGGCAGGGTAACTTAGCAGGATCTTGCAACCCAGTGTCTACGGGGTTAGACCGAGTCAAGAAGCAGACCGGTTTGAAAATAATGAATAGTCTTTATTAAATACAGGCACACGATGTAAGCACCACAAACACACAGATAACTAACGAAAATAAAGGTGTGAGTAAGATAGCGAGATTTTCAGAGGGACAGTTGGTTTGGGTGATACGAAACCTGTCCTGCAGTCCGGAAGAAAACGGAGAGCAAAGCTGGGATTTGATGTATCTCAGCACGTGGAGCTGAGGGGAAGCTCGCCAAGCAAAGCAGCAGCAAGGCGGTCTGGAACTTGGGAGCGATCCAAGGAAGTGCTCAAAATCAGGGGTTTTTATAAGGAGAATTGTGACCGCAGGCTAGGTCGGACTTAGGGGAAAACAATAGATTTGGAGTTGGAGACAAAGCCTCCGAAAGGTCAGAATTTGAATGATTGAATTAGAGCTGAATTTATCAATAGAGTAGCCAGTATGCAAACGCGGAGTTCTTGAGAGTTGTATAGCTCGATCATCAAGCTGCCAGAGCAGGGCAGAGGATCTTTTGAGAGTTGCTCGCATACCTAATGGAGGTACTTGCCTTGAGGTCTCCTAAAGCGGCGAGTCGGCTGTTTTCTGGCCTGCCTGTATTGTCTAGGAATATTACGGCGATTATCGGCCGAGCCTGTATGCGTGCTTGTCCGGGGGCCTCACAAGCACGTGGAAAGGATATGTGAAGCTGAATTAGTGATATCAGAAGATATCTTTTATATCCCCAAAGCTCGGGCTAGCCAGGGCAGTAACAGTTTTCCAACACTCAATTAAATCTATTTTTAAACCTTTTTGAATATTTTTTCCATTGCTAGTATCAAGCTTTTTCTTCCTCTTTCTGTTTGTCAGTTCCCATGCATCCCGTCCATCCTGTTACTTTTACATTTACAAGTTTAAAAGACAGTCGGGAACTTCTGAGGGGAGAAAAAAGTTGCAGCTTATTTGGCTTCTCGTTCTGCATAAGGTGGGTATGGGGCAGAATCATATGTACACACCTATCATTTGCTGTCCCCTCACTTGGTTCAGCTGTTTCCCAGATAACAAGAAGATTTCTGTGGGACATGAGCGGGACAAGCTCCTTTTATCTTCACTGCACATCTAAAATTACTTGTGAACATAAGTCACCTTGCAGGTAAAGGCTAGGAATGGAAAAGAAACCAGCAGTAACTGAGGTTTCTTGAAAATTTATGCTGCCCACAATCTGCAACACCATTCCTGAGAATGTGAAGATATTTTGTTCAATTCCCCATTGTTAGGAAACAACCTCAGATTCTTTTCCTTCTTTTTCTTTGAATTTTATGTAAGATGTTTACCACTAAAAATACATACATATAAAACATACACATAAACATGCATTAGTCTGGGGGTAAAAAATGTCTGGCCCTTCAAGTAGTGTTGGACTACAATTCCCATCAGTGCTACTCAGTGCAGAGTAGGGGAGATAGGAGTTGCAGTCCAGCAACACTTGGAGGAATACAACTTGCTTGAAAATATCTATCTATCTATCTATCTATCTATCTATCTATCTATCTATCTATCTATCTATCTATCTACAGAGAGAGGGAGGGGGAGAGAGAGAGAGAGAGAGAGAGAGAGAGAGATTTATTCCTTGTTTTATTCAAGGAGAAATGTATAAAATTGTGCACAAGATCAGTGTACATGTTTGAAAAAGTGCATATACCAGTTATGACAGATTGCTTTACCCAGGCTGGTCCTAAAACTCTGGCCCCATTGGAATCTTGCCACTTACCTTGCCCTTGTTTCCCCAGTCATTCCCTTGCTGAATTGGGTTACTGGGCCTCAGGATGACCCCTCTAATGTGAACTTGTGGCTGTCTTGTTGCTTGTATTCTTTAGGGTTTTTTTATATGTGCCCTGATTCCAATGCAGATTTGCCAGAAAGCCAGAGACAGTTTTAAAACAAAAAATAATAATACATTTAATGAATACAGTTGCAACAAATAAAACAAATGGCAATCTCTCTCTCTCTCTCTCTCTCTGTATATATGTTTTCAAGCTCCCCAAAATCACAGGTAGTTCTTTCTTCCTGTTCCAATCCCCAATCTTATCTCTATCAGCGTAAAGTGTCTGTCACTTTTACCCTGTCAGTGCCAATTCAAAATCCTACATGCTTCATACCCTGTCTTTCACACCCTGACTCCTTCACACACTGTCTGAATCTCTCTGAGGCAAACCTCTGCCTTTTCATACATTCTGTTTCCCCACAGCCTTCTTTATAACCACTCTGAATCATGATTGACTGCCTTCATCCCAGTCTGCCTCTTTCACACCAATGCATACAGATTTCCTGGTAGGCATTTTCTCTGAAAGGTCTTGCCACATGAGAAGAGTGCTGGTGAGATGGCAGGAAATTCAACCAAATTAAAATGGTTACATTTTCATATTCTTAATGGAGACTCATACCTGCAGTCACTCCATTTGCCCTGTCTTTCTCCTGGCATCTCCAAAGCAGAGGAATTATAAGTATTGGGCTATGCATATGAAAGCACACTGTGCATTCTCATTGTATACTGACATTTTTTCATCTACAGATCAAGACACTAAAATAATATCCCTGTCTGGAGCTTGATTATTATGAATAGCAGAGGATAATCCTGGTAAACCTGACTGTGGGCTGGGCTACTTTAGTTCGCTTGAGGGAAACCTAGGACTGAGTACCTCTTCATACAAAAGATATTCCTTGCACAAAGAAAACTAGATGTCAGGCAGAATTGTTTGAAGCTTGTCTGCCCTCTTTTGATATACTAGTAAGAATCAGAGTTACCTCTTCCAGTAGGCAGAGAGACACAGCCATCTCAGGTGGCAGATGTTGAGAGAAAAATAGTAGTGGTGAGATGTTGGGATACAGCAATGTGAACAATGTGGTCTAGTCTGTGCTTTCTAAGATGGCTTGCTCCTTAGGAAGATGTTATAGTCTGACCAGTATCAATACAAAATTCAACTGTAATGGCCCAATTGACTTATATACATGGAATAATGGATGACGCCATCTTGTTCTTCAGTTGAGGCAGCAGGATGTCATGGGGTGGTAGAAATAAAAACATAAGAAGACCCTGATGGATCAGAGTAGAAGCTATATATAATTGATGGTCCAAACCACAGTAAACTCATCAAGTCAATGGGCCATCAATAAGTCCATTAACAAATCCCACTGATATAATGGATCTATTCTAGTTGGGACGAACAATTTAAACTTAGTAATAGATCTCATATAGCAGAGGTGGAAATTGTGTGACTTTACAGATATTTTTGTTAGAGATGGGATGAATCCAGAATGTTCCGAATCTGGATCCGGATCCAAATCCCTGGAAGGTTCTGCGAATCCACGAATCTCACAAATCTCGAATCTTTCAAATCCTTTTTTACAAAAGGGTTTAAAAAGCAAGGGAAACAAAGCACTTCTAAGGAAAAGTGTTTTGAAGCAGAATTTAACATCTTTGCTTAATGAAAAACAAATTAAATAATAGTTTTCACTTTCACAAAAACATACCCATATACTTCTTATTAAGAATTACATGTAATTTAGAAGTAGCTCCAGATGTTGGAGTTGACTCCTGGGTTGACTATTACAAAACAAAACAAAACAAAAGGGCAAGGATAATCTTGGGAAAGAAAAACTCTCTCAGCCTTAGCAAAAGCCTAGGCAAAGGCAAAACCTCTGAAGAAATCTGGCTAGGACAATGGTCATAGTTTTGCCGTAGGATCTCACCAGATTGAAAATGACATGAAGGCCCTTTCAACACAAGCAGGAAAATGTGGATTATTAATCCCACATTTTCCTACCTGTGTAAACAGGGCCACGTACAGAGATAATCCAGGTCAAAACTGGATTTTTCTTTGCATAGCTCCTTATGGCATCCTGGGGTTTGTAGTTTGATGATGCACTAGCACAATTTGGCAGAGAAGGCTGTGACACCTTGTCCAACTACAAACCCCAAAATTGTGTATGAAAGAGCTTTGCAAGGGAGCCATGCGAAGGAATCTTCTTCAGCTGTCCTTGAAATCTCAAGAACACTCTACTTTCCAGTCAAATCTCAAGTCCTCCAACAAGGAAAGCACTTTAAAAAAACAAAAACACCAGCTTCTAGCTCAGTCTCAGTTCTCTACCCTGATGTCCAGTCTCAAGTCCTAAAACAAGGAAGGCACTTAATAAAAACAAACACCAATCTCTAGTCTCAGTCTCAATCCCTACCCTCCAGTCTCAAGTCAAAAGAATAGAACAATTACCTTGCAGAGGGAGGCAGCCACAGGGGCAGGCAGCAGAAGCGAGCTTAATCTGGGGCTCTTGTGCCGGTTCCAGCTCCTGGCATGCAGAAAAGTGACTCTCACCAGCCCTGCATGCCCGCACGGGCCTGATCCAGGGCGCTCGTGCCATCTTAGGCCTACAAGTGTGCAGGAAAGCAGCTCTCACCAGCCCTGTGTGCCCGTGCAGGCCTGATCCGGGGCTGTCGCACTGGCTCAGGCCTCCTGGTGTGCAGAAAAGTGACTCTCACTGGCCCTGCGCACCCATGCGGGCCTGATCAAGGGCTCTTGCACCAGCTCAGGCCTCCTAGCATGCAAAAAAGCTGCTTTCGCTGGCCCTGCATGCCTGTGCAGGCCTGATCCGGGGCACTCAGGCCCCGGGGTGTGCAGGGATTTGAAAGATTCGATTCGCCTGTTTTGGCCCAGGGATTTGGATTCATGAATCTCAAATCCTTCCCAAGGATTCGAGGATTCGCAGATTCGGTTGGCCCATCTCTAATTTTTGTTGTGTGTCTTCATTTCATTTCTGACTTATGGCAACCCTAAGGTGAACCTATCATGTTTTCTGAGGCTGAGAGTATATGATGTGTCCAAGCTCACTCAATGGATTTTCATGGCAGAACAGAGAATCAAACCCTGGTCTCCAGTATTGTAGCCCAATACTCAAACTGCTATACCATGCTGGCTCTCCTAGCAGCTTTTGCCAGCAAATTGAATGGTAAGAAAGCTTTGAGCTGCAGTTTATAGAATGATAGAAGAGTTGGAAGGGACCACAAGAGCCTGCTGCCATGGTCTTAGTCTGTAATAAATATTTATAACACGGAAACCACAGCTACCTTAGTTTTGCAAGACTTTAAGCAGAGCAGTTGATGACTAGGGATCTTGACTTTGACTTTCAAGAACCACTAGTCCAACCACCTCATCTTGCATTCAGAGATAAGTCAGCCAATCTGTCTACCCATCTATCTGGTCAGAAGTGTTGCAAGTTTATTATGTTAGATATAGTTAGGTATAGTTTATGAAAATTGCGTTTAAGCCTGAAAAAAATGTTTGACTTGGCTTCTTGAAACTAAAGGTGGCAGCTCCTAAACTAAATAAATGCCAGGATTCGTTTCCATGTTTAGAATTCTATATTCAGTGTTCTACTCTTGAATATTTTCTTTGTGCTAATGTCATTGGCTTACTCCAGAGCAAGAAGGCAGTCTATGTCATTATGTTTGGACACTGAGTTGCAACTCTCCCCTCCCTGGCTCCATCCTGTGGGGTGCAATTAATAAGCTCCAGCCATTGCTTACCTCCAAATGTGCTGTCTGAACAGCTGGTCTCTGGATGAAGTTGGAAAAGATGTGTAATGAGTTGGCCTAGTCTGACGAGTTTGAGGAAGAAAGATATGCATTGCTGTCCTTTTTATATATCAATGGAAATGGCACAAATCTGTCACCGGAAAACAGGTTGTTGGCTGATATTTGCATTTTCTAAGTGTCCAGAATGAATTGGCTTCAATACATGCTGGCATGCTGTGGCCTTGTTCAATGCTGTAAAAGGCAGGACTATTCAAACTAACTTGTTTCTCATATTTTCCCTTGCATTTCATAATTAAGGTATCAGGCATGCCCACCCCCCCATAGTTTGGGGCTCTAACAAAAAGTGGTAGAACAGGTCATACTTCCATTCTAATTTACAGAGTTAGAAGCCACATTGTATATTTCACTTGCAGCTAAAAGCAAGGCTGTTACTACATCCAAAGTAGAACATCTCTTTGTAAAGCAGATGTGTGACATGTACCTCCCACACAGTCATACACACACACACACATACACAGACATTTCAGATTGATTACGTAGGCCACTCACATTTCCTCTGGCATCATAGATGGGCAAAGTGCAACCCATCAAGGATGACTTTTTCAGTTTGAACTTCTAAGCTTGAACTTCTTAGTTTCAACCTTTTTTTCTGGCACAAAAAAGGAGCTAAATTTCCTCTCTCAGAAACCATGAAAAGCAGAAACTCACCTCCTGGGAGTCCTTATACTGTTGGACATAATCAATCAATCAATCAATCAATCAATCAATCAATCAATTATAAAAATAATAATAAAAAAAATCAACCAATCAAAAGCACAAGTGGGCATTTCCACTTTTTCCCTTCCTTTCCTTTTCTCTTCTCTATTTTTGGTAGTTGGTGTGGCCTCTGGATGATCCAAAGGGGAGATTATTAGCCCCTGGTCCCAGTACAGTTTCCCATTGCTAGAGTAAGGAAAGCTTTCAAATTCGTAATCTGTCAAGAACGCTTTTGTTTCTAGAGATTCTCTATCTATATCTAGAGATTGAAAATGTTGATTCGTAAAGACATTTGGGATAGAAAAAGCAAGGGTTTGTGTTTTTTTTAAAATTGTTGCTTCCTTGTTACTGTTTTCATAGTGTTTTAGCAGATGCTTGTAATTTCAAACATTGTAATTTGTGAAAATCCTAGCTGTGCTGAGACTGAATGAGGACGGGTCTCAAACCTCCCTACCTGAAGGTCTGATACAAGAACAAACCGAGATAAACTCAGTTTTGGTACTAAGAAGACGGGCAAGATTATAAAGACTCCAGGAACGAAAATAAGTCACGTGGGAAAAGATGACTCCATGGCCATTTCCACACGGGCTTAAAGAAACGGTGCAGAGTGTCCTCCAGGGAGGATGTCTGCACCTGGGAGCAGACTGGGTCAGACCTACTTACTGTAGTTCCGTACCTCAGCCCGCTCCCGAACAACCGGAAGTGGTCGTCCAGCATGATTTTGAAAGACCGCTTGAAACAGGTCTTTCAAAAGCACGGAGCACGCCACTCCGTTCCTGTGCTCCGGTGCAGATTTGCAGGCTTGCACCAGCGCAAGCCTGCAATCTGCTGGGGGCAGGCTTTAGGCTGGTGAGCTTCAGCGGTTGGTGGAGAGCCTTGACCAACCGGAAGCCACCATTTTCATCCCCGGAGCAGTGTGGAGCAGTGGCCACGCACTGCTCCGGACCAGCCTGGACCCAAGCGCGAAGCCAAGAAATGAGTACTGGCACGGGGCGATTCCCTCACCCCGTGCGGAAATGGCCCATGTCTGAGGAGATCTTCAGCAAAAACACCACTGTAGGCTCCTTTGTCAGGCTTCATCCCTTTTCATGTTTACCTGGTGGTAGGAAGAAACTTGGGAGGAGAGAGAAATTTATTCAGTTTGTGGGCCTTTCTGCCTGACACTGTTATAGTGCTATTGTTTCACTTTCAACATCCTATGGAATTCTGAGGTTTGCTGATTAGAGAGGCATTTAGGATTCTCAGCCAGAGAGCTCTTTGGCCTCAGTAAACCAAAAACCCCAGAATTCCACAGGATGTTGAGAGCAGAATAATAGCACCGTAATAGTGTAGTGCAGAAAGGCCCCATATTTTAACACCCATTCGCCTAATTTTCAAACTAATTATCAGTATACACAGTGATACAGTTACGCCTGAATATTTATTGTAAAATATATATTAGGGGAAAATGCACATAGATGTTTGCATCCAATTGATAGTCCAAATTAGAGTAGACACATTGGATTAGTAGGATTTACATAAATGCTGACTCACCATTCAATAATCAATACAAATTGATCTTATCCGTTGGACAACTGCGATTGGATTTGGGAGAAAAATGCATATAATAGTGAAAAGAATATACAAAAACATATTACATGGACTTAAAGTACTTGCAGAATTGGAGACAAATGCATATATGAGAAATGCACTTTTAAAATGAGCTTTAAAATTCTTATCGACAAAAACCAGCTGAAAAGCTGGAAAAAAATGAGCAGATGAGCAAAATGGACAGATTGCTCTAGTCCTTGCTGCCAGAATAATCTGTCAACTGTACATCTCCAAAGAAGCTACAATTTGTAGTTTTTCAGAATACTCTGAAATAGTTTTGCTCTGGCATACTTTATAGAATTAAAATGGTGGCACTGGACTAGAGCAATCAGGTAAGGGACAGGACTCCTATACCTTTAATGCTTATATAGAGATAGGTGTAGCTTACATGATACGTAATGCCTGCTGAAATTCCCTCTTCTCCACAAGAATTATAGGTAGAGGAACCATGTCCCTTATTTTACTGGAAAATTTAGGTGCCACCGGGGGGGGGGGGGTCGGGTCCCAGCAGCTGTCCATAAAGTCCACATGCTGATGCCAGGCCCATTCGCCATCACAAACAGGAACAGAGAAACACATTACATAATGGCAGTGAGTTCAGCTAAATGATTTGGCAGGCTTGCTAGACTGAGGCTTATTCCAAAGCAAGTGTGACATCTAGACCAGACTAGGTTCAAAAAAAAATAAAAAAAAATAAAAAAAAATAAAAAAAAATAAGGCAAATTGTTCTTTGAAGAAAGAGAGTGAGGGAAAAAAAAACCTACTATATCCTCATAATCTTTTCTGACAATTATCAATTTGTTTACAAACATTTTAATTAAGAAAGCTTACAGAAATACACCGCATTAGTGAGTTTTCCTTATTAACAACCGTGACAAGAATGATAACATTATTGAAACCATCTCAGCAGTAAACACAAATATAAACATCTCATCATATGATTTGTTCTCGGTCCAGAAACAGTTGTTGTTTTTTCCTCTGAAGAGTCATTATTGAACAGAGATAAGTACAAATTATAAATATTGGCACTATTTTAAGGCCATTTCCACATGGGGTTTTTAAAACGGTGCAGAGCATCCTCCAGGGAGGAGGTCTGCACCTGGGAGTGGACTGGGTCAGACCTACTTAACGTAGATCTGCACCCCAGCCTGCTCCGGAATGACCCCAAGTGGTCGTCCAGCGTGCTTTTGAAAAAACTGTTTCTTGAGGTTTTTCAAAAGCACAGAGCACGCCAGTACGAGCCTGCCCCCTTATGCAGATTCTCAGGCTCACATTGGTGCGAGCCTGCGATCTGCCAGGGGTGGGCTTTAGGCTGGCGAGCTTCAGCGGTTGGTCGAGAGTCTCAGGGAGAGTCTCGACCAACCAGAAGCTGCCATTTTCATCCCTGAAGCAGTGCGGAGCGGCGGCCAGGCACTGCTCCGGAGCAGCGTGGTCCAGACTGGGGAGTCCAAAAGTCCGGTGAGTAGCATTACGGGATGATTCCCTTGCCCCGTGCGGAAATGGCCTAAGTTTTTCCACACTTAACTGCAAGATGTCAGGGAGAGTGATTCCAGAAAGGTGGGGTGGGGTTGAAAGATCTTGGTGGATTAGTGCTGCCTAGCTTTTACCTTTCATGGTATGGTCACTGAACCTGAGGTCACCATGTATATAATTTTTTAAAAAAACAACTATTTGGGTTAGTTATGAATTGAAAATATCTTCACATGTCTGTTCTTTGGAGACCTGTTGTTCACCTGTACCTTTAAACTATTTGTTCTTTTGCTAAGAATTGACTCTATAGGAAAACCAATACTTCTGATAAAGCCATTTCCTCTCAAAGAAGTCCTATTCATTTTGGGGTAGTGATGTATACGTCAGAGATATTTCTGAATGTTCCCATTTTTTCCATTCTCAAATGTGAGGATTCTGCTATATGTGAAAGAAGTATTTGAAAATTTACATCAGTGTTTCAGTTGAAGAATGAACCTTTGAAATCAGTTGGACTTAACATGTATTAATTATTTATTAAAAGTGTGTCCTTGCTCTGCATAAAATGATGTGTGAGGCAGCTTAGAAAAAATAAGATACAACTTCACATAAAGAAATACTATAAATATAAAACAAGAGGTAACAGAAACAGATCGAAACAGTTCAATAAAACAGCAATAAACAAAACAGATCAGGTCAACGGGTCAAAATCCCATTTAAATAGCGGTGACTGGTCTTTTTCTTGTAAAAACTATCCAAGGGGCACTGCAATTCTCAGAATTCGCTCCAGCTAATCACTGGTCTTAGCAATGCCCTAATGGAAAAGAGTGCCAGCTGCAGCACTCTCAGCCTGAAGTTTCTGAACACTCTTCAAAATTGCATTCCTGAAGAGGGTTAACAGTTGGACAAGCATAATGAAATTTAGACTTTCACCCTCCTGACAAGATTGGATATTTTCAGGGAGAAGCTTGCCACTGTCAAAACTTTAACTTTACCTTGATTGGGAACTTAGATACGATGTGAGAAATAGTTTTGTTTTAGTCCATTATGTGGTTTTGTAAAGCCTTATGTGGGCAGCACACAGGGTACCTCAGGGACTTCCTTGTCCATCTACCCACACAGAGAACAAGATGGTATTCCGTCTGTCCTTCCTTCCTTCCTTCCTTCCTTCCTTCCTTCCTTCCTTCCTTCCTTCCTTCCTTCCTTCCTTCCAGTAGAGACTCAGCTGATACAAATGAAAGACAGGGCCTCCTCCGTGGTCATACATAGATTGTGGATCTTTTCTTCTCTGAGAATCAGTTAACTCCCCTCATTTATTGTTATTTCAGCACATTCCAAGCCTCAAGGGCCCCCCTCCCCATCTTTTTTGTTTTGGCATGGATTTGGTTAATCAGGGTTTTTTTTTAAAAAAATTGCGTGTTGCTTTTCATGTGGTCTACCAGTCTCCTGCTTTTCTTACATTGTAAGGGTGTGGAAGACAGCAAGAATAGAGGTTATATTGCTTTTAATAGTTGGTTTTAATTTAGTTAGCCACCTTGAGCAGTGCATATCCTACCAGAAATAAGTATGGGTAGTGTGTTTGAAGGGAATGTATATGTCTTCCTTTCACCTTCGTGAAGTGATGTGCTCTTCCTATCCTTCCCTATTATGGGATGGGCACAACACACACACAGACTCACACACTTACACTTGTATGCATTACCCCATCCCTTGTTATGAATGCATGCATATATATACACACATGCACACATACACACAGTTATTAAAATCTTGCCTACTGTCACTGTTATAATTTAAATACTTTTAGTGGAAATGCTCCTTGAGATATTCCACATTCACAAAGCACAAGGACTAAAACCTAACAAGATACATTGGTTAACAGGCTCGATGTGGTTTTTAGAATTGTATATCAACATTGAACTTTAAATGTGAAAAGTGACCTTCAAAACGAAAAAGTCTAAATTCTGAATTTTGATAAAAAAATGTTGAATTGGTGGTCCTGATATTTGTTTTTAAAGTTCTAAAACTGGAGAGGACATAACATTTAGGAAGACACAACTATAGCATCCAGATCAAGGCAAATAATGATATCACCTTATTCTGTTTTGGTCAGTGCCCATATCAAGTGCTATATTCAGTTCTGGGCATCACAGTTTAAGACAGTTATCAACAAACAGAAACATGTCCAGATGAGGACAACAAGGAAGGGCATGGAAATGAAACAATTTAAGAAATAATTAGCAGTTATGCATATTTAGCTTAGATAAGAGAACACTAAGAGGTCATTTAACACCTATCCTCAAATATCTGAAGATGGAGCAAGTTTGTTTTCTTCTGTTCCAGAGGGTAAGGCACACATCAGTGGATTAAAATTGTCAGAACAGAGATTCAATTGAACATTGAGAACAGCTTCCTGGTGGTTAAGACCTGTTCAACAGTGGGACAGACTATGTCGAAAGTTCTTCATTGGCTGTCTATCAGGGTTGGTTTAGCTATGGATTTCCTGTATTGGCATGGGGCTGGATTAAATGGCCCAGTTCTATGATTCTATTTTTGTTTTCTGCTAAACTCTATTTAAACATCAATATCAACTCAAACTTAACTTTTGGCAGATAATAGGACCTTTTCTTCCCTGATCTGTTGACACTTTTCTGGCCACAGTCGTTAATACAATTTTTACCATGGTGTTATTTACCTAGGGAAAAAAAAACTTAATTGTAATGCACATGCTTATTATGTATAAAATCTCAGTCCAACCTTTCATCTTCAGTTGAAAAGATTTCACATATCAGACCTCAAAAGGACCTTGGATCAGTGCCAGCACAGACAGATGGATTCTTGTTCTGACTTGGCTTCTTACATCCTTTCTAGTTTATGTCTGTTTTAATTATTTCAGAGTTACCTGATAAGCCAACATTGGTGCTTAAACCAGCTATATTTTCATTAATACAAAACATTGTTCCTTTCCATTATTTTCCTTTATGTATTCTAATGACTTCATTCCATTGTCTAATATACGCTAACAACTTTCACTGGCTTCATAGTAGTCCACTAAGCATATATGAAAGCAGAATTCTGTTCTAATTAGGGAGAATTGTCTTGGATAATAGACTGTGTCAGTTAAAAGTTTGCCATTGATCTGAACTGGCTTTGAATAAAACAGACAAAAGTGCAACAATGGCTGGAACACATTTTCCCGGAAGAGTCGTGTTGAAACTTGGGGCATTTCCGCACTAGACTGTTATAGTGCTCTTATTCCACTTTCAGCATCCTATGGAATCCTGCGGTTTGTAGTTCACTGAAGCCAAAGAGCTCTGTGGCTGAGAATTCCAAAGGACCCTTCCTAAACTGCAAACCCCAGGATGCCATAGGATGTTGAAAGTGGAATAATATCAGTAGAACAGTCTAGTGCGGCAATGGCCCCAGTCTCATAGGTAGAAATGTTCAGGTTCTGTAGACATGAATTTGTTCAAAGCTGGCAAGGAAAACAAACAAATAATCATATGCATAAAGGAACCAGTATCTTCTATTATATTCATCAACAGATCTCTTTCATGCCAGCTTATAATTTTCATCAATCTTTTTGACAGAACTTTCAAGAACATTTCAGACAGCACATTTTACTATATTTATTTTTTGACCATCATCATCATCATCATCATCACTATGATGATGATGATGATGATGATGATGATGATGATGATGATGATTACCTGTTATTATTACTTTGCACAGCTAAGAGGGAGAGTACATCTTTGATGGTCTCCAAGACAAAGGACACAAAAAGACACAGTGTGCCAGGATGGTGCACTTGATAGGGAGGAGTCAAAAACTATTTAAGGCCTGGCCATTCCTTCATGAGCCTCTTTGGATCTTTGCTGCATGGGAGACAGAATGGTTTGATTGGCTGGTTCAGAGCTCTTGTGAGTGGTTTGAAGGGGTATTGTGGTGGTAAATCAGAGCATAGTGTTTCCGCACTGCTCCTATTTATCTTTTGCCTGGCAGGGGGGAATTTATTACTCTTAATTTCTGGTGCTTATTGCTCTTGCGGGCGGGGGGGGGGGATGTTGCTTGTTGGGGACAAAAAAAAAGTTGGAAAGTTAAAACCCTGCCTTCACCTCACCAGAACAGTTTCAGGCCCCATTGGACCTTGATGGGGTAGGATTGTTGTAGGCTCCTATCAGGCCTTGCTGTGGCAGGCTTTGTTGGCCTCATCAGGACTGAAAGTGGGCAGATTTTTTTTAGGCCCCGTTGGGTGTTGGACAAGCCTACCTCAGTTACATAAGGCTTCATTTGGGCCTGTCTCTCTTCCTGCAATGAATATTGCTCATTGGGTTGGTGCATGTTCCCCCATTGTTTTTATATAGGTCCTCTTTGGGCCTTAGGGTGGTCCATTTCAGTTTGCATAGGCCCAGGAGGACTACTTTCTAGGCTCCCTTGGGCCTTCCGTCTGGGTGCCAGGCTGTGTCACAGGTCTTGGCCCCATCAGACCATTGTGTGGTTTTTCTGTAGGTCTCATTGGGCCTTTGTGTGGCTCACACCAAATGCTAGGGACCCATTGAGCCTTCCTTGTACAGCCTGTGTTGCACAGTCTTCACAGTAGGCTCCATCAGACCTTTGTGCAGCCTTCACTGTAGGCCTCATCAGGCCTTCACATGACTTTCATAGCCACATCAAACCTTCATGTGGCCTGTGTCTTGCATTCAGACCCACTGGGACTGTGTGCAGCCTTCATAGTAGGCTCTATCATGCCTTGTGTGGCCTGTGTCTCATGTTCAGGTGCCACTGGGCCTTCATTTGATCTTCATAATAGGCATAATAGGTCATGTTCAGACCCAGAAGGCCTTCACACTGCCTTCACAGTCAACCCATTGGACTTTTGTGTGGTGCTGAATTCTCAGTAGGTCCCATCAGCCTTTCGTGTGGCCTTTATTAGCATTATAGAGCCTTCATGAGGGATTTGTACTAGACTCGCCCCTGGTGGGGTCCTACGTAGTCTCTTTTCTTCATTGGCTTCATTGGGCCTCTGCACAGCCTGTGACTTTGCTGTAGGACTCAGTGCAATTTTGCCTGGCCTTTTTTTTCCATTTAGGCCTTAGTGGGTGAAGGAGATCTGGAGTCAGGCCTGTTTTCACCGTGTGATAGATGGCCATTCACATTGCTGCTCTGAGTTAGGGAGTCTCAGTCTTGATTCTCAAATTAGAGGAGATTTATGTATTATTGAACTCTATTATCTTAGGCTACATTATTCTAGTTTTCACATAACTGCTGCATTAGTAACTACCAAATGTTTTAAAAAGCAAAAAAAGCTACATCATATAGAAGGAAATGGAAAGCAATAAGAATCACATGATTCAGCTAAGCACACAGAGATATCACAGAGGAATGGCTCAACAATTCTTGGTTCAAATATTGTCTTAACCATGAACTCACTAAAATGCTCATTGTTCTTGCTCTAAGGAACACACTTCATTAATAAGCTAAACGTTAAACCAACAATACAGGCCTCTGGTGTAGATCAATGATACCAGGAAGAAATGTTTAAAATGTGGAGAACACAATGGTAAGTGCTCTTCACATTATAATGAATCTACATTGGAACCACCGAAAGCTGGTAGTAGCAGAAAACCACTGTCCTGTGGAAAATCTATGCTGAGCTTCCCCCTGACCCCAGCACTACTTCTCCTGGGAAATAAAGCAGTGATGGCTTAGGAAACTATCTGAACTGTGGGTTTCCAATATTTTCAGGTGACACCACTCACTCCTCCATCTCCATATCAAATATGAGAATATTAAAACTGCTGTTTGTTTTTTTTTTACAAGGGTATTACAGAAATTACTGGGATAATGTATGCTGAGGACTTAAAACATCTTATAATGTAAACATTTGTGGGTAGCAGCAATATCAGCCGATGATGAGGCTTTCATATGACAACTATAATCTAGGTTTATTGCCTCGTAGTTCTTTTGATCAGGCAGACTGCAGAGGGCACTAAGTACAACTAGTTTCTGGGCCCTGCTCAAAATTCTGGGGACCTCTTGTAAAGCATTCAGAACCCTGGTTGTGTATATGTGAAGGATGTCTTTTCCTTGCACAACACTCTCTGGCTGGAAGAGTCAATGCATACTTCTCTAGGTCCCTCTGTTTCAAGAGATTAGACAGATAGAAACTTGGAAATGGCCGTTGCAGGGGATAATGTCAAACTGGTAGAATTCCTTCTTACAGGAACCCATCTTTGTATTCTCTCTACTGCCATCCGGTAAACATCCAGATACAAGGAATTTTCATGAGTCAAGCATCTTTCCTGCTTGAGCAGGACTTCTATCTTGTTTTTTTAAAAAAATATATTTCAAGGCTTGTTTGTATTGCAGAAGGACTCCAATATGTTTACAGAACTGTTTTATTTTTATTATGACTACCATCATCACTAAGAATAAAAATTTACAACTCTAATTTGAACAGTTTTGTTGTTTAAACATTATAAATATACAAATGCTACATAAAATACATGAGAAATAAAAAAAAAAAGACGAATTTTGAACATGAAAGCTCTATAGGTTCGCAATTGGACAATTGCAAACCAAAATCTTACACAGAATGCAGTGGCATTTTAAACTTTCTCTCTGAAAGTATTTAACCAAAATAAAAGGAGGTATCTCAACTACCTAGCAAAAGGCTTTGCTGGGGTACTGTTGAAGAGAAAACGTCACCTTCTTAAAAGCATCTACAGAATCTGTAACTATTCCCCACATGATTCTGACATTCTATACCTGTGCAAACTTCCTGTCTGTGTCGTACCCCTCTGGGAATGAATTTAATCTCTCTTCTACTCCAAGCAGGAACACTAAAACAGAAGGCTTAGGAAAGTGACTCTTTTGAACAGGAACTCCTAAGATTCCCCCAGCCAATTCTGGGGGCTATAATGCCAAAAGAATTTTTTCTCCACCTCTGCTAAAGGATGTCTTTCCCAGAGTCAACAACTTTGTGTTACAACCTGTGGACTGAAAACAAAAACAAGTGACTTCTCTCCTTTTGAAAGTTTAGTTCAGGCTGAGTGGCCAAGCCAGAGGAAGCTCTATTGTTCTAAAATGTCAGCTGGCACAGTGAAAGTAGAAGATTGATTCTGGCCTAATTTATAGCACAGTATAAATTCACAGCATCTCTGCTAAAGGCATTCACTCTGATCAAATGGCTTCACAGAAGACTCATGCCTTGAGGGCTGTGACATTAAATCAGAGCATTTGCTACAATCCTGTGGATCCAGTGAAGACACCATGTGCTCTTATGTTGGAGGTTCATCATGCCTTGGGCTATGACCCAAAACATTCTTACTTGGACATGTATTTCACTGGCATCAATGGTTTTGATTGCAAATAAAGGTAGGTTTGCCACAGGGGACACACAAAAGTCTCCTGAGAAATTTCACTTATTGCATTGAAACTCTGCTGGTTTCGTTGGAAATTTGGCAAAGTTTCTCCTAAAGAAGAAACACGAAATTGCTTTAGCTACCCCTTTAGGTAACAGTGTTTCTGACACTGACATTTGCATAAGAAGCAGACATTTAACAGGTGTAATTTCTCCAATAATGCATAGCCAGGAGGGATGCAAGTTCATAGCTATGAATTGCTGGAATTGCCAAGTAAGCCTGGAGGCACTGTAACAACAAAAATAGTCTTGCATTCCAGTTTTAGGGAAAAGGCAGGACACGAATGAATAAACAATACCAACAATAATAACAGTAGCCATAATGTTGGCCAAGGGTATCCACAGGATACATTGTCTATGTGTGTGCACAGAAGGCTGCTGAACACAGTTTGCTTGTTTAACTTAAGGCACCACAGCATACCTGTGTATTTTTCTTGTGTGTGTGTGCAAACAAACATATAACTTTTGATCCTTAACACTGGATGAATGATATTTAGAAGCTTACAAAAAGAATCCCCTGGAGAATATGACAGTACTAATGTAGACCACATGGAGCATCACAAACCTCAATAAAGGGTTATAGGGGAGGACTGTATTAAAAAAAGAGCAAAGAAAAAAAATTAACAAACACATTACTTGAGAATGTTCTAAATATTTTCTGGCATCATTATAACACTGGCAACTTCACAACACGTGTCAGGAAAAGGCTCTCCTTAGTCTAGAAAAATGCTTCCCAAACTGTGGTGTTCCAGGTGTTTTGGACTTCAGCTCCCAGGATCGCTGATCATTGGCCAAGGCAACTGGGACTTCTGGGAGCTGCAGTCCAAAACATTTAGAGGACTAAAGTTTGGGAATCACTGGTCTAGAATTATATCCTCCACCTTGGAAGTGCTCTAATGCTTTTGGTGCTGCAGCAGGATTCCAACCATACATTCCTGATTTACCCACAGCACTTTTCAGCAACTTAACTGGCGAAGAAAGCTTTTGAATTCTTGCTGTTATTAGACAATAAAAGTCAGTTATGCTAGTCTAGTACAATTCATCCAAAGATAAATCACTAGAGCCTGCGCCATGTTCTGTACATCTCATATTCCTTGATAGTGCTGTATGTAGATATTTTGGGCTACATTTTTTTTGCATCCATTCATGATAAGAATGCTGAAAAGAAATCACCCATTTCATCATCATCATCATCACCACCACCATCATCATCATCATCATTATTATTTAGAAAAGGAGCAAAGATGGAAGAAATCTACGAAAGTTTCACAGAGCTGCGTAAGGGGGAGGTTATCTCTTCATTTTGCTCTCACCCAAAGATTGGGGAAGTGGTAAGGTGTTTTTCAGCCCAGGAACTGAGTGTGCTACCTGGTGGGGCTTCTGGAAAATGCAATTCAAAAAGTAACTTTTCCAAGCTCGGCTGTTACCTTTTAACTTCTTTTAAGCCTCTGGTGCTCTGCAAGTAGTTTCTCAGTTTTGTGTCAGAAATGGGCATTCCTTGGCTCTTGCACTTCTTGGAATAACCATATGAGCATTTTATGAAAAGGAGTCAGCATGGTGTCATGGTTTGAGCATCTGGAAACCAGGGCTCAAATCCCCGCTTGGCCATGGACACCTACTAGGCAAGTCACACTCTCTCATCCTCAGAGGAAGATGAGGGTAAACCCTCTAAACAAATCTTTCCAGGAAAACTCTGTGGTACGTTCACTTTAAAGTTGCCACAAGCTGGAAATGACTTGAAGCCACACAATACAAGAAAATTTTGTGAAATGCAAGAGATGAAGGAATATTAAAGACCAGTGAAAAGCCTTTTTCCTTAAACAACCACCACTACAAGGTGCTGTTGCACCATAACTCATGAATAAAGAGGTGAGATACATATAATAGGATAAACCAAAGCCACATTTTTTTTATTGGCACTATTTAACTCAAATCTGCAGTGACGCCTTCATAGTTCAGAATTCATCTGAGGCATGTGGTTGTCTGAGACCACTTCTAAAATTATAATGAGAGTCTACCCAGATCCTGATTCCAATCTATAATTCTACAGGCTGTCCTTGGGTGGCATTTTCTAACCAGGGAGACACTTTTGGACCAACCCTCTCCCCAAGTCCTGCAATTCAAAGTGTGATAGATAATGGTGCTGTGATTTAGAAGCCACTGATTGTGCAGGGGGTGGAGCCAGTGAGTGAGCAAGTCAACCTGTAAACATCCCCTGCACTGAAAGATCAAACAGAGACTGAGTTGCCCCAGCCAGCTTATGATGGACAGGGAACCAGCAGTGATGCAGAGGAGTTGCAGCCAGCTATTCCCATCAGCCCTCAATCATGCAGAAGGCTGAAACAGACTGCTGAGAGGGAGGCTGCTTGGACTAGGCTGAGGAAACAATAACGAACAGCACTGCTCACTGGGGCTATTTAAGTCTGCCGGTGTGGCTGCTCCTTGCTTGCAGTAAATTATTAGCAAGCCCTCACAACCTTGTGTCTCTTGCTCCCTGAAACCCTCTGGACAGATCTCTGCCTCCTGAACCTTTGGACTGGACCTTGACCTGGCTCGGCTTGTGTTTTCCTGGTGTTTGGTGTATTCGGACTCCCCAAGTGTTCCTGACCTCTCTCCTCCCTTGCTGGCTGTGGCCCAGCAGACACAGAGGGGAGCCAATCCTGTGCTGTTCTCAAAGGCTCTTCCCTTTCCAACACCTAAACTCCATATAACCCAATATACTAGTTCAGGAATTCCGTTTCAAGTAAATGTGCCAAGTGAGTGCCCATCATTCATTTCATTTCCCAGTTTCTACATTACCCAGCCAGTGTGACAAAAACAATGTTCAATACCACCTTAATCAATTTCTCATTGCCTTAAAGCCCACAGTGCAGGGTAGGCATAAACTTTCCCACAAGCTTTTCTTAAACCTGCCAGTTAGGTAAAGGGTCCAAAAGAAACCAATCACAGCCTACATTTCATGTTAGGGTATGAGAGTAGACTGAGTATACTGGCTGACACTGAGGCAGAGTAAGAATAAGCTGTTCTTTCTATGCTCTCATCCTAAGCCAGCAGTGTGGCAATGGTTGTGCTGCCTCGTAACTCTCCCCTCTTTCTGGAAAGGACACAAAACAAGCTAACTCTATAGCTGTGAAGGAAATTGTGGGGAGTGTGTGTGAAACATTAAAGAACACCACATCACTCAATCACTTTGTGATGTTATGAAGCTAACAAAAAGAGATGTGTTCCATATCACCCACAAACACTTGATGGAATTTCTTCACCCACCTTAACAGCACAGAAATGGAGACACTGAAATGTGAAATAAAATACTCAGATTTGGACAGTAGATTTAAACACTAATTGTTTCAGGTTTAAATAATATTCCAGATCCAGTGGGAATGGATTTTTCTCCCTAGACAGAAAATATTCTACTGTCTTGAAACAAAACAAAACAAAACTCCAGATAAATAAATGAAATGTATTGACTCATAGTCTGTAAACAGAAGGTATAAGGCAATGAAATATGCTGATGGCACAAAACCGATCTGGGTTAGTCAAGACTATTCTTATTTATTATTTATACAGTGCTCTGAGTGTGCAGATCCCTATTCTCTTTAATAAAGCAAAAATGGATGTAAGCCTTAACTCACTGAACAGACAAAATAATAACAGAGCAGAGGACATTATATTCTGAACTCACACAGCTTTGACTCATCATGATGGCAAAAATGAACATCCAGAATCCTGACTAAAGCCAATCATTCCACCATTTCTGAATTTTAGAAATGAATAATTCATATTTCTTTGATTGTTTTATTTTAAATAGTTGGGGTGGGGTGGGCTCATTAAACTACTATAGTTGTTAGGGTTGCCAGGTCTCAGGTTCTGGCCATCAATTTCAGGGTTGGAATTTTTCCAGTCCTGAGGGTGAGAGGAAGAAAACTCAGGGTGATAGCATTGTCTTGAAAAGTGTGTGTATATATTTTGCTCATTTGTTAATCTGTTTCTTTTTTTTTATTTGGATGTCATGTTTTGTGGACAATGCTTGACCCTAAATGTATTGTGTTTAATGACATCACCTTTGTAACATTACTAAAGTCCACTTATTGTAACACAACCATGGGCTTTCTTGGATGCCCCACAATATTCTGGAATTCTTGTGGTAATCTGCAGCCATCCACAAAAGCATGGCAACTTATAATTGTTCTCTTTTGTGACCTTTTTCCTACCATGCAATTCAATATTAGGATTCCCAGGAAAGCAGCCAGAACTAAAGCTGTGCAAGCATGTTTGTGAAAATATGGGCTTTATCCTTTTGACAATGATTTGTGCATGCCATTTTCCTCTGCATTTTTTTTGTCAGGGATGAACCGAGATGAACCAAGATATTTTGCTGCCAAAGAAAAAGCAACAAATGATACCACTGTACTCAATCACATCAGGGAGCATAATATCTAAGATATGTAAGATATATAGATATATAGAGAGAAGCATATGCGCAAAAAACCCCAAAGTTTCTTATTCTACCCTTACATTAAAAATAGAATAATATCAAATGAAAAAGCTACCAATTTGATCCCTTTTTATGAGGCCTCATAACTGTTGACTGAGGCAGTGGCCCCTCTGTGCCTCATAGCAAGGCTGGCCACAATTTTCCTCTACATCTAACATGTTGTCCTGCAGAACATCTTGTTGGGGAATATGAAAGAAAGCAGTGAGCCTCTAAAGCAAGGTAATCAATTGGCAGAGCTAAATCTGAAGAACAGTCAGTTCCATGGCCATCCATACACACAGGGTCTAGCAGAGAAAGAATTAAGAAACATGGGGGCAGAAAACAGCAAATACATGCTGCAATGAAGGAAAGAGAGGGAAGAGATAAAAATGGCTGCAGGCCACAATGATTCAGGGAAAAAAACAGGGTGTAGAGAAATGCATTATCAATACAAGTGTGCTGTCAGTAGAGAAAGAAGCAGGATATCAGGAGGACAGAGAAAGAACTAGGTAGACTCATTAGTGACAAGATGTTGAGACTTGAGAAATCAAACCAAATTAATCAGCAGTTTTGTAGAGATGACTACTCTGTCCCTTGCCCCATTAGTCTGGGAGCTGGAACATATGCATCTTTGTTATTATGGTGGGACTCAGGGGTATAGCTATGAGAGAGGGAATATGAGGGAATTGCCACCCCTGCTCCAAAAAAAAAAAGAAAAGAAAAGAAAAGAATTCTACGCCCTTCTATGAAATTTTCTTTTCCTTTATTATAACACATATGGGTGGCAGTGTTCCTATTTTCTTTCATCTGTAGTGTTATTCATTTTTTTCTTTGTTTTGTTAGTCTGAAATTGCTTCTTCAGTTTAGGAACCCATTTGCAAATTAAACAAATGTGTTGTTTCTTGGGCTGAATTTTTGGGAGGCTGAAAAATGGCGGATTAAACGCAATTCAGCTTCAGTCTTTCTGCCACCAGAAAAACAAATTCACCTTTTTTTTTTTATGACATTAGGAATGATAGTGTGGGGATCTGTGCAATGCTTCAGGGCCCTGTCAAGATTCAATCTGACAATCAGCAATCATACTGTGTAGTGAAAGTTTTCTGCCCTCTAATCTGTGGAAAATACATCTGCAGTCATGCGAAGCGAAAGATTTTAAACCTTAAGACTGAACATCAGACAGTGTATTTGATATATACTCCTCAGTGAACACTATGTTTCATAGATATTTCTAGCTATTATATTGCTGTTATATTTGGTTCAGATGCGTTATCTGGGTAAATAAGTGACTAAGCATGGTACTAGGTATGGAGAGAGAAAAAATTCATTTCATACATACAAGCAAAAGTACCTAGGTTTTTTTTTACATCCTGGGCATATATGACTTTAGATACAACTCTCCTCCAACTTTGTGATACAATCCTCAGCTCAAAAGCTGAACACAAAATATCAGGAAAGGTTGAATGCAAAAATGTCACTATTAAGGGAAATGTCCTACTTCCCTCGTCCATTATTTCCTTTGGAAAATAAATGTTAATGGGTGTGTGTGTGTGTGTGTGTGTGTGTGTATAACTGTCACACTGGTGCAGTAATGGGATATTATGGACTCATGCTTGAATATGTCCGAAATTGATGCAGGCCAGAGTTAGATTGATACCTCTCTCTCTCTCTCTCTCTCTCTCTCTCTCTCACACACACACACACAAACAGAATCTCTCATATACACATACACTGTGGTATTATGAAAAGGATGCTTTATAAAAAAATCAATCAATCATGTCTATGTTTAGACATGTGTATGCACTGGTTGTGATATGGGAAATGCAACTGTTGGAGCTTTATTTTTGGGACTAGAATTGGGACTAGAATTCCCAGAATCCTTTTCCAAACTCTGAAGTATCACAGAGTGGGGCTCTGGAGAATGTAATGAGAGATCAGGGCAATCAAACAAAATCTTACCCTCTTTCCTCAAGTGATTGGAAGTAGCATGCCCAGAAAGAGTTGGTGTGATCCATTCCTTCTATGTGATGATTTAGAATTAAATTAAATTATTTAGAATCAAATCTAAATTCAGTGGAAATTAATCCCTGGTTAATGGTACAGCCCAAGACGTATAAGATTATCTCTCATTTTTAGGGTTTATGAAACTACCTATTCCTTCTATCATCAGATCTTTATTTATAAAGAAACATCACTTCATATGGGAAGGAGGTTGAAACATCATCATCATCAACAACAACAAATACTTAGGATGTACCTACATGTCATTATGAACTATAGCTTTTGCTCTGATACCTTGATGCACTAAATAATTTTTCTGAAGTTTTGAACCAGAGCTGTTGTTCTGGACATATCATTTATAAAAGTTTTTTCCCCCTATAAAATTAATTTTGCTATAAATAAACATCTGATAAGGCTAGGAAGAGGTAGTTTCATAGATCATAAAAGGAAAAACTCGGACACTTGAAATTAATTTTAGGAATTCCCGTGATGAAATCTACCATGAAATCAGAAAGACTGCAAAGAAACTTGAATTGTATAGATTTTCCTTGTCTGCCATTAAAATAGGTTAATAGGCCTAATTGCTTTCCTTTCAGGAGAAATGTGTTCCTGTGGGTTACTTAGCAACTAGCGACAATGTGTTGTTCCTTTTTAGTGCAAGAGAACACAATGTAATTTTTATTAGAATCATTTTCACTTAATATTTATGCTTTTCATAAGGCAAACCCCTATCTTCAGCATGATATTGTTAGCGGAGAGAGAGAAAGAGCATACAATTTTGCTGAAAGTACTGCTAATAATAACCAGCTATATTGAAGGTTTATTCGAACATGATGATATGCACAAAGAATTGCAGAAAAGGAAAAAAAAATACAGCTTTGCTACTGGTTCACTTTTACAAAAAGGGGAAATGGCAAGGGTAGACTGAAATTAGAACAGACATTCTAAATATTCCAGAACGAGTCTACAGGACAGTTACTGAGCTGTGAGAATAGATCTTTTTTTAAAAAAAAAAAAATCTGCCAGTAGCATACTCAGCTCAGTTCCAGTTATCATTCTCTCCTGTGCAACCACCGTTGATTTTATTCCCTTTCATCTTCATGAAGCCATGCTGAGGTTTAGAATCCCTCAGATTTTAAGGCTCCTTAAAATCTGGGGACATTTAGAGTATAAAGCAGGAGTTGGAAACTTGTGGCTCTCCGAATGTTGATGGAGTCACTCCTTATCAACAGATAAGCTGAGTAGGGTGGACAGGAATTTCAGTCCAACAGCATTTGAAGGGACATAGGTTGCCCATCTTTAGTTTCAAGTGTTGGTTTGAATATTTTCTTTGTGTTGTCATAAAACTAGTTTCAAAAAAAAAACCCCAAACAGGTATAAAGAGATTTATAGCAGCACATCATCCAAAGGAAAGTTGTGGAAACCAAACCTCACATCAATGGCATTCATTGAAAGTGAGAGTTCTCATGCTATAAAAACACAAACAAACAAACATCTTTCTTTTTTGAATGGATGCATTTTTTTTAAAAGGTAAGTTCACAACTGAGGATTTTGCTCCCAAACTAATGAAGGAGATATGAGGTAAACTCCAAGTGGCCAGTCGCCAGCAATAGTTATTTCCCTGTCTGGGTTGCAACAACTAGAAGGTATTTATTCATTTTACTTAAAATGAATTTATTAACAAGTGGGTATTTAATTTACTTTAAACCAATTATCTGTTCTAGAGATGATCACATCCATACCTGTTCTCAGTTTCAGTGATTCAGTGACATTAAACGTTTCCACACAATTCACTGGATCTAGGTAGCCTCAAATTCTGTTTAAACATCCGTGAAGATGGCCAGTCTCTCCACCTGAAAGCTGGTGGTTTTGAGGTGTGTGTGTGTGTAGGGGATCTATGAATGGATTCAGTCTAAAGCAATGTTTCAAAATGCTGTATCATTGTCCCAAGATAAGTCCTGCTCCTCAGATTGTTGTGTGCCTAGCTCAGCATGTTATAGTGATTTGAGCATTGAACTACAACTCTGGAGAACAAGTTCAGTTCCCCACTCAGCCATGGAATCCCACTGGGTGACCTTGGGCTCATCACACACTCTCATCCCC
The DNA here is from genome assembly GCA_030412105.1 of Cyclura pinguis. Lineage (NCBI taxonomy): Eukaryota > Metazoa > Chordata > Lepidosauria > Squamata > Iguanidae > Cyclura > Cyclura pinguis. The sequence continues at coordinate 87,229,513 of CM059601.1, read as the reverse complement.
AGAAAACCCCATGGTAGGTTTGCCTTAGGGTTGCCATAAGTTGGAAATGATTTGAAGGCACAAAACACCCATGCTCCTCAGATACCTTCTTTGAAATCCTGAGTGGATTCATCACCTCAGTAATAATGAAGTCACCAACTGTCAATGCTGTTCCCAACTTGATTTGGATTACCTTGTTATTTATGATCTGGACAGATATTTCAGATCCAGTATTCATGAAGTGAAATAGCATCTGTGTTTATCCACCGGTGACTTTGGCCTCACTTCAGATTCTTTCTTTGAGATTAAACTCATACAGCCTTCGGCAAGAGGCTACCCTTCTACCTGCCCTACTGCCCTAAGTTGTTCTAAAATAGAGTTTCAGATCTTCCCTTTTTTCATTCTCACATGCAAGAACAAATAATTTAAAAAATGCTCTCCCCGCTGAGTGAGATAGCAAGATGTTCTGTGTATCTTTTTCAGTGATGTTTCATGCTTTCAGCCTTGTTTTTCCTGCAAAAAAAAGAAAAAAAAATTCCATGCATCAAAATGCAACAGATCTTGGTTTTGTGGGAAAATGTGCTGTTTTCTGTGAAAAAAAATCTTTTGTGCACAAATGATTTTTTTCAACCAAATTTATCTAATGGCAATTGTGTTTTTTGAACGAGAGATCTTGATGTGCCTTTCTATTTCAACTCACAATGATCTCTATTTTGATGAGTATAAGAAAATTTGCCAGTATTCTGCACATGCCCATCCAGAAGTTTAAAACCTTGATGTCTGTGAAGGGGGAAGATTGTACTCCATACACCCTGAATTTCTTGGGTGTGTGTACAAGGGGGAATATATGTCACATATTTTATAAATAATTAAATTTATCTTAGAATGACTATCAACAGAGAAGATAGTTCATAGTTCTATGAAAGCAATGACTTTGGATAGGATTACTGTTTTTAACAGCCTACATTTCATATCCAAGGCCATTTCTGCACGATGGGGCTCTTGTGAGTCATCTCGTTGCAGTCCCAGCAGGGAAGAGAGTGTGATAGGAATGCTTCCTGCTGTACAGGACTGGCTCACTGCAGAAGGGAGCACGATGGCCATGCCTCTTCCTTCTGCAGCGCAGGCGGGCACTTTCCCAAGCTGTAGTAGGGAAGGAAGCATTGCCATTGTGCTTCCTGCCATTCCACAGGACAGGTAGTTACGGTAGTGTCATGCAATCATGGGCGCTAAATGGATTTTATCCATTTAGTATACCCTGGGAGCGTGATGCATGGCGATAGGATGGCAGTGGGCTAGCGAAGGTGTCATGTGGAAGCATGACTGTCCCCATAGCAGGAGAGCCCCACCGTGTCGAAATGGCACAAGTTTAAGTTGTTTTACAACTGTTTAGTATGTTTTATTGCCTGTACCCACCATGAACACACTAGGTATCTGTGGGAAATAATCAACCAATCAATCGATTACATGTTCCTTGCAACGCTATGATTATGTCACTGTGAATGTGTCAGGACTGCACATTAGCTAGTTATATTTGGGACAGTCCTTTACCACTTCTTCAAATCAAACTATTTGATACATCTAACCTAATTTCTCTGACTGGAAGCATCAACACATTATCAAAAGTAGTATTTTGTTCCTTTCACAATGGCTTCCCAAAACCCTTTTATCTTGAAGTGTAAAAGATTAAATTTGGAAGTGTCTTCATGATCTTTGTTTTAACTATTGGTGTGGTACATTAATAGATAGCTGTCCTTGAGCCATGAAATTCTTACATCTCTCTTATTGGATCAGACTGTTCTGATGTGAGATAAGGTTTGGGTCATCAGAAACTAACTTTATGGTATTGGCACTGGGGGTAGCAATAATAGTTATTTATCAATCTGCAGGGCTCAGTCATTTCTGCTTCATTGGGTGAATTCAGAAGAAAATTTGTAGCTCCAGATTGCTGTGTTGATGGCCAGGCATCTGCAGGGACATAAATACTGAACTCCATGCCTTAAATTACATGACAGTGCCCATGATATATGAAGAGATATATGAAGAGACATAGTCTTGGCAATTTCTACAAACATGATGGACAGTCGTTTTGTTGTTAAATTTCATAAATAGCCTTACAATAGCATTTAAAACAGTTTTATACAGTGCTGAACAACCTTATAATATCTACATTGCTATCACATTTGCACAGAACAAGAAGTTATTTTTTAAAAATGCATCCTGTTCTTCATGAAAATGCAAATCAAATATATTTGACTCTTCTCTCTTTCCCTTCCTCCTTCTCTCTCCAGCGAGGTTAGTTTATAAATCTTTTCCCAAAATTCAGATGTGAATAGGAAAACCCTGTGCAGGGTAATTGAACAATGAATACAAGAGGTCTGGTGAAGAACCATTCATCATGTTTTACCACTGAATGCATTCTAAAAATGGAACAGAGATACTTTCCTTATTCAAATTTCTTGGAACAGATGTTCTAAAAAAAATTAATATATGCAAATGTTATTAGAAGGTTTATTTTCTCGAGCTAAGATGTCACTAAGAATAATCCAAAAGACAGGGGCTTCCTTAAATCTGTAATAACCACACACAAAAAGGTCACAATGGTGACAATTGAAAAATAAGCACCTTGTCATTGAGTGCTTGTCCATCTCTTTTCTCATGACATTTTTGTAGCAATGTCTACCCTAATCTTCCATCATTCCTCCATCAGTCTTCCATCACTTAAATACATTGGGGTTTCTGAAAAGCTTACAAATTAAGTGAGGAGGGACAACAAAAAACAACAATATGTTTTGGATGTAGGAGATGGAGGAGATTTTGGAGTAGTAAAGTATGGAAAGGTTGAGTGTGATGCATAAGTAACAAAGTTCACAAAGTACTGCACATTTGACCAAACAGTCATCCACTAGTCCTGATTTCCCAGAAAATCAAGGCAGTGCCAATGATATTTAATTCACATCAGAGGCCCTTTCCGCACCTTACCTGTTCGCGGAGGTGGGGGGCAGTGCTCACGTGAGCAGCCTCTTGCGCGAGGCACTCACTTCCCTGCTCCTTCATTGCTGGCTTGCTGGTCACACGAACGCCCTGCCCCCGCCCCACCCCTTCCTTCTGCAGTGCAGCCTGGGAGCTGTAGGCTGTGCTGGGGCTCTAGAGGCTCCGCAGGGCAGGTAAGTGTGCGCGGGGCCTCAGAGCGACACGCGACCATGCAGCATTTTCAGCTTTAAGCCGAAAATAAAAAAATGCGTGTGCGGTCTGCATTAGGCTCTTGAGCATTGTGTAAATGTGAGTGCGTCGTGTGGACTGCTCCTCCCATTTACGAGACGTTCAAGAGGCCCTTTCGCTTAAAAAACGCCAGTTGAGGTTATTTTGCTGCCTGAAACAAATAGCAAGATGGTGTCTTTCATATACAAAATCCAACTTGATTGGCATAGGGATCTTTTTTCAACATACAAGGTGAGCCAGAGTTTTCACTATGCCTTAAGATAACTTGAGGAAAATGCATCAATATCATGGCACACATTTCTCCTTCCTTGTTATCTGTCTCCTGAACTGACCACCTCACTCTGCCTAATGCTAGGACTGACTCTCTTTCACATGACTTGAAGTTGCTTCTGAAATTCTCATTTTTCAAGATTACAGAAATTGACTTACAATTCTTTTTGAATGGTTCTATTTCAGGAAAAAGTTTGCTGTTCAAAGTAACAGTGTACAGTCTCTGTTTTGGAAACTGCCACATTTCTAGAAATGACATGGTGCTATCTTCAGGTACAGTACAATGCACACTGAGGGACCTCCATGCACTGCTATGCCCGAAAGGAAAAAAAAAAAGAACAGTATGGTGAAAAAACGTGATTGGTGTGAATGCATGGATCAGTTCTCTGGCACCCACTTTTATGAGATTTCTGAAACAAAGTTGTTTGATCACACAGTGAATATTAAGAAGAAGTTTAATGATGAGATAGTCTCAGTTTTTTTAAAAAATGTTCCCTTCACAAACCATACATCCCCAATTCAATATAAGCCAGGCCAATTAAGTTAGAAAAATTGATTCCCCACTGCTATCGCTACCCCCCAACCCGTCTGGCAGCATCTGCTTGTTTTTTATTGTTAGTAACATTCATTTCCATTATGATAGAAAAAGTAACAGTACTGTCTACTAAGATGACAACAAAAGACAAATCTATCTTAACTGGCTTATTTGATGTAAAAGATAGTATCTGAAAATGGCTTGCATCTTCGATGAAACACTCACTGCATCCATCTCCAGAATTAAATGTTAATGAACTGATTTATTTATTTATTTCAGGGTAGATTTCTTTTCACTTGATTTTGTTCCAACTCAGCTGTGTTCTCTTACATCCTCGCCTTGGTTCCCTAGGTTTCCTTTTGATGTGAATCTTGGGAAGCCTACTGTAGATGTCAGAGCCTTGAAAGAGCAAGAAATTACTTTCTGAAATACAAACTATGCTTGTAAAAGAGACCAAAGTACTGAGGAATCATGCAAATACTTCAAGATCAATGCCATCTTTTTTCAAAATACTACCTAATTACATGGACCTTCCATCCTGCTTAGCAGATCTGACCAGACACAAGCATTTATTTATGTAAAAAATCTTTTTTTGATATAGGAGGTAGTGGACCTGATTTATGCTAGCATTACAGTGGAGAAACTGTAAGCATGTAAGGATATAATGGGGAGCAAGGAAACATCTGCAGAAATTAAGGAGATTATTGCTTAGGAAGTGTCATTAAGACTATTATATCAATATGTTTTTGAATTACTTAAAATGGAATGTTACAAACAAACCAGTGGGAAATGTGTAAAGAAACTAGTGGTACAGGAGTGCTATAATACATTAGTGGCAAATGTATTACTGAAGCTATAATTTTGTTGGTTACCTTCGTTAAAGTAATTTACAGCCTATAATTATTTAAGTACTTATGGAAGGGGCAGCAAATCCTGGAAGAGAAGGGGAGACAAAAAGAGTGAATGAATAGAAAGAGAGAAAAACCGAAGGAAGGAAAAAAAGGCACATTTGCCACATTGCCCAGTTGGCTGGATTTCACCTGAATTTTAGTCATGCCACCTGCTTCTCATTTACACCATTAGCTGATCTACACACACAAAAATGGCACTTTGCACAATCAATCAATCAATTTAAAAATCTACAAAAGGCTGTGACATCAGGAGGCACTTATCATGGGTGCTGCCCTATCTACATGCTATGCAGCTGCTGGGAGCCTAGCAGACCTGTTTTCACACAGAAGTACTTGCTGCTGATGCCATTTATACATGCTGTACAAAGGCTGCTGGGTTAGCCCAGGCAAAGACTTAGGGATCAGGGTGGTGGGAGGCTAGACAGTACCAAATGGGGATCAGAATGGAAGAAGAAAGCCAAGGAAAGCAAGGAGAGCAAAGCCACAGGAAAGGATGGGAATGATAACAAACCCCAAGCTGATGAGGAAGTGTTGACTCAGACAGCCACCGATAAGTTAAAATGCCAACACTGCCTTTGGATCTCTCTTTTGTGTTGCAGAGAGAACTCACCAATAAGATAAGAGAAGAACTTTTTCTGGCTAGTTGGCTACCCCAAGCCCAGTCTCAGTCGGGGGTGCCAGAGAAAGGAGGGAGGAGAGGGAGATTGTCAGCAGATCAAGGTGGCAATCTTGGGCAGCAGAAGACTGCAGACAGAAGGTAGCCCTCTTGTCATTGCTAGGAAGGGTTAGGGTGCTGTTCACACCTCAGGTATCCATGCCTACACCAGGTCATGCCTCCCTATCCTCGCTTTGAGATTGAGCATTTGCTAGATCAGGTCCTTGCTGAGAGGAACAGAACTGACCATTTGTAATCTGGACAAGATCAATCGTGAGGTGTGCTGTCTCCCTGGGGCCAAAATCAATGACAAAACAGAAAGGCTAACGAGACTGGTCAAGCGCACTGACCGTAACCACCTCCTTTTGGTTCATGTAGGAACCAACGACACTGCGAGGTGCAGCTTTCACTGCATCAAGAAGGATTACGAGCTTATGGGTAGGGAGCTGAAGGACCTTGGTGTGCAAGTTGTCATTTTGTCTCTCCTCCCTGTGGAAGGACATGGCCCACAAAGGGAGAGAAGGGAGAGAAGAATAGTGGAGGTCAACAACTGGCTTCCAAGATGGTGCCACCAGTAGCAATTTGCGTTTCTGGATCACGGTCTCCCTTTCCACGAAGTTGGTCTTCTGGAAAGGAATGGCCTGCACCTCACAACCGTCAGCCAGAATGTTTTTGCTAACAGTCTCGCAAAACAGATCAGGAGGTCTTTAAACTGAGTTTGACTGGGGAGGGAGACAGTATTATTCAGGACAAGGATTCAGTGAGTGCTGGGATAAATAGCCCAAATGATATAGATAGGGCAGGCCAAGTACTACTAGATACCAACAGAAGGAGGAAAAGTAACTTTAGTCTGTACTTTAGTACAGACTTCTAGGAAGGGCACATGGTCTTAAGTGTCTCTGCACTAATGCACAGAGCATGGGAAATAAAAAGATGAACTTGAACTCTTAATACAACAAAATAAATATGATTTAATAGGCATCACTGAAACCTGGTGGGATGAGTCTCATGATTGGAATAGGAGGGTATAACCTATTTCGCAGAAATAGACCAAACAAGAGAAGGAGGAGTAGCCTTACATGTCAAGGACGTTTTCATTTGTGAAGAGATCCATGACTTAAATCCGAGAAGCCAAATCGAAAGCATCTGGGTAAGAATTAAGGAAGTGAGAAACAATAAGGATGTGATTGTGGGGGTTTGCTACAGGCCTCCGGGCTAGCCTGAGGACTTGGATGAGACTTTTCTGGAGCAGATGACCACACATTCAAAAAGGAGAGATGCAGTAATAATGGGAGATTTCAACTATCCTGATATTTGTTGGCAGGCAAACTCTGCCAAGAGTGCAAGGTCCAACAGGTTCCTCTCTGGCCTTGCAGATAATTTCATGGTCCAGAAGGTGGAAGAGGTGACAAGGGGATTGACTATTTTAGATCTGATCCTGACCAACAGGGATGACTTTGTTGATGAGGTGGAGGGATCCTTAGCAAGGAATTACCATGCTCTTTTGGAGTTTGTTGTTCAGTGGGAAGAAGAAGCCAAGTGTAGCCAGACACACATCCTAGACTTTAAAAAAGCTGATTTCTGTAAACTTAGAGAGTTATTTGCCAAAATCCTGTGGTCAAGAATACTGAAAGAGAAAGGAGTTCATGTCGGATGTGAGTTTCTTAAAAGTGAGATACTCAAGGCACAATTAAAAACTGTGCCAGTAAGGAGGAAAAATGGCAATTGTCTAAAGAAACTGGAATGGTTGACAAAAGAACTCTCAGCTGAGCTAAATGTTAAAAGAAATATGTACAGAAAATGGAAGAATGATGAAACCACCAAAGAGGAATCCAAGCAAATAACCAGGATATGTAAGGAGAAGGGGGGGGGGGGGATGCAGCTCAGAATAGGTAGAGAAGTAGTACAGGAATATCTGGCTAAACTAGATGAATTCAAGTCTCCAGGGCCAGATGAATTACATTCAAGGATATTAAAAGAACTGGCAGGAATGATTTCTGAACCATTTGCAATAATTTTTGAGAATTCTTGGAGAACAGGAGAAGTCCTAGCAGATTCGAGAAGGGCAAATGTCATCCCCATCTTCAAGAAGGGAAAAAAAGAGGACCCAAATAATTAATGCCCGGTCAGCCTGACATCAATACCAGGAAAGATCCTAGAGGAGATCATTAAGCAGTCAGTTTGTAATTACTTAGAAAGCAATGCCATAATAACTAACAGTCAACATGGATTTCTCAGAAATAAGTCACGCCAGACTAATCTTATCTCTTTTTATGATAGGGTTATAAGCTTGATAGATGCACGGAATGCTGTAGACGTAGCATATCTTGACTTCAGGAAGGCCTTTGACAAAGTTCCCCATGACATTCTTGCAAAGAAGCTAGTAAAATGCGGGCTGGACAGGGCTACTGTTAAGTGGATTTGTAATTGGCTGAGCGACTGAACCCAAAGGGTGCTCACCAATGGCTGCCTTTCATCCTGGAGAGAAGGGACTATTGGGGTGCCGCAGGGTTCTGTCCTGGGCCCAGTGCTATTCAACATCTTCAATGACTTGGATAAAGGAGTAGAGGGCAAGCTGATCAAGTTTGCAGACAACACGAAATTTGGAGGGGTTGCTAATACCCCAGAGGACAGGATCAAATTTCAAAATGACCTGGACAGATTGGTCAGATTGGAGAGCAGAGCCAAAGCTAACAAAATGAATTTCAATAGAGAGAAATGTAAGGTCCTACACTTAGGCAGAAAAAATGGAATGCACAAATATAGGATGGGGGAGGCGTGGCTGGAGAGCAGTATGTGTGAAAGGGATCTAGGAGTCTTGGTAGATCACAAGCTGAACATGAGTCAGCAGTGTGATGCTGCAGCCAAGAAAGCCAACACGATTCTTTGTTGCATCAATAGGTGTACGGTGTCTAGATTGAGGGAGATAACGGTACCACTCTATTCTGCTTTGCTTAGACCTCATCTGGAATACTGTGTCCAGTTCTGGGCACCTCAATTCAAGAAGGATATCAACAGGAAAGGAGATTCCACCTGAACCTCAGGAAGAACTTTCTGACAGTTATAGCTGTCTGTTACCCTGATTTCTGGGGGTCCCGGGAGGGACACCTAAATGTGCTCAAACAATGGGGAGGGAATTAGCACAGAGCACAAGTTTGCAATGCGAGAGGCAGGGTAACGTAGCGAGATCTTGAGCCCTATGTCTATGGGGTCAGGCTGAGTCAATGATAAGGCAGAAGTTGAAATAATAATAATTGGTTTATTGAAATACAATCAAACACGTTTATGCAACACACTCACACAAGGAACTATAGAAATAAAGGTAGGAGTTGGATAGAGGGATTTTGAGAGGAGGCTTGGTATGGGAAATACTATACCTGTCCTGAAGCCTGGTAAAAAGCAAAGAAGCTGGGGAGCGTGGGTTCTCAGCACATGGAGGCTGAGGGGAAGGCTCACTGGACAAAGCGACAGCAAGGTGGGATGGAAGCCAAGAGCGATCCGAGGAAGCGCTCAAAGTCAGGAGTTCTTATAGGGAAAATTGTGGCCGCAGGCTAGTCCGTACTTGGGGAAAACAATGAGTTTGGAGCTGGAGACAAAGCCTCTGAAAGGTCAGTACTTTAGATGATTGAGTTATAGCCAGATTGTCAATAGAGTAGCCAGTATGCAAATGCGGAGTGCTTGAGAGTTGTATAGTCCGCTTATCAAGCTGCCTGCGCGGGGCAGGGGATCTTTTTGTAGGTAGTGTGCGTACATAATGTGGTACTTGCCTTGAGGTCTCCTGAAACTGCATTCGGCAATGACTGGTCTGCCTAGATTGGGATGTGAATGGTTCCGCTATTGTCTGCCGCGCCTGTGTGCGTGCTTGTCCAGGGGCCTCGCAAGCACGTGGAGAAGAATGGGTAGAGAAGGCCGAATTATTGATATCAAATGATATCTTAATAGCCCACAAGCTCGGGCTAGAAACAGCAGTAACATGTCTCTCAGTGGAATCTGCTGCCTTGGAGTGTGGTGGAGTCTCCTTCTTTGGAGGTTTTTAAGCAGAAGCTGGATGGCCATCTGTTGGGAATGCTTTGAAATGTGTTCCTGCATAGCAGGGGGGTGGACTGGATGTCCCTTGTGGTCTCTTCCAACTCTATGATTCTATTATTTTATGATTCTATGATAGGTCCTATGCATACTCAGTCCTTCAGTAGGCTAGATTCCATATAGATTTATCACCTAGTTGGGACAGATCCTATGCTTGATTACCACTCCACTAGCACAAATTCTGTCCACACCTACCATCTGTCCCTCTGCATGGATTGGGTGGGAGCACTTACCATTTTCATCTTCTCTACGTACAATTCACATTAATGTAATATATAGGTGAAGCAGAATATAGGAACAACAGTCCTTGAAATTGCTTGATAGTGCTATACAACTGAATACAACTGTGATGCAATTAGACTGATCAAAAAGATGTAACAGTATGCAAACTGTGGAATCGAGATCATTGGCACATCACATCACATCCCCTCTGCAGCTCCCATCAGTGCCCCCCATCAAATCTGCTCCTGAGGTTTGTGAGACTTTCTGGAGCAGATTTGCGGGTGTGCCATGGTATACAGGGGAAGGCATGGAAACTGAAGCTCCCATTGTAAAAGCCAGAAGTCTGTTTGCTTAATAATGAGTCCAGACTTTAGAGACCCACTGAGAGAACTTCAGCATGTCACATGCTCTTAGCCTTAGAGGAAGGCAATGGCAAACCCCTTCTGAACAAACCTTACCAAGAAACCCCCTTGATAGGGCCACCTTACATGTGTGTATGTGTTTTCAGATCACCTGTTAACTTATGAAGACCCTATGAATTTCATGAAAGCTTGCATGGTATAGTGGTTTAGTCATTGGACTATAACTCTGGAGACCAGAGTTTGATTCCCCACTTGGCCATGGAAACCCACTGGCTGACATCAGCTGTGTCACACATTCTCAGCCCCAGAAAACCCTGCGATAGGTTCATCCCAGGATCACCATAAGTCAGAAAAGACTTGAAGGCACACAGCAGCAATGATTTTAATAGTTTTCTTAGGCAAGGGATACTAAGAGATGGTTTTCCCAGGTATTTCCTCTGAAATATAGCCTACAGCAGCTGGTATTCAATAGCGGTTCCCATCTAAATACTAATCAGTGCTGATTCTGCTTAACTTTCAAGATCATACCAAATTTGGTGCCTTTAGATTATTTTGTCATAAGTTGGAAACAATTTGAATGCACAGAACAAAAGCAGCAGCAACAAGAACAGGAACATATAATGGTCAGGCTGAAAATAGAAACAATTAATCAGGTATGGCAGTCTTCATCTTGAACCGCATATGCAGTTCTGGCATAAGGACAGAATATATCTTTTATGCCTTCCTTTACAAAAATATTGTTGGTTAAGTGAACTGTGAAAAACAGGAAATGATGTATATTTCTAACATCATCAAAACACCAGGCTTCACCCTGAAGACAAAAAATAGCTATGGAGAGGGAGAAACACTTGCTTACAATGAGAACATCTTAATGAGTAAATAACTGCAAGGAGCTATGATAAAAATGATGATGCTCAAGAGCATTTGTGTTTAATAGAATGTGCTTGATGAAAAACGCTCTATTCAACATGAAAAGCTCTGCCTGTTCTGTGACTAGAAACCGTAAATCATTTCAATCATATCTTTGCATTGGGAGCTTGTGCTTCAAGATATACTGTTGAATATTGTGAAACCCAGGGAATAATTTAACTCTCCGTCATCAGCTCTAAGAGGATGAAGAAACAATAGAAAAAGATACCTGCCTTATCATACCAAGGACCTCAGTGCTGGCTTATTGGAGTGGCAGCAATGGCTCAAGAGTCAGATTGGATTTGTGCAGAGAAAAGCATCAAGCTCATTCTGTAGTATTTTAAAGGACACAGCCCTGCAGATTCCAGTCAATCCACTTTGAACTTGTCTATTGCATGATAGTTTCTCTAAACAACTTTTTGCTATCCCAGGTCAATTATAAAATGCTGCTTTCCAGCACATGTTTAGATGCCTGTATATACAGGGAGTCTATCACCAAAACTGTGCACTCAATATATCTGTCACATGGAAGCCATTTTTAATTGCTCCAATAGCATCTATCTTTGTGTACTGGGCCATTTAGTTGTTAGTGAAGTAAAGACTGGCTTTTTTTTGCCTTTTTTTTTTTTTTTGTGAAAGAACAAGAAGTTGCAGAATTGTTCTCTTCTTCTGAGAAACATGGAACATATTTTCTATCAGTCCCAGGAGTTTTTGCATTTGTTTCAGTGATGTTATGTAAACAAATAAATAGAGGGAATGATTTTTCATCAAATTCCCTGAAGAGCGTGATTTAGCTATAATGGTTGCTGCCTTACTGCATGGACTTTTAAAATAAAAACATCAGATAGCTGGGTCTTTTTGGTCACTCAGCTGGTCTTTCTGTACTTGCTATGTGTACATGCATTGATTTATAAAGGAATTGCGCTCTGCACAAAATCTTTTTTTGTTCCAAATTAAAGAAACCTTGATAAGCAAAGTGTTTCTTTTCTCCCACTGGAAACAAGAATATTTGCAGAGGCTGATCATTTCACAGTGGGCTGTCTTCATGATGTATCAAGACTGCCCTTCTCATGACGAGTAAGAAATTTTGCAAATCCTCTTCATATCTCTATCACTTGCATTATTAGCTCCTATGCAGGTTAAGCAGTTTTTACTGCATGGCTGCAGACTTTCCAGCAAGGGAAGCAGGGGAAGATACATGGTTTGGAGCACATGGAACAGATCATGTGCCACAAATAACATACTCTGCAGAGACAGCTAACATGGACAATAGTTTACAGCAGTGTCTGTCTGTGGACTAGACTCTGTGCACTGAACCATATAGAGAGAATTAAATAGGTAAGAATGACAGCACACAGCACAGGAGTAAGGCAAGGGCTGAAATACCTACTCAGGTAAAACAGTGGCTTGGGGGTGTGTGTGCGTCATAATGAATATAGTCTACTTAGTCAAACTTTATGATCATCTCTCCTACCCATGTCTTTCTTTCAAACTGTGTCTGTTTTGAATGGCCATACAATATAAAAGAGTTACTTGGGTCATGAGACAGCACTAAAATCCATTAAGCAAAGACTATGAGATATTGTTTTCTGCAGTCTTCAGGCAAATTCTATATCATCCTGTTCACTCAGTGTTTTAAATATTCAATATGTGGGATCCTCCCATCGGGCTACTTATTTAAATAACATGACTGTGCAAAACTATTGCATATTATTCACTAAAGCCAAATGCAATGCTTTTCTCTAAGAATTACTTTTTGGCAGACTTGCTGGATTGCCCACTTCCTCAAGGCTTTGTCCTTGAGGGTCAATCAGAAAGAAGAGGGAAGACACATGGGATAGGGTATATATTGGGCCACATTTTTGTAAATATTTATAAAATCCTAAACTGAACTTGGGCCTACCCTAGTGCAGAACTATGGCTGAGGCCAGAAAACTTCCATGAGAGGTGAGTTACCTGGGCCTTGCTCCTGTCTTACTTCATAGGCTGTGGCTGGCCAGTCATTCTAGGAGACCTGACCTGTCCAAATCCCCCTCAGACCGCAAGCTTTAAAGGGAAACATGGCCAGGACCAGCCCCAGAAGCCATTCTTTTTATAACATAGTAGCATATATACCTGTTGCTGCCCAGGATTTTATTTTCTCATAGGTGTTAGAAATACAGTAGGAATTACCTTACCTTACTTTAAGAATTAGATGCGGTTTAAATGCACAGATTTGAGCTCCTGTGTCTCTAATTCCCCAAACTACCTTGTCTAGTATCTGTAATTTTTCCCCATATTCCTCAATCCAATGTGTATTCAGAGTTATTAATATACGAGGTAACATACTGCCCTCCTCCTTGCTGCTAGGCCTTATCTCCATAGCAACTGGCCAGGCCCAACACCTTTCTGGCTGAGAATTCCGAAGGCCTCTCCCTAAACTGCAAACCCCAGGATTCCATGGAATCTTCTCAGACAGCCAATCATATGAGGTCTTCTCTGCGTGACATGGACAAACAGGTAAACTTTGACATTTATATATTTGATGAGCCTCCTCCAACCCAAGCAGCCAGTCTGAAAACCTCTTCAGCCCAAGGATGCTTTCTAGGAGTTCACCTGCCCTACCATTCCATTCTATTTCTACACTACCTATTCACAGTGTAATCTATTTAATGGTGACACCTGTCCAATCTTTCCCAATCTCTTCTGGACAAACAATGCTGTGTTTTTCTAGCATTACCAAGCAGGTGACAAGACACAAAATTCCTACCTAGAAGAAGTGACCAGCCACAGCTTGGACTGAAGGCAAGGAGAGTGAGCCAAACAAAGCTGGGGTGGAGGGACACCAGGGCAAGCTGGAGTTTTATGCTCCAGGTAAACTCCACCTTGATGCCAGGTGCATTATGAAGTGAGGTTTATAGCACACCTATGGCTTCCTCTTCTTTGCAACATGCAAAGACTGTTCTACCACCTCCAGTAGCCCATACAGCTACAAAGGAGAAAAATGGAGCACAATGAAAATATGTAGAGAATGTTCAGCCGTTATGTTATCTATGACTAATGATGGGACTCAGCAGTCCTGTCCTGTTGACATATTCACTGAGGAGGCATAGGAAGTAGGGACAAAAATCTTGCCTTATTTTGTTTTCACATCAAAGAACAGATAATTTCAAAGGTATTCTCCTTTGGGTGAAAAAGAACACATTGTTTTCACATCTTTCAATGCATTTTTTTCATACCTTGAGACTTATTTTTGCCAAATATTTGTTTATTTTTAAAAAAATTACATACAGAAGAGTGCATTTTACACTTTGCACAAAATATATCTTTCTGTGCAAAACTCAATATTTTTGTGCATATTTTTGCAAACAAAACAAAACACCCTAAGTACTGGTGGCCAGCAAAATTATGTTGGCATTTGAGGCAAAAAAAAAAAGTCTCAGTGCTTTCCCACCCTGAACCTAGAATATGTTATGGTAACTGGCCAACTGGCCACCTCATGCCGTCTAATGGGCAATGAGCTCTCCTTTGCTGTATATGTTCTGTTAAGATAGTAATGGCCGATGAAGGGGCTGCATCACAGTCAGCTTTTGGTATCTGATTTAAGCTGCTGTAATTTAATTTAATGGCTGTACCCATAGCTGCTGCCATATCACTCTAGCAGATTTAACAGTGCCCTGCATTATGAGCCCGTACTACTGTTCTGTGATGTATATCTCTGCAAATTGAACTCAGATAGTTCCAGCTAAGAGGGAACATATGTCTTCCAGTTCAGGACTGTCTTAACGACCTCCAAAGGATTATCAGTTTAATTTTATAATAATAACCCATAGCTGGCTAAAACACTTTCAGCTTGCCTCTTCTTAACAATCATACCTCCTCATCTTGTAAGCCCTCCCATTCAATTTATCATTTTGGCTGGCCTTATGAAATGGCCATATGAATGGCTTTTCAGAGCAGTCCAGGTTAGATAATATACTACAAAGGTAGCTCCATAATCAGGCTTTGTAAATGTGCAGCACACACTCTCTAGGTTAGTATAATGTATAGCTATCTGAATAGAAATCAGAGTCCTATTAACATTTTAAATCTGCCAAATATTGGCTTGAAAATTAAAATATTATCTAGCTTAATACATCCATACTTCTCTCTCTCTCTTACTCTGACATATTAAGTATAATTGGCTCTGTATCAGGGGTCTAAAGGGAGTGTGCCTGAGCAGAATTGCATTCATAGATGATTTTTTTTATTTTTATTACAATACATTTTAAATTAAATAAAGGAAAGGTACTATGGTATTGTAAGTCATTGAGGACACTTCATTTTATAGGCTGCATGGCATAGAAATGCCATTTGCTGTCCAACAATGGAATAACAAGAGCAGACAGAAAGTTGGGTTAAACAAGGGCCACTTTATTTGACCTAAATCTACTTAACTGTGTTGAATCCGGAAAAGATCAAGAAGTGGGGAGTAACTTAGCTTGAGATTAGCTAAAGCAAGATCACCCCTTGGCTTCCTCTTCAGCCCTCCCCTGGGTAAAACATCTGATCCCTGTCTGGCCATATACTGGAAGGCAGAATCAAGGAACGCCCCCTCCCCCCCGCCCCAAGTCTCAGGAATTAAAGTGAAGGCAAAGCCACCAGACTAGCTCCAAGAGTAGTCTTCTTCTCGACCCCCAGTTCCCACACCTAAAAAGGCACAACCTTCCCGTTCCCATTCATCAAAAAGATGCCAAGGTGTTCACCATACCTGCTGCTCCCCTCCACTACTTGCCAGATGATGGTGTATTTAAGGATTCTATCTGTAGCTAACCATCAAAGTTCTCCAGACACAGTGTGGAGTAAGCAAAAAAAAAAAAAAAAGTAAAAGCAAAAGCAAAAAATTCCTACCCAGCCTGAAAATAATGAGTAAATCTCACACTGGTGGGAGGGTAGGTCAAATTTTGCCACCAAAAAGAGGTAGAGAGGGGGTGGAAAGACCTTAAATATCCCCTATGTCTGCCCCCAACACTCAATGTTTGGGCACAATTGCACCTTACAAACCAACACCTGGCCTATCTTCAGCCCTTCTCACACATCTTGTCATGGCATGTGAGCATGGAGCTGTATTTCTGTTTAAGGGTGACATAAGGAGACCAGACACAGACAGCTGGGTTTAAAGTGGTTAAAGGACCACTTTATTTGGCCTAAACCTGTTTAATTGTGTTCAACCTGGAAAGAAGCAAAAAGGCGGGAGCAACCTAGTGTGAGATCAGCTGAGGCAGGCATCACCTTTTGACTTCCTCCTCAGTCTTCCCCTGGGCAAAATACCAGAGCAAATTCTATGAGTTATAATCCAAAGAAATAGTATTTTCAGTGTCTGCCTTCCGCATCTAAAGAATGCATTCTAACACTGAGCTACATTACATTCCTAAATATTGGTGACAATGCACAAGTCAAAATTCATAGGCACAATCACTACTTTCAGCCCACTACAGCTCTTCAACCGGGTAACCCATGATCTATGAGCGACACTATTGTAAATGAGGATACTTGCAACTACTGCAACAACTTTTAACTAAATTCCAAATATAGGTGGGAAACTGTTGAAAACTGTTGCTAAAAATGTTATTAATCCACTATGACTCATTCATGCCTGCGGTTGGAACAGTAGAAATAAGCAACAAGCTATCAAGAGGAAAAGGGAGAGAAACAGCCAGGAGGAAATGCCTTGTTCTTTTCCACCATTTTTTAAAAAATGGAGAGAAGGTAAATAGATAAGATGTGTGATTTTCTTCTTGCTTGGAGAACAGGGCAAGAAGAGAGCTATAAGGGAAATTTCCAATCATAAGTTTCTGTATGAACTTCTAGCACTAACAGCACCTACAAGCACACAGAGGCTTCTCTGTGGACAAATGGTTGTGTTAACACCCTTGTGATCTGCATTTTGATTATTTGGAATTAGACAAGATACTATCATTCACATACTGTAAATGCCTACCTTTAATACTCAGTCTGACTTGCCATTTTATTTCATGAAATGGTACTTCTCCATATTTGTAGTTTGTATCACAAATGTAAGCCAACATATCACTTTTTTTTCAGTCTTTGGAAAATGATGCAACATACAGTGTGTTAGCTGGTTGCAGCTAATTTTCCTGGATCCCTGGGTGAACAGCACTGCAGGGGAAGGTAGTAATTTGATGCCCCCATGGTAGAGACCAAAGGGCTTTGTGACTGGTTCTAGGTTTCAGATTGCTGCACATGATAGGAGTGGAGCTGTAGGTTATTTAAGCCTCCTTGCCCCTTCATGTGCCCTCTTTGGATTGTCTCAGTAATAGTGGATAGATCACTATAGGGAGTTTTGCCTTTCATCAGGTGTTGGCTTGGTTTAGGTTGACAGGGATAAAGCAGAGGGCAGCGCTTCCAGATCTGTCCCTGCCATTCAGTTCTGGTCTCCTTTGTCTTTTAATTTCCTTCTACTTGCTTTTCATCGAGTGTTGGTGGATTTAGCCTTACAGGGATACAATGGAGGGCAGCGTTTTCTGATACGTTCCTGCCAGTCAATTTTGTTCTCCTTTGACTTTAATTCCTTTAACATTTAAATTCTGGGAATTTCTGTTTATTTGTTTCCCTCCTATAGTGTTGGGAGATAAGAGTGCAGTCAAACAGGTGTGTGCATGTGTGTGTGTGGTGTGCATGTATTTTTAACATGCTTGTTTGGCATGTCCATAGCTTGGCGGTTGGTCTGTTTGGTTGTATGTTTTGAGGGTGAGAGGGAAGGAAAGTGATTTGGGGTGGTGGTCAGTTTGGGGGCAGCAATTGAGATTGGGCTGGAACCAACCCACTCCCTTTTCGGTGACTTTATGGGTGCCTCAGTCTCGATTAGGCCTCAGCTGGCTCCCCATAGGGAGTTGATTTGGGTATTGATTTGGATATTCCCTTGCCAGGCTTGTTTTCTGAGATACTGGGCCTAACCATGCGCATATTTAGAAGCCTATTGACTTCTTTGTCCTGTGCTTGATTTCAGACCTATCAGGCCTTTTAAGGCTAAACATTAGAGGCCTATTGTGCCTAAACTAGACTTTTTGTTGGTGTAGGGCCTGCACAGCCTCTTTACTACATAGTCCATTAAAGGCCTAACCATGCTTTTTAGGCCGCTTGGTTCATGTGGCCACATGACCACTTAGGGGCCGGTATGGTCTGGTTGTGGTCGGGGCCTGCTTGGCCTGCCTTGGTGACATTGCAGTTAGAGGCCTGGAAGGAAGAGGGGAATGCGTTGTTCCTGGAAGGTTACAGTAGGGGGTGAGGGCTATGTTGGTCAGCCTGGTGGGGGAAAGGGACTAAGCAGACACTTGTCCTCTGTCTGTGGCAGGTAGCAGGGGCGAAGAAGGAGGCTACCTAGGATCTGCGCTCTCTGTGGCTTGAGTGGTAATCCCCTGGGTTACCTTCCAATTACTGCCAGCAGGGGAGCAACCCAAGTATTTGAATTGTCCTTGGTTCTAAGATGTTTCACCAAAGGGAAGGTTGAGGAGATAGTCAGGGTGTGATGCTTGGCTTCTGCTAGATCCACATCAGGTTGCTCCCCCTCTTGCTCCATTTCCAGGGCAACACAACTTAAATAGGTTAGATCAAATAAAGTGGCCCTTGTTTAACCCAGTTTTCTGTATCTGGTTTCATTATTCCATGGTTGGTCATCAAACGGCACTTCTCCATATTTGTAATTTGTATCACAAGTCTAAAACAACATATAACTTTTTTCATCTTTGAAAATAATGCAGCATTCAGTGGCCACTTCTGCACTACACTGTTATGGTGCTATCATTCCATTTTAACATCCTGTGGAATTCTGGGATTTGTAGTTTACTGAGGCCAAAGAGCAATCTGGCTGAGAATTTGAAACAACCCTCCCTAAACTACAAACTCCAGGATTCCATAGGATGTTGAAAGTGGAATAATAGTGCTATAGCAGTATAGTGTTGCAATGGCCAATGTGTTAGCTGGCTCCAGCTAATTTTCACAGAGGGCAATCTTTGATTTGCTACTAGGCTAATCATAGTACTGGGTGAGCTAATTGACAGACTGAGATGTTTTGACAGTGATTCTTGTAGTTTAACCTACTTCCAATAACTTTCAGATGAACCTGGTTTGAGGGAAATGTTTGGAGTGGAAGTCTAAAGAAAATGAAAAGCATGCAGCTAATCCCACTTCTGCAGTAACAGCAAGATTCCGAGAAAGTAATGCTACTCTGTAATTATTGACTTGGTTTGTATTCTTCAGTTACTTTTCTAGGAATGATCTGATAAAGATTTCATTTCCTGATATCTCAGGTGCTATCTGAAACCATTCTCAGGCTCCATGAGCAGCACTTCTGCCACTGTTTTCATCTGATTCTATGAAGCCTAAAGGAAATATTCTACCCAAAGGCTTCTGTGGCACCTATTACCATCTTATCCAGTACAGGCACAATGAGGCTCACTAGATGACAAACAGAAATTATACTATATTATCTAGCACCCATACCAGAACTATGTCAGATTTACCATATCACATATATCAGTTTTATTTCCATTGTTGGGACTCTGCATCTGGTCACTTACCACATATAGAAACTTCATGCAGAGGTTCAAAAACTGGCTAGGAATTATGGCAGCTGTAGTCCACAAAGTAAATTTACCTCTCTCTGTCTTTATGATTCCTTTAGACTAAGTTCCATGGAAATACATCATGATACCATGACCACACCTCAGAACATAGATAGAAATACAATCAGTTTTGCTAACTGTATGACAGCAGTTATAACATTTCTTTTTAATATCATAAAGTTTTATCTCTCTGCATAACAACTTGAGGAGGATTGTTTTAAAATTCTAACAAAACATCTCATGGATTTCTCCTAACAAATGACCCAGAAGATGCATGCCATACCTTTGGATTGTGATTATGCTGCAGTCTGATTAATACTTTGCTATTTGTCATCTGCTATACTTTTCTCTCTGTCTATTATTCAGGTCATTGGGCACACAGCCAATACAAAGAAGACAATATCAGTTAGTGAGCTTAGTGACAGAGGGCCTCAACCTCTTCCCTCTTTTATCAGCAGTGTTTAAAAAATCTATTTTAATTCCTACATTTTCTTAAACCATCTCAGTTTAGGTATTATCTGCAATACATTTGTAGTTATAAAAACCTCTATTTCATCTGTCCAATGCCAGGACAATCCTAGAGTCATGCCCAGTTGCTCTGTTTGGTTGCGTACAAAACACCATACTACACTGATTCCTTCGAAATGCAGAAGTGAATAGTAAGTAGCTATATCCTACACCTGTCCTTGGCTGCTCTTATTTTACAGTTCATCAAGTACTCATTTATTTTATGGGATTTTTCCTCCATTATTTACATCATCACTTCTGCACAATCCTAGCACCTGTACTCTCCTGTGTCCTAGCTGGAACTTGAAGATTGATGGATAAATATCATTCCTCTTTGCAGCATAAAATAATATGACTGATGAAGTGACCTGTTAATGAGTTTGAACTTCTAATATTTCACTGGGTTGCCAGCAAACTCAGACAAAATATACATGATTAAGGTACGTCTTTATAAGGGTTGACACTCCATTCTGTTTCACAGTTTCAAGAAAATAACCGCTTTTTAACACACTATAGCCATCAACAGAAATCTGCATATAGATTGTGTGGGACACCTCTGTTTTTGAAACGTACACAAGCTATAGATAATCAGTGTTAGTCATTTCAAAAGCCAAGAAAACTTTACTGGGACAGATTCACAAGCATATTACTCCGCCTAAATTTACCCTTGTTGTTGTGTGCCTTCAAGTCATTTCCAATTTATGGCAGCTCTAAGGTGAGTTTTCTTGGCAAGGTTTGCTCAGAATGGGTTTGCCTCTGCCTTCCTCTGAGGCAGAAAGAGTATGCTTTGTCACTGGGTTTCCATGGCTGAGCGGAGATTCAATCTCTGGTCTCGCTCCAGAGTCACAGTCTAATGCTCAAGCTACTACACCATTGTTACCTTAATTTCGGGGGTCCCTTGGGGGATACCTCACTGTGCTCCATGTGATGGGGAATGGAAACTAGCCAGAGCACAAGCAGTAGTACTGCAAGAGGCAGGGTAACCTCACGGGGTCTTTTTACCCAGTGTTTACGGGGTCAGGCCAAACCAAAAACCAAGCAAAAATGTCCAATAAATGATTTTATTGAACAAAAGTCTCACACACCAACACCCTCTTGCACACATGCACCCAAGAGGTATTAAGAAGCAAAAGAGAGGAAATTGGACAGAGGGAGTATTGAAGGGGTGTTGTTGGGGTAATACTGCACCTTGTCCTGAAGTACCGAGTCCGAGAAGGCAGCGAAGAAGTGGGGCTCAGCACGGAGAGGGCTGAGGGGATTGCTCGGCAAATGGAGCGACGGTCAGCTGGGATGACCGGGGCAATCCAAAGAAACGCTCAAAAGCCGGGACTATTTGTAGGGGAAAAAGTACCTGGAGGACTAATCCTTTCCCACAGAGAACAATGGGGTGTTGCAGTGGGCGCGAAGCTTCACACTGGTAATTTCCTTGGTGTGATGGGATTGTTAGGTGTTGCCAAAGCCTCTGGATCTTCAGCTGTGTTTTGTGGTGTGACTTCTGGCCCCACCTGATGGGATATTTGCTGAACTTGAGGCATACATGCTAATCCCCTCAAGTCAGCGTCTCGGGGCTGAGGACTCTTCATTTATTGTGGGTTTGCTCATCTTAAGGTTTCCTGGGGCTAAGTGATGGGGGATTTACTGGCCTGACCTGGTTTTTCGTCTTTCGACCATGCCTGCCTACGTGCCCCTTTGGGGGACCTCTCTGGCCCACAGAATGATACTTTAATATTAAAATTGTAGATCCTGGGATAGGGTTAGTCCCTTGAAGTAACACCATGCTGGTCCTCCGCAGCCTTAATCTAAGTTTACATAGACCCAGGAACTGGTTATTTGTAACAACTGGTAACAGTGGACGTAGCTTGGAAACATTACTTTTTTGAGCTGCAACTCCCAGATTCCCCCAGGTTACAATGAGGTATAGGGGCAGTTGCAATACAAATACATAACCTACCAAGCTGTAGCCTTGGACAGAACTATTAATCCTAACACCACCTCAGAGTCAAAAGACACATCCAGTTGGTTCAAAGGGAGCAGATTAATGCTATGATAAAGATGGAGATCACATGAGCTGCAAGTATGAAGGACTGCATCCAAGTGGATCTTTCCTGCTGAAGCTGAGAACTTACCATTTGATCATTCACTATCCAAATACTTACTGAGGGGCATATGAACCTCCAACCTAACTTTAAAGAAACAGTAAGTTATACTTCAAGCCAGAGGAATACCCACACACACACTGAAAATATTTGTCACATTGCAAGTGAACTTTTAAAGGCTTTTGGCATCCAAAAAGAGTATGTAATGAAGATTTTTTTAAAAAGCTAAAACAAATCAGTGTATTCACTTCTTAATAGGTTTAACAGAATATATCATATACTAGTAAAATGTCAGTGTTGGCTTTACATTTCAATTATGCAATAGTTAGCACAGGATCACTATTTATAATATTCCCATTCATCTTGATTGTGTAATCTCCTGTGATGTTATAGAAGCATCCACCACCTGCAGACTTTTCACATCCTATCTGTCCTTTGCAAACTGCCATTCTGAGTCAGTGTCACCATAATGAAGCTTTTTTTTTTCTTCTTAAATACCACTTCTGAAATTGTCATACACCATGGTAACAATTCTTACTTGATTTACATAATGCACAAGAGAAGCATTATGGAACATTAATGATTAACGACAGTTGCTTTCCCCATGCTGTTATCTGATGCATTTCACGGTGTACAGATTTCAGGAAGTGAAACTGGCAGACCCATGCTGGCACAGTGATTGTAGAAGTTATATCCCAAAGTGGTAACTATCCCAAACTTTGCTGATGATTGTGTGAGTATGTGCCTTCAAGTTGCTTGTTGACTTATGGCGACCTCATGAATCTCACAGGAAGTTCTTAGGCAAGGAGTATGCAGAAGTGGTTTTGCCAGTTCCTTCCTCTGAAATATAGCCTACAGCACCTGGTATTTGTTGGCAGTATTCCATCCAAGTACTAAACAGAGCTGATCCTGCTTAGTTTACAAGATCAAATAGGATCTGGTGCCTTTAGGGTATTTAGGTCCTATTTGCTGGTGATTAATGTTGAGGGCTGTGGAAATCTTAAACACTTATCAAAAGCCATAAATGCTCCAAAGAGTAAGTAAGCCTGGCCTGTAGCAACAACCACAAGAAGAATAAGTTAATAAGCCATTGCAAAGCTGATGTCTGTGGCAGCCTACTCACCACTTCTATGTATACACAAAATCTAAGAGAAAAAAAAAACTAGTCCTGCATGCCTCTTGGTGCTTATTTTGCTGCACTGGTTGGATGGACAGGATTTAGCCTTCATATTCACTTCAAAAAGAACACTGAGTGGTGGCTGGTGAGACAGTTCACTGGATGAACCCATCATTCACCTCTGAGGAACAGCAACAAAGCAGTGATCTGGAAGCAGTCATGAAGACAGTAGGTCTCTGCTCTGAACTGTCTGAAAATACTGTATTTCCCCATAGGAGCCATCTGGAGTTTCCTGATCTTTGGTGGAAGTTTTCTCTCAGTCCCACTACTCTCTCAGGAATGGCTGGTGGTGACATGAGAGTGGGGCTTCTTAGTAGTTGTTTCCAAGCTGTGGAACTCATTTCTACTGAGTGTAGGCTGACTCCCACCCTAGCTCTCCTTCTGCAGCTAAGCAAAGACCCTTTTTATTTACACAGGGTTTCTAACTAGTTGCTACAAAACACTGAGGAATGTTGTATTCCCCTACCCTTTCTCATTGCATTTGAAAGTGTTTTGAAACTGTCTTAATTCAGTGCTTGGATTTAATAAGATTGTTTATTTAGTTGTTTTGAATTGCTGTTCAACATTATTTTGTAGATTTATTTTAATTTATGCTGTGAGCCATCTTGGGTCGTGCACTGAGAGAAGCGGCAACCAATGAATGGATGGATAGATAGATATATAGACAGGCATTTAAGTAGTTGCAGAAAGAGGGCAGCATTCTTATTAGTGATGTGTATGTGCCTTCAGGCTGCCTGTGGACATATGGCAACCCCATGAATTTCATAGAATTTTCTTTGTCAAGGAATATTCAGAGGTGATTTTGCCAGTTCCTTTCTTTGAAATATAGCCTACAGCACCTGGTATTTGTTGGCAGTATTCCATCCAAGTACTAAACAGGGCTGATCTTGCTTAGCCTGACAGATCAAACAGGATCTGGTGCCTTTTGGGTAGTTAAAGATAAATCCAAGGTACACTTGCGTATGTATGTGTACGTATAGACATTGCAGAAGCTGGAATTTTCTTCCTCCCTCTGCAGTGACTAAAGGTCTCAACCCTGGCACTGGCTATTCAGTAGCTGGCAGACAGTGGCAGAGGAGAGGAATTGGAAATATCTGGCCATTTTCTCATACCCAGGTGCAGAATGATTAGAACATTCACTGAGACCTCTGGAGGACCTTGGCAGATCTCAGCAGATATTGTCATCAGTCTGCATCTGACTATGGCAGCATAGCCAAATGTTTATCTGCTTCTCAATCTACACCAACCACAGAATAGCCGTAATGGTGTGGGATAGCACGGCAGAAACAGGAAGTCTGAAGAGGGGCTGTTGAAAAGTGATATGTAGCTTAGTTTTGCTGCAGAACTTCTGTGCTATGCTCTGGGAGACAAGACCTCAGTCGTAGTATCCTATTATATTGGGTGATGCTAAAGTTCTTGATAGGTGTTGTTATGGACAAGCTAGAATTGGGAAAAAATACAAAGCCATTGTTATTTCTTCCCTTGGGATGATCTTGGTGCAGTCATGCATCATTACTTTTTCTACATCGCTATCCTAAATAATTTCCATACTATTTCCTATATCTAATCATATATTGAAACAAGAAGGTGGGGACAGCTTAGTGATATACAGGTGTTTGCCACCGCAGCTTGTGCAGTGATGGGTGCATCTAATATTGTGGTTTAATATTTTTGAGGTCTATTTCAGTCCCATGCTACAGTATATGATTATACCCTAGCCCACTGTTTGGAAATGCTAATCTAGCATATTTGTGGAATGCATTGATTATGTGCTTCACTGGTTTCATCCTTTGATCCATTTTTGTGTGTGTGTGTGTTTTAAAAATTGAATGAATTGAAAACAACAAGAAGAACAACAAAGCAGTGGGACGGTAGATTTTAGACATAATAATCTACATTCTATTCATTCACTTTATCTTTGGATAGCATCTTTCCATCCATTATTTAAATGTTATTTGCAGTTCAAAAGGGACCTTTCCTGGCACAGCATTACTGTGAGGTACCAGCTGTATTATACTTAATACCTATCTTGACACAGAAATAGCAGAATTATGAGAGAGATGTTTTAAAAAAAGATAGGTCTGCACAACTCCTATGCTAATAATCAATTGAATGTCAGCTATAATCAGTGTTTCCTCTTTAAACATGAGTACAGAATATTGTCAGGGTGCAGGAGTTCTTAGTGGTGGACAGTTACAAACACATACGAACTAGCATATCGTGAATGGAAAATGAAAACTGCTCACTGGATTTTGGCAGTTTGTAATTATCTATTATCCCTAGTAAAGTGTTTCACAGTTAAATTAATGGAGATGAATATATTCATGGGTAGCTATATTGGCCATGCAACAAAAACCAACAAAATCCAAAATCCACAAGTAGCAATACCTTTATTGGGCCAACTTCAAACGTAAAACACATTATGCAAGATTTCAAAACTTCTCTGACTTCTGCATCAGGGAAAGATATTAAAAATCAACAGGAGAAAAATGATGATGATGTTAGAGTCACAGGCGTACATTCTGTCTTAGATATTGTCAGTTAAGATGGTACTGAGGGATTTTCATGCGGGCAGAGGCCACTTCCCTGTTTGACCACGTGATGGCTAGACACAAAGAGGAATAAAAGAAAGGTAATAGAATTTCAATCCTATTAGCAACAGAAAAGTAACTTCACTTGAGATCTAAATGTCCCTATCCTATCCGAATGTAAATGCTTCTTTCTTAAGCAGAGAACACTGAATTTCTCAAGAAGTCTCTTTCCTGGAAAAACTTTTAGGTGTTGCATAGGTAAAACTTAACAAAGTTGTAATCCCAAATTATAGTCCAGTGTCCTTTGTTGAAAGTAGAAAACCTTCATCTTTGGCAGATGAGAACATCTTTTCCTGTTACTGTATTATATGCTTCACAGTTGACCCAACGCCATTTCCGCATTACGCTGTTAAAGTACTATCATTCCACTTTTAACATCCTATGGAATCCTGGGGTTTGCAGTTCAGAGAGGTGCCTTTAGAATTAACAGCCAGAGAACTCTTGGGCCTCAGTAAACTACAAACCCCAGAATTCCACAGGATGTTGAAAGTGGAATAATAGCACTATAACAGTGTGGTGTGGAAATGGCCAAAGATATCACTGCTCATGGATCTTAGAATTTTCTTTGTATTTTGCTGCATGTCAAACATGGCTACCCTGAATATAGTTTTTTTTCCTGGATCTCAATATACCATATTTAGCTGCAACAGGAGAATCCTGAACAAGAGAAACCGTGGGACTGGGACTTAATTCTTTCTATTTTAACTCATGTATTTAATGCTTTGGAGTTTGGCCAGTAGAAGCATCATTGTGTATGAACAGAGATGGTTTATAGGCCACATTAAGAAGATTTTATTTGAAAAAAAAAATTCTTAATAGTATCTATATTTCTTGGGCCATTTCCCAAACCCTGGGGTTTGCAGTTTAGGAAGGGGCCTTTAGAATTCTCAGCCAGAGAGCTCTTTGGCCTCAGAAAACTACAAACCCCAAAATTCCACAGGTTGTTGAAAGTGGAATAATAGCACTATAACAGTGTAGTACAGAAATTGCCTTGAACTAATTGCTAGGAGAAAATATGGCCCTTTCCGCAAGAGGCACGTGAAGCAGTTCATGCTGTTTCTTACCATGTCTTATTGGATCCAAATAACACAGGCTTTCCCTCATTTGCTTCCACACAACTCCTCCGTATGTTTCCTTTTGATTTGGAGGAGTGCAAATTCATGCATCCACACTACTTCGGCAGTGGCCATTCCCACTACTCCACTCCCTGCTCCCCGGTGGCTGTGATTTTTTTCTCTTTTGGGTTGGTACATTTGTATGTACCTATGTACCTATGTAGGTACGTATTTGCCACTGTATAAGAGGCACTCCCCTCCCCAAATGCCTTCTGAAAATGGGCTGCGAATATGGTAACTCCCCCCACTCAGGGAGATCACCTGGCCGAGCAAAGTTGGGAGAGCGATCTCGCGCTCCCCGCTCATCTCCACCCTGCCGCCGACACAATCCTGCCCCAGAGAGGAATGGGGGGAAGGAGCTTCTTACACATGCACACACACACACACACACAGTCCCTCCCCTTCCAACCTCGGCAGGAAAGTTTCCTCACAAGGAGGAGAGGAATGGGGGGAAGGAGCTTCTTACACACACACACACACACACACACACACACACACACACGTTCCCTCCCTCCCCTTCCAACCTCAGCAGAAAAGTTTCCTCGCGAGTAGGGAGCTTCTTACACACACACACACACACACACACACACACAGCCTTTTCTTTATGCCTGGGCAGGGAGGTCCCCCCCACCCAAGCAGATAGTACTCTATTCCCAGTTCCTGTCCTAAAATATTTTTTCCTAAATAATATAGTCCGAAAATAGGGTGCTCTTATAGGGGAGAGTGTCTAATGCCGGCAAATAAGGTAAAACATTTACAAAATAGAAAACAGCTCTCTCCTTTAACATGCCTGTGCTGTGTTTTGTCCGGTTACTCCGTTTTCTAAAGTTTGCTGAACAAAACAAAAAATAGTACCTGCCTGTCCTTTGGTGGGCGGGGACAGCTGGAGAAGGTGAGTACGCCCACAGCCCACCCTCTGCTGCCCACTAATTCGCATCAGTGGAAATGTACATATCTGCACCCCTGCAAAAGTCTGAATCTGCTCGATCTTAAAAATTTTCAAATAGCTCACTTTCCCACCACATGGGGGCGCATTAACTCAGGATTACGTTCGGAACGATGGTAAATAAAGCAAACCTAATTCGCTCTCAAATGCAGAACAGCTCCGTGCCAAAACACATTGACCCACGTTAGTAACCCCGTGCAGAAAGGGCCTATGTTTGGACTACAGTTCCCTGATTCTACCAGTAAGCAACTTTTCCATGCTCCACTTGAACATGTTTCTTAATTTGATATTGGTCTTTCTTCTGTTACTATGATAGAATTTCCTAATTTGTTTAAGAAAAAGATGTGAACTCCCATGAGGATGTTACAATTTTTTTCCTAAAAAAAATGGCTTCTTGAACCATGATTACAAAAAAAGAGAAAATGTCAAAGAGGGAAATTGAAAAAAGAGTGAAGGAAAATTCAGAAATTATGAACAAAGGCTAGGCATATAAATATACATTAATATAAGCTGTAACCATGGAAATTTTGAATTAGGGTTGGGGCTAGGAATGGAAAGAATGTTCAAAATATTTGGAAAATGGTTGAAAAACAGATTTTGGAATGCTGGAAAACCCTGACAAGGAGAATCCTGGATGGATGAAACATTTCACAGTTTGGGACTTATTCTGTGCAGAGAAATGTGAATGTACTTTTTTGCACGGAAGATAACATCTTCGGGCAAAGAAAACCTCGCCAAATTTCATGTAAACCAAATAACATTTCGGCACAGAAAATATGTTTTCTATGTAGGAAAACTGTTTTCTGCACAAAAATGTTATTTTTTGAGCAGAAAAATGTTCTTTTCTGTGCAAAACAATGTGCATTTTTATACAGAATACACTGTGCATTTTTTATACAGAATTGTTCCCAAACAGTGAACATTTCTTTCTTACAACAAGAAATAAAATGGTAAAAATATCCATCTCTACTTGCAAGAATGAACTCCTCCCCCTCCTGCTCCTCTTTTTGTATTTTTGTTCTTCTTTACCTTTAACTTCTGTACAATATTGTCCTTTCCAAACTACAAAGAACTTCATTATTGAATCTGACAAGTGCAATTGGGACAGAATTTTGTTTTACAAAGTTTTTGAATTATTTATTTAACTGTGTAAGTCATAAGCTTGAAAATGCTTGAAGGTTATTTTTGTTTTGTTTTTTAATCAGACATATTCTCTCCATACCTGCAATAGAATTGTAACCCTTTTGAAGGTTAGGAGAGAGCTTTTCAGATGGCGAATGCCCAATTATGAATCCTTAACAGGGAGGAAAAGAAAATTCTTTGTTCATTTCCCAGCCAAGGAAACTCTGTTGGAAGAATGATGCACAAGATAGATTTTTCTCAGAGTTCTGCAGCTATTTGTGCATGCCAAAATATTTGGGGGAATTATTCTGCACAGAAATCCATGTGGTTTCTGTGCCCAAAATGTGCAGTTCATGCGAAAAAAGGTACATGTATTTCAATGCAAAATAATTCCCTAGAGTAATTTGGGATATGCAAATAGCAGGAGAAAAGTGAACAAAAATTCTCATTTTTGAAAACTATGAAATTATTCTTTCTTACAGGCAAGGACAAAATATGCAAAGATTTAGATCCTTATTTCCTGAAGAGGTCTATTAATAATGCACAAATTTCCTGCAGGTCCAGTGGTAATGTAAATGAGTGCTGATCTGCTGTTTATGCCAGGATTTCCTCAAAATATATTAATAACTTATTTCCTTTTGTTGATAGTACAAATGTGTAACATTAAACCATTTTCCTAAGACTCTTTTTCACAATGAGGCAGGCACCTTGCACCTGTTATAAACTCTGCCAAATCCAAGTTATTTCTAGTGAGTCAATACTCATTTACTGCCAACACTTATCTTAATTAACCCTGCATAATTAACACAGTATGTGAGATATTCCTAGATAAGTAGCAGATTGAAATTTATCATATGCATAAGTTGGCACCTAATACATGGAAAAGGTGCCTTAATTGATATATGAGGTCCTGAGAGACTTTTAAGTGTGTCATGAGAAGAGCAACTGATTTAGATGTGCTCTTGGTATCTAAATTTGCTTGCATAGGCATTTTCAACTGTTGCAATATTTAGGAACGACCTTTAACATTTCTCTATGTGTAATACAAAGAAAAGAAATGGAAAAGAGGAAAAAAAGAGCTGGTTTTC
Source organism: Cyclura pinguis (assembly GCA_030412105.1). Lineage (NCBI taxonomy): Eukaryota > Metazoa > Chordata > Lepidosauria > Squamata > Iguanidae > Cyclura > Cyclura pinguis. The sequence goes on along the minus strand of CM059601.1, from coordinate 87,199,117 downwards.
AATTGTTTGAGATGGTCCTATATTTTATTGTACATCTCTTCATTGTGTCCTTGCCACTTGAGGTAACCACTGAGGTACTTTCTTAGTGGTAGTGCTCCTATTTGTGGAATTCTTCCCTCTGAGAGGCTCACTTAGCCCCAAATTTGTTGTTCTTCCTATGCTTGGCAAATATGTTCAATGTATTTCAATATATTTTTTATTCTTTTCTTAAAACAAAAACCAAAATAGGTCATTATTTGATATTTCACTGTGCGCACCTTAAAATCTTCTTTGGAAGTCCTGCTCTGAACCAGGTAAGGTAAGGAAAATGGCAGGACTTTTCAGTGGTAGTACTGATAGTCTTGATACCAAGAAAATATCTTTTTATTAATTCAAGATGTTTCAACAATTTCTGGGCAGTACTGAATGGTGTTATTCTGGCAGTCCAAATGGTACTGTGCTTTTGGACACCTGATTCTAGACTATGCATGACTTTGGGGAGTCTAGTGCAATTGCTGGTCTAGTGCAATTGCTGCTGATTTTTCGTTCACAAAAGGAGTCGGAGTTATGCTGCATTGTGGTCTCTAGCTGTTTCAATACCAAGTATTACAAAAGCAGAGAATTTGATTGATTGATAAAATTGGGATCCCAAGTGGGATCCACAAGTCATTAGGATACCTAGTATTACAGATAATTTGTTGCTTATGATTATTTCTTTGTACCATAAGTAAGGCATAAATGATTTATATTATGACTGTATTAAGCAGCAACTTCACTCAGTTTGCAGCATAACTCTAACTCCTTTTGTCTCATGTATACTTACAGGGTGTATATGGCCTTGCTATTTGGTGTGACCCATGATACAGGCTTCATTACTGTGCTGCTAGTAGCATTCTGATCTTTTAAAAAGCAACTGTCTCACTTACTATACTGTTCCATGCTTTCAGTGTTCCGTATTTCAGTGTTCCATGATTTTCTTTCTAATTTTTGTGGTTTCCTTTCCTGGTTATATTTATCCTTTCATAAGTAACTCTTTTTTAGAATTTACTTTTTTCTTTGTTATAGTTCCCACTTCTTCCATTTCTTCTATGTGATACCTCTCCGCTTCTTTTCCTCCCAGCTTCGCTTTTCTTGCTTCTCATGGAATTGTTATTTAACTGCTCCAAAAGTTGCTACAGTCATGGTTTATTTCTCTCTAGACCTTTTCACCTTCTTGCTGTCACTGAAACCTGGCTCCCTGTCCATGATGCTGCTACTTCAGCTGCCTTCTCCATTATAGGATTTTCCTTTTCTCATACAAGTCATGAGGGGAAGGGTAGGTGGGACTTCTATTATCTAGCTCATGCCAGGTTCAGCTTTTTTTTACTTTCCACCAACATAACTACTTCTCTTCTACATATTATGAGACTCTTTTTGCCTCTGCACCTGCAGATTGCAGCCATTTGCTGTCCACCTGGCTCCTTTTCAATTTTTTTTCTTTCATTTTGATTCTTGGCTGACTTTCATTCTCTCAGACAATATTAGTGTTCTTCTTATGGACCTTTTTAATATTCATGTGCATGATTCCAAATATCCTTCCATGTTAGATTTTCTTTCTTTATTTTCTTCTTTCAGGCTCAAGCTTTGTTCTGATTCACCTACACACTCACTTGGCCACTGTCTTGATCTTGTTCTTATTAAGAATTGTGCTATCTCTTGCTTTTCAGTTACTGAATTTTCTTTGATTGATCATCATCTTGTTTCTTTTGTGCTAGTTCATAATCTACCTAATAAGTACTCTGTTGTTTGGTCCTTTTGAGAGCTTCATTCTGTTAATTCTAAGGACTTTCCACAAGCATTGTTCTCATATGTCTTTGCTTAATTCAGTTGGTTCTTGGGCCCTTTCCGCATGTGGAGGGGGAAACGGGGGAAAACACGCTGAAACGGAGCTTACTGGCAGCCGGGTAAGTCCGTCGCCATGCGGAGCAGCACGAAGACGCTGCTCCGCAGTCCAAAATGGCAGCTTCTGGCTGGCGGAGGCTCTCCACCAACCGGAGAAGCTTGCCAACTGGAAGCCCGCCCCCGGTAGATCTGCAGGGATGCACTAGTGCGCGCCTGCAAATCTGCACCGGAACGCGGTGACGGAGCTGCATGGGGCTGCACGCTCCGTGCTTTTTAAAAACCTCTGAAAAGAGGTTTTTAAAAAACACGCAGCGCTGCCAGTTCCAGTCGCTTCAGAGTGGATTGAGGTGCAGAACTACGAAAAGTAGTCCACCCCAATCCACTCCATGGTGCAGACGACCTCCATCGGAGGTCACTCTGCACCGTTTTAATACCCCGGTGTGGAAAGGGTCTTGGATTCAGCTGTTTTTTTCACTCAACTCAGCTTTATTTTTAACTCCTGACAGTTTTCCACGTTATCAGTATATCCTCAGTCTTGACTTACTCCTTATATTCAGTGTCTTTGCTCCTGGTCTCATGCAGCTGAATATTTAAATACTAATTACTGTTGTCTCTCCCATTGTCCATTCTCCATATTATTGATTTGTCCTTTTCTACTGTCTCATTTTCTTCTGAATTTAAACATGCTGCTGCTTCAACAATTTTTAAGAAGTCTTCACTTGATCCATTTTCTCTTTCTAATTATTGCCCTATTTTCACTGGTGTCTTTCCTATCAACAGTTTCAAAACATGCTTTGGCTTTCTTTCTTGTACTTCTGTGAAGGATCCTTTTCAATCTGGATTTCACCCTTTGCATGCAATGGAGACATTCCCATCAAGATCACACATGATCACCTTCAGCCCAAGTCAAAGGCCTATATCAAATCCTTATTCTCCTTGATCTCACTGCAGCCTTTGACACAGTTGATCATTGTGATGTACAGGCTAGCTTCATGTTCAGAGAACAGGCTTAGCAGGTTGAAAAAGCTCTATTCAGAAACATAAAAGCAACAGCTTCACACTTTGACAGTTGCCAAGATTAAAAAACTATTTGGTTTACAGTGCCTTACAAGCTGTAACATTACAACTTTGCATGCACAAGTATTCTATTTGACAACTGGTTAAAACAACTCTTTTCCCAGACTTACATCCCACTTGCCAACAGCATGTCCATGAAGCTGTATATGTTTTCTCCTATTATCAAAACAACATTCCTTCATTCCCAACACAGTGTTTTCTCATTCAGTTCCATCATCCCCTTCCAGCCCTTTGTTGAAAGCACTACATGGCATGGCATTTTGTGGCATGAAACATCAAAGTAATGCATGGCATTACTTGGCGTTAAAATGCATGTCAAGGAAAGCAAAGCTGACCTGATATTGTTGGATTCACTTCATGACCTAGGATTTACTGATATCAGTGCTCAGCTGTTTCACACCTTATTTTTCAGGCTGGTAATGCAATGAGGTAGCTGCAGATCACGTATCTTCTTTTCCCCTTTGAGTTGGGATTCCACAGGGTTCTATTCTGGGCCCATTGTTGTTTTCTTTCCATAAACTATATTAAGTAATCTTATTTGTTTGTATGGTTTTAAATATCATCTTTATGCTAATGATACTCAGCCGTATTTCTCCACTCCGGAACTCCCTTCTGACATCAAATATCACATTACAGTATGGATGCTTCATTGTTACCTAAAACTTAACTCAGTGAAGACAGAACTACTTATTTTTCCTCCAAAACCTTCTTTACAATATACATTCTTCATCACTGATGATATCCTGTGAAGAAATCACATCGTCTTGGCTTTATTTTTGACTCTTCTTTGTCTTTTGTTCCTCAAACTGAGACTGTAGCAAAGTCATGTCACTTTTTTCTTTATAACATTGCCAGAATCAGACCTTTTCTTTCTGCCTCCTGTGCTAAGATCTTAGTTCATGCTTTGGTCATTTCTTGCCTTGATTATTATAATCTTTTGAATGGTCTTCCATTATCTTTACCTTAGTCCTCTGGTTTCCATTCAACATTCTGCTGCTAGGATTATGATTTTGGCCTGTGATTTTGATCACATTATCCCACTTTTGATATCTCTTTATTGGTTACCCATTCCTTCTAGAATTCAGTACAAGCTTCTTGTTTTAATGTTCAAAGCCCTACACAATCTAGTTCCCCCTGTCTTTCAACCCTTAATTCTTTCTACCAGCCTGCTTAAGATTTTTCTTCTAGGAACTCAAGGTTTCTCACCCAAGCAAGGGTTTCCCTTTCCTGAGTTCAGCTTCGTCCTTTTCAACTTCCTGTTCAAGACTTTTGGAATTGCTTCCTTGAACATTTGCAGACTGTTCCTTCCCTCACTATTTTTAAACCTGTTTAAATAATGTTCTTGTTTTCCAAAGATTTTGGAATTTTAGTTTAACATTGTTTCATAATCTTGTATATTTTGAGTATATGTATTTGTCAATTTGCTTTTTAGTATATTGTATTTTTTGTATTTTATCTGTATACTTCGTTTTACAATTGTATTGTGATTTTTTAAAAAAAAAATTTTAACAGTAATTATTTGAAGGCCTTGGAACTAAAACTGTAAATAATTATTTCGAATTGTAACTTTCTGGGCTCTGAGCAAAACCTGGGCCAAGATTCAGCATCATGGAGATATAGTGTAAAAATTTCTAAGACCCTTTCCACACTACACCATTATAGTGTTATTATTCCACTTTCAACATCCTATGGAATCCTGTGGTTTGCAATTTAGGGATGAGCATTTAGAATTCTCAGCCAGAGAGCTCTTTGGCCTCAGTGAACTACAAACCCCAAAATTCCACAGGATGTCGAAAGTGGAATAATAGCACTATAACAGTCTGGGCAGAAAGGCCCATAGGAGAAATTGTAGTATGTGTCTTCTCTCATTGCCCCCAGGTCTCACCTTTTAGCTGCTGCAGCCCCTACTTCATGGCCATTTAGCGGCCAATTGAGAATGAGGGGCATCAGAGAAGCATCTGGCTATATCCCTAAAGTGAGATGCAGAACAATGATATTAACTGCTGAGATCTTTGGAAGCCCTTGGATGATAATAATGATTTATTCATTTTTATTCTGCCTTTGTCCCTCTCCTGGGAAAGCTAAAACGAATGCAGTTAAAAATACTTACAAAGTCTTAAATAAAAACATACACAATGTTGTTATTAAAATGCTGTTAATTTAGCCACAGAACTAAAGCAAATCCTTTTTTTAAAAAAAAAAAAGGTGGAAAAATATGTTGAACAGCACACTATTAAAAGTGTTAGTAGTCAATTTCGGTCAGAACAGGAAAAAAAAGATCACTATCTGACTGAAGGGACAGCCAGGAGAAAGCCATTCTGGACTACTTAGGGAAGAAGTTCCAAAGTCTTGGAACAATTCCTGAGAAGGTCGTCTCCCTTATTACCACTAAATGTACTTGGAAAGGTGGTAGGATGGAGAAAAAGCCCCCCCCCCAAAAAAATTTGAGAGCCCAGGTAGGCTTATATTGGTGGATACAATCCCTTGTGATAGCCTGGATCTGAGCCATATTCACATACTGTAGAATACACCTGAAGCAAGTACAGGTTGTCAGAAATTCTTGGCTTGACTGTAGATGATAATTATCCTCTTTTTATCCCTTATCTTGTTACAGATACAAAGACATCAAAAAGTGTCCTCGTACTTGCTAAAAATACTGTGTAATCAACGATGTCTAGGTGAACCTGTTGCATAGGCATTCTGTATAATAAATATTTCCATTTGTATCCCTCCTCCCTTGCAGCTCCAATTAACTCTTTAACTTTCCTTCAGTGTAATTTCCAAAACTTTTTTTCGTCCATGAATATTAGGCTATTACCATTCCAATGCGAACCAGCATGTTATAGTGGTCATGTTACCCTGAAAATTGGGGGTATCTCGAGGACACCCAAACAGACTTCAATTTAAGGGAATTAACAGAGACACTCAAAGCTTGTGAGAGGTCAGGACAAGGGAACTTTAACCCTACGTCTAAGGGCTCAGAACCACGCAAGAGTCAGAGGAACAGTCTAAAGTAAATTTGTTAAAACTAACAAAGAAGATCACAGCACACATTAACAAATAATCCTACAATCACACAAGGGCTGCAGAAATGAAGTTGGAAATGAGAGACAGTTGGAGAGAGAGGGAATACGGACCTTAGTCTAGGCATCCTGGAAAGGAGAAGATTAGCGAAGGCTCGGTGTACAGCACCAAGGGGAGGCTGGATCCCAGGGCTGGAAGGCTGGAAGCAGCGGGGTTTCGCGGCGAGTCGGATATGCAAGTTGCGTTTAGCTCTCAGCAGCGTCTGAGAGGCTTAAGTGGGACACCTTGGTAGCAGCGAAACGGGCCCTTGTCCAGTCTGGGAGGCTCTCTGAAGAGGCTCAAAAAGTGAAGATTTTTATAGCCAATTTCTGTCCTCAGGCTGTGTATAGGCTAGCAAAGTGGTGTTAATGGGCGATGATTGCAGAATATAACGTTAGACAAATATCACGACCTCTCCTCGGTATTGTTTCTCCCCGGAAAGCCCAGGTACATGATAGGATTATCATTCCAAATTGCTAGACTTTGATTGTCTATCCTCGCAAAGTTCATCAGCGTGGCTTGGGGATGAGGCAACCTTTTTATTAATCAAGGAGAGAGTCTACTGTGGCTGCCTAGAGATACGTGACTGGGAACAATAGGTCGTTGTCTTTTAGCCTAAAGGTCATTGTCTACGTTTCCACACAGCAGCAAAGGCGTTGTTGGTCTTGAGAATTTAATTCAAAACCAATTTTTACTTGCAACAGACCTTTACTAGCCAATATCCAATATGGAGGAAGTCATGCCAATTTAGGGGCCCTCTCTTAGGGTTACTCTGGGGTGTAACAGTCTGAGCATTGGGTTAGGACTCTGTGAGACTAGGATTCAGATCCCACTTGGACATGAAAGTCTAATGGGTGACCTTATGCTCTAATTCAGTCTCGGTCTCTCAGCCTTTGAGGAAGGCAAAGGCAACCCCCTCCCCTTGAAGAAATCTTGCCAGGAAAACCCATGAGAAGTTCACCTTAGGGTCACTCTAACTCAGAAATGACTGGAAGGCACACAACAACAGCAACAGTAGTAACAACAACATTCTAATTTCTAGTGATGTTAGGACAGGCAACAGTTAAGTCCCTGTCTTCTTTGGGGAAAACAAACATAACAACCTATCACAGTGGACTATTGTTTAGTTCAGAACATTGCCAGTTGAGTCCAAACCCTCTTTCCAATACTGGCTTCCACAGAGATAGTCAAAACAGATGTGCAAAAGTGAACCCCTTTATCACATATCCTCCAGCATGAGCTTGACAATTCCAGCCTGAGTTTATATATATATATATACACATACTCGGATGTAAATGCTAGCTCTGTAGTTTTGTGGGTGTGCGCTTCTGATGTGCTTCTGAAGCTCATGATAAGCCAAAACTTTCTCCAATCTTCATCCAGAATTTTTATATTTAGAAGTCATCATTTTTCCAGAAAGACTTCGCACCAATTCTTTATATATTTCCAGGACTAACCTTTTATGTTACTGAGCAATTTAATACATTTTTCTTCATATACAATGAGAGTATCTCACTTTGTTTTAACTTGCACACAAAAGTCTCAGCTTGTCACCTTTGAAACCACAAAGATCACATGTTTTCAAGCTTAAGAGTAATCTTTTCCCTGTCATTGGATTGCCATTTTTGAATGCCTTTCACCTTGAAACCTTCCTGCAAATGGGAAATTTAGCACAATGAAAAGAGGCTGGGGTAGATCCTTTTCTTGTTACTATTCCAGTTGCACAAGGTGCAGGGCTAAGTACAGTAGCATGTAAAACTGGTGTCCTGACTAGAGTTATCAGTGGCGAACTGGTAAATTTTGAAGGGCAGGCATGCATCACAACAATTCACATATAAAAGAATCTAGTAAAGTAAGCAGAACCATTTGATCCATGTATGTTTATTATATATGTGCGCGCACACACATTTCCAAGAGCTTATTTTCTCAGTACCAGGAATAAAACTCTCTTTCTCAGACACAACAAATCAGTTTTATCCTCTCCTCAATCCCCTCAGTAACAATGAGGGTTGTAGTTAAGCTCAGAAGGAATATGGCAGTCTGAAGTGGATGACAGATAAGTTGGGTTTGACTCCACTATGCCACTGCATGTAAATGAGTATAAGATTATGTTCTTATCTAGTCCTCTCCCTCATTTTAGTCATTGTTAGCAAACTTTCTCATGATAAGCCTATTGCTCGGAATTTCTGGCATCTTATAAGCTTAGAAGCTTTGGAAAGTGTGAATAGCCACCACCACCACCTGTACTATCACTACCACTTCATCCTCTTCTCTCTCTCCCCTCCTCCTCTTCCTCCGCCCTCCTCCTCCCCCTTTTGCTATATATTGAATGAACATGATGGAACAAGTTGTTAGTGTCAATAAATCAAACAAAAACAAGTAAAAAGTCACCCAAAAGCACTGAAACAGAATGGTTTTCTAATCAGAAAATCAGCTGACTTATAAGCTAACTTGCGCTAATTTGTTATTGTCTGAAAAGTATATCACCACTGTTCTTAACTTATCACTGTTGCTGAGTAAGAGGGTGTGGGACAAAAAGAAGAGATAATTTAAAACACCGTATCACTGGGATCAACATTTCTATTGTACTCAGCTGTATTGCTCACATGAACTCTCTCTCACCATTGGTAATAAATTTTACATCTTCCTCTCAAACTTTTACCAAAGAAGAAGTTTGAAAATGCCCTATGAGCTTTCTTGTATGGAATTGCTTTTAATGCAAAAGACCAGATGCTCAGAAGGAATTTTAGCGTATAATATTTCAAATTAGGATTGAAGAAGAGCACCCAAGATGACAGAACTACCAAATTCAATATGCTGTTGGGCATGGCAGAAGGTGGAGAGGGCAGAAGGAAGTAAGTGGACTTTTCCCCCTAACCCCTTATGGGAAGGAGGAGGAGGCTTTGTCTGCAATAGATCCAAGGTCTTCCTTGCCCCTCTTACCTCACTCTAGTGTTACCCTGCTTGCTGGGGGTCCCTTAGGGGGGTTCTCAACATCTGTCAAAATTATCACTTGTGGGGAAAATTAGCTACGAACACTGCTGTAGCAATGCAAAGAGGGCAGGGTAATTAGGGATCTTGAGCCCAGGTTTTATGGAGTTGGATCACAGAGAATCAGGCTAACTGTTCAAATTTAAGGGTTTTATTGAAATAGAAGTTAAAATCCATACAATCACTCAGCTTCACTCACTCCCACAAGCATACAAGACTACAGAAATTTAGAAAGGGGTGAAAATTAAGAGAGAGAGAGAGAGAGACATAAGGGTTTTGGTGTAATACTATACCAATTCAGAAGTCTTTGGCTGGGAAAAGACAAATGAAAAGCCCGACTCAGCCTTGGGGGGGGGGGGCGCTGAGGGGAGTTTTCCAGCAGCATTGTTTGCGAGTCTGGGAGAGCTCCAAAATGAAGGAGAAAAAGGGGTCCTAGTTATAGACTGAACAGAACCAAAAAGCAATGTCCTGGGGACCAGATGGCTGCATTTTTATGAAGATAGATCTCAGCTTTGTCGTTCAAAGAAAATACAGCCAGGCATCCTTGTAGTTTCCTGCAAGATGAGTTTCTCATCCGGGGATGCATTCCTCCAAAGTGTAATGTTCCTGGCTGTTTGAAATGTTAATTTGATCCCAGAGACCTCTTGTCTCCTGTAAGCACTATTCTTGCTGATAATCCATTCCAATGGAATGTGTGAACCATTTACAAGATTCACCTAGGTTGCGTGACAGAAAACAGTGCTACCGTTTTGATCTATATCCATAGCTCTACTGCCTGCATGTCCTTCCAGTAGATCTCTATGGCTCACTATGTTTGATATAAAATAATTATGATCCTCAGGACATAGTATGCAGGTGGGGTAAGTGGAGTAAAACTAGAATGCTTTCTTTTTGCTACTGCAACCTTAACACCAGTGATGTAGCATCAAGGGTAGCAGAGATTTCTGACCCCAGTACAAGAGGATTGAAAGCTCTTTTCTATGTCTGGTTCAAGGTCCTGGCACTTATCTTTAAGGTCTTTAAACAACTTGGGGCCCACATGTTGGGGAAAGGAGGTCTTGCTCTACCTGTCTGCCCATTATTTAAGCCCAAGAGATGCTCTCCCACAACTGCCAGTGGTATACCATGTGACTTCAAGAAAAATAAATACCTCTTCTGTGGTGTCCTGCTTGTGGAGGTTTGGAGGTGCTAGCATTATATTTTTTTCTCAGTGCCCAGGTTTATTAAGTTGGTTGGTGTGAGCAACTGTTTTATGCATTTCTTCATGTTTATTACTGTAATCCGCATTATTTTATTGCTTTTGTATTGTATTAGGGTTTTTATTACTTTTAATATCCTCTATATCATAACATGAAGGGCAGTATAAACATATATTTTAATCAAATAAATAATTATACTGTCAGATCCCACATTTAACAGCTGGCAGGGAAAGACTGAAGAACATCAAACAAGATGTCATCAATGGTCTGCTTCATTACTGAAGCCTGTGTGTGAGTGAAAGGGAATGACAGAATTAAGTGATAAGTGTGCGTACTTTAGAGTATACTGAAGTGGGTAATTTGGGGGTGCTCTGGATTCCAATATCAGCCCCCCCATCCCTTTTTGGGCTCCAACCTGATGAATAAAATCATATGGCAGCAATTGGAAGTGGGAAATTGGGAAACAACCACTTTAAAGCAACCCAAAGAAAATAAGACAAGCAACCAGGCTAGGTTATTATTAAGATAACAGAAGGAGAACTGACATCTTGTAAAGCTGTTGGGTAGAACTGATAGCACAAGACTAGAAAATATAGCAATCTGCCGATGATGATGATGATGATGATGATGATGATGATGATGATGATGATAGGGGTATCTTGGGAAGGGAGGCAAAAAAGAAAAAACTCAAAATCTGCTGGAAGTTTTTCTTGAAGTTGATTTCCATGACAAGTCAAAGAAATCATTGGTACCTGCTTGCGAAATTACCTTAAAAGAGTTGCAGCAGAATAACTTGCACTATTTATTTATTAAAATATTTTTAGGATGCCTTTAAAATAGAGGCAAGAATTGTGTGGTGCTCTGGATGACACAGTTTTCAGCAGCCACTTTTAGGTGGTCTAAAAATTGTCTTTAAAATTTCAATTGCGGATAGAGTTGGAATGGAAAAGATAATTTTTAGACACCTTGTGTACTGGCAACTGTTTTTCAGCAACAGCTGGAATAGTCAAATGATTCTTACCTTGTTTTAGAGCTAAAAACAAAATCAAGGTGGTTTACAAAAGAAAACACCAAAAACAATAAGAAAATCTGTTGTGTAATTGTACTCATTCGAACTCATTTCTGCTCAGAAGGATGTAATAGTAGGCTCCTTAACATGGCTTCCTACAACTCTCACTGCCAGTCCTTTAGGACTTTTCCTATCCTCCTACTGCTTAATATTTTACAAACAGAAAATTCTATGAAGACTTTGAATTTCAGAGTTTTCGGTCCCATCGGTTTTTTCCCTCTTTATGATCACTAACTAAATCACACTTTAAAAAAAATGTCCCAGTTTCATTTCTTTACTTAGCACCTGGTCACAGGGAAAGAACAATTTCTCCAAATAAGAATTTGAAATTCCTACAATATGTGTGAGGGTGAATTCCTGTATTGACACAATTCATATGAAAAGTCAGTTCTGTAACTTCTCACACAGGAATTTTACATTACTATTCATCAAGATGCTTATTTCTTATTCTTATTAATACATAGTCATCCTACAATGGTGTCAAACTCTACCATTTTGTATCATCAAATGGTATCATATGTTGCCAATTTAAAATTAATGGGGAAAACTGTTTTGGAGAATTTGTGATCCACCAGATATTGTCAAACTGCAATTCCAACTATACCAGCTGTTAGCCAGATTGGTTGGGGCTGATGGGAGCTAGAGTTCAATGACACCTGGAGAACTACACCAATTCTTGGTGATGACATAATGGTTAACAGAATGTCCAGACTGACTTTGATGTATAATGTAAATCCAATTTCCCCATCCTTTCTTAACGAACAGACGCATACATACATACATACATACATACATACATATATAATATGCTCTTAGTTAATATTGAAAACCAATAATGGAACAAGCTCTTCAAACCTGCAGCTACTCTGGTCTATAAATGCATCTTTTATTTTCACCGCATATGGCTAGACTACATTATGCAATCAAAAATGTGTGAAAGGTAAGGACTTAAAGGTTTTCACACTTTGGTTTAAAAATAAAACTTCCTATCTCTAACTTTCTTAGATGTTCATCATTGCACAATTTGTTCAGGCTAATTCCATATATACACATAGAGACAGAGAAAAATATCTACTATATAAAAGTCAAAGCTTGTAAGTGATCTTGTCTCTCTGCGTCAGTCAGGAACAGACCTCATACGATTGGCTGTGTGAGGCAAGAAGACCTCATATGATTGGCTGGCTGTGAAGATTCTATGGAATCCTGGGGTTGGCAGTTCAGGGAGGGGCCTTTAGAATTCTCAGCCAGAGAGCTCTGAATAGGCCGATTGCTGTGGAGATGAGGCCTAGCAGCAAGTCCCCTCACAAACCCAACCTCTGTATGTTAACACCTCTGAATACAGACTGGATTGGGGAATATGGGCAAAAATTAAAGGTACTGAACAGTTTGGGGAATTAGAAATACAGGATCGCAAATCTGTGTATTTCAACTGCATCTAACTCCTAAGGTAAGGTAAGGTAAGTTCTAATGTATTTCTAACAAGTGTTACCTATGAGAAAATAAGATCCCAGGCAACGCCGGGTAAATACGCTATGGAGACAAGGCCCATCAGAAAAAAGAAGGGCAGTGTATTCCCTCAGAAACCAAACTTCTGTTATGTTAACAACTCTGAATACAGATTGGATTGGGGAATATGAGGATAATTTGCAGGTACTGGAATAGACCGGTTGCTATGGAGATGAGGCCTAGCAGAAAGGAGGAAGACAAAACTGTGTATGTAAATAGCTCTGAATACAGATTACATTGAGAAATACGGGGAAAAGTTACAGATATTGGAGAAGACAATTTGCTGAGTTCGTAAGAGGAAAATAAAATCCTGGGCAGCACCAGGTGAGTATGTTAGTTGTATGTGAAAAGAGAGAAAAGAGAGAACGAGATAATGTTGGATTTTGATGAAGGATATCAACTTTCCAAAAATAAATAAATGAATGAATGAATGTATGAATAAATAAATAACTGAACAAAATTATCTTGAATCACAGAACGGAGATTGATAAGCATTTGTGTTTCTACCACATGCATTTACTTATGTCAGATGGGTAATAACAAGCTAACAGATGTATTCAGATATAAAATCTGGTTTTAAAATATATGGTTTGCATTGCTAGTCATCTGCCTGAGTTTGCTGAAATTCCAGTCTGCACCTGCTGCAACTGAAATACTGCCATATTCTTTTGGTGAGGTTCTTGTCATGTTCAGTCAATGTACACTAAGACATGTTTACATAATTATACTTGTAATAGTTTTACTTCTGCCTATTCTATCTAAACTCACATTAAAATAGAAAACTTGCTTTATATAACTATTGGTTTACTATCATTCTAATGCCATTGTGATCTTACTGGGCTACATGAGGATCCCTATTCATCAGAGCAAAATATGAAGAACTCGTTCATCATATGTACAGCTTGGCAAAGTCACTTCTTAAATTACTCTGCCTAGAACCATCTTTCTAGTATGAAATAAAGCAGTAATGAGGAAACAGTTCATTCAAGGAAAAAAAACCAGAGTTATAATTGTATCAGTGGTCTCTTCGTTTGACAATTTGGAGATTCTACTTGGATGCAAACATGATGCACATCCCATGTTTTCATTATGCAGTGCAGAAAATCAGTATGCAGCCAATCTATTTATGTTTAATTTCTTTTATTATTGGTGCTGTGTCATTTCAAAGCCAATGAATAAGCTGCATGGAAGACTTTAATGATAGAAAGGTTATATATAGATGGAAACTACTTCTATAGAGTTATCTGCTAAAGTTTTTAATTTATTAAAATATTTATATCCCTGTATCATGGGCTGTCAATATTGTATACAATAAAATCACTGTTGCAAATTTACAACAATAAAAATAATTTAAACAGAATAAAAGCTACTAAATTATTTGATAGGTTGAAAACAAGACAGTTTAAAGCCTGCTATTATAAATTATCAGAGATTAAAACCATGAGCAAATCTGCATAGAATCAGGCCCAAATGAGTGAATGAATGAATGAATATGTTTTTACTTAGTGCTGGCATGACACTAGCATTGATGCCATGTAGCAATGGAAAAAATATCTGAAAATATCTGCAAAATGGCTGGAAAACACATTCTTGAGTGTTGAGAAACCGCAATGAGAAGAATCCTGGACTGATGGAAATCAGTTCAGAAATCATTCTGCACAAAATATGTATATGGTTATTTTGTGCAGAAAACAGCAGTTCTTGTACAGATAATAATATTTAGAAAATGCTGTTTCCTGCACAGAAAATGTTGTAATTCTGGATTTAGTCTGTAGTGATTTGAATAGAAAACAGCATTTTATGTGCCAGTAACAGCAGGAATTGATGTTTCCTGCAGAGAAACTGAGAAAACAACCACATGCAGATTTTGCACAGTAGTCCTGAGTTGCAAATAGGCTTCCAAAACTGCATTGTTTTCAAAGACTTTCTCAAAGAGTGATGAAAATAGGTAAAAGCACTAATTGCTTCTTTTGAGAAGAAACTTAGTGAAGAATTGCATTTCTACTGCCATTTGAGCCTCTAAGGGGAAGGCATTCCATATCATGGATGTCATAAGAAAGAAGTTGTTTTCCAACATTTTCTTTCAGTGCATTGCCCTCACTGATGGAGGCAGAGCTCAATCCTTAGGCAGGTGTATATTTGGACAGGAGGTTCTTCATGTGCCAGTTGAGGCCCTGGTTAAGTCAGTCATATATCCTTAACTATATTATATGAAACGTGGCAGTACAGACTGTGATGGATCAGTGAACTGGAAGAAAGGTCTTAAAATGGCTCCTTGGCTTTCTATTGCAGAATGAGGTTCTGTGAAACTGCCCTACATCAGCAGATGCTTTCTGGTGCTTATCAAATTGTGATGTGATGTCTAGAAGACTAATGGGTTTTTCTGTCTACTTTAGAATGAACTTTCATAGGAATGAGCAACAGCAAATCTGTCAAATCAGCACTGTGGGATGCAAGCCCCTACTTGTCAAACATCATGTCACATCAAACCAGTTCATCTCTAAAGTGCCATGGCAACTTTTATCTTTTTACTACTAAAACCTAACATAGATACTTATCTGGAATGTGGTTTTCTTTAAATAGCCAGGAACAGCATTATGTTTCAAAGGCATTTTGGACAAGAAAGATGGATACAGTAAGTATTCTGGCCTCATATGTAAAATTATGACTACTGTTACAGCATACTTCTATAGAGGTCTACAACTACATAATTCCTATTGAGTCCCATGAGACTTACATCTACCTAATTAATGTATGAATGCAGCTGGGATGTGTTAATTTCACTACAACTTTACATACAACCATGGGATGAGGTTGTGTCATGTTCTTTTAAGGATACCTTGCACAAGCCATACAGCTAATGTCCAGAAATCATGGGCTTCTAATATTTATTTCATTTCACTCCTATGCCACCTAACAGGTTGGAGTTTGCGACCAACCATGTGTTGTTTGTCTGCAGTTCTCACCAGCATAGCCAGCATAGTCAATGGCGAGACATGCTGGGAGCAATACTCTCCAAGTGCTTCCCAAAATATGACAGTTTTCAGCTCATAACACCCAGATATAGTCCAAGGAGAACACTATTGCCCTGAAATTCTTCCTCTGTTCATAATTTAAACTGAAACCATTAAAGTTTATGTGCCAGTTTTGTGTACGTGGAGTCTGTCTCCATTACATTATGTGCTCAAAGGCAACTATTACTGGCAAATTCAAAGGAGATTATTATTTTAACTCTTATTCATGATGAAACTGTGGCTCATTAACTGGAACTAAAAATGGGATTGCAGTTTGCAGCACATTACCTTGGCTCCAGTTCTCAGCTATCAGTGGGCTCAGAAAGTGTCTATTTTAAAAAAATATGTCTAGTACACTTCAGGGCATAAATTCCCCATGTGCTGCCCAGTCATCAAAGGAGGGGGTAGGTTGGACTGTTGGCCCATGAGAGTGGCCAACTGGATGCTGTCCTAATTAAGCAAGAATGTCACACAGGGAAGATCAGGCACAAGCTCAGCATGGGAAAGGAAAGGAATAGAAAGCTCTCTCTCTCATTCTTAGGAAATATTGCTTGTTTATTTCATGGTCTCTTTATGCTTGTTTTATTTATCCCCAGTGTGGAGAAGTAGATTGGGTTTAGATACTGAACAAATGATCCTCACCCATAGGTCTCTTAATTAATTACGTATGTACTTATTTATTTAATACTCCATCTTTCTCCTGTCACAAGACAGGACCCAAAGTGGTTTACATTTGCCTTCCTTCTCGTGCAAGCTACATTTTCCAAAGAAGCATTGTAAGAGTATGCATGCATACCCATACACAAAGAATTATTAAACAAGCCACAATTGTCTCTTACAGAACTATGGGCTCAGCACCACTTGTTGACTGGATCCAAAAGAGAACTGTACAGTTTTTACTCATGACTAATTATCTCACGAAGCTGGTGGGTATGCTCCACATGATGGTCATGACAACAAAAGGAAAATTGTTTGTTTGAAATTTCAGGTACAAAATGACAACTCAGTCCATTTCCTACAACTAGAACAGTGCCACATTCTGTAATAGAAAAGGCTGTTACTCAGCCATTTTATTTTTCTTCAGCTGTCTATTTCCAACAATACATCAAACAAATTATGAAATTTGCTTTTACTTAAAAAAAAAAAGGTTTGTAAGAGTAATTGACTGAAGGAAGCCCAAGCACAGTGAGTTACTTCATCATTATTTTTTTCTTCATTATTTTGTTTTTGAATAGCATGGTGAGATAGCTCAGCTGAGGCATTATGACAATCAATACTAATCACATAATGTTTCTACATGCTGTGCACACACTCATCAGAGAAGGCCTCATCTTCTATTTTAAAAAGTCCTAATGATATACAGTGGGGGGGGGGGGGTATTCTTATTCTGACCTTGCAACAATGCAGCATTATTGGATTCAGGGAACAAGACATGATCAGAGCTGGGGCCATGATTCAGCCCAAATTAAGCCTAGTTAAGTCCCATTGGTGTCAGTGAAGCATTCAACCATATGCTTTCCCCTTGCACTGAGAATCAGAAGTGTTACATTGGAGCTGGATCAGGCACAATGTTTGGCAAAGAAGATACTAGATATTTTGCTCTCTTATTTCTAAGTAAAAATATTTTGGTAAAGAATTTTGGAAGCACATGAAATTCTCGATAGTGGAATCCCCAATTCTTTTTCTTTTACAAAACTTTCCTCACCTTACCTTCTTCCAGTGCTAGGGTGTGGGGATCGCGCGAGCAGCCTCCCGAGAGGCTCTCACATCCAGGGTCCTTCGGCTCTGCATGAGCTGCCTGCTTGCACGAGAGCCCCACCTCTTCTTTCTGCAGCGCAGCCTGGGAGTTTTCCAGGCTGCACTGGGGCAGGAAGTGCGACCGGCATGGCTCCGGAGGCTCCGCACACCAGGTGAGTGCGTGTGGGGCCCAGGAGCAATGCACAATCGCGCACCATTTTCGGCTTCTAGCCGAAAAATGAAAAGGTGCACAATCAGCACCTGCCCTACCCTGGTGTGTTGCATGAGTGTGAGTGTGTCGTACAGATTGCTCTTCACAATCGTGCAATGCTTCAGGTGCCCTTTCGCATGGAAAATGCCGTGTGAAAAGGGCCCAAGATTTCTACAGTAATGACCACTGCAGAGCTTAGAAAGCTATCTTGAAATCAATTAGTTACAATTTCAATTCCGGGCATTCTACTCAATCATTAGTGATTGCCAAGGGTACCTTGCACTGTGAGTAGGCAGGTATTTCATCCCTAAATTTTGGCTTTCATCTTCACTCTGCATGAGCTACAGGTTAATGTGACAGTGGGAAAGTTTTAAAAGCTTTGGTTATTCAAAGGGTAAGTAAAATTCTTTATGTCTGGCTCAGGTTTGGGATGTTGTTTTAAAAGGAACTAGTTATAGTTACCATTTCATACCCTCTATTTGCTCTGTTACCATTATATTACAATTTGTTTTATAAAGTAATTCTTTTCTTTCTTGTTATTCAAAAGTAAAGAAAAGAGTTACTTTCAGGAAATCTTAGAATGCTGCCTACTACTGGCCTGTGATACAAAACATATTTAAGAAGAGAGGCTACACAGACCTTATAACAGTAACTAAAACACAGGTCCAGAAGTAAGGTTATCCCTCATAGCATTTCAGTAATTTAACTTAGCTACATCTTAATAATGAAAAAAAAAAAAGATTCCTGGTAACTTATTGTTTAAATTAGTTATTTCCAACCTCTGATTGTCAGGCAGAGTGATGCAGCCACCTAAAGAAAAGATGGTGTGGAAAGTACAGTGGTTGAAACCCTGGTTGTCTCCCTGTATTGGAGCAGAGTGCTGTGTGATCCAGGCAGCCTGACCCGCTTCTCCTAACTAGACTGCTGTCTTCAGTTAAGATGGAGGGTGTTATCCCTTCCCTAGTGTTGCAACTGCATTCAGCTTTCATTCAGCATCGCTTTATCCTTTGCCTCTGGCAGAAAACCATCTTGGTTTGATTTTGGACTACTATGTAAATCAGACTAGTATGGTGGAAATAGATACTTCCTTAATGCTTTCTTCACTAATTCATTTTGTAACAAAAATTATACCCTCATTCACATAATAGAAACTGTAAAATAATTCAGTTGGGAAGAGAGTTTCCGTGGAATCTTCCTCTCAGGATCAAGGGCTAGAATTGCATTTGCAGTTACTGTATTTGCTGGCATAGAAGACTCACTTCCCCCCCCCAAAAAAAATGCTGTTTGAAAATAGGGTGCATCTTATATGCCGGTGTGTCTTATATGCCAGCAAATAGTACTTTCTGGTGTATAAATGGGGTGTGTCTTATATGGCAGTGCATCTTATACGCCAGCAAATATGGTACTCTAATAGTTTTGCAGAAAAGCCAAGCCAAAACATCTTTTAATTCAAGATCTTGCTTCACAGCAGTATCATCTACATAATAGGCTATAGAAGTCAACCCCGATCATCCAACTTCCTGCTGGCATTACAGGCAGTTACTTCTTATACTGGCTGTAGCTGTCAGAAAGTAGAAATCGTTTAAAATGGAGGAGGAGAGATAACAAGTAAGAACACAAGCATGTTGAAAGCACCCTGATACAATCCTGAAGCATGCATCTGTAGAAATGTAGTTATTATTTTAAGATAGAACACAAGCAGTGTTTGTCCTATAGCTTTTGTTGTTCACTTCCTTTCCTAGGGCTGAAATGACTGTAGTTGACAATCTACCAGTAGGTGGCACTGCTAGGACTGAAGAATCAATAAATCAATCGCAGCCTGAAGGGATTGCTGGGGTTACACTCTATATAGTTATTGACTGCTCTAAAATGAATTGTTAGCTGTAAAACATTAATAAAGATTTAGATATGAGATTCCAGGAGGAGCTTGTGCTACCTTCATTAACACAGCCAGGAGAAAAAAGAAATCAAGAAAAGCAAAGTGTCAACTATCTGACAGGTTTTTTCTAAGATTACAAGAAACAGTTGAGGGCATTTTCATATGGTCAATATATTACTTACAGTAATTCTGCAGCGGTTTTCATGCTCTGTGTAGTACTAAACAGGTGGTAATTTTCCAGCTCCATGGTGACTTCCACCAATGTGTACCATTAATTAATTATTTTGCCTCAGTTTTCAAAGAAGTAGAAGTGTTAGTCTCTTGCAGTATAAAAGGAAGAAGGGAGGGAAAGAAGGGATGTGGCAGTACCTTTAAGACAAACTGGTTTTTATTTTAGCATGAGCTTTCATGAATACAAACTCACCTCTCCATACTGCATCTTAAGTGGCTTTATATTCACAAAAACTCATGCTGAAATAAAAATCAGTCCTAAAGGTTCTGCTACATTCCTTTTTCCCCTCTCCTTTTTTTTTCTCCTTTTTAAAATCTTGCTTCACATTCACTCTAATGCATCTTGGGAAGTACGTTACAATGGTATTATTTGGTTCAGAGCCCATTCAGTGATTTGAATCTGGGCCAAATTCAGTTTAGATCCATTCAGATCTGATCGAACCTGAGGCTCTTTCTAACTATGCAATTATAGCACATTGATTCCACTTGAACTGCTATAGCAACACCCTATGGAATCCTGAGTTTTACACTACAGTGAAGGTTATAGTGAGCTCTTGATGTCCACTAAGATATGATTCCAGGACCCCCATGGATACCAAAATGTCTGGATGCTCAAGTTTCATTATGTACAATGGTGTGGTAAAATGGCATCTCTTCTATAAAAGGGCAAAATCTAAGTTTGCTTTTTGGAATATATATTCCAGCTGTGGGTGGCCAAATCCATGGATACAGAATATGTTGATATAGAGAACTGACTGTGGCCCTTTTCACATGTCGGGGGGGGAACGGGCGAAAATGCCCAAAAACAGAGCTTACCTCCAGCCGGGTAAGTCCATCGCCGCTTGGAGCAGCGAGAGCTCGCTGCTCCACACTCCTTCAGCGTCGCAGATGGCAGCTTCCAGTTGGCGGAGGCTCTTCACCAACTGGAGAAGCTCGCCAGCCGGAAGCCCACCCCCAGCAGATCTGCAGGCACGCAGATCCACTTTAGACCTGGGCGGCGGAGTGGCACGCAGCCTGGCTAGTTCCCGCCACTCCTGAGTGGATTCTGGTGTGAAACTACGAAAAGTAGTCCACGCCAGTCCACTCTACGGTGTAGATGACCTCCGTGAGAGGTCGCTCTACACCGTTCCCCCCCCCCACACATGTGAAAAGGGCCTGTATTTAGAATTTTCAGCCAAAGAGCTCTACTGCCTCTGCAAATTACAGAACAAAAATTCCACAGGGTATAGCCATGGTGGAATCAGAATTCTATAATTGTGTAGTATGAAACAGCCCATGATCTGGACTTGACTCCAAATCAAGACTAAGAAATATGAATCGTTAGCACTCCTATTGAACTGCAGTGTAAAGTCCTAGGATAAATACTCTTTGTTTGTTCATTTCAAACACATCCATCCATATTCATCAAATCTGAAGACATAGTAGGTGCCGAAGAGGGGATTAGCCCTGCCAAATTTCAAATAAGATTACAAGGAGCTTCATCCCCTGGAACTTATGAAGCTTAAGTTTACCTTTGCTTTTGAAGTTTTGAGGCATTAATGTTGGCCATTCATGCTATTTTTACCCTGGCACTATCATCGTAGTATCACAGCAAAGTAGGGGTGACAAAAGCAAGGCTCATGGGGCAAATGCCATGGTTATCTTGAGTACTGCAGAGCCTGATATTTTGTGAGAACCACCTCCTACCCCCAAATATGGCCTAGGTAGGATGGGGTTAATTTCTGTATGTTTTTGGGTCAGCCTGGGCCAATTAAAAGTGCAAGAGAGACTTTTTTGCAAGCAGGAAGTAGGCTAGATGTTGTTTTCAGTGTCACTTTCTGTTAGGAAAAAGAGGCTGTTCTGGGCTCAAAAATGGTTCAAGTCAGGCCAAAAACATGAAGAACCCTTGACAGTGGCCCACCTATGATCTAGAGAATGTACCTTCCTTCTTGCAGGGCCCAGAACAATTCAGAGAGGGGAAGGGAGATCCCATTTCTACACTACAGTGTTATAGAGCTATTATTCCACTTTCAACATACTGTGGCATTCTGGGGTTTGTAGTTTACTGAGGCCAAAGTGCTCTCTGGGTGAGAATTCTAAATACCCTTCCCTAAACTGCAAACCGCAGGATTTCATAGGATGTTGAAAGTGGAATATTAGCACTATAATAATGTAGCGTGGAAATGGCCCAACTAGAGAATGAAAGAGAGAATTCCTGCTGCCTGTTACTATGGGAAGCACTGGGGTCAAGAGAGGCAAACCCATGAGAAAGAAAAAGTGTAGAGCTGAGATGTGTAGGATAGAGAAAGATGCAGGGGAGGAAATAAGGGCATTCTAATCTGTGCAAAACTGGTACTTACTATATATCTATGGGAATATATGCCGTATATTGAAGAAATAGTATGGGTTTATTGGATTCACTTGCTGGTGAATGTTGGTATTTCACTTCCATTTGCTATAAATATAACGTGTGATAGTGTAGTTAATGTTTCAACTTTTCATTGTGCCTCATTTGTGCCTCTGAGATCATTAATTTTAGCCTCATAGAATCTCCCCTGCCCCCAGAATGAAGCCCAGTTAGCATTTTTGTAATTCAGAATGTGTACCACTCACATGACAGTATTTCTATCTGAAGTACTCACAGCACAGTGCAATAGCTAGTCATAGCTGGTGCTTTATTTCGTAACAAGTTCATTGTTGGTCAAAAAAAAAAAAAAAAAAGAGAAAAGATCAAGCTGGAATGTAAGCCCTGCAATTACTGATAATGTAGTTTGAAATAAACTCAAAGCTGCTGGTGTATCAGTGTCGATGTTTAAAATATTTGTGTGGTGAGACATAGGCCATTTCCACACTAGATCGTTATACACATCTTTATATGTGTTCCACACTAGATTGTTATATTGCAATATAACTATGGAATCCTATGGAATCCTGGAGTTTACAGTTTAGGGAGAGGCCTCAAAGGCTCCTCTCTAAACTGCAAATTCCAGGATTCCATGGGATGTTGAAAGTGGAAAAATAGCAATATAACGATCTAGTGCGGAAATGGCCGTAGCGTTGAAAGGGAGGAATGCAACTGAACAGT
Organism: Cyclura pinguis; assembly: GCA_030412105.1. Classification (NCBI taxonomy): domain Eukaryota; kingdom Metazoa; phylum Chordata; class Lepidosauria; order Squamata; family Iguanidae; genus Cyclura; species Cyclura pinguis. Next base: position 87,176,216 of record CM059601.1, on the reverse strand, counting down.
AATGATCTTTCCTTTGGCTTGCCATTTCTAAGTCTGTGAGCCTACTAATACTTGCTTAGCTGCTTGAATGCAAGTGTTAACAATTAAAATGGCAATGGAATAAAAATGAGGTTTTGAAAATCTTTTGATCTAATGCGCAACATGAAAAAACCTCTAATGCTTTATGTTTGAAAATCACTCCTCCAGTGGAAATGTGAGGAGGAAGGCAGAGAACTAGCATGTTCACAGCTTGTTTGTGACTACAAAGCAGGAAGATCAAACACCTTATCTACATTGGGATTTTCTCCTACACTTTTCCTCACTGTCTTTTTGCCATTTGAGCTTGATGTAATATTGTCCATAGAAAAAGGACGTTAAGAAGTAGAAATTCGTAGGATAATGCTTCATACATAATTTTGGAAAGATAGATTCCTGGTTTTTCTTTTTTCACCAGAGTATCCCAGAAAACTGAACTTTGTCCCTTAGGGGGAGATTTTAAATTTGATGCCTTTTGCCTATGATAATATACACACAAGACTAATATTTGTGTGTGCACATCTGTTTTCAAGTTACCTGTTGACTTATGGTAACTCCATTAATATTTCATAGGGATTTTTCATGCAAAGAAATACTCAGGGGTGGCTTTGCGAATTACTTCATCTGAAATATAGCCAACATCACCTGGTATTTGTTAGTGGTCTCCCATCCAAGTACTAACAAGGGTCAACCTTTCTTAGCTTCCAAGACAGACAGGAAGGTAGTTAGGGTTTTTTTATATATATATAACTTTGCCGAAACATCTATGTAGATTTGTTCATCCTCTGTCTGGCATAGAGATGTAAAGAATATGCAGAGATTTTCTTGTTCTTGATGAGAAAGAGTGTCTTCACCCCATGAAGAAAATGATCAATTACCATGTTTTTTTTTTATTTTAAGACTGTTTTGCATTATTGTTATTATTATTGTTCCAAAAATCCTTGTTCTAAATAAAAAAAACACATCTAGAAAACAGACTTTTGCCAAAACACTTTTTTTTTTCATAAAAATTTTGGATTATGTACAAACCATTTTTTTCACTCACAAAGAAGACCAATTTTGTGAGTGCAAATCATGTTTTTCTACACAAAATGTCTCAAGATGTAAAAGATGAACAAAAACTCTTTTAGTCTTACCCAGAGGGAAGACAGCTTTTGTAATAATTCATTATTGCATACAAAAATGAAACTAATGGAGATTTGTATCTCTGATCTGCAGCAGGTCTCCTCAGTGACAAATTATCTTCCTTCATTCTGCTGTTAATGAAGAGCAAAAGTACTCCAATATTATTTTCTTTAGTGGGTCTTTTTACATATAAATAACCTAAGGAAGTACAGTCTTGTTTCATGAGTGATTCTTTTCTGCTTGGCCAAGAGTATGGAAAATGGTCAAGATATACTGAGTTGTATATTTTCTGCTTTCACAGACAGAACATATTATGCCAAGAGAATGGAAAAGAGGTGATTATGTTCTGCCCCAGCACTCTTCTGAAAATACTATAAAATCTGCTTCCAAGGGTGAGGGAAACCTTTGGAGCAGGATTGGTGTGATGATAGGACTGCAAGGAGGAAGGAGAGAAGGGTAAAGTGCCATTATACAAGGAGAGCTACTCATACAACATTGACTTTTTCTCACTGGTTTAATAAAATATGAGCATAGTTTGTCACTGATACAACAGTATTCTCTCTTTTACAGCTATCACACTTAGAGTCAGAATGCAAGTATTACTGCACAGCACGATTAAAATAACAGCCTAAAGTTTACTTAACAGCACAGAATGGGCAGATTGTGGATCTAGAGAAGACACAGTGAATCATCATCCCAATAGATTTTTCAGAAGTGCATTGAGTGACTGCTGGGTTATTTTCTGTTCACATGGGAAATCCGTTCTGTTTCAAGCGATAGAAAATACCTCATGCCCACAATAATGGTTATGGGTGTAGAATGTAGTACTCCACAATTTCCAGACAAACAGAGACAGAAAACTCATATTCATGTGAGCTGGAACATTTGTTCTGAGCTGCTGTCAGATCTTCACTTCTGGGGGAGGGAAGGCAAACAGCATAATTTATGTGTCCTGAAAATGCTGCTGCTGTTGTTCTTAACTGGAAACAACAACAAAATAAAATTTGTTGTGAACCATAAGTAAAAAAAGAAAGTGGTTGTAAACCCCAAGGGAATACAGCTGTTCTTATTAATTTGCCTAAAGACCTAGTGTTAATGGTATCATGAGACAATTTTCTGCCCCAATAAGAAAAATAGTCTATGTACATTCATCTTTGACATTTGGCTAAAAAAACCACCTTAAACTGAACCAAACCATTGTTATATCAAATTCAGTATTGTTTTATTTGAATGTCTGCATCTCTCTTAGAATCCTAGAAGTGTTGTTGTTGTTGTTGTTGTTGTTGTGTGCCTTCAAGTTGTTTTCCAACTTATGGAGATACTAAGGTGAACCTATTACGGGATTTTCTGGGACTGAGAGTGTGTGATGCACCCAGAGTCACCCAATGAGTTTCCCATGGCCAAGCAGGGACTCAAACCTTGTTCTCCACGGTCATAACCTGACACTTGAACCGCTGTGCTACTATGGCTCTCGTTAGAGGTGTTGCTCAGCAGTATTGGAAATCCTCTTAAATCAGGCTTGGAAAAGGCATATAATTGTACTGGAGATTTGTTTTGACAAACCAACCATTATAAAAAAAATCAGAAATTTATTACATTCATGAAGGATCATTTAGCCCTTTCTCTGACTGCTAATTTTTGATGAGTATTTTTTTAAAAGAACAACATTTAGGCCCTTTCCGCAACTTACCTGCGTCCGGTGCAGTCACGCGGGGATCACGCAAGCAGCCTCTTCCATGAGGCTCTGGCGTCCCCGCTGCTTCTGTTCCACAGGAGCTGCTGGCTGGCCAGCAGGCAGCGTGAGGGCTCCACCTCTTCCTTTCTCAGCGGAGCCGGGTATTTTCCCAGGCTGTGCTGGAGGAGGAAGCGCGAGGGCTGCGGCTCCAGAGCTCCGCACGGATGGTAAATACGTGTGGGGCCCCGGAGTGATGCGCGATTGTGCACTATTTTGGGCTAAAAGCCAAAAATGATATAGTGCACAATCAGCACCTGCCAGCCCTGGCAGCATCACGTGATTGTGAGGACATTGTCTGAAATGCTCCTCGCTATGATGTGATGCTCCTGAGGCCCTTTTGCATGAGAAATGCCATGCGAAAAGGGCCTTAGACAGAAATTATCACCCCTTTGAGTAATATTGAATGACTGTAGGACCCTAGTCTTGACCAGGGTGAATTCTTAGGCACAGTTTTGTTTGAAAAATGTGTCAGCGAGCATACTAATACCTTTCAAAAATAAGTATTTAAATGATATTAGACTATTATAAGAGTCAATTTGATTTTTTTTATATGTTAACAGTTATATTTATTCTAATGGAAATGTCCTTCAAATCCTTAATCCATTCAGTTTCGGAGTGATAAATGGGCAAACTTTATTCATTGCAACATGAAATAGATGATGTAAAGTTGTTGTTGTGTTCACTTTGAATGAGAGTAATTTTGTCATAGTTTCTTGGGAAGAATTATTGAGAAGAAGTTTCACATTGCCTTCCCATTCAGCTGAGAGAATATGACTTGCTCAAAGTCACAGAGTAGGTTTCCAAAGCTGAACAGGGATTTGAACCCTGGGCCATTTCTGCACTAGACTGTTATAGTGCTATTATTCCACTTTCAACATCCTATGGAATCCTGGGGTTTGCAGTTTAGGGAGGGGCCGCCTGGCCCCTCCCTAAACTGCAAACCCCAGGATTCCATAGGATGTCGAAAGTGGAATAATAGCACTATAACAGTCTAGTGCAGAAATGGCCCTAATCTCCTGAACTCATAGTGCAGCACTCAGATTGCTATACCATATTGGCTCTAATGACACCCACACATGCGCGCGCGCAGACACACACACATATATATACATGCATACATACATACAGGAAAGGTTTGTGGGGTTTTTTTGGAGAGGGGAGAGTTGCCTTTCACATGAAAGTAAAATGAGAATGATTCTTCCAGTCTTTGCATGGAAGAAATTTTCTCTTGCAAAATTTCTCTTTTCCCTTTGTTAACGAAAGTACACATACACAGCAAGTGCAGAAGAACCTGGTGACTGATGCTTTTAAAAAGACTGAAAACAACTCATCAAAGAGTTGTACTTTTCAAAGCTCCACATAACAAAGCAGAACCAATAGTAATTTGTGAAGACTGCATGTGTACTCTCTCTCTCTCTCTCTCTCTCTCTCTCTCTCTCTCTATATATATATATATATAAAAAGAACACTTTCATTTTACAAGTGTAAATAGTTATCCAAACTGCAAAAACCTAAGGGAAAAAAATGAGTTTCGGAGGTAGTGTTGTTTAAGTCTTCTTTCACAAGACTATAGGCCCTTCACAAGACTATAGGCCCAGCATTTGCCATGCGAAAGGGCGCCTGGAACGTTGCGCGATTGTGAGGAGAGATCTGCATGACACACAATCACGCGATGCTCCGGGGTAGGGCAGGCACCACTCATGTACTTTTTCATTTTCGGCTTTCAGCCAAAAATGGTGCACAATCACACATTGCTGCAGGGCCCCACGCACACTTGCCATGTGTGCAGAGTCTCCGGAGCCGAGGTGGTTGCACTTCCTGCCCCAGCGCAGTCTGGGAAACTCCCAGGCTGCACTGCAGAAGGAAGAGGCAGGGCTCTTGCACTGCCTGCTCAGGAGCAGGCAGCTAGTGTAGAGCTGAAGCAGTGGGGATGTGAGAGCCTCTCGGCAGAGGCTGCATGCATGATCTCCGCTCCCCAGCACCAAGAGAAGGTGGATTGCGGAAAGGGCCTATGATAACATCTGTACATAAAATGTAAGCAAAATAGTTGGTTTTCATTGGTTCTTTGTGGAAACTGAGAAGGAAGAGGGAGATCATATTAACCCAACCAATAATATCATATCATATCATATCTTTGATGTCATGGTTATTTCTTGATATTGAGTCATACAATAGGCATACAATAGGAGTTTCTTTAAGGACTCCACTGCTGTGGAGCCACAAGTTTGGTGGCAAAGACAAGTCATGCTTGGTTGTTTTCCCAAAGGAACAGCTGTGTAGGGGAGAGAATGTCAACAAAGAAATGACTCAGAAAACAGCAAAAGCGTTATGATCTTCTAAAGCATGTCATTTCTTGGTGTGTGAGCTCTCAAGTCAATTTCCTTTTAAAATGGTACTTCTTACCTTTATATCTTCTTGCACCTGTAGACTCCCATTCTGACCCTTGTCAAGCAGCTACAGTCCTGGCGACATCTGTACTTTTAACTGAAATCAGTGTGTGTGTGGGGGTTTGAAATCTGTTTTTATTTCTGGTCTGGATTTGAAATGCTTACATTTAACCATCTTACCATAGTTGGCTCTTGTAATAAGACTGACAGTTTCTACAGGAGTAAGTGACTCAGTCATTTTCTCTGAAATCGTTACTTGTTTTTCAAAAACCTTTGCCAGGTAAACTTCATAAGACATAAGTATGACTCTTAAACTGCTACAGAATACTACTGGGAAGCCAGTCCTTTTTTAGGGACATGGGTTTCTTATTAAAAACATAATAGTGTTGGTTATAGGTAATGATTAAATGATAAAAGGTAAGATGTTGGTTGGTTTGTGTGCTTTCAATGGGAAAGCTTTCTAATTTGTTGAAGCTGCCATAGATATACACACGCTCATATGTACACCTGTCAGAACAGATACACTAAGGGAAGTTCTGAGGTAGGGTAAAATAACAGTTTTGTGGAGGAAAAAAAACCTGTGTTTTTTCTCTCTGGTCTCCCTGTACTGTTTCTTCCAGCGGGTAAAGATCACCTCCTCCTCCTCCTATTTATAAAGGTCTTTGGCTGTTAACTGATTGTAGCAGAAACATCTTTTACTAGAGTGTGTTCTAATCCTGTCATCTATACCATGTTTAAATGTGCTCTTGAATGGTTTAAAATGAATGTCTGGCATCCTGCTGGGCACTTACAAACATGTAAAGCTAGACTTGAGCATTTGTAAATGTTCGTTATTATGGTTTATGTCTGTGACTTTGTTGCTATGATTACAAATACTCCCCCGCAAGCGGCTTTAACAGCCAGAAGCTACATGAGTGACAGAGGTCTGTTCTGCTGGTGATTGGAAAATGGTGGGATGATGTTTCTAGCCCATCCCTCCAGTTTTGTTTTGGGTTGGGGTTTTTTTTTTTTTTTTTGGGTTTTTTGGTGAGATAGTCAGAAGCAGGACCCCATTGCAATTCCTTGTTGCACTACGAATCTCTGGTGGGAAGGGGCTGGAAAAATCTTCCTGAAGCAGCCTGCTCACAGGCAGAACAGACTGCTGTTGCTTAATGCAGCTGGTAACTGTTAAGGTAGGCTTGGTGAGTCAAGACAGGATATGATATGTAGCTACCATTATTTTTTAAATAATGTTTATTTAATTTTTGAAAACAAACTTTTAATTATAAGGTTTTCAACAGTACTTTTTTAAAAACCTTGTTGCAAGCTGCCTTGGATCCCATATGAGAAGGGTGGTAATATTGAATCAATAAGATCCTTGGATCAAGTGAGATTCAGTGAAAAAGAAAAGCAGGAAAAAACTGAAAGCTGGCTGAAGACACTTTACAGCATGGGGCCTCTCTCTAGGGAAGCATGGTGACAGTGGCAGATTTACTGTCTATTTGAACTGTCTGCTCTTTGCTTCTGCTTCAGCCCCCCGCCCCCCTCAGAATTAAAGCCAAAGAAATCCCAACCTCAGAACATTTTAATGCTTTGGAAACTAACAGCAATACTTAGTTCCCTTTTCTTAGATGCCATTTTGAAATTTTGTTCCTCTGTATTTCTTCTCATATTTGGGGGTTGTACATTAGAGCGTTTGTTTTCCCAAGTAGAATGGAGTCACTCAGAATGTCACATTGTTTTATTTTTATTTTCCAGTTTAATGTAGAATACTGTGCACATAGTATTTCCCACAGCTTTCACTTCCTTCATATCCCTTCCATCATCCATGTTACTAAGGCACACTAATTTAAACATGATAAAAGACAATGACTTTGTATATACATTTGTAACAAGATCTTTTTTGTGTTGTTCTGCTGTTATTCAAAATCCCTGATAAAATATGATTTAAGAGGCATCTTGATTCATTTGATGATCAACCATGAAATAATGAGACCAGACACAGAACATTGGGTTGAATAAGGGCCACTTTATTTGACCTAGCCTGCGTAAGTTGTGTTGGCCTGGAAATGCAACAAGAGTGGGGAGCAATTTGATGTGGCTCCAGGTGAGGCCCAGGTATCAACAATCTCCTCAGCCTTCCCTTGGGTGAAACACCTATGCCCTGAGGGCAATCCAAATACCGTGGGTTGCTTCCTGGTCCAGCTTAATTGGAAGTAACCCAGGGACTGCCATCCAAGTAGCAGAACTCTATAAGTGAGAGCCTGAACCCCAGGTTAGCCCCAAGGGTAGCCTCCTTCCCCATTCCCTGGGACGCAGAGCCCGAAAAGGGGAGTTTCAGAGTCTTACCCTACACAAAAAAGGTGCCAACTTGTAACCACTGAAGTCTTAAATTGTCTTCCCCACAATCTGTCAAAAGGAAGCTACCACCCAAAGCCAAATGTCGAAGTCCCATAGATGCAGTATAGAATGGGGGGGGGGGCAGGTAAAAGAGAGAAAAATTCCTATCTGGCCCCAAAGCAACCAGACAAGTCTCATACTGCACTAATGGTGAGTGGGTGGGTCATGTTGTGAAGATCAAAGAAGGCACATGAAGGGGCAGTCAGGTTTAAATAGCTTACAGCCTCTCCTCTATCACATGTTATGATCTGGCACAAGCTGCCAGTCACCAGCCTCCTGGTGTCTCTCAGGAAGACCATCAAATGGCTGCCCTCCCCAGCAGTCATCTTTGTCATGCAGGTCCAAGTAAGCATTATAGATAAGTTCAATCAACATTGTATTGTTTTTGTTTTGCCATGTTCTATCAGGGTATATATTTATATTGGTTTTTTTATTATTTTTTATTGATTATAAAGAAAAGAACATAAAAAAACACACCACGTGATACACATAACAGTGAAAAAAAAGGAATTTCAACAAAAACAAGCTTACATTGTTATTTCTCTTTAATTCCATTACAATCATATACTTATTCAACATATTCTATGTTACACTGCTTATATACTTTGGTTACCTATATCTAGATCTCATTCTCATTATAGTCATTATTATTATTATAATTTCATTCCTAACTGTATACTTTTGAATTACATTTAGGCCATTTCCGCACGCGGCGAGGGAATCGCTCCCTGCTGCTACTCACCAGATCTTCTGTGGGTCCGGTCCGGGGTGAGGAGGACAAGTGTGTGATCGTAGATCCGCACTGCTTTGGCGTCCAAAATGGCAGCTTCCGGTTGGTCATGAGTCTCGACCAACCGCTGAAGCTCGCCAGCCTAAAGCCCACCCTCCGCAGATCGCAGGTTCGCATTGGTGCGAGCCTGCGAATCTGCATCGGAGAGCAGGCACGCAATGGTGCGCGTCAGCATTTTGAAAGACCTGAAAAATCAGGTCTTTCAAAAACACGGTGGAGGACCACTTGGGATCGTTCTGGAGCGGACTGAGGTGCGGTTCTACGGTAAGTAGTCCAGACCCAGTCCGCTCCAAGGTGCAGACGTCCTCCGTGAAGGACGCACCGCACCGTTTTATTTACTCCGTGTGGAAATGGCCTTAATCTATTATGATTACTAAATATGATCTTATTACTAAACATATCAAACTATTCCTAAAAATAAACCCACCCCCTACAGCCAATTATGTTTCAACTTACTCCACTTTCCAGAATTGCAATTCTTCTTGTGGAGGTATGACATCTTCCTCTTTTATTAAAACCTTTTCCACAGATATCTTCCATATTGCTTCAAAATCATTCCCCTTCATTATTCCTTTTTTGGCCTTAATTTGACATGTTAACTTATCATTAATTGCAATTTTCCACATTTCTTTATACCAATCCTCTATTTGAAAATCTCCATGAATTTTCCATTTTCTTGATATAATTAACCTTGCTGCAGTTAATAAGTTTGTAATTAAATCCTTCATTGCCTGGGTACAATTAACCTTATCAAGTATAGATAATAACTCTGTACCTAGACATATTTGTAAATCAATTTCTGTTATCTCTTTTATCTTTTTAAACACCCTTTGCCAAAATTCTGTACACCTTCACAATTCCACCACATATGAATATATGTACCAATCTCTTGACAATCCCTCCAACACAATCTTGAGTAATTCTTCTCTATATACTTTAACCTTACTGGTGTTAGGTACCATCTCCAAACCAATTTATAATAGTTCTCTTTTATCCTTACGGGTAAGTGTTTTAAATGACACTGATTCCAAATTTTTCCCCAGTCCTGAATAGCTATTTTTTGTGCTAATTCTTCCTCCCATATTTTTCTAAGATATTTATCTTCATCTTCAAATTTTGCCAACATTTTGTATATTTCACTTATGGTACCCTTCAATATTTCATTTTCCTTCATACCTTCTCTTTGTATAATCATTTGTTCAAATTTAGTATATTCTCTGAAACTTTTATTATTACTTTTCCAATTCCTTGCCCAGTGCTCTAGCTGTACATATTTAAACCACAATATCTTAGTACCCTGTAATCTCTCCTGTATTTTATCTTTATTCATCATCATATTCATCCAATCTTTTAACTTATTTATTCTCTGCTTCTTTAATTCCTTCTCCACTTCACCTCTCAAATTCATTGGAAATCTTGCCATCATCACTACAGCAATTAATGGGGAAGTAGCCGGCATTAATTTTTCCTTATTTTTCTTCCAAATTCTAATATTTTTTCAAAAAGGGGTTTTCTATTTATATATTTATATTGGTAGCATGGCTGTGTGCAAGTACATTAATAGCTTCTGAAAATTGTGCACATTTCTATTCTGTGACTGATTTTGGAAAAACTCAGAGTTAAAACAAGAATTCAGGAAGAGTGGAACACAAGACAGAAACAACCCTGAAGTTAATAAAGCAATGGAGAGAAGGAAATGCTCTCCTTCTTTATCTAATATTGTCATATAATGTGGTTGCTGGAAAAGCTGCTTTCTTGAATGGTAGATATACACTTTTTTTTGGTGAAACAATGAATTTAGGAGGTCTGTATCCAAGGATCTAGCGTATTGTAGAGAAAACCAGCTGAGTGTACAGAGAGTTTACCTGAGTAGTGAAGAAGTGGATTTTTCATGAGGTGTTATGAGTACAGAAATAATGATTGCCATATGGTTAGTCTACATTGTTGCTCCTTCTCATGTTCAAATACCAGCTGTTTCTAGCTGCTTCCATCAGCCATAATCCCAAAGTTAAAGGCAAAGCTTCTGCAGGAATTTCCAAATGGTTCTTTAGAAATGTTATTCCTATAGAAATGTGGCTGTTTGCTGAATACCAAATGAAGAGTTGAAGGAATTGGAATAATGATGATGACTATTTTTACTTATATCCCCCCTTTCCCCCAAAATTGGGACTGAAGGCAGCTTACAGTTTAAAACAAGTACAAGACACCTAAAAACATACAAAAAGTTAAGGTTAAAATAGAATTAAACTAATTACAATATCAAAATAATTTTAAAAATATGCTTTGAAAAAGAAAAAAAAACAATTATAAACAGTTCACCTTAGTAGCCCACTCTTTAAAAACCTTCTGCTTTAAAAGCCTCTCAGAAAAAGAAAAAAAAGGATTTCTCTGCTGACCGAAGGATAGCAAGAGTGAACCATTCTGACCTCACTTAGAAGGGAGATCCAGAGTCTAGGGGCAACCATCAAGAACCCGACGGTGACTCTCTCTTATACGGAAACATTTTTTTTTTCTCCGTGGAAAGTTGTGTGTCCTCGTCACAACTGTGGTGCTGAAAGGACACCAATTCTCTGAGTCTGTACATTTATGAAATAAAGCTTTGCATATTTCCCCCCACCCCTCAGAAAAAGAAGGCAGTATCTCACATCCCACCAACTATGCCTGTGTAGGTGGTGGGAAAGAGACAAGGGCCTTTCCTCAGGATTTCAGGGCCTGGGCAGGTTAATTAATGCAGGAAGAAAATGTCTTTCAGATAGCCTAATCCTAAAGTGCATAGGTCCTAAATAACACTTTGAATTCTGTCTGGAAACAGACTGGCACCCAGTGGAACTGTTATAGCAAGGGAGTTATATGTTCCCTGTAACTCATCCTGGTTGACACCCTGGCTACAACTGTTTGCACCAGCTGAAGTTTCTGAACAGTCTTCAAAGGCAACCTTATGTAAAGCATTTTACAGTAGCCACACCAGCTGTCTCAAAGAACAGATGCAGTTGCCAAACAAGCTTTAAATGCGCAAAAGCAGACCTGGCCACCACAGAAACATTGACCTTCAAGTTCAGGGCTGAAGCCAGAAGTACACCCAAGCTATGAATCCATGTCTTTCAGAGGAGTTTAACCCCATCTAACACAGTCTGAAGCCCTATTCCCTGATCTGCCTTTTAATTGTCCAGAAACATTTCTGTCTTGCCTAGAATAAAGTTTCAATTTGTTCCTCTTTATCCAATCGGCTACTGAAATTTAGCTTTAGAAATAAAATAATTTCATTGTAGTTTGGTGGAAAGGAGAACTAGAGTTGGATATCATCAGCATTCCTGCAGCACTTAAAACCCAATCCTCTCTATACCCTTACCCAGTGTTTTCAGCTGCATGTTGAATAACATGAGGAACAGAACAGAGCTCTGAGAGATTCCACAGGTCAATAGCCAAGTTTGGACTCATCTTTCCAAGAAAGACCAGAGCCACTGCAAAACAGTGCTTCCAGGTCTCATCCCAGGAGAGTGGCCCAGAAAGATACCGTGGCCAAAGGTACTGAAAACTGCCAAGAAATCTAGCAGAGCCAACAGGGACATATTCTCCTTGACCAGTTCCTAGTATAGGTCATCCACCAAGATGACACAGGCAGTTTCTGTCTCATTAACAGTCCTGAAGCCAGATTGACATGGCTCTAAATAATCCATTTCATCCAGGAACCCCTAGAGAAACAAGGCCACCACACATTATAATACCTTGCCCAAAAACAGTATCTTGGACACTGGCAGATAATTATCTGTTATACAGATTCCTCCCTCCTCCCAACAAAGGTCCTTAAGCAACTATGACTTCTCACGAAGAGGCGCTGACTACTTCCCTTTATCCACTCATCCAGTTATCTCTGTCTCTGTCTGTCTGTCTCTCTCTCTTTCTCATATTATTCTCTAACTCTTTTTTTTCCCCCTTTGTTTTTTTAAAGCCCTGCTCCTCATATCTGTTGAAGCAAAAACATTGGTCTTCTGGCATCTTAAAAATGAGCACCTTTATTGGCATAAGATTTCACAGTCCTCAGCCCACTTCAAAAGCATCAAATGGTTACCTAAATAGATGAGTATATATTAAGATGAGGTGGCATTCCTCTCCCAATCCTTGGTTTGCCAGACATTTATTCCTTGTGAAGGTGTGACTTTCAGCACTGATGGACAATGACTACTGCACTATTGGATGGATGGGTACTCACGTTTGTATGAGATGACCTAAGAGTTTGTCTACCTGTCCTACCTTTCCTCCTTCCTCTCTTTTGTCTTTCTTTCATTTTTTTTACTTTATATATAATTAGGTCATTGCTCCAAGTAATGGTTTGGCTGGGTTCTCAGCCTTGCCAATCATTCTTTTAAAAATCAGGGCTCAAATATTTCCCTTTCTAATGTCTTTCCTCACCCCCCCTCCCCACACTGAATATGCCTCCTCTCCTGCAAAAGCTTGAAATGAATGTTTCAGCCCAGCTCCAGTATTTTACTGTCTGCAGGGAGAGAGAGGGGAGATGAAGCAAAGCGAGGAAAAAACAGCTCAAGGAGTGAACTAGGCAATCCCAATATTTGTTCAGACTAAATGATACAGTCTCAAAGTTGCTCAAGAATACTAGCTGTGCTACTTCCTATAGCTGGTTGGTAAACAAAGTAAATCTGGTCCAGGGTTGCCATACTTCTTACCCTGTTCTAGAACCATGTTGCTAGAAAAGTTAAGGTGTCAACCTGGTCAGTCCTAAACCAATCTTGAACCACCCTTCAAACCCCTAATACTTCCTTTTATCACACTGGAATTCCAATGGCAGATCAACAATAGTGATGGAGATTTATTCAAATCCAACCAGAAGCGTAAGGATGCAATTTCTCCTTCCCTGTGTGTGTAAAGGGGAAGAACTACTATATCCCATGACCACTAAGATGCTAGCCCTTTCTGCACCTTATTTGAATCCTGCAATGTCCTGGCATCATCCCAGCAGTGCCTTTGCTGTGGTAGGATAGTGTCCTGAACACTCCCCTCCATACCCAGCTGGCTGCCAGCAGATGGTAGCAGTCAGGACCCACTCTTTCCTTCCATAGCACAGCTGGCCTCTTCTTGTGCTGCACTGAGGAAGGAAATGCCTAGATAGTGCTTCCGCCCTTTCCACATACCCCCAGTCAATATGATCATCACACAAAAGTGGCCTATTAGCAGATTTTTGCTGGTAATAGTATAATGCATGATTATGACAACTGGGGATGCAACAGTAGCAGGACTGTGATGATGTCATGGCACACATCACTTCCTGGCTTCAACACATTCCCATGCTGGGATAGGGTCATAGTGCAGAAATGGTCATTCTCTCTGGGATTATAAACTGGAGCCTACAAATCAATGTAAATATTAAAACAAAATGAAAAAAGAAAATCAATGAAGACATGAGTGTGCTTTCACAGATATTTTTATGCACATAAATTCGAAATGCAATTTAGAAATGTAATAAGTAAATAAATATACCACTCACATGTTTTGAGTCACTTATGGTTTCTTCCTTGGGAATGATCCACAATTGTGATGTTAGCTATAAAATCCAGCCCATACACAAACCCCTTCCCAATAAAGTTCAGGAGATTTCAGCACATTATAAAAGAGTGAATTTTTTTTAAGGTCTCTCAAAATTTTAAATATAAAAAAATTGACATATTGATATCCAGTCCTCAGAATCCTTCTGCATGTACAATAGAGGTTCTTTCTCTTTAAAGAAAAACGTTAAAAGTATCACCATTTGTTATTATTTAGACTTTCCATATCTCTGAACTGGTAAAGAATTTGTTAACTGGAATGGCATAATTAATAAGATAGTTTGAATATTAATAAAGAGATCTGACTTTAGAAATAGAATTCACAGATTGAAAAACCTCCCTTTAATACTATAGTCTCAGTCTATTGTTATCAAACACCAATAAGCTCACACAAATATCTTCCGAAACAGGAATTACAGGGATTATGGTAAATTATAAGCATTACCCAAAGACAGAAACTGGCAAGTAAAGAGTGACTTAATTAACTTATCATCCTGAGAGTATGTTCTGGATTACTTGGGTTTCATGAATAACACGCCATACATTAAAATTGTCCGGTTTTGCTTATTTTTATGAATATTAATCACATTATTATTTTTAACCTGAATTCGTCTATTTGAAATATATTTTTAAAAATCTGTACCTGAATTACTCATGAATCTCCTACGCTGAGATTGGTTAAGTTTTGCATTTCTGCAATTCTGTGGAAGCTTCAGTTCAGTGAGACAAGACAAGATTATGGAGGTGGGGGGGAACTCAGTTAAACAAAATGTAAGAGAAATGCATTTTGGTAGGTTGTTTGTTCAGGATTTTTTTTAGTTGAGTGGTTTTAAGTGTTTTCCTAATGTTCTCTTCCTAATGTTTACATCTGCAACTCTCTGATAAACCATAAAGCAACAGTCTCATTTTGCAAATGTTCTTTTTGTCATACTCAGAAGGCAAAACTCTGCTCGGGATGGAAGCAATGGAGCAAACTTAAATAAACTTGAAGACTCTCAATATCTTAGAATAAATGCAGTTAAAAAGTCTGTAAGATAAAAATGCCTATTTCTGACTTCTGTAGAATTTTCCATCTGTTCTGAAATATCCTATTAGATATTGGTTTGTGCCAGACTTGAGCAGGTAAAGAACAACCTGCATATAAAACTGTATATAACAGAACTTTGATTGGACTTGCTGGATGCCAAGTCATATCATGGTGTTTAATTCATTTTTTCCCCAAATTAAAATAAAACAAGAATCAACACACTTTATGAGTGCCAGAAGAGAAACAAACAGTGCCAAATCCACAATTGGTTTCTTCAGTTTTACACTGCTCCTGATGAGGTTGGTAGAGCTGAGTGAATATGCATGTGTGCAAAGCAGATGAATAAAAGGCATAAACTAGAAAGATCAGAATAAATGAGATCCCATTTGCTTTTCGCTTCAGAAGCTACCTCTACCTATTATTAGTACTATTGCATTTCTTCTGTCCTCAACAGTATGATTTCTTCCAGAGGTGGTAGAGAGCTTTCATGTGAGTGGGGTGGTGAGTCTACTCTGGATATTAGTCTGAGCGTTGAAGGAGATGGGTATAGGGCTCCATTTCCTTAAAGATCAAATTGAAACCCAAAACAGATTCATCAACTCATTGACATGGAAGCCACAGCCATGAGAGGTTTCTTTTTATACTGCAACTTTATCTATACTGCTCACTATATTTGACACAGCAACATTTCTATTCTGCCAACTTCTCTTTCCCATCCTTCCTAAAAGTCCCACATTACATTTCTCTCTCTCTCTCGCTCTCTCTCTCTCTCTCTCTCTCTCTTTTTGCATTTGTTAGCCCTACCAGAAGTACCCATTGTTACTGAGATGTAGCATGGGATACAGTCAATGAAGGCTTTTCATCCAGCTGAACTGTTTCAAGCTCATCCTCTCCAAAAACAAACTGTAAACATAGGGGTGTGAAATCTAGAAGAGAAACTAGGGGAAAAGATGGGAAGAATAGTAAAACCTGCATGATCATAAAGTTGAGAATAAGGCTTTAGATGTCTATTCACCAACACATAGAGTTTAGTAAACAAACAAGACAAACTTGAAATCCCAGTGCAGGAAAGTAACTATGAATGTATAGGTCTAACATGGACTTGATGGGAAGTTTTCCATGACTGGACTATAACAATTGAAGGAATCTGTTAAAAAATATATATACATGGTAAAAAAAACAGGGGAAGCAGCATTATATATCAAAGGCAAATTCACTTGTACAGAAATCCATGTAAGGGATCAGACTGGACTAGCAGAATTTGCATAAAAATAAATGGAGAAAGAAATAAAAATGACATCACGGTTGATGTTTACTACAGGCCACCAGACCAAGATGAGGTGGTGGACGATGCTTTTCTGAATCAAATCTCAGAAATCTCAAAGATGCAAGAGCTGGTAGTGATGGGGGACTTCAGTTATCCTGACATCTGCTGGGAGACTAACTCTGCTAAGCAGAGGATCACCAACAAATTCCTGATGTTCTCTGCAGATAATTCCTCTTTCAATAGATGGAGGATGGAACAAGGTGATCAGCAAACCTGGACTTGATCCTAACCAAGATCAAGGACTTGGTCACTGGCATCAAAACAGTTGGTACTTCAGGGAGAAGTGATCATGTCGTACTAGAATTCATGATTTTGGGACTGGCCAAAGAAGAGTATAGTCAAACACAAACTTTGGATTTCAGGAAAGCTGATTTTATTAAGCTCAGGGAAATACCGGGTAGCATCTCATGGCTAGAGATGCTAAAGGGAAAAACCACCCAGCGTAGGTGGGAGTTCAAGAAGAAGGAGTTCCTAAAAGCACAATGGCAAACAATTCCATGGAAGAAGAAAAATGGGAAACATCTGAAAAAGCCAATGGGGCTGTACAATATGCTCACAGATAAAATTAAAAGAAAAAAGGGTATGTATAAAGAATGGATGGAAAGACAAATCACCAAGAAGGAATACAGATATGTAGCCCAAGCTTGTAGGTATAGTGTAAGGAAACCTAGAGCTCAAAATGAGCTGAGAGTGGCTAAGGAAGCCGGAAGCAACTAGAAGGGGTTTTTCAAGTATGTTTGCAGCAAGAGAATGACAAGGGAAATAGTGGGATCACTGATCAGCAAGAATGGTAAAAATACTAACAGATCACAACAAAAAGACAGAACTGCTCAATATTTAATTTGCTGCAATTTTTTTTCCACCCCAAAAGAGGACTGTGTGCTTCCATGCATCAGCAGAGAGTCTGGCAAGGAACGTAGATTGCAAATCAAGAATGTTAAGGAGCAAGGAATCACCTAGGTAACCTAAATGAGTCCAGATCTGCAGGACCAGATGAATTGCATCCCAGAGTATTGAAGAAACTTGGTGACATACTTGCAGAACCACTTGTAATCATTTTTGAGAAATCTTAGAGAACAGGTGAGGTGCCAGACCTGTAAACAAGCAAGCATTGTCCCTCTCTTCAAAAAAACAAAAAAGAAGATCCAGGAAACTACAGGTTAGTCACTCTGACCTCAATATCAGGAAAAATACACGGACAGACAGGAGTCTGTCTGTCAATATCTTGATGACAATGCAGTGATAAGGAGGAGCTAGCATGGGTCTGTCAAGATTGAGTCCTGCCAAATTAATCTCATATATAACTTTTATTGGGTCACTGGTTTAGTAGATAGTAGGAATGCTATGGATGTCATTTACATACATTTCAGCAGAGCAATTGATAAGCACCTCACACACACACACACTAATATTTTGACGGGCAAACTGATTAAATAGCGAACAGATGAGCACTGTCAGATGGATCAATAATGTTTTTTGAAAAGCTGTGCTTGAAATGTTATCATCAATGGCTGTACTTCACCCTTGAAGGATGTTTCAAGTACAGTGTTTCAGGGTTCTGTTGTAGGGCTGTTACACTTCAGTACTTTTATCAGTGACAGATGATGGGATGGAGAGAATCCTTTGCAGATGATTTAAAAAAAATGGGAGGGGTAACTAACACATTGGAAGACAGGAATAGAGGACCTTCTGATAAACTAGGAAGGATCTTGATAAACTAGATAACCTAGAAAACTGGGCAGAAATCAATAAAATGAAATTCAATAGAGACAAATGCAAAATTCTACATTTAGGCTACAAATTAGACTTCATAGATAAGTGGGAGGAGGTTTAGAGAAGGTCAACAAGTATGGCAAGAAGAATGGAGAAAAAATATATGAGGAAAGACTGAAGGAACTGAACAAGCCTAGTCAAAAGAAGATTGAGGGTGACATAATTGCACTTTTTAAATACCTCAAAGGCTGTCGGGGGGACAGGGGGAAGGTCTGTTCTCTCCTGACCAGGTCTAATAGTCTGACAGGAGAGTATATTTTGGCAGAACATTAGAAGGAAGTTCTTGATAGTAAGAACAATTCAGCAGTAGAACCAATTGCTTAGAGAGGTGATGGGGTCTCCTTCTTTGGATGTCTTCTAGAAGAGGCTGGGCAGATACCAGCTGGGAATACTTTATCTGGAGGTCCTGCATTGAGCAAGAGGTTGGATTCAATAGCTCATGAGACCGTTCCCACTCTTTGGTTCTATGGTTCTATGCCCTTCTTGTTGTACATGTCTTCACCCTGTGACCCTGACTAGAGAAAGGCAGTATTTCTCAAACACTGGCATAGAAATCTTAGGCCATTTCTGCACGAGGCGAGGGAATCACTCCGTGCCGTTACTCACCGGATCTTCTGGCTCCTCGGTCTGGTCCAGGGTGAATCGAAGCAGTGCGAGGTCTTAGATCTGCACTGCTCCAGCTTCCAAAATGGTGGCTTCTGGTTGGTCGTGGGTCCTGACCAACCGCTGAAGCTCGCCACACCTAAAGCCCGCCCTCCGCAGATCGCAGGCTCACATTGGTGCAAGCCTGTGAATTTGCACAAGGGAGCAGGTACGCAATGGGAATGAGAAACCTCTTTTTTCCAGTCTTTAAAAAGCATGCTGGAGGACCAGTTGGGGGCGTTTTGGAGCAGACTGAGGTGTGGATCTCTGGTAAGTAGTCTGAACCTAGTCCTCTCCAAGGTGCAGACGTCCTCTGTGGAGGACACACTGCACCATTTTAATTCCTCTGTGTGGAAATGACATTAGTCTGATCTCACATCAAAGATCAAAAATAATAACAGGTTTTTTTCTCCATGCAATTGCTCTATGCTGCAAAGAAGAGACTCCAATAAGGTTGAGGGATGGAGGACCACTCTCTAACACTATTCTTCCACCAGAGTCTCCAGAGGAAATGTACCATCCAGAAACAGAAGAATTCCCAACCCATTTTAGAGAAAATTCTCTTGTGCTACTGTGCTACTTAGATAAATCTGAGAAAGACAAGAAGATACTTAGTGGGATCCAAGAGAGGCCATTCAAACAATGCCAGCCCTCCATTCTTTTCTTATAAGACCCTTGGTGTCTGGAGTAGCTGCATTTGTTATAAAATAAACACCACCTTAGCAACTGAGGTCTGTTTTGCTGGGGGTGGCCAACTGTGGCCCCCTTTTTCAAGGCTACAACTCCCATAATCTCTCAGTCCTGATGTAGCTATGGAACTCTGGTTGCAGGTTTCTGTTCTAGTGCTTACCTCATGCCAGATAAATGTTAACATCCTAGCTGAAAATAAGGAGAATATTAGATTTACAAGGTCTTTGAATCCTGAGCCTCATGTTACAACAACTGACCTTAGTGGGGAAAAGTCTATATGTAGGGATGCTTCCAAATTTCTCCAAACTCAAACTGCTCTTTCTTTTTGAAATTCTGGCTTTTGAAGAATGCTAGCCTGAAAAGCCTCCTCCCAACATGTGCAAGAGGTAGTTTTCCACTCACTGTATCAATACAGAATTCTAAGCAACCTTTCTCCAAGATTCAATTAATGTAGGACCTGACTATCAAATATGAATCAATATTCCTGTTTCTGCATATTTCTAGTCAAGTCTTCACTCTAGAATATTGGTTTCTACCCATAAGCAGTGAGTAACATTCATAAAGACTCCACCTTCCCAACACACAAATTTTGTATTGTCATGTTAAGATTATTTTGTCAAGGTTTTTCAGTAATGTAATAATTTTTGCCAGTTACACTTATTTGTCATCCCTCCCCACTTCCCATTGCTTGCAACAGTTAATCTTAAATAACTTTGTAGAATTTTTATAAATGATGTTCAAAAGAACAAGCTTGAAGTCACAAACAACCAATGAAATGAATTTGCTGTCTGAAATTTAACTAATATGCTTTGGAGTACTAGTGATAGATTTTTATCCTCTTCCCTTGGAAGCTTCTTTTCTAATCAACTTTCCCCCTTTATGGCTTGTAATTTATGTATCATTGAGCCGAGGTCTCATTTCTAAATATGTCATTATTGGCGATAACACTTTGATTTATCTCTAAGTATCATATAGATCTACCTGCCTGTGTGCTGGCCATTTTCAAGTCACAAAGCACAGTGCTACAATAACCTTTTCTTCAAATAAAAGAAGTATATTTTATTAGTGATAGTAAGATAAATTCTATCAAATTGCTGTCTTTTTCTCTGAGGACACATAAATGAAAATGTGAAGCCTGGTAGAGTGTTTCCTATATATCTCTACTTAGAAGTAAGTTGCACTAAGTTCAATGTGACTTAGGCTATTTCTGCATGAGGTCCATACACTGTAGTAGCATCGAATTCTTACCCTCCAGTCTGCACATTGTAGTGTTTTAGCATCGTAGTTTTCCTTGTGGTTCTGCGCCTTTTCAGCTCCTGGAATAGTTCAATGCAATGAAAAACCACTGTATCTGAAACTGGAAAAGTTGATGTAAATCTCCCAAACCAGTTCTGCTTTGGTTTTCACCTACATGCAGAAGTGTAGCATCGATTCACATGGCAGAAGTGGCTGGCTATGTGTGTTCCCAGGTGGTGTCTTCCGTCATTTCCATCCCTATCTCTCTCCACCCATCAAAGGACAGGCTGCCACCATTATTGTCTTCATGCATTAAGCAGACAGTGGGAAGAGAGTGGATCTGGTAATGGACTGTTAAGACGTGTTTTTTTTCCATGTATCAATGGACATACATACCTATGCACAAATGTAGCAGTGCAGAAATGTGTTTAAAATGTGTGTGTGTTTTTTTTAAAAAACAGACCAATCAGTGATAGTGGGGAAGGGTGGGGGGGAATGGGAGTGGTGAGGGAACTGCTTTTGCAGATGCAGAAACCGCTGTTCTCTGTGGTAGTACGATGTAAAGGGGGGGGAGTGCAGACAGCAAAGTTTCTAAATCAGAGTATAAAAACATTTCTTCTCATGTGGAAATGGCCTCAATCCAGGCCTAACCTTTTTATCTGTATCAACCCTTCCCCAAGACTACCAGCAAACACCTCAGGCAAGATGTAGACCAAATATCATCATGTTTCTTTCCCTGCATGATTTTTTTTAAGCTAATGTTATGCACTTTGCTCTTTTTAATTGACCATACAAACATGTTATGATAGTGTGTATCTATATACATATTTCCTTAAAAACATCCTCCTCTGCTTCCACTTCCCTCTTCTTCTATAAAGAGATGAGAATGTTTTACAGTACATAAGCCAATGCAACATACAATAATGAACTATAAGATCTGCAGCAATCAAAATATTTACAAGGAATGTAAAAGCAGCCAGGCAATAAAGGAGTTACATGGAGCTCTTGAGAAAGCTGTAGAGGTGGCTGTGGGGCCACTACAGATAAGGCCTACTCATGTGTTGTCATTTTATGCCTACTTAAATGTGCTTATTTTCCAACACTTCACAGATGCAAACTATGGTCAAACAGCATGATAGTGAGGTCAAGGTGGGTGTCCGCTCCAAGGCTTGGCAGGCAGCCAAGAGCCGGTTAACAAGTCTAAGGCAATAAATCAAGAGCTTTCAGCAGCAAAGAGACCCTCTGGCAGTTACGTCATGGCCAGAGTTCTCAGTGAACAGTTCAGGTAAGAGAAATTACCAGAGCAGGTCCGAAGTCCAAAAGGGGGGGGGTGAGGTTCCAGCGGGTAGGGCAGCGTTCCAGGAGGCAAGGCAGGGATTTAGGAGATCCAACACGTAACTCTCCCCAAACGGGACGGTTGTGAACCAACAATGACCCCAGGCTGAGTGCGTGCTTTTATAGCCAGATCACTCCTCCAGGTGTTTTCTCAGCTGGACCTTGATTGCCTGGCGTTTCCTATTTAAATGCTCTGACCTCCTGAGAGCACTCTTTTGCTCCCGATGCTGCTGGTAAGTAGGTACCTGCTCTTGCACCTCACTATCTGACTCTTCTGGCTGGGCTGGGTCTGAGGCAACCCCTGGCTCTGTTGCTGGGGCTACTGGGGCCAAGGGCTCTGTGTCTGGGGCAGCAGTATCCAGGGTCTCGGGCTCCGACTCAGAGCTTGAGTCCTGGAGCTCCAGGGTCCTGACATCGGGAAAAGTAATTAATAAGAAAAAAACACACAAGTCAGGCTGGCTGAACATACTGGGAAGGACAAGATTCTATTCTCTCTTCTTCTCACTATTACCACTCCCCTCTGGGTACAAACTACCCTTGCATTTTGAACTCAATTTGCACCAATTGAATTAAAGTGAGGATGAAGAGGAAAAGTGGGGGGAGGAGCAAAGCATTGGGACATTTATAGTTCAGCTGGAAAAGTGGGCTGATGGGATTAATTGGGGCTGCCCCTGCCAATTGGATGGTATTGAAATGTAGGAATTCACTAGAGATGTATGAGTTAATTAGTTGAGCAATTAAACCACAGCCAAAGGGATATTAAAATGTTCAGACCCAATTTCAGATATTTCTTCATTTGCCTATTTTTATTTAAATATTTATGTCCTGTCTGATACAAATTCATGGCAGCATGCAAAAAAACCTATTTAAAATAGTGCAATCAATGTCAAACAATTTAAAACAGGATTCAAGACATACAAAACTATTTAAAACTATTTGTGGAGATTCAAAGCAAAAACCATTGACCCTGAAGGCCTTGTCAATCTCACCCCACAAGGAAAAGCCCGGACCATAGTTTGAAGTTCAGTCTTAAGACTGTGGAATGGCTTCTCCTTGGAGGTCCAGTTGGTACAAATGTTGGCTTCTTTAGAGCAGAACATCAAGACATGACTTTTTATTAAAGCCTTCAAGAACTTAATGTAATTTTAATGTATCAGTGTGTGGTTTTAATTGTTGTAGCCTTATAAGCTGTTTTAACTTGTCTTCATTTTAATATTTTTTGATTTTTTTTTCCTGTTTAAGCTATTTGATCTGGAATTGTTTTAATCCCATGATAAATGGTGGGATATAAATATTTTAACAAAAGAATAAAAATAAAGCTTGAAAAATGCAAACCACTGCTATAGAGGCCCTTTCCGCACCTTACCTTTTCTTGGCGCTGGGGTGCGGGGATCGCGCGAGCAGCCTCCAGTGAGAGGCTCTCGCATCCCCACTGCTTCAGCTCTGCACGAGCTGCCTGCTCCCAAGCAGGCAGCATGAGAGCCCTGCCTCTTGCTTCCACAGCGCAGCCTGGGAGTTTCCCAGGCTGCGCTGGGCAGGAAGCGCGACCACCGTGGCTCCGGAGGCTCCGCATGCACGGCAAGTGCGTGTGGGACCCTGGAGCAATGCGGGATCGCGCACCATTTTGGGCTGAAAGCTGAAAATGAAAAAGGGAGCAAGTGGTGCCTGCCCTACCCTGGAGTGTCGCGCGATTGTGAGTGCGTCGTGCAGATCACTCTTCACAATCGTGCGGCACTCGAGGGGCCCTTTCGCATGGCAAATGCCATGTGAAGAGGGCCAGAGTGTATACATCTGGAGGTCCCTGTATATTACAAAGCTGTCTTGAATCTAGGATTCCAGGTGTCCGTCCTCTATTTAAGGGCTGGAAATCTTGGCCCTTATAAGATTGGCTTGTTTTTGATGTGTGTCCTCAAGTCATTTCCAAGTTGGCAGTCCTAAGGTGAACCTATCGCTATGGCTGAATGTATGATGTGCCCAAGGTGACCCAGTGGATTTCCATGGCTGAGTGGGGAATTGAACACTGGTCTCTAGGGCCATAGTCCAATGCTCAAATCACTATACCATACTGGACCGGTAAGTGTCCCTTGTTACAAGAGTTGTCCCATAGCTGAAGTTAGAAAAACTCTTTGTTTTAAACAATTGAACTAGGAGCCAAATCCTGTATTTTGGGGTGTGTATCCTTCAAAAAAACAGAAAAGTGTTCATCATTGTACTTTATGGATGTGGACAATATGTTAATTTTATAGAGAAACAGATGGCTAAGTTAAGGAAATCAATACTTTCATTTGATATTTAGGTAGGGCACAAACCTGATTGTCAACACTGCATGTCATGAATTTCTATTGTCCCTTATGGCTATTTTGAAAACCTGGTAACACTACTAGAAACAAAAAAGGATACTAAGCCACCTGGTCTGGATGGCTATAGGTAAAGATAGAAAGGGCAAATAGATGGCCTTCGTTTTTGGCAACAGCCTCCCATTTCATGTAAGACATCACCCAGCCCTGAGCATGTTTTCAGAAGTATACTTCTCAAAAATACTGTTTTTGAATTAATCTATTTGCATACGATATGCCCGAAGTATAATGGAAACTATCTCAACAGACTGATTTGTGCTCTTGAAGTTTCATTGAAAAATTATGATGTAAAAGTTTCTGAAATTCCTGTTTTGGTTTTAAGCTGCCCAGAAAAAAAAAATGAAGACAGGAGGAAAGATAACATTCATAGATGGGAAAGTAATGCAGCCGATGTGATTGAACAGGCGTACTAAGAATATTCCTTGACTTGTAACAAAATAAGTATAACAAAGATGTCAGCAATGGAATGGAAGATCAGTATCAGCATGAGATTCATTGCTTCTCCTATGCTGTCTGAAAGTGAGACTGGTCTAGGCAAAATGCTAAAGTGTGGAGAAACTCATTTGCAAAGACTTGCTTTCAATTAGAAGGAGCAGTATGACACTCCCTACCTCAAAGCAGGTTTAATCAAACAAAATGCTTATTTATGGATGGCAGGCTTGTCTGTGGCATGTAGATAAAAGGACAGTTCCAACTGCACAGAATCCATTCAAATGTATCTTGTTAGTGCTTGTTATTCATCACCTCAGCCTTTCAAAAAGGAGGCACTCTGATTTTCAGCCACTTATTACTATGTGGAACTAGAATGTTGCTGAAAAGTTGGATAACATTTTCAGTTCATTGTGAAGCAAAGGAGAATGCTGACAGTCTATTGGCATACATTAACACTCTCATGTAAGCCAGAGGTTTTCCAATGAAGCCTTTGGAGCAGAAGGACAGAGTATTTGTAAAAGGGCTTAGTTTTTCTGGAATCATCATCTACCGATTTTGCTGGATTATCCATTTGCCTGCTCCATTCACCATGTAAAACCATTCAATGCACCCTTCATTCGTCCTCTTCATTGGCTTCCATTACACCAAGCCTGCTGTCTTTCTCAATTTCTAAGTTGCCATGTGCTGTGAATATACTTGGTTCTGTGAGCTACTGGTTAAACTCGTAGAATCAGGTGCACTGGACCTACTTTGAGGCATTACTCCACCAGAAGTAGAAGTGATTCATCCAAGAGATTGTTTCTGAATTGTTTGAATTTAGGGCCAAACTGGAATATGATAATCTGTCAGTTGTGGTTTATTCCCATTTCTCATTTTCCTAGTCTTCAACTCATTGCATGGCATATGCATTTTTAAAAACAAAGTTGCCACCCTGAGTCCCAATTTTTGGAGAAAGTCAGGCAAGAGATCATCATCATCATCATCATCATCATCATCATCATCATCATCATCATCACCACACTAAAATATTTATGCAACACATATGTTTCCTAATGTACATGTTTTATAGGCATTCTTCCTGAACAAATGTATTGTGTTA
Source organism: Cyclura pinguis (assembly GCA_030412105.1). Taxonomy (NCBI): domain Eukaryota; kingdom Metazoa; phylum Chordata; class Lepidosauria; order Squamata; family Iguanidae; genus Cyclura; species Cyclura pinguis. The sequence goes on along the minus strand of CM059601.1, from coordinate 87,150,309 downwards.
GGACTTTCCATTTTATAATGTTTTCAGGTAATATGTAGATACTATTGTACATCTACAAATATATAGATATACATTTTCTCCTAAGCCACAAAATATCTTGGACTATTTGTACCTTTTTACATTTTCATATCAAGTATTTATAAATGAATTATAAATGATTCATGTGGTAATTCAGTGAATGTCAATGAATGTGAATTTAAGAAGCTCTCATCAAAGGGCAATCTGAACAAAAACATTTGATACCATCATACCAGTTTGAAAACACTGCATCAAGTCTGATTCAGGAAACTAAGAGAGGTCACACCAAGTTAGCCCTTTGGTGGGAGACCACCAAGTTAATACCATGTTCTCCAGGAAAGGTTACGAAAAATTATTTCTCATAGAGGCATTGTAAGTCAGAGTTGACATTATGAGGCAATGTGGACCAGTGGTTTGACTCAGTATGAAGCAGCTTCTTATGTTCCTAAAATTGTAAATGCTCAAAAATAATTTCCATCATATAACTTTCATGTGCCTATACCCCCTTGAACATACCTGATCTTACTTGATATAGAAAGCTAAGCAGGGTCATGTCAAGTTAGCATTTGAGTGGGAGACCATCAGGAAATATAATGGCACTCCAGTTAGGGCTATGAGATAACCCTGTCCAAAACCTTGAACTGATAACACTTGACTAAAAGTCCTAGAGCTGACAACATTGGACCAGATGGTCTGGTAATCTGACTCAGTATAAAGGCACAAGTTTCCTTGTGACTGCAAACTATTTTTGACAATAATATTCTAGATTTAGGTTCATTATTCTTCTTTTGACAATTTCCAGTCAAGGGGGCCCAATTTCATTCAAGACCCTTGGAGTATTGAAGTCTAACCCTTTGCCATCCTGTTGATGCTTGGGCCTCTGTTGGTAACCTGTAGCTGTGATTTGTTTGGGAGGGGGAGGATTATTTTATTCCAATGGAAGCTTTCCCAATATGTAAATTATAAGCAAGTATGTGAGGGTGATCAGAAGCACAATGAAAGGAAAAAAGCTAAAACCCATTATTACCCTTTTCGTGTTCAAAAACCAAATTGGAATTTTGAATTCAAATTGGATTCAAAATCAAAGTCCATGTTCAAAACCCAAATATTTCACTGAAAAAAAAATCCACTTGAAAGGAAACCTTTTGATTAATGCCCCATGTAGTTTGACTATTACACAGTTAGCAGAGTAAGCAGATTTAGAGATATTAGTTCTAAAGAGCAAAACTGCTGAATTATGATATGCCCAAAATGAAAACAATGGCTGAGATCCTAGTTTGCAATGGTAGAGCATAAAGTGCCCTTCCGTCTTCCTGTTCTTTTAACCTAAATGTTCTGGTCCTGGGAGCTCCCACAGTCATTTGGGGATGATAAAGGGGCCAGATAGTATCTGGTTGTGTTTCAGAAACTGGCTGAAGGAAGGCAAAGGTGACCTCCAAAGGATCCTGCAGTCTATCTGCAGTCTGCTGGTGAAGTACAGCCACTGCTGCCTTGCCAGCTCCTCCCCACATCATTCTCTGGCTACCAAATGGCCATTGAGGTATCTCTGGCATAAGAAAATATAAGACAGTGGTCCGGGGTGTTGTTGCAGCTCTTACATTTAGCACTGAACATAAAAACATGCTGCTGTTGTTTTTGTTGTTGTTGTTGTTGTGCGCGCCTTCAAATCATTTCCAACTTATGGCAAACCTAAGGAGAACCTGCAATGAGTAATGAGGTTTTCTAGCCAAGATTTGTTCAGAAGGGGTCTGCCTTTGCTTTCCTCTGAGACTGAGGCCATTTCCACACAAGACTGTTAATAGCGCTATGATTCCACTTTCAACATCCTATGGAATCCTGGGGTTTGCAGTTTAGGGAGGGGCCAGCTGACCCCTCCCAAAACTGCAAACCCCAGGATTCCATAGGATGTTGAAAGTGGAATCATAGCGTTATTAACAGTCTAGTGCAGAAATGGCCACAGAGTGTGTGACTTGCCCGAGGTCACCCACTGAGTTTCCATGGCTGAGCAGGGATTCAAACCTGGTTTCCCAGAGTTCCTGGAGTCTAACGCTCAAAGCATTGCACCACATACATAACCATAATTTGATATTAATAGCTGCATGACACAGTCAGGATTCCAGCCAACATTTAGCTAGAATAATAAATTCATTCTAGATTATTCATATACATGTGTTGTACCACTTATATTTTTCATTAGACAAACCCAGCAAATATACAGTGGCTGTTTCAACAACAATATCTGATATCGATCAAAGGATGTGTATTAAAAAGCAGTGCCAGTGAATAATATAAGATTTTTAATGTGGGCTTATTTGAACAGTCATTGCCACAAATGTAATCTGATCATACATCTGAATTCTAAAGCCTTTTTAATATACTAGGGAATATTACAATATTACCCCCTTTAATGTAAAACATATTTGCATTAAGCAGTCTTAATAATAAAAAAACCCAACAGACTTTCAACAGTACATTGATATATTTTGGCAATCCTGAAAAAAAAAAAACAACATAGAGACATTCCTCCTCTTCTTTAATTTCTGTTTTCCCCATGCTTGGTTGCTTATATTAACTGCATCTGTCAAATTCTGAACAGACCAGGATTACTTTGGGTTTATATTCACAGTGGTTTACAGCTGCAAAGCACTTTAGATACTTTAGTTAATTATACCTCATAATGTTCCTCTGGGGTAGAAGGAACTTTACTTAATTTTTTCAAGTTGATTTTTTCAAGTTGACCCTGATTCATCTAAGAAGAATTAAAATGTATTTATTTCAGTGTAGTGTCTCATAATGTCTAAGGCAAAACTAAACTATAAATATCTCTGGCAAACCTCTTTGGTGCTATTGCCTGTTGTATATTCTCTGTCAGAATGCTCTTTCAATCTTCAGGAAATGAGGTGGGAGCATTCATTTTGTTCTGAAACCATACTTGGGATTACAGAGAATGTCCCAGGTTCAACTGTATTCCTTAGTGATCTGGCTGCATCTAGAATATGGTGTCCAGTTTTGGATGCCATGTTTTAGTAATGATGTTTGGGCAATCAAGATGCTGATAGGCCTGGAAGAAAATCCCTGTGGGAAACAATTTGAAAGAACAAGTTATGCTTAGCCCGCAGAAGAAAAGATTAAGGGAAGGCATGATGGTAGTCTTCAAATATCGAAAAGTGTCAAAGAGAAGATGGCACAGATTTTTTGTGGTTACTCTAAAGGGCAAGACTAAACTAAGGGGTGAAAAAATGCAGGAAAGAGAATGTTAACCCAAAATGTGGGTGACTCGGGGTCCACCTGCAATGTCAGTACCCCCTTTCAAAGATAAAGATAAGATAAAATAAAGATAAGATAAAGATAAGATTAGCTCAAAATTAGGAGGCCTGGAAGAGGGGGCAACCTGGTGAAATATTTCCACCAATGTTTATGGGGTTTCTGCAAGGAAGAACCAGCCAGAGATTTGATGGTAAACTTAAATGTGTTTTATTGGGGGAATTAACAACCACACACAAGAAGCAAACACACACACAATCACACAAGGCTTACTGAAGGAAAAGGGAGAAAAGTTGTTGATAACAACATTTTAAGGGTGACGAGGGCAATATTTACTAATCCAGAGAGAGCAAAGAAACAGTGATGTGGCTTAGACTCATGCCTAAGGACAGTACTCAACTGGGAATCAGAGTGCCAGTGTGACCACCAGCAAATGAGATACTGCAAACTAGCTGCTCAAAACCTGGGTTGTTTATACCCAATTTCTACCCTGCAGGGCATGGGTGTGAATGGCTCTCTGGCTGAGTATACAGTGGAGTTCACAATGAGGTCCAGACTGTGTTACCAATCTTAGTGGTAGGTGACAAAGAGTTAATGGGTGGTGTGATAGCTCTGTAATGGTGGACAGGTGTGTAGATGATGGGGAAAATGCACAGGTAAATGAGAAGAAAGGTTGAAACGATCAGTGGTTTGGTGGGAACTTCCTTGTCTCTACTGTCTGACAGCAGAGTATTATTTCTGGAGTTACCTGGTGATTTCCTGACTATGACCTGGCTATGGCTATAGGGGATCTCTGACCTACTTTGCAGCGCATGTGTTCAGCCAGTGTTTTTCTTCTTGTTCAACTTGGCCTTACAGTCACATTACAGGGTCCACCTTATATCAATGCCAATTAACATATTTTGACAATTAAATCATATTTCACAAATTAAACCATATCAGTGTATGGAGGTATATGACCTGGTAAGAAGAATCCTGGCTAAACATAACAAGAAACTAATATTAGGCAGCAGAATCGTTTGAACAGATTGCCTTGGAAAAGAGAGGACTTTGCTAAATGGATTTAAGCAGAGGGTGCCTGTTCATCAGTGAGGGATGGTGCAGCTGCAACCTGCAGTTCAGTTTCCGTATTGTGCAGAGGGCTGGACTAAATGACCTCAGAGATTCTTTCCTGTTCTATAATTTTATGAAAATCTACTGAAATCACTTGACAGCAAAATCCATAAACTTCATTAGGAGTTGAAAGAATGGGCTAGGTATTTAATATTGAAAAAGTATAAGCTTTGAGAATCTCAGTCACCAAATCACATTTTTCCTCCCTTTTTTACTGATCTGTACATATTTCACATAGCTATATTCTGAGCTGTGACTTGTCTTGCAGCATAATAAAGCAGGGGAAGGCACAGTCAATTTTATTGCAGGTGATTCTCCCTAGGGATGGAAAGAATATTCAAAAATATTTACAATAGTGTTGAAAAACAGTTTTTTCAAGTCTTGAGAAATACTGATGAGAAGAATCATGCACTGAAAAGAACCTTTGTATTTTGGGACTTATTCTGAGCAAAATTTGCATGTGGTTTTTCTGTGTAGAAGATAGTATTTTCTGAGCAGAAAGCATACTTTCTGACTTAGTAGAAGGTGAGGTTACAGTTTGCAGGTATGGCAGAATGGCATCACCATGCCAGCAGCAACACAGAGCTGGGCTTCTCTTTCCCAGAAGCCCATGTGTCTTCATGTGGGCCCTAGGGAGGGTGGGAAATGCCAGCCAATAGAATCAAAGCTAATAGCTGACAGGCAGGCCTTGAGGGAAACTGCTGATAGTTTTCACTCAGTCTGCTGTTTGTGTATTTTAATAAGTTTCCTTGTGCTAAGGTCTCAGTTTGTTTGGGGGCTTCGTCCCTCCCACCCACCCCCAAGTACTCATCTTGCTTGTATGAGATTACCACATCTTTGTTTTAGGTGGTTTGGCATGGCTCCATATCCAGAAATATGGCATTTAGGAAGTTGGTAGGTCCAACAAACAATGGAGGGGGGTCCCCTTGCAGGTCTGTGGGTTGTGGATAGCAGAAGGAACACCTCTCTAGGATGGTGCTCATTTCACCACAACCCCAGTGACAGAGAAAACCATTTGGAATCCCACAGCTGTCATCCTTGGGATCACCTAGTAGGTTCTGGGCTCATTGACCAACAGATGAATTGGGCCTGGATTCATGACAACATCAACCTACTGTGTAACTATAATCAATGAAGTTGTAGCCTTATTTTCTCCACTAAGGTATTGTGTGTATTTTGTTGTCAGCGGGGTTAGAATTGTGCCTTGGATCTGCAAATAGCATTTTCTGCTGAGAAAACAATACTTCTATGCAGATATGTGGTTCCCTGCACAGAAAATGCTGTTCTAGCATACAAAAAATGCTGTTTTCTGTGCACAACAATCGCTTGTGAATTTTGCACAGAATAACTCCCAAACTGTGAATAGGCTTCAAAACAACGTGGTTTTCAAAGTTTTTTTGTTTGTTTGTTTGTTTTTGAGGCTGGAAGAAAATTGTTAAAATTACACCTTACTTCATGTGAGAAGAAACTTATTGAAGATTAGATCCTCAGATCTCCTACACATAGAAATTCTTCATATGGCTCAACAGAATACTATATCCCCTTTCCCTGTCAGGAAGCTTTTTTAAATTGAAGCTGATTTCAGAGGTGCAATAGCAGCATTGAGCCCAATGTCACATGTCAGCTATATCTCTATATGCTTTATATTAAGGGCACTGAATCTGGCTTGCATGATGCAACTGTACCTTGGGTTGGTTTACACCTCAGCTGATGACTGCAACACCAAATGTGTCAATGAGCCATTTCAGTTCAGGTCAAACTGTAGATATCATCAATATCACTTCAACCACATGGCAGATAGTTGTATCTGTTCACACATTCAGTCTTACACACCTCATGAAGTGCAGAACAATACAGTATAGAAAATTTTGACCTAAATTCTCCTACAGTTCAGGAGGAATTCAGAAACGATAAATAAAAAATAAAGATTTTTTTGGACTTCTAACATCTACCACTGTATCATTGTGAAACAGAATGGAATTATAGTAAAAATATGTAAAAATGACCTAACTCATGCCTACCTTTCACAAATCAGTTGTGAATAGCATGAAAGAAATGACAAAGTAGGTTTCTTTTTTATGCACCTAGGCTATTCCTTTTCCTATGGTGGCATGGGAAGGGATATCACTGCTGTGGCTTCCGCACTGCAAAGACAGCTAGTAGAGACCTAGCTGAATTTCCAGAAATCTTGTAGAAAACACAGTCCTTGATGCCAAGGAGGTTTCATGTGTATAAATGTTACCATTAAATGGAGACAGGGTTAAATGAACTACTGAGACTGCACTAGGCAAAAGCGGCTGACTTCAGCTAAAGGAAGTAGGGAAATGAAGTAAGTTAGAATTTAAAATTACTCTGGGGATTTAGCCTCTCTGTCCTTCAGTTCTAACTATCCTGCTCCCATAACCTTGCACTCAAATGACTCAGATTAGAAGTATCTGAATAACTGGTATTACTCAGTCTCATATGTATGACAGAGACAGTTAATTTGGATATTAAAACACACTAACTGGCACTATTTTTCTATTTGTAATTGGCATGTACACATAATGAATATATGTTGTTACTATTAGTGGTTCTTGATTTATATTTCCCAGACTTGGCATATGCTGAAAAAGGACAGGAAATTTCATTTACGGATGAAAAATGGGGGGCGGGGAGGAGGATATGATTGTTTATTTTGTTTGTTTATTTTTTCTTGCTGTATTTAGCAATATATACTTAAGTGCCCGCTCATTCTGCATTCCAATGTGATAGGTATTATTTTACCACCTCGGTGTCATGCAATGACTCTCTTAGGCCCTTACTGCATGGCGCTGTTGCTCCTGGTCTGGGATGTGTGCTTTCGTATGATGTGGCTGCTTACCAGGTGCTGCTGCATCCTCATGCATTGTAAATTAACCATACACTGTTATTGGAAAAAAAAAATCTGGTAATGGCCCTCTTCCCTGCCACAATCCTATCTGCTGTAGGTGTGTGGTAAGGGTGGAAGCACTTGATAGTACTTCCTTCCACAGTACAGTGCAGTATGAGGCAGGGAAAGGGATCCACCATTGACACTGTTATGAAGAAGGAGAAAGAGTCTCCCTAACACCACCCATTTGCAAGCAACCAACTAGGTGTGGTGGGGAGTGTTCACATCCCAATCCCATCGTAACAATAGCACTGCCAGGATCCCATCAGGATGACGTGATATTGAAACCTAGTTCAGTAAGGGCCTTAGTTATTATTAATAATGGAGGAACAATTTCCCAAGCCTCTCCTTGGATTGGTTCAGAACAATCCCTGAAAAAAAAGGGTGGGGAAATAATTCTATATTTTTAATCTTTCCAAGATAAACTGGAATCTGTTGCTCTCCAGTCTGGGCTGAAATAAAATCATTCCTTCTTGGAACTAGTACAGGTCTCCATATTCCCCACTGCTCACCCATAAACTGGCTCATAACTGAGCTTCCAGGCACCAACAAACTTCAGCTAGACATGGAAACCACATTATCTATATATAATCTCCAAAATTGTCAAAAATGTGCTTCTCAAGTGTCAGAAAACCCTGACAAGGAACACTTAGCTCTGATGAGATTTTTCACCATTTAAGATTTATTCTGTGGAAAAACTGCTTGTGGGTTTTTGTGCCGTAAACAACATTTTCCACATGGGAAATAACATTTATGGTGCAGGAAATAATATTTCTGTATCAATTATATTTCATATGAAGAAAATGCAGTTTTCTGTGCAAAAATGAGCAAAAATCTGTGTGTAATTTTACAAAGACTAAGTCCTGAATTGTGAATAGTCTTGATAAAATGTGCTGTCTTTGAAGTCTTCCTTGCAATGGGAAGAAAATAACTAAAACTACTTGCTCCTTCCTCCAAGAATGAAATTAGTGAAGAATTACATTCCTACCTTCAGCTCTCCTTCACCCCATTCTTATTATCTTAAATCTCCTATAGTGCTAGGAGAGGTGGCAGCAGGAAGGGAAAGGGAAAAGAAAAGGAAAGGAAAAGGAGGTCTGTCTCTCCTCTTCACTGTTTGCAATGGCTTGGCACTGCTATGCTACTTGGCACATCTGACACCACAGTTGTTTCATGTGCTACTATTTGTATGATTAAGGGCCCATTCTAACCTTAATGTAAACAGTATACAGATGGCCCTCTGTATATATGGGGGTTCCATTCCAGGAACCCCCAGGAATACTAAAAATGTTCACATCTCATTATATTCAGTGTCAGCAATGTGCATGGGGGGAAACATGGCTAACGAAAAGCTCACATACAATGAGAGGGTAATAAAAGGATATATCACACAAGACAACTATGAAAAAAAAAAAGGCTTCCTTTTATTGATTACATGAATGACACACGGGATCACCATCAGAGCTTCCAACATGCCATTCAGGATTCTGATTGAGGGCTTTCCTGAGAGTGGATTTTTGTTCTTGATATATTTGATTTTTCTTTTCTACTCTGTTTTTTGTTCTTAGGTTGTATATTAATAGTTTTTTTAAAAAAGCTAAGTGCACGTGGATCTTTAGGACATCTGTGAGCCCATTGCTGCCATTTTAGATATAGGAAATGACGCTCTGCTGTTGCTTGAAGTCATGGACCTGGTGGCTGCAGGTAAGGAATAGTCACTGCATTTTATTTAGAATAAGTTTGTACAGAGCAGCTACTGAGGCTGCTGTCTTCTCCTTCCTAACACATGCTATGTGAGTGGTTTGTTCTTTACTTTTTCTGATTCTCCTACTGTTTTTACTTCTGGAATATATGCCTGTTGTCACCATAGCGATGGCAACAGGAGGAGGAAGAAGTCAGACAGCAGACAAATGATTAACTCCCACATCCTTCAGAATCGGAGCACTAGAAAAGTAAGGGAGTAGATGGGCAAGAAGATAAGAGGCAGGCAGGGAAGTGGCAGAGTTCAGGGAAGAGACAAGCTAAAGGGACGTGATGATTCCTTCCCCGCCTTCCTCCAGTTCAGATTCATATTCAGAAGAACTCAGAAGAACCATAACACATATTTCATGTTTGCCATGAGATTGATAATTACAACTGATAATGATAATTTCAAAATAAGAATTTAGGTAGTTTTGTGACCCCTAATTCCAATCTATTTAACGAAGAGATTCAGAGGATTCGTCCATCATTAGTTGGAAAAAAAATAGCCTTTGTGAAACAAATGTGGTAAATATGTTGTTTACCATATATTGGGAAGTATTATTTCAATCATTTTTCAGGAAAAATGATGAAAGCAAATGGATGGGCAATGAAACTTCCTGAATTTGCAGAAAATAGTTTATAAACATAAGTGGGAGGAAAACTAAGAGGTCTCCTTTATTTCCCATTTTGAAATGTTATGTGATAGGAACCACTTGGGAGTTTTTCCAAAACAGCAGCCAAAAAAAAACCCAGAGCCTTTTTCATGATTCAGCAGAATTCAACAGAATGGCACATGGTCTGCTTGCTCGGCACCCATAAAAGCTCCGAATTACTCCTAGGACATTGTGATTACTTTCTAGCACACCACCTCTATAAGCACTACTACCTAATTGATATTTGATTGTATCTAACGGTTTCTGTGGAATTTGCATTTGAATTGTGGATAGCATGTGGATAGTATGTCAGAATATGAACAATGTTATATTTCTTCTTCAGCAGAAAGATTAAGCACTTTTCCTCCCCAAAATAATATATTGCTAGATATGTATAGTTTCAAGACTATTACCCAAAGATTTGACTAACCTAACTTGCAAATGTAAGCTGGCATCATGTTTGTCAGTTACAATATCAGAAGTTAGAACCTTGTAACTGATTCCTATTCACATTTACAATTGTGGTATCATTGCCACAATCATAGATGCCCTTAAAATCCACCTAAAAATCCAGCCAGCCACATTGATGGATAGAGTTCCGGAGCACTTGCAGCGGATCCCAAAGGATCACACGTCTAGTCCCTTCCCACTAGCAATCAGCAGTGCTATGAGGAGTTGTGACATGACTTCACACGGGTCACTATTTTTTGCTCCGTGTATTGTTTATAACTGGCAGGAGAGACCTGGATGCATCATCCTTTAATGTTCTACTTGCCAGTTGCACAGAACTCTGTCCCTTAGTACAGCTGGCTGGATTTTTGGGTGGATATTGGGGGTCAGATGGGGAGATGACTTAATTGCTATCTATCTGCTGCAGGATCTTGGACATACCATTGGCTTGTGTGACGAACCTGATGGGAGGGGGTCTTGGCAACAGAGCCTCCTTGGCAACTGAGAATGTTTAAACTGATTGGCTGGTGAAATGGAATCTTGGATAGCCCAGGGGAGGGCTGGTGGAAAGAGGAAAATAATGGATTTTTACTGTCTGGGGTGTGTTTGAAGAGGAGTGTGATTTGTGGTGTGTTTGGAAAGGTTGGAGATTTGAAGAGCTCTGTGGGAGAGAGAACTGAGAAATTGGGTGTACGAGAGATAGTGAATGAATTGAAAGAGAGAGAGAGACGAATGGTGTGCTGTTTATAAACATTTAGATACAAATCACATTTAAAACAACAATGTTACAATAAACATTTGGAGTTCTGTGTTCCTTAAAACAGTGTCACAGAGTCTTATTCTGAATTTTGGAATATACACGCTACCAATAATATCATCTTGACCTTAATGCCAACGGTACCACCGTCTTGGAAAATATAAACCACTGCTGATCCTTACATCTGGGAGAAGGTCAAATTTAGGGAAGGCAGTAAAGGGGGAGAGTCCTGAAAGGAAGAAGCCAAGGGGGGACAAAAGTGAGGAAGGGAGAACTGAGGCAGACCCGTTTGTCCTGGCCCTGGATTGGTTCAGAGATCTCCCTGGCTGTTCAGACCTGAACACAAAGAGGTGTCAGGTTGGGTAGGCCTTGAGTGCGAGGTTTGGGTGCCTCGCGTTTTCCACAGCTTGTAACATGCTTTTTCTGCTTTTTCTTTCTGACACTGATGATTCTTGTCAACTTAAAATGAACATTTTGCTCTTCGCTATTTGCATAGAACCCTCTTAACTATTTTCTGTCTCTTACTACTGAGTAATGTCAGTACTCTATTGTTATAACAAACTGCACAGGACACCTCCTCCATTTGTACACATAAATCTTTGAGATAAAACAAACTCTTTGACACAAACATGAATAACAAAGAAGATCTGGGGGTGAGGAAAATGCATTACAGTCATGGAGTAGTCAGGTAAAATATTTTGTAAAGACAGAGGATTTGAAGTGCAGTAGAGAGAAAACTGTTTTGTTCCAATGGTGCCTAAATGCTAATCTCAAATGATGTTCCAATAAAAAAGGGGGGAACACAACTGCCTCCAAAATTCAAATAGTACCTTCTATTAATTTTGCAATTGTTACAATTCAGCTTTATGATTTTTTTTCTTTGTTCACTAGGTACGTCTGTTTAGTATGCCAGTATGAACTTCCCTCTTCTCTCAGTAATGAGATGTTTCAGCCTATGCTAATACTATGTTTCATTTCCTCAGGATGAAAAATTATTGGAGGCTAATTTTATCTTTGCAGTATTTGCTTTATGTACAAAACTGGGAACAGAACATGAGGCAAACCAGAAATCTTTCAAGGAATAAGATTGCACAGAGGATAAACTGGCAATATTCCAAAACTTCAACCCCACTTTTAGTCCACTCCAGATAAAACCTCTCAGCTACCTCTTTATTTCTGCTGTTTAATCTTCCAGGCTACTAGCTGTTTTCTCAGAGTCTCTCTTTCTCTCTCTATGTGTTTTAATCTCTGTCATGAACACACACACACACGCGCACGCGCACACACACACACACGCACACGCCACTTCTCATCAAGTGGAGAGATACACCCTTCCCTCCATTTCTTATGTGTAATGGATTGTCCTGGCTCAAAAGCAGAACAGACAGGAACACACTCCCCTTGTGCAGCTCCTTGTACACATCATCTACCAAGGCAACCCAAGCTGTCTTTGTCCCATAGCCAGGCCAGAAACCAGATGAAATGGATCTAGATAATCCATTTCATGTTGGACCCCCTGGAATTGGGAAACCACCACATGCTGCAATACCTTGCCCCAAAATGGTAGGTTGGACTCTTGATACCAATAATTATCCATTATGGAGGGATTCAGGGTTGGATTTTTCAACAAGGATCTCACAACTGTCTCCTTTAGGTAAGTTGGAATACTGCTTTGTTGTAAGGAGGCATTGACTAGTGGCTTCGCTCATTCAGCCAGTCCCTGCTCTAGGCCACTTGATAAGCCAGGAAGGGCAAGTGTCTAGCACACATGTGGTGGCTCTCATCTCTCCAAGGATTCTGACCACATCTGCAGGCTGCTCAAATCAAAAAGTGTCCAATAACACTGGGCAAACAGGAGCCAAGGTTACATCCACTGGAAGTGTATCTACATATATAACATTGGCCTAACTACAAGTCAAATGAGATAGATTTTACTGGTGCTCCTGCTTTTAAATGTTGCTATTTCCTGCAGATATGCACAAATGATGCAACACTTGATCCAGGATTTTCAATTGGTACTTTGATTTTACTTTCCACCAGTAGCTTCTTTAAAGTAGGTGACTGGCAAAAAGCAGTGATAGAAGACTTATTAATAACTTTAAAAGACATGGTGAATTAGCTATCAAGGGGGAGCTATCTTTGATCAGTATCCTGTGTGTGTGTGTGTGTGTGTGTGTGTGTGTGTGTTCAAAGTAGCAGGCAAGACAGCATGACAACAGCATGACACCTGTGCTGCTACCACTCATAGCAGTGCTGGTTGCCTGATTCCTACGACCACCTTAAAACCTGTTGTTTTTCCTTCCAAAGTGAGAAGCAGGAAGAAACAAGAGGGTGTGTGTGAGAGACAGAGGCCCTTTCCACACCCTACTTTATCTTGGCTGTATCCTATGGGGATCCCAGCAGCGGCTTTGCCTGGAGGGGAGTGCAATGGGAGCATTCCCCTTTACACCAGCTGCGTCCAGGATCCAGGAAGCGTGATGGCTCTGCCTCTTCCTTCTGCAGTGCAGCCAGGTACTTTCCCAGGCTGTACTGGGGCAGGGAGCACTGCCATTGTGCTTCCAGACGCTCTGCATACTAGGGAAGTCCAGGATGGCAGCACAGTCATGAGTCATTGACAGGGAAAACTCATCAATGATTTACTCTATGATTGCACTACCTGGGGATGGGAGAAGAATGGGACCACAACAACATTGTGCGTAACTGTCATTTCAGTCCTATCCTTCTCCCACTCCCATTGGTGGATGACAACGTCCTGTGGAAAGGGCCACCGAGAGAGATTGAAAAAGAGAGAGAGAGAGAGATGACTATGGTGTTTGAATCTGGATTCTGGACTCTAAAAATAAATAACCTCACTGTTTGTGACAGGGGACTGAAGGATAGGTAGGGAGATGCCTTGAATGAAACCAGAGGTTTATATGAGACTTGGGATGAGAAGGGACAGTGAAGGAATATAGGTTTGCTGAATGCTTTGTCTTCTAGCATGCCGAGATAAACTGCCTTGAAAGGGCAGAAAGATAAAAGAAAAGGGACCTATTGTTTCTTCAAACAATTTGGGACATGAAGGTCTTTTCTCTACGAAGCACTATTTTATACTTGTCTGGGACAGTGAAGCAACTAGACTAGAATCCTGCCATACCTCTCAGCTAAGGAAGCAACAGGTTCTGTAGAACTTGTGGGGGGGGAGGGATTGATTATCCTCCTTGCAGATAACAGACTCACAGTCAGAGGTGGATCTGGGGTGGGGCAACTGGGGTGCCTGCCCTGGGCGCCAATGCCAGGGGTTCAAAAAAGAGGAATCTCCCTCCCTGCCCCCTGCCATCATTTGCCCCCCCGCCTCCACCCGCTGTTCACCCCGCTCCCACTGCCATTTGCCCCACCCACCTCCACCTGCCCCTGCCTGCCCCACTCACCTAACCCACTTCTGCCTCTTACTCCACCTGCCTCTGCCCACCTTCACCCCACCCACCTCATCTCACCCCTTCCCCGCCTGCCCCCACTCACCCCCCCACTGTTGCCCGCTTGCTGTCCCACCCCCTCCAGTCTCCCCACCCCCTTGCCTGGGTACTGTTAACCCTCTAACCGCCACTGCTCACAGTATCCTTTTTTCAAAATCAAAACCAGCAAGTCTAGAGATCTCACCTTGTGGCAATTATACCCCACTGAAGAAATATAAAAACAATCTTGTACTTTTACCCAGCGACATGCCTATCAGTGGACACAAAAAATTTAAACAGACAAGTAAACACAATTCCCAAAGGGTGGTCATTACTTTCATGGCATGCTTAATACAAGTGGTTAAAGAAATCAGTTTGATGGAAGATTTTACATGTGCCTTGGCTCCCTTGGGCCAATCATAGAGACAGTAGCAACCCCGCTTTAGGGAGGCAAGTAAATAGAATCATACAGTAATAAACCTGTAGAGTTGGAAGGTGCCTAAGTCCAGTTTCCTTCCAGTGCAGGAATCTATAGTTTAAGCATCCATGACAAGTGGCCGCCCAACCTTTGTGTAAAACCTCCAACAAAGAAATGCTTTCCATTTTCCACAGTAATCCATTCCAATGTTGAATAGCTCTTGTCATTAGCATTGAAATATTTCTGTCTTCCATCAGATGTTACTGCCTGTATAAAGAACTGATTGCTGTTATCTTGGGATTCCTTTATGTCTCCTGACCCCTGTGTTAACTACACTGACATTGCACAAGATGTTATCTCAAACATTTGTCGATTTTCCTTGCTAGCTCTTCAGAACTTTAGTGATCAAATGAAATCTGACAGAATTCAGCAACCTTCTGCTCTTCTATGTCTATTTTAGCCATGCTGGGAAGAAATTAAATATACTTTAAGACTTTTCACAAAGGAAGAACTCTGGTTTGGTTAGCTGTAGGAGAAACAATTTCCAAAGATGTCAGAGGCAGTGATAAAAAGATATGTGGTATTTTTTCCTAACCAATAATATAGCTGAGGCAAGAAGCAATGGTTTAGCAATAAGAAAGTAGATTTTTCAGTAGATCAATCAATGGATGATGTCTTAAATTCCTTTCCAATTATATCAAAGTCAAAAATTCTTCTTGCAGAACCGAAATATATTTGTATTATCTTGAATTTCCTCTGTGCTCCACAAGGACATGCCTGCATGAATGGATTTACCCAGTAACTTAATTAAGAAGGGCAGCTACAAGTGGGGAGATTCATGTACCCATTTAAGTCCCATACCTCCAAGAGTGATAAAAGAGTTCATAATAATCAATGGGACCTCCTACAAAGTTTTATGTAGATAGTCTTTTGATCAACAATAGATTAACTGGAGCAGTTATTTAAAGTGGTAGGGAGCAATTCTGCTGTTTTATATGGTTAGTCACACAAACTAATCATGCCTATATCTTTACAAAATGTACTTAGAAGAAAACTATTTTGAAGCCCTCATTAAATTGTTTTAATATTAATTTAGAAATCATGAAATTTGTATTTATTTTATTTCTCTTCTCATTGGGCTTTTAACACATATTCTTCTATACAGAGGGCTATAACTAATGGGAAAAGCCAATGTGATGTAGTGGTTTGAGCATTGGTCTGTGACTATGGAGATGAGGGTTTGAATACCCACTCAGCTATGGAAACCTGTTAAGTAATCTTGGGCTAGTCACACTTTCTCAGTCTCAGAGGAAGGCAAAGGCAAACCCTCTCTGATCAAATATTGCAAGAGAAACACATAATAGTGTGAGAAATAGCTGAAAAGACTCATAAAACAATTTAGCACAGGATCGGCTGAAGAATTAATGTTTATTAAAAGTACGTTTCTGCAGAAGCGGGTGCTCCCCAGAGAGAAGGGCACACCCCAGTATTGAATAACTCATATTTTATACCCTGTCCCTATCACACGTTTTCCCTCCCCTGGGATCCCATTGGATAGGACCCCAAAGGTTACAACCTATCAGGATCACCTAAGAAGTTACATTTCCCCTTCCCCATATTTACGGTATGAGTGATCACGCACTAATCATGCATTTCCCTCATGTATCCTTGTTTCTCATTAGCAATTTCTAACCTCATCTCACAGTTTCTAACCACCCCTTTCCTAAACAATGCCAACCTTCTTTCCTGTATTCCTTATCAACTAGTTTACTCCTTACAGACAGCTTTGTTGTCAGTCAGACTGTCTTATCAGTCTGGTTCTACACCTGGAGATTCAAGGCCAAGAAGCCTCCTTCTGTTCTGTGGCCAATTTTAGAAATCCGTTTTCTTAGACTTAGTGTATTACAGAAGCTCAAATATAAAATATACTGAAATATATGTGTAAATATATCTAAAATATGTGTTATACATACAAGCTAATATATGTGCTTCTAATACATGTTATTAATACTGTATACCCAGTACAAAAGCTAAAATAGATTTTACTTCTCTCGATAGGTTCACCTGAGGCTCTCCATAATTCAGAAACATCTTGAAGGTACACAGCAACAATACTATCTCATAGAGTCAATCTGATGAAGAAAGCTTTGTACTATTGGCAGAATCAAACTTTTATCCTTGTACAAGTGGCAGGTTCAATATAGTGATTCTGCTTACTCGGTCTGTTGCACAAACATTTTCACAATTGGTGTGACTTCACTATTTTTAGTGTTGTCACTTATACCCTCACTAGGCACAATGCCGCCACTTTTCATCTAGACTGACACTAGATATAAAACATTCATCTGTTGTTATTGTTGTCTTAATTATGTTTTTCATTTTAAGTCTTGCATTTAATTTCATTCTGTTGTAATATGTGATATTGTCTTGTGCTTTAATCAGACCTATGCCCATGCTGGTTTGGGAATTCTTAGGGGTGAAGCCCCAAAGTGACATCCCAAACTCTGTTTATAATTGTACTTTTTATCCAATATTACCATGAGCATATTTGAGTCCCATTTTGGCAGAAAAGACAGGATATAAATCTGTCAAGGTCAGAGACCTGGACAGCGAGCCAGCCCAGAGAAGGGTGTGAGAGCCAGCAAAGTCCAGCCGGGAGAAGACAAGCAAGTACTTTACACAAGGGAGTTCATTTACCAGAGCGTCAAGCGAAAGTCGTAGTCAGAGTTCCAAAAGCCAAGAGTCAAGAGTCAAGAGATCAATTCAAGGTAGCAGGGACCGGGTGCTGGGAGTAAGGAACAGGCAAGAGGAGGGCTTGAAAGAAGTTTGCCACAAGCAAAGGAAGGCTTCCAGGCAGGCAGTTATATAGCCCAAGACACAGGTGTGGCTAGTCACTGTTTCTTGAACTTAATCAAGGAAGCCTCCCTTTGCTCAGCTCTCTTGAGTCTCCGCCTTGTTTGTGGGCTGATTGGCACAGGCTCCAAAGCATCTTCTGAATCGGATCCCTGTTGCCCTAAAGGAGCAGGCAGAGGAACGTCTGAGCCTGCTTGGTCCATGGCCGCAGGGGGAGCTCTTGAGCTGCAGGACTCATCTCCAGCCAGAGCCACAGGGACCAACAGCTGCTGCTCGTCATCGGCAGCTCTGACAGGGGCTTCAGTTATCACAAAATCCAATAAATAAATATATAAATTTTAATATATTCACTCCACAATGAGCTTTGAAAATTGTATTTTTAAATAAAAAAATAGCAAAGAATTCTTACAATTCTTCTAAAACTGCATTTCTTGTTTGTTTAAATGTTTTCAAAGCAGCTTACACATGAAAGGCTAGAAATATCCTATTTCTTTTTCATAAATATACAGAAAAGACATCAGAAACTAGAATGCTAAACCAGAAAGCTAAAGGAAAGGCTTCCTGGAATGCATTAAGTTTTTAACGGTTGCTTGAAGGCCTGTAATATAAAATCTCTTTGCTGTTGTACAGTTTTCTGGATTGTATATTTATGCAATTAGCTGTCAGGACCCTGGAGCTCCAGGACTCAAGCTCTGAGTCGGAGCCCGAGATCCTGGATACTGCTCCCCCAGACACAGAGTCCTTGGCCCCAGTAGCCCCTGCAACAGAGCCAGGGGTTGCCTCAGACCCAGCCCAGCCAGAAGAGTCAGATAGTGAGGTGCAAGAGCAGGTACCTACTTACCAGCAGCATCGGGAGCAAAAGAGTGCTCTCAGGAGGTCAGAGCGTTTAAATAGGAAACGCCAGGCAATCAAGGTCCAGCTGAGAAAACACCTGGAGGAGTAATCTGGCTATAAAAGCATGCACTCAGCCTGGGGTCATTGTTGGTTCACAACTGTCCCGTTTGGGGAGAGTTACGTGTTGGATCTCCTAAATCCCTGCCTTGCCTCCTGGAACGCTGCCCGACCCGCTGGAACCTTACCCCCCTTTTTGGACTTTGGACTGGCTCTGGTAATTTCTCTTACTTGGACTGTTCACTGAGAACTCTGGCCGTGATGTAACTGCCAGAGGGTCTCCTTGCTGCTGAAAGCTCTTGATTTATTGCCTTAGACTTGTTAACTGGCTCTCGGCTGCCTGCCAAGCCTTGGAGCAGACATTAGCAAAAGCACAAGCTTTTCTGATAAAAAGAGTAAGTGCTGTCCATGTTCAATCTTGCTTCAAACTCCCAGGAGACTACAGTTGTTAAAGGCCACACAGATGTGTTCTTCATGTGATATGCATGTGGTGTGGCATCTTATCCATGCATCATCCACATTACCTCAGAGCTAGATGGCTGCTAGTGGCAGAATGGTAGACCTAAGTATCAGATTAGTCTGTTCACTGGAATCGACACATGAAGTTTAAGTATGCAATGGAAGCTGTGCAACTGAAGCTGCCATCCCAAATTGCTAACTTACAAGTACCCAACTGGCAACCAGTATTCAGCCTTGGGCCAGAACCTTGCCTGCTCCCCACCATCACTTGTGCAGAGCAAGCTAGCAGTAGCACAGCCACCACGAATGCTGATTTTTCTTTATGTTTATTGTGGTTTTGGTTTTGTCTTTAGTTTCACCTTGCAAGGGATTTGAGGAGCAGCTGTTGTATACATGCTTTTAGGCCAGATGGCATACCCTTCCCCTTTGGATGGAAAAATAAATATTGAAGGATTTGAAAAAGTAAGCTTTAGATTCATATCATTTTTTTAACAATACTTCAGCACATTCTGTTTTAGTGCCTGTTTTTGATTATGTTTCATAAAATTCATAAAACTGACGCAGGAGAGGAGCATCATATAGTCGTCCCACCATATTCATGGTATTGACCTTTTCAAATTTGACTATTTACAAGGCTTGCCCATGTCTCCCCCCCCCGACTCCTCCTCCCATTCTCATGCCTTTTTCCTGTGCACATGTGCCTTCCTTCTCCATGCCCAGGCAAAAGATAAGGCAATGGAGTTGGAAGCACTGTGCACAGAGAAGAAAGGTGCAAATGTGCCTTCCCTTCCTCCATTTCCTTGCCTTTTGCCCTGGTGCACATGCCTTCCTTCTCCACATCTGGGCAAAAGGCAAGGGAATGGAAGGGGAGATCCTTGGAAGAGAATGGGAGGGGGACAGTGAGGAGAGGTATTCACTATTTTTCCACTTTTGCAAGGGTTCTGTGCCCCAAATCCTTGTGAAAATGGAGATTCTCTGTAATTCATAAAACCAATGCAGGAGATCATCAAGACTGTTGACTAGAAAACGGGCTTTTATATGTCAATGGGTATTACTGTCTACCATCTACAATTTTTTACAATGATTTGGCATTTATACTTTATTAGAAATTTGATGATGAATAAATAAACATTAGAGGGTCATTTTAAAATCAAATTGGCATGATAATCAGTGTGGCTTTTGCATACAGTTCATAGATACGGAATCTGAAAAACTAGATGTGAAAATCTGTGAAAATGTCTTACGTGCTTCACTAACAAATGACGTTTGTTAGTTCATTTTTCCCCCCTGAAAACTGAAAGATTAATATACTGCTTCTAGGAGAGGTTTGTTTGTTATTATGCATGAAAGGTGATAGTTACAAACAAAGGGTGCTAAAGGCCCACAGTCTGTGTTTTTTGTTTTTTGCTTTTCCTCCAGAAAGGACAAAAATCTATGTCAATTGAACACATAAACCAGAGCCACAGTGACATTCAGAAGCTCATTGATTGTGAAGTCACATCTCTTCACAACAGAAAGAGTGATTAATGGCAAAGCACAGGAAAGAAATGGTAGCTAAGTCTTTTTGTTACTATAAAAAAATGTTCTGGAAAAGAGAGAACATTTGCTACTGTTTATAAGAAATAATGATCTATAAATCTGATTTCAGAGCTTCCTGCGATGAGATCACTCATCAGATAAATATTTAAAAGAATGATGATTAATCTAATATAATCTAATTTTCATTATTCATTACTAGTCATTATTTATTAAAATAATTTTAAGTACACAAAATCATATGAAATGATTGTTCAGGCTGGAGTGACTTCTTCTGTCTCTGTTCAGTGAAACCCACTCATATATCCTATCCAGCCCCATCTAAACGATAATTTGTTTGTCAGTCTAAAGTGGGGTGTGATGTTGGAAAGTGTAGGTACTGCATTGCTTTAGAAGAAGTCACTTTGACTCATATGACTCAGGCATTCAATTTTCACTTGTTCCTCTACCTTTTAATTTTGCATCATAAACTTGCTTAACACCCCAGAGTCAAGTTTTCAAAAGGGAGATATAGTTTTTTAGTGGCAGGGACCAATGAAAGGTGATTACTCAGTTTTTTGTGGCAGAAGCATTTCTGCTATGGCTAAATCAACATAGATGCAACCAATGTATGTGAAATGATACAATTATCTCTGAGCCAATGTGTATGAAAATTGGTGTTGTTCTCATTGCTGTTGTGTGCCGTTAAGTCATTTTTGACTTATGGCGATCCTAAGGTGAACCTATCATGAGGTTTTCTGGGGCTGAGAGTGTGTGATGTGCCCAGAGTCACCCAGTGAGTTTCCATGACTGAGCAGAGAATCGAACTTGGTCTCCAGGGTCATACACCAATACTCAAACCACTACACTACACATTTTTCTAGATATTTTTTTACTAGTTGTATAAATATTTCCATTTTTATATAAGAATTTATATACACATACATTTTGGAATGATAAAAAAAAATGCAATATAGTATTCAATCTTCTAGATAGCTGATTTGTACATTTTCCATGTAATCTTACTGCTGTGAAATTTACATTTTAATGAACATCCTAAATTCTGTTATTTATTATCAGAAAATAGTTATTTAATAAATAAGTAAATAAGTAGAATCTTCCTTTCTTCCTTTCCGAAACTCTTATTCCATCTCTATATATCTTCTTGACTTCCCCACCACCTTTGACCCAGTGATACATAACACTATTAGTTTTTCATTTCATTTAATTTTCTGTATCCAAATATAACAGTAAAAAGTACTTGTATACTTGTATTAGCTAACCTATGCGAGTAATTACAAATTAAAAGCCTGCTTGAACAAAAAGGTTGCCACCGGCTGGCAGAAGGAAATCAGTGAAGGGGCCAGCCCAGCCTCCCCTAGAAAGGAATTCCAGAGGGTGAGAACAGCCACTGAGAAGTCTCTCTCCCATGTTCTCACCGAACAAGCCTGTGATGGTGGCGGGACCAACAGAACCCCCTTCCCTGTGGATCTAAAGACAAGCTCATACAGGGAGACACAGACTTCTCAGTCTAAGCCATATAGGACTATAGATCATGACTGGCACTTTGAATTGTGTCCAGAGATGAACTGGTAGCTAGTGAAGCTTTTTGAACAAAGGAGATATATGCTCCCTTTAACTGTTCCCAGTCATCATTCTGGCCACAGTGTTTTGGACCCACTGAAGTTTCCAGTTTCCAAAAGCAGCCTCACATAAAGCCTGTTACATTAGTCCAAAAATGTAATCCAGGCATGTGTTAGTATAGCCAGATCTTGTTTGTTGGGGAACAAATGCATCTGGTACATTGGCCTTAACTGTGCAAGTGAACTTCTGGCCACTGTTGAAATCTGGCCATACAGGCTCAGGTATGAGTCCAAGAGAGCACTCAACCTGTAAGACTAAGATTTCATGGGAAAAATAACCCCATCCAGCACAGGCTGAATCTCTATTCCCTGACCGGATTTACAGCTGACCAGGAACATTTCTTTCTTGTCTGGCTTAAGCTTCAGTTTCTTGCTTTGCCTTATCCAGTCCCTTACTGACAGCAGACATTAGTTCAATACTGAGACAGCTTCCTTGGAACCAAATGGGCAAGGAGAGACACATGCTTGCATATCAGAAGATCAAGTGTACCATCTAGGATAAAGAGTCTCATTTGTGGCGAACACCTACTTCAGGGCTGGTACTATTACTCCTTTCAGTAAAATAGCTCATACTTCCACTGTGTTGAAATTTGGTGACATCTGCATCAGCAGTCAGAGGATTACTCATAGATAAGCAAACATTTTGGTATAATATTGCCCATCTTAGCTTCTGGGAAAAATATTTTATCAACTCATTGTTATATAAAGCATGAAATTATACTGTTAAATCATGTGACTGTGGATTCTCCTTAGGGTATATCATGTCACCTCCCCCTACTCTCCATCTTTCGAAGGCATGTGAAGCATTTCATTATGCTCAGCATAATAAATCATTTTTTTTTTAATGTTTAATCCACACACATTCAGGAAGGACAATCAAACCAGGCAGCAATAAACACAACCAATCCTGTTTCAAGAAACATATCCAGTATGTGTGGAACATTCATGGAAAAGACTGCTACATGTATTCAAAAGATTGCTACATAAATTTAGCAGCTGAGCTTTTCTCCACAATTTATTTTCATGCCAAGAAAATCTTCACCTCCAAAATTTTTGTGTGTCAGGCTGCAGTTAAATGTGTATGACTGTGGTCTATTAAGAAGACAGTGGAACCTGATCTCCTAAATAATAGTCCTTCATGGACACAGAACAATACAGACAGTTGATCAGTAGATGAATTATTTTTTTTCCTGGTGTATATTTCTTTTGTAAGTATTCGCCATGTTTCTATCTGTCCTACTGCTACCTCAATCTGTGTTTTTAAATTAAACTTAATCTGCACACACACACACACACACACTCTCACACACTCTCACATCAATGTTGCTGATGCTGTTGGTGTCCAACAGCTGGGCTTTACGTTTACCCCCTGTGAGGGCTCAGTGGACTCGCGGGGTCCCCAGACCCCAGATTAAGAATCACTGCTATAGATTTATAAAAACCTGGAGCTTTTTTACACTGCAAAGTTACAGCACTATGATTCCATTTTCACTTCTGTTGCAATATGCTGTGAAATTGCCTCAAAATTCTAAATATCCTTTCTTAAACCGCAAACTACAGGGTTCCACAGGATGTTGCCATGATAGTTAAAGTGAAATCACACTGATGTAATTCCAAAAGGTCCCTAATGTAAACATGATAGCATAACACCTCAAGCTGATTCCAAGTTTTCACTTTTCATTAAGGGCTCTGCTTACTTGCCACTTCTCCCCTTATCCCAAATTCTATAACACCTGATAAAGTCTTCTGAAGGACTCTGTAGCCTGGGTTTTTAAAAAAATTTTTAAAAAATGATAATTGGGTAGTGCAGTAACAGTATTTCTCAACTCTGCTTTTTGATTTTACCTATGAACTAAAAAGCTCAGTTAAAAATATGTACTGTGTTATTTTAATCTGAAGAATAGACCAAAACCCCATAAGAAGATAGACATGTTTTTAAAGAAAAAAATTAATAGACTGCTCTTGCACAAATGCTCCTGGCAGGAATAATCCCCGCTGAAGTTAGCAACGGTTTCTGCAAACTTCTCCCCGAACTGCCAAGAAATAATGTATTGGTAGTTCCCTACACTGATTTGTCTAAAATATGGGAAGTATAAGCTTCCATAAGGGGCTTTTTGATGTGTAAATATGACTGGGGAGAGTTGTCTATTTTCTGGTCAATATTAGTGGGAGGCACAAAAATTTGGGCTTTCAAATCCAAGTTTCAATCTGAATCTGCCTGAGCTGATCTGGGCAGCCTCTGTAGCAAGTGAGGGAAATAGGGAAGGGATTTCCAATGGTCCTACCACCCCTGCAGACACATTTGTTGAGAACTAGGGATGGGACGAATCCAGAATTTTCTGAATCTGGATCTGAATCCCTGGAAGGTTTTGGGAATCTACAAATCCCAGGAATCTTGAATCTTTTGAATCCTTTTTCAAAAAAGGGTTTAAAAAGCAAGGGAAAGAAGGATAATCTTGGGGAAGACACACTCTCAAAGGCAAAGGCAAACCTCCCTCTTAAGAAATCTGGCCAGGACTATTGTCATAGTTTTGCCTCAGGATCTCCCCAGATTGAAAATGACATGAAGGCCCTTTGTACACAGGATTAATCCCACATTTTCTTGCCTGTGTAAACAGGGCCGCATACTACAGTACAGAGATAATCCAGGTCAAAACTCAATTTTCTTTGCATAGCTGCTTATGGCATCTTGAGGTTTGCAGTTTGATGATTCACCAGCCTACTTTGGCAGAGAAGGCTGTGACACCTTGTGAAACTACAAACCTCAGAATTGTGTATGAAAGAGCTCTGCAAGGGAGCTATGCAAAGGAATCTTTCAGCTGTCCTTGAAATCTCATGAAGACTGTACCTTCCATCCAGTCAGGCCTTTGGTGGGCCCTGGAAGCTCCAATTTTTAAAAACAATGTTTCCTTTCTGCTACATGTAGTTTGTCATGTGGCTCATGAGAAACCATGACAGACATTTCACTTCTCATCCTATTCTAGCTATAGGTTTACAATCAGGCACTGGTCTTGTGGAAGGAGGTACACTGGCCTACATGTGGCAATCACTGGCTGAGATTGTGTGACCTTGCTTTCTGTCCCACTGTTTCTGATAGGCATCCAGCCCACTGACCCCAGCATTGATATGTGTCTGATTTTCAGCACAGAAAATGGTGCTGAACTTAAATCCTAAATGTTCAATTTAAATATATTAAAATACAACTCCAGATGTAATTTCTGAAATTGTTAGCAAAGGTCATTATTACTCCAAGGGAAAAATTCACCTACTTGCCATCTCCCCTTGTGTATCTAATTTCCCAGGTTTTCAGGCATCCCAGTATCCCAGGTTTTCAGGCGTCCCAGTCTCCAACAAACTATTTGGTTGTTGGGTTCAAAAGATACAGTTTGCCTATTTTAGTACAGGGATTCGAATTCATGAATCTTGAATCCTTACCAAGGATTCAAGGATTCGAGGATTCGATTGGCTCATCCCTAGTGAGAACTACTAGAGAGCTTTCTTGGTGGTTGACCCGAGGCTGTGGAATGCCTTCCTATGAGAGACTAGATTGGACCTCTCTTTGTCCTTTTTCTGTTACCAGACAAAATCCATGGCCCTTTCTGCACCTTACATTTTTTCAGTGCTGGGGTGTGGGGATCGTGTGAGCAGCCTCCAGTGAGAGGCTCTCGCGTCCCCGCTGCTTCAGCTCTGCATGAGCTACCTGCTCCAGAGCAGGTAGCGCAAGAGCCCCACCTCTTCCTTCTGCAGTGCAGCCTGGGAGTTTCCCAGGCTGCGCTGGGGCAGAAAGCGCGACTACCTCAGCTCCAGAGGCTCCGCACGCATGGCAAGTGTGTGCGGGGCCCTGAGCAATGCGCAATCACGCACCATTTTCGGTTGAAAGCCGAAAATGAAAAAGTGTGCAAGCAGTGCCTGCCCTACCCTGGAGCATCACCCAATTATTCACCATACATAACGAAAGGCCTTTTAATTGAGTTTTGCTGTATTTTGAACATTATTACTATATTTTAACTGACTTTTAAAAACTGTTTAAAATTAATGTGATTGTTAATATGATTTGTTGGTTCAATTCTTGTTAATATGATTTGTTTGTTCAATTTTTTTATTTAAGATGGGTTTCCTTCACATCCAGGTAAAACAATGCTTTGCCTCACAAGAGGATTGATACTGTATTTTTAATGTGCTACCTCATCCCTTAAGTTGTTACCACTAAGAATAACTGTTGGGATTACGTTGTCCCAAATATATTTTGAAGCGCTAGTCTTTTATTTTGCCATCCTTCTGCTTTAAAAATGTTGTTCCCCTTTGTTCTGTCTCTCTCTTCAGCTGGTGACTTCTAAATGTACAAGCTAACCAGTTTTGCTCATAAACCCTGGAGTATACTTGGCAAGTGGAACCAGCAAAGCTTGTTTATTCACCTTCAAAGGGAAATTCATTTCATGAAAGATGCCTGTGCTTTCTTTCCTCTCCCCACCCTTGCTCACTCTCCTTCTCTCTCTCCTCTGCCTACATTATCTCTTTCTTCCCCTTCAAATTATTATTCAGTCAGCTTAGCCTCTGTTAGAGATTTTTAATGTGATTCTTAGATTGTTATTTTGGTTTTGTATTCTAAGATCAGTCTCATGCGAGTGGGGTCAGACTGTCTGTGGCAGGGCTCTATTAACATTGTACTCTGGGTGTATATTGAAACTTTTAGGCCAACATCTTTCTTATTATGTTTTTTACAAAAACATTTCTGTTTTTTCATGCTTGTGTAAACTCAAAAAAAAAAAAATGGGGCTAACACAGCAAAGATAACATCCCCACATTTCTCTGCTAGATTGTTAAGCAGTTAAGCAGTGCACTTTAAACATGTTGCAGATTGCTTTACCTAAGTCAGGTAGCTGCAACTTAAAAGAGGCTGTATCACTGCATCAAGGGTTTGCACTGAGGCAATTTCCACGCTATATTCATAGTGCTATCATTCCACTTTCAACATCCTACGGGATCCTGGGGTTTGCAGTTTAGAGAGGGACCGGCTGGCCCCTCCCTAAAGTGCAAACCCCAGGATCCCATAGGGTGTTGAAAGTGGAATGATAGTGCTATAACAGTATAGTACAGAAATGGTCTGAGACAGATAGGCTGGGCATTTGGTTGTGAGTTAAGTGGGATTGCCACAGCTTTAATGATATATATTGGCCTGCTACATTCAATGTACAATTCCCTTCTGGATACCATGGGTAGTGAAAGTAGGGAAAGGGACACCAGGCTCCTTGGTTTCCAGTCCATCTCAATAGAGCCACATGCAACAAGTGTCTGGTAATCATGCATCAGAGCTTGCCATGATTTCTAATCCATGGGGGAGGAAAAGGTCCAGCTGATGAGAGGGACCCTGCAGATTTCAAAACTGCAGATTAGCCAAATTTTTTCAATCCATCTGACAGCCCTAAGACATGTTGTTATTATTGTTGTTGTTGTGTGTCTTCAAGTTGTTTCTGACTTATGGTGACCCTAAGATGAAGCTATCATGGTGTTCCCTGGGGCTGAGAGTGGGTTTATGCAGCCAAGGTCACCCCATGGGTTTCCATGGATAAGCAGGGAATTGAATCCTGGTCTCCAGGGTTGTAGTCCAGTGCTCAAACCACTACATCATGCTGACTGCCAGGGCATCCCTCCTCTCAATTTAACTTATGCCAATGTCCCCTTTTCCTTTTCATACCTGCCACAAGAAGAAGCCAGCCTAGTTTGACACCTTCCCATCTTCCCATAAGTCCTTTGAATGAATTGCCAGAATGGAGGAGGCAGCAAGTCCAAGTAGAGGTCACAACTGTCTGGGGAGAGATGAACCTATCATCTCTGTACAAGTGTGCTAAGTTTGCACTTGCAAACTGTCTATCCAGTGAAGGCTGTGTATGACATCACAGTTAGGACTGTGTCAGGGAGCCTTAATGGCTGAGTTACTATATGCACCCTACCACACCCACCTAAAAAGCATCTTAGTCCATAGGACTGGACACCTGGAAACAGGCAGTGGATGTTATGGAAGTCTACCATGACCATATTGATGAGTTGAAGACCGACCATCCAGACTAGATTATTGTCACCAAGATGGAGGATGAAGATGTGAAATGGCTTTTCAGCAACAGTTAGGAAAATGGCTTTTCAGCAACAGTCATCACCAGCTGCCCCAGACTGAAAATGCAGCCACGCAAAGTGTGTTTAGGCTGGTCTAAAGTTTATTGCAGCACTGCAGGATACATACTGCTTAGGACAGCGTTTGTCACGAAGTGTAAAAAAACAGTAACGTGAGCAAAAAACAGCAA
The DNA here is from genome assembly GCA_030412105.1 of Cyclura pinguis. NCBI lineage: Eukaryota > Metazoa > Chordata > Lepidosauria > Squamata > Iguanidae > Cyclura > Cyclura pinguis. Next base: position 87,121,891 of record CM059601.1, on the reverse strand, counting down.
AGCAAGCAGAGAGCAAAGGAAGAGAGCTTTTTCACATGATGTAACTCTTTTTACTCTGTGTTAACCACACCCAGACCCTCACCATGTGACATGTTTTCCAATGTTTCAGAGCTTTCCCGCCATACCAGAAAAATACAGTAGATAGATAGCCATAACATCTTTGCACCTGGTATTATCAAGGGTGATTTGACCTCTTCCTCTCACCCACAAGAAAAACACCACACTAACAATCCAGCTTAAGCAAAATATGTGACAAATTCCAAAAGGTGAGGGAGAAAAGCACCCCATTGCATTCCTCTTTGCATTCCTCTTTGGCCCTACTGCTTGATATGTGTGCCATCCCAAGATCACAACCTCTTCCTGAGAAGACTGCATGCCACTCCACCCAGAAAACCAAACTCTTACCCACTATTCAGACTGTAATGGGAGCACCTGGTTTGAAAACAGACAAAATTAAGAAGAGGAGGCTGAAGCTCTGCTCCTGAACTGTGATGCCAGCTATTGGCTGAGTGAAGGCACTAGAGTACCATTGTCTCATCTTGCAAATGCTAGTGTTAGGTAATTCACATTCCAGAGCAGCCATAGCAACTCCTATGCTGAAGAAATGGATTGAAACCTGGTAAGGTGGGAGCCCAATTATGGCAATGGCTTGCTTCAAGACAGAGCCAAAGTGGTATTTGGTGAAAGGGAGGCCAGTTATGAAAAATACGATCCCTGATACCCATGGGCATAATGAGAAGTAGTCTATGTGGTCTGGACTGGGGATAGCTGTTCTGTTTTCCCCTCCTCCAAAGCGATCACCTGAGCCTTTCCCATTTGATCTGTTTGACATCATCTGAAATGCAGATCAGACTCTAATAGAGAGCTTCCTGACAAGTACCACTTTGATCTAGGCAGTAGTTCACTGATCTATGTGGCTGAAAGAAAGCTAGGGTGAAGGCAGCTTTGAACAGTATGAGTTCTTCAGTCAATGAGCAGATATTGACTGGGAGGCCTGAAAGAGTATGTTATGTCTCAAATATTGTGAAACAAAACACCTAACCAGGCTCATAACCTGAGGGACTTTCGTGTCTGGGCATTCACCACTTGTACCACTGCAGCATTGTTACAGCAAAATATGAGTCTTAGCAAAGTTGTGACCTCAGATATGCACTGTTACTACAATGGGGAAATGTTCAAGAAATGTGAGATCCTTTATAAGTCCATTCCTTACCCCGTCTCCTATCCAGGGTTCTGCACAACACTAACCATGCCAGAATAGCTGAAACTTGCTACATCAGAATGCACTTGAAGGTTAGCCTTAAGCAGCAGGGTGTTCCTCCATAATGACACCTTATAGTATTTCCATAGAAAGTCAGCCCACATTCTCAAGACCTGATGTATCTCTTTAGTAACCTGAATATGATGATGAGGAACAGACATCCCCCTGGTGACCTCACAGGGATAAACCCTGAACACTTGCTCTGGTACAACTACTTTGCATGCAAAGTTAAGGTGCCTGCCAAAACCTGGAAATCATGCAGTATAGTCTTCTTTTTGTTCCTGTTATCTACCTGATCTGCAAGAAGCCTCAGCTTGTCCCCTGGGAAGTGAGAAGTGCCCTGTATTGTGTCTACCTCAATACCAAGAAATGTAAGGGTGGTGGAAAGACACTCAGTCTTCACATGGACAAGGGGAACCCCCATTTCTAGGGCAAGGTACTGAAATGCCCTGAGGGTGTTGGTGCACATGGAAGAGGTTCTCCTGGCAAATAAAAAGTCCTCAAGATAGTGAGTTATTACATGATTTCTGGACTTTCTTATGGCACACCACTCTGGAAATGTGCTAAATAGTTCAACCATGACACACAATATAGCACTCCCCATAGGTATGGCCTTGTCATAATAGAAGGTGCCCATGAAATGGAACTCCAGCAGATCAAAATCATCATGATGGACTGGGAGGGAATAGAATGCAGATTTTATGTTGTACTTTGGAAGTAGCACTCCTGGCCCTAAATCCCAAATCATACTAACAGTAGTGTCAAAAATGCATATTTGACAGAACACAGGGTGGGATCAATAGCATCATTTACAGATGTATCCTTAGGTAGTATACTAGCGTATTTACCCAGCGTTGCCCAGGATTTTATTTTCTCATAGGTAATTCTTGTTAGAAATACCTTAGGAATTACCTTGCTTTACCTTAGGAATTAGATGCAGTTGAAATACACAGATTTGAGAATCTATGTCTCTAATTCCCCAATCTGTCTCGTCCAGTATATGTGACTTTTCCCCATATTCCCCAATCCAACCTGTATTGAGAGTTGTTAACATATAGAGGGTTTGGTTTCTGAGGGAATACACTATTCTTCTTCTTGCTGGTAGGCCTCATCTCCATAGCAACTGGCCTGAGGCCCAAGAGCTTTCTGGCTGAGAATTCTAAAGGCCCCAGGATTCCATAGAATCTTCACAGCCAGCAGATCATACGAGGTCTTCTTGCCTCACATAGCCAATTGTATGAGGTCTTTGCCTGTGTGATGCAGACAAACAGACAAACTCACAGACAAACTTTGATTTTTATATAGTAGATGAGTCAGAGACCACCCAAAGATGGCAGTTTTAAGGTGGGTAGTAGCAGTATAGCATGAGAGTCTGATACTCACCCACACTGATTTCTTTTGCTAGTTTTTTCCCCTTCTGCATGATGTAGATTGGGGACAGATCAAAAGTTAGGTGTTGTCAGGGGACCTGCTGCTTACACATTTGCAGGCCAAGGAACCTGGGAATTTCTGCCTCCTACAACTGTATTTCCCCCAGACATACCTGAAGAAGCTGCCAGCATCACAAAAGATGTGTTAGTTGTGGTGGTGATTGCCTGTGATGCTGCTGCCCAGGTGTAGTCACTGTCAGGTGCAGCTGAGATATGGATCAGAAGGGTAGACAATGCTGGTAACATTAGTGCCTGCAGAGGAGGGATGTCTGGAGACAGCATGATTGGTGTAGTAACTATAGACAGGGAAGCTGTACATCCAGAGACAGAGCAACCAGCTTAGTATCTGTAGGTGGGGCAGACTGTACAGTCTGCTGAAGGGTATGGGACACAGGCTGGCTCATACTCTCATGCCCAATAGGAGGAAGGACCTGTGCACCAGGTGGCAGCACAACCCCTGCAGACCCTTTTGGCTGTGGTGATACAGTAGTCACTGAGGAAGCAGTGGGCTTAATTGCCTCTGCCAAGCCATGAACTAGTTAGTAAAGATTGGCTAGGCCAGGCTGTGCAGATGGTAGGACAGACTGGGAAGGCAGTTTATGTGTTGCACCAGCTGAAGGGGCAGTGGAGGCAGTAGGTGTCTTCTACTGACATTACTGGTTCTCCACAGAGCTGGGATGGGTACGTGTAAGTGGGCTGTGCTCACAGGCCATAGCCCTGCTATCCAGTTGTGCTAACTGGGCAGACATTGCTTGGATTCCTCTGACATTGCCATCTGTATGAGTTCCCTGCCAGAGGACTGGGTCAGTCTTCTAATGACTAATTGAACATTGATGTTGGGATCAGGATGAGGCCTTTTCTGGATTTTCTGTGGTGTGATGCTTAATCTGTCAGATGTGAATACAACAGCATTACCAGAAGTTTGGTAGTGTGACTTCCATAAGGCGATGGCCAGGAGGTAGTTGAATGCATCAGAATATGTAACAAGAATGACCTGAAGGTTATGCCTTCAGATGAGTGAGGAAGAGTAATCAATATTCCAGACGTCATACAGAATCCATCAATACTCCAAGCAGTCAGAAGACATGTGAGCGAATGTAGGTGGGATCTACAAAAGCCTAAGAGTACAGAGACGGATGGAAGAAAACCAGTCCAGCAAATGGGCAGAATAAGAAGCAACGAAACAATGAAGGAGAGTGAGTAGACAGAAGGGAAGGAAAAGAGAACAATGGGAAAAAGAATACTCAAAGAAGTATAAAAGAAAGCATTAAAGAAGAAAGTAAGAAAGTGTTAAAATCTGCGGTATTTGTGTATGAAAGTACTTCATTGTTTGGTAGAACAGCAGTATTCTGGGTATGACCTTTACTTTTTTTTTTTTCCTTTTTGCTTTTTTAAAAGCATGTACAGTCTCATAAACCTTTACTGCATAAGAACTCCAGTACAGTGTGACAAAAAATAAATGCAAGGAAGGCCCATATAGGATGTATATCCTTGTAGGATACCACCATAGGACTACTGTAATCAGTGTGATCTTATTATGAATATGACAAGGATCAATAATAAATAGCCATGTTAACTTTTGTATCAAATTTACTTGGTTTTATTCAATGATGTTTCATAAGCATATAAGCTCATCAAGAAACTTTCCTAGTGCTCATGGTACCACAATATTGAAGACCAAAGGCAGACTACACAATATGTCATTCGTGCAGTTAACTATTGCATGATTTTTTTTTTTAAAGGAAATAGTGGCATGTGGATGATCTGATTTCAGATCCTAGTTGAGGGGGCAATTAAGTGGGTTTTAACATTTTCCTGCCCACTGAGGTCTTAGTCCCAGCCCCACTCCCTATGCATCTGCTATTTACATTGGTAATAAAATGTTCATTAGTGACAATGGAAACTCTTCTTCCAACAGAAAAAGGAGGTGCAGAACCTCAATCAGGAATAAAGCAGGGAGTAAAGGATTAAACTCAGGTGCAGAGAGACAAGTTTCACTGCAGGCAGAGGCAAAAAAGGGATAGTGCAGCCGATATAAAATCAGTTTCTATGGATTAAAAAAAAATCATAGGTAATGAGGAAAATGCTGCTCAATTAAGGCACTTTAATTAGAAAATGTGTTGTGAAGCTTTCGAGGAAGCAAATAAATGTAAAATGCTACATTTTTGAGATGCAGTATAGTCATGTAACCTAAATAAAAGTGATGAAGAACTATGTTTATATAGTACACGTCATCTTATCATAACAATTGGAACTGTTAATAAAGCCTAACGCATTATGATTTCTCTTCAAATTTGTGGAGAAACTGTCCATTTGAAATTCTTTTGAATACATTACTTCAAAAGTTGAAACACTGAACACCTGTACAGTATCAACATATGTCAGATTTGAGAATGAGGTTTCATGCACAGCTGTAGTGCACCAAATGTAAATCTTGCAGCATACAAAATGCACACAAAGGTAAAATCTTGCTTGGATATGTACAATGTTTTAGCAAGTTCATGAATTGTTAGCGCTGGGGTTTTGCCTAGCATTACCATATCCCTTTCTTCTGATGACAAAACCGTACATATTTCTAAATGCTCAACTGAATTCAAAAGTTACTGCAGTGATAGAAATTTGAGAACTGAAGGAAAATTTCATGGAGGGGCAGAATTCTTATTGGAGGCAATGCTCTTATTCATCAGTCCTCTCTACCTCTTAGTTATTTTTATATTTATTTGCATTTCTAGCCCATTCCACTCCGGTAAGTGGGACTAATAATAGTCTAAAATAAAAGGAGATTTACTTAGCCCTAATAGTACTCTATCGTAGGGGTTTAGCATGGAACCAAAGCTTGGAGATACAAGGCTAAAATAAGATTCTTGATACTGATATGAAATTGTCTTGCTTATTTTGGATTCTATTCAACCAGGCCAGTTCACATAACTTGGTTCAGATTTTCTGATCTTAGGCGGAATTGTAGCTTCATCACAAGGAAAGGGGCTTGCATATTTCCCCAACAAAACTTCAGAGCATAACTGTCTTACTCTTGCTTTTCCACACTCCAAGTGGCAAATGGAATATTCTTGTCAGAGAAGCATATAGGCAGAGAGAAAAAAAGTGTTAAAAAAACAAAAAGAGGTGACCTGGGAAACATATGACTCTTAGCAGCCTTGCTAAAGTGATTTGTGACTGCAGGGTGTAGAGAGCAACTCTATTCACAACACAGAATGCATGGTGAGATTTGAGAGAATATTGTCACTTCTCACTTCAGTGTTTTGTTTGATGATCTCACTACAACTAGAAGGAGGAAAGCTCTCTACAAAATACACACAGAAAGGCAAGATGTGTGTGCGTGCGCGCGCGCACGCACCCTCAAGTTCCCTGTCAACTTATGGTGACCCATGAACTTCATAGTGGACACTTTATTGGTTGTTATAATTTTTCTGTATTTGAGACCAAGCAACATTCTGTATTTGTATTCATCAGGCTCTTTATTTCCCACAATTCCATAAATCCTGCCTGGTTTAACTTAATCAGGATTCACAGATATGAATATCTCTTCAAAACAGGCTTAAAAAAAAAAAGTCTGGCACTGAATTAAAGTTCTATACGAATGAGCAAGTTTCCACTCAGGCAAATCATCTGAAGTTTGTTGGTGGAGGAGAAGGAGTTATGACAACTCTGGCAGAATTTCTTAGAGTAATTTATAGAAGCTACCTCCAGTGCAAATAAATACATGGCGAAATTCAGCAGACATGGTTCACAGGGCTTTCTGTAACAGTAGGAGCACTATGGATTACCATCACAGTTGCACAAATGGCTTCTCACTATCTCTGGACTAGTTCAGACAAATCTAGGCCAAAACATAAATAGGTGTCATCTAACATGTTCTTCTTACACCATCTACTTCAGATTTAGATTCATGTAAACCAGAGATTAGTAAAGTTTTTGGCATTAAGGGCACTGGGTGGAGTGTCAGAGTCTTCTTGGTAGTGGGTGAGCCCTGGGTTGGTGGTGGAGGTAGTTAGAACTAGCATTCTCTTCATCTTTCCAGCATGTTCTTTCTACTACTCTACATCCCATAACCATAGATTCTCATTCTCTGTCTTATACACACATCACAGAAACATACCTACATTCATTCTTGGGAAGCACTGGCAATTGGGGAAGGGAAAGAACTAGAGGATCATGAATCTTGAAGGGGATTTTTCAAAATTGTTTAAGGTTCACGAATGGAACCTGACAGTAGGCTAAACTCAGCAGTTTATTCAATAATACTGTGCCAGGTGGACTCTGTTAGTGTGGAACCCTGAGTCACCAAGCCAAACCATTAAACCAGCTATATATAGAATTCTTATAAAAACATGCAGTGGCAGCAACTGAGCAACACAAATCAATGACATACCATATATAATCGCCCCAAAATGGGAAACACTTTTTTCAAACTGTGTACATCATATTTGTTCTTTGTACCTTTGTGCACTAGCTGTTATCAGCAGAACATTTCAAGATGTTTTGGAGTGTGGCTCAGAATGTTTTGCATTTGTTTAACTTGAAATTATTAGGAACTTACAACATTTTCTACATCTCAGCAAACTGTTTTCTTCAAGATGCCTCTGCCTCACATAGCTCTACATCACTTTTGGATTTTCTGCTTTAATCTCCACTATCTGTGGGTGGTGAATTTACTCCAGACTTTAGTCCAAACTTTAAAGGAGCTACTCAATAGAATGAAGCCCATCCCCCAAATGGATTCAGCAACTTGAATAACTGTTTTATAGTCCAATTAAACCCAGAATGGATTCACTGTCCCACTTACAACCACCAGTTTCCACAAGGAAAAATGCTTGCCCCCACCATGCATTGTCACATTCATCCCGATCATACTTCCATTTTCCCATCTGTTGGGCTGGGAGAAGCAGGGTTTACATAAACAGAACAGTACGTATGGATGACCAGTGATGTATTTTGAGTCTTTTACTCTAAGTCTCAAGTCAAGTCTCAAGGCTCTACTTTCAAATCTCAAGTCAAGTCTCAAGTCCTTGAAGATACTTTCAAGTCAAGTTTCAAGTCTGGGATCCAACTGTATAGCCCAACATATATTCCAGAATTTCGGGGCAGAGTTGAATAAAGTCAGTTTTAACAATTTAGATAGAGTCAGCTCTCCACATTTTCAGTATTGCCATCTGTAGCTTTGGAAGTGGGGAATAGGATCCTTCTCACTTCCCATTTCCAAACCTTGGAGGATTTTTCAGAAGTGGAGAATTGGATCCTTCTTATTCTCCATTATTAAAGCTTCAAAAGCTTTAGAAGGAAGGATTCTCCCTCCTCAAGCCTGTGGCCTAACACATTTGCTGTTCCCTTCTGAGAAATGCACCCTGCACCCTAGGGGCGAGTTTTGTCTTTTGCTCTTAGGAAAAGTTTTAGAAGGCTCCTCTGACAGGCAGCAGGGACAGGCTACTGAGCAGAGCTCAAGCCCATTGCCTAATCTGTTTACTGTTCCCATCTGAGGCCCTTTTTGCACAGCATTTGCCATGCAAAAGGGCCTCTGGAGCATCACACAATTGCAAGGAGCCGTCCACATGATGTCCTCGCAATTGCGCAATGCTGCCAGGGCTGGCAGGCGTCAATCACACACTATTTCATTTTCAGCTTGTAGCTGAAAATGGTTCGTGATTGTGCATCGCTCCAGGGCCCCACATGCACTTACTGTGCATGCGGAGCCTCTGGAATCATGGCGCTAACATTTCCTGCCCCAGAAAATCCCAGGCTGTGCTGCGGAAGGAAGAGGTGGAGCCCTCATGGTGCCTGCCGGCTGACAGGCAACAGCTGCAGAGCTGAAGCAGCGGGGACACGAGAGCCTCTCACAAGAGGCTGCTTGTGCAATCCCGGTGCTGAGAAAAAGTAAGTTGCAGAAAGGGCCTGAGAAATGCACCCACACTTTGGGCCTGGCACAGATTGTCATGTGACAGTAGACAAAAAGAGATGGAAGAGTTGTTCAAAGTTGTAAGGTTTCTGGATGAATGAACCAAGGGCAGCAAGTCAGTCACTAAAAATATGCAAGTCTTAAGTTGAGTCAAGTCAGTGCATCATTCATTGCCAAGTCAAATCTGACTCAAGTCACTGAAGTGACTTAAGTCTGACTGCAGTCTGAGTCAGTCAACTCGAGTCTACATCACTGAGACTTACCTTCCCTGGGCACAATTCTCTGCATCACATTTTGGTCCTATCTGGAGCCTTTGCAGAACTCTGTACAATGGTCAAACCCACCTCACTTTCTGACTACTTCAGAGCAAATACACCAGCTTTTCTGAGAATTCCTTTTTCTAGAACTAGGGACAAACACTTTATCTCCAAATCAACAATCAGGTCTAGCAGTTTCAGTTTTTACAAGGAGCAAGTCTTTAAAACAATTTGTTTTAGATGTGCATTCAAACCCAATATACTCCAAAATTCTTTACATTAAAACAGAGATAGCTCAAAACAATAGATTTGATTGCCTGTTGCATGTGTGTATGGATGCCTTTGAAAGGCACTGTATTTGAGGTAAACAGTTACATCCTAACATACAGTGCCTTTCAATAACATGGATGCATGCAATGGTCAGTAGAATGACTTGAGTGATGAAACAGCACAAGAGGTACTTGTGTGTGTGTGAACTGGTCCTAGGATAATGCATACAAAGTGCTTTAGACACTTAAAATGAGCTATGTACATATAAAATAGCATTTATTTTATGAATTTCTAGATTTTTAAATTCTTCCGTATGCTTCAGCTATGCTTAAGGAAACATCTTCCATTTTCAGTGTCACAATTCTGGTGGCATTTTTTTTAAAAAAAGAAATATATTTCAAAACATAATTTATGACCTCCTTACATTACACAGTTCTGCTGGCAATGGCCTTTGTGTAACAGAGGATATCAGGCCCTTTGAAACTACTTAAATATATAACAGGGAAGATGATAACACCTTGTTGTAATGTACCTGGAAGGGAGAAACATTATTCTAGGAAGATATTGGGGGAGATCCAAAAATCCCCTGGAACTGCTTAGCAACTAATCTTGTATGCATCTAATATCTGCTATTGCCAAAGCAGGTGTTCTCTCAGTATTTCCCACACAGCCTTGCATGATTCTTGTGAGTTTTTTTCCTCCCCTTAAGCCTGCCAGTGTAAGAAGTGAATACCAATGAGAATAAATGGTCTTGGACTCTTAAGATCTTCCATTTAGCATTCTGGTGGGATTCTCTGGAGTTGCAGAGGGTACTGAAGTGCTAAGATAGTGAAATGTGGTTGGACAGCTTAAAAATCCCAAGATCTTCTCGCTTATTAGAAAAGAAGTATTTTTAGCACAAAGAAAACTCCTCAATGACCCCAAGAGCAAATGGCTAAAACAGCCAGATTTAACTTTTGATATACTATTAAGCTGAGTTATTTTAAAACACAGAACCAGTGCAACAGCAACAACATGAATAACAGTAACACTACTTAACTATTATCCTCCCCACCCTGGGTTAGAGGAAGAGGGGAATCTGTGATGGGATATTATATAGCCTCCTACTCTACAGGACATTGCGGTCAATGACCGCAGTAAGACAGCTCAATCAATCTAAACTCAACCATACACACATAACGTGAAAAAGAATGATCCTACATCGAGACTGGACCCCTCTCATTCTCTCTCTCTCTCTCTCTCTCTCTCTCTCTCTCTCTTAACATTCCATGTCCTTCTGAGCATCCTGTCAGACCTGGAATGTAGAGAGGGTAGTTTCATGGAAGAAATGTCTCTAAAGGCTCTAGAAGGTGCCACCATGTCAACTGACTTTACAGCAGAAGTTGAAGTAGCAGTGCAAAGGGATGATACCCCCTGTTAAGGTATAAAATTTCTTTTCAATTACAATTTTAGATATTGTATTTTGTTAAACTAACTCCATGGAATAATCCTAATCCTATTTATTTATTTATTTATTTATTTATTTAATCAATCTCCTATAGGATCCAAGCAGTTTACAACAGATTAAAACAAAATACAATTAAAATTGTACTATAAAAAAGTTTTTAAATAAACAGAAATTTTTTAAATAAATAATCAATTCTATTACAGTTCTATTACAATTTAAAGATTGTGAGCCAGTCATTTTTATGGAAGAAAATTGTGTTAACTGTGTGATTTGTCCTTTGGATCAGCTGATGAATCCAGACTGTGGAGATTTCTGCACTACGCTGTCATTGTGCTATTATTCCACTTTCAATATTCTATGGAATCCTGGGGTTTGCAATTTAGGGAGGGGAATTTAGAATTCTCAGCCAGAGAACTCTTTGGTCACGGTAAACTGCAAATCCCAGAATTCCACAGGATGTTGAAAGTGGAATAATAGCACTATAACAGTGTAGTGGGGAAATGACTTAAGAATTATCGCCATTCTCAATATTTCAGTCTACTCAACAGAGGCAATGTTTACAACTGTAACACTTTTCAGTGTCTATATATGAACCATCAGTTCGGAGTGGCTCAACCATATTGGCTGTGTTGGAAACACTAATTATATCCTCAGAGGAATTGAAGTGAGTTGAAATCAACAAGTGTGGTTCAGAAATGTTAGTTGTATTAGATGTTAATTAATTTAGAAACGAGTGGAATAAAGAGTTAGATTGTCCTGCACAAATAAACCAGTGGAGTATTTCCCTAGCTTCAATATTAAAAATCTCTTTACACCTAAAATTATAAAGCCTATAGCTACTGGCAAAAATTGATGTTTGGGGTATACTTAACACCATTACTTCTTTCTAGGAACAAAATGTCTATATTAACTAAATGTGGATAATGTTATACAGATAATATTTCTTTGTGGCATATGACATGGCTGTGTCTAATCATTATGCTTTTTGCAGAATATATTTGCTGTGTGCCTGCATGGATCTTCAGGTTGTCTGTTGACTTTTGGCAGCTTCAAGAATTACATAGGGTTTTTATAGACAAAGAATACTCAGAGATAGTTTGCAATGATAAGAAGCCAACATGGTGTGGTTGTTTGAGCATTGGACTACAACCCTGGAGTCCAGGGTTCAATTCCCCACTTGATTATAGAAACCCACTGAGTGATCTTGGGCATGTCTCACACACGTACAGTTCCAGGAAACCCTGTGATAGCTTTGCCTTGGGGTCTCCATAAGGTGTAAACAACTTGAAGACACACAACATCAAGTTTGCCACTGCCTTCCTTTGAAATATAACCTATACCGTGATGGTCTTCCATACAATGCCTGAATTTGCTTTAGTTCTATGATCAGATTTGATGAAGTGTCACAATATATTAATTTTGTATTAGAAAAACCTTTTGGCATTTGCAAAGCATATCTCTGCAATATGGACTCTAATGGAAAGTCAATGTGTTTGAATGCTATGTGATTCTATTTTTTGCAAACAGACTTTCACTCAAAGATTGAAAAGATAAACATTCACCATTCCATGACGAGGAGGTCTTACTGTTTTAGCTACACACAAATGTGTCTTTTATAAATGACACCTTCAAGAAAATGTACTTTTGGAAATATGATGAGGTTATATTAATAGATATGCCTAAGCCATGCTTGTATCATGTGCATTTCATTCTCCTCTTTCCTTTTTTATTTTCCCTTTGCAATCATATATCTATCTGTATATCAAAGCCAGGATAGTAGTGTAATGCTGCATGGCTGCAAAGCTTAGGCAGATTAGCTCAGCGCTGTTGATATGCCATAATTGGGTCTTCCAATTCAAAGTAATAGTTGTACAAAAGTGAAGGTAACCTAGGTCACACAAACAATAGAGCTACCCAGTTATCTGTCATTAGAAGCCTCACATGTAATATCACACACAGTCATGGAAGAAGGCAATCTGACCTTTCGCTATGGGGCTTCCATGAAGTGGATCTTCAAATCGAGAGAGAATCAAAAACAGCAGCTGCACTATCAAGAGCAAGAGAAAGAAAAGCCCCATCCCTTGAAGTCACTCTCTGTCTGCATTGGAATCACTCTGTCTAGACAATGTGAAAGTTTGAGGAACTTCACATTTCATGTGTAGTGCGTGTCTCTTTCCTTCCATCATATTCTATTTCCTTTCCAGAACCATGTACTGGAATTTCACTACTCTTTGTTCAACTGCTGCATTTGACACCTCCACAGAATTTAATTAATCTCAAATGTCTTGTAGTTCCTCTTGTTCAAATCTGTCTTCAGTGGGCCCCAAAGTAGATTGGTTATTAAACACAGTTAAAATGCCTTGGTCTTCTCTTCTTCTATTCAGATGGAAGAGGCTGTCACAGCCTAAATTCAAAGAAGGAATTGCAGGAACACTCCCTTGAAGAGGATCAATGTCCTTCATTGTTTGTCTGTGTTAATTAAATTGTTGAGTAACAATATTGCAAGATTCCAGCCACAGGTTATAGCTACTGAGTCCAAGTATACCATATCCTCTACACCTAGCTCTGCCTAAATTTAGAGTCTATGATTTTCAAAATAAAAATGTACACCAGTCAAAAGAGCAAGCACTGAATCCATTTTAAAACAAGAAAATTCTGGTTTGATTTTTCTCCAGAAGGCACATCAAAAACTCTCTACCTTGAAAGTTCTAAAATCTGCAAGTCTCCCTGTTTGTGGGGAACAAGTAAGTGCAGCCACCAGCTCACCTACATCAAGAAGGAATCTATGGGAGATATATTTTTGTAGAGAGAAAAAGTGTTGAGGCAGTTGTCATGCTTTGGAGCCTTTACAGTTCTAATTCATTTCTAGCTGACATGCTAGAAAATTCAAACAGGGTGGTATCATTCTCGGAAATGACTCAAACAAGATTCTTAACCGTACTTTAGGAGCAAATACATGACATACCTCTCAGTATACTACTCCAACATAGCAGCTCCAGTTTATGGCTGACACCTATAAAAAATGTTAAACCAGGGGATTTATTTTCAAAAATCCTTTTATTTGCTCACAGGCGAATCACACTCTCAAGGCAATTATATATTTAGCATCAATGACAAATGCCCAAGATGGAGAAACCAGTAATATAACCATTGGCAGTCAGCAGATTGATATCAGCAGGATAATTAATCCATTTTGGCTAACTGTATATGTTAAATTCTTATTTATTAGGATTGGCATGTATAACCTGTTGGTTTTTCTAGTGCTTGGCAATTTCCCTTCATATTGCTACTAAACATAAATATTATTATCTCTTTGTGGAAGATTCAATGTTCAAAATCGTTAAACACAGATAGCAAAGCAAGCATGGATTATTTTCTAGGTTACATCTGAGATCTCTCCAACAATTTGATGCCACATGTATTCTACAGATGGGCATTTCAACTATATTTGCACTATACAGTCACGTTCTCTGTGTCTTCTCTGATCCAGTGGGGACAGAATTCTCATTTATGTGATGGAGTGACAAAGCAGTGTAGTGCCCTCTGTGAATCCACTGAATGGAAAAACTTCTACTAAGCTAGAGATCAGTGGTCTGTCTCAGTGCAAGTTTGGTTCATATGTCAGTGATATACAGTAATTTATCTGTATGTTTTCTTTAGAATAAAAATGCACTGGCAACAGCTGGTGGACTGAGCCAACATTTCACCCAGAAAGAAGAATTTTCCAATAATTTTCTGAGAACCATCATTTTTGAACCATTAAACAGTGTGGTTCCTGCTTTTGCCATCCATGATTATGTGGAAAATTTCAGACTCAGTTGTAGATCCACTTCCAATATTATTTAATAATGTCCAAGTGTTATTGTTATACAACAATAAAAGAAGATGAAGGAATAAATAATAGATTTGGTTGGCACAGATACTTATGTTATGACAAAGCAATTGTAAATAATGACTTTAACAATCATTGTATCTGAAAGACTTTATTGAAAGTGTGGTTACAAATAAAACACAAATTTTATAGAAGACTTCCGATGTGGACCTCACCTCAAGAAGCTTTCAAAATTTCCCCAGCAAAACAAGGGAATTTATTGACATATCAAGAGTTGTTGAAATGGGATGGAGACAAGTTAAGAATGCACACAAAAGAGGAATTAAAAGAGTTAGGACATGAATTTAACTGGTTCCCATGGAGACAATTAAAAGAGAGACTCAAGATGGATCAAAAATTATATGAGTTTGAAAAAAATGAAAATGAATTAGATGAAAGGGGACCAGAAAAAGAGAATCTCTAGATTTTATAAAATATTGTTGCAAAGAGAAACGGAACCAGAGATTGTTAAAGATAATATGGTCAGATGGGCTTAAAATATTGGACACCCAATTGAGCTGGGTACATGGGTGAGTGCATGGAAAACAGATGTAAAATTTACACCAAGTTTAAATCTAAGGGAAAATTTTTATAAAATGTTACATAGATGGCACATGACACCTGAAAGGTTGAAAAAAATAACAAAAAATAGGAATGGAAAATGTTGGAAATGTGATGAAAAGGACGGGTCCTTTTTTCATATATGGTGGACCTGTAAGATAGCAAGAAAATTTTGGAAAGAAATACATGATGAAATTCAAAGAATGTATAGTCTAAATTATGAAATGAAGCCAGAATTTTATCTGTTAAATATGTTAGGGCAACAAAGAGAAATAAGATCTCATCAGAAGACATTGTTATATGTAATAACTGCTGCAACATATGCACAGTATTGGAAAGAAAGAAACTATATTGATATAAAAGAAGGGAAATTAAAAGTTCCGGATATGGTAGAGATAGAAAAGTTAACTTTCTCACTTAAAAATAAGCCAATCCAGAACTTTGAAAGAGAATGGCAAGAAGTTTTGAATTGGATAAAAGAATAAGAAAAGGAAGTAATAAAGAAAGATTGTTGATAATGTGGGTAATGTAAACTAATGATGTTATAGAAAAAGCATAAGTTGTAATGTAACAATGTTAAAAGTAACAGTGTAAGATTATTTGTTAAACAGAAACAATATATGTATGGAATGTTAACACAGGCCATTTCCATACCGGGCTTCTGAAATGGTGCAGAGCGACCTCTCACGGAGGTCTTCTACACCATAGAGTGGACTGGCGTGGACTACTTTTGGTAGTTCCACACCAGAATCCACTCAGGAGTTGGAATCCACCAACCGGAAGCCGCCATTTGGGACGCCGGAGGACTGCGGAGCAGCGAGTTCGCGCTGCTCCATGTGGCAACAGACTTACCAGGTTTCAGGTAAGCTCTGTTTTGGGGCATTTTTGCCTGTCCCCCCCCCCCCCACCCACATGTGAAAAGGGCCACAGACTCAACTGGAAAAAAGATGCTTGGAAGCGGGGAGGGTTTTTTGTTTTGTTTTTTATTCAAAATCTTTATATATATATATATGTGTGTGTGTGTGTGTATGAAAATAATATTATTTAATAATGTCGTACTATTGTGGGAGGAAGCAATTAACTTGGCCTCTACTCCTTTCTCTCATTTGCTCCTAGCCCATTGTTTCCTTCATACACTAAGCAAAGTTTCTTGCAAAAATAAGTCCAAATTTCCCAGAAAAAGCTTTTTGAGAAAATGTCAAATGTCAGTATTCTTCTTTAGAATCTAAGAATTTCGGCTAATTCTAGTCCCCTGGATACTCAAGCAACATCGCCACCATTTTGCCACTCACAAATAACAAGAGAGAATTTTTGGAAGGGCTTTTCCCCCCTCAACCCTAATTGGTAGTATGGTGTAGACTCTGGGATACCAGGCTTCAAATCCCCACTCAACCACAGGAATCCACTGGGTGACCTTGGGCAAGTCATAGTCTCTCAGCCTCAGACGAAACCAATGGCAAACTTCCTCTGAACAAATCTTGCCAAGAATACCCCATGATAGGTTCACTTTGGGATCGCCATAGATTGGAAACAACTTGAAAGAACACAACAACAGCAACAATTGATAACGCTGAAGTGTTGACAGAAGAAGGTGTCATATTCTCAACACTTTTAATGCATGGACACTTCACTATTTGTAAAACAATCCATCGCATTTAGAAAACAGGTAGAGTGAGGGGTCAAACTACCCACTGGTTGGCATCCAGTTAGGTATATACATATATGTAAGTAATACTATGCATGCAGTGCCAAAAAGCCACCATGCTGCTCATAGCAGCAAAAGCAGAGTTGTTCAACTTGTTTTTCTGAGTCTCATCTCAGCGTATTGAGATTGTGCATTGTGGGTGGCAATTGTGACTTTCACATTACATATTACAGTTGTGCATTGTGTTGCAGTAGTGCATTGAATGGTGCATCATGTATTGTTCATTGGAGTTGTACTTTATGTATTGTAGTTTCTGGTTGTGCATCATATATTATGCATTGTGCCATATGTAACTGTACCATGTCACTGGTATCTGTTGTACAGGGTTGCTATTCTGCATGAGAGCTGTATAGTGTTTGCATAGCATATCTCTATGTGCTCATAGCTATGCCATGCTCAGAGGATGTTGGATTGCAACCATTATTTTCCAGTTTCCTACACTGGTAGGAGTCAGTCTGGAGAGCCTTTGAGATACCTTCCAGCTCTTGTTCAGTAGTTCTATATACCTTGCAATCTTGTGTCTACCTTTTACTGCAAAACGAGTATGGGGGGGTCCCAGTCTGGATCAGCACCAAGGCAGGGGGAGATTTAATCTTTCTCTCCCCTCCAAAACTTCACATATACTTACAGCACTTAAAGAAATAAATGGCTGTGGCAGACTGGGGCCTGGATGCTTCCTAAGAGTGAAACAAAAACTGACACAAAGCTGTAGGCTAGCATATTTATATGTTGTTTGACCTGGCATTGTGTTGCCTTTGGTGGCAGCAACAGGAGTCACAACAGAAGGTGACTCAACTTGATGGCATGAATAAATAGGTGAAGTTTAAAAGGTAAACCGGATAATCGGTGCTGGAGGATGGAAAGAAAGCAAAGTAGAGGAGAACATAAAGAAAGGGCCACTCAAGGTCAAAGCACTGACAGGCCTGAGATGAGTATAAAACCTAGTACAGGGGATCAGGAGAGCAAAGTGTCTGTGACAGACAGAAGAGGCCCAAGGAGCTGTGAAGGAGATAATTGGAAGTGAAGGAATGGAAATTACTGAGATGAAAGGTGAAGAGAAGTACACTATGGAGAAAAAAGATCTAAAGAGTATGCCAGAATAAAACTCAATCATGGTTAGATTTTTAAAAGTTTTTAAAACTAACGTATAGGCTGTCAATACTTAATAAATTAGACCATGGTGGGCAACTGCATGGGCTTGGGGGGCAATTTTCCTGCTCCCATGAGCCAACCCCACATGAGTGCAACAAAACACTGTGGTTTTCCCTCTATTCTTCCTTCAAAATGGACAGCAAAAATGACATCACATCATTTCCAGTAATAATCTGGAAAGAAAGTCGGAGTAAAAAGAAAATATTTGTGAGGGAAGTGAGGGTTCTAAGACAGCGACTGAGAAGATGTTCCCTCTTGGCCAAAGTAATTGTACGTGTGTGTATGACTCCTTCCTAACCTGATTCAGGGCCGAATTTCAGCTGTGTGATTCTACCTGGGAAACAAGGATGGACTGATATTTCACTCACGCTCAACCCTGGGTAGGGTTTGTGCAAGTTTTATGTGTGGAGAATTTGAGTATGATTTTGGGGCAATTTTAATTCAACAAGACCTTATTCAAGTGGGATCTGGGATTTGCATGATGCCTGCAGGCTGCACCTTATCCACCTTTGAATTAGACACAGACTGAGGACATAATGTTAGAATATACAAAAAAAAACCTATATATTTTCTTTAACAGGGAACTCCTTTGCTTCCTAAGTCTGGGTTCTTCCTTATAAGGCAAATGTGTCCGGTATTTATTTCAGTAGATAACACTTCTGGGGTTTTGTTGTGTGTAGGGGGGAATCCAGGTAATATTTGGTGGATCACAGTGTGATAAGTGAAGGTATCTTAGCTTTACCAAGGTATTTTGTTTCTATCCTAAGAATGATTTAAAAAAAACAAAAACTTGTTACTGGGATTGTGGGGAGAGATCCTTTCCAGTAATGTGTTAGGTACTCAATCACCCTCCTACAGACACGTAGCAGTCTTGCCCTCCTGCTGAAAGGAAGGGATGTGAGGGATAGCTGTTTGTGGCCTGTTAATCACTCTCTTCCTGCCCAAGACAGGAATGGACTCTTCTATTCCCCTTCCTCACTCTCATTCTTTCTCCCAACTCCTAGAATGATAAAGCCTTAGTGTTGGAAGAGACCATGAGGGCCATTGGGTCCAACCTTTCCATGCAGGAATACTCAACCTCTCTTTAAAGATCTCCAAAGAAGGAGAATCCACCAGCCTCTGAGATAGTGTGTCCATTGTTGACCAGCTCTTAGAATAAAAATGTTCTAATTAAGATTTAGGTGGAATCTCTTTTCATGTCATTTGAATCCTTAGGTTTGTGTTCTGGTCTCAGGAATAGCACTCCATCTTCTACTTGCCATCCCTTTAGAGATTTAGATAGCTCTCCTAGGGCTGGAATCTCATATCATCAATAGCAAGGAGACATTTTGCATGGTGATGCATTTGAACAGGAAATCAGGCAAAAGAAGCAATGCATAATGAGACAGTATGGCAGTATGGTAGTTTGGTGAGTCAGCATGGTGTAGTGCTTTGAGCACTGGACTGTGACCCTGCTTGGCTATGGAAACCCCACTGGGTGACTTTGGGCATACCACATACTCTCAACCCCAGAAAATCCTGTGAAAGGTTCACCTTAGGGTTGCCATAAGCCAGAAATGACTTGAAGGCACACAACAACAACAACAACAACAACAACAGCAACAACAACAAAACATGGCAGTTTGGGACAAATAGCCAGTCTGGAGGAGTCTTCCTTTGAACTAATTCAAAGGGGTAGGAATCAAGATTAAAGATACATGCTTTCTTATGCTGTGAACGTACTCTTCACCCAGTAGGTACGTATTTCATACATGGACATATAATTTCACCAGTTTAATATAAATTCTTTTATTCTTTTATTTCTTGTTGCCATTTCTGAAAACATTGCTTGATCAGTGCATATCAAATTTGTATAAAATTTCACTTGAGAAAGAAGGAAGGTAGTGGCAATTGCTATTAAACCATCTTAGGACATGAGGCATTAGTAAAAATTCTCTCAGATATTTTGCCAAAGCCTGTCTGGATAATTTGGTTTTTGAGAAAAAGGGAAATACCAGTCTTGGCTTATCAATCCACCACAAGTTTAACATTTGCAAGCAAGAAGTAACTAATCTTGAAATCAATGAATATAAAGAGTTCAAAACATTCTCTTTTTCTCTTAAGTCTTCTTGGCCTAATGCACTGGCCTGGCTATTGTTTCTTGGTTGGCCTGCTTCAGCACTTTAGTATTCTACCTATGGCCATTTCCACACTGGGGAATTAAAATGGCGCAGTGCGTCCTCCATGGAGGACGTCAGCACCTTGAAGCAGACTAGGTTCGGGCTACTTACCGGAGATCCGCACCTCAGTCCACTCTGAAATGCCCCCAACTGGTCCTCCGGCGTGCTTTTTAAAGACAGGAAAAAAGAGGTTTCTCATTTTTCCGGAGCGCGCCTTTGCGTACCTGCTCTCTTGTGCAGATTTTCAGGCTTACACCAATGCGAGCCTGCAATCTGCAGAGGGTGGGCTTTAGGCGTGACGAGCTTCAGCAGTTGGTCAGGACCCACGACCAACTGGAAGCCACCATTTTGGAAGCCAGAGCAGTGCACATCTAAGACCTCACACTGTTCCGATTCACCCTGGACCAGACTGAGGAGCCAGAAGATCTGGTGAGTAACGGCATGGAGCGATTCCCTCGTCTTGTGCAGAAATGGCCTATGTTGTAAAGTTTCCCTTGAATAGAAATGATTTAGGAAAGGGAAGAGCCAATACAGATCTCTAGCCATATTTGAGTTTGTTGCCCTATCTTGTTGTCCCAGTTCTCCTCCTGAATCCTGAAGGCAGAAAGAATGAGTGCTAGCAAACCACAAGATTACAAAGCAGACTGTTCTGTCTTAAATGTCTTGTTGCATCAGCATAAACCTTTCCAACTCTCATATTACCATACAATTGCTTCAAAAGCCCATGTTGACGTGCATGTCTCTTGGACTGTAATCCAGTTAATATTAAAAATTGTCCTTTTGTTTCTTGATGGTTTCCCCCACTCTCCTCAGAACAATTACTAAAATGAATTATAACTCCCCTTATAACCCAGCTGGAGACCAATGAGGGAATTTAGCCAAAGCAGAATTAAAGCCAGTGCACATGACAGCGGGTTTAGCAAAATGACTTTCTGACACTGACAGCACAGGTGAGAGTCATTAGGATTATAATTGGTTTAAGACATTACTTGTGCTGCTCTGAATAAAAGGAAGGCATCAATGAAAGATAAGGAAAAAATGAGTTTATGAGGAAATGCATTAAACTGAGAGGAAGTTTTTTTTCCCCCTTGCAATGCACAGGGGTAATTCTTTTTCACAGCAGTGTTACATATCTAGTTTACTCTTATTAGTTTTCCAAAGAAGAATCACAATAGATTTTAATCTTTTATATCCCTCAACAACACATTCCAGATACTGTGAAATCAGAAAGCCGAGGCCAGTTTTTCAGTGGCTGTATGTTATAAATACTGCCGGAAAATGAACCTCTTGGATGTCCAGCACTTGACAGCCTTATGTACAGTAAAGGGCGTACACAGAGACACACTGAAATGTGGATAATCCTGGATGTCCATTATAAATTATACACCTCATAATGGGGTGGAAGAGTGCATGAACCTGAGGCTTCCTCCAGCACTCTGGGGGATGGATAATGTCTGCACTGAGGTCATCCAGAAAGCTTAGACTTGTAGATAAAATCCTCTTGTGGATGTTTTTGCTATTTTGGCCATAAGCAAGACTCCTTAAATCCATGTTACAATTTTTCTTTAGTGAGAATTGTCAGGAAAGAAAGCAAACAGGGAAAAATAATTGCTCTCTAGAATAATTTTAATTTCCCTCAGTTCCCTGCAAATGTTTTACCTAAGCAGGACTCCTCCTAGTTGCCTCAAATTTCACTTTTGGTGAAACTTCAGCAGCAGAAGCTCTACATACAGGAAATACACATACATTGTTATAGAAATAGTTGAAGGTCATTATCTTTATTCAAAGATTCCCCCCATCTCCTTTGCTACATTTTATTTTGGCACCACTTGTGTGCCTTGATGCTTTTCAGAAAAGAGAGAAAGAAGTAAAAATTGCAATTACTAGAACAATTATAGTCTTTAAAATGTGGTATATAATTAGCTGCCTTGTGTGTTCACTCTGCAGTATTATAAATAAAGAGAAAAGAGATTGCTGATTTTCTTCTGTTGCATCCTCACTGTTTCCCCCACCCATCACATATGGTTCTCCTAACTCTTAAAAGTTGATACAGCACTAGACAGGAGTTTGCTTATTATAAATAAGGGTAAAAAAGGGAAGGCTGAAGAAAGGATACCCAACTGGAAGAAACTGCAAACTGAGCCCTGTGTTAATGCCATCTGATTCCTGTCCTCCATTTATTCTGTTCCATTCTGTTTTGGCCCTATTATTTCTGCTCCTTGTGGCAGTGGTGGTGCTGCTTGTTGCTACAACCTTGTGCACTAGTTGACAGGAAATTAAATACCATTCAAGACTTGGAAAATCTAAAAGAAAAAACAATTTTGGCAAGTGAGGAACAGAAATCCTGGCACATGACAATTCCCAAGTAGCACAGAAATGGTCTATATGTTAATAAAGAAAGTGGTTGTAGCCCACCATGTTAATCAGAGTGTGTCATCACACTCATTTGAGAAGTTTAAGAAAAAAAAAGTCAATGGTGCAAAAAGGAAGCATGGCATTTTTATTTATGCATGGTGTCCTCTAATTGTACAGCATTTCTTCTCTGACAGATTTCTCATTTCTTTTTAGTTTTTCTCCTAAAAGTACAGATACATTAGAAAGATGTATAAATTCAGTGGCACATCCTGTTGCCCTCGTAGCATCCTCCATTCAATACATAGTGGGAATCATGCAGATGTATAGATTTTGTTGGATTGCAACTCCCAGCATTCTTCATCATTGACTGTGTTGGCTGGGGCTGCTGGAAGTACCAGTTCACCAACGTATGGAGAGCCACATGATTGCTATCTGATTTCATATGAAAAACTTTGGCTCCATAATTTTTATTTTTTTTTACTTTTCGAAGAAAATCTGGGAAAGATACAACACAACAAAATTAGAAATATATCAATGGGGTAGGAAAGGGATTATACAATCTGTTGGAATAATGACTGAACATTAGATATTTTTGGATGTGAAGGTTTTATATTTTAAACCTCAATGGTTTGGGAGAAGGATCACCTGCATTTACATCAACCTGCCCACATTTTCCACACTTTTCTCTCTGTTGTGCCTCCGTGACCTTGGAATTCTATTTCCGAGGAGGTACGTGTCACCTCCTATGATAGATAGACAGATAGATATAATTTTGAACTTCTTCATTTTGATCATTTCTTGCCTGATTTCAGCGTGATTCAGATGATTTTTGGGAAGAATTGAAATGATTTGTGTTCTAACTAATCTTTCATGGTTTATGTATTTTGTATTTTTGTTACTGTTTAAACAGATAGGTAAGCTTCCCTGTGAGAGTAAGAATCCCAAAGGGCAGAGTACTGAATCTATTAAACAGCTAAACATAACAGATTGATGCCACAACATATTCAATTCAAAGCATGAACTTTTCTGACACATATACATTGGGACCACTGTAAGGTGAGTCCTTTCTGGCTAGTGCTATCTCTCATGATACTTTGTTACATTAATTCTTTTTCATGGAAAGAATATTTGGGTTATTTCCCATAGCTTCAGAAACTGATGATGTTCAAATATTATGCGCACGCGCGAGCACACACACACACACACAGCGGGGGGGGGAGGCGTTTTGAGCCTAAAAAGCTACTTTTGAAACAATAAATATCTAATACTTTTAGTACAACATTCAGAATTGGAAGTCTAGTGTATCAGTATGAGCAGCTAAATACATACTGAACTTTCTGGAACACCCTGGGAGCTATACTATTGTGGGAGCTATACTACTGTAGAATTTACCACAGTTGCCACAATTGCTGAAATTCATCAGTAACTGCAGTGGCTCTCTGTCTCTGTGTATTCTATGGTGCATTTTTGTTCTTGTTGTTAAAATGAAGTCATAGAATCATAGAAATGTAGAGTTGGAAGAGACCACACGGGCCATCCAGTCCAACCCCCTGCCATGCAGGAACACTCTCAAAGCACTCCCGACAGATGGCCATCCAGCCTCTGCTTAAAAACCTCCAAAGAAGGAGACTCCACCACACTCCGAGGCAGCATATTCCACTGCCGGACAGCCCTGACTGTCAGGAAGTTCTTCCTGAGGTTCAGGTGGAATCTCCTTTCCTGCAACTTGAGTCCATTGCTCCTTGTCCTGGTCTCTGGAGCGACAGAAAACAAGCCCTCTCCCTCCTCTACATGGCATCCCTTCAAATATTTAAACATAGCTATCATGTCCCCTCTTAACCTTCTCTTCTGCAGACTGAACATACCCAGCTCTCTAAGTCTATCCTCATAGGGTTTGGCTTCCAGGCCCTTCACCATTTTGGTCGCCCTCCTCTGGACCTGCTCCAGCTTGACCATGTCCTTCTTGAATTGGGGTGGCCAGAACTGGACACAGTATTCAAGATGAGGTCTAACCAAAGCAGAGTAGAGTGGTACCAGTACCTCCCTCGATCTAGACACCATACTCCTATTGATGCAGCCGAGAATTGCATTGGCTTTCTTGGCTGCCGCATCACATTGCTGACTCATGTTCAGCTTGTGGTCTATTAAGACTCCTAGATCCCTTTCACACGTACTGCCATCCAGCCAAACATGCTTAAAGACAGCTCCAGCAGGGACTCCACCCCTCTTTCCTCCCAACTGCCACTGAAGAGGCCATCAGAGGCAGCGGCACCACTTGATATTCCATTGTGCTGACAGTCAGCCCCATTACCTGTTGAATTATGTAACTAAGAAACTAACACCTGAAATTGTATTTTAGCTTTCATCTCCCAATACCTTTTGGGTTTTGTGCCATTCTCTCCTCAGCTATAAAGTTTATGCTTTACTTCACCTTACTTTTCATTTTTTGTAAGCTGCCCTGGCAGTCTTTTTGCCTGGAAAACAGAATAAGAATGCTTTAAATTAATAAATCTTTAAAAAGCTGTTAAGGATGTATGGAGATGTTTACCAGAAAGGACAGAAATATTTTGTTTTGGCAAAGAATTTTTTTTTTTAAAAGGTTATCTTGCCGTTTACACCTCTCTTTTGTCTTCACCTTTTGTCCTGACAGGATGCTCTGAGATCTCCTAACAGAGATTCTTTCCAGCAAGCACGTGACCACTTATTTTCTTCTTACTTTCTTGAAGAATTGAACCCGTGTAGACTGCACAAAATTTTGTAAGTAAACTTTTCGTACTTTTTTAACCAAACTGTTTGTGTTTATTTTGAGCTAGATTAAGTGTTTCTGGGTGGAGGTAATAAAGTGGGACTGATAATTTGTTCAATTTCTGCCTGTGCATTACAGAATACTCTGCAGATTGGGAGACTTATTACTAAAATCTCTCAATTCCCTGACAAAAGAAAGAAAGTTCCTACAGACTGCATTTTTGTTTGTCTGTTTGGTGGGTTAGTTATGTAGGAGGCTAGCCTAAGTAAAGAACAGTGAATAAACAAATGCTCACTTACATTCTGTAATACTTTTCAAAATAAGTATTTTCTTCTTTAAAACTCTCAATTTTTAACTGCTCTTGCCTGTAAACATGTGTGATGTTTGCCCGGGAGTAAAGCCTGGACACAGTCTGCACTGCATTGATTTGCCATTCATCACTGTTGCCCACCTACTGTTTCTAAAATGCCAATAATGCTACACATCTTGTTGAGAACTGGAATGCCGTAAAAGCTCTGGGGGTTTGTATAGCAAAGAACCCCTTGGCTTTGCAAACATCAGACCTGACATTCTCTGGATGTTTATCTTACTTACTTCCTCCCGCCTCTACACTTCAGTTCTGGTGATCATGAAATATGTCACAGTATGCATTTTGACCTGAGGTTTTACAGTTTGGGGCACTAAGCTGCGTCTCTGCAACTCAACCTTAAAGTAGCAACTCACCCACTGTTAGAAAAGGATTGTCTTAAGCGCCATTTCCTTCTTAGGCTGCTGACAGCATACTCTCCAACATTTCACAGATGAAAATGGGCAGTCTGTGTGGTCAAGCAATATCAGAGTGTGGTCAAGATGGCAAAAGTTATTAATGAGGGAGAACTTAAAAGCTAGGAGAGGCAGCAAAACTTTGCTTTTGCCTGATTCTACCAGAAAAGGTAGAATCCATCCTTCCTTTTCTCTCTCCCAGCTAACTACTTCAGTTCAAACTGTGAACTTAGTTTGCAGCAATTGAAGTAAGATGAGAACAAAGGGAGAAAGGATGAAAGAGTGAGAAATTGGGACATCTTAAGTGCTGTTAAAAAAGATGGATGATAGACAATAAATCAGGTCGGTCCCTGCCAAACTGGCACACTTATGATACCCATAGACTTCACTGAGCCACATTTTCTTATATGGCTATTTATACCTGCCAGAGTAACTCTCATAGTAATCTAGTCCCTTGGATTCTGCACCATATGGTGAGCACATGTCATAAATTCATAAGAGTTGGAAGGGACTACAAGGGTCATCTAGCCCAACCACTTCCCATGTAGGAATACACAGTTAATACATCCCCAGGAGATGACTTTCAAAGTTATCTTTAAAGATCTCCAAAAAAGTGGTGAGGGGAGGGCAGTGATGAACAGATGGACAGTTGTTATTGTCAGAAAGTTCTTCCTAACATTTTGACAGAATCTTTTCTCTTGTAATTTGAATCCATTGCCTTATGTTCTAGTCTCTGGAACAGAAGAAAATAAGCTTACTCCATCTTCTACATGAGATTGTTTCAGATAATTAAATCACCTATCACATCACCTCTGTCTCTTTTTTTTCCCCCTCCAAACTGAATTTACCCAGCTCCCTAAACCATTAGCCTTGGGGTTTGATTTTCAAATATTTTACCATCTTTGTCACTCTCCTTAGAACTATTACAACAAAAAACAACTGAACAACATACAGTGTGACCAATACTTCAACAGAGTCCAAGCTGTTGTGGTATGTTTAGTATTATTTTTAAAATACACACACACACCCTCTAAGACACTACTAATAAGGCCTATGCTCTGGGGCAGCCCACAGAACCTCAGATGGCACCTCCAGGGCTACCTGAAGGATCTTTAAGCCCAAGTGAAGACAGGTTATTTGCCATGTATTTATATTCCATAGTGTCTTGGAATCTTCCATGCTTCTTGGGAAGACCACATTCAAGGAGCACTTTGGAATGTTTGAATTGACTGATTTCATTACCTGAATGGATGAGGCAGATATTGATCATCTGATAATTAAGATATTCTTCTCTCAAAAATGGAAAGGCCTGCTTTGCAAGAGGAATATGAGGACTCTGGACATGCTTAAGCATATACGTGCCAGTGCATGACTCCCATATTGTAGTTTAGGATGCTCCAGATAGGTTAAAATGTGGGCTTCAACTCTATTTCAGAGAAAGAGATCGATCTGTTACATTCTGAACAAGTTACAGTCAACCCCCCTTGATTCAGTAGAAGTATGCTTGCTAACTAGGTAAGAGCTAGGAGAAGGTGTTTCCTGCTGCTCACACCTACTTAGAACATGGATGCTTAGCAATGCTTACTATGTCATTCTATGACCCCAAGCCATGGTGAAGCTTCCAGCTGTGATTAGTTTAAACCGTAGAAGACTTGAGTATGAATGAAACCCATTTTAATACAAATACAAAATACAGACAGAATAGACAAAAGAAAACCCCTCCAATTCTTTTCTTGGAGTCAGTTTGGGAATGGGAATAACAACAACAGTAAACAACTGTACTCAGCCCCAGTACTGTATTGTCACATATTCAGTGAGTGGATCCTTAATGATAATCAGACTAGAATCTTTGTTTTCTATTCCTTGAGTGTATGGATGCTAATTCAGCCCTACTTCTAGCAGTGTGGACTGGATTGTCAATTCTCAAAGCTGATTTGCAGAATCTGCATTACTAATTGGTCTCTATTTCAGAAGAAATGGGCATATTAGTCTGTTGCAGCAAAGACAACAGAGTCCTGTTAACACCACAAAAATTGACAACTTTATTATCGGAATCAGTTGGTTTATATTCTGGAATAAAATTAAGAAATGCAAGAATTTCAGGGGCCTGGGAGACTGAGATCACTATCTGGATTACAATACAGTATCACTCATCTAGAATAAATGTATCATTTTGTTTGTATTGTTCATTGATTTATTCAACCCCAAACAAAGTAATATAGAAAGAAGTGATAAACAGTCTGCAGAAGTATTCCATATTCAACTGATGCTTTCTCCAGAGTTAGGCATGCATTACATCGATTTGCTATTTATTACTGCAGCCCGCTAACTGTGGGAAAGAGTGAAGAACCATCCATTTTATATCATTTGCTGTAGATAACAAGTGCACACCAAGAACCTAAATAGGTGGGAGACAAATACAGGTGATCACTTGAAAGTTTATTTGGCATAGTAATCTATGTAGCTGGCAAACCTTCAGAGAATAAAATCAACCTTATTAAGTTGCTGCTAATATGGGTTTTATGCATGCTTTACTATTCTTACTTTGTTCATTTTCACAAAACCTCCTGTGACTTAAATGCGATTTAAATCCTGTGACTTAAATCGCATTTGCCATGTGAAAGGGCCCCTCGAGCATCGCGCGATTGTGAGGAGCGATCTGCACGACACAATCACACAACACTCCAAGGTAGGGTAAGCGCTGTTTGTGCACTTTTTCATTTTTGGCTTTCAGCCAAAGATGGTGCACGATTGTGCATTGCTCCAGGGCCCCATGTGCACTTGCCGTGTGTGCGGAGCCTCCGGAGCCACAGAGGTCGCGTTTCCTGCCCCAGCTGCACAGCGGAAGGAAGAGGAGAGGCTCTCGCACTACCTGCTTGGGAGCAGGCAGCTCGTGCGGAGCTGAAGCAGCGGGGATGCGAGATCTTCTCGCTGGAGGCTGCTCGCACAATCTCCGCACCCCAGCACAGAAAAAAGGTAAGATGCAGAAAGGGCCTCACTGTTACTTAGAAATTCGTGAAACCTCTTTCACATAAATAGCCCTCCAGTGGATTGTCACTATAAAGAATAAATATAGAATAGGTCAAAATATGGTGTGCATTTTTTTTCAAAAGGAAGGAGCGTTGCCCAGTGCCTACAGAAGCCCCTAGTTGCCAAAAGACTTCTTTCAATAGATGGTAAGGTCTAAATACTCTTCTTTAAAATCTACTAATAATGTAAAATAACTCCCTTCTTATATGCTATGCAACTGTCTATTCCATACTGTTCAACTGTCCCAATTTGGCAGGGATAGTTTCAATTAATCTTCTGCTTGTCCCACTTTTCCAGCTGCTTCTAAAATGTCCCAAATTTTCTCTCTTTCCCCTTCCACTTTCCACCTTTATCCTCAGCTTCACTTCAGTTGTTCAAAGTGCAAAAGTAGTTTGCATTCAGTTAACTCTGTCATCAGGCTGTACACCCCTGCTCCAATGTACAGTACAATTGGTAAATATAATTTAATCTGCAAAAATATAAATTATATACTGACATAGTTGTAAAGTTTTGCTGGCAAAAGAGGACTGCCTGAATACGTGCAAAGCAAAAGTAGATGGGACCTCAGAGCATGGCCGGGTCATAGTCAGGCAAGTTCCAATGACTTGCAAACCTTTAGAAACCATAGCACCCAAAACTGCCTCCAATTGTCTTCAACCCATTCCCCTTTCTCATCCAATTTTCCCTTTGTTTCCTTATCTGCCTAGTCACTAAGGAGCTATCACAATTCCCATCAGTCCTTTGTCACCTAATGCTAAAGCCATTAGCTTGTTCTGAACTCCACTACCTACTTTGCCAGAGAGTCATTAGCACGTACCCCCTCAGGTCAGAACCAGGATATTTAAACCCTTGGTCTGAGCCAGATAACTCATAGTACTTTAGACGTAGGCCATGACTCTCCTGCTCCAATTCCCATTCTTGTACTACCCTCAGACCCTTCATCTGAGCCACATCGCTTCATCTTTTTTCTTCATGATAGGTAAATATTACCCATTTCACCCTAACTTCTTGCTATCCAGTTCTTCCTTCCTTTTCCTGCAGTTAGCCTTGCATGATTGCGAGACTGTGTGGATCTTGTGTGCAGGTGATTATTAATTCCCCCAACAAAACAAATCATTCTTTGAATCTCTGGCTGGTGTCCCTACACCAGTACTGGTATACAGGCATAAAAGATTCTGCTAGGTTACCCCCATCTTGCAGGCCTCTCCTTTGAGCTAATATTCCCCACTGTTTCACAGTACCACTTGCATTGTGGGTGGACCCCTGAGTCACCCACCTTTTGGTATAACATAACAAGGAGGAGAGGAGAAGTGGTGGCAGGCAGAATTTTGTAGACTCCGACAAATGTAAATTGCTATAGCATCTTCTAGCTTCTATGTTCTTCCTCATCAATAACTTTTGCTATCTTGACCACACATAGATACTGTTTGGCCACACAGGTACAGTTTTGTGTTACTGTAGTTTCTAGTCTGAACTTGAGGTATATTAAATATCATTTGATATCAAGAATTTGGCCTTCACTACCCATTCCTCTCCATGTGCTTGTGAGGCCCCCGGAAAAGCACGCACACGGGCATGGCAGAAAATAGCTGAAATATTCAAAACAAATCCAGGCAGGCCAGTAATTACCGGACTGCAGCTTTAGGAGGCCTCCAGGCATGTACCCTCTTACTATCATATTATGTATGCACGCAGCTTACAAAAGATCCCCTGCCCCGAGCAGGCAGCTTGACAAGCAGAATATCCAACTCTCAAGCACTCCGCGTTTGCATACTGTCTACGCTATTGACAACGTTGTCATAATTCAATCATCTAAAGTACTGACCTTTCAGAGGCTTTGTCTCCAGCCCAAAACCCATTGTTTTCCCAGGGAATGGACTAGCCTACAGGCACATTTTCCCCTATAAGACCCCCTGATTTTGAGCGTCTCTTTGGATCACTCTGACTTCCATCCCACCTTGCTGTCGCTCCATTCAACGAGCCTTCCCCTCAGCTCCCATGTACTGAGAATCTCCGATACAACTGACTTTTCTTCTGATAAACCGGGTTTCAGGATCAGGTATAGTATTTCCCCTGAAAAATCTCTCTTAAACTCCTCTATCCAACTCCTACCTTTCTTTCATTAGGTCTGTGTGAGTGGTTGCATACATACATATTGACTGTGTTTCAAAATAAAGGAAAACAATTATTATTTACTTCCGTTTGATTATTGACTCGGCCTGACCCCGTAGACATTGGTTTCAAGATCTTGCTAGGTTGCCCTGCCTCTTGCATTGTGTAGTTTGTGCTCTTGCTAATTCCCATTCCCCATTATTTTGAGCACATTGAGGTGTCCCTCACGGGACCCCAGGAATCAGGGTAACATTTGTATCTGGGAAATGTTGGGTAGTATGCCATACCTCACCACTGACAATCGCCATCAGTCAGAGGGTAATCCTGTGCAGGGATATTTGGCAGTTTTCAGTGTCTCTTACTGCTCTATAAATTTCATTAGAATTGTTGCAGACTTGCTCTTCTTCTCAAGATAAAAGAGATTTACTGACTTTTCTACCAAATGTGAATTAATTTGAGTGACCTTCAGCAGAGACTGAAACGCTGAGCCTTCTTGTTAACATAAACATAAAACGCCAAATTAAAAGGCCCAATCAAAGCCATAGGGATAGTATCATGATGATGTATATGTTTGGGTACATATAGATATTCAAACATGTGTAAAACAAAATTATATAATGAACAAACATCAGTACATTTGTTATTAGTTTGTCACTGTGAAATTTTAGGAAATTAAACTTTCATGTCATATCAAAAGATGACTTTTGCTTTACTTTCTGAGCACAGAATATGTATGAACCAATTCTGTACAAAATTATTGCATTCTTATCTACCTTCTCTGTTAATTTGAGCATGAGTGCATAATCATATCATTTTGTTTTCACATGATTTCCCAGAAAGTCACATATTAGAACAATACAATTACTGAGTACTTAATCAGAATAATCTTTATGCTAAGTCAAACAAACTAGTGGAGCCAATATTAATTTGACTTTATCTATTTGTTCTCTGAAACAGCTTTGATATATTTTTTAAAAACTATACTGTTAGGCGACCTCACAAGTTTATCATAGACTTGCTTTCTAGACTCTTTCCTCCTGTCTCTAGCTCCATACGGCTGAGCAGGGCTGTCTTCCAATCTTGTACTTCCAGCTTCTGGCCTTGGGCTTTGTGCTCTTAACTTTATTTTTCTAGCTATTGATTTCACCCTCTTGGCATCCATTCCCTTCCTGCTTCCAGACTTTATCCTCCAGATTTCTAATCTTGTTTTCCATCTTCCAAGTGCACAATGCTATGTCTCTCTCAATTCAAATTGGTAGTTCTGGCTTTGCCCTTGGGTTTTGCACTGTAGGAGGCCAGGCCTGTAATGGACTGGATCCATGCATTGGCCAACCTGCCTGTCATCCAATAATCAAACCCAGCATGTGGTAAATGCCACTGGAGTGGAAGAAATGGGATGCCACACATGTGAAAGCCTCTGTGTGGACCCCTGCCACCTGAAGGTGAAACTAGATCCCTTGCCTCCAAGCTGGGCATGGCCCGCATTGCCCTCACCTCCAAGGTTCCCTAAAGGACTCCTCTCCACTACAGTATTATAAGCACACAAGCCTCATCTGCCCTCAAATTAGATCCAATCCCATGACAAAACACCCACTTCCAAAGTTGTTACAATTATTGATGATCAGTGCAATGATCCAATAGTGATGGAGAGAGGATAGGATGAAAGATGGAACCACACTAAGGCTGGGCTGACCAGGGAATTACTTATATAGATCCGTATCAACCCTGGGTGAAAACAGAGAGCCCTCTGCTCTCCTCTCCCTACTGTGGACTGCAAAATTAGTGTCCTAGGACAATTTCATCATACAGCTATAATTGTGTGGTATGAAAGGGACCCAAGTCTTTTCAAACATATGTCCTTTGATTTCACCTCTGGAGAGTTTTGCCTTATGAGTTATCTTTTCTGTTAAGGTTATGGACCAAATTCTATCAAGACTTCATTTTATAGGCAAGCCTTTTTAATTTTTCTATACTTTAGCCACTTCTGTTTGGGGAGAACTTATAAGGTTGCAATAAGATCCCCATAAACTAACTGTTAATTCCCATTTTCAAAAGAAGACTATAAGAATGTCCTTTTGTGCACCTCTCCATTTTATGACATTTTTCTAGATCCTCTTCATTTTAGAAGAAATTAATGACATATGTAGCTAACTACCTATCTGTCCACAATTTCCTAGACAAATGCCATTTTTCCCCATTTTATAAAAAAATCTTTCACCTTACAAATCATTTCTTCTTCGCATTCTTTATATAGTCTATAATTGTTAATGTGCTTGAATAAGCAGTGTGCTTTAAAATGGTTTATAATTAATTTAAATTTTAATATTAAAATTGATTGATTTTTAACATTACAAGTTTGCTGTTTTATCTGCATTTTCATCTTGGGGGTCATCTTAAATCCCAGCATGGGGACAAAGACAGAATATAAATTTAATAAACAAATTTTAGGAAGAGCAAGATGGTTTTAGCAGGGTTAGGAGCATCACAGATCATTGCTTTGTCTTAAAACAGTTTAATTGGTAAGCATAAATATGGTTCTACAAAACAACTTTATGCAATCTTTCAGAGTCTTACTGCTGAATTCCATAGACATAACTTGAACAAACTCTATTTAAGATTAATGCAAATGAATATTGATAAGTGGTTGTTCACTCTAAGTAAAAAACTCCATAAAGATGCCATGACTAGAATCTGAGTTAGAACTCTGGGCAGAGTTTTAAGAAATCTGTCCACTATGAGACAGGATGAAGAAAGGCTATTTTCAAACATCCAGGTTTCAATTTTTGTGTGGTGGTGACTTGGTAATGCCATCAGTTTGTAGTGAAAGTTATTTTCCTGTTTCATCATACAAAATTAATTTTTACTGTACTGCTGT
Organism: Cyclura pinguis; assembly: GCA_030412105.1. Classification (NCBI taxonomy): domain Eukaryota; kingdom Metazoa; phylum Chordata; class Lepidosauria; order Squamata; family Iguanidae; genus Cyclura; species Cyclura pinguis. The sequence goes on along the minus strand of CM059601.1, from coordinate 87,087,987 downwards.
AGAATTGCTTCTCCCAGTCACACTACAAAAGATTAGTAGGCCATACTTATGAATCAAGGATCCAACTTTATTGAAAGAACAAAATGCATTTCTGCTTCCACCCTAACAGAATCTGAACAAAATGGATACCCTAAGCCACAAGCTTGTCAAGGTTGCCAAGTCACTACTGGAAAGCACATGTGTTGGGGAAATTCCATCATGCTAACAAATCTGGTAGGAGTTTTGCTAAGCATTAGTTGGTCACATGCAGACACCTTTAAGGTAAACCACTATTCCTCAATCCTTTCTAAGTAACCCATTCTCTAGTCCCTTGGCATCATAGAAAATGAGATATACCACAGTGTAAGCTTGTTCTTCTGGAAGAAATTTTCTAGAACCAACACACAAAATTTAAAAGGGATACAAGCTTTTCTGGGTTAGCTTATGCAAAACCATGTTAGTTTCCCCTTCAGTATAGTGATGAGATGGGATTGCTATCTTCTGGGACTGTTCCCAAAAGCTTATAAGGAAATTTGATAGTGGAAGCAGCAATAGATAAGCTATTCTAAAACCAAAGTTGTTGGCTGGATATTTTTAGTTTGCTTGGTTCCTCCTGTGCGTATGTAGAAAGAGGTCAATTTTGTCACCAGGAGTCCTGGGGATGCTGGGAGCTATGCAAAACTGCTATAGCACTTCCCTCCCAACCACTGAGCTCTGGCAAAAGGCTGTACCAGAGTCAAGTGTACAAAATACCCAAAATATAGCAGAGATTGGCCACACAGCTATGCAAGCATGCCCAGCAGAGATTATCTTAGTAGCAATGCACTGTAGCCAGGAAAAACTCACCCATGCAACTTATCTTCCATCAAGGAGGCAGTTTATTCTTGAGTTACAATATATACATATTTACAAGAAAGTCCAGAAAGCATTCCCGCATTCCTCAGCTTGCTCTTTCTGGCAGAGCCTCCAGCATACACGTTCAGGCACCGTGTGCAAAGTTGACTCGTACTTGGCTACATTTATACAGGCACTTAGCTGATGCAATCCTGGTCTACCTATGCATTCTCCCCATATCTGATGCAACTTTCTCCCCTGATTGCTCATCAGCCTGATTCAGCATGACTCAGCTAGAGTCACATGACTTTTCACAGGTGCACTTGACAATTTACATCACAAAGTATTTTCTTTGGACTACAGGTTTTGTCCAACCTTTCCTGACAAATTTCATATGAGCGATCCTATAAGAATCTGATTATTGACCAAAGGTGAGATTTCAATTTCTGTGACAATAATTTTCTCTGTAAAATGTTAACTGGAACTGTCACCTGGTTTCTAAATTTAAAACCACCAAATCTATGCAAGTTATTCTATGTACTACTCAGGGTATTAAAAAAAATGGGGGCAATTTCATGTGCAAGGGGAATGTCTTGAAGCTGTTGTGATATGATGCTGAGATGTGGCGCACAGCAAAGCCAGAAACCTCACAAAAGGAATTCCTGGGTGTATTACTGAGGCCACTACCTGAAATGAGTTTGGTTAGGAAAAGATCTACTTAGGTTGATCTGAAAATCAGATTTAAAATATACCTGGAAGAGAGGGGCTAACTGCTTTCCTCTCATCACTTAGTAGTAATGTTCAGTTTGGCTTCCATGGGGTTACTTGGTACATCACCTAAAGTTCATCTGCTAATAGAAGGTTTCTTTATATTCCTGATTTAATAAGCAATCTCACAACAAATAATCTCTTAATTCTGAAGAGATTTTTTAAAACAGTTTTTTGAAAGGAAAACAGCCTTCTTTGCTTCTTTACCCCAACATCCCCTGCATAACTCAAGCTCAATTTTTCAGTTGGTGAGATCCTTTAATCTAGAGAATTTTGTGTTCTCTAAGAGAACCTATGTTATCTAAGGAGATACCTAATACCTCCTGAACTCCATATTAAGCCTATTACAAAACGCCCCTAGCATATCCAGCCTTTCTTCTCCCACCATAGTATCTTTCATATCCAACCTTGATCAAAAGACCCACAGAACTCAGAGCTTAGTCACTATTGTGTGATATTTTAGTGCCTTCTAAGAAAAAAATTCTTCTGTAAGTAGATTTTGGATTTCATATAAAAATTGAGTCTACACCCTCCCATGTATTTCATTGTTCTTTTTTTTAACTGAACATAGTGGGAGAATATATGAACAATCTGCTTACAGTTCAAGTTATTTTGACAGAGTTCAAATTATCTTTCATCAGAGAGGCAAAATTTGCAGTAGTTCTTAAAAGCTTTAGGAGGCCTTGTGAAGGCTCATACTTTTGATTATAAACAAGTGCATCTGCAACAGTGTTACCATTGCAATTCTAGTTTAAGTTTTCCTCTGTGTGTTGTGATACAAGTTTGTGGATGAACAACAAACAGATCAGCTGATTGACTATGAAAAATCCAAATGGCATCACTTCCAAAGTGCTGTATTTTCATGCCTCCCAGTTGGTCCTCTTTTTTTCAAAGCTGATTATCCCAGATTTTTCTTTAAAGATGTGAGCATTAGACTACAACTTTGGAGGCCACTCTTTTAGTCATGAAAACCCACTGGGTGACCTTGGACAAGTCACACTTTCTCAGCCTCAAAGAAAGACAAAGGGAAACCACCTCTGAACAAATCTTGCCACAAAATCCCCATGGTAGGTTCACCTTAGGGTCATTATAAATTGGAAACAATTTGAAGGCACACAAGAACATCAACAACAGTTGCACCAGCCAGTCTGACATGATCTTCCAAGGTGATGTGGAGGAACCTGGTGGAAGAAAGGCCATTAGTTGGAGACGGCTATTAAATTTTTATGGATAGCTTTTAAAATAGTTTTGAACACCTATAATGAGTTTTTACATGAGTAACGTAGTGAGATAATGAATTATCAAGCACAGTATTCAAGAACAGCAAATACAGAGCAGCTATCAGTTGCTAAAAGCTTTCTCAAAAAGTTCACAGGGTGTTTACCCCTACAAAATATCAGCCAAGAGGAGGTCAAATATGCCAAAAATCTGTCACATTGAAATCATATTGGAGGAGCAATACCTTCATCTGAGGACCGGGTCTGGGGTAGCAATGTCTTCACCTGAACACCAGGTTTAGGGAATCTTATCTGTTCCATTTTTTTCTGCAGACTGCACTCTGTCCTGCTCTTATATCTGCAGAGGGCAAATCATGCTCTAAAGCAAAAAGAAGGAATGACAGATTTTAGAGGAAAGAATTCTCATACTAGTGAATCGTCTCTTAAATTTGATAATTAAATAATCAGGAATCAAATCCCTGAAATTCTAAACCTATTTCAGTTTTTGTTATCCTCCAGAAACTTCAAAGATGAGATTCCTTTGCTTTCTAGAAAAACCTAGTGATAAATTAGCATCTTCTCTTAGCTCATCACGGAAAATGTGCAGTTTCTTCATTACCAGTTTGGCAAGCCTCCAGAAGAAATAAACATATTTGTTTTGTGTCTTACTGTTTCAGTCAGTCCATTAGTCTATCTAGCCAACTACCATCTACTACCATCTAGCCAACTACCAACTACCATCTACTCAGGGCTGGTAGCAGCCCAACAGTATCTCAGGCAGAAGGTTTTTCCTGACCACCAGAGATCCTTACATAGAGATGCTAGCAATTCCCATCCCCATTGTCAAATAAAAGGAAAGTAGCTATTGCTAGGGCAACATTCTGGCAGAATTGCTCATGCCCACTGATAATGTCTTTCACAGATGATACCCCCAAACACAAACTGTTTCCCAGTGCTTCTTGGTTTGTGAGCCCATTTTGCATGTTTCAAATCAAACAAAAAAGCATTCAGTCTAACTGCTTTTGGGATGCATCTGGTCATGAAATGTTTTTTTTTTCCAATTCCAAATACTGGAAGTACGCAAATACTCTGTGCATTCATCCATGCTTTCTCTCCTCTTCATTTTCCTATCTACAGCTCCCCCTCCCAGCACATATCTCTTTTTATCTCTGGCTTTCTCACGCAAAAACTCATGTGGGTGGGTAGGGGACCAGACAGAGCAAAGTAGGCAGAAAAAGTGGAGGTAAAGAGAGAAGAGAGGAACATGGAGCATTTTTTTTAACCATGTGAAAGTTGTGGAATCATATCTGTATTCATTTGCAAGGGGACTGGACTGACCTCCTGCATGGTCAGTCCAGTCCTCATCTGGAATACTGTGTCCAGTTCTGGGCATCTCATTGCAAGAAGGATACTGACAAGCTGGAGTGTCTCCAAAGGAGGGAAACCAAAATGGTGAAGGGTCTGGAAGCTATGGCCTATGAGGAGTAGCTTAGGGATCTGGGTACCAAGGATATAAGTATGGGGCAGGCATTAAAAAAAACCTATTTAGAGTGGGTGAGTTAATGTTACATTCTGAAGCCTTTTAGCCAACACTGCAGTTAATATTTTGACATTATTTTTTTTTTTTTAAAAAAAGAGATTGAGCTATCATTTGCACACTTGATCTTTGCCTCAGAATTAATAGAAATAAAGGTTTCACAGGGAAAAGTTGGAAAAGAATCTTGTCTCAAAAGCCTTTTGACAGAAATGATAAACTCTAGGAACCAATATGTCTGAGAATGTTTTATACCATTTGACAGGAAAACCGCCTGGCCTCAGGGCTTCTCCAAGATTCAATAGGTGTTTCAGTCTCTCTTATTCACAAGGAAATTCTCAGAGTACTTTATGTTGCACATCCAATTGTACCAGGGTTAAGTCTGGCAAAAGAAGCCTTTAGATCCAGATTCTTAGGATTCTTGCCTTTTGCATATAGTGTTGAATAAAAATTTTGAAATTCCAGATTGATATCTTTCATTGTAGTGCAAAGAATGTTCTGTTAAACTGCAATAAAATTTCAGTTGTACTCCTGCTGTAATCTGTAGTATAACTACTTGCTTGGTCTCTCCACACTTTGATAGTGCTTTTTGTGCAAACACATTCGTGCAAATTTTCCTTGGTATGACAATAGATTCTTCAAGTCATATTTGGTATGTTGCAATTTGCAATAAAGATCTGGGGAAGTTTTAGATAGGATTTTACTGTATTTTCCAGTTCTTTGCTTCATTGGAGAAATATATGCTATAACTTTGCCTCTCACATCTGCTTTCTACGTATCCCATGCAAATATATGTAAGGAGGCAGAACCTCTGTTATTAGAATAATAACCTTGGAATTTAGAGTCCATTTGCACTGTAAACTTTTCATCACTTAGAAGAGAAGTAGTCAAATGCCAAACTCCAAAGTATTTGGGAAGATCAGGAAAGTTAAATATTACAGTCTATTTGATCCTAGTCTGAAACTAAGATCTTATGAATACTTGGTGATGTCATATGTTGAAGTAAGGCAGAAGAAATCAGAAAATAATTCAGTTGGACACTCTTTCAGTTGATGATGTTTTCAGAGGGTGTATTCACAATAGAAAGCTTTTGTCTCATTTATTGCGCTAACATGCTCCATATAAACATTATAGAAGACCAAACCTTGAAGTCAAATGCAATGTCTCTGGCCAAAATGTGACTAAAACATAAGCTTTACATCAGCCTTTTGCAGCTTTTCCAGATGTGTTGCGCTGCAACACCCACTGTCCCTAAGGGATAACAAGGAAGGTAAAATTGGAGAGAGGAATGTTAGAAAGTATGAGACTGAGTGCACTGCAGAGGCAAAGCAGGGTAAAGGAAAGGAAAGGGTACAGGAACTGGAACATCTCGCTTTTGGGGAAAGGTTCTGTTTAGGTCTTCGAACAGAGGTGAGCAAGAGAGAATATGATAGCAATGTCAACAATTACACATGGTGAAGATAGCAGGCTGAATGCATCTGAGGACCCAAGTAACAGTGCTCTTACATGGGGCTGGGAGTCTTTGCATTTCTATCTTCTCAAAATAGAAATTGCAACTATGGATAGGCAGGTTGTATGCACTTTTATGACTCCCTCCAGATTCTGGATTGCTAAGTAAAAACACTTGCTATGGAAAGATATTGTACAGCCAGACATAGTTCAAAAAGGGTGACCAAAATCACCAAGCCCTTGAGCAACTCTTCTATGTATGAGAAAAGTTTAAAGAAGGGTCACAACCTTGGGAGTTGTTTAGTTTACCAGAGGAGGCAGAGAGAGCAATGGGTACTTGGCAGGACTATATAAAATTATGCTTTGTGTAGTTCAAGAAGATAAGTCAAAGTCCTTCCCCTTCCCCAGAAATAATATTAGAACCTGATATTAGAACCAGGGGCTTAGCCACTGAGGCTGAATGGTGACAGAAGCACTTCTTCATAAAACATATAGCTAAAATATGAAATTTGCTATGTTGTGTAAGTTGGAAATGAAAATGAAAAAGTGTGAATTTCTGGAAACCTGGAGCAACCTTTCTGCTTGGACCTGAGGATACACTCCAACATTCTGTAGCAAAATCCACTTGTGTTTACTTCCTAGTCGGGATAATAGTAGTTCATGGATCTGAAAAAGTAGAGCTTGGGGAGTTATGTAAGAAATTATTTTTTAAAAAATAACTTGCTATAACAGTCCTCATTCATTAAAACTAATATTGTCCCCTCCACAAGCTAAGAAACTGCTTTAATTGTTACTCTATACTTTATCCTTATTTTGGGGGACAAACTTTAATATTCATAATACAGTGACAGAAAATTTGAAAAAAATCCTCTGAAAAACCTTGAAGTAGAAGGAATTTCTACTCTGCGAAGCTTCCCCTCCTTAAAATGGTTGATAAGGATCATTTTTTTAATGAATGTGTGTTTCGTCCACTTTTTTCCTGAAGAACATCCTTACATTTTCAATCAGCCCACAGGGTCTCATGGACTGAACAGGAAATACAACCACCATTTGAGGGAAGGGAATATACCACCTGCTCAAAGCAGGAGCTCCCATGGGGTTAATACGAGTATTTATTTATGGGAAATTATTGAAATATATATTTCATATCACATAAAGGAGGGGCAGAGACAGACTGCAATGAACTTATTCAGTGCAATCCATAATAACTGTTCAGTAATTCTTCCACACACAGTTCTTATCCTATAAGGGGAAAGAGACCATTCTTACTAGTCTCAGACCTGCCTACTATGATCCATCAATTGAAGGTAATAATCCGAAGAGGAAAGTTGTCTTTTCCCAGATATCAGCCTACAGCCATAAAAAAATCATTCTCAACCCTAATGTGTGATTTTGTGGCATAGGGCAGGGAACAGATCCCTACTTCTCCTAACAGTATGGTTGGGGATGAGTAACTTCATAAAGTGAGTATAACATTCAGACACTTTGTTATGGGACAGGGAAACTCTCATAGAGAAATTTGAACAAGAGAAGTGAGAAAGGGAGAATAACAGGTAGAGAGATTATAGTGTCTGTTTAGTTCTCCAGGAATCCCAATTCCAATCTACTCAATTCCTATCCAGTCCATAATTTCAATGAGCTGTGCACCAATTCCATGCAGTCCTTTCTGCCTTGCTAATTCTTGACAAAATTTTCCAAATGCTACAGAAATGCAGCTTGAATAAATTATGAGTGGGAAAAGTACTTTCATGGAGAAAACATATGTTTTCTGTGAATATGCAGCAGCGTGGACATTGGCAGCTGTTCTCACTTCAATCTTGCTGCCACTGCTGTCAAATTTTCAATTGTTTATGACAGCAGGTAGCACATGACATGAATTATGTGTTTCTTTGGTTAATGTTGCTACAACTGCAAGATTTTTTTTTTTTTGCTATTATTTCCCCATCTTATTATGCATTCTTTTCCTGCAGATTAAATGTTTGTAAACTAAAATATAATTATGGGAGGGAAAAGAACTCTTTAGAAAGGGAATTGTTTTGACAATAAAGATAATGAGAGTGAATTTGAAAGGGAAGTATAGTGGGGGGGGATGTTATCTTTTCCCTCTCCCACAACATTTTTTTTCACTCCAAATTTCAGCAGTTGGCAAATCTGAGACTTTTAATAAATGTGATTCAAGCCAAAATCTGCTTTCCAGCCACACTATTTCAGGATTGTTTTAGCGATGAAGTAACAACTGTAAGCACAAGCCATTTTGATTGACTGATTCAGTCAAATGACTTTATCGGCATGACCATAAATAGGTATACAGAATGCCTCCTTATTCTCTGAAAATGGAAAGTTTAAAGTGGGTAATTCACACAGGAAGGGCCATCTTTCTCTGACCCAGATCAGGCATAATGCTGCCATTCCTAAAGTTATAGGCTATTTCCACACGACAAAGCTCTTCCGCGTTATCTCACTGCAGTCCCGAGTCCAGAAGGGAGCTCATCAGCAACACTCCCCTCTGCAACTGCTCGGTCCATGCGGAAGAGAACACAATGGCGCCATGTCTTTCTTCTGCAGCACAGCCGGGTTTTTTTCATTGCTGCACTATGGAAGGAAGCGTTGCCAATGCACTTCCGCATCTTCTGCATAGCCAGAAGTGACAGGAGTGCCACGCAATCACAGGCGTGAAATGGATTTTTTCTATTTTGCAAAAACTGCGCAAGTGTGATGCTCTGTGACAGGATGGCAGCAGGACAGCGATGACATCATGCGGAAGCGCGACCTGCCAACTGCTGCCATCCTGTGGCAAAAACGCAACAGTGACGTCGTGCTGAAAGGGCCATGGTTTGAAATCTCACTTTGTAACACTTGTAGCACTTAAATGGCAAATTCCTAGCCTGGATATCATGGGAAATCATGAATTAATGCCCCAGGGATATTCATAAATGCCTCAGGGGGAATTTTTACACAATGTTGTGCTACTCTTCTGATTCAATTGCCATGGTTCCGGCCTATGGAATCCTGGTATTTGTGCTTAGTGAAAGGAATTCAGAATTCTCAGCCAGTGCACTCTAGCACCTCACGAAATCACAAATTTCAACATTTCATAGGATGTTGCCATGGCAATTAAAGTAGAATCACATTGCTATAATTGTATAATGTAAAAAGGCCCCACACCATTTCCCCTCAAGCTGAGAATGCAAGACTAGGGAACTGGAATGCATCTTAACCATGGACAAAATGTTGGTTATCAGTCTATGAATGGGTGGATGGATGGATGAATTTAAGAAGAAGGCAAGAGAGGACTCATATTTATTACTTATTCCCATTCCAGCAACTCAATGTGCTTCAACTGTAGCATTTTGTTTGAACCAAACCTCTGTGATGCTGCATGCCTTTTCCCTAGGAGAGGGCTTTCTAAACACATCTTTTTCTGTATGGTCATATCCATGACTACAGTGAGATTCAGTGTCAAGGTCAGAAACCTGGGCAGTGAGCCAGCCCGGAGAAGAGAGTGGGAGAGCCAGCAAAGCCCAGCCAGGAGGAGACAAGCAAGCGCTTACTCAAGGATGTTCATTTACCAGAGCGCTGAGCAAAGCCGTAGTCAGAGTTCCAAAGCCAAGGGTCAAGAGTCCAGAGATCAATTCAAGGTATCAGGACCCAGGTGCTGGGAGCAAGGTACAGGCAAGACGTGGGCTTGTAAGAAGTTTGCCACAAGCAAAGAGAAGCTTCCAGGCAGGCAGTTATATAGCCCCAGGCACAGGTGTGTCTGGTCACTGCTTCTTAAACTTAGAGAAGGAAGCCTCCCTTTGCACAGCCCTCTTGAGTCTCTGCCTTGATTGGGGGCTTATTGAACCAGGCTCCAGAGCCTCTTCAGAATAGGGTCTCTGCTGCTCCAAAGGAGCAGTCACAGAATTGGATCCCTGTTGCCCTAAAGGAGCAGGTAGAGGAACGTCCGAGCCTGCTTGGTCCATGGCAGCAGGGGGAGCTCTTGGGCTGCAGGACTCATCTCCAGGCAGAGCCACAGGGACCAGCTGCTGCTGCTTGTCATCTCCACCCTGAGCAAAAGGGACCAACAGCTGCTGCTTGTCATCAGCAGCTCTGACAGGGGCTTCAGTTATTACACTCAGCATGCTGAACTGATACTATGCTGGGCCCTGTGCTTGTTAAATGTGATGGGAAGCTAAACATAAACTGGATGGAACTGACCATAGTCTGCAGTCATTAAAATAGAGTATCATGACTATACACAGGCCAGAATTCTGAAAGCTTGCTTTATTTCAATATTTACTTTCCACAATTTCTGCTGTTAATTTTTTCATTTGCAACTCATAGTATACAATATTTGTGCTTATATTTCAAAGTAAACAATTTCAAAAAAGAAGAATGAGGTGAAATAAAAGACATGAATGTGTTTTGTATTCCCCAGACTACTGCAGATTCAAAATGTAGTGAGTATTGTTTAGAGGAAGGGCATAGCTGATCTCACATAATTGGCTTGGCTGACATGTTTGAATAATCAAAATTTCAAGCAGGACTGAATAGTATTTACATGAGCTAGATGAAGGGCAAAAAGTAAAGTCAGATAATGAGGACACATGGAGAATAAAGGTCTGGATAATAGAGGTTCTAACATTATCCTGTAGACCTCTATCAAGGTGCATACCTTGTGTTGTACATGGATAATTCAAAAAAAAGGGAAGCTCATAACAGAGAAGAATTACACTTCCCTCTTTATCACCAAGTTTGGATTGACAGGGCAGTATGTTTAATTGATTTTAAAATGGTAACAGAGAGTCTTGGATTTGGTTAGCAGAAATTGAGTTTGCCTCGAGACTGAACAAATATGACAGTTTGCATGGTAAGTATAAGCTGTGCTGAGAAGGTGCCTCCCATATAAAATGACCTGTTTTGTGACAGCTGTAAGAGCAAAACATGATGCTGATAGTCTACAGAGGAAATGCTGCCGTATAAATGTTCTGGACATAACACTTAAACTTGAATAGAAGTTGCATTGAACAGGCACTAAGTGATAAAGGATCCCATTTGATGGATGCTGAAATCCATTACAATGGCTAGAGGAAAGAACTTTAAATGTATAGTATCAATCACCTTGTTACTAGGGGGTTTAAAAAGTGCCAGAATCAGAAACTAGTACTGCAAAAGCTGTTGCTTTTAGATGTCATGGACTCATGAAAACACATTGCATTTTGTGCTTGAAATTAGTCATTTGGCAGTAATGTGGAAATGACTAACAGCTACACTAGGATATTGAAGTAGCTATTACAGAAGCAAAAGCTAGCCCTCCAATTAATTAAATGCAAATAAAAAATAGAGAAGAATCACTTGATCCTATGAGCTGCAATGCCAAAATGTAAAATACAGCCATATCTCTTTCATTTCTATCCTATGCTTCTACGTAGAACAGGTCTGTGGAACTTGTGGTTGTCAAGATAGCATGGGACTACAGCTCCCATCACACATGATCGCTGACTGCGACTGAAGAGTTTCACAACTTTTGAAATTTTAAGCATAAGTGATATGCAATTATTCACTCTTATTCTTATAGGCCTATAAAGTCAAGATACTATCTACTACTTTTTTCTTTGTTTAAATGAAGAATTCAGGGCAGGCTTACAAAAAAACTGTGATGAAATACACAAGCAAAATGTAACAAATAAGAGTCAACTGATTGATTGATTGATTCCCTGTCTTTTCTAGAAAGGAACCCAAGGCAGCTTACACATGTGTTAAAACAAGGTACATGAATGATCAATTATTAGAATTAAAGGGCTAAAACACAGTTAAATAACAGCATTGGTACAAGCCAGCTTTTTCTGGGAAGAGAATTCCATGTGATACTGACACTGTCAATGATCATCATAGAAGAAGAAGGTTTTAGCACAGACCTATGTCTACTTTTCCCCCAGGGCCAGCCATACCATTAGATAGAGTGACACAGCTACATCAGGTTATAAATACAAAGTGGATCAAAGTGGACAAAATTGTGGGTATCATATTATCTCACCTTTATCCCAAAGTTGGGCTGCTGATCCCAGATGCAAAAGAGACTGCGGTTCCACTTTCAGCACTGAACAGCATTTCAATAGCAAATGGTGCGTTGACTGGGAAGAGGCACCATTTTTTCTTTACCTCAGAGATCAAACTATCTTGAGTTATTCTTGTTCAACCCAACAATCTATATGGTACCTAGGTAAAAAATGATGCAATCATGGTTCAAAAATAAGTCCAGCCCCAAACTAAACCACACGTTCCCTTTTCTCAGAACCAGTGCTAGGGTGAAAGAGAGAACTACTCACTGGGCAGTAAAGTAGGTGGGCAACTTGTGGCTTTCCAGATGTTGTTTGACTGCAATTCCCAACCAGTGTTTGTCATGTGCTGGCTACTCATTCACTCTCAAGGAAAGCATTCTGAGTTCACCAGCAGTATTTTAATCAGGTAGAGGCACAGCAGTTAAGAAAGTTGCTAGAGCTAAAGTATATCAGTAAACACTCAGTTTATATAGAAGCACATACTTTTGCACACAAACAGTTATGATTGGTGGTTCCCCAGTTTTCTTCCCATTTCCAAAACCCCAAGCAGTTCCCAGGGGAAATAAATTGTTTACATTTCTGATCTTGTGAACCGCAGACTTCCCAGGTTTTCTTATCCGCCTTGCAAGTTGTTTTAACAATGACTCCCTGGGATTCCTCTGTCTCTGTCCTTGATGTTCTATCTCAACATTGACCAGATGCCCCTGTGTACGTATCCTCCCAACTGCATCTTTTGATCCCAAGGGTGGATTTTCCTTCTAAGTGAAAGGCAATATATTGTTACCCACCTTTTGATATTCAGTGTATTATGACAGTTTTTAACATTGCTTATATTGCAAATACAAAATGCAATATTTCTAAAGCATTGTAAATACATTCATGGCTAAACAAAGGGTACAATACTTTCATGGCTGGGCTGAATCCCTGACAGTACTGCATCTGATGAAGAATGCTGAAAGTTGCAGTCCAACCCTTTGCCTGCCCCTGCCATAAACCCTTACAACAAGAACTTCCAAATAGAAAGATTCCTGGGATTTATGGTTTAGCCATTCTAGATCCTTAGTTAAGGCTTCTGGAAGATATATTTTGGGGTAGCATGGGATGGGATGAAAATGTTTTGATTTTAGGCCTCCTTGAGTAAAAGGAAGAGAGATGGCATTTGCTACAACTTAGCTTCTTCCTGTCAAGCTTGTTCACTAGGCAGGTGTGGAAAATGAGGAAGAAGAAGACTGGCCATGGGACCCTCTGGAAGAAGCTAGATCTTTCTGAGCTTTAGACAATATCAGACAGTATCAGGCTACTTGCTCTCCTAGCCTAGTATGTCTTCTAGGACCGAGAGCAGATCTCCAGCATTTCAGGTAGCTGGGTTTTCATGTCTACACGGAAATGACAGAGATTGAATTTGGAACTTCTTTGGGCTAGAACTCACAGAATGTCCCTGCCAACATGGCCAGTTTTCCAGGCTCAGGACAAATTACATGGTCTGCCTCTGAGCTTTTTTTCCAGAATTCTCTGGAGAAGACAAACCTATTCTAATCAAGAGGAGGGCAACATTAGCTCTACAATTAATGGATTTGTTTGATGATGATGTTGATGATAATGACAAGGGAAAACAACAACAACACAGGAAACACTTTGGCCTATGTGATGGTTTTCAATTTAAGATAGAAGGACAATTCAACATCATCTTTAATGGTATATATTATATAGATATTAGTTGTCAGTTTTCCTCTTCAGCTTTCTGTTGAAAATGAAACACCAGATAGCAATGTCTGTAAGCCTCTTGGGATGTCTACAGGTGAACAAACACAGTGTTTGACAAGTTATTCTTACTGAGGCCCTTTCCACAGTTCACCTCCGTCCTGGTAGCCTCCAGTGGTGATGGCAGCAGTGGCTATCCCAGGAGAGGAGTGCAATGGAGCTCTCCCTTTGCACCAGCTGCCTGTGGGAACCAGGAAGTATGATGGCCAACTTCTTCCTTCTGCAGTGCAGCCAGGCCCTCTCCCAGGCTGCACTGGGGAAGGAAGAACAGCCATTACACTTCCAGGACCTCCACAGTGAAGGTACGTGCAAGTGCACAGCAGGAGAGTGGTGCGATATCCAGTCATTGTTGGGGAAAGCCCCTCAATGATTTGCAGTGTGATTCTACCATGTAGGGATGAGAGAAGGATGATGTTGTGCATAAGCACAAGGGACAACATCATGCAAAAGCATCATCCTGGCCCCATCCTTCGCTCATCCCCATGGGGGGGGGGGACGGGTTGGGTGTGTTGTGCAGAAAGAGCCTGACTATATTTGTGTTCTGAATGAGTGGTACTTCCAGCAACTTCAGGGCACTGCTTATTTCTTGGGGGCTTTCTAATATCTGGTGAAGAGACATAAATAAATATTTCGATTCTAATTGCATTTCTGGCAGAACAGACAAGTTTCTTGACATATTGTGTTGTTGGGGGTTGCTTATGGAGCTATACCCACTACATACCTTTTCAGAACAAAGTTAGCAACGTGAGAGCCAATTAATCTAAAAATATTCAGTAATGTTTGTTGTAGTTTATGGACCATTGATCTTCTGTCAGTAAGCAAATATACAATATTTGAGGGAGACTTGTCTTGCTTACAATATACCTAATCATCAATTAGCTTACATTGTAAATATATACTCTTTTTTTGAACAAAGAGATTTATTCATTTTTTTATATTGACATGCACTTCCTAAGTGGCACTTTGAAAAAACATATTGATCATAGTTAGTAGAAAAAGAAAACACACACACATTTGCACAGTGGACCAGCTCTGAATTGTCTAGTGCTTTAGACGAACATTCAAAGAATAATATCAGATCAAAATATGGATTTTTCAGTTAAGGGCCAGAATACCAACCTTCAGCAATATCTTATTTAGTAATTAGGCTAATCTCAATGGCAGTTTTAGTCAGAGATACCGTAAGTTTTAAAACAACAACAACAACATTAAAGATGCATTTATACCTGAAGTAGTCAAATTTTCAACACTTTATGGTAACTGTCCCTTTAATATCTTCATCTGACCCCCTTGAATTAGTTGTTGATCATGTTTGTGGTGATGCTATGAAAAGCTTCTCCTGATCTCTGCATATCAAACTGCTGTTTAAAGACAAAGGAGCAGACAAGGCCAACATTTTCTTGTCAGGTGGCAGTCCCAAAAAGCTTTAACATGTTTTATTTTGAGTGGATTCTGCCTAAAGGTAACTAACAAATTCATCTGTATCTAGAGCACAGTTATCATCACATACACATATGCCGAAGCCATAATAACACAAGACACATACTAAAGTGTATAATGACATAAGAAAAGTCATGTTGGGTTAGGTCAAAATCTTGTGTAGTCCAACATTCTGTGTCCACTGCAGCCAAACAGATGTCCACTGGAGGCACATAAAGAGGACTTAAATTCAGTAGCACCTCTCACTCATACTTGTTAGCAACTGGTACTGAGATACAGATAGCTTTTGATCCTGGAGGCAGCATTTTCCTACTGTCACTACTAGCCATCATGTAACAGTGAGGAAAGAAAAGAGGATGAAGGAAGTCACAAGAATTAAATAAAACTCATGGTAGAGTTCTTACCTTCCTCTGTAAATGGGTTATACTGCATATAAGGTTTAGATCCTCAAACTTATTTCACTGCTGTGATGCATGTTACATCTTTGCATAAGGACTCAAAAAAATGGATCTGCAAGCTGAAAATTTTAGATGGCAGCTCCAATGGAGGTTGATGACTCAGATGTCATGGAGTAATGAATCCACTCCAGATTTTGGGTTCAATTCCAGATGATTCCTATTCCCCCAAGTAGCTTCAGTACCTTGAACAGGTCTTTTAACATTTGAACTAAAACTCCAAGCAGGCTCACCATCTCCCTCACTTTGCTTTCCTGAGATTCAGCAAACTCTGATTAGATATTTGTCTGGCTTCTCCTAGAACTTGGACCTGTCTCTTACAGTGGAATATGCTTGCACCAGGCAGGCCTATAGCTTATCCCTCGTGGCTTAGTTGAAGATTTTCACAGCTGCTTTCAAATTCTGGGGCATTCCAAAAAAGGAAAGTGACACTGATACTGCTACCAATGTTAATGAGAGTAAATGGAATTTCATTTCATTGCTTTATTGTCAGATTTATGGTATTAAAAAAAAAAAGGAATGGAGAGAAATCCCAATGGTTAGTAACTGTATTGGCACATTGTCGTGGATATTCACCGATATTGCATATCAGCTACTTAGTTACATCTGTATAACTAAATAACATCTTCTGATCCAACCTCCCAGCCCACTTAAGGACTTTTCAGCACGGGGGAATTAAAATGGTGCAGTGCGTCTTCTGCGGAGGTCATCTGCACCTCGGAGTGGACTAGGTTCGGACTACTTACCGGAGATCCGCACCTCAGTCCACTCCAAAACGCCCCCAACTGGTCCTCCAGCGTGCTTTTTAAAGACAGGAAAAAAGAGGTTTCTCTTTTTTCCGGAGCACGCCATTGTGTGCCTGCTCCCTTGTGCAGTTTCGCAGGCTCGCACCAATGTGAACCTGCGATCTGTGGAGGGCAGGCTTTAGGCGTGGTGAGCTTTGCGGTTGGTTGGGACCCATGACCAACCGGAAGCCACCATTTTGGAAGCTGGAGCAGTGCGGATCTAAGACTTCGCACTGCTCCGATTCACCCTGGAGCGGACCGAGGAGCCAGAAGATCCGGTGAGTAATGGCACGGAGAGATTCCCTTGCCTCGTGCGGAAATGGCCTAAGAGTTAACAGCAAGATCTGGTGAATGAAGTCTGTTCAGTATCCTAGTGAAGTGTCACCCCTCTCCTGTTGAGCCTGTGACAAGGCTTCTGATTGTCACTGGTGGGTGTAGTGGAAACATCTTCCTCCTTGTGGCCTGATTGGAAACTGAATAGACTTTCTCCACATGGATCTGGCTGCTGGCTCTTAAGGTGGACTGGAGTGGCATTTATGTAGTTTTACAGTAAGACTACATAGTCTTACTGAACACAGAGCTGTTACGGATCCATAACTGTAGGTTATAAATCTGTAACTGCAATAGTAAATGCCCACCTTTTTCTTTCAAAATTATCTTTTCTCCCTAAAATTAATCGCTGGCCCTAGAAAGCCATTGCTGACTTAGAGAAAGAGCTGATATGTGCACAATTTATTTGGAACTTTACAATGTAATAGATCAATTGAATAGTTCACCTGAATTCACAGAAAATAGTACTCTGTGAATAACTTGGGGAGGCCAGTGTCATATGTGCTAAAACAATTGGTCAGGTGCAAATCTTGTCCAATATATACACATGATACAGAAGTTTGATTGTTCACATCTGTATCCTAAAATTGGTAGTTTACCAGAATTTTGTAATTAAAAGCTAACATCTATTCTACTTGATAGCAGCAACCAGAATTGAAATGCATCCATGTCATGCTCTATCCCCTGAAAGAAATAATCAGCACCACACAAAAAAGAATGATCTGACCAGTTCCCTCTCTTACTTTTATGATAAATGAGATAGCAGGAGTTTTAGTTATTTATTAATAGCCAATATCAAAAGATCCATTATGTTTTGGGATTGTGTGGGGTTTCTCACGGCACAGATTTCCTTGAAGAGGATGTGGATGCCGTCTAATAAAAATAGATCTCTTCTCACCAACACCACCATAAATAGTCTGTATCATTGGGCCTATTTGTCAATGTATACTAGTTGTTGAGACTTTTCTTCTGTACTGAAACCTCCTCTTTGTGGCCCTTTCTGCAACTCACCTATTTTCAGCACTGTGGTGCAGTGCTCGCGCGAGCAGCCTCCAGAGAGAGGCTCTCACGTCCGGGGTCCTTCGGCTCTGCATGAGCTTCCTGCTCGCATGAGAGCCCTGCCTCTTCCTTTCGCAGTGCAGCCTGGGACCCTCCCAGGCAGCACTGGGCAGGAAGTGTGACCAGCCCGGCTCCTGAGGCTCCGCACACAAGGTAAATGCGCTCAGGGCCCTGGAGTGATGCGCGACCTTGCACCATTTTTGGCTTAAAGCTGAAAATAAAAAAAATGCGTGTGCGGTCCCTGTCAGGCCCTGGAGCGTCGCATAAATGTGCGTGTGTCATGTGGACTGCTCCTCACATGTGCGCGAAGCTCAACGGGCCCTTTCACATCAAAAATGCCATGTGAAAAGGGCCTATGTCTGATGCCTCTTTCTAGATGGTGGTCCTTGGGATTTATCTATGTTGGAACAGGTATGACCTATCCCCACAGTTTTAGCACTTAGGGAATTTCTATGTAAAATGTCATGGCAACTGTATTATCATCCATTTTCCCCATACTAAATTAACTTTATACAGTAATAAAGTGGAACAAAGCTTTTTCTGTGGAAAGTTTGAATGGATAGGGCAATGCTTATTCTCTGCCAACTAACTGGTTATTTGATAAATTTGGCCACTTTCATTATTAAAGGTGAGATATTATCTGCCATCTTCTGCAGAATGTCCATACCTGAAATACCTATAGATTTTAAATTCTATAAAATTATATAGATTATAGATATATATATATATATAAATTATATAGCAAAAATTCTTGTTTCATGTATGTTGGAGTCCATGGTGTTTATTTAATAAATGTTAGAGGGGATTGGCTGTTGGTACTTTAATTTTCCTCATGAATCTCTCTGATGTATGATTTGTTATGACCAATGAGTAATGTCTTTCTGGAGAAAGTTTATTAACTGAATTAATTTTGTTTTGCATCAATCTTTAAATTTTTTAGATTTACATATGTTTGTAAACTACCTGCCCACATCACAGAAATCAACCTTTTGGTCAGTTAAAATGGATTCTGTACTTTCTTACAGTGGCTAGAGGACTTATATGGTGGCATTTAAAACAGTGAAGACTGCACAATGCTTTCAGCGTTGTAATAGAAAGGTGTTGCTGTCCGTGAATACTTACCTAGATAGTTAGTCATCCTTTCTGTAAGTCAATGCACAGATGGGTTTCCACTGCTGTATTTTCAGCTTGTCACTTGATTTATTACTTTAATCAATTTTTAAATTTCTTTTCATTTCTTTTTTTCTCTTATTTTTTCTTTTCAATATGATTGTTGCACCATAAAAAAAGAAATAAAAAAATTGTGGGTCCAACAGAACAAGGAAGAAGAAAGAAGATAATTGGAGTAATAATGACTTCACATCACACATAAATATTATATTAGATTCTAGGATAGCAACACATGACTCCCAAGGGTTACACTTTATTAGTAGATTGGCGTCAGGAGCCTTCCTTCCATCTACAGCTAGATTAGAAAATCCCAGCTAAATCAAGACCTTTGCTAAATTAGGGGTGGAGAAAATGTGGCCTTCAGGCTGCATAGAGACTCCCAAATCCATTTGTACATCTCCAAGTCCCCAAATTTTCTTTTCAAATGGAAAAAAAAAGACCCCAAACATCCAACTGCTGTTGTTGGACTGGTGATTTTCTTATCACCAGCCCAGCCCTTCCACCACAAAATACTGACACCCCAAATCCAAATATTTAAATCAGAAGTAGGTTTCTGTTCACCTTCAGAAGGATTTTTGACTGAAAATTTGACAGTATGGCCCTCTACAAGGGTGAGAAATGGCTCTGCTGAAGTTGCCTACCCCAACTATAAATACTCCACAGTATTTCTGGTAGGTTTATTTTATTTTATTATATTATTTTATTTTATTTTATTTTTTGATGACTCAAAAGCAGACTATATGTGTTCCATATATTCATTTATTCAATTGCGAAATCATGCAGAAAATGTGTTACCTCCACCAGATGGAGAGTGTGGGCTAAATGGAACATGTTTAGAGGTTTTGTTTGTTTGTTTGTTTGTGTGTTTGAAGAAGGTGGTCCCTGAAGTAGTAAAAGGCATCCTGTTTGCTATACCAGGTGGTTGTCCTAACCTACATATACTTGCACTTTGTGTGCTTTGTTTTGTGACTGATCTTTGGAAGGTAAACATACACTTAATTTAAAACTCTGATTATTGAGGGATGCATCTCTAAGAAAATCTATTCTGAGAGGAAAAATGGATTTTGTTCAAAGGAATAGACATTCTCCTTAACATCTATTTTGTCCCCTAAACATCTCCCCAGAATGCATGGTTTCTCCAATGGTCTTTAACACCAAATACCACATACTTAACCAGACCTGATAAAGATATTCAGTTTGATTCTGTTGGTACATGAGTGTTCCTTAGCATAGCTGAATTATATGTTCAACTATTGTGTGTGCAGTATGTGTGGGGGGAAGGAATGAAACAGAGAGGCAGACACACAGATACAGAAGCAAAAAGACAAAGAGAGAAAAACATATACAGTTCATTGAAGAAACATATCTCATAATGTAAATTCCAGCACTTATTAGAATCGTTAACAAAGCAAAATGTATGCAAAATGGGAAATCATAACTGCAAACAAAAATAAAATGAGAATAACATGGGGAGCAACTACTCTCATCATCAAAGGAAGTACAATGAAACATTTAAAAATCTGGCTGAATTTCAGACAGGAAACGGGACAACAAAGTAGTTTATAATTTGTGTCCATGTCTCTTGAGATAGAGGCAAGTCAATTATTTTTTAGAGGTATTTAATTTTCTCTAAGATGAAAGCCAGTATAGATGCTGAAATGTTCTCAACCCTTCAGTGGTACAGAATATCGTAGTATTGCCTGTATGTTTTAGGATTAGAGGAAATGTTCATTGACTTATCTGTTGGCATAGACCACTGTTGGACCTGATCCAACAGCGTAGCATTCACACACCAGCCTTCATTCTTCTGAGAGCGAAAGGGGAATCTGTCATGGCTTTGCATTGTCTTTTACTATAGGCATCAGCATGGGCCCTTTTTTCATGGTATTTGCCATGCAAAAGGACCCCTCGAGTGTCGCATGACTGTGAGAAGCAATCTGCACGACACACAATCATGTGGCGCTCCAGGGCTTGGCAGACGCCGCTTGCGTGCTTTTTCATTTTCAGCTTTCAGCCGAAAATGGTGCGTGATTACGCATTGCTCCAGGGCCCCATGTGCACTTGCTGTGCGTGCGGAGCCTCTGGAGCCACGGTGGTCATGCTTCCTGCCCCAGCGCAGCCTGAGAAACTCCAAGGCTGCACTGCAGAAGGAAGAGGCAGGGCTCTCATGCTACCTGCTCGGAAGCAGGCAGCTCATGTGGAGTTGAAGCAGCAGGGACGAGAGAGCCTCTCGCTGGAGGTTGCTCATGTGATCCCTGCACCCCAGCACTGAAAAAAGGTAAGGTGCAGAAAGGGCCATAGATTGTGGCTAGTAGGGAACTCTGGCAGAAACTGCTAAGCTGGCAAGTGAAGGTTACATCCAGCATATCTCGTTTGTCACTGGGCAGAAAAGTACATGGACTTACTGAAAGAATACGTTGCTCACTCAGCAGAAAACTATAGATGGCAAGTCTGATGACTTGCCTTGTAGATAACTAAAACATCAGTCTCACATGCATAGCTTAATAGAAAATTATCTCAGGACACGCACAATGTATGAGGGGCTTTGAGGGCCTCCTGATTGGACTAGGCATGGAATAGAGCCATTTTCCTTCAAACCACATCCAGCAAGTTTGTTGGTGGGTACTGAGATCTCTTTCACAAGAGCTGGGATCCCTAGTTACACCCTTCATGAATCTTTCCTCTGAGGGGAAATATAGGCTTCCAATGAGCATGTCCATTTTCTCATGAGTGAGGTACAATGAAAACAATGCCTTTCCTAGCAATTATATTGTTGTTGTTGTTGTTGTATGCCTTCAAATCATTTCTGATTTACAGCAACCCTAAGGCAAACCTATCATGGGGGTTTCTGGGCTGGCAGTGTGTGATGTACCTAAGGTCACTGAGGCCATTTCCGCACTACACTCTTATAGGGCGATTATTCCACTTTCAACATCCTATGGATTCCTGGGGTTTGCAGTTTTGGGAGGGGCCAACTGGCCCCTCCTGAAACTGCAAACCCCAGGATTCCATAGGATATTGAAAGTGGAATAAACACCCTATAAGAGTGTAGTGCGGAAATGGCCTCAGTTGGTTTCCATGGCTGACTGGAGAATTGAACCCTGGTCTCCAGGGTCATAGTCCAATGTTCAAACTATTACACTGGCTCTCAGTGCTGGCTCTCAAGGAAAATATATATTTTGAAATTAAGAGCTTTAACTTAACTTTCAGTGCATTAGGTCTGATTGAAAACCATATAGCAGTCATCCTGATTACATAAGAAGAGCTATGCTGGATCAAATCAACTGCCACAGTGGTCAACCAGATGACTATGGGAAGTCCACAAACTGGGTATGAGAAAAATACCATTTGCTCACTTGAGTTCTCCAGCAAATGGTATTGAAAAGAATGCTTCCACTGACACTGGAAGCACTATGTTGACATCATGACTTGTAGCCATTGCCGATGTTATCCTCCATGACTTTGTGTAAACCCCATTTAAAGATGTCTAAGGTGGTGGCCATCATATAGGAACCAAAATTGACAGCTGAATTAATTCTGCCCAAATAGTTATGTACGCTTCTATCACATCCATCTTTCTTTGCCTTTTAGCCCTAAAATCAAGAGCACACACTATTTCTGGTTTTTTTCCCCTTAATTTCAGCCAGGATTCTGTATCAGCCACTTGGTTAGCTATACTTGGAACCGGGGTGGGGTGGGGATTTTGGTCAATACAAGGTTGATAAAGGATCCCAACCTCTTTAATGACATAAAAATGGGTTATGATAGTGAAAGTTGCACTTATGCAATCATAATTTACTAATAGGATGCCAAACTATAGTTTCATTCATTCCAGCCAAGGAGTTTGAATGTATAACTTACAGAAGTGGTTTGGATCCCTTTCTTTTCTGAGGGGTTCTTCATCTTAACACCTATAAGGTAGGCTGGTATAACATGGGTCTCTCGATGCCAACAGTAGCAGTAGCTATTGAATTTGGCCTCTCCAAATTGGGAAGAGGTATTTGATTTCAATTCATTTTTGAAGAATTTACCAAATTTTGTAAATAGCTTGTTTGAGATGTGATGAAAAAGCTCCAGGATTAAAAGAAACTCCTGGAAGATGACAAGTTTTATTGGAGCAAATTTGTGGGGGGATTTTAAACGTAGGTTGGATGTCATCTATTAGTGTTGCTTTAGCTGTAGGCTTTTCTGCATCAGTAGGGAGGTGAATTGGGGGCTACCACACTACACAGTTTTAGTACTGTGATTCCACTTTAATTACCATGTCTTCGTCCTATAGAATCCCAGGAATTGTAGTTTGCTCAGGCACTAGAGCTCTCTGTCTACAAATTCTAAATATAGCTCCCTAAACTACAGATCCCAGGATTTCATAGGATATTGCCATGACAGTTAAAGTGGAATCTTAGCGCTGTAATAGTGTCATATGAAAGGGTCCTAGATGATTCTTGGAATTCCTTCCATCTCCACGGCCCTTTCTGCATCCTTCCTCTTCTCAGCACTGGGGTGCGGTGATCGTGTGAGCAGCCTTTTGTGAGAGGCCCTTGCATCCAGGTTTCTTCGGCTCCTCATGAGTTTCCTGCTTGCACGAGAGCCCCTCCTCTTCATTTCACAGTGCAGCCTGGGACCTTCCCAGGCTGCACTGAGACAGGACGTGAGACCAGCCCGGCTCCCGAAGCTCAGCACGCAAGGTAAGTGCACAAGGGGCCTGGGAGCAATGCGCAACCATGCACCATTTTTGGCTTAAAGCCGAAAATGAAAAAGTGTGCGAGCAGTGCCTACTAGGCCCTGGAGCATTGCACAAATGTGAGTGCATCATGTGGACTGCTCCCCACATTTGCACGACGCTCAAGGGGCCCTTTTGCACGGAAAATGCCCTGCAAAACTGTCCCATGAGTATATGATTCTGATTCCCACTCATAACTAGAACTAAGAAGAACAAAAGAAAAAAGGAAGGTTCCAAGGGACTGCTCAGTTGGGATATATTCACAAAATTCCAATCCATTGGCAAAGGTATGAACCAAGACAATGGTTTATACACACATGATATATGTTAATCAGTGAGTTTATATTAGTTGCTTTTATCAGTTGCATATGTAACAAAAAAATTC
Organism: Cyclura pinguis; assembly: GCA_030412105.1. Classification (NCBI taxonomy): domain Eukaryota; kingdom Metazoa; phylum Chordata; class Lepidosauria; order Squamata; family Iguanidae; genus Cyclura; species Cyclura pinguis. The sequence continues at coordinate 87,064,057 of CM059601.1, read as the reverse complement.
TTCTCAGGAAATTTTCCTGCTTCCTGCTTTTCCCGTTTCTTGCTTCTCAGGAATTTTTTTGCTTCTTTCTATATCCTATTGCATCTTATTCCCCACTCCCAACAATGTAACTGAGCTTAAATACCTGTGGTTTTGATATCAGTCTTTCAGTGTATCTGAAGAAGTGGATTGAAATGTCATGCTGAAATAAATCAGCTACTCTTAAAGGTGCTTCTAGATTCCTTCTACTCCAAGCATGTGCATTTTCACCTTTTTATCAGTGCTTTATGTTTGCCTGGGTTATTGCCACTAAATTATCTTTTCTAAAGTTTGGGGTTGCCATCATATACACAGAGAACAAGGAAGGAAAATATATCCTTGTTTTTCTTCTATTGACAGTTAGCAAAACTATGGTTTTAGAAAGGATTACAAAGATGGTCTATACAGAAAAAGGTTTCTCTTTCTGAGTTTGGGGCTCTAGTCCATGGAGATAACATAGACACACACACCTCCCGCAAAAAAATAAAAAAATAATAATCAATTTTCAAAGAAACTGATAAAGTTTAGAACAGGGCTGAACTATAAACTTAAATAGCTACATAAAATATCTAGCGTATGTTTCAACTTAGTTTTTATTTATTCCTTTCCTAACACAAAAACAAGGGTATAGAAGCACAAATAACCTGCTGTGATTTTGGTGTGAGGCTGAGTGTGATATTAAAAAGACTCTTCATCAGTTCTTTGGCATCAACTGTAAATAATTTTGTCTTCACACTGGTAATGAGTATAGAGGGCATCTCTGGGGTCGTCACGGGTAATGCTCCAGCTCTTCTAGGCAGTTTTTGCGTACTTAAATTATAGTTCAGATAGGTATATAGTAAATAATATGGTTGAGCTAAATGTAATGGATTTATAGAATTTACAGATGGTCACTGTACTTCAATTTTGGGTGAAATAATTTAGTGCATGTAACAAGTGTTCTTTTGGCTCAGAATATTTAAAGCCCTTTATTTATATACAAGCGTACCAGTTGCACATAGTGAATGGTTTTCAGATGTGTCCCCACCAAAAAGAACTGAATAAATTTATCACTCAATTAATTAGAGAGTTGAGATAGCTGTGTTATGTTTTATTACTGGAAGACATTTACTATAAACAAATTGTTTAGACTCTTTCTCAGACAGTACAGTCTTAAAAATGCAACTGTTTAGGCATGGCAACAGTCACCAGGATATGGCATCAGAGAATATCAGAGAGGAAAATACCTTGCACATAAGAAGTGAATAATATCCAGAGGTCCAGGGACTGCACCTATCCCCCATGCTTCTACCCCATTTTTGTCACAAATGGCAAATCACGCCCTCTAGGATGGGAGTAGCAAACTGTGGCAGATCTTGGGGTTAATTTTCTGCTTCTGAAATCCTTCAGTGGGCAGACAGGCTCCCAGAAACCTGGAAGTAAACAGAAGCCCCCTTCTGATTTTGGAAAAAGAAGGGGAGGGGGAGGCTGGGGATTTGTTGCTTGGAGTTATACATCTGTAATTATCTATATTCATGATCCTTACATAGTTATGATCATAGCACTATTGCTATGACCATAATTGGCCCTTCAGATCTACTTTAACAGGCATCAGCCCCAAGAAAGATGGAGGCCCATTCTGCTAGTGATCGGGACGTGGGTGGATATTTCTACCCTCTCCCATGAATGACCAAGCCTGCAACAATAAGAAAGGGGTTGAATTATCATTCATCCACATCTCAATTTCCAGCGGAAGGGATCTCCTTCTCTTAGTGTGGCTGCTGGCTGGTAACGTAGGTTGGGGTGGGGCATTTTGAGTCAAGAGACACTACTTAGTTACACATACATAACTAAGTAGACAATATAGAATTATGGTCAATTTTTTTTTTAATGTTAACTGCTGTGTGGGGAGTACAAGCTATTGAAAATGTGAGTTACTACATCTGGAAACTTCCAAGAAAGAGAACCCGTCCCTCCCTCCCTCCCTCCTTTTTAGCTAGAGTATAGGAAGTCTAGAGGTGTTCACATGAGGCCTAAGGACCATATTTTGCCCATCCCAAGTTAGCGATTCGGTTGGATTTTTGCCCTATATTTGCCCACCCTAGTCTGTTTGAGAGTCTTGAGGGAATTTTTTCAAAACCCCAAAATAAATGGATAACATATTGCCTGATCTCTGTTCTATATGCACAGTGACTCAGAACTTTAAAATTACTTTGTAAAGTTATGGTTATCATGTTGAGACCCCACATTGTTATTTTTGTTGTTGTTGTTGTTTTGTGTGCCTTCAAGTCACTTCTGACTTATGGTGACCCTAAGGCGAACATTAGTTAGTTCCAGTTAGATATGCTTTATGTAAAATAAAAATAAAAAATAAATTCTTTACTTTCCCATTTCTTAGAAATGATAAAATAGTTACTCTCTAGTTACTTACTTAAAAACCCTATAATGCTACAAGGTGTTAGCCTGTGGTACAAAAGGACACTTTTCTCCCACCTCAAGACTCATGACAGAGTACAAGGCAGAAACACAAAGCACAACACAAGCCAGGTGATATTTGTCCTGTACCATTTAATAAGGTGACACAGCCATAACTATAAAAATAAGCTTAAGTTATAGTGACATTGCAAAAGGAGTGAAGTGATGTCTCCTTTATGCTGTTGTGTGCCTTCAAGTTGTTTCCAACTTATGGGGCCCCTAGGTTGAAACTATCATGGGTTTGTCTGAGCCTGAGAGTATATGACATGCCCAGGGTCACCTACTGGGTTTCTGTGGCTTAGCAAATAATCAAATCCTGGTCTCCAGGGTCATAGTCCAATGCTCAAACCACTACACCACCTGGCTCTCACAGTCTCTCCTTATATATATTTTTATTGGTAAAATGAATTAATTCTAGGCTTTATAGAGGCCATCAGGGTCTTGATAAAATCTAGGATAGTATGTAATGAGCGTGTGGTATTCTTCAAACCCCTGTGCATGTTTGGGAAGGTTTTCTGTAACTTGAGATTTCTTCAGGCCATTCAAATCCCTGTTATGCATGTGCAAAGCCCAATAGGTTATTGATCTCACAGCATCTGAGCCATAAGAGCCACTTTGGGTTCTGTTTTGGAGACCAACCTGGATTCTGAAGTCCATTGTGGAGTTTTTGCTTGCTCTCAGGGGCAGCAAGGTGGAATCCCAGCAATCTACACAACTCCAGAACAAAACAGAAGAGTTATTTTCATGCTTAATTTGTCCCTGAGTTATTAAAATAAGCATCATTAGAAAAAGGCAGAGAGAGAAAACGAGAATGCTTTAGAACTATCTCTGCATCCCGCTACTTTTCTCTTTGTTGAGACTCACCTTCCCCACTCCCATTGCATGTCCTTCTCCCTTTTGAAATGACCTTTAAGTGTTTAGAGATAAAGGAGAAAAAAAAATCAGAAATATCTGTTATGTATTAATTAGAGATGCAGTGTAGTCTAAGGGGAAAAAATGTGAGATTTCTGCTCTGTGGTGTTTCCATGTTCATTGAATTCACAAATGCTAATAGTGAATCCAACAATATCTGATACTGATTTAGAATAAAAGGGCATAATCAGATGTTTACTGACGTAACAATAAGGGACAAAAATCATCATAGTAGAAACAGAGTGGTGAAAAATAAATATAAGTAGTACCAAACATGTACTAATGCTTTTAGTCATCTGAATGTATAAATAGTGCTTTTAAAATGGCTTTCACTTTAACAAGCATAGAATATTCTTGGGTATTCACTGAATCTAAATTAGAATTCCTATTAAGCTTTCTCTAGTGGCTATTACTGTAGTGTCAAGGCAAAACTAACAATGAGCAATAGCACACAAAAAATCACCTGTTATAAAGCACCACTGAGTGATATGGCTGTTGGATTATAGTGTGTAAACTCTTAATATTATAGTGCATGTCCAGCAGTATACAGTTAGACAAGGCCTAATTATCATAGCAAAGTATTATGTGGAGGAGGGAAATAATGAGGCCACAAACTGGATCCCTGGTGCTTTTTATCTATTAAGGAATGACCAGTGTATTTTTAACAAAACATGGGTCAGATGCTTTGGTAGTGAAGTTGCATCTTTCATATAAATTCTGTTTAGGCATTTAGTGGCCTTTGGTATCGATACCATGAAGATGCTGACAGGAACAAGTCTTGTTCTTTCAATGCCACCACGTCCACTGGGTATGTTCCCACCTGGCGTGGGCCCAATATCAGTTTGAAGAGAGATGCTCCTGCCTTCATATAGTTTTGTGGCAGTATTTAGGATTCATTCACTACCATTTCAAGTTGGTGCAATTTCATTACGTGGACTTCGTGGTCTCTTTGGTTCAGAAGTAGTGGGAAATAACTCTTATGTAGTTGTCCTTGGTTCAGTCCAGGAAGCCGAACATATTATTACAATCACAAATTGTAATGAGACCTTAAAATGAGACCTTAAAACTGGGGAAATTGGTCAGTGCAATCAAACATGAAGAAGAATCAGAAATATTCTTAAAAAGAGAAATAGGAATATATAGTTGGGAGACTCACCCTATGTATCAGTGCTGTGCTCTGGGCTGGTGCAGCACTGGTAGGGACTAGACAATACTAGGATAGTCATCTGAATGTTCAGAAAATATAGGAAGGGTTATATACAAAAGAAAATGGATTCTACCATGTCAAACTCTTTGTCAATAGTCTCAGTATTGTCACTCTGACTGGTAGTGGATTTCAAGAGTTTTAGACAGAGTTTTTTGTTTTTGGTTTTGTTTCATTCACACTGGCAGAGATGCCAGGCATTGAACCATATATTCTGCCGCTTACCTTGTCAGGGATTCCAGGCAGGGAACCCTGGGAAAATGATCAGCCCACTGCAAAGATGTTGCATCATGCCCCAGCTGTGGGTAACTGCAAGGTTGCATAAGAAACTGGGGTCGTGTGCAGATGGTAGAGGGAGGTGTGCAAACCTCTACCTGATTGGTTGTAAACATGTATATAAGAAAGCAATCCCCAGTATGTATATGTCTGTTGACCAAACCGGTGTCTGGCGCAAGCCTTTGTCCGTCTGTTCTGTGTTGTGTACATAACGGAAAGTTGCTGCAAGATAAAGTGCTTCCTGTTTGGAAGAAACTCCTCCATGTGTGAGTATCCTTACTGGGGAACAAGGCTGCTGCTGTTGGCTCGCTGTCCTCTGGCTTTTCCGCTGCATTTCTGTGGGGCTGCAACTCCTATTATCCCCCAACATACCCAAGGTCCTGTCCCCTTACCTGTTTTCTACTGTTAGTAGGTAGGAAAAGAGCTCTCCATGAAAAGAAAGACTAGTGTGGAAATGGAGAGGGGTGATCCAATTTGTTGGTAAGTGAATGAGGCTGTGAATTTAGAACATAGATTTTGGCTCACCTTTATCAGGGTCATCATCATTCTAACTGAAGGGAAGCATGCCATAATAATACATTTTATGGAAGCTCAATTACCAATTTTAGAGTGATTAAATGTTTTGCTGGTGAAGCATGTGTCAACTCTTGCTGGCTGTAGTTCAGTCATTCTGTTTTCCTTTTTGTTGGAAGAAGTCAGCATGCATAATATTAGAATGAGAAACACAAAGTTCCAAGATCAGAGAAGGAGGAAAATAAGGTGGGGGGGAGTGATTTCATATACAAGTTATTTGTTCAGTGGACTGTATAATGCTGGAGGCTGAAAGTATAAAAAGAAATCCTCAAAGTCTGCAGCAAATCAACATGTCACTTTTAATCTACACTTTAATAAGTTATGCAGAAAAGCCTGGAGTTTCTGTCAAAACAAAAACACAACAAAAATCTATTTTTTTTTAAAAAAAAATAGATGGAAATCATATCAAAGTTCCTATGGTAAGGTTTGATTTGAATATTGTCTCAATAATCAACAGTGAAGACTCGCACTGAAAATAAAATTTAGGATGACCAACAAGTGTTGCAGTGTTAAAACGAAATTGTTCAGAGTTCCAGCCAAACTTACGACTTCTGCGTGCACTCAGTTCTTATTGAGACCTTACCAGAGGACTGGTTGCACAAATACCATGGAAGATATTATACTTGGTGCAAGTGTATTGTTAAATTGTGAGATGCATCTCTGACCAGTTGATACTTCCCTCTGCTGTGTTGATGGTACTGTTTGAGTACAATGTAAAGATCAGTAATGAAGAATAATTAACAACTATGCTTTAGAAGATTCTTTCAGTTGCTCTAATTTAAAGTAGGCAACATGAACATTTCCTAAAGTTCACCCAATGGCTCTCATAGTCTCTAGCACATGGCAGTGATCAATGGTGCTATAGCAGATGAACTGTCCAAAGCCTGGGCTGTAATATTATGTGTCCTTGTGAACTCACATGGTCATAACATTGCAGTCTTTGGACACTACCTGTAAGGCAAAACGCTTCTTTCTTTCTTTCTTTCTTTCTTTCTCTCTTTCTTTCTTTCTTTCTTTCTTTCTTTCTTTCTTTCTTGTCTATTTATTAAAATATTTATACCCTGCCCTACATCAAGAGATCTCAGGGTGGCTTACAACAGCATTAAAATAAGTTAAAGAGGCTAAAACCAGTAAGATAATTTAAATAAGCCGAAAATATTATTGAACTATGTAATGAGATAAACATATTTTAAAAATTTATAAGTTTTTAAAATGATAAATAGTAGTCATTGGGTTGCATTAATGAGGCCCAAAGGTTTTGGTGAACAAGCAAGATTTAACTTGGTGCATGAATGACAGGAGTGTTGGTACCATTTGGGTTCCCAGGAGGAGAGGATTTTACGGTTGGGGTGGCACAGGTGAGAAGGCCCTCTCCCGTGCCCCAGCACATTGTATGGGACACAGAGGAGCCCCATACCGCCCCCCACCAGCAGATCTTAATCCTTAGGCAGACACATACGTGAGGCACTCCCTCAAAAGTATCAAGGTCCCAAGCTATTTAGGGCTTTAAATGTCATCGCAAGCACTTTGAATTCAGACCAAAAATATATTGGCAGCCAGTGCAATTCTTTTAGGACTGGCATTACATGCTGTCTATATGGTATTCCAGTCAACAGTTGCGCTGCTGCAAACTCCACTTGCTGCAGCTTCTGAATCTTCTTCAAGGGTAGCCCCACATAGAGTACATTACAGTAGTCTAGCCAGGAGGTCACCAGTAAATGGATTACTGTGGATAGGTTAACTCTGTCCAGGAAAGGTCATAGCTGGTGGACCAGTTGAAGCTAGCACAAAGCACTTTGAGCCACTGAATCCACTTGGGCCTCCAGTGATAGGGTTGGATTTAGGAGTACTACCAAGCTATGCACGTAGTCCTTCAGAGGGAATGTGACCCCATTCAGAACAGACTGTTTACCTGATTCCCAGGCCCAAGAACCACCAATCTACAGAGCCTCCAAGATTCAGCTTGAGTCTATTGGCCTTCATCCAGCCCATTACAGCATCCAGACACTGGTCCAGCACCTGCACAGCCCCAGCTGACTATAATGACAAGAAGATGTAGAACTGAGTGTCAGCACCATACTTCTACATGCTGCACATAGAAAATGCTACACTGTTTTTCGAATCCTTTGTCTACCTTTTTCCTCTGCATTTCTGTGTTTGTTGCACAGGCAAATGTACATTTAATGGCTTTATAGCAGTCATATTTGTGCTACTAAATGAATATCGGATATATCTACTTGTGTGGTTTGGGGAGATTATGTGAGAGAGATAGAGAGAGAGGGAGAGAGAGAGAGAGAAAGCTGATATAACATTTGAGAGAGAGTGAAACCTTGTCCTTCCCAAGCAATAAATCAGTATTACTAGTGTATGGTAGCATGACAGAACAAGAAATATAAAGAAAATCCTTGTTACACCCGGGCCCAGTGCTATTCAACATCTTTATCAATGACTTGCATGAGGGAATAGAGGGCATTCTTATCAAATTTGCAGATGATGCCAAATTAGGAGGGATAGTTAAATACCTCAGAGGATAGGACCAGAATTCAAAATGACCTTAACAGATTAAAGAGCTGGACCAAAACTAATAAAATGAATTTCAATAGGGAGAAATGTAAGGTACTACAGTTGGGTGGAAAAAAAATGAAATGCGCAAATATAGGATGGATGACACTTGGCTTGACCACAGTACATGTGAAAGAGATCTAGGATCTTAGTAGACCACAAGCAGAGCATGAGTCAGCAGGATGATGTGGTAACTAAAAAAGTCAGTGTGATTCTAGCCTGCGTCAATAGGACTATAGTGTCTAAGTCAAGGGAAGTAATAGTACTACTTTATTCTGCTTTGGTCAGACTCCACCTGGAATACCGTGTCTAGTTCTGGACACCACAGTTCAGGAAGGATCTAGAACATGTCCAAAAGAGGATGACCAAAATAGTAAAAGGCCTGGAGACCATGCCCTATGAAGAGCTGCTTAGGGAGCTGGGTATATTTAGGCTGGAGAATAAAAGGTAAAGAGGTGACATGAAATGTTTAAATATTTGAAGGGATATCATATGCAGGATGGAGGAAGCTTGTTTTCTGCTGCTCCAGAAACTAGGACACAGAGCAATGCCTTCAAACTTCAGGAAAAGATATTCCATGTAAACATTAGGAAGAACTTCCTGATGGTAAGAGCAGTTTGACAGTGGAATATGCTTCCTCAGAGTGTGGTGGGGTTTCCTTCTTTGAAGATTTTTAAACAGAAGCTGGATAGTCATCTGTTGGGAATGCTTTGATGGTGTATTCTTGCATGGCAGGGGGTTGGATCCAGTGGCCCTTGCGGACTCTTCCAGCTCTATGATTTTATGAAGCTATGATTCCAGGAATCCTGTACTGTTTTTCATGGCTTTTGCTATTTGGCCAAGAGTGGGCAAGGTTGGAGGAAGGCAGGACTTCCCCCAAGTAAGAATGAGTGAATAAGCTTCACCCAGGTTTACCAGTGGAATATATATACACTACCATTTTCACTCCTCCAACATTTGGGCTCTTTCTGCTTCCCACCTTTACTCATTACAAATTTGTGGGAGGCAATTTCAGAGCTGTTTTATTATGTGTTTCAACATTTGTCATAACTTTGGCAGCATGACACAAGAAAGGATCCAGTTCTCAGGAAAATGTATCCCCACTGAGGGTCCCCTTAAAAGACTCTGTGGTTGCAGGCGACTTGAGCTAAGCTTAGCCTGAAGGCTGGCAGACCAACATCAATCCTAGATGGCAGGAAACCACCCAGTGGCTTGTGTCCACGTGACTTCCAAAGCTATCACTCCACAGTTTGCCTCAGCAGACAGAACAAGGAGGATGGTGCCTATCTAATAACAAGCTGGTTGTCCACTATCTGGATCTATGCCTCATTCCCAGATTGTAATTCTTCACTAATTTTCTTTTTGAATGAAGCAATAATAATTTTCTTCCCTCTTTGAGAAATACTTTAAAAATTGTGGATTTGGGATTTGTTCTGCACAAAATTTGTCCATGGTTGTTTTGTGCAGAAACCAGTACATGAATTCAGCTGTTTTTAAGCTTTTGAAGTCCATAATGAATTAGACCTAGTTTAACTTCTTCTACATTTATGCAAGATTATCTTCAGAGTGCTGGCCCATTTGTCCTCAGGTGAAATAAATCTATTGTCTATTTGGGCCTTCTCAAATCTTCTTGTAGGTGGCGACCTGGCTATGGAATAGCCTTTCTAGAGATGCTGTCCTGATGCCTTCTTCATTGTCTTTTTAGTTCCAGGGAAGAAAATCTTTTCATTAATTGAGATACTTTATATTGTCAACTTAAACAGCAGCAGCAGCAAATTCTTCAGGCTTGAGGTGTTAATTGGATTTACTTTTCCACTACTGGAAAGTAAAAGTATTCTTGGTTCATAAGCAACCAAAAAAGCCATCCATTGTCATGACTGGGCATAGGAATATGGTAAATAAGGAAGAATCAGTAAGTAAAGGAGGATTTGTGGGAGTTCTCTTTTCTTTCCAACTTTTCTCTAAAAATGCAGCTCCCACCCCTATTCCCATTACCTTTTAAGTACAATTCCCAACCTATGGAAGTTATCTGCCATAGCTCTGTTGCAAAGTTTTTTTCATATTTTAGACAGAAAATAAATTCCAAGCCCTCTATCAGCTCTTCTTAAATACTAGAATCTCAGGACACTTCCCAACAAAAATCTAGCAGATTACTGCTAATCCACCCCAAAATGGCCCCCAGTGCAGGGACCAAATGGCCCTGCAGAAGTGAGATGGGGAGATAGTCACCTCACTTTAACTTCCACTATAAATGTAAGATAATATTCTTACAGGAGTTGTTTCACCTTGTTTTCTTCAACTACAGTTGGGTTACTTGTTAGTTCATATTGATTCAAGAAAGAAATACCATTCTACACCCCCACCAGTATCCGCTACTAAATGAAGGATAGAGCAACAGTCTCCCAAAGGTCAGACTCTATCACTTTTGTTAATTGAAACTGTCTTCAAAGCCACAATGCTGATGCTCCAAGGTCAAGAAAGGGCAAATATGTCTGTATGAACTGGAAATTGATAGGAGGAGATTGTTATACACCGAGTCTAGCTGGTAATTCTAATTCTTTGTGTGTGTTTTAAAGATACTATCAAGTGTTCGATATTTTGTCAGTTTATTTTTCTCCAAGCAAATTATTCTGTTGGGGCTGTGGATCTTTCAGGCTTACCTTGTGGGTGGAAATTATTGTTAATGTATCTACTGGTTATGGACTAGAATGCTCTTCTCTAAAAAGATCCTCTAGGAATTTCAGGATATGCTGTTAAAATTGTTTTTGTGATTGTCATCTCCATAAAGTGAATGGTATTGCAGGGTATATGTGCCCACAAAGCACTTACTAACTAAAAAAAGGAGGCTGAAATATGCCATTTGAGTCTTGACTGAAGTACTTATCAAGTAACAACAAATGGTTCCCCTAGGGAGTATTTAATCCAATAACCATTTCCTGCTTATTTATGCAATGCCTTTCCACTGATCTTGCAAGATGGCTAGCTTGGCACATGTGATGCCGTTTGGTGTGAGTGTGCTTTAAATAATAATACTGTATACAAATTCAACAACAACAAAAAAGCGAAGGCTCAATTAAAACTGGGGATTGTATGAAAGAACAGATGAATACTTCAGCATGCACACTTGCTAGACAAGTGATGATTATGTTCAACTTCAAGGAAGCTCACCACTTGCATGTGTGAGTAAATGAGCAGTCACGATCAAGCACAAGAGTTGGGACTTTCATAATCAGTAGCGTAACCTCAACCACAATTTGTTTCAATAAAGACAGTTTGCATAGACAATTGCACATTGTCAAATACTGATTGAGTAATCAAATGAACCAGACCATGGCACTTTCTAGTGCAATTGTTCTTATCTGAATTTCTAATCCTTTTCTATACTTAATAATCATTTATTTAGGATGCCATGCAAAGCCATAGGAGCCAAATACCCTGGCAGATGACACTGCAGTGCAAATTCTACACTCTACTGCACTCTGTGGAAATGAACTTGCCAACTTTAACAGAGAAATAATCTAAATGACATGACAGCTATTGGAACTTGAATATATAAATTATGGTTATAGTTGTATAGTTGTTTAAATAAAGGATTTGAAGGAGGTCACCCAGCAAGTAGAAGACAGACCATCAGTTATGTATGACAGCCCAAGATGAGCTTGATAAACTTCTTCCCTGAGACCACAATGATGGGAAGGATCCACAATGCCCATATTTTGTTGTGTTGTGTTACAACCTGGAGTTGAAATGGGTTTAATTGTCACTGTTAACATTTAATATACACAAAATATGCAACATCATGAAGCTGTAATTTTTTTTATTATAGCAAGAAAAGGTAAGCTAAATAGAAATAAACCAGCATTTTTGTTGTCCCAGAAAAACATGAAAGGATAACAGTAAAAATATCAGACAAAGTGTGTGACCATATAAGGTGGCAAAATGATCTCCCCAGCATCAAACTACTTCTTGTTTCAATTTTGTATTCTTTTCTGAAGACTCCACTGTGAACTGCACTGAAACTGTTCTGCCACTTTTCTCCATATGAGGTGCCACTTCCTGAAGGAAATCCATGTTCTCCTACTTTTCTTCATACAAGACTGATTCTAGCTGAGCAAATTGTGCCCAAACAGCCTAATGAAGATTTAATCTTAAAAGAGGCCAATTTCCTTTAAGGATGTCAGGAACTGCCTTACCCTAAGCTAGATTACTGACTCACCATAGTCCAATACCACCTATTCTGACCAGCAGCAACCTCTGCAGCTCAAGATTCTTCATCTAGAAATGCCAGAGGTTGAACTTTAACCCATGTGCATGCAAACTATTGGGATCTCACCAAACTATAGACCCTCCTAATAAGAAGTAGAGCTTAGTAGAATTACTTTTGGGGTCTAAAACTCCCAGAATACATGCAACCTGGAATCTTCTTAGGGTTGTTGTCAATAAAGAAACTTTTCCAAGCTTTTGATTAGGCACTAGTGGAATGTTGGACTTTTGGACTCCAGTTTTCCAGAGATCCCTTTCTTTAGGTGGTGATCTGTTAATAAAGTAACTTTTCCAAGCTTTGATTATATCAGAGCTTTCCAAACTGTGTGTCATGACACATTAGTGTGTCAGCTGCAGTGTGTAGGTGTGTTGCATAAATGTAAGAGGTGAAGGGGTGGCCTCTTCCATCACCGCCACTGCCCCAGGTCAAGGAAGACCCTGATGAGGCTGGCGGTGGTGGACCAGGCTCAAGTGGAGGGGCTGCCTCCACTTACTGAATAACTTACTGAATTACTGTGATGCACATCTAAAAAGTGTGTCACCAACATGAAACGTTTGGAAAGATCTGGATTAGACACTAGTGGAATGTTAAGAACTAGTGGAATGTTGTACTTTTGGACTCTGGTTTTCTAGGGATTCCTTTCTTTAGGCAGTGATCTGTTTTCACTTGATTCTAAATGTGGGGAGCCAACCTGCTATATCTGAGAGTCCTGTTGCTCATTCTGCTAAGTGAGGCCATTTCTGCACAGGCTAATAGAAATGGTGCAGAGCGTTCTCCAGGGAGGACGTCTGCACCTTGGAGTGGAGTGGGTCGGACCTACTTAATGTAGAACCACACCTCAGCCTGCTCCGGAATGACCCCAAGTGGTCGTCAAGCGTGCTTTTGAAAGACCGCTTAAAACAGGTCTTTCAAAAGCACGGAGCACGCCATTCCATGCCTGCTCTCTGACGCAGATATGCAGGCTCGCACCAGTGTGAGCCTGCGATCTGCCAGGGGCGGGCCTTAGGCCAACCAGAAGCCACCATTTTTGTCCCTGGAGCAGTGTGGAGCAACAAGCATGCACTGCTCCAGAGCACTGCAGACCAGACCGGGGAGCCAAGAAGGCCGGTAAGTAGCAGCACGGGGCAATTCCCTCGCCCCGTGCAGAAATGGCCTGACTCTCTCAACTTCTTCCCCCAAAACCCTTCTATGGCTGCACCATTACAAGCAAATGACCTAAAACCAATCATGGAATCCTAGATTCTTTTTTAAAAAATATTCTATGTAATACAAGAAAGGAAACTAAGCTATATTATCTTTTTCTTCATACAATAAATAAGCTTTTAATATTCACTTTCCCCTTTTACTAGCAGAAAGCTTTTCAGCTTCCCACATCAAAAGCTAACTGGGTAGAGTTTTGCTACATTGAACTAAACCAAAGCAATGCATTTTACACAATATTTGCCATTCAAATCTTTTAATTCTGCTTTGGTCAAACTCCATAGGAGACCTGTAAAACCACATTGCCATACATGCTTCCCTAATATATACTGATAGAAGGAACCTGGAGTAATAAACTCCTGATTCAAGCCCAGAGTGATCATTAATTCTGTATAATTATGTAGAAAAGAGTATTTCAGGAAGTGTGGCTATTTTTACCATCAGTCATGCTGAACTGAGGGCAACATTGTACTATCAAGTTGCATCTGGAGCAAGAAGCAGTTACCAGTTTGGTATTTCCATAGATTGCAGTGGGATTCTGATCAGATCCCAGTACTAAAGTGAGGCTAAATAGGGGCGCTTATGCCACCATTTGTTGTGTGAGTGCTGGTAATCCAAAACCAGGAGATCTCATAGGCTTGTTAATATTCAACTATTTTGTCCTTGTAAATGAAAATGAATAATTTCTACAATTTTTTCCTTGCTGTGGAGAAAATGAATATTTTTGCACAGTTTTCACCTAGTATCAGACAGCCTGAAAAGTTTTTGCATGTGGATTGTGGGTCTTTGTGTAAAATACACTGCTCAAACAGTCACATGTGGTTTTTATTTTATTTTTTTGTGCAATTCTGCTGCTTTCTGTACAAAAACATTTTGCATAAGAAAAATCTTGCACAACAGTGATTTTGTACAAAATATATTTTGTTCAGAAAACAGCAATAGTGCACAACAAACCATGTGGCTACCCTTTTGTGATAGATTGTCAATTTTGTGCAACATTGTGTGTGTGTGTGTGTAAGATTTTTATTGTGCAGGTTCTTGCATAGAAAAACAGCAGTCTTGTACAAAAGATACGCATGATTATCTGGAAACAGTATTTTTGCAGAAACTCTCACAATTCTCATGGAAAAACTCACATTTATTTCTGTGCAGAATAATTTCTGAAATCACTTTGGGATGTGCAAATAATTGGCAAAAGTTGTGCAGAATTCTGGCAAAATTCTTTGTCAAAGCCAGTGTAGTATAGCAGTGTGAGTGTTGGACTATGACTCCAGAAAACCTGGGTTTGACTTCTCTCAGTGGTGAAAACTCACCGGATAATCTTGGGCATGTCATACTCTCTCAGTGTCAGATGAAGGCAACGACAGCCCCACCCCCAACAAATCTTGCTGAGAAAACTCCACGATAGCTTTGCCTTAGGCTCATGTAAGGCACATAACTTGACTTGAAGGTACTTAACTTGAAGGTACATAACAATGACAAGTTATTCTTCCCAGCCAGGTTTCTGGGTGTTGGGAAACCCTTTTTTCAATCCAGGAAACTAACAATGAGTATTCTTTTCCATTGCTAACATGTATCCATGATGGTCAAACCTGTGACCAGGTGAGCTGTTTGCCTGCTCAGTATGTCTATAGATGCTCACTGGCGGTAGCTTCGAGGCACCTGCTTTCCCATATCACAATCTTTTTTTTCACCCAAATTTGGATTGGACAGTCCTTCAAGAACATGGCAGCTTTAATTAGGGGACACCTGGTATAGCCATTCTGCAATTTATAGGATCAGTTTGTATGTTTGGGAAGGTCACTAACACTGAATATTTTGGAAGAAGCCAATGAGTTTTTGTGTTAATTTCTTTTTAGAGAGTTATCAATTAAGACTTAGAATAGCAAACATGTTTTCTAAATTAAGCTGGTCTAGTTAAACAAAATCCACTGGCAGCTAGCTAATTCTTAATAGGCCTGGAATGGGATTAATGTGATCCCTATGTAACAAACATATTAATCCTGTAAAAAACTAAAGGGATAAATGATTTATAATTGTGTAATTCAATAAACACTTGTAAATACCTATGCTGCTGTATGATAAAGGCAAAGCAGATTTAGGTTCCAGTCCTAAATCCCACTAAATTCAGTGGGGCTTATTTTGAATCGACATGCATAAGTTTTCATCATTAAGTATTCAAACTGAAGAACTGGTGTGATTTTAAATAATACTTAACACTGGTTCATTTTATATTTCCTTTCTCCATAGGAAGTGTTAGATCCAATTCAATTTCATTTAACAGCAGAGCATTGTTCCCACAGTCATATCTGAATGGAGTTCCAGTGAATACTTGCCCACATATGCCTTCACCAGTATTAGTTTATAGTCACAATGCCCATAACAGAAATACCATTCAAGGAGTCCTGTCTCTAGAGTTCTGGATAGTTGACAATCTAGCCCTAATTTGAACAAGATTTAAGGTGGGCTAAAATTGTTACCTACAGACACTTCCATTCTGCCTCCATGAAGACATTGGTCCCCTATCCACCTATTTTATTCTAGTGTGCAGTACTTAGAATCCCTGGTGCAAGAAATTTTAACTCACCAGCTGTCACATTTAAATAAGATGTGTGTTTGTTAGCTTAAAGCAGGGATGAGAATTGTGCGGTCATCCAGATGCTGAATTGCAGCTCCCTGTGTTCCTCACTATTAGCATGCTTCTGGGATTTGTAGTTCAACAACATGTGGAAGGCCAAGTGATTCCACTCAAGTGTGTAATCTTCCCACTTGCAATGCAGCTGCTATATAAGATATATTTAGTTGCTAATTAAGAAGAGATCTATTAAGAGATACAGGAGGAAATCTGAGTCTCCTTCATAGTGTTTCATTAATATCATATCCCCCTATATGTTGATTTAACAGACATATTCACTGTCATGTGATTTTTCCATTGTGGTTCTTCCATCTTCTATTTTTCAGCCTGATGGAGATGATTTGCACGAAAACACAACAGACAGGAATTGGGTAGTATTGAAATATCAAGTTAATGCTCTTGATGAACTCACATTTTTATTTATAGTTGAGTTTGTCCTGTTGCCAGCTGTCATGCCCTGTTTGAACAACGTCAATCTGGCATGTCAGCATCAGCTATTCAATAGGTGTTGTTGTCAAGGAATTAGAGGTGCTCGGAAGGGCACCATATTACTGAACAAGACATTCGTAATCATGCCTCCAAGAGGAAGAAGCACTCAGGTACTGACAGGTTGACATCATCTGAACTGACTGAAAAAGTAAGTGCTGTAGCAATAGAAGTGCTATGTGATGTCCCATAACATTTTTAGAAAGCATGAAAAGTGAAGCAAGGTATTGGAGGCTGTCCAGTTACTGTGAGTGGAGAGAGAAAGGCTGAGAGGCACGCATAGATGTTTTCCATGTGACAGCTGTAAACACATTGGGAGGCAGTGTTTTGTAGCTTATATGTACATGGTGAATTGAGCATTACCACCATAATTCCATCGCCACAGCTGTGCAGAAAACCAAGCAAGAATGACAACCATGTTCCAGAGTTTATTGTTTAGCCCCTATCCACCCAAAACATACACACCCCTTTGTTTCTTTTCCTCCACTTTGAAGTAATAAAATATAATGAAACAAAATGAAGTTGGCATGAGGACTGTGAAGTTGTATTAGTCTTTGCATATCTGCAAACGAGCACAATTTACATTCCAACCAAGTTGGTTCTCTTCCCCCCCATCCCCCCCAATGGCCTTTACTACTGACAGATCTTATAGCAAAGGGAACTGGAGATCTTCTACTGGCAAGGGAAATAAAACAGTTTTTTGTACTCCTCACAGATTCAACTGAGCCAGGACCCACTGATCCTGAAGATGAATCTGCAAGGAGTAGAGAACACTCTTTTTCTCCTTGCTGGGAGACATCTAGTTCCTTTAGCCACAATGCACGCACACACACATCATTCCCCTACACTACCCTAATTCTCACATACAGCCCATCAATCTCATCAAAAGCCCTATTACCTGCCAGGTGGGCCAGTAGCAGAAGCAGGAGTGTGGTACTCCAGTTCCTGGAAAGAAGGAAGGATTTCCTTCATTTCATTGCAGGCCATGGCAATGATAATTGGGTTGTGGGAAAAGTTACAGTTTCCAATAATGGGGCCCATAAAGGCAAGATAATAGCAAGCATTGGAACAGGAGACTCAATAGTAGGAATTTTGTGGATGGCCAACTTTGGGACAAAATTTGATTGGCTTCAAAAATTTAATTTGTAATGCTTGTAAAAACAGCTCAGCTTGTATCTTGATGCAATCCATCATGAACCCGATGGACATTATCCATCTCAATTGCTAAGAGAATCTTTTTCCGAAGTTAGAGGGGTCAGAAACTGATTAGTTGGAAACCCTCAGACTGTTTCTCCATGCCTTTTCATCAGCTGAGTTGCTGGTGGGAAGAACACAGAAATTCATAATATGGCTTGATTCCTATGAAGCAAGTACTGGAACAAAATCCAGGTAAAGAGAACTCAAATCAGCAAACCAGAATCAGAATCGATGGCAATACTGTCTAACAACTAAGCAATACAGAGATGACTCATAGTAGAAGAGACAATGACTTTGAGTTGGTAACAGGGATTAAGCAGTTAAAACTGAGGATCAGGAGCATACAGATCTCCCCTATGCTCTTGCAAGTTAGCTCCAGTAAAGCTATAGCTTCTACACAAAGTAAGGGTTTGTAATGGCAGTAATGGTATAGTTATGATCTGAATGATTCAGGCAGCACAATCTCATCATGCTGAAACTCAGAGGGTTGTATCCCAATTGAGTGAGCAGTACTTGACATCAGAAGTAACTGGGGCAAATGGCAGACTAGATCTTTGTGGAGGAAGAAATCAGGATTATGGCATATACCGCTATATTGCAGATTGTTTGGCTTTAAATTAAATATAGATTTTTCAGCTTCATCCTGTGGTCCATGAATAGTTGTCTCTCAGTTGTGCCATGAAAGGGCAGAGATGGCCAGTTTAGATGCTAAGGGAGAAACGAAGCAAATGATGTGTCACATACATCCTATTTGAACCTTCTTTTGTTTAAATATACAGGTTATTAGACTCTACAGTGTAGTCCTAAACTGTACCCAGCATATTTAGTAAAGGAAAATTAGGATACTAAATAAGACGGGGTGCACCTCACAGCTATTGGCAGGAACATTTTTGCTAAGAGTCTTGCAAATCTCATCAGGAGGGCTTTAAACTGAGTTCTGGGAGGGAGGGAGAAAGTTGTATTCAGGGCAGGAGTTCAGCAAGTGCTGGGGAGAACAGCCCAAATGTTGTAGAAAGAACAGGCCAAGTATTGCTAGAGACCAACAGTGGTAGGAAAAACAACTCTAGTAAAGGACTCGAGTGAAGGGTACATGGTCTTAAATGTCTCTACACCAATACACAGAGAATGAGAAATAAACAAGATGAACTGGAACTCTTAATACTGTCAAGGTTAGAGGCCTGGGCAGTGAGGCAGCCCAGAGAAGGGAGTGTAAGAGCCAGCAAAGTCCAACCAGGAGAAGACAAGCAAGCACTTTACACAAGGGAGTTCATTACCAGAGCATCAAGCAAAAGCCATAGTCAGAGTTCCAAAAACCAAGGGTCAAGAGTCCAGAGGTCAATTCAAGATAGCAGGAACTGGGTGCTGGGAGCAAGGAACAGGCAAGAGAAGGGCTTGAAAGAAGTTTGCCACAAGCAAAGGAAAGCTTCCAGGCAGGCAGTTATATAGCCCAAGACACAGGTTTGGCTAGTCACTGCTTCTTGAACTTAATCAAGGAAGCCTCCCTTTGTTCAGCTCTCTTGAGTCTCCGCCTTGTTTGTGGGCTGATTGGCACAGGTGCCAAAGCATCTTCAGAATCGGATCCCTGTTGCCCTAAAGGAGCAGGCAGAGGAACATCCGAGCCTGCTTGGTTCATGGCAGCAGGGGGAGCTCTTGAGCTGCAGGACTCATCTCCAGCCAGAGCCACAGGGATCAGCAGCAGCTCTGACAGGAGCTTCAGTTATCACAAATACAACAGAATAAATATGATGTAATTGGTATCACTGAAACCTGGTGGGATGAGTTCATGATTGGAATGTAGTAATTGGGGGGGAGGGAGCATATCATCTATTTAGAGAAATAGACCAAACAAGAAAGGAAGAGGAGTAGCTTTATATGTCAAGGATGTTTACACCTGTGAAGAGATCCATGACTTAAATCCAGGAAGCCAGGTTGAGAGCATCTGAGTAAAAATTAAGGAGGTGAGAAACAACAGAGATGTCATTGTGGAGTTCTACTACAGACCCACAAGCCAGACTGAGGATTTAGATGATGTTTTCCTGGAGCAGATGACCACACATTCAAAAAGGAGAGATGTAGTAGTAATGGGAGATTTCAACTATTCTGTTATATGTTGAAAGACAAACTCTGCCTAGAGCATAAGGTCCAACAAATTTCTCACTTGCCTTGCAGACAATTTCATTGTCTGGATGGTGGAAAAGGCAACAAGGAGATCAACTATTTCAGATCTGATCCTAACCAATAGGGACGACCTTGTTAATGGAGTGAAAGTGGTGAGATCCTCAAGTGGGAGTGAGCATGCTTTATTAGAATTTGTATTCAGCGGGAAGGGGAAGCCAAGCGTAGCCAGACATGTGTTCTAGAAAGTTCCCAAGAAAGAAAGCCAATTTTTGGGAACTTAGGGAATTACTGGCTGAAATTCCATGGTCAAGAATACTGAAAGAGAAAGGAGTTCATGATGGATGGGAATTTCTTAAAGGTGAGATACTGCTGTTGTTATTCCATAGTTTATCAGCAATAAAGATCCAGACCTGTACAGTGCGAGTCATTGCAGGGGAGGATCCACTTTTGCTGTCCTCTGATGGAGGAGACGCCAGAGCTAATGATATCAGGTGCAATGTGCCATGGAGGTGGAGCTCGAAGGGTTATTAGCTCTATCTTCTTATCTTTGCTTCCTTTTGTACCAAGCTTTCACTCTCTTTCCTATCTCCAGTCCAATGTTAGCTTTGCTTGTCTCTTCAGGTAGGAAATTTTCCCCCTTTTATCTCACCTCAGTGTATCTGGGGGACTGCATAAATTGGCTTGAGGTGGCCTCAGCTGAACCTGCACTAGTTTACTTCCCCTCTTTCACCTCTCCAGGTTCAGCTTGGTCTAAGTAGGTACTAGGTTAAGTAAAGTGGCCCTTTTTAACCTAATTCTCTGTGTCTGGTCTCATTATTCCATGGTTGGTCAGCAGCACTCCAATGCAGTTCTCAGCTCAAAAGCAATACATCAGTATGTCCTTTATCAATGCATCTATGTTTAGAAATAGGTGTTTTGAGAGAAAATAATGTTTCAACTGCATGTTTAAGATAATGTTGTATTAAAACCCTGATTCAATAACTGTGGGTGACAAGAAATTGTCTATAGGCAATGTCATGCAGTGTTCAGGATGCCATACCCTCAAATAAGTTATTTTAGTTGGCAGTCAGAGTTTGGAAAAATAACTCCCAAAGGTAACATGCTACTCATTTTCAGTCAGATTTTGTGATTATGGGCCTTCTCCTTGGCACATTATTGCCAATTTCAAATAAATTAACAAAAATTGGAAAAAATGGCCCCAACCCCCACTCCCAAACAATCTTGCAATAAAAGACAAGTGTTAGCCAGTATGTATGATGTGTCCATTATCTCATCACCCCCGAAATAATGTTTCTAGCATTCTAAAAACAAACTTTGGCCCTTGTTATTAGAAGCATAACACATTACAAATAATGGTCAAAAATCACTACGTAACCACTGTAGTTACGTAGCTACGCACTGTCTCCCAGCCTTACCCCCCTCACTTTTACCAGCCACTATGATCAATAGGGATCTTTTCACCTGCTGATTGGGAAGCATCTAACAAATATTTCCACTCCTCTCCCATGAACAATCTTTGTTGTGACAGGCACAAGTAGGGTCCCAGCTACACTCCTCACTGGCACAGAAGGTTGCTTGTGCAAGGGGGAGGTTGGGAACATCAGTCAGATGCTTCCCAATCAACAGGGGAAGTAACCTCTGTCAATCACCATGGCTGCTACCCAGAAAGGAATTATCATGAAAATCAAACAGTCGTGAATGAGTAACTCTAGCTTATACATTCATAACTGCCTTAGTGAATTCTGGACAATGTTCTTACCTTTAATGTGTTGCTTCCAAGTTTCAGGAGGGACAGAGTGCTCTGTATACTCTCTGAGTATAGGTGGGTTTCCATAGGAGAGAAGCTCCCTACATCATACCTAGCCTAAAAACAGAGGAAATGCTGAACATGTGATGGAGCTCTCCTCTGTCCCTCTCCTGACAGACTTCACCAGGCTAATAAACATTTTTGCAGGCTACTAGTTTCCCCTGCTGATTTACAAGGATGAATTAAATATATATTTTTAAACACGAGTGCATTGATATTATTATGCAGATTTTGTTTTCATTTTTCAGCAGCAAATGATTGTGGAAGCAGGATAGAACATACTTTTGGGTGAACTGAGCACATGAAAAAGTCATATAGATTGGAAATACATATTTATACAATCTTAAATATTGATTCGCCCAGACATAAATTTAACCAAATCTATGGATGAACAGGATTAAATCTGTTTTGAAATAGTTTGTGAAATGAGCAAATATCTCGCTTTGTGTTTCTGTCTGGTAAAATGTGGCAGATTTCCATTTAATCAGCAAGCCTTGCAATTTATAGAGCTTAATATACCCTGTTGCTTCTGTATTAGAAACATTCTTCTAGAAGCACAGAAGGTAAAAATCTGCACTGGCTAGGAGAATATCACATTATCTTCATAACACTAGTATTCAGTTTGTTTGTATGCAACATAAAACAGCCATTATCGTCAGGGTAGCCTTTATCTGAACCAGTAGGAATTCCAGAAATAAAATCTCGCATTTCTGTAGTCTCTAAATTGATATCATTGTCTCCACTGAACAGAAGCATAACATTAAGCGCAATATGGCTTTCATCTTGGCCAAGGCATAAACAAAACAATGTTGCTAGTTTTTGTTACAAATACCTGCAGGTCAGATTTAATCTTTGAAAACGGAATGGTCTTCAGGTCCTAATGAAGGAGATCACCTGTGATATTTTACTTTTTTGTTCCAGTTGCTGCAAAGCAAAGAACAAACTACAATGTTAGGTTCATTTTTATTCTCTGTATTACTACAAATATTGCTTTATCTGGGATTTTGTGTTTTATCTGAATTTGTTTATAAAGGCATGTTATTGTTTCACTAGAATGAGGGTTAGTAGTTCTCTTTTATAAGCAAATATAATTTGTTCAGCCTATATGTATTCAAAATATGAGAGGTATTCTAAATTACAGAAACTACCTGTTCAGACAACATGGCATATACACTGAATTAGTGGGGTTCAGGATTTTGCCTCACAGCTTACTGCCAACCTTCACATGATCATCAAAACTGCAGAAATAAATGATCTGTCTGTGGACTATTTTTCAATACTGCAAGCTAAGTCATAGTGTGACATTTTTCTCTGTAAATGTGGTTTGACCGTTTTGCTTTCTTTATTTCATTTTTTAAAAAAACATCCAATTCCTTCTGTCCTAAATATAGAATTTGTAAAACATGTCCCTTTTTAACAAAATTAACTTACAGAGAAAGTTAAATGCAATTCTTCTCCATTGTCAGTGCCCAAATTAATAGGTACAAGAAAAGTATGGAGAATGGTCATGTCATACCTGACTGTTCTATAAATATTAAAGATGAGGAACCACTCAGAAAAAGGTGGCAACCCTTCCTCAGGTCTAGAGATGGAAGGAATATTTGAAAATATTTTTGGAAAAAGGTTGAAAAATATGTTTCTTGAGGGCTGGGAAATGCTGATTAAAGAAACCTGGCCTTACAAGAATTGTTGGAATTCAGACTTATTCTGTGCAAAATTTGCACACTTTTCCCCCTCTGGAGAAAGTAACTTTTTAAAAATGTGGGAATCAGTATTTTCTGCATAGAAATAATATTTCAGTGCACAATAAAAAAGTGTAAGTTTTGCACCAAATAAGTCCCAAACAGCAAATAGTTTTCGAAAATTACCCTTTTGAAAGAAATTCTTGAAGCAGGAAGAAAATTTGTACTTATTATCTTTTTTCAAGAACTAATTTAGCTAAGAATTGTATTCCTTATGAAGTCCTAACATCAACGAATACACAGGAATCAAAACCAGACTTTTAAGGGTTAGATTCTGAAAGCCCTGCCTCTGGGTGGAAGAATCTTTCAGTTTCCATTTCACCAACATTCCATTTTTTAACTTTTCAAGTTCCTTCCATCTTGAATATAGAGAAATACACAAATCTGTGATATTCTTATTTGGAAAAAAAAAATCAAACTCATTCCTCCTCAAATGGTGGCTGAAGAGACCAGGGTCCAACCATTTCAAATGGATAGATATTTTACTGAAGACTGTAATGCAGAGGTATCTTGCTGAAGATCCGGTGAGTATATATAGAGAGAACTCTATCTAAATCATGTTCTGAGGAAGTCTTTCTACTTGTCCGTTGTGATCATGCTGATGGCATGATGACTTCTCAATATGCAACTGTGCTTTTATAATTTCCTTTCACTTGTAGCATTACTGAGCATCCATTTCTTCCTTCCACCTCCCTTTTTACTTAGTTATTGGTCTAATTTAGTAAGTATTTTGAATGCTAATGTAAAACTGACTTATCAGTCAAATAACAATATTAAAAACATGGCAGAACCACCTACCCTGCTTTGCTACTTGTACTGTTGCTGATGAAGCTATTATATAGGACCAAAATATTAGCTGGGGAACTACACATTTCTCATACCCTTCTGGGACATCTTCTTTAACAAAGACCCAATTCCTCACACCCACCCCTACAAAAGTATTGCCTAGGTTCATCAAAGATATTAAAGATAATCCTGAAGAAGGATATTCAGATGCTATAGCAGAAAGATTTCTTGAAACAAAAAACAAAAAACCCACAAGAACCTGAATTTCAAGTAGTTAATATGAATTTCCATTTCTCTGCTGCAGAACAGATAATCACATGTTTTAAGAAGATGATGAGGTCTATTTTTGATGTTCCTCCTAATACATTCATATGGTGTTCTGCTTATTAAGCAATAGGCCCTTAAAAAGTTCCTAAAGTGCATGTAGTGGTGGATACACACAGCATTTTAGGTTTTTCCCCCTCCCTAAATACAAATTGACTGGGAATGTACAATTAACCTAAAAGGAATGAAAATGAACACTCCAAAACAAAGCAGAGTGCTTTGTTCTATTCAGATTTCTTACCCAATAAATGAAACAGCTCCAGCACAGAAGGATTAGCTAAAATGAGAAATACAGCTTTCAGCATTGTCCAGCAAAGAAGCAAGCACACAGTGTAGACATTGTTATGCCCATTAAAAATAACAGTGTTAATTAAACTAATTACACACATGAGCCAGGCAAATTGCTAGAATTTCACTTTACAAAAAGGCTTCACATCATTTAGCAGGGCAAGGATTCTTATACATAAAATAATTAGGGGGAAATACATGTAAATGGAATTTAATCACCCATTAGTTGAAATTATTCTTTTTTTTATCTTACCTTAATGCTATGTTACTCCTAATGTCATGTAGAACAGTTGTTAGTTCTGCAAACATTGATGGCAACAATGCAAAGCATTTCAAACTCTCCACAGGTCTTCTGTCCTTAATACATGAAAGCAAAGAAGCGTCTTTGAATTAAAATGTGAAAGTTTAATTGAAAATGATGATTGTAAATCTCCATTCTTCCACTTAATAGGTTACAATGCTTCCTATTTTGCCATTATGAAACATGGTAGCCTTAAAATAAATGCAAGTTTTAATATTATGATCTAGAGATTTGTTGTAGTAAGAATCATCCAAGCTCTTAGAGACCATGCATTTTTTTTTGAGGGACATATAAAATATGCCACTTTTAGCAACAATGGTATACACCTCTATTCTGTTAAATATTGTCTAGCATTTGTCAGTGTGATGTTGTGATTTGAGTTTTGGACTCTTACTACAACCCTAGAGATCATGGTTCAGTTTCCTGCTCAGCCATGGAAACCCACTGGATGACCTTGTGTGCTTCACGCACTCTCAGTCCTAGAAAACCCCATGATAGTTTCATCTTAGGGTCACCAGAAGTCAGAAATGACTTGAAGGCACATCCAATAAACAAAGCATTTGGCAATGACAGTGTGTTTTGTTCTCCTGCAATTCTAAATATTTCATTTAATGGGAGACTGGTAACTGAATAACAACATGTGTATGGATAGTCCAGAAGAGTGAATGGCCACTTCTGAAATAATACTATCTGGCCTATATATGAGAAAAGAATACCATGAGAAAAATTAATATTGCACTTCTCTAGAAAGTATCTAATACCTACCCTCCCCCCAATATCATCTGAAGATGATTTGTTGCTCCAAATGCAATCTTGTCTTCCAAAGAACAGGAAAATGTACAATTTACAAAGATTACATTCTGAATTTAAGGTTAAACTCCAAAAGCCAGCTCAAACAAGTCTTTCCTAGATTATTTAATTTAGGCATGGTCATTGGTGACTGTGTAGTGAAGAGCAGTTTGATGGGATAGTCAACCAAAATGCTTGACTTCATACTTTGGCTTTCCAGGCCTGTTTTTTTTAAGTGTTATTATGGTGTTTGATCAGCAGATTGTAGGAACCAACATACTGTGTTGGTTTCAGTATTGGACTAGGAATCTGGCAGACTGGAATTAAAATTCCCCCTCACTGACCTTGGGCAAGTCTGATGCTCTCACCCAATGAGCAACTTAATGGTAAACCTCCTCCAAATAAATCTTGCCAAAACTCTATAATAGAGTCACCATAAGTCTGACTTGAAGACAGGTAGCAACAACAAATTAGCAGGTCTCATAAAAGGCATGAAGACAGGTTGCATTACTTTTTTTTTTCAGTTTAGAAGAAGACAAGGGTAAATATGTCAATGATATAAACTGTGTTGCTCAATCACACAGCATGCTGCTCATCACAGTGCATCAGAGGAGAGAAAAGAGGAGGGAGTTAGTTCAGACTAGGTTGCCATGGAACAAGCTCCCTGCATAAAAACTTTCTACTGTGGCAAGGAGGGACTTTGAAGCCAATGGTCTCATGGCAGTGATTATTGTGATGAAAGAAGTGAAGCTATGGTTGGGAAAAGGAGTGGGCAGAGCAGACAAAGCTAAGTTTCCATGGATCAGAAGAATCCATGGGCCAAGGATATCCCAAAGGCTGGCTGATCCCTCAGCCTTTACCATTATTTTTCTTTTCATATTTAAGGATGAAGTGGATGCATATTGTTCTTCTTTTCTCTCCAGCCATTTCTGCTCTACACTGCTAAAGTACTATTATTCCACTTTCAACATCCTGTGGAATTCTGGGGTTTATAGTTTATTGAGGCCAAAGAGCTCTCTGACTGAGAACTCTAAATGTCCCTTCCTAAACTGTAAACCCCATAGGATGTTGAAAGTGGAATAATAGCAATATAACAGTGTAGCGCAGAAATGGTCTCTGTCATTTAGCTATTTGTAGCTAAATATGCATGTTCACTTATATAATAGGACGGCAGCTTGCAATCTTCTTCATATTGTTGAAATCCATCTCTCTTTAGCATCTAGCCAGCATGGTCAATGGGTGGGGATGATGGAAGTTGCAGCTCACTGATATGTCGGACATCTGGCAAGTTACAAATTAAATCTGGCTACCCTTATTAGTCAGTATCTTTTACCAATTCTCTTTTCTTAAGATCTCTCTACACTTTACTTTTTCTTCTCACATTTATTTCACAATGATCTTTGTGTACAGTGACAACATGGCATTTCTACACTACTAGTCCTGTACAGTAGGACAAGCCACAAGGCATTTGTTGCTTCTAGCTTTCACCATATTTTAAATCAACTCTCATGCCCTTTCTATGAAAAATCCAGGATTATGTATTTTTGGATTAGTTTATACCTGTTTCCTAGGTTAACGTGTTACTGTCAAGATGTCTATCAGAGGGATAAAGTCTCAGCCTAGAGAAGCGATCTTAGTCAGCTCCAGTTTCCAATTCCATGGTCTGAATATTATTGGTAGTCACCAGTGGAATACACCCACTCAATCAATGGACCTTTCTTAAACATTCACTCACTATTTCACAGTTTTGTTCAGTGAATCTGCACCAGTCGGAACCAGCCAATAAGATTCAGGGCAGTATATTTATTAAAAACCAAAGCTGGAAAAAATGTGGAGAACCCTTCAGTTACTGCAAAATAAAATTATCATAGGCATTTAGCAAATGGTGATTAAGATCCTAAGTACAGCTCAACAGGAAGGTTTTTGGGCAGATGAGGAATACGATGAGGTCCAAACCTGGATGTTCCCAGCCTAGAGCAGGACAGACATTCCTCTTTGTGGGGTCTCATAAAACAACTGAAGTTTCTTCCACAAACTTAGACATTTCTCTGAGATTTGGGCAGTTTCAAATGAGGACATTCAAACCAATCAATAACTCATGGAAATGTGGTCATGGAATGCCCAGGAGTCCTGGGTCTTTTCTGCACCTTACCTTTTTTTGGCACTGGGGGGTGGGGATCACGCAAGCAGCCTCCAGCGAGAGGCTCTCGCATCCTTGCTGCTTCAGCTCCGCATGAGCTGCCTGCTCCCGAACAGGTAACGCGAGGCCCCGCCTCTTCCTTCCACAGCACAGCCTGGGACTTTCCCGGGCTGCACTGGGGCAGGAAGCATGACCGCTGTGGCTCCAGAGGCTCCACACACATGGCAAGTGCGTGTGAGGCCCTGGAGCAATGCGCGATCACACACCATTTTCGGCTGAAAGCCGAAAATGAAAAAAAGTGCGCTAGTGGCACCTGCCAGACTCTGGAGCATTGCGCGATTGTGAGTGTGTCATGCAGATCACTTCTCACAATCACACGATGCTCCAGGTGCCCTTTCACATGGCAAATGCTATGTGAAAAGGGCCCTGCAGTCTCTGTTTAACATAAACAGACTTATGGTTGTCGAATGTACCTGTGTTGTGATTTTGCTGTCTCTGTATAACCAGATGTCTATATTTCAGAGACATTTCAGAAAAAGAACTAGGGGGAAGGATGAAATTCCTTGCCCACACTAATGGAAAGTGTGTTTTAGTAGAACAGCCTTGAAACAAAGCTAAGCAACATCATAAGTGATCCAAATTTAATTTAGAAATAAAGTTTTCCTTACCTTAGAAACAATATCAACAGTCCTACAGGATTTTCAGAGTGATCCTAAATTATGCAGGAATTGTCTCAAGTAGGCATACGTGATTATGTCAAACTCAAGCTCACTACAATTCTCCAGTTTCCATCTCAAAGCTTGTTCCAGTTTTGCTCTGCACCAGATTGAGTTTTTTTCCCTCCTTCATATGGCAACTAGTGCATATTATCCTGTGCATTTTTCATATGTATGCATTTTTGCTTACATTCTGTCATTGACTAATATGTGTTTTGTTCATAAAACTCATGTAAGTTCATAAATCTGCAGGTTCCCAGTTGAAAATGGCATTGGAGACCCAGAATGTAAACTGAACAGTTTCTCATAAAAATAATGAAACAAGACTAAAAATTTCTTACCCACCCTTAGCCAACAGAGTTGGGTAGTTAAATTTATCCTAAAGGGCTAGAGCAGGAAGTAAATTTAGTGGGCCTGTACAATAAAGAGGTGTTTCTGAGGAACTCCCTCTCCCACAATGTTAGTTAATATTAAAGGATAACCTACTGCTACAATGCTATAGGGCTATATATATTTCCTCCCACTGGAAAGAAGGAACTAGAAGCACATCGCTTGGCATGTAAATCTACTGTACCGTTGCATGCTCTCATTTATCCACCATATGAAATATATCTTTTGAAAGCTGATACAAGCCAACATACTTTCTTTTTTCCTTATTGGACCATATGTGTGTGTGTGTGTGTGTGTGTATTTCTCTATAATGCCCACTATTGGGAAATCTAATCACTGTTGGCTTGTGCTAAATTTGGAACAGTGAGTGATTTATATCTTCATGGTCATCCAGGTTTTCTTGTTGTGCTTCCTGTGTGCCTTTATATGTGTGTGCTTAGCTTTTCTCAGACAATTAAAGATTTTTCTGTTTTGACAGGCATTTGATGAGTGACTATTTTACCTAAATAATGAGCTGGATCTTGCTAATTGTTGTGCTGTGTGTGTGGGGTGAATGTGTGCTTGTGTTTAATGATATATCTTATAATCTAGTTTTAATTTTTTTGGTTGTTTAATCTCATTTTAACGTTTGTATCTTGTGAATTTTTAATACTGTATTTTTTTAATACAGATAGAAATAAAAACAACAATTTCCAAAGGGGAAAAAAGACGCTAGTTTTGTGCAGAATCAATAGTTTTATGCAATATTTCTTTCTTTTCTTCCTTTTTCTTCTTTCTTTCTTTTTTGAAAATTTCAGAAGCTACAAAAGAAAACCCCACACTTTTATCTTGATTTTATATTGGAGCTGAGCAATCTCCAGAGAGTTGGAAAACCGTGAAGGTGCTATCCCACCATGCTGAGATGGAAATTGTTGATTAGAAAGTCAGCAACACTAAGGCCATTTCCATCCTGCACTGTTATAGTGTTATTATTCCACTTTCAACATCCTGTGGAATTCTGGGGTTTGTAGTTTCTGAGGCCAAAGAGCTCTCTGGCTGAGAATTCTAAATGACCCTCCCTAAACTGCAAAGCCTAGGATCCCATAGGATGTTAAGTGGAATAATAACAGTATAACAGTGTAGTGCAGAAATGGCCTAAGATTCTATCACATACTTCCACTCTATTCAGAGTTCACTCGACGGCCACACTACACAAAGTCCCTCTCTTTCTATCTACATCCACTGACTCAGCTTGGTTTTAGTAAAAGGTAAACTTTGCTCAGAGTTGAATTGTTGATCTAGAGCTCTGGGAGAGCAGGTTTCAAATCCCCGCTCAGCCATGGAAATGCGCTAGGTGACCTTGGCAAGTCATACTCTGTCAGCCTGAGAATGGTAATGGATTCCCCCTTCTGAACAAATCTTGCCAAGAAAATCCTGTGATAGGCCCAGCTAAAAGTTTCCACAACACGGAAATGACTTGAAGGCACACAACAAAAGGACTAGCAGAGAGGAAGTGCCATGAGGTGGGGCAGACTCTGCATGCTTTTGCTAAGTCCTAAAAGAAGAGTTTTCCCTATTATCTGCTAATATTACCTGCAGACAAAGCTGAACCAGATGTTTTTGCTAAGCCAAATTAAACAGGCTAAGAGCAGATTGCGGGTATGTGTGTGGGGAATGTGTGTGTGAGGGGGGAAGCGATAGACATTCCAGTAGGGAGCAACCTTTCAAGTAGGAGAAAATGTGTGTAGGCATCTAAGTAGGAAGTGCTCCAGAGCTTCTCGCTCCTTTTATGGTCTTTTTTTGCAAAACATTCTTTTCAAGCCATTTGAAGCAAGAACAGCTACTCCTGTGTGTTTTCTAAATTTGGCTGAATGTCTCTGTGAATGGTTTCATATCATTTCCACATTCCTTGTGCAATAAGAAATGTGTGCTCCCCCCACATTTTAGAAAAAAGAAAATAACAACAACGAAAAAGTCCTCAAACCACCATGTCGTGTCAATCTTCTCAGAGAGAGTTCTGAAACCAGAGAAACTAACTTTTGGTAAGTGAACATTGCTTTCATGCATCAGCACTAACTGACCTCTGTAAAGATCTGAAAGACCTGTATCACCCTACACAACCCTTTGAAAATTTAGGGCAAGGGTCGTCATTTTCATCTTTCTTGATTCTATTACATACTGTCCCACACCCACAATTTTATAAATGTACTTTACAATCTGAGGTTGTAAAGTGGCCTTACATCCACAAATGCTTGTGCTAAAATAAGTACCAATTAATTTTATAGATGCAGCCACATTTCC
The DNA here is from genome assembly GCA_030412105.1 of Cyclura pinguis. Taxonomy (NCBI): domain Eukaryota; kingdom Metazoa; phylum Chordata; class Lepidosauria; order Squamata; family Iguanidae; genus Cyclura; species Cyclura pinguis. The sequence continues at coordinate 87,032,595 of CM059601.1, read as the reverse complement.
TTTTTTTCTCCCCCTCACTTCCTCTATTTTATTCTGTGAAAGACTAGCACGGCTATTTCTTTGAAAGCTTGTCATTGTTATACATCTTAGGTCTGGACTATGTGAAAAACTGTATCTCCCTATATGAACCTGCAAGAGCCCTAAGATCTTCAGGGGAAGGCTTTATCTCAGTCCTGCTACCATTCCAGGCTTGCCTGATGAGGACACAGCAGAAAGTCTTCTCAGTGGCTGCTCTCACCCTGTGGGATTTCCATGGGAGGATAGGCTGGCCCCTTCCCTGCTTTCCCTTTGTGGGCAGGCAAAGACATTTCTTTTTAAGCAGATTTTAATGGGTGAGCTGGAGACCTCCTACTTATTTATTAGTTGTTTTTAAAATTTATTGTAAGTTTTATAATTTCATATGTCTTTTAATGGTTTAATTGTCCATATGCTTTTAGTGTTTTTTAAGCTTTTGGAAGCCACCTTGAGTGCCACTTTGGGAGAATAGGCGGCATATAAATTCAGTAAGTAAATAAATCAGTTGACCAATTTTCTTCAGTTTCACTCACACACACACCCCTTGGATTATCCTATCTGCCCCTGTTCTGACTGTATTTCTGATATTGGATTCTTTCACACAGTACTGTTGTAGCACTATGATTCCATTTTAACTGCCATAGAACATCTTATGGAATCATCAAACTAGAAGTTTAGGCAAGGTTGTTTAGAATTCTTATCCAGAGAGCTAGTGTCTCACAAAACTACAAACTCCCATGAGTCCGTAGGATGCAAAATAGCAGTTAAAATGGAATCATACTGCTATTTTTGTGTGGTGTAAATAAGCCCACACAGTGTATGCTGTATTCCTTCCATACTCACATCTTTCTATATCCCTTTTAGGACTTTATATGTCATGTTATGAATTATTCATTCAGCATAATACTCCATGCCATTTTGATTTTTTTCTTCTAGTTTGAAGAAAAATAGAATTCATTTTTTATAAAATATAAATGGGCTTCTGAAAGAACTTGCATGTCAAACTTAACCCAAAGCATATTTCTCAGCCAAGTTATTAACAGCTGGGAAAGAAGCTTTCAGATAGAATTGTCCAAAAAGACCTTAAATAAGTGTAACAATCCCACTGGGTCCCACTATAATATCTCTTAGGCACATGGATATTTTTCCCTCCTTGTCACAGTGGCACATTAGGTTAAGGTACAAAAAGATGACAGCTAATGATCTCAAGAAGACAAACAAAACAAAAAAAACATGTGAGCAATTTTTCTTTTTTCCTAGCAGAAAGAAGCAAGATAAACCGTTCTGATGGAAACAGAATAACATTATTTGTATATATAGAGTTTAGAGTTTAAAGATATTTTGGAGTTATAACTGCAAAGGAAATTGTCCTGCTATCTTTCCATTTCTTCTTGACGCTTCTGTGAAGGAACATCAATATCTCCGTTAAGACACTCGTCTGCTTGACGGCTGAGCTTCGCCATTTCTTTCCTCTTGCTGTTAATTATTTCCACCCAGAGCAAGCTATTTGTTTCCTCTGAACCGATAAATACAATCAATAGAAAGAATGCTGCAAGAATGGGGCTGCCAAAACTAATTTGGTGTATGGATGACTCGTTTCCCCTTCACTGTTATGATAGAACATGAATTTGAAGTTTGATTTGATTTGTTCCCACAAGACTGTCATTTACACTCGCTACCAAGATACTTGGCATGTGTTGAAATGGGAATAACCACAGACAAATACGATACGTGCATATGAAAGCTTGTGTCTTCCATCACAAAGAAACAGTGAGAACACACTGAGTAAGACACATGATGTAAAAGACATTGTAGAACAGAAACATAGTTTGCAGGGAGATCATATAAAGGAGATCTCAGGTTGAGTTCATATAGCTATTCAGAATTCTCTGCCAGAGAGCTCTGGTCAGCTCAGACATCTGAACAACAGTACTAGAGTTCTCTGGCACAGACTTCTGAGTAACTCACCAAACTATAAATCCCAGTCTTCCATAGGAAGGAGCCATGACAGTTAAAGTGGTATTATAGTACTTTAATTGTGGATGTATCCCAAGTAAGAGAAGAAATGTAGACCATGGCATGGATCCTAAGATCTCAACCTTTGCCTGAGATATTGGGGCCCTTCCATGTTAATGAGGTATAGCACTATGATTCCACTGCAACTGCCATGGCTACATCCTATGGAATGCTGTTGTCTTTAGACTGGTGAGCTACTAGAACTCTGCCTGAGGATTCTAGATGCTGCTTCCTAAACTGCAAATTTCAAGATCCCATAGAATGTTAACATGACAGTTAAAGTAGAATTACAGTGTTATAATTGTGTGGTGTGAAAGGCCCCCTGGGAAATTGCTGCCAGTCAGAGTATACAATACTGACATGATAAGCTATGGTGGAATCCTCTATGGCAGTTATTCATGATGCCTACATACTCCCCAGTTTAGGGGCTACATAGGGACCATGAAAGTTCCCCAATCCCCACCTAGTAGGCAGCAGCAGCTGCAATTAACAGGGCTCTGTTCTTTCTATCAGGAAGCATCTGATATTTCCACTCAACCCCTTTGTGTGAGCAATCTCCAGAGGAGGGTGGATTGTGACAGAGACTTTGATTCTGCCTTTTACACTGGAGATCAATGACAGGAAGGAGTGGAACGGGATGCCAGCTGCTTCCAGATTAACAAGACAGCATGCTCCCATCAATCACAGTGGCTGCTTTCCAGTCAATGGGAGTTGGTTATGTAGCACTGTGATTACAGTGCTTATACATACCTAAATCCCATGAAATATTCTGCCTGATTTCTTTAACAAATTGTTGTCAATATCACCCAGATGTGAATACAAAGGATAGTTGGACATATTAAGTTAATTTTTAGAAATTCTTATCTATATAGATTATGGCCATTTCTGCACGAGGCAAGGGAATCATTCCGTGCCGTTACTTAACGCTTCTTCTGGGTCCGCAGTAATGTGGACTCTCCCTTAAGCCCTTCCACAGAGCTCCTCCGTTTGGTCCAGGGTGAATCAGAGCAGTGTGAGGTCTTAGATCCGCACTGCTCCTGCTGACAAAATGGTAGCTTCCGGTTGTTTCCAGGTCTGGACCAACCGCTAAAGCTTGCCACGCCTACAGCCCACCCTCCGCAGCAAAAGAAAAGAGAAGGGAGACTATAGGGTCGCTGCACAGAGAAGATGGAGAATTACTAACAGGGAGAAGAGAAAAGGCAGAATTACTTAACACCTTCTTTGACTCAGTTTTTTCCCAGAAGGACACAAGCAGTCAACCTGGCGGTATGGGAGCAGGTGAGGAAGCAGGGGAAATGCGACACATAATAGGTAGAGAGGTGGTACAGGAATACCTGGCCACACTGGATGAATTCAAGTTTCCAGGGCCAGATGAATTGCATCCTACGATATTAAAAGAACTGGCAGAGGTCATTTCAGAACCGCTTGCTATAATCTTTGAAAAACCTTGGAGGGTGGGAGAAGTTCCAGCAGACTGGAGGAGGGCAAATGTTGTCCCCATTTTCAAGAAGGGAAAAAAAGAGGACCCAAATAATTATCGCCCAGTCAGCCTGACGTTAGTACCCGGAAAGATCCTGGAGAAGATCATTAAGCAGTCAGTTTCTAATCACTTAGAAAGCAATGCGGTAGTCACGAGAAGTCAACGTGGATTTCTCAAAAATAAGTCATGCCAGACTAATCTTATCTCTTTTTATGATAGAGTTACTAGCTGGATAGATGAAGGGAATGCTGGGGATGTAGCATATCTCAATTTCAGTAAGGCCTTTGACAAAGTTCCCCATGACATTCTCGCAAAGAAGCTAGTAAAATGTGGGCTGGACAGAGCTACTGTCAGGTGGATCTGTAACTGGTTGACTGACCATTCCCAAAGGGTGCTCACCAATGGCTGCTTTTCATCCTGGAGAGAAGTGACTAGCGGGGTGCCACAGGGTTCTGTCCTGGGCCCAGTGCTGTTCAATATCTTCATCAATGACTTGGATGAAGGAATAGAGGACATGCTGATCGAATTTGCAGATGAACCAAATTGGGAGGGGTTGCTAATACGCCAGAGGACAGAATCAAAATTCAAAATGACCTGGATAGATTGGAGAACTGGGCCAAGGCTAACAAAATGAAATTCAACAGAGAGAAATGTAAGGTCCTACACTTAGGTAGAAAAAATGGAATACAGAAATATAGGATAGGGGACACGTGGCTGGATAGCAGTACATGTGAAAGGGATCTAGTAGTCTTAATAGGCCACAAGCTGAACATGAGTCAGCAGCGTGATGTGGCAGCCAAGAAAGCCAATGCAATTCTCAGTTGCATCAATAGGAGTATGGTGTCTAGATCGAGGGAGGTACTGGTACCACTCTACTCTGCTTTGGTTAGACCTCATCTTGAATACTGTGTCCAGTTCTGGGCACCCCAATTCAAGAAGGACATGGTCAAGCTGGAGCAAGTCCAGAGGAGGGTGACCTGAGGGGCCTGGAAGCCATGCCCTATGAGGATAGAGTTAGAGAGCTGGGTATGTTTAGTCTGCAGAAGAGAAGGTTAAGAGGGGACATGATAGCCATGTTTAAATATTTGAAGGGATGCCATGTAGAGGATGGAGAGGGCTTGTTTTCTGCTGCTCCAGAGACCAGGACAAGGAGCAATGGATTCAAGCTGCAGGAAAGGAGCTTCCATCTGAACCTCAGGAAGAACTTCCTGATGGTCAGGGCTGTCCAGCAATGGAATATGCTGCCTCAGAGTGTAGTGGAATCTCCTTCTTTGGAGGTTTTTAAGCAGAGGCTGGATGGCCATCTGTCAGGAGTGCTTTTAGGGTGTTCCTGCATGGCAGGGGGTTGGACTGGATGGCCCCTGTGGTCTCTTCCAACTCTACATTTCTCTGATTCTATGATTCTATGATTCTATGATCACAGGCTCACATTGGTGCGAACCTTCGCATCTGCACAAGTAAGCAGGAACGCAACGGCGCACTCCGAAAAATAAAAGACCGGTTTTCTTCCATTCTTCAAAAAGCATGCTGAAGGACTACTTGAGGGTGTTTCGGAGTGGACTGAGGTGCGGAACTAAGGTAAATAGTCCGTACCTAGTCCGCTCCAAGGTGCAGACGACCTCCGTGGTAGAACGCACTGGCCCGTTCTAATTCCCTCCTGCGGAAAGGGCCTATGATATTCAGCCCAGAATAGCCTCCAGCAATTTTGTCATTTTGGGACATGGTTATGATCAACCTCACTGAGAAGGGAAGCCTCTGATGTGAAACATCATGAAGTTGATATACTACTGTGGTACAGAGGACTTCCACTGTGTGTACACTTAGCATCTGTGGAGCCCAGGAACAAAGTCTTGCATGTTGCCATTCAACTCCACAAATTATTCACAGAACAATAACTCATTATTGTCCCTGCTGATTGCCAGCGGCTCTCCAGGGTTCTAGGTAGGGTTCCCTCCCCCCACTACTCCTACCTAGAGATGTACCAGGCTGAACCTGGGACTTTATCATATAAAGTTTGTAGCCTTTTACTATGACATTACTTTAATTCTTGGAACTTAACTCAGATTGTGGTTGGGTTGAAATTTAGTATTATCCATAGTTCCATTGCCCATTGCCACTGCTAAATGTATTCCCTACTGAAATATATATTTCACTTACAGGACATTTTATTTTTCCCAACAAACTTCATTACAGAGAATTGCAAATCTGACCTGCTATCTACAGCTTGGAAAAGTTATTTTTGGATGATATCTTCCTAAAACTCCCAGCAGCATGACCATCGTTGTGGAGGAAGGGGGAACCTTCTTCAATCTTTGCTGCTTCGTGACATCATTACAAGATCAGCTATAGGACAGGAATGTAATTCTTCACTAGGGCCCTTTCCGCACCTTACCTTTTTTCGGCACTGGGGTGCAGGGATCGCACGAGTAGCCTCCAGCGAGAGGCTCTCGCATCCCTGCTGCTTCAGCTCCACACAAGCTGCCTGCTGTCTGTTTTACCAGGCTGCGCTGGGGCAGAAAGCATGACCGCTGTCGCTCTGGAGGCTCCATACACATGGCAAGTGCGCGTGGGGCCCTGGAGCAATGTGTGGTCATACACCATTTTCGGCTGAAAGCTGAAAATGAAAAAGTGTGCGAGCAGCACCTGCCAGACCCTGGAGCATCGTGCGATTGTGAGTGTGTCGTGCGGATTGCTCCTCACAATCACGCGAAGCTCCAGGTGCCCTTTCACATGGCAAACGCTGTGTGAAAAGGGCCTAAATTTCTTCTCAAAGGTAGCAATGAGTAATTTCAGCAATTTTTATCCTGCTGCAAGAAAGATTTTAAAAAACCACACTGTTTTTGAAGGCTATTCACAATTTGGGACTTATTGTGCACAAAATTCTCATGTGGTTGTTTTGCACAGAAAACAGCATTTTTTTTATTTATTTTTTTTGCAAGTATTTTTTTTGCAAGTATTTTGCAAGTAATATTAATTCCTGCACAGAAAATATTGTTTTCTGCACATAAAAAAAATAGTAATTGGGATTTTTTTCTGCACAGAATTTGCACACGGTTGTTTTATGCAGAAAAGAGCATTTTGTGTGCAGAAGATAATATTTCAACAGAAAAGTTGTTACTTCTTGCAGAGAAAATGCTGTTTTCTATGTAAATCAACCATGTGTGAATTTTATGCATAACAAATGCATAAAAAATCCCCAATTACAGCATTTGTCTGCTCAGGAATATTTCTTCATTGAAATATTATTTTCCCTGCAGAACATGCTGTTTCCTGTATAATTTTGGCACATAAGTCCTGAACTGCAAACATTATCATTAAGTCCAGGATTCTTTTCATCAGTATTTCTCAACATTTGAAAAACATGTTTTTCAGCCATTTTTAAAAATATGTTTGCATATTTCTTCCATCCACAGTGTGGGGGCATATCTGTGCAATAAATGACCAGGCACTATCCATCAGCAACAGGCTTTTATTCCCCTCTCATTCTCAGACTGAATTCTGCTACAACTGTCAGTTGTCTTAGAGTGATGCATCATCCCTGAATTGTGACCTATAGGGATTATTCCTGTCCATGAACATCAATTTATACTTTGATGTCCACATATATTTTCTGTCCTGTTTATGAAGACATATAAACATGCCTAGGATATTTTTCTTTATCAAATACAGCAAGGCTGGGAGATCGACTTTCTATTAAACTGTGTGTGTTCAAAAGGAAATGAAAATAGTAGATGCATATTTATGCTGTAATGCTGTGCTAACATATATGGGAGTAAGCCCAACTAAATACTCAGAAATTGATTTCTGATCTCATGTCTGATGATAGACATTTGCTTTTAATGACAAAGCTTTAAAGGTTAGTGTTCACCAATGTGGTACCTTCCATATCTGTTAAACAGCTCTCCTTTGTGTCCCACCATTGGGAGTGATACTCTATAAGAAGACACAGGAGAACAGACTTTCTGCTCTGGAACTTCAGTTGTGGAATGCCCATCCCTGAGAGATCCAACTGGTGCTGCTATTGGCCTGACTCAGGAACAAACCTAGAGATTGGCTTTTCACCCAAGTTTCTGGGGCCCAACAACCATAGCTTGGTTCTGGTCTGTTGGCTGTTGGATTTTTGTCCTGTTTCGTTTTGTTTTGTTGAATTGTTTTAAATCATTTAGATTGTTCTAATTTTTTATTGTCTGCACCTTATCCTGTGATCTCATCTAGAGTGGAACAAAATTATTTCAGTAAATAAATAAAATTCCATCATTACTAGCCATTGGAGTTCCAGCTTAAGACATTTCAAAGACACTAGATTGGGAAAGACTATTACAACTGAACTGGAATGCTGGTATACCATGGCCAAGCAGGGTGGCTCTCTGGTTCAACTTTAATTATAACCAATATGTCAAAGATATGTATGAGCCCCATTTTTCCTTGATCTTTAATTTTAAAAAATCTTAAAAAAGATTTGCCATTAGTACTTTCCATTTTAATAATGGTAGTATGCAAACAAATGTGTATAAGCACTATTTTTGTGTATTTTTTTTTAAAGATTGTGCTATTGGTACTTTGACTTCAATTGATTCCCATTCACCAAGGCTAGCCTTTTTGAAGGATTATGTATTACACTGTTTTGCTTTCTCATATCTTTTCAATGTTTTGGTTGTTTATTTTTTCTGACATTCACTTGTTGCTTCATTTATTATTATTCAAATAAATTATAGCAAAACTAAGAGGAAGATTTCTTTTTCAATGAGGAAGAACTCCTAGATGGATAGTCAGTGGTTATCAAATTCTCACATTGTAAGTATCTAGGTCCTTACTTTAAATCTTCTGTTCCCTGACCCTTGCAAAGTAATAGGGACAAGGCTGTAGCCAAAATGACTTTTAAAAAATCTGATTTTCTACTGGGTATGTCTATTATGCTAAAGGTAGCTCCCATAATCCCTTTGCACTAGTCATTTTTAAGGTCAGGTCTATTGAGTCAATTGCTGTTGGCAAATTTAATCTAGATTGAATGTGTTGGAGCATCTTCTAGTCAATTTTTGGTCTTAATGTGTTGGGCCTTCTGACCTTTACCTGGAATTTGGATTCAAGCCAGTGAGAATTGGGGCCAAGCTTAGTGCTGTGAATCTTCAGAAGAAATGACAGGTCTCAAGATATGTTTGTTTGATCAGATACATAATGATAATTAACATGTCTACCTGGCTGAAACATTTGTGCAATGTTTCTTACACCTGAGGTTTTGTTAATAATTTGGGCTAACCAGGTTTAAAAACTATTGTTTCAGAGGATAAAGGATAGACTTACAAAATACGTGTTATCTAGGAAACAAAGACTGCTTCCTGTTATTATGAATATAAATCCTGATTGTGGAATTAAAGCAGCAAAATTTAAAAGTGTTAAATCTTCCTTAATGTTGACATACTTTAACATTAGTGAAGTTCAATATTTTATCCTCTTCACCACTAGAAGCAACACTCCAGGATATTCCTTTTAGTAAATTTATGCCCTTACAGCTTGAGTTTAGTATACACGTCTTATTATATTACCCATTTCATGTAGAGATGAGCCTGGAATTATTGTCAGATTTAAAGAAATCTTTGCATGATATAACTAGATGTAAACAAAAACCATCAGACTGAGGTTTTCCACAAGACTTTTTGTGAATGCAATGGGAATAAGTTTGGAGATACTCTAACTTAATGTTTTTCATTTTTGTCTTAGCTGGGTTTGTGTTCTGTGGTGACTGTAATAAAGTTCTGACTCAATTCAAATATTCATAAATGTTTATTTGTATATTTGGAAAGAGTTATGTCTCACATGTTCTGTTGTTTTGAGAAAGGGAGTAAAAAGATCTCTGTCACTAATCTAATTTGTCCTCATTTCTTATTAAAATGATTAATAACATAAAATATAATTAGGATACTTGGATACAGAATTACTATTTAGGGTTTAATTCTGGAAGATAAATGGATAGAAAAATATGGAAATTACTCAGTTTTGCTTCATTTTTAATAATATAGCCATTCCATAATGAAATTGTAAAAACTGAGAATGAACTTAGCACTAAAGATGTACAAATACTATTGAAATGAAATAATGATACCATTCTTTCTACAATTCATAGACACTTAATGGTCCTCTGCTCATTTAGAGAATGCGTACAGAATGCGTTCCAGCCTAAAGACATTATTATGCTATCCAATTGTCCAAACTTGACAGGTAAAGTCCCAATTAATCCTTTTTTCATCTGAATTTTCCAGCTGCTTTTAAAATGTTCCAGTTTTTCTTTCCTCCTCCCACTTTCATCCTTCATTGTTACCCTAAGAGGTGGGAGATGCAATGCCAGCATCTTAGAATTAGGGAGATTATAGCTCAAAAGAGGCCTGTGAGAGGAGGGTAACGGCAGGATCTGTTCAATTGTATATACCAGTACTAACTGTAAAGAGGATTCCAGCTGAAATTAACAGAGTGTTTTATTTGAGTTGACAAACACACAAGAAATCAGACACTTTCAGGAACCATACAAGACTATTGAAAAGTGAGGCATGAAACCTTGGTTAGAGAGAGATTGGGGTGATGCAGATGATACCAGTCATAAAGAAGGGTTACAGCAGAGTGGCTCAGACAGAGTCTGAGGGTAGCAGGGATGTACATCAGTCTGGGTACCACACATTATGTCCAAGTATTACAATTCAATGGGGCCAAAGTTATGGTTTATATACCCTATTTCCTACTCTGAAGAGGATGTGTAGACAAAATAGTAGTGGCTTTCTCACGGGATTGACAAAGGAGTCCAGAATGACCTAATTGTCTTAACTCTAGGTGACAAAACATTGATGGGAGTAACGATAATCTCTTAATGTCTGGTCAGGCAGAGGTTATAGGGAAGATTTCCTAACAGTGAGATCATGGAATGGTCTCTGATTGCTTCACCAGGGCAGTTTTGCTTTCTATTGTATTTGTGTGTGTGTGGAGCCTGATGTGTTGAAAGAATTATCACAAACCCATTAGTGTCAGGTTTTCCCACATAATCTTCTCTGAACTTATGACCTGGCCATGTCTCAGGACAGTTTGACCTGACAACACACTCTTCAGTCAGTGTGCCTTTGTTCACATTTTGCAGCCATAAATATGCTTAATTATGAAAATGGCACATCCTGCATGATGGGGGGTGTAGTGAATGGTAACATCATCCTCTGCTTACTTCAATTGTTGCAAATTTTTGCTCTGAGTTGAGGCAAAACTAGTTTGTACTCAGTTAAGCCAGCAGGGGGAAGGAGGCACCAGAATCCCATTAGGCTCAGGCAAAAGCAAACTCCTGTAGCCTCTTCTAGTTTGAGAATACATTTTCATTAGTAATTATGCCATCTTGGCCACACTCTGATGTTGCTTGACCACACATGTCTCAATTTTCATCTGTGAAATTTGGGAGGTATACTCTATCCAGTCTAAATCCCCTGAAAGCACCAGATCCTTTCTGATTTTGGAAGCTAGGCAGGATCAGCTTAGCAGGGTCTTGGAAGCTAAGCAGGTGGACTGCCAATGACTGTCAAGTGCTATAGGCTATATGTCAGGAACAGAAATGGGAAAACCACTTCTGAGTGTTCCTTGCCTAAGAAAACTCGATGAAATTCATGGGGTTGCCATAAATTGACAGGTAACTTGAATGCATATGCACACATATGCTCTATCCCCTTATAGCTACCATTCTAAGGATTCATACAGTGGTCACAAATAGCTTCCACATCACTGGTGAATCTGCTCCATGTATTTATCTGACCTCTAAAGAAAAATATGCTCAGCACAAGTTCAGACTAAGAACTAGAGTGGATTAACTGTCCCATTGACACAAAAACCATCAGCTGCCACTCAGGGAATGCCAATGGTAAGCATGCCTAGAACAGGTAATTGTAGGCATACCAAAGGTGAAAGAGGCCAAAGCAGAAGGTGGATATGGCTATACTTCATTATACGTCAGTCACACATGCACACCTCATTCATATGCATCCACACATTGCTTGAGGGTCAGATGTCTCAGACCTGACAGACAATCCACAGAGGCTGAGTAATGCTGAAGATCTGGATTTACAGTGTTGGTTTGAATTGTTTCACTGGTCAACAGAAGTGTCCAACAAAGAAAAGTCTCTATCACTGGGATGGGAATTATGCCACCCTCCAGACGTTGCTGGACTTCAATTTCCAGCATTCCTCCCCTATGCTGTCCAATGTTCTTAGGACTTGCAGTCTAATAATGTAGAGGATTGCCTGATTTTCACCCTTGCTCTCTGAGAAGGAAATTTTAACTAGGAAGGGTTAAATTAACAAAACCTATTAACATTACCTCTGGCCACTGGACCCCAGGAGAAGGCCAACCAAAAAGCAAACGGAGATATGGAAGAAACAGATGCCCTTATTGGAAGGCTGAGTTCTCAAGATCTGGATAACTCAAATGGCAATGCTCTTTTCCAGGTATTATGTGTTACTCATCCTCTTCCTGGGTTGGCTGTATCCTACCAGGATGGTAGGTTTCCCCAGAGAAAAAGGGCATCTGCTGGCTTGTCCAATCTCCCTGAAGCAATCCTGTAAGTGAAAACTGGGGGGAAAAAGTTACTCTGCCTCATCTGTCCTGAGCTAGAAAGGAAGGGAAGTTTCATGTACTTGCATCTGGAATTTGTTTTTTTCAACAACCCTCCTTTCCAGCCCTCATTCCACACACCACCGTTTCCGTAATGTTGCTATACAATTGTAGAACTGTTGGAAAGATGAGTGTCTATCCCCCAGAAAAGCCAGGGCCTGGGAGTATTTGTACCCTCCCAAGTTGTGTTTGAGAAAGATGTGACTTCATGAGGCATCACAGAGGGGAAAGAGGCAACCCATGCATGCCAGCTATACTAATACACAGGTATACACATTGAACATGCATGAAGACTCACTTCCTAAGGTAGGAGGGAAAAAAATCTCCCTTTGGAGTGAGTGGGAGCTTTTCCTCCACAAGCCTAATTGTCAAGAGAGGAGAGATAGGAATATAAGAGGAAAGATAATGATAAATGTTTAATTCCCCAAGTATAGTCACCTTGATCTCCTATACTGTCAATTGAAAACCTCTCAGACCTTCAGAAAGTTCTCATCAGCTCCATTAGGATGTGTTTTTAAAAAGAGAAATATAAAATAAAACAAAAAATTAAAAAGACAAATATAATTAACTCATGAAAATGTGGAACAAAGGGGGAAACTCTGCAAGGTGAGTGTTGTCCAGAGTTTCTACCCATGTCTTACAGCTAAAATATAAATGAAATAAAACTCAATACATCTCTTTTAAGTTACCTGAATCTTTTTTAAAAATACAAACAGCTGTGATGGGTGGGGGGGCTGCTCAGCTTTGTACCTGCAGAAGTGGTATATAGCATATTTAACCTGCATCCCACTATGATCCTATGAGGTACACCGCAAGCTACGGTGCCATGGGGAGACAGAGTATTACATCATTAGGATACAATTTTTAAAAGTTGCAAAAAAACTTATACTCCAAGGCTGGAAAGATAAACTTTCACCATCTATTGTTAAAAGGTCAAAAGACCATTTAATGCTTTAGCTATGAAGGAGCATATATTTTATAGATGCCAATTTCAAGACAGTGTATATTTGGAAATATGGTCAGCTTCTATTGGTGTATATGCCTAACCCATGCTCATATTTAAGGTAGTTCCCTCCTCTTTTCCTCCCCCCCCCAGGCCCTTTCCACAACTTCCTTTGTCCCAGTGGCGTCTGGTGCCAATGGCGGCAGCAGCTCTCCCAGGAGAGAAATGCAAAGGAGTGCTCCCCTCAGCACCATCTGCCGTTATGAACTAGGAAGCACAATGGCCATTTCTTTTCCTGCTACAGTGCAGCCAGGTACTGTCTGAGGCTGCTCTAGGGCAAGAAGCACAGCCATTGTACTTCCAGGGTCTCCGCAGACAAGGTAAGTGCGAGTGCACAGAGGGAGGGTGGCATGATCATTGGTCATTGACAGGGAAAACCCATCAATGATTTGTGGCACGATTGCACTGCCTGGACAGGAGAAGGACAGGACCTGGGTGACATTGTGCATAAGTGTCATCCCAGTTCTATCTTTCTCCTGTCCCCACGTCGGGTTGTGTGCGTCAAGTGGAAAAGGGTCTCATTCTCTTGCCATCATACTTAAAACTCTAATACAATATATTTTTAAAAACAATTTTAAAAGGATCTGCCCAAAATGAATTAAAAATGTGGAACCTCTTGCTTTCTTTTTCATAACAAATTTGCTGACAGCCTAGACCTTTGTATGCTTATATGAAATAAAGCCCCACTTAAATAAATGTAATGGCATTTGTTCCTTTGTAAATGAGCACGGGATTGTAGATTCATAATTTTTGGTCTCTTCCTTCCTTCCTTCCTTCCTTCCTTCCTTCCTTCCTTCCTTCCTTCCTTCCTTCCTTCCTTCCTTCCTTCCTTCCTTCCTTCCTTCTTGTTTTAAGGATTTAGTGTACCCTAGGGAGCAAAGGTAGCTGGAGAACTGTGTGTGCTAAATAAATATCTATTCTCTTCAGGTTTTGTGATAAAAGCTTAGCTCTTTTGTTTATCCAGATGGCTGTGAATCTCTCTGGCAACATCTGCTGAAACCTCTGAAGTGGCTAACAGCATTATCAGTGGCCACAAATTCTCAAGTGTAGATCAGCCCCTGAGGTGTACTGTTACACAACAGAAAGTGCATTTCCATGCAGACCCTGTTATAATAAAGAACAAATTAATGGCAGGAATCTTGTCTAGTAATTAAGATCCTAAGCTGGACAATTCTGTAACTGCTGGGGATTCACATTTAAGGTTTTTAATGACCAAATGTGACTTGAAACACTCGCCTTTTCACCCCAAACAAAGGATTTTTGCAACACTGGGAAATGTCAATTGAAGTGCTTTTCTGATTACAGGGTTCATCGAGGGGAGGGTTTGCAGCAGGACCCCTGAAGGATTCTCTCCAGTTGCCTGTTCTTCATGTACCCTTTGACCAGAGGACTACTAAAGATGTCATTTCTCAGAACCCTGATCTGCAGCACCTCAGAAATTCTTCTGTTGGAGTACTGCCAGCATCTCCATTGCTGTAGTTATGTCTGATGTTGCAGGACCTTTGCCAGTGTTTTTACAAACAAACAAAAAAAAAAGTCAATAGACACTGCATACTTTGAGTTGAAATATAATGTGACAGAGCCCCTTAAGCTGCAGAGTGTATACCATATACATATTCTATCAAGCTTGGAGTTTTATCCTTTTCTTATTAAGATAGATTCTTATCATACTGACACTTCTCAGACTGAGAAACAGAATACTAAATCTCCAAACAGAAACACATTTTAAAGTAATTCATTGCATGGTGAAAATAAACTTGCTCCCCTTTCTCTGTATTATTTACATCTGTTGTTCTAATGACACAAAGGTAAATTAAAGCTTTGCTGTTAGAACCACCTCAGCTGTTCTCTCACTGTTCTCTCACAGCCTCTCTTGTTTTCACCTGGGATTAATTTCCTATCCATAGCTACTATTTCCATTCCTTTGATGTATAATAGGGGTTATCTCTACAGTTGCCTAGACCATACCATTTGAGTTTCCAGCATGGCTTTTCCCCAAAAGGATTTTTTTTTTAACAGTCCCAGTTTCTGAGAACTCATTATTTTTGAGCTCATATGACTTAGGGCAAGGCTGATCAAACTCTCAAACTGAGGTCTAGCATTCTTTCATTTCCTTTATACATTTTTCAAGCTATTGATGCAAGATTGGGGCTTGACACCATTGTAACTATCAGGGAGAGGTCACTTCCTATGCATCAAAAAATATAATCATTTATATCACTTGTGGCTGTCCAGATGTTGCTGGATTCCAAATCTCATTGGCTACTGATAACAAGGGTAAAGGACATTCAGAGCTATCTAACCCAATAATATCTGGAGAGGCACAAGTTCTCCAGCCCTGATCTATATAGAGAGCAGGTTGTTAATTCTCTACTAATCCCAATGATTTCTTCTGCCTTAAGAAAAAATGTCAGAGATAGGCCAACCATCCAGGTCTTAACTGTGAGATGCAATTTGGTTTTCCCCAGAGACACAGACATGATTCTTACTGAGATATAAACCTGTGTTTGTATTGTACTTCAGATTGCATCTAGGTCTCAAATGGCCAGAATATTCCTTCAGACAAAATCTATCAACCAATCTCCACACATAAAAAAACAAACTACATCTAAGGGAAGGGAATGAGTTGGCTCTCAAGATATTCCTCCCTGTTGGCTATGTTAGTTAGGACTGCTAGGAACTGAAGTCTAATAACGTCTTGAGGGTCCCATGACTCCTGTTCTTGGTCTAGAAGAAGATTGGTAGAACCTTTTTCTGATGCCCAGCTTGTTCTATATATAGACCTTTTGTTTTTGCATGGAACACCATTCAGTTACAAGAACTCCTCTTCCCCACCACACATACACCCAAAGCTGTACAGTCCAAGCACGTGCCTGACTTCTGTGGCCAGGAATTAGGTTTATTTGCTGGTCTATTTATTTCCATAGATTTACTCTAGGGCAGGACTGGAGAACTTCCACAGTATCCATGCTGAATGGAGCTGATGGGAGCTATAGGCTAATACATCTAAGGTTAATCACCCCTGATTTGGGATAAATAATCCATAAATCAGGAACTATTTTTTGTATGTGTGATTTGCTTTTCAAAGAACAAGCATTATTCTGCTTCTTATTTTCCTGTACTTTTTTAACTTAATTCTTCCCCAAAGCTGAGCCTCTCTGGCGTTTGAGAAAAGCCTGGAAAATGACATCAGTTAAGAATTAACATTGTTAAATATCCACTGCATTATGTTTTAAGCTTCTTTGCATTGCTGTGACTACCACAGCAATGGAGATTTTTATATATAAAGATAGTGCCACATGAGCAGCTCACATTTACAAATCATTCCTACAGGCAGAAAGGGGATACTTAAAGGTTAGACTCAGAAAAATCTTGTTTACAACAAACGGTTTTTTTAAAGGGGCTGGGGTGGGAAGGAGGTGTACATAAGAATAAGAAATATCACAATACAAGGGGAACGTTGCCTGTAACCCAGGGGACACTTTCTGCCTCTTGAAAGCCATCCTCCCAGCAGCAGTAGTTACGAAATACAATTGTGTATGTGTTTAAAATGCGTTTATTCTCTTCACACAAAAAAGCTAGATTTTTGTATAAGGTCATTTTAACATAAAATATCAAAGAAAAAAATGCTAACAAAGCGAATTAAAGTGACTTTTGGAAAGGGAGAAAGCTAGAGGGGAAAACATTATCTGAGAGCCCAGCATGCTTTCTATCTGCTGCCCATGTGAAAAGAAAAGATAAAGAAGCAGTCAGAGATGCCTAAGTCATGGGAAATGAGTGTTTAAACATCTTGCTGTCTCTGAAGTCCAAAATAAAAGGAGCAGACAATAAATATGGAAATATCGAGCTTTATTGGAATAAATGTGGCTATAGTAAGGACTACAGAATTAGGTATACTGGGAAAAATTTGATAGTTGTTCAAGATCTCAAGCGGCCAAAAAGTTTCTGATTCAAACGTATGCTTTGGTTATTAACTGTTATGTGTTGGGAGGATGGGGAGTTAGGTAGCACTAAACCCACAAGCCGATTCTTATATAACTATTTAAAAAATTGCATTTTTTTGACTGAATTCTAAGCTGTTTGACTATTCTAAGCTGTTTAACTATTTATTTAAAACTTCGAAGCCAATATGGAAGACACATGCATGGATTTTTAGGATGGAAAGATTCTGTTTTACATGCCAAGGAGTAGGCCTGCATAGAATTGGATTATAATGGTGGTAGTCAACTAAAAAAAAGCAATATAACATGACAAGCCTGCACCTCTGTGTGATGATTGAAATGAAGTGTGCACTGTGCAGACATTTACTAGTCTTAACCTACTATAAACTCTATTGCAAAATACCATTTTGATTCCCTAGAGCATTGAAGTAATATCTTACATATAGCTACTTCCTTGTAACTCATTCTTTTTTTCCTAATAATGGAAGCATAAATTAAGAAATGATTGTATAGTGAGGAGGAGTAATGTCACTTCTTTGTCAATGTATGTAACTGCAAATTTGTATTTACTGGGGCCATTTCCACACTACACTCTTATAGCGCGATTGTTCCACTTTCAACATCCTATGGAATCCTGGGGTTTGCAGGTTAAGGAGGGGCTGGTTGGCCCCTCCCTAAATTGCAAGCCCCAGGATTCCATAGGATGTTGAAAGTGGAACAATCGTGCTATAAGAGTGTAGTGCAGAAATGGCCTGGGTGTGGCCTGGCTTTGAAGGAGGACTATAATATGGTTCAAGGGCTGGCTCATGCTGTGTCACAAACTCTGTTGCGGATATTGAGATGATGAAGAAGACAAGAGGACAGTGTGTTTTGTATTGCAGACACTTATGAAAAACAAGTAAGGTAACTGTTTTGGTTACTTTTGAGAAACACTAAAAATGCATTTACTTCCAAGATGTCAAATAGGCAAGCATTAGGTTGATGGTTGTAAAAATTGGTGTAGAAATAGTTGGCGTGCTCTAAAAAGAAAGTAACTCTAATGGTTACCATTTCATGAGACCTTCAAACTACTGCTTGTAAAAGTAACTTTTTTAGATTCTGTGATTCCCAAAATTTAAACAGGGAGATGTACAGATTTGTATTTGGGGTAGCAGAATGCACACATGCTGACTTTACTTATTTTTATATATGATAATTTAGGAGAGAGTCCATATCTAGATTCCAGTCTGCTATATTTAGTTTAAGGACGGGCAAAGACAGATGACCAAATCAATAGTTATTGTGCGCAGTGTGGTTTCCTCAACCTGGTGAGGAAAATTAGGTAAGAAAAATTAGGAAGAGTGAAAACTGGACATGGCTGAAAGATTTGGGTTTGTGGGAGAAAAAAAAGGGTGTGTGCCTGGAAGCTTGTGGGAGAAGAAATTAGTTTTTTCCCCCCCCTGTAATCAACAGAGGATTTTAAAATATGTGAATCCTGATTAGCTGTTTTGTTAATCCAACCAAGAACTTCTGACCAGAAGTAAATTATCTTACAACAGCAGATCCACATGTGTGTCAATGTTTCAACATCATTACAGTAGTGCCAAATAATTTTGGCTGGCTTTAGAACTCTGTAACAGTGACTGGTATGAGTAGGGTGCTCTGTCTCAGGCAGGAAAATGCTTTGAGCTGTTTATACACAATCTGAAGTAAAATATTCCTGGTTCAGTGCTCACAAAATGGCTGAATCACCAGTTCTTCAAACTCCCAGGTTAACGTCTATTTCCCTGCATGGCAGGAAGTGTCAATAAGACAATAAATGCCACTGAGCATCCTTCATGGTAATGCAGATCTTCAGACCACTGACAGATAAACAAACAGCTTGAAAGAAAATAGATAAATCAGGTATGGGCTTTGAAAAGTAACTTCAATTAGCTTCTGCCCTGAAATCCAGACATGCATTCTATTTGGATTTGTTCCTGAGAATACAAAGTAGACAGCAGCAAAAAGCTGGACAGGGTAGCTCAAATTATTGTCCTCTCACACTGCTACATGGTTAGGAATATTCAAATTACACTTAAATAAATTATGATGGCAGTTGGTGTTCTTAGAGCATGTCCTAGTTTTTATCATAAGAAGTACACTATGCAACGTTTCATTTAAAAAAAAAATCTTTACCTCTGTACTATACATGGAATCTATTTCTCTAAGTGAATACAAAGTTATTATAGACTCCAGGTATAATGCAAAGTTCAGTCCGTTGATTTCTTTTTCTTGTTTTGCATTTTCAGTATTGACAGTTATAAGGTTTTTACTAAGGTTTTCTATGAACCTTCAGGTAACACCCAAGAAAGCCTGAATTTATTTAGGTGAGATATGTTCAGGCTGTGAAAGCTGAGCCAGTGCCTCTAGTTAAGACAGATACCTGCTGAGTTAGTATTCTATGGCTTTTAAAGAGCTAGGCTTGCTAGGAAGTCAATTAAGTCATTGATGAAAGTACCTGCAGGAATTGAAGAACAAGAAGGAGTGGGAGCCCTTCTTGTTGGTCCAGCCCTAATAAAACTCACCTTTCTACTTAGGAAAGGGTTACATGTACTTTGCTGTAAATTACTAAGTGTTCACCTCTGTTCACTCACTGATAATGAGACAAAAAGAATTCAGAACAAAGAGAAGATCTCTAAGGGATGAGGCATTTAGGAAACTGATGTGATAAACCATAAGAATTTTCAAACATACTTTTAGATAATGAAAAAGAAATCTTAGTAGTAATGATCTCTAATAGTAGCAGAAACTTTCTGCTGAAAGTTGCATTAGCATTAACAATAGTATCCTTGAAACAATTTAAAGAACATAATGTGATGTACAAATACATCTCTTATCAGTAGTGCAAGCATCTAGTTCCGATCAAGTTTCACGAGTTTTAATAAACCAAGAGGCAATTTGGAAGCTTGGAAGTAAATGTGTATGCTTTCTATTGTATCAGTCACCCTGATCTGTAAAGTGGGCTGTTAGTCCTAAGGTAACAAGGAAACAAATATTTGCAAACATGCATCTAAAAGCAATTATTGTTAAGTATCGGCACTTTCAGAACTTTCTTTGCCTCCTTCCTGCAGCCCTCTATGTTGCCTGCAAACTAGCTGTCCAACAGATCAATTAGGGGGAAATTTGGGGGGGGGGGCTGTAGTGAGAAGAGAGGATCACTCCATCATGGTTCCACTGCATTCCACTGTTCTGCCGCTTGATATTTACTACACTGGATCCTGCCCTAACAACTCCAACTATCTGTATCAACATCCAGTGTTAATTAAGTTCAAAGCAAGGAGACATCAAGACTTGCTTAAAGTGATTAGTGGTAGAGGGGAGCTTAGACAGTCTTGATTTTGCTTGTCTCTGTCTTTGTTGGGTCAAAATACTTGGTCCTTTACCTGTTGAGGCCTGTCTTCTTTCTTCAGGAAGTTAGTCTCTTTGTTTCCTTCTTCTGGAAAAGGAACATAAGTGAGGCTCTAACTCCAATTATGGTTGTTAGGTCAACCAGTTTGTTCTAACCAATATAAGTAAACTTCTCTCTGCTCAGTGTAGATGCAAAATATTCCTACAAATCACACAATTGAAAGAAGGCCAGGGCTATACACATATACCCACTTAACATGAGAGCAATCCTGATTGAAAACAATGGGAGTTACTTCTGAGTAGAAAACTTGGTCCCATCTTATGCTCCAGAAAAGAATCCACACATAGTCACTCTTGCACTATTAGGGGCATTATCTCCAAGTAAGCTGTAGGAACAGGGTTTTGGGGGTCAGAGCAGTGATGATCTTTTTGATTAGCAAGGATTATGACATCATCTACCATACCACCTCTCCAATTTCTCTGGCCTTTGCTACT
This sequence comes from Cyclura pinguis, assembly GCA_030412105.1. Classification (NCBI taxonomy): domain Eukaryota; kingdom Metazoa; phylum Chordata; class Lepidosauria; order Squamata; family Iguanidae; genus Cyclura; species Cyclura pinguis. The sequence goes on along the minus strand of CM059601.1, from coordinate 87,011,644 downwards.
TTAGCTGCAATCCCCATAGCTGCTCAAGGAAAAGTGAATTTTCCCAGCAACAATGTACTGTTATGAGCTATCTCTAAGTGTTCAGGGTGGGTTGCTCTTCAATATTTTCATTTTCTGCTACAGTGGGGAGAAAACTACAGTAATTATTCATTCTTGCAAGAGAGGAAGAAATAAACATGGATCTACATCTTTAGATGCAGGCAAGAGCCATTTGCTGCTTTTCGCAGATATAAAAAGCTCCTAGAGTAGGAGCTATGGGGATGAAGGCCTGTACTTCAAAACATATCACTACACCACTTTTGTTTCAGTAAATTTTTTTAAAAATAATTCCAGTTGGACCTCACCAGGATTTGATTATATGGAACTGGTTTAGATGGAATGCTACTCCTGGTCAACAGTTCTTCAACACTGCATTAACATTACATATCAATCACAATTGTTAAGGTTTGGAGAGGCAGAAGAGTTCAGAAACAGGAGAAAGAACACGATTCCACAAACGTGACCTTTATTTTTGAACCATTGTAAGAAAACCCTAGTGTCATAACTGAAACATTCTTGAAATAATATTCTTAAATACCCACTCAGAATAAAGAGGCAAGACATACGTAATGGGATATAAACTAAGCCACATTTTATTAACTAAATATCTACCTTGTAGTAGGGCTCTCCTGAAATGTGAAAAACATGGTTAGGGCCAGGGGTCTAACCTGACCTCCCCCTTCTCAATACATAGTAAGACATCTTGCTCCTGCTGCCAGTCTGTTGTATCACAGTCCAGCAATGACTGACCTTGCTAACCAGGAGGCCTGTGTTATCCTAATCCCCCCCTCAAACCCCAAGCTTTAAAGGGAGACATGGCAGGATGCAGGCCAAAGGGTTGTTCCTTTCCCAGCACCTGAGCCTCATGTAACCAAGAGGTCAGTCGAGAAACCAACTCTCCACCAAAATATTGCCCATTTTGGTGCTCACTGGCCTCAGCACCTCATTTTCTGCACTACCTCTCAGTGTGACCTATTTAAACAGCAATACCTGTCCAATTCTCCCCCTTGGCCTCATGAGCCACTACTACAACATAGGCAAAAACTTCCTACCACCTTTTTCTAACATTGCCAATCAGATTACAAGACCAAAGAATCCTCCTTAGTCTTCAAAAGTGACCAACCATAACCTGCACTGACCCACATGGTGGGAAAGTTGGGCCAGCAACCACTAAAGGCAGATGAGGCCAGGGTGAGCTAGGCTCTTAGGCGCCTGCATAGCTCCACCCTGGCTCCAGCTGCATCATGACACTGGCAGCAGGGCAGTTCCACATCCCACCTCATCTTCCCACCTTAGCTTCTGAGTCATGCAAACTCAATCCCACTGTCTCCAGTACAACTGTCTTCCATATAACTACTAGGGATAACAGAGGCAATTTTTTCTCCCAGTACATGTGACTTAGATCAACATTAGGCATGCAACGTAGCTGGCTATTCAGTTTTTTACTCTTAAGTAAATACATGAGGTCCCCAAGACTGGACTCAGCATACTTTCTGAAGGGAAAGTTTAAGCAGGTGGATTTCTGGATAGTTTTTTTTGTTTGTCTATGTAATTTATTTGTTTATATCCAGCCTCCCAGCACAAGAGTCAAGGATTCACCAGCTATTATTTTCTTAAGTGAAGACGCTCAACTGGCCTTTAAAAAGGAGAGGTATTTGAGGAAGCAAAGGGCTAAAGAATATCTAATTCTCCTCTCTTCATGGCTGGCAGTTCCAATCCAGATTGGAGACCCAATATGGTTACTTGAGAGTCAAAGCAAAATGTGACCCAATTGCAAAGCATTTCATCTGAATGTGGATCAATCTGTTTGAGGCATGACGAATGTGCAGCTACTTCCACAATGACTGTCAATCTTCCTCCCCACTCCAAATATCTTAAATTTGATTATTCAATGTTCCTGTTATTGTAAGTGTGAAGTATTTACCCTAGAGATAGCTGGGGCAAAGAGCAGAACAGCCATATGTCAGTCACATTCTTCCAAGACAATTCCTCAAAGAAGCCAGCTTTGTTTATTTGCTTTCCACTGAGGTTTCTCTTGATATGCTGAAGAATGAGATCCTTTTGTTTTGTTTTTAATAATACTCCAGGATGAAAATTTCCATAAAGCAGGGAAGCCAATAAAAGTACGCCAGGAGCATGATGCAGGGTGATGTTTGTTCACAGATGGAATGTGAATGTTTCACATAGAGTTTTTGTGTTGGTATTTGTTTTAGCTGAGCCAGATTTACCCCATGGGCAGACTACCTTGCTGCAATGCCCAAGACTTATTATGGGACGCATACTATTATTCTAGACTGATGAATTTTCTTTTGGCTTCCAAGTAAACAGAATACTAAAGAGTTGTTGCAGAGGCTTGTATTAATATACAACACCCACATAATGTACAAACCACAAGGCAGCCTTTCATTTCCCTAAAAAAGAAAAATTAGTTTCTGGAGTTTTAGAAATCTAATCAGCAGCTGGTAACTTGTCATTACATATTTCAAGATATGTTAAAACACAGTTATGGTTTAATAATAAATAGATCTCCTTTCTAAAGCTACTTTTATAACAATGCCACCTAGACTTCAAATGTATCAGTTTTCAAGCTCCTTAATTGTCAAAGATTGTGTGCAATGATAAGGAGTAGGTAATTATGTTCAGTGAGTCAATGTGCTGTAATGGTTTGAACCTTGGACTATGACCCAGAGACCAGGGTTCAGTTCCCTGCTCAGCCATGGAAATCTGCTGGGTGAGCTTGGGCGTATCACATCGTCCCAGAAAAGCCAGTGATAGGTTTACCTTAGGGTAGCCATAAGTTGGAAACAACTTGAAGGCGGACAACAACAAAATATGTTCAGTCTTTACCTATCCGTGACAAAACCCATGTTCCTTGGAAATAGTGAATAACAATTAAATGGATTTAAAAACACAGTTCTATGGCATTAAGGGGCCTGACTACAGATAAGGAAGTTTTAGTAGAAAAGGGCTAGTATGTTTATTTAATTGTTGATGCACTTTGAAGTCTAATTAATTTGTATTCATGCTAAAATAATTAATTTGCATTAATGTTATTTAAAATTGAGTTTAATTTCTGCACTAAACCTTCACCAGAGAGCAGCTGAAAAATGGCATCAATGATTTTGCTTCTCCAGTCCTATCTTGAGACCTAGTGAGAAGGAAAAACTGCATGAACTTGGGGGAAAAAAAAAAATTCTTATCCACCAACCAAACCACTTTCTCTTGTTTCCCTTATATAATCACAGCTTGTTACCCCAACTTCCTTTTATTATTTATTAATTCCCATGAAGATCAAAGAAAAAGTTCTAGATGTAAAGCTTCAGATTCAGACCTTTTCTGAACAATGACACTCTCATGCGTCATCCCATCACAATTCTGGTAACACCTCTGCCAGGATGGAAGCATGTTCCCAATGCTTCTCTCCACATGCGACCGACTGGCTGTGGAATAGCAATAGCAGTTACATTTCTATACTACTTATCAGTGTAAAGCACTCCCTAAGCGGTTTACAATGTTTTTCTTAGTTAATTGCCCCCAACAAGCTGGGTACTCATTTTGCTAACGTACAGAAGGATGAAAGGCTGAGTCAACCTGGAGCTTTGCAGGATCAAACATTGTGGCTGTAGTACCAGGATCTAACCACTGCACCACCGGGGCTCTAAGGAAGTGTGAGGGACATGCTCCACCCTTCCAGACTGCAGCCGTAGGGGAGGAAGTGTGTATATCATGGTTCTGGCCCTTCTGCATAATCAGCTGCAATGGAAGACTCATGTGATCTGGGGTCATTGATGGAGTTTTTCCATCAATTATATACCCTATGATCACGGTGGCTGCTGACATGAAAAGGGCAGGACTGTGCAACATTATGCAGAAGCTTCCTCGCAGTCTTGCTCCTCTCACATCCCCATGCCCGGACATCGTCATCATGTGGAAGGGCCTCACTCTCCTTGGAGAGATGAGGAGCTTCTATATGAAATCAACTGCTAGTCAACTGCTATCACATGCTAATCATGAATTAAAGCATGGTTTGGATTTTATTACCTAAACTTTATAATTCCCCAACTCTGAAGGACTAAGAAAAAGCACAAATTAGTTTTCCAAAAATAGTTTTCCAAGAACTTTGGATAAACAACCAGCTGAGAAATCAAATTTCTGTTAGCTCCTCATTGCTGTCTCTTTTAATTTAATTCTGGAATTAAGTGTATAATAAAATTCCAACTTAGATCAATCATTTTAGTGATGAAAAACAAATTTAATTAAGTTGCTCCAGTAAACTTGAGAATATCCATCTTAACTGATACCTTGATTGTTTTCTAGTAGTTAATCCCTCTTACTGGTTCCAACTAAATCCCTTTTGTGACACACCAAAGTTGGGATTTAAACTGGTGTGTGCACCCCCTCAATTGAGGTGATCTGATCCATGGGGCTGTATTAAACTGGGATTAAATGTAATCAAGGAAGATAAGACTATCAATTGCCATTAGCCATAATGGCTAAGTAATATTACCTACAGTATCAATCTTTGTATATGAGTTGTTGGGGAACACAAGTGAGAGAGTGCTATTTAATTCATGCCTTACTTGTGGGCATCCCTTAGGCATCTGGTTAGCCACTGTATGAACAGAATTATGAGGTAGATAGAAATTTTAATCTGATCCATAATGGCTCTTCTTGTGTTCTTATGAGGAAAAGAGTCTGAGGAAGAGTGCTTTAAGGGAACAGGGATGACATTTCCTTCTTTCACAGACCAGTTCTAAAATATCTGACCAAAGATGAGTTGAAAGTGACTATAGCTACTGTATATGCATACAACTGTTCCTTGGTAACAGGTTATTGACCTAGCTCTGGTGTACAGGTGGGCAAATGTGGTCCTTCTGACCACTAAAACATACACTATAACACTACGACATACACAACAACACCCAACAGCCTTATTCTGAATAGCCAATGATTAAGGATTCTGGGAGATGCACACCAGGTCTAGTAGGACCCTGTATTTTCATAGCATTTACAAAGGGTTGGAGCAGTGCAGCCAATTATGACTGGTTCTATAGATTTGTTTCCTTTTGTTTTGTTTCTATGCAGCTTTCAAAGGCACAGGTGGCCATCATATGTTTTGTGACTAGTCAATGGAAAGTAACCATGGGCTTAACAATTCTGATTGTTGACTCCCATATCCAAGGAAATTCTTTTTGGGGAGGAAAAAGGTTATTTGTTAGAAATATGAATTTACCTTAACATGTGGTTTGACTTTCTGATTTTTTCGAGTTTGTTATATCTTGTCTTCTTTGTTACACCCACTCCCACTGATCCACTGCTTACTTAGGGATAAATTCTTTTGTTAATTTTGTTCTCAAATGAAACATTTAGCAATTTTATTCCCGCTGTGGGTAAAGCTTGAAAAACTGCACAGTTTTCAAAGGTTATTTTGATTTATTTCTGCACAGAAATATTATTTTCTGTATATAAAATGCTGTTTTCTGTATAGCAAAACTGCACAGAATCAGTACAAAATGTATTCCCATCAGTCCAGGAGTCTCCTCATCAGGGTTTCCCAACACTTGAGAAAGATATTTTTCAAAAAAAATTCTAATATTATTTTTAATATCTTTCAATCTCCACTCTGACTTGCTTCCACTGTCTTCAGCTGAGGCTTTAGAGGATTTTCCATTTCTAAGGCTTGGTGTCTCCAGCCTTTGGCCAATTCACAGGTTTAAGAGAGATGTTCCTAATAACACAGAAGAGAGTTGACTTCCATTTGTATGGTAAGCCAAGAGAAGGTGGGTGATAATAGCTGCTGTGGCAGTAAGTAGCAAATGGAAACAATAAAACAAATTAGCATAATGAACTGGGTCTGAATTGAACAAAAAGCATCCTGAGACATATGAGGGGACAGCAGTAAGATTATCTAGACTTTTTGGTGCATGCTTCAAATTTCCTAGCTCTCCTGGTTTACTTGTGTTACGGCTCTGCCCAGACCTGTTTCACTGGGACTCGGCCTTGCTAATCCAAGCCTGGGAACTTCTGTTTGTGAAACCTGTGCTACTTGGCAGGGCTAGGAATTAATTGCCTGCTCTGTCCCACTTTATACATCCAAGACTGTGAGCTGGTTGATTATTAGTGTTCCACGGCATAATGTACAGTCCAATTTCTTCCTGTTTCTCTGCAGCAAGTCCTGTCTGCTTCTCTTTTGCCTCTGGTTTGTCTGCTGGCTGGGCAGCCAGCTGAAGAACTCGGCATTAATTTCACACCCCTGTCAACCACTTTCAATCCCAGTGAACTACTAGGTTTAATGTAAAATCGAAGGCTTTCATGGTTGAAATCCATAGGTTGTTGTGGGTTTTCCGGGCTTTGAGGCCATGTCCTATTAGTATTTTCTCCTGACGTTTCGCCTGCATCTGTGGCTGACATCTGAAGATGCCAGCCACAGATACAGGCAAAACATCAGGAGAAAATACTAATAGAACACGGCCTCAAAGCCCAGAAAACCCAGAACAACCTGCTAGGTTTAACTTCTGTTAAGACTGCAACTATGGTTTCTACTGTTGCTTGATCTTATAGCTTCCTTTGTCTCTCTAGCAAAAAGGTCTTTCTTTTTTCATTGTTGCTGGTTGGGCTTTATTGTGTGGTACACCAAGTTGTGAAGTAACTCACTCCATACACAAAATCTGTATTTATATATAAAACATTATAATATATGGTTAATTTGCTATTTACAAGTTTCCCTTGTCATTTTGCTAAGCCCAGGTTATTAAGTTATTCTTAGGCCATTTCCGCATGGGGCAAGAGAATCGCCCCGTGATGCTACTCACCGGACTTTTGGGTTCCCCTGTCCGGTCCACGCTGCTCCGGAGCAATGCATGGCCGCCACTCCGCACTGCTCCAGGGATGAACATGGTGGCTTCTGGTTGGTCGAGACTCTCAACCAACTGCTGAAGCTCGCCAGCCTAAAGCCCGCCCCCGGCAGATCGCAGGCTTGCACCAATGCGAGCCTGCGAATCTGCATAAGGGAGCAGGCTCGCACTGGCGCACTCTGTGCTTTTGAAAGACCAAAAGAAACAGATTTTTCAAAAGCACGCTGGACAACCACTTGGGGTCGTTCCGGAGTGGGCTGGGGTGCGGATCTACGTTAAGTAGGTCTGACCCAGTCTGCTCCCAGGTGCAGACATCCTCCCTGGAGGACACTCTGCACCGTTTTAAAAACCCCGTGTGGAAATGGCCTTGTTTTGATGCCAGAGGAAACTTCCCACAAAGACTTAACAGTTTCATGAGAAGGGGATTTTCAGTGGAACAATGGCAAGAAAAGGAAGTATTAAAACCTTCTTCATCTTCAATGATCCATAAACAACTAGTATCATGTCTAGTGTGGCCCTGAATGGGACTACTTCTTAACAAATAGCCACCGGATTGTAGCATAAATCTACAGTATAGATTATGTCCCAACATCATTGTACATACTAAGAAGTAAAACCTTCCAGAAACCATTAGCTAAGCTAATGTGATATCAATATCATCTGGAATTGCTACTCTGATTTCAGGGTGCTCACTTTAAAGAAAATGACCTCTGTTATTTGCTTTGTGAGCACCGCTAGAGAGTTGGATCAAGACTAAGTTAGTCCTGCTTTACTGCCATTGAAATAAATTGGACAGGTTTGTTGTGAGCAATAACCTAAGTCCTATTAATTTCAAGGATCTGGATCAAATCTATATGAACCAGATTTTAAACCTGAGGAAAGTATGCAATAGTTTGTCTGAAACAACAGACGAATTAAGTTTTGGAAGCATATACTTCCATGACAATGACTGCTTTGTTACAGATGGCTTGCTAGCATGAGCAGAAACAATATTTAATGCCATTTTAATAGCAACACCTGTAGGATATAGAACAAAAGAATTATCCATTTCTTGCTTTCCCATTGGGAATAGTTGTCTGAATTTTGCAACCACAGGAAAGAAATCAGAAGTGTAGGAAGATAACGCCTATGGCTCTGTTTACTCAGCAACAGAATGAATCAATTCTTTTTGTATTAGATCCTATCATATTATGTCTATTTTTAATTATTTTTGTTTGTTTACCACAGCTGCCATCTGAATTAGCCATTTGTATAACACGATGCCAGGTTTTGTTTTGTTTTGTTTGCCTTGGGGAAATGCATTCCTAATGTACTTATTCACTGATTATATCAAGTTTTACTTAGAAGTAAATATTTTAGTATTGAAGTGCCTTCTTTGCTCTTTGGGAAATTAGGGAATAAATGCTGATTGATCAACACTGATATCTTGGGAGGTTGTAAAAAGCATTAACATTTGGAATTTTTAAGGCTCTTGCTTGTATATTGCAGGAAAAGGCAGTGTGTGAGAGAGAGAGAGAGACAGAGACAGAGAGAGAAAGAGAGAGAGAGGGTAGGGGGAAGACCTGAGGTTTTAGAACCAGAGCTGAGGGAAGAGAGGGGACCTCCAGATGTCAACTCCCCTCAGCCTAAGCAGCTTAGCCAAGAGTGAGAAATTATTCCCTTGTCCTACCATAGTTATGATCATTTGCTCATCAGAAGAAATAGAAACATGTGTTACTAATAAATCATCTGAAAATTCCACACTTTATGGTTATGATCATTTTTAAAGGACAAATCTAGATGGAACAAATGTTACTGAAGGTTGTGATATGCTTACTTCCCAGAAACTACAGGGAGAAACCGCACCTTTTTACTCCCATCCATTATGAGAGTTTTTTTCTCTGTTCAGTTGTATCCCATCCGCTTCTGCTCCAAACTGTGAAGAAAAGGTGCAACAGATGATGCACCAATATAGGATGGGTGACATCTAGCTTGAAAGCAGTACTTGTGGAAAGGGTCTAAGGATCTTAATAGACCACAAGCTAAACAAGAGTCAAGATTTAGTGTAGTGGGCAAAAAAACCAATGCAATTCTAGGCTGCAGCAAGAAGAGCATAGCATCTAGATCTAGGAATGTAGTAATGACACTCTATTTTGCTTTGGTCAGGCCAAATTGTTATTTATCACAATTCATCCTCACAATAACATTGATTATTTGAACCTAGGGAATCACTTTTTGCTTATTTGCCACTATTTGCCACTTTTTGCCTATTTCCATTCATTATCTTTATTCATTGGCTTTCCCATTACCTGTATATCAAAGTCTTGAGGTCAATAACCATAAAGAAAAAGTACACTGAAAGTAACTGAAAAAGACTTTGGAAAAGTGACTAAGTATGGACTATACTGACAGAAAGTTGCACACCGTTGCCCTTAACAGGTCTTTCACTGAACTCTCCTATTCACTGAAGTAAATTAGAAAGTCCACCTGCACCACACCTCTGTGTACACTCTAAATCAAAAGTGGTTATTGTCTTGGTCATCAGTGGATCACAATCCATTGCAAAAAAAGACAAAAAAAGGAGTGCTGAAATGACTCGTGGCTTAAACTTAGGGAAATCCATGCAACATAAAACAATGTTAACCTGAGAAAACCAAACTGATTTCTGCATCAGAAATAGTGAATTTACCTTTCAAAGAGTTTCAGGTGGATACTTGTTGAAATAAGTGCTAATTCTTCCTTCAGTGAATAAATTGGGTTGCGAAATGATTAGAAAGCATGTACTCACAATATCTAGGTTGACATTAGATTCCCTAGTCTATACCCATGAACACTCTATTAGTGTTAATTACTGCAGTTTCAAACTGAGAAGTTATACAATATTCATTGAGTTTCCTGTCATGGCTTTGGAATCCTTTTCCTAAGATTTGACTAATACTTATCGTTATTGGAAACAGATAAAATATCCATGCTTTTAAATGGAGAAGACAGTAGACTTCAGCCATGCACCCTCCTAGAAAACATCTGGAATTTATAATGGACTAAAAGTTAACACTCTAAGCTCTTCCATTCTGAATCTTTTTAACTTACTAAACACAATTTCTTTTTCATGCTGACAGGATTGTAAGCATCAGTATATTCTAAAACTCAAATCGTTTCTCCTACAGGCTACTTCATATTTCTTCTACTTGTTTGTACTTCCTAATGCCTTTATGTTTATGGGCAATATGGATTATAAATATCTGTTAGCCATGAGAATAAAGGGAATATTTATGTTCAGAGACCATACCTCTGTGTACGAGATCCAGGGAACAAAGTGTAATGGATTACCACCACAATCAGGGTCTGCTGGTAGGGCATGTTTATGGAGGATGTAGACTAGGATTGTCTGTCAGTTGTGAGATTAAAAGGAATGTTCACATTCAGAGACCATATCTCTGAACACCAAATCCAGGTTACAAGAATAAATGGACCATTATCACAATAAGGATCTGCTGTTGACAGATGGACTGCTAGCTTAGATGAATCAAGTTCTAATCACACAAGAAAATTATTTTGTTCCCACATTCTTTTTTTATTTGAGCTGTATTAGTTTTAACAAAAGATATAAATAGGCTGATCCATAACAACAGAAAGAAAGAGAGAGAGAGAGAGAGAGAGAGAGAGAGAGAGAAAGAAAGAAAGAAAGAAAGAAAGAAAGAAAGAAAGAACAGAAAAAAGAAGCAAACCACACACAAACATTACACATATATAACTAAGACTAAAACTAATCTAAACTAAATCAGACTAGAATAAAAAGAAAACATCATTATACAACTACTAAAGAAAACATCATTATACAATTACTAAAAGATTCATCTTTTATATTTAACACATCCTAATTACACTACACCGCTCAACACTAACTAACATATGAAGAAACTTTGACACACACACACACACACACATCCAAATCAACTGTCATGAAAAGGAAAAATTGGCCAATTTCCCTTATCTTATTCTACCATTAGAGATCTTAATACATTCAACTTACTGGAATTACTAATAATCATAACCCCAAACTATTACAACATTAGATTTCTTATTGTTTAAAAATTCCATAAATGGTCCTCACCCTTTTTTTAAAGACAAAAAGTCTTCAATTGATCTGTCTTGTAAAATTCATATCAGTTTTGCAACATGGGTAAGATCCACAATTTTAACAACTTATTCTTTGAACATCAGCCTACTTCCAAATTTGGACAAACAGCATTCTTGCAGCTATTATAATTTACAGAAGAAGTAGTCTGTCTTTCCTGTCCAATTCTTTAATTTTATAATTCCCACCAAAAACCTTTCTGGTGACATTGTAAAATATACATTTATATTTTTAAAAATTAACGTATATATCTTGACCAATAACTCTTCATTTTCTTGCAAGTCCGCCACATATTAAAAAGAAGACCCTTCCTCATTCCGAGAGCCCCAGAGTTGATTTGAAAAATTCTTAGACTTTCTTGACAACTTTTCTGGAGTTAAGTACCACTTGTAATCATCTTATAATATTTTCTTTAAAATTACTGCACCAAGTAAATTTTACATCTTTAGACCACATTTTTTTCACAACTCTCATGTAAGCTTTGCTTGCATCACAGACTATTGTAGAGTCTGTGTCCTTATTTAATTTTTTTTTTAAAAAAAACTTTCCATTCTTTTTTTATATTTTTGTACAATTTACAATTGGAAAAGTAAATACTCATTAAGACTCCAGGTAAACTTCACTTATTCCATTTTCAAGAACCGTATAGTGGGATTACAATCTGGTAATATTTCTGGCAAACTGTCTATCCTCTTTACTAAATTAACAGTGTTTCTGGAAACCCAAAACATATCTATTCTAGAAAAAGATTCATGATGATTTGGAAAAAAAAGAGAGGATAGTATCCAGCATTTGAATGCAAATATTTCCAACCATCCATTATCCCAAAATGCTCTGTATATTTGGAAAAAATTTCAGGCAATTTCCCTTGGTTTTCCTTAATTCATTTGCTAGAACATTTGTCCAAAAAAGGATCCACCACACTATTTCATTCTTCCCTACAAATAATATTTTTTTTTAAGTTCATATCTGACATTTGCTTCAATAAACGGTCACAAAACATTGCTTTCTGATTATTTGGGGCATAAATCTTTAATATTTGAGTTGTCTTTCCATCATAATTAATTTCCAGAATTATATATTTGCCTTCTTCATCTTGGTATATCATCTCATGTTGAAGTTTTGGATTTATGTAAAAAAAAAACCTATTCCATTTGCTAAATCCTCTTCATTTTGTGTGGTGAATTTAGATCACAAACATTGCATAAAATTATTTGCAAACTCATTTTGTTTGCTTTATTATATCTCCTCTTGTTAGATGTCCTTATTCTTTCTTCTTGAAATCACTCAACCTTTCAATTTTCCTCTCCAACAGTCTCCTCTTCCAGTGTTTTAAACAACTGTCTCACTCACTCCATCAAATTTATTGTATATTTTATATCTATATAGATAACAAGCCTTCTGGAGCTATCCATCAGAATGAGACATCTTTTTTCCCCTAGGAAAAAATCCTAACCAAATCTTTCTAATATTTCTGTTATTGAAGCATTTTTTCAGGAATAAATAATTTATTGATCTTTTATTTTAAGCTTTCGCTTTAAATGTACTCTCTGAATTTCACCTCTGATGCTTTCCTGTGTGAAACCTATAATCACATCCCTTGGGAATTTTTTTACACTGTGCATACACAACATTTGTCTGTAAATTATTTCAATCAAAGAGTCCAGCTCTTCTGGGGGTCTGTTCATCAACTGGACATGACTTCTAGAAGAACTTGATTTAAGTCACTGAGCTGGTCTGGAACTGTCCTCATCTAAGCTGTGCCTCTTGCAATTTAAGTTCCATCAACATGAGGGAATTTTGTTTGTCTAAATCTTGTTGTAACGTCATTATTTCCTTTGCATTCTGCGAATCTCTCTTTCTTGTTTATCAGTAAGTGATTAGTCAATTATATTCTTATGCCTCTGAACCCATTTTATTTAAATGCTATTTTCTAAGCAGCCATGACTCCCAGATGTCTGTACTCTTGATAGGCTGATGAAGGCAGACTCCCCTGATCCTTTCCACACTAGCATCTCCAGAGTCAGCAAGTGCTACATAGAGAAGGCCCTCCTGATGGTGTAGGCTGTGGTGTAGGCTGCAGGGGGGACTCTTCGAAGTCATGCAGAATACCTGGGAGTAGAGTTTGGATAGAGTCCCTCACTCACTTTATGCTTACATTCAATAATGAAGAATTTCCTCTTGGGTGCATTTTCTCCCTGTTGGGTATGTTTATGGGAGTTTTTGTGCATTTTTAATTATTCTTCACACTTTGTTAAAAAAAATCATTTGCATAAAGAGGGCTGTTGCCCAGAATATAGTCTATTGTGAGAAGTACCATGTTTTCTGTGTGAAAATATTGTTTTATGTACAAAACTGGTGTGTGTGTGTGTGTGTGTGTGTGAGTGTGTGCATTTGATACTTTTTTTTCAAAGATGTCACAAAATGTGGGAAAAAAAACTTGTGAGTTGAGCAGTTTTCCCATGGGCAGCGGAGGAGCTTGGAGTGTGCGGAGAGGGGACAGGAGGGGGTGTGGCCACAGTGTGCAGGGCATGGCCACAGTGTGTGGGGGTGTGGCCACAGTGCATGGGGGCATGGGGGTGTGGCCACAGCAGACTGGGTCATGGCTATGAGCTGGGATGCCCCAAAAACATTGCCGCTGGGGGCAAACTGCCCCCATTGCCACACACACACACACACACCCCGTTGCTACACGACTGCCCATGGGGTGTCTCAGTATATCAAGTAGGGACGCAATTCTTGGCTATTTTTTTTTCTTCCAAAGGAAGCAGCACCAAATTTTAACCATTTTTTTCTTCTGTAAGAAAGTCTTCAAAAACTGTTTTCAGATTTATTCTGTATACATTTATTTTAAAAAAACAGAAAACATTTTCTGTGTGGTTAATAGGATTTTCTGTACAGACAGGCAGAAATATCTAGGCAGAAATATTATTTTCCATATGGAAAGTGTTGCTTCCTGCACAAAATGTTTTTTTCTTCTACGCAACATAACCACGCATACATTTTTCAAAGAATAAGTCCCCAACTGTAGCATCTATGTATAGGAAATAGCATTTTCTGTAGAGAAATACTGTTTTCTGCACAGAAAATGCTGGTTTCTGTGCAAAATCTCCGCATGCAAATTTTCCACAGAATAACTCCTGAGCTGCTCATATTCTCATCTGCCCAGGAGTCTTCTCATCAGGGCTTCTCAACACTTGAAAAATATTTTCTTCAACAATATTTAAATATTCTTCTATCCCTAGTGTCAAGATACACTTTCTCACTGAACATGATAGCCTTTGAGAGTATTGTAGACATATCCTTCCCAGCCTTTTCATCTAGTATTCTTTACCTCCCTTCCATTCACTGAAGGAAAATCCTGATACAATTAAAAAATAATAATTTTTGCATTTCTTACAAGTTTAAATTACAAGTTTAATTAAATTAGAAGTTCATTTTATTTAACAAAGAAAGGCTGCAAACCAAAGGACTGTGTGCACCTCTTTACTTCACCTCATAAAAACCCTCTGAGTTTGAAAAGTAGTTGTCTGGGAGTTTGATTTGAAGAAAATCAAGAACTAATAGTACTACATCAGAGCTTTTACTTCTAAGTTTAAGAAAATTTGAGTTGGAGAACCACAAATGGCATTTTATGTTGGTAGTTTAAACAATAAACACTTTTAGGACAGTAGAATACTGCTGGAGAAAGAAGGTTTTGAAGAATTGGTTAAATATGCCAAGTCTTTGAAATGAACTGGAAGGCAAGTGACTGAATCTTAAGAAACACTGCAATACTGAACTAATGGAGTGATTCATAAGCAGCAAAATGAGGGTACTGTGATCTAGATGAAATAAAGAAAGATAAATCTTGATACAATATACTGAGCAACAGTAAGTGCTAGATATCAAAGACGTTTTGCAGACTATCATGGAACACAGTGGTTATTCAGTATGAACACACAAGGTGACACCTTTATAGATGCCATTTCCGCACTACCCTGTTCTAGTGCTATTATTCCACTTTCAGCATCCTATGGAATCCTGGGGTTTGCAGTTGAGGGAGGGGCATTTAGAATTCTCAGCCAGAAAGGTCCTTGGCATCAGTAAACTACAAACCACAGAATTCCACAGGATGTTAAAAATGGAATAATAGCACTATAACATTGTAGTGTGGAAATGGCCAGAGTTTCCCAATCTTTGTTTAACAGTTCATCCTATATATGTTTAAACTGAAGTATCCAGCTAAGTTTAGTGGAGATTAATTTCAGTAAGCGGACATACAATTTCAGTTACAGGGAAAATTCAAACATTATAAGACCCAGCTATAAAGCCCAAGCATAGGTGGGAAGTCTACCAGCACCATGGATTCTAAAATCTAATATGTCATGTCTTCAAGTGCCTGATCATATGCAGCCAAAATAATTGCACCCAAACGTAAAAGATAGATATCAGAACATTTGAAATAACTGAGAGGTTTGAAACAGTATGAAAAAAAATCTCTAGGGGAAGAAAACAAAATCCTAGGGAGAGAAACACCCTAAGGAGCCTCATCGATGACTATAGGCAATTAGTAGGCATAGCATGCTGATTGACTGCTGAGATGAAAAAGAAAATTGTGTGGGGAGAGGAACACTGATTCATCATCTGATGATATTCTGTATGTTCACTTTGGATACTCTACCTAACAAAGGAAAGCTTCAAGTGTTCCTCCCCTTGAAACACACACATAGATTTGTATTTTACTGGCAAAATACCAGGGAATATATGTGGAGATGATTGTCAGGACCCTGGAGCTCCAGGACTCAAGCTCTGAGTCGGAGCCCGAGACCCTGGATACTGCTGCCCCAGACACAGAGCCCTTGGCCCCAGTAGCCCCTGCAACAGAGCCAGGGGTTGCTTCAGACCCAGCCCAGCCAGAAGAGTCAGATAGTGAGGTGCAAGAGCAGGTACCTACTTACCAGCAGCATCGGGAGCAAAAGAGTGCTCTCAGGAGGTCAGAGCGTTTAAATAGGAAACGCCAGGCAATCAAGGTCCAGCTGAGAAAACACCTGGAGGAGTGATCTGGCTATAAAAGCACGCACTCAACCTGGGGTCATTGTTGGTTCACAACCGTCCCATTTGGGGAGAGTTACGTGTTGGATCTCCTAAATCCCTGCCTTGCCTCCTGGAACGCTGCCCGACCCGCTGGAACCTCACCCCCCCTTTTTGGACTTCGGACTGGCTCTGGTAATTTCTCTTACTTGGACTGTTCACTGAGAACTCTGGCCGTGACATAACTGCCAGAGGGTCTCCTTGCTGCTGAAAGCTCTTGATTTATTGCCTTAGACTTGTTAACCGGCTCTTGGCTGCCTGCCAAGCCTTGGAGCGGACAATGATGGCCAGCAGGCCAGAACATTTTCAGAAGTGTCATTTCATGAATTAAGTACCTGAAGTCTTCAGTAAGAGAGTCAGTGTGATGTAGTGGTTTGTGTGTCGGACTATGACCCTGGAGACCAGGGCCGCTTCTGCACCACCCTCCCAACCCACCATGGGGACGAGAGAAGAACGGGACCATGACAACAGCTCTGCATGACGTCATTGCAGTCCTGTCCTTCTCCCATCCACAAGTGGTACACTCATGGATTAAATCATTGACAGGTTTTCCCCATCAGTGACCCATGATCATGCCACCATCCCAGACTTACCTGGCCTGCAGAAGCCACAAAAGCACAATGGCTGCACTTCCTGCCCCATCACAGCCTGGGAAAGTACCCAGCTGTGCTTTGAAGGAAGAGGCATGGTCATCACGCTCTCTTCTAAAGGGAGCCAACCAGTGTGGAGGGGAACACTCCTATCACACTCCCATCCTAGCAGAGCTGATGCCAAGATCCCCACCACAGGTCTGCATGAAAAGGTAGGGTGCGGAAAGGGCCCTGGATTTGATTCCCCATTCAGCTATGGAAATTCACCGGATGACCTTGGGTGCATCATACACTCTCAGCCCCCAGAAAACCCTGTGCTAGGTTCCCCTTAAGGTCACCATAAGTGAGAAATGACTTAAAGGCACATAGCAACAACAGTAACAACAATCTTCAATGAGAACTCTGCTAAAGCAGTTCTGATCCACTCAGAAACCCCATTCTACTAAGAATTTAAATGTATTCTACTAAGAATCATAAGTTCATATCTCTGTGAATTTCACCTCTGAAATGTGTTAGGATTTTAAATCTACATTGAGAACTTGGTTATCTGATTCATACATAATTAGTTTAGTAATTTTATGTTTCTAAGACAGGGCTTTCCAAATGATGTGCCACAACATATTAGTGTGTCGCCTGTAATGTGTTGGTGTGCAGCCTCCCTGGCCAAGAAAGACCTCCTGCCAAGCCTGGCCTGCTGCCATCGCTCTCGCTGGGGCTTTTCCCCAGCAAAAGCGATGGCAGTGGGCCAGGACTGGCTAAGAGGGGCTGCCTTTTCCCCTGCCATCACTCTCACTGAGGTGACAGCAGCAGGCCAGGATTGGGGGGGGGGGTCTTTCCCCGCCCTAGATACAGCTCTGGGTATCTCTGGTTTGCTAGTAAAGCTGAATTACTGTGTCACGAAATGATGCATGTCAAAAACAGTGTGTCACCAACATGAAAAGTTTGGAAAGCTCTGGTCTAAGATAATATTACTTTAGTCACAAGAAAAGAGATGGAAAGTTCCTTTTTGGCATACAGTATGACAACCAATTGAGCGTGGTCTATAAAATAAGCCACTGATGTATTCTTCAGAACTGGCATTGTTTGTTCATCAGCATGGATAATGAATTCAGGTCATAGTCAGAAACAATGACAAGAAATATTTCAAATGAGTGATCTCAACGTGTGATGGACTGTCATGAGTATGTTGTTTATTAAAGATTAATACACAGAATAAAAATAACTGAATCCTCCAGTCAAATTTGTGGATCTAAGTGGGTACACATGGAAGAGGTGATATACAAAGAGAATGCAGTTTAGATAAACTTGCAACTGTAAGAGATTGCATTTTTCTGGACGTAAAAGTAGCGAAGGCAGAAAATATTCGAAGAGCAGAATTCGTTGTCATTATTAAAAGTCAGGGTACTCCCTGAAGTAATGAAAAGTTATTAGTCTGACAAACGTCAAGCACTAATCTCAAACTAATAGGATTTAATTTTATGAATTGTTTTCATAAATATTCCAGTACGTCTTCAGAGAGATATTTTATATATGTGTACATTTCTATTTCTGAAGAGGCAGGAAAGTGCAGTAGAGGAACAAGATGAATAATTCATTACGGTAATGTTATTTGCATAGTGAAATGATATTTGATTTGTTTAGCATATCTTGCAACACAAGTATACAGAACTGCCTGTCACAATTATAACAATAATACGTAAACATGTGGGAGTCAGCTTCAGAAAGAGCAGTCAAAACTGGCCTGTAATATACCTCTGCCATCCAAAATAATAGACACATCTGATCGACTGGCATTATTTCAAATTTCCCTCAGTACTCTACCTAGGAACTTCACTTCCAAAAAGACAGATGTTCATGCCTGTTTTCAAGCCTCTCTGTGGCTTAGCCAGGAGAAATTGACAGGAATTCAAGCCCAGGAGAAACTCTTTCCTAGCCTTGGAAACAGAAGCTGGGGAAACTGAAGGCACTGGACAAGGCAATATGAATATTTAAGGAAAGCAGCAGGTAATGCAATACAGGAGCAGCAGGCTAAAGATGAGCTGAGTCACTGCTTGGGATAAAAGTTATAAATATCAGTGTCACATCCTTAACAACAATACAAAGGATGAAGAAGGGGTTTCAATTTCTTATTGCTGTAGCAGGGACCAGAGTCATGCAGAAACATGTAGCTTTTCTGAGTCAAAGGGAAGATATTAGGAGTGGAAGTCTTGAAAACTTGCCAACAATGCTGGATTTTTTAAGCTGAGGCTAATGATTACTTGAGCCAGCATGGTGTAGTGGTCTAAGTGTTCAGGGTTTGATTCCCCGCTTAACCATGAAAATCCACAGGATGAAAACCCCATGATAGGTTCTCCTTAGAACTGCCATAAGTTGGAAATGACTTGAAGGCACACAACAACAACACTTACTTACTCTAATGACTTCTGTTTCATAAGTTTCTATAGACATTTAATACTTTCCTCCTTTGTCTTTTGTGTTGTTGTTGTTGTGTGCTTTGTATTGTTTCCAGCTTATGGAGACCGTAAGGTGAACCGATCACAGGGTTTTCTTGGCAAGATTTGTTTAGAGGACATTTCCCAGTGCAGGAAAGTGAAGTAGAGGAACAAGATGAATAATTCAATGTGTAATATTACTTACATTACATTGTGTGCATTACATTCAGCCATTTCTGCACCTCACCTTTTTCTGTTGTCATCCCGGTGTCATCCAGGCAGTGCCTTTGCTGGAATGGGAGCACGTCCCCAGTGCTCCCCTCTGCACATAGCTGGCTGCCTGTGAATGGGAGCACAAGGGACATGCTCCTTCCTTCCTTCCTTCCTTCCTTCCTTCCTTCCTTCCTTCCTTCCATAGTGCAGCCAGCCTCTTTCCCATGCTGCACTGGGGAACAAAACCTGTAGATTACACATCCTCCCATTCTGCAAGGCTGCCAGCAATGCGAGTGTTGCACGATCACAGGCCATTAACAGATTTTTTCCCCCGTTAATGGTATATCCCATGACTGTGATGGGCAGGGATGCATTGGCAGCTGGACTGTGACAAAGTTGTACAGTAACACAACTCACTGACCAATGCCAGTGCATCCTCATCTCAGGAGAATGATACCATGCAGAAATGGCCTTAATCTCATGCTCAGACAGTGTGACTTGCTGCAGGTTGCCCAGTGGATTTCCATAATTGAGCATATATTGGAACCCTCATCTCCCACGGCGCTAAACGAACATTCTTTCCTCTACACCATGCTGTCTTCCTCATTGTTCTTAGACAGTCAAAATACCCAGGGGAAGTCTTATCATGAGTCGCTATTATAACCACTGGTCCATTTAGGCAAATAACTGTTCAACAAAATGGATATTTTGTCAGTTGGGTTTTGGAAGTAGTGGTATATCAGTGGTGGTTTTAACCTAATAACTATATGTAAAAAGAATTCTTGTATTTGGATGCAATCTTGCACTCAGTTCTGTACAGTTAAGTTCTAAACACATTGCAGTCTATATAAGAGAAGAGCAATGTTGTTGTTGTTATTTTTTATTATTATTTTACAAACTGTGGCATAAATTGCATGTCATTTGAAGATGTAGAAATTCAGCAGACATAGAATATGTTTAGCTTGTGAACTTTACAGACACCAATCCCTATTTGAGGGATGGACAACATTTTTGTCCGAGGGGTATGCATGGTAAATGGTGGTAAATCTCATATACACACTTATGTGTATTTGTCCATCAGGAATGTGTGAGCATTTCTTTTCATTTCATTGTATAAGAACCATTACTATAAAAATCTATCAGAATATGAAAATTTCATCAAATTTGGAAAGAAAAGACCTTAGTCAAGCTCTTACACTTGGGTTGAATAGTGTGTAATATGAATCTGTTTGTGAATAGTTGCACATAAATTGTGCTGTGCAACTCTTGTGTTGAATGGCAGTGTTTCACAACTGAAGCAGGATACAAAATGTGCAACTGAATGAACAAACAGATGTGCCTGCATATGTATGCACAATGTACATCAATATGCAATGTGTATCTGTGTGTCCAATGGTACATCATGCACAGCTCTGCTTTTGCAACCTTGAATTGAACATTTATGTTCCACATTGGACAATAATGTGCCACTACTTCTGTAATGAAACCTACGCAAGTGTAAGACAACAAAAAGATTCCAGCCCTTATGACCTGAGTCAGCAATGTGATGCTGCAGCCAAGAAAGCCAATGCAATTCTTGGTTGCATCGATAGGAGTATGGTGTCTAGATCAAGGGAGGTAATGGTACCACTCTATTCTGCTTTGGCTAGACCTCATCTAGAATACCGTATCCAGTTCTGGGCACCTCATTTCAAGAAGGATAATGACAAGCTGGAGTGTGTGCAGAGGAGGGTGACCAAAATGGTGAAGGGTCTGGAAGCCATGCCCTATGAGAAGTGGCTTATGGAGTTGGGTATGTTTAGTCTGAAGAGAAGAAGGTTAAGAGGGGACATGATAGCCATGTTTAAATATTTGAAGGGATGTCATCTGGAAGATGGAGCAAACTTGTTTTCCGCTGCTCCAGAGACTAGGACAAGGAGCAATTGATTCAAACTGCAGGAAAAGAGATTCTACTTAAACCTCAAGAAGAACTTCCTGATGGTCAGAGCTGTCAGGCAGTGGAATATGCTGTCTCGGAGTGTGGTGGAGTCTCCTTCTTGGGAGGTTTTTAAGCAGAGACTGAATGGCCATCTGTCAGGAGTGCTTTGATGTGAGTTCCTGCATGGCAGGGGGTTGGAATGGATGGCCCCTGTGGTCTCTTCCAACTCTAGGATTCTATGAATCTATGGCCTTAAAAATTCAGTTGTGGAGAAAAAAATGGAACTGAGTGAATACTCAAGAGCCATCAGTCTTCAAAATATTCTTGCATTTCCTGAGTGAAACTGATAATATTGTTGGTTTGTTCTATAGCACAAAAAAAAATGCTGTTCTTTTTTTTTCTTTTGTTGCAGAAAAGCTGTTTACTTGGAAAGTGTTAACTTTATGGAAACTTTAATGGTTGAATAGTCCTGTTGCTGGAGATATTACTTCTGTCTATCATGGATGCAACCTGTCCAATGGAATTTCTTATCTGACACACAGATGAAAGTTGAAGCTTATCCAGAATGCACTAGTTATCTAACTCACAGTTAAAGGGTGAATGAATACACTGGGAAATGATTTGACTAGATTGCTAGGTTTTAATGCTAAACATGAAGAACTGTGCATCTCAAGGAGTATCGCAAGCAACAACAACAAAAAAAGTAGGAGTCTAATACAATCTCTTTACAAAGCAATTTGTACTATAATTGTATAATGCCACCAGGCATGTTACAAGATGTAGTGGATTTCTGAGGTTTGACTGACATAGTGAACATGGAAGATAACTTGTAGCATGGCAAACTGCAGTATACATAATATAAAAGAATCAGTTTTGTTTTGTTTTGCATTGTTTTGTGAAGGTGGCTTTCTGACTATGATTCATTTTTTTCAAAAGAACGAAAAATATAATTATTATCTACATATAATAACAGATATTATTTCAGAAGTTGCATTTTTTTTTTTGTTGGCATATAACTACTAGACTATCATTAGTTATGATGGTGAATACAATCTGTCCCCAGAGATTGTGGCAAAGCCAAATCTGCAGTGGCAAAATTTAAGACTTGCCCTACAAAAATCTATAGAATAGAATGTAATCCCAAGACCAGGAGCAGACACTGAAATTTTGTTCCTGGTAACTCTAGAAGGTGTGGAGGTAATTTTCAGCCAGTGAAACCCTCTAATAATACTAAGCTCCAAAATAAAAATAAAAAAATGCATAAATAAAATGTTTAGAAATGGAAACCTGAACTGGATGGAGGTCCACTTGAAGTTTTGTTTTTGTTTTTACATTTTGAGGGCTTTGGGGGTGTTGCCTTCTGATCCTCCAAACCACAAAACCATCACATCCAGAAGGCTCATAGGATGGAAAAAGTTTTTTTTTTTACCTTTTTTTTTCTGGCGGAAGAGGAGGCTTTAGAAGAGTACAGACTGGTTGACAAAAATGTCCATGTGTGCAACCCACAATCCACACTTCACCCTTCCCTGCTGTAAAGACCTGATGCTGAAAATGCACAGAGGTGGCAACACTGTTGCAGCACCTCCCTAAACTGCAAGCCCCACGATTCCACAGGATGTTGAAAGTAGAATAATAGTTCCAGAACACTCTAGTGCGAAAATGGCCTGAGAGGTGACATGATAGCTGTCTTTAAATATCTGAAGGGATATCATGCAGAAGGTGGAGCCAGCTCATTTAGTGCTGCATTAACCAATGAATTCAAATTATAAGAAAGGAAATCCCACCTAAATGTTAGAAAGATTTTTTTTACAGTAAGAACCATACAACAGTGGAATAGACCGCATTGGAGAATAGTGGACTCTTCATCGTTGGAGGTCTTTAAGTAGAAGTTGGGTGGACAGCTTTCAGGAATGCTTTAGTCATCTACTCCTGCATGGCAACAGGTTGGACTAAATGATCCAACTCAAAGATTCTATGATATGATCCTTTTCTTAATATTAATATTTATTCTCCACCCCTTATTAGGGATAAGAATTATATGGCAGAGTGTAGTCATGTGCACTAGACTTCCCTGTGGAGCATCATTTCACCTAAGTGCCTGTTGGTGAGGAGAACCTATGAACCTTTCTCATTCAAGATCCTTTATTTGAATTGGGTCTGCTTGGAAAGTCATTATGCAATAGAATGTTTAAGCATGCATTTCTACGCACATCTGCAATAGGGAAATCCCACTGCATTTACTGAATGGACATCAGAATTCAAGTGCTTATTAATTTTAAGACCATTGAGCAAATAAAAATATCCAGGACAGAAGTATGATGTTGCAAAACAACATGACTTATGAAAACACTGATACCAAATCTTGTATTAAAGCAAATAATTTATAAAATATGCGTTAAGGAATAGAAGTGTACATGAACCAGCTAGAATTCAAACAATTTGGATGACTTTTTGCAGATACCTGCAGAAATTGGTAGAAAACAAGGCACAATAGGAAAACTTCATTGGCTGATATTCAGATAGTGTTGTCCTTGTACTGTCAACTGCAGTGCTAACAGCACTTAAGGGGGAAAAGTCCATCTTGCCTTATTGCCCTGCTAGTGGGGATGGAGGTTACAATTATGAGCTGTCATCATATGCCTTGAAAACTGCTGGCCTTGAGAACTGCAGTTAGATTTGAACAATGACTGAAACAAGGGTTAGTGCATCCCTGATTAGAACAAATTAGAACGAGACAAAGGATAACATAGTGCCTCCTTGGATTCCATGCACAAATGAGAACCATTGCCCAAATCGTATTAGATAGTCTGAAAGAGAGTAGATCCATTGAACTAATTGTTGACCAGCAAGTCAACAATTAGGTAAACCATATTGATTAAATCGGTCCATTCTGGCTGGGATTAAAAATAGGATTCAAGCACAGATGGTCAGCTGAGCCTTACTTCAGCACTAGAACAGGGACAGCAACCTTTACATGTGGATGGCAGGCTTGCTTAGGTGGTGTAAAGTAATGCTATTCAACGTGGTGATGCTTGTGTCTGACCATGAGCCATTGGCTGTCAGTCTTCTATGGCTTTCCAGGAAAGAAAGATACTATTGTAGCCAGTAAGCACAAATATGGTAACAGTCTCCAGTATATTATTGGGGAGGGGGAAGCCTGCTTGTCCCCCACATTGGTTAGCTTAAGAAGCAGCAGCATAAAGTAAATTGCAATGTAGAGACAGCTCTGATTCATAACAGTTGCTAAAATTACTTGTTGCTCCTTTTGATAACTGATTTAGTGAAGAATTACATCTGGTCATATCTTATAGCAAATTAAGGAGCATTAATTTAATGTTTTAGTTTCTTTTATATTTGAGAAATCTAGATATATTTTAAGCTACATTTCTCAACTACAACGTGGTGTGGTTGCTTAAGAATACAAACTGTGCCTCAAAGTAGGTCACTTTCTTTTGGAACCATTTTTTTTTTCAGAATGATAGATCCCTTTCGCAAAGCCAGGCAATTTGCAATCTAGTTAATATAACTTCTGTTCAGCTACCAGCTTCATCAGGTTACTACCAGCTGCCATGTAACACAGTCACTCTTAATTTTATTTCATTTTGCTATGTACACTTATGCCAGAAATAGAATTAATATTTATTCATTAAAATATATTTTGGCAACATCTCATGAATTATTACAATTATAGAGATACCCTTATCCCCACTACCGTAATCACTAATATAAAACATGTCATTAGAAACAGAAGGAAAAGGTACATGTATCTGCATAATTGCACCCAGCAACAACTTGCTCACATTGCATGGCATATATTCACCTATTCATAGCAATGGTGCTGAATCCTTGCACCAGCACACATGACAAGGAGTTCATGCCAATACATTGCTGTGTTTACTTGGGTAAATGCACGTTAGTGGCACGATCTGTTATCATATAGCTAAATGCACATCACTGTGTATGTGTTGTGATTTCTAATTCAGTTATTATTTTAAAATGGTATATTTTAAAAGCAAAAAAGACATTTATTGAAAAGTGGTTTGTAAATGAATAAATAAAACACTTTGTTCAGATCTAGAACTTGATTAGATGGCCTATATCCTTCCGATACCATTTTATGATTCTGACCCTGTAGTGGATTTGTTGAAAATGTGTATTTGACTAATTTGACAGAATGGGGATAATCTGAGCCAGATCCTATTATTGACACAATTGGTGACCATCTTGGCCCACATTTCTAAATTTTAATCTTTGTCAATGAAACTTTTTATAGAAATGCTTGGGATCTGATTTGTTGAAGTACTGATATCTGGACAATATGTATGGGTATGCATACATAATATATTCTTTCAGTCTTATATCTTACGTCATTTATTGTTGTCCCACATCTTGTTCAACAACTGCCTTAAACACTATTTTTCAAGAGAATAAGGAATGTGAGTTTAATAAATAAATCAATGAGATACACAGCTTTGTCTTCTGGATTCTATGTTTTAAAATGCAACATTTATAACAATTTGGGAGTACATTCCTTTAAATAAGTTTGATTTACTTCTAACAATAATTCACAGAACATGTATGAAAACTAGGATTGGCATCTTACATTCTAGATACGGACCCTACAAACTAAAGTTGCAGATTCGTAAACATTCTGTACTCACCTATGCTATATATTCATGATTGGAGTACTATAGCCACAATTATGAGGCCTGGTAACCATGCCCTATGAGGATCAACTTAGGGATCTGGGTATGCTCCACCTGGAGAATAGAAGATTTAGAGGTGACATGATAATCATGTTTAAATATTTGAAAGGATGTTATATGAAACATGGGACAAGCTTGTTTTCTGCTGATCTAAAGACTAGGACATGGAGCAATGGCCTCAAAGTACAGGAAAAGAGATTTGATCTAAACATCAGGAAGAACTTCCTGATGGTAGGAGCACTTTGACAGTGAACTATACTGCTTCGTAGTGTGGCGGACTCTCCTTTGGAGGTTTTTAAACAGAGTCTGGAAGGCCATTTGTTGGGAATGTTTTGATTGTGTATTCCTACATGGATGACCCTTGGGGTGTCTTCCAACTTTATGATTCTATGATTCTATCAGTGCTCCTGTAATCCTACTTTAATCTCCAGGGAGCTGCTCTGTGCGGCAGGGGTCTGTAATGCAGTCAAGTGGAGTAATTCAGAATGACAGATCTAGTCCCCTCCTGCCCTTAAACCACAGTGAAATGAGGAGAAACAAGACTATCGCTTCTCCTTGTCATACCATGGCTTGGAGGCAGTGGGAGGCTGGTCACATCAACCTGAAGCACTTACTTGTCTGCGCTGGTGGCTTCCAACCCACAGAGCACTTCCCTGAGTTTAAGGTGGGATTTGGGAATAAGTTCCTGAGGTCATTCACAGCTACATTTACACAGTTACAAATGCAATGTCGGATTTCAGCCTAGATGTATCTAGTACGCTGTTCTCATAATTGTATATAACAACCGAATGACAGAGAGTTATTCTGAATTTCATTCACATGATATACTTTTTTGCTATGTGTTTTTCCCAAGGTCAGAAAAAGAGTCTCAGAGCAATGCACCTGACAAAATCTATTCTCAGCATGTTTGGGTTTTTTTAATAATTTTATTCAAATTTCAACAAATAAAACAATAATTTCTGCAATGTTTACATGTAATGTTTTTCCTTCTTCCTTTCCTTTCTGGATTATAATTATTGATATTCCCTCTATTTATTATATCTTGTATAGCAATAAAATGTTAATAATCTAATTTGTTAGTTCCTGCTGTATATCTCTACTTTACTTGTTACATGATATTTCGTTAACTGTTAACTGTATAATAATTGTTATCACGAAAAATGTATTGCCCTCTGTCTACCCCCAACCCAAATCTATGACAATTTTCCACTCTTTATTAATGTCTTCATCTGATTTCCCTTAAAATCTATTCTCAGCATGTTTTGAAAATGTGGGCTAATGGGCAAAGTCACTTGTGAATCTTCAGTGAAGTTATTAATGGAGACCACACTCAGATGATTTGCCATATGGTTGGTCTTCATGTTTTCTTTCATGTTCTAAAAGTTTATTTGAAAACTGTCAAACTACTGCTGAGTATAAGAGCATAGAAAGCCAAGGTAAAAATGGAACATCAGCTTTAGGATGTAAAAATGTCCCTGAACCCTCCTTTTCTACTTGATCTGTCTTATTGATGCCTGTGACTGAATGTGGAAAGGATGGCTGCCAATGTGAAATCTGTACACATATGAAGTTAAAATCTGATTTTCAGGTTCTAGTTCACATTGTTTATGGAAATATCTAGCTATTAGTTTGAACCCTGTGGTTAGTCCCACTTAGAGTAGACCTACTGCATTAATAGAATTTTCCTATGTGTTGACTCACTAGTCAACTATTGATTCATGGGTCTACTCTTATCAGCGCTCTAATTCAGGTCAATAGAGGCTAACGATTGAGATGCTAGAATGAAGGTATTCCTCATAACTCTCCCTCCCCACACCCACACTTCCCCTATTAATGTTTCCCTTTCACACTCCTGAAAGCAGGTGGTGATTGCCAGATAGTTGAAATAAGTAATATTCTGCTTGTGTTGTTGTTCTACATCTTCAAGTTGTTTCTGACTTATGGCAATCCTAAGGTGAATCTATTGTAGGGTTTTCTTGACAAAATTTATTCAGAGTGAGTTTTGTCTTTGTCTTCCCCTGAGGCTAAGAGAATGTGACTTACCCAAGGGCACTCAGTGGATTCCCATGGCTGAATGGAGATTCAAACCCTATACTAATAGCACCCTGGCCCATGCCTCTGAATGATGTTACCATGCCATACACCCCCCACTCCATGATATGATGGGCAATAAACATTTTTTAATTGTCACTAAATACAAATCATACACTGTTATGTTTGAAAAGCCATGCTGGCAAAGAGGTCTGGCTGAACACGTGCAAAATTAGATCAGATGGGACCTCAGGGCATGGTCAGGTCATATCAGTCAGGAAGCTCTAGTGCTAATGAGTTTGCAATAATCCCTTCAATGATTCAACTTTCCAACACAATAGCGCATGAAGTTGCCTCAATAGAGCAACCGATGGTCATCAACCTGTTCCCTTGTCCCACAGAAACTTCCTTTGTTTCCCCACCTGCCTAGACATTAGGAAGTTTTCTCAATCCCCATACCACTTTGTCACCTACTGTTAAGGCCATTAGCCCATTCCAGACTCCATTGTTTGCTTTTCCAGAGAGCCATTAGCACCTTCCCCCTCAGAGCACAAACAGAGTATTTAAAACCTGGCTCTGAATGAGACAACTTGTAGTACTCTGGGCCAATGCCATCGCTCTGCTGCTCAGATTCTGTTCTTGTACTGTCCTTGGACCCCTAGTCTGAGCCACATCACTTCATCTCTTCTCTTCAGGATAGGTAGATACCATCCACTTTGCCTCAACTTCTTGCTCTCCAATTTTTCGTTCCTTTCCTTTGTTAGCCTTGTATGGTTGTGAGGCTGCATTTGTTTGTGATCCCCCCCCCCCAAATAAAACATTCTTTAAATTCCAGTTGGTATCCCTGCATTGGTACCGATATACCTAGGTGGAAAGATTCTATAAGGTTACCGCCCCCACCCAGGCATCCCTTTGAGCGAATAATTCCCCACCATTCGATGGAGGTACTGGCACCATGGGTAGTCACCCACCTTTTGGAGGAACAGATCTCTCCCAAGAAGCAGCACATGCTAAAGACTGAGATGCCTGTGGGAAGAACTCCACAGCATCTCTTCCCTTCCCCTACACTTGGTCGTCCTTGTTCCATGACTCCTACTGATGCATCCGCTAGAAGTCCATTAAAGAAATTTGTTACTAGTTTAGGAGCCATGGCAAATATTAAAAACAGATATAAGATTTTTTTTATTTAAATATTTATTTTTATTTATTTTAAAAGCCTATGGGGACATTTAAAGGTAGTTATCTTGTTTATAATAATATCTTTAATACAAAACAGACTATGTTTTCCAGTATTGCTATGCATTAGAAGAAATGGATGTTTCTGAGGGAGAAGATATTTGGTTATATATTATGTTATTGGAGCTCTCTTCCTGACCCCCTACTAGAATTTTGCTTTTTAAAAATTATACATATATATATACGTGTGTGAGTGAGAGACAGAAACAAACTGTACTGTACGGTACCATAGAAATATAAACAAAAAGCATGCGTTACAGAACTCCATGTACATATTTTGGCATGCCTGATGTAATATATGTAATATTTATTTACTCAGTGTATTTATACCCTACCCTTCAGCCAACATGGCTTCCAAAGGGGTTTACAAATTTGACAGTTTCCTGCCCCCAGACTTACAATCTAAATAAAAGACAAAACATAAGGAAAAGGGAATGGCAGGGGGAGGGCATTAAGTCTGGTAGATACTCCTTATTCTTCTCTCTCTCCGAACCCACAGCAATTGCAGTTGGGACGGAGGGGTGGGCCTTTTATCCACGGCTGTGGCTAAGGCACAATGGAGTAATGCCTACCTATTCTTTTTCTCTTCCTCTGAGCCCACATCTGAATAATACCAAATAAAAAAATACCCAAATCATTGCTATCATAATCATACATAAGTGAATTATTTCCTTTATCCATACCAATTTAACTAAAATTTTGTAGGGTAAAGGTATACAGTGGACATTTAAAGCCTGTGAAGTGTCTTGACTGTGACTGTTATGAGGTGGATGCCATTTAGCTACTTAATACTAGCTGGACTAGAAACTGGCATCAAACTTCCCTTACGAGACATAGTTTTGAAGAGTTCAAATGGAGGGAGAAGCTGTAGCCCCACAAAGTGAAGCCAGGTTCAGTTAATCAAGGATCAGACCTGAGGTTGCTTTTCTTTCTTTTGAGCAAATAAACTCAAATATTTACAGCTTCATTGAGTTACATATCCTAAAGTTATTCAACCAAATGGTAACTTGCTTTAAATGCAGACGTTGACCTTGTTCATATTTAATTATTTTTACTTTTTCAGCCTGCCTTTTTCCCTATCATAGAACATAACATTTTGACAAATGATGACTGATGACTCTTTTGTGATTGGGACAGTGAATCCATTCCAAGTTTTTGAATGAGCTTTCCTCACTGTTGAACCTATTAGGAAATGGGTTCTGCCCCCTGGAGAGCTCTTTTGAAGCCTGGATTAAAACTTGGAGTAGATTCATCAGTGACCATCAGCTGCCACTGCATTGTGGTTTAGGATTAACAGACTGGCCCATTTCCATTCTGAGAACTGGTGCTGCTTAGGTCAACACAGTGTATTATGCGCCCACAAATGAATGCTTAATACCTTTAATCTTTATCTGAAAGGATGTGTGTGGGTTGGATTAGAGACAGTGCTCCAGAAGTGCAATTGTACACAAGTCTACAAAGGAAAGGCTTCTATAGACTTCTGTGGGAATTATTCCAGAGTAAGTGGGAATAAATAGCACATGAGTGAATAACAGAAAACATGTGTCAATTGAAGCTGGAATTTACTTGTGTTATCATGTTTATAGTGAATAGCAAGTATCCTTTTATCTCAGGCATATATTTATGTAAGTATAATTGACTTGATCTTAAATGATAGAACATATCTATCTTCATTAACAGGCAACTCAGTACGCAAGACTTTCAGCATGAACAATGAATTTTATTAATTTAAAACTGAAATAAACAAAGTCCTATCAAGACATGGCAATAAGAGTTCATTAGGAGTCCATTAGATAATTGAGGTGATAGCTACATGAACTAATTCTGGCTATAGCTGTAGCTCTGAAAAGCTATTTAAAAATCTCTGGGAAAGACTTTCTCCCTCTCCCACACTGGGAGTGTATTGCCAGGTAATGACTTTCAGAGTAGGTCAACTGAAAAGTGTTTTCTTTCACACTTATATATGCAGAGGTGTATTCACTTTGTCAGTTGTTATTGCAGGACTCCAGCAGTTTCAGATATGACTTTTGATTTATCCAAAAAGAAATCAACCACAATTATTTACTGCCCATAACGGAACAGATTTTGAAGTGCCAGTTTTAGTTATTAGCAGGCATTGTCATATTTTCAATATCATACCCTCTTAGGAGGTATTCTTACCCCTGACAACTTTTATTATAACAGTGTTTCCACTGAAAACAAATATTAGTCTATAAACATTTTATAAGAAACCTTTATTTATTAATCTATCTGATCAATTTGTTTACATTTGTGACACATCCATTCTCCTAGGTTGTGGAGTGGCTACAATATTGACAAAATGAAAGCATCAGAATTGTAAATCCAGCATTCTTTTAGGAGTTAAGGGGTGTTTTATCATTTCAGAAGCCTGACTGCATATGAACCTTGGGGACTTCCAGAGCAGACAGTTCCAAAGCTGCAGGTCAGCCACCAAGAACACCTCTTTACAAAGTTAGGAAAAGCACTATTTTCATTTGAATGTAGTTACTAGATAGAGTACAAAGAGAGACTTTCAAAGGTATTATTGATCCAAGCCAGCTTAGACCTGGTCAAGTTGGCCCGGGTACAGCTTGAATTGGGCCCAGAATCCAGAATGCAATAGACACAGAAGCACAGAATTAGGATGTGAAAAGAGTGAAAAACTGCCTGTCCTAAACCTACCACTAGCCTAAAACAGAAGAGGAGAACCTGGTCAAGTTTTCTTGAACTTCAGCTGTCAACAGTTCCAGCCATCATAGTCAATATTAAGGGAGGATGGCAGCTGTAGTCCAACAACATCTGGAGAGCCACAGATTTCTCCACTCCTTTGTTTCTACTGAAACAAAGACAACCTTATTTAGGTATTTAGGTATGCGTCCCCATACAATCATCCAAAGAAATATCATCCATTTAAACTCTTAACGTTGGTAACAGCAGTCATTTACCCTTTTTTTCTTTTTTACTGGACTTCTGACTTATTCATGGTTTTACTGATCAGTCTTAAAGTGGTTATGAAATTAGGTAAGCTTGATGATTTACAAAAGGAGCAGGCAGTATGCGCACTCACTGTGAATAACAGAACATGTTTCAAAGAAAATTTTGTGAATAAAGGAACAATAGTTACAAGCTATCATGCTCATAAATAGCCCTTCCCATT
This sequence comes from Cyclura pinguis, assembly GCA_030412105.1. Taxonomy (NCBI): domain Eukaryota; kingdom Metazoa; phylum Chordata; class Lepidosauria; order Squamata; family Iguanidae; genus Cyclura; species Cyclura pinguis. The sequence continues at coordinate 86,979,278 of CM059601.1, read as the reverse complement.
GTAAGCTGCTGTAGTTCTGACTCAATATGGCTCAAAATTCTTCTAAAATTAGTTGTAACCATTCATTTCTTGCTATAAGATTTAGTTTACATGTAACTAAACCATTCAGTTGACATTGTTTCTGTTTGTTCTTGAGTAATGTTTGTATTTTAAGGACCTAAATATCCTAAAGGGCCCAGATCCTGTATGATCTTGGAAGCTAAGCAGGATCGGCCCTGGCTAGTACTTGGACGGAAGACTATCAACAAACACCGGTTGCTATAGGTTGCATTTCAGAGAAAGAAATTAGTGAAACCACCTCTGAGTATTCCTTGCCTAAGAAAACCTGATGAAATTCAAGAGGTTGCCATAAGTTGACAGGCAACTTGAAAGCACATACACACACATGCATTCACAAACCAAACCATTCCACTAGTTTTAATGCAGAAGAGAATAATAAAGATTTGCTTATAAATCAGGAATAAGAATCATGTGGTCAACCTGATTTTTTGGACTGCAATTCTCAGCATCCCTCCAATTCCCCCCTCCACAGTAGATGATAAGGACAGTTTTGGGTTCCCTCTCCAAATGATACCATAAAAAAGAAGGGCCTGTTCTAAAACAACATAGGGTATACATGCATGAGCAGAGAACACACATGCACATAGAGATACCAGTACCTAGCTCACCTCTACAGCGCCCTTCCCTCACATTCTTTTACTTCCATCCAGCCTTTCTTCTTATTCTCCTCCTTGTTCTCTGTGTTTGAGGTAACTCCATATTTAAACATAGGAAATTTGGAGATAATATTATATTTTAAAATTGACAAAAATCGAAATTGACACGAACTTCTACAGAAACAGAACATATCTTCTACTGTATACTCTGAGATTAGACGGAGTAAAGCGGAATCTGTTTAAACATCCTATAGGTTGACAAACAAGCTGTTAGACTAAGCTAGAGAAAATTTTATAAAATGTTTATGAATAATAGAGGTGGCTTTTACTTTTCACAGAATAAACCTAAAAAAGGAAGGCAGGAAGTAAATTAGAGAAAACAATTTGTGAACGATGAAAGAGTTATTTAACTCACGGAAACATGGGAAAGTAGATAAATTTGGAATTTGAAGACAGAAATACAATCCAACATAATTGTGATGTTTAATTTGTTTGACAAGAAGATTACATATTTGTGGTGAATGTATAATGTGTATATATTAAAATATACAGTATACATCATATTAGACTAATGAGACAAAAGATTGTTGGGGAGACAAAGATGTACATGTATAATTATGAAAAAACTTTCCAAATTGTAATATCTGCAAATAACTCTGTATGATACTATTTGATGTTATTTTTTTTATCTTTTACTGTATATATAATAAAAAAATAAACATAGGAAAATGGGCGTTGTGTTTAGTTTGGCCTAAACGTTAACTGTACTGGAGTGATGCTCATTAGCGGGCATGTTGCTTTTAAAAGCCATGTGGGAATAGTATTTTTGCTCAGATAACTCTTAACAACTGTAGGCCTAAGTAAAATTAGCATTTAACAACTTCATACTCTATTTTGGCTTGAGTTATTTGCCTTTTTCCCCCTCAGTGTAGCATCTTTGTTAAGGGCTTGCCGTTGTTCTCTCTAGTTCCAAAATGCTGGGAAATTTCAGCTTTTAAGGGTTATACTTTTTAAAAAACAATGAAATTAAAAGAGAAAAATCAGAATAAGCGGATACATCCCTGATATTGAGACATCCTTAATTCTTGTGTATCCCTAGAGCCCATGGGTCCTTAACACAAAAACCAACCCATTCTTTTCAATCGTTAGAGGTTATTTCTGCTTGCTGAAGGGGATACGCACACAGATTTGCTTGCCCCACTGAAATTATTACAGAAGTTCTTCTCTTGTAGCTCATAAACCAAAATTAAAAGGAATAAGGATAAGGCATTTGCTGTGTGGACAGAGTTATGGAAAGCAGGGAGTTAACCTACCACATCAAAAAAACAGGCTGAGTAGAAATGTGGTATTCTTTTAGTTTCTCAACCATTAATTCTGTAATCAGAGCCTCACCATCTCATGAATATTAGACCAATATGACAGTGACGGATATTGCTGTTGAAAGAATATTAATTAAGGTTCATTTCACATCCCATAGTTCCCTGTAATACAATCAGAGTATGAGATGTTATTATATCATGAGTGGAAGACAAGCTTCATGATGCACCGTGTTAGCTTTCTCAGCTGATTCAAAGTTATTAATCTGAACACAGGGGATGTGTAGAAAAGTTGGAAAACTAGCATTCCTCATTGTTTCAGATGTTAAGAGAAAGCTGTTTCTCACTTAGCCCATCTTAGCCATGTTTTTACTAGATTAATCTTAGCAGGCAAGATGAGCTGTGGCTTCTGCATGATTATAATTTTCTTTTTACCAAATAAATGTGAAGTGTAAGCAATATAAATTATGCAGGGAACAACCACTGTATGTGAATGGATGACAAACACTCAGTCTAATTTATTCTTTTGCTGATTTTCTGACACTTCTCATTTCAGGGGATCAACTTTACTTATGCCTAGTAAACATACAACAGTATGTAAATTAAAGCAATGCATTGTGAACTGAGCATTCTAAAGAAAGTATTCCAATTGAATTTCTTTTTGATAGTGCACATATTGTCAATATCAATACTTTATGGAGCAAGAAATCAAAATATATTATGGATTGTAAAAGCAAATGTATGCATTTCCATTCTGATCCCATTTGTGTTGTAGGTTAAATCAATGTCACATAAACGAATGGCACAGTGCTATGAGAGCTACTCACTCAGTGCAGCATTTCACAGATCTGAATAGAAGGAGCAAAGACAACCCAAAGCACAGAAACTGTTTTCATCACAAGTGCTTGGGACAGTGGTCAGCTCTTCTCTAGTGTGAGATCCTTTTAAATGTTATATACATCAGTACGTTGATGGGTTAAGGCTCTACACATCTTTGAGGAAAATTGGATACACTACTATCAGCCCTGAGATTGCTTTGACTGTGCATTATTAACACCATAGCCATAGGATCTGATTTGAAATATTTGATTATTTGCTGCTATGGCAATTCAGAGCATTGTGTTATTAACAGTTTTTTTTTATCACTCTAAAGGAAAAAGGTTCACCTGAAAAGCACAAAACACTATTTCTCCCCCCACCCATGGTGATGATTTTTTCTTTATGTCCAATGTCTAAGCAGTTTGTCCAGTAGCTTTTGAGACTCTCTTTTATATATAAAGTTTGCCACTTCCAGTTTTAACTTGCAAACCAAACAGGTTCCTACAAGAAATGCATACACATGAATATTTTACCAAACGGTTCTAATACTTCAGAGGGCTAGTGTGGGTATTGTATTAGGACTCTAGAGACCTGGGTTCAAATCCCTGCTCAACTGTGGAAACCTATTGGTTGACCTTGGGCAAGTCACACTACCTCAGCCTCAGAGGAAGGCAAAGGCAAACCCTCTCTGAACAAATCTTGCCAAGAAAACCCCTTGATAGGGTCATCTTAGGGTTGCTAAAAGTCAGAAATGAGTGAATACTTTAGAACAAATCCGTCTTTTATCACAGATTCAACTCAACAAAAAAACACGTTAGATTCATAAACAGATGGTTGTCTGCTATGTAAGATCACCACTGTATAAGTAAGTAATAATCACTGATCACACTCCCTTAATCAAATTTGAGTTGTAAATGTGTAGAGGTAAACAACAAAATGGCATGGACTGCAAGAACAATGATGGCACAAAACATGGGTCAAGTTTATGTTCTGTGGCATCAAAGATTCCATTTCGACCATGTATTATATGCATTTCTGCATAATCTAGCAAATCTTTCTTTTCTGTCACACAAGACCCACCTACTGCCACCGCATGTTGGTTTGTGATTCTATCACAATACAATGGGTAATGAGAACAACTATTGCAGGATAGCCCATTATACTCATTCTTAGTCATTTTCCCAGCATGTACAATGACATATGAAGACACAAATACATCACCACCAGTAAGCAGTGCGGTTGTTTAGACTACATTAATCCATTTTTCCTCCCAGAAGTCTTCTTTGTTAAGGCATCCTATTTGAGTGGTATAGTACTATGTCCTTTTCAAAAACGGTAGCTTTCTTTTTGCATAGACCATATGTTTTAACATTTAAAGCTTCTAGAAGTCTCTTACAATTTCCAGCAATCCATTAAAAGCCCCCTGTGCTGTCACAATTTAAATAACAAAAAAAGATTTCAGGTTGTTATGGAGTAACATTTGTATTAGTGGTTGACAATCAGCATAGACAAAGATTTGCTATACAGAATCCAAGGTTTACTTGCAATTTCATTCAGATTATTTACTTGGATTGATAGAGAATTAATGGTTATTATGAAATGAATAAATGAGATCTGACATACCTTCATACTGAAGAATGGCAAAAACTGAGATATGGATTATAGTGCATGTTGACAGGGTTGAGATAATGTGTTTCATTATTTATTCTGTTTTCTACATGGATCACTCCTCCTTTGAGTAAAATGGATGTATCATAATGGAATCATAATGAATACTAGCTAGGGCTGCCAGTTCAGGATCATCCCAGGTACTAAAACCTGAGACTAAAGTCAGCTTCTGGTGATATCATTGAGCCATTAAAATTTTCATCCTTTCGACACAATATAAGACCACATGGCTCATTGGAAAAGGTGATAATGCTTGGTAAAGTGGAAAGTGGTAGAAAAAGAGGAAGACCACATCACAGGTGAGTTGATTCAATCAAGGAATCCATCATCCTGAGTTTGAAAGACATGTGTCACCCTGACTTCTGAGGGTCCCTTGGGGGACACCTTGATTCGCTCCAAAAATGCAAAGACTGGGGAAATTAGTGGAGCCCTGGCTGTAGCAAAACGAGGGGCGAGGTAAACCAGCAGAATCTTTTACCCAATTTTTACGGGGTCAAGCCAAGAGAAAAGCCAGACAAACATACCAATAAATGGATTTTATTAATAAATGTGTTCTCACGCAGCAATGCGTTCACTCACTCATGCACACAAGGACTATTGAGAAAGGAAAGAGGTGAAAATTGATAGGGGACTCAGTGGAGAGGGTATACAGGTGGTGATATTGCACCTATCCTGAAGTCTTCAGTCTGGGAAACAGCGAGAAGAATGGAGCTCAGTGAAGAGAAGTGACTGAGGGGATCACTCGACTAATAGAATGCCGGTCTGCTAGCATGGTGGGGAATTCTCCTAAGAAACCTTCAAAAACTAGGACTGCTTATAGGGCAGAAGGTACCTCAAAGGCAGGCCCTTTCCCAGGAAGAACAATGGCCAAAATAAAGGGAGAAATGCTACACAATAGCAACTTGGTAGTGTGCATGACTGGCTTATGCAGATAGACCTTGCAGTGCAGGCTTTACTGACATCAGAGTTGCTCAACCTGGGGAAAACCCAATAATCCACTCAAGTTGGCTATTCCTCGGTTGAAGAACCTTTGTCTGTGCAGAAGTGTTTAGCCTGAGGTCTCCCAGGGGAATGTGACTGAGGATTTTCCTGGCCTGACCTATTTTCGGTTGTCCTTGTCTACGTATCCATTTGGGCAACCTCTCTGGCATGGTGGGCATATTTAATACCAAATTTATAGTCCCCAGGATAGGGTATGCCAGTGAGGTAACTCATGAGCAGGATTGTTGATGATATGAGTTGAAGCTAAGTTGATGGCAAATAACAACAACAAATGTGTCATCAGGCACTAAAATAAGACAGATCATAATAGTCAAAAGGTTTGAAAATGCTGATTTTGATTTAGTACTGCTGTACATGGTGCTTGACAAGAAAATCGTAATGGTCCCTACATCAAGAGACTTATGCAGCCTAGAAAACAATACAAAAGAACATCTGAATAAAAGGAAAGAAATAGCTGCAGAAATACAAAGACAGAAGCCATGTTATTAATGCAAGAACATGTGTTTGACCAAGTCATACAATTACAGTAGGATATTGTGATCCAAGGATTGTTCCAGAGGCTTGTCAGACAAGGTGAATTCTCATAACATGTTGGCAAACATAAACTGAAGATGTGACAATGGAGAGGATTCATACTGTTTATTTTGGGTAATTGAGGGAAGTAAGCACAGAAATTGAAATATAAGAGCAAATGTTAAAAGCAGACAAGGGACTATACCACTCTAGCATGCAAAGGAGGTATGATACCTCTGAATACTCCCCTATCCTTCTTTAAAAAGGACTCCAGAAAATACAATAGTAGTATATCCAAGAAGGAAACCTTCTGGCTTAGCCCCTTGCAAGCTATACTGGTTTTCTATGTGGTAGTTTGAATGTCAGAGAGTATCTGGCAATGCATTCACTCTCTTGCAGACCAATGTGATGCTGCCCTTTTTACCACTTCAAGATTTTATCACCCCCTTTTGCTGCTTGTGTAGAACGAGGAGAAGCGATGAAGTCCCAACTGTGTACACATGCATATGTCAACAGGCAGAGTAAACTAAAGCAGCATTGTAAAAGAAATCAGCTTTACCACAGAAAAGAAAAACAAGAAAGAAAAAAATGTGCTGAACAAATCTCTGTTCACTGAGTGGAAATAAGAAAGAAAAATGTATAAAACTACAGTGTGACAGATTTTATTAAGAGTGTACCTGGAGTACACAATATACCTTTATATGCTAAAAAAAGCTAGATGTCAAACGCATCCTACATTTTGATATAGGCAGTTTAATACATGTGTCAAGACTGTTTGGCCAAACATTTCAGGTATGTGAAAAATGTTGATCTCTACATAACATGCTGTCACAACGGAAAGGTCCCTATGCTTTTACAAAATCTGTTAAAACTAAGGACAGTATTGTTTCTCACAGCATTTCTTAGATATTACTGCCCAGTGTAATAGTGCACCTTATTTTTTTTCTTCCTTGTTTATTTTGACATGAAGAATATTGTTTCTAAATACAGAACCCAGCTGCAGAATAATATTCTCTATAACTATATATTGTGGTACCTCATACTTTGTCCACAATATAGATGTAGGGTATACTATTAAGGAATGAAGCACTTGTAAAACCTTAGAAAATATTTCCCTGTTTTCTGAATGCATAACACTGAGAATGATGGACAATTTATCAAAGAAAGCCATGTAACAACATACAAGAAGAATGAATTCCTGAAGGTTTGACTCTCTCTTGGTGAAGGTGATAAGAAGGTATCAGAATGAAACACCATTAAATTATACATTATAAAAAGTATAAAATCATTTAAAAATGTGACAATACAATTAAAAATATTGCATGCACACACCATGAAAAGACTCCCTGTAATCAACAAATCATTAAATGCCTGTTTAAATAAAAAAGACTTTGCATGATGGTAGGAGAGCAAAGAGGGGTCCAGACTGTGGAAGGAAATTCCGCAGACTAGGAGCAGCCACTGAGTAAGCTCTCTCCCATGTCTTCACCATTCAGGGCTGTGATGGTAGTGGAACACAGAGGCCATTTCCGCAGCAGACTGTTATAGTGCTATTATTCCAATTTCAACATCCTATGGAATCCTGGGGTTTGCAGTTTAGGGAGGGGCCTTTAGATTCCTTAGGATGTTGAAAGTGGAATAATAGCACTATAACAGTCTACTGCAGAAATGGCCAGAGAAAACCCTCCATCAAGGTTCTTAGGATTTAGGCAAATTTACACAGGGAGATACAGTATTTCAGATAGTCTGGACGCAAGCTGTATAGCGGTTTATTGGTCATGACCAGCACTTTGACTTGCACCTAGAAATGAACCAGCAGCCAGTGAAGCTGTTTGAACAAGGGAGTTACATGCTTCCTGTAAGTGGTCCCAGTCAGTATTTTGGCTGAACATTTTGGACCTCTTGAAATTCCTGAACATTTTCTAAAGGCAGCTCCATGTAGAGTTTATTATAATACTCCAAATGGGGTGTAAACAAGCCATGTGCCACCAAAGCCACATCTGATTTTTGAGGAATAGGTACAGGTAGTACTCTGGTACATCTAAATTCTTTCATGATTTTTGTCTCTTGTTTCCTCAAAAGGTTATGTTTCTTCTTCTACCTTCATCCCCAGTATTCCCTCAACAAAATCACAAAGGAAAAAAGTTCAGATGAAAGATTCAGAACAGTGCTATGAAGAACATTTCCTTTCCACTTAATTTATTGTTAAATTATAAATTTCACACTGCCCTAGCTGCCTCCACCTAGAAGCAAGCCTTTTTTAAGATCAGTGGAGGTTACTTCCAGTATGGTTTTGGATGACAACCTTACATAAGTGTGAAGAATAGCAAGCAGGCATTGGATATTGGTATTGAATTAACTAGATTTAATGTCAAAGTAGTACTACCTGTGGAAATCATGCAGTATTAATCAAATAGCACAATGGATTTTTACATTACATTTTGTTTTTTTGGTTTAAACAATATCTTCATCCTTTTTGTTTTTAATCACAGAATAAAAAAATGCCCATCTGACCCCTTGCATCCTAAAGAGTATTCTTAAACCTCCAGGGACTTAAATTCACCTTCTATTAATTGCTTCCCCCCCTCCCACAGATATGTATTGAATACACAGTATTTAATGGACAACAACTGTATCAGATGGTGAATTTGGCTGAAAATAAGTAATCAGTGTGGCACAGTGATCAGAGGATCTGCCCCTTTTTTTGTCAAGACATTTTGCAAATATTCAGTTTAGCAGCACTTGAGCCTTGTTCTGGTTGAAGAAAGAACTGATTCCAGGGGAGAAAGGCAAGGCTCAGTCTGGTACAGGAAAAGACTATTGCTTCTGAAAACGTGGGCAGTGGCTTTTCATCACCACACAGTAACTAGAGCAGGGCCATGTGGCAGAAGACTGCGAGAATCTAAAGCTTAAAACACTACAGTAAAGTGTGATTTTTATTTTTATTTTTTCTTCTCTCCCTTTAAAGCTACAATCATACAAAGGCTATAGGGGAGTGGCAGCATAAGCTCACCACTCTGGGTTACTTTGCAGCTCAGAATTAACCCCCTAATACTGCCTTTTGCAGCTGCTGGGCCAATCTCACCCACATCTTTTTCTCTCTGTCTGTCTCTCTCTCTTTCTCTCTCTCACACACACACCCCAAGCAGGTGAAAAGCAGCTTGGGACAGAATGATCCAAAATGGAGAACTGACCAGAGCAAAAGGAATTCTGCAACCTGTCTTCATTACCAACCCTATCCATCATTCCAAGCAGGGACACACATCTGTAACATCCTCCATCCCTCTTCTGTTTCCACATCAGGCCCATGCTCAGTTCTATTTGCTTTTTATTTTTCCTCTACATAGGTTGCAATTGTTGATCTCTTTTTTAACCTTATTTTGTGCATGTTTGTGTGCACACTTTAAGCTGTAAGGACTGTTTGAGCTCATTCCTCCCATTTCTTTCTTTCTTTCTTTTGCATATGCTTGAAATGTGAATGTTTTTCAAGGCAGACTATTCAAAGGCACACATTGCTGGAAACAGTCACAGCTGTCTATCAACATGAAGATTCCAGAGCACCAACGTGTAGCCAGCCAGCAGAGAATCTGAGAATTGGGGACCAAGCAAAACCTGTCAGTCTTCAAACACACATTCTTAATCCCAGCTCACCTCAGAGGCTGCCTGGCTGATTTTGAAAAACAGGGAACATCATGTTATTAGAACCTGACTCAGAGAGATGAGGTTTCCAGGAACTTCTGTGTCCACAGTGAGTTTTTATTGCTTTGAAACTTGTGTGTATCTTGAACTCAAGCTTGTAACCGATTTAAAAAATAAAAATTGAGAGAAATGAAGAAAGAGATGTTGTTACTCTGATTTCTGGGGTCCCTTGGGGGACACCTCAATGTGTTCCATGTGATGGGGAATGGAACTAGCCAGAGCACAAGCTATAGCAATGCAAGAGGCAGGGTAACCTAGCAGGGTCTTTTTACCCAGCTTTTACAGGGCCAGGCCAAGCCAAAAACCAAACAAGAATGTCCAATAAATGATTTTATTGAATGCAAGTCTCATGCACCAACGCAATCATGCACGCACGCACCCAAGAGCTATTAAGAAACACAAGAAAGGAAATTGGGGAATAGGGGAGTATTGGAAGGGTATAGTTGGGGTAATACTGCACCTTTCCTGAAATCCTTGGTCCGGGAAAAACAGCAGAGAAGTGAGGCTCAGCACGGAGAGGGCTGAGCGGACCACTCAACGGATGGAACAACGGTCTGCTGGGGTGACCGGGAGTGATCCAAAGAACCACTCAAAAACTGGGACTATTTGTAGGGGAAAAAGTACCTGGAGGACTAATCCTTTCCCAGGGAGAACAATGGGTGTTGGAGCAATAACGAAGCTCCACCATGGCAATTTCCTTTGTGTGATGCGATTGCAAGGTGTTGCCAAAGTCTCAGGATCTTCAGCTGTGTTAGTTTGTGGTGTGACTTCATGTAAATGGTTCTCGCCTGATGGAATATTTGCTCAGGTAGGAGCAGACACTCTAATCCCCTCAAGTCAGTGTCTCGGGGCTGAGGACCCTTTGTTTATTGTGGGTTTACACATTTTGAGGTCTCCTGGGGCTACATGACTGGGGATTTTACTGGCCTGACCTGGTTTTCGCTCCTTTGACCATTGCTGCTTACATGCCCATCCAGGTGACCTCTCAGGCACATTGAATCATATTTTAATATCAAAATTGTAGACCCCGGGATAGGGTTTTTCCAGTGAGATAACAATGTGTAGGAAAAAAAGAAAGATAGAAAGAAAGGTAGATGAAGAAAGCCAAAGCAGATAGGATGGGGTACATAGTCATTCTCACACATTCAAGAAAATGCATACAAATATAAAGCATAGGGGCCAGCAAGACTGAGAGGCAGTCATTACATCCCATTACTCCCCCAGGCAGTCATTGCATCCAGAGCATAGAGGACCTCATAGGCAGTGGTTGAATTCTCTCAGGGTTTGCCTTATCACTCTTTTCAGTAAGTGGGCAAACACCCATGGCAGACTGAACAAGCAGAAAAATGAGTAACATAAGACATTTCCCATGACCATTAAAGGAATAGCCAGCCTTGGGTGTTTTTCTAGTGTTTTGATGGACAGCTCACATGGATCCAGTGGTCACTCAGGCTAAGGCTTAAAAAGCGGGGCCCAAGAATGATGAAATGTCTTTGCATTTACTTGCAATTTTCTTGCTTAGCTTTGCTCTGAGCTAAGGATACATGAAGAATTCCATCTCTGTGAATTTTTATATGAATTTGCCTCATCCACTTTTCCTGGGCTTAGGTATGTTTGCAAAGCTACCCTTCCCTTTTATTTCTTTGAATCTTGTAACGCCTCAGAAGGTATGTCAATATGCATTTTAAAATGTATTTAAAATGTCCATAGTAGGGAAAAAAAACTTTAAAAATATATACATATTTAAATGTGAATTTTTGTGGGGATATATTTATTTAAAATGTTCATTAATATAGAAATAAGGCAAAATGGAAATAAGAATGAAGGCACACAGAAGGGACAGAGAACAAATGATCTAGCTTGTCTATGCTGAGCCAGGGTGCCTCACTTGCAAGATCTAATATATAAAAGTCAAAGTTTGTGAGTTTGTCTATGTCAGGCAAAGACCTGACTTCATATGATTGGCTGTGTCAGGTGAAGACCTCATATGATTGGCTGCCCATGAAGATTCTAAGGGATCCTGGGGTTTGCAGTTTAGAGAGGGGCCTTTAGAATTCTTGCTCAGAGAGCTCTTTGGCCTCAGCCAAATGTACCTGTCTTGAATAGGCCATTTGCTATGGAGATGAGGCCTAGCAGCAAGGAGGAGGGCAGTGTATTCCTTCAGGAACCCAACCTCTGTATGTTAATAACTCTGAATACAGATTAGATTGGGGAATATGAGAAAAAGTTAAAGGTACTGGACAAGACAGTTGAGGAATTAGAGGAATTAGAGAGACAGGATCTCAGATCTTTCTAACAAATATTACCTACAAGAAAATAAAATCACAGGCAATGCCAGGTAAATATGCTAGTTTTCTCATAAAGGAAAAGGAAAAGTGCTCATGTAGAGCCTGTTGTTGTTGCTGTTGTTGTTGTTGTGTGCCCTCAAGACACTTCCAACTTAGGGTGTCCCTAAGGTGAACCTATCACAGGGTTTTCTGAGGGTGAGTGTGTGCGACACTCTCAAGGTCACCCAGTGGGTTTCCATGGTCAAGTGGGGAATCATATCGACATGTTAGTACAAGCATTACATCAACCCTGAACCCCTCTTTCAAGGACCACCTCAGTTCATAGCAGTTAAAGAATTTGGAATTGCAGCCTCTATCTCCTCTTATCACTTTTATCTTTGCATATTCTTTACATTTACAGATATTGAACCAATTATACAGTTAGGGCATATCTGAATGTTAGAGTTTTAAGTGCATGCCATTATATGTCTTTCACAACAATCTAGATTTCCACGGGTTTTGTTTTGCTCAGCAATCTCTTTTAAACAAAGACATCTATTCATGAAATGTTAGTATTTGGGCTGTTGTGAATGCTGTTGAAAATAAATGCACAGCACTAATACAACATGGCTTCATCTAGACATGCTGCAAAATTTTGCATATTAATCTTATCTCTATTTGAAATTTGGGGCATTGTCTGAGAAGGTTTGGAGGTAAAACGGTTCATTGTTATTTTAGGGTACTTATTGGACTAGCATTTGATATGGCGGTGGAGTGCCCATATACATTCTTTTTCATAAATACCACTTGCTGGTGTTTTCTGTGGTGGTTGCCTCAGTTTTCTTTCTGTTCATCTCTTTCAAAACATTTCAAAAATTAGACCTCTGCTAGTCCTAGCCAGCTTGTGCTAGGTCACTACAAAGGGGTATTTTTAAGACACCAGGTTTTATTTTTACACGTAGGGCCAATTCAGATACACTTCAACCACATGATAATTGCTTCTGAGAGTGAGAGAGGATCCACTAACAACTAACAATGCAGCTGTGATTGCACTGAGATGTTGCATAAAGGAAACAGCACAGCTATACATAAAGGTTTAGAAAATCATTCAGGCAGCCACTGTAATTCGTGTATCAGTGGTGTCTGAGAAAAGGAGTGCTTTTAAACTCCTTATGTCTCCTTCTAATACCAACCAATTTGTGAAAGCAATAATGTACTCTCAGCAGCAAGTGTGCAGGAGCCCCTCGTAGTAGGGACTGGCCCCAAAATGGAACGCTCTGTCCTAGTGTTCGACTCAAAGTACTAAGTCCGTTCTGCCTTCCTCAGCTATCATTTGTTACTTTCAGGAAAAGTTTACCTTAGAAACATTAATTTATCTAGTTACTTGTCCAAGGAAAGCTCTCCATTCACGAGAAAACTGGCATCACAGAATCATTAATCTCTGCTATATTCCCGGTTTTATTGCAGTTCTCTGTTTCACCGAAGGAAACTAATCATCCTGACAATTTCATCCATCAGATTACAATACTTTTAATTCTTCTTCTTCTTTAAGCAGTGATTAAATCTTCTTGACTTTCTATCTTGCTTACCCACACATTTTATCCTTTCAATCAATTATCACTTACACTGTGTTGGGTCATCAATAGTCTATCATCATCTAAGACAAACCATCTGTTGTATATAACTTGAAATTCAACATACTAATTAAGTTTATGGAAACTAGAGAAGTTCCCCAGTAATCTGTCAAGAGAAATGCCACCTCACACACATACGCAGAAGTGAAATAATTATTGCTTTTTGTAATAGGCAGTCCATAATAATAATGTCCAATAAAAAGAAAAGGAAAAAAAATCTAAAATTCAAATTAAGTCTGATAAAAGAAACATTGAAAATTGCTATACTTATTACAGCTGCCAATTTGAAGATACATAAAATACAGAAGAATTAAATTGGGAGAGAATGAGAGTTAATAACAGTGTTGCCTTTCACTTAGGAAGGCAAGCAATGTGCAATTTCCACATGGAAATGAAAGAAAGGCCAAGGGGAAAAAGGAGAAGAGATCATAGCAAATAGTTTGCTATATGCTCATTTGCAAAATGATCGCTTGAAGATTCCAGAATTTTAGAATCTTAGTTTTAGTCAAATGAGTGAACGTAGAATGAAATCTGAGAATGATTGTCTTCTCCCTTTAAGGTCCTTATCATGCTGTTATGCCGGGTTATACCATTCGAAAACTGCTTTAGTTGTACTTACAACAATAGCTGATTGTTGACATTGTCTATCACAACCTTGCTATATTTGTGCTGTAATAGCATTATTTGCACAGGTTTTTTTTTCCATCTGTGCTAATGCCATTATCGCTAACCCAATTTTTGCCACTTGATGCCTTGTGATTGGTTTTGTTAAAAAAAAAAAGCCACAATAACAATATGACAGCATGATGCCATTATGGCACTCCCATCACTGCTCAAACTTCTCATTACAAGAGGTGTTACAGGAAGAGAAACAGGCCACACTATCCCCCATCATTGCTTATATCTTTCTCCTGTGAAAAACAAAAGTGCTTATCACACTAGTCAGTTGTTTCAGGATGTCCTGTTCAAACTGCTTCACTTATGCTTATGATGCCATAATAACACTATTACTGCATGGCATATTTACAGTGTACCCATCACTGCCCAGATCTTGCATTATGAAAGGTGATACAGGAAAAGAAACGGGCCACACCATCTCGCACCATTTTTGATATCTTCCTCCTGTGAAAAGCCCAATGCTTATCATGCTTGAAGTTGCCTTGTTCGGAAACCACTTCATTTGTACTCACTAAGCCATAATAGCACTATTACAGCATGAAGTCATAGCACTATTACACTATTACCTTAAAAAAATTTTAAATGTTATGTTGTGGTGGTATCACTGTGGTGTGTGATACCATAAGAAAGCATTGCAGAAATCACTGGAAAATTATATCACGCAGTAAAAGCATCTGAATAGTAAGTATCAATAGTTAACAGGTCAAGCATTATTGCACTTATTTATATAAATGGGAAACTCTGAAAAAGGCAAACCACAGAAAACACAGCTATTCTCTTGGGAAGTCTTGTGCTCCCCACCTAAGCACCAGAAGTAGTCTGAGGTTCTTCTCTGAAGATTTCCTTGGGAACCCCCAAGGGGGAGGGACAAACAGACTATACCCACACCACACCCATTAATCAAACATTCTTGTAATGAAGTGGAATGAGAAATCCACACTCAAACTGGCTATTGAATTGTAGCAGGAAAGGTGGTCATTAACAGATTATTTTCAGCATGGAAACAAATCACATTTCCAATGACTGTACAGCACAACAGCACCAGTAGAGCCACAACATCGTGTGATAAGGCTAAGACAAAAGTGGGACCACACCACTGCTATGATGGTATGATGGCATCCTGTGATAAGGATCTTAGTAAGCAGGTTCTTTGTCTGTAGAACATGCATGGCTGAACACTAGCTGTTGCAATGCCATTAGAAGGGATGATAATGTTCATCATAACTCAGTTTGGCAAAATTACACACACACACATATCCCTTTTCCCCCTACACTGATGCTTTTTATTGTACATGTTTTTCACCTTCATAAATATAAGTAGCACAGTCTCTACGGTGAGGCTGATAGTAGAAGACACTGCAAATTTCTGGACATCACATAAGATTCAGTGAAGTTGGAGCTTGTTCAGCGTCGGCCAAGACATTTTGCAATCTGAATGGGAGCTCAGATTTTAACACACAGACACACAGCCTGTAAGATGGACAAAAATTGTAAATAGAGTTGAAAATAATGAATGGGGAAATGAATAATAGCTTCTATTCTTTAAGACATACAGAGGTGTTTTTTTAAAATAATAGATATAAGGCTGTATCTCGGGAAAGGGGGAAGTGCCCTATGTTTGTGAGAATATGTTAGTAAGATGTGTTGGTTGTTATATGTATGTATTGTTTATTTTGTGTATTAGTATTTGTTTATTGTGTAATAATTTTGTAATGATACGAATGTGATGTTAGGTGGGACTGTTTTGTTTTTTTCATTTCTGCTTTTTATATAAATAAATAAATAAATAAATAAATAAATAAATAAATAAATAAATGTTGCCACATATTCCTGCCTTCATCTGTCTCACCACTACACACACACATTAATGGTGTTTCCTGAAGCAGGTCCTATCATCCTATGTGGCAGGTCTCCTCTGGGTTTAACAACGCTAATCCAAGATGAGGCTTTCTGAGCTGTCTCTGCTGCTGCTAAATTTATCCAGACATAGCAGTCCATTGATTTTTTCCTTCACTGGTATGAACTAGTGATAAACATTCAATTCTATTATTAAGTAAGCCAAAATGTCTCAGGAGAGTTCCTTCTGGAAATTTTTGAGATAATTTTTGTTTTTCATACCACAACAGGTAGTTCCATTTCATATCCCCCTTTGAAGATCCTTCAGTGACATGATCATTCCGTGATAATACTAAGTGAAATGTCTCCTCCACTTGCCATGTGGAAGTAAGGTAGAGGCCTGGGGAGACCATTTCTTTGCTCAGGCCTCATATACATAGCTCTGCCCAATATTTTCACTGCTTTAATAAGAGCATTTTGATATCCAAAGTAGAAAAAAAAAGATTGAAGCAACTGAAAAAAATTGTCAAAATGAGGGACAATTCATTAAGAAGATTTATGGAGGATTTCTGTAAAATATGCTTGGCCTATACTGTTTATATATTGTGATTACTGTGGATGGAAAATCACTCCTAATACAGCGCAGATAAAAGTGAAAATCTCTATTCCTCATTGTGTCAGACTAACACATTTTCAGTATCTTTTTAATAACTCATTTCTTTCTGGTAATTTTCTAGATGTGAACATACATGAGAATCAGTATGGGCTCTACACTTTCATAGATTCAAGATTAAAGTTAAGAACTTCTGGTTCTTTCTTTGATCTGGATATATTCATTTAAACTTCTGGAGGCAAGGTTCTCAGTGAATTCAGAAATGTTTATTGCATCTGCTTACACAAAATTGTAATTGTCACTTCAATTTGTAATTTTCCAGTCTTTGGGAGTGCCCCCATAAAGAATGTTATTGTGCTATTCTGGGAGGAAAGAAAAGAATGACATTTGCTAAGTTCATGCTATTTAATTTCTGGGTTTTTAAAATCTCAATTTTTATTTAGCAGGACAACATTTCAAAATAGTGTCTCTAATGTATCACATTCAGGGGTTGCCAAGTTGGCCATGTAGTAAAATACAATGAAATCCACAATCCACAAAGCAGCAATACCTTTATCAGACCAGCTCCAAAACATAAAATACATCATGCAAGCTTTCAAAGTTTCACTGCTTCTTCATCAGGCAAAGACATTAAAAATCATACAGGAGAAGAAAGAAGATGTTAGAATCACAGGCTTACGTTCTGTCTCAGATATTACTCTATTGTCAGTTAAGAAGGTATTGAGGAATCTCAATGCAGACAGAAGCTAATCCCCTTCTTGGCCATGTGAGCTATATCTTTCTTGGGGGTAGAAAACCTCCAACAAAGAGGGAGCTGAACAGTGGTGTCACTAGGGGGCTGCAGGGATGGGGATGGACCCACACTGGGTTCCACCACCAGAGTGGGGTGACAGCAACCCTAGTGACACCACTGGAGCCAAATCACTGGGACTTAACTCTTTGAGAATATAACTCCACTGTCTGTCTGTCTGTCTGTCTGTCTGTCTGTCTGTCTGTCTTTCTTTCTTTCTTTCTTTCTTTCTTTCTTTCTTTCTTTCTTTCTTTCTTTCTTTCTTTCATCAGATGGGCCAACTGAATCCTTGAATCTTGGGTAAGGATTCGAAATTCCCGAATTCAAATCCCTGTGCCAAAATAGGCAAACTGAATCTTTCGAATCTGCCAACTAAACAGATTGTTGGAGACCGGGATGCCTGAAGACCAGGGAGACAGGGACACCTGAAAACCAGGGAGACCAGGATGCCTGAAAACACGGGAAACTGGGATGCCTGAAAATCTGGGAGATCATACATACAAGGGAAGACAGTAAGTAGGTGAGGTTTTCCCTTGGAGTAATAATGGCCTTTGCTAACAATTACACAAAATATATCTGGGCTTGTATTCTAAGATGTTTAAATTGAACGTTTCATATTTAAGTTCAGTACTTGACTGGAAGCTACAGGCTTGAGATTTCAAGGACAACTGAAACATTCTTTTGCATAGCTCCCTTGCAAACCTCTTTCACACAGAATTCTGGGATTTGGAGTTTTACAAGGGGTCACAGCCTTGTCTGCCAAAGTGTGCTGGTGCATCATCAAACTACAAACCCCAGGATGCCAGAAGGAGCTATGCAAAGAAAAGCCAGTTTTGACCTGGATTATCTCTCTACTGTAGTATGACGCCCTGTTTACACAGGCAGGAAAATGTGGGATTAATCCACATTTTCCTGCCTGTGTAGAAAGGGCCTTCATGTCATTTTCAATCTGGGGAGATCCTGAGGCAAAACTAGGACAATTGTCTTGGCCAGATTTCTTCAGAGGGAGGTTTGCCTTTGCCTAGGCTTTTGCCAAGGCTGAGAGAGTGTGTCTTGCCCAAGAATATCCTTTTTTTCCCTTGCTTTTTAAACTCTTTTAAAAAAAAGGATTCGAAAGATTTGAGATTCGTGAGATTCGTGGATTCTCAGAACCTTCTAGGGATTCGGATCTGGATCCGGATTTGGAAAATTCTGGATTTGTCCCATCCCTATTTTCTATCCTCACAATGCAGCTTAGGCTGAAAAGATAGCATAGAACATTCTTACTGTGTAGTTCACTGTTATCTCTCTTTTGGAATTTGAAGAGACAGTCTGACTGTGGGTTAGGGTTAGGGTTCAAAAGGAGCAGGACTCCCTGCTGGGGCTGGCACTGCCCCTGTTCTGTCTCTGGGGTGGGTGGTGGTACTGTCTCCTCCTGTTCAGCAAGTTCTGCTGTTACAGTCTTCTGAGTCAGAGCCTATGGCCTTTTCAGCCAGTTCTGCTATCTCAGTTCTGCTATCTCAGTCTCAGAGTCAGAGTCTAGGTCCTGGAAGCAGCAGGACATGACAGATTCCCTCAGAACTAGTTAAGATGGCTGTCACCAGTAAAGACAGCTATTGTTTCCAGGACACAGATGCAACAGAAATCAAGTGAGGGAAACAGGGCTGCTAGCACTAAAACAAATTATAACTAATAATTAGTGAAATATTGCTAAAGGACCTTAGTACTTTTGACTATGGCCATTTCCACACTATACTGTTATAGTGCTATTATTCCTCTTTCAACATCCTATGGAATCCTGGAGTTTGCAGTTTAGGAAAGAGCATTTAGAATTCTCAGCCAAAGAACTCTTTGGCCTCAGTAAATTACAAACCCCAGAATTCCACGGGAGGTTGAAAGTAGAATAATATCACTATTAACAGTGTAGTATGGAAATGGCCTATAAAGACAATGAAATCATCATCATCATCATCATCATCATCATCATCATCATCATCATCTTAGTGAAAATTGGTAAAAACAAATTTCTGAAATGTTTCATGAGGCTGGATGTGACATATGATCAGGGGGAGGGGGAAGGGAGGTACATGGGGGAGAGGGGAGCATATTTCAAGAGAGAGGCTGGATTCAATTCACGAATATGCAGGTACAATCAAAACAAAAAGAGCTGAAGATTCTCAGTCCTTCCAGTGACTTATTTTCCCTTCTGGATCCACCTCTTATTTATTTTTCCAATCCTCTCAGCAACAGATTCAGATAATACATACATGCTAGGGTGTATCATAATATTTAGTTTCTGTGCTCTAATTGTTCCAAATGTTTCTAATGTGAGGCTGTGCACACATTGCTTATGTAAACAACATGGCACCCATCCCACAAAGATGAAAGTAGCAGGTGGTCTGAACCAGTTGTTAGTCCCCACTTACCTAGCAGGGGAGATACCTCAATCACATGGAATAGACCCATTGAATCAATGGCAACTTGGTAAGTCAGCACTTAGTGCATAACACTGATTCAGTGAGTCTGCTATAATTAAAACTAACCATTGGATATAGGTGTCAGTATTTGCAGAACTGTCAAAAAAATTGTTACACATTTTGGTGTATTTCTGTATAACTCCCTCATGCAATGAGGGACCCTGATTGGGTCACCTCTGTCTGTGTAGATCAGTAGGAGCCAAAATGCATGGAGACAGTGAAGATTTTCCACCGTTGGTGATCACAGCTAAAGTCATGGCTAAAGCACATAGCTATGGGATAAAGGTAGCCTAGAGGTTCCCATAACCATCCCCAAGCATTGTTCATCGCATTGGGAGCAGGGTGTGTGTGATGCCTCTTTATTGTTAGAAGTTCCATTGCCGGATTGATGAGAATGCTTCTATTCAAACCTGTGTAACACTTGATTAAAAATAAATTGCACTTAATAAACTGCAGACTTCTCAGACCTTTGTTAGACCACATAGGTAGTAGTGCTAGCTGGGAGACTGTGGAACTTGTAGTTCAAAGAGTGACGTTTCCAAGCTCTGATTCTTCAGTAATAATGTGGAACAAAACCTTTGAAAAGCAGTTTCCATAAAGAAGAGCAAAGAGTTACCCAAAAAAAAAAAAAAGCTGTTTCAAACAAAGGAGTAAAGGGCAAGTGAGTATTCAGCTTGGACCAATCAACTAAAATAACATGACAAGCCCCCAAGATTAAAGCACTCATTATAAACAGTGTCTCTTCGATTTCTCTTATCATTATGCTTGATGCTTTTGAAACTGAGCCTTCATACAGTCTTATTAGGTAGCAGCAGAGGAATGGGTTGATGAAGCCTCAGAGAAACACTGATATACATATAAAGGACTGAACCATTGGAGTTACAAGGTTATATTGGAAGCTGGTTATAGGAATAAAACTAGTTAGCTTCTGGGCTGATTGTACTATATGGGATTTCAAGCAGTTTGTTTGTGGTGCAGTTGAATGTAATTGGCACAATATGTGTTCCAGGCCACCAGTTAGTTGAGCTTTTTCTCTCCTTTTTAAATGCCTTTTATTTTTGTTTCTTCTGTACTGTTGTCTGCGGGATAGATACTGACTCTGGAGAATCACTGCAGCAAGTTGTAAATGATGTATGAAATAGGAGTTAAAAAAAACCCTCTTTTCTTACTGTAGAGAAACAATGAAGACTGAGACTTTCTTCTGACTTGTTATTTTTCAAAGTTATCTGAAACTTTTCATTAAACCAGCTGTTTTCATATTGAGAAAAGGCTTGTGTGTGTGGGGTAAATGCACCTTTGTACAAATTCATCATTAAGTTCTGCCTAGTAAAAATGTTTTGAATATATATTTCTGTAAGGAAACCACACACAAACCACATTGGAGTAAAATGTATAATGCAAAATGCATAATTATACCCTAAGCACATATGATGTTGCACTTAAATTACTTCCTCCGGAGTCCTGTCAATGTTAATGGACTAATTTAATGGAAGTGGATTGTTTGTCTGCCAAAGAAAGAAAGAGAAAGAGAGACAGAGATGGTAGAAAGAAAGAAAGCCATGCACATTTTAGGGCATTCTAAGGATAAGATCCTCTATGAAGATGGCGGAATGTGCATTTTCTTATGTGGAGGTTTGTATCCCACAAAAGAAAAATGAAGGCAGACAGCTTGTTGGTGTCATGAGTGTTTTCCCAGGTTACCCCCCCAGGTCAAAGGCTATAGGGTTGATTTAGAGCTGTTGCCAGATATCCAATAGCAGCTGCACTCTCAGGAAAAAAAGAGTGTTGCATGAGAAGTTACTGGATACTTCCTTATGCAATTCAGAAGAAAGTAGATCTGCTTGTGTAACCCCCAGTTATGCTAGTGTAGAGCCCAACAAAGATTCTGTCCTATGTTCTAATGCACATGTTCTAATGCACTTGGCCAGATCTGAGGTCCATTCACACTATACAATTATAGTGCTGTTATTCCACTTTAACTGCTATGGTTTCATTCAGTGGAACCCTGGAGTTTGTTGTTTGGGAAGGTATTGGAAAGCTCTGGATGAGAATTGGAAATGCTCCTCCCTAAACTGGCAATCTCAAGATTCCATAGGATGGAACCATGGTACTTAAAGTGAAATAATATCTCTATAGCTCTGCAGTGTGAATGGGGCCCACCCTCCTCATCCATATCAGTGAACTAGAGGATACATCCAAAGCAAAAGATCAGTTTTGGATGCCCACTCATTTTTCTGATTGTCTCATTGAAAAACCTCTAAGGAATATTAGGATTCTCTTCCAGTTGCAGTAAAAAGATAAGGAAAAAAGGCCAGCTCTTTTGCATTGAAGTACTGAAATTCTGTTGTTCGGTCAAGAATGCATACCTAGAGCTATACACTTGTGAGTATTTCGTATTCATGATGTCTATTTAGCCCCTAGTTCAAGGGATATGTGGGGACCGTGAAAGTCCCCACTTACTATGCAACAGCCACTGAAATCAATGGGGTTCTGTTCCCCTGTTGTTTGGAAAGCAGCTGGCTAACATTCCTACTGCCTCCTTGCACAACAGTAGGAGGAGGAATTGTAACAGGGGTCCTGTTTCTGCCTGTCACATTGGAGAGCACTCTCAAGAGGGGGTGGAAATATATCAGTTACCTGTTTCCTGATTGACAGGGGAACAGATCCCTGCTGATCACAGTGGCTGCTGCCCAATAACTGGGGATTGGGGGATCATGATGGGAATCACTAGATAGCAACATAATTACAGTGCTTACACATTTCTAGTTCCCAACAGGATTCCAGCCTAGGTTACTAGTGTAAACAGTGCACTAGTACAGTATGTAGCTTGACAAATACCACTTCTCAAAGCAAACTTGGAAAAGTTCTTCTAGAAATCAGTAAGACATGGACTTTTAGGAACAGTTTCAGAACCATGAAGAAAAGGAAAAAGCCTATTAGTGTTGCAGTTATTTGCTTCTCTGGAGAAAAATTACACACTAGGCCTTATTGCTTGTATAATCTGAATTCTGTTCAATTGACTTACTCCCAGCTGGTTCTTCAGCACGTCCAACAAGTAAATTCTAATATCTTAGATTATTTTTCAACCTCAGTAAACATCACAGTGAATCTTCTGCAATAAAAAAGCAAAAAGATAAGTGATGCTTTCCATTATTACCTATTCACATTATGAATTCTTATTTTATTCTCCAAATAATTCTTCTCAATTCTTCTCTTTTGTTACTGAAGACAGATGGCAAACAATTAATAATGTTGCAATTTTCCTAATATTTAATTTCCTCTTGTCTTTCCTTTTCTGTAATTAAGTCCATAAGAGAACCACTTGATAATTCATAAATTAGAGGTATGATGTGTGTGTGTGTGTATGAAGACTTGAAACAAATGTATTTGACATTAATTAATTTTTAAGTATGTACCGCTTACATATGATGTGATTTTAATACTTGGTTCAATTATATCTGTATCTGTATCTATTAGTATAATACTATGTAATTTGAAGTATAAATACGGTATAAATATCTTGCATTTCATCTAATATGGTGCTAAAACTGCTGTATTAATAAATCTAGGTGCATATGGAAAAAAGAGATGAAATGAAATTGCCTGTTTCTTGTATCTGGGAGGCAGAATGAAGACATAGACTTAAAACGTCACATTTAATAAAACGCCACTCTTTTAATGAAAGGATATGTCCTTTCACACAGATCCATAATACTGTCTTTAAAAATGGCTTAAGGAAACTTTATCAGAAATGAATAAGCCTAACTAATTCTCGGCTGCATCAATAGGAGTATGGTGTCTAGATCGAGGGAGGTACTGGTACCACTCTACTCTGCTTTGGTTAGACTTCAACTTGAATACTGTGTCCAGTTCTGGGCACCCCAATTCAAGAAGGACATGGTTAAGCTGGAGCAAGTCCAGAGGAGGGCGACCAAAATAGTGAAGGGCCTGGAAGCCAAGCCCTATGAGGATAAACTTAGAGAGCTGGGTATGTTTAGTCTGCAGAAGAGAAGGTTAAGAGGAGACATGATAGCTATGGTTAAATATCTGAAGGGATGCCATGTAGAGGATGGAGAGGGCTTGTTTTCTGCCTCTCCAGAGACCAGGACAAGGAGCAATGGATTCAAGCTGCAGGAAAGGAGATTCCACCTGAACCTCAGGAAGAACTTCCTGACAGTCAGGGCTGTCCGGCAGTGGAATATGCTGCCTCGGAGTGTAGTGGAGTCTCCTTCCTTGGAGGTTTTTAAGCAGAGGCTGAATGGCCATCTGTCGGGAGTGCTTTGAGGGTATTCCTGCATGGTAGGCGGTTGGACTGGATGGCCCATGTGGTCTCTTCCAACTCTACATTTGTATGATTCTATGATTCTAATATTTTTGAGGTCTCTCGTGTATGTAGTTCTCAATCTGATCTAGCTTCCCTATTATGTCTTTCTTGTTGTCAGGTCAAATGCTTTTTTAAAAAGTAAAATAAAATATTCTCCTAATAGGCACAGAGAGTAACCACATCCAGATCATTAGGCTCATCTCTATACACACAGACCCTTTGCACCTGTTTCATTCATCCCTTCAAAAGAGTAGAGAATAATTTTCCATTAAGTCCAAAGCGGGGACTGTGGTGAATTGCTTCCAAATGAACCAAGATAATAAGGCACAATCAAAAGGTTCCACACAGTTTTCAAAGGCTATTCACAATTCATGACTTATCCTACACAAAATTTGCACGCAGTTCTTTTGTCCAAGAAACAGCATTTTCTGCATGTAAAATAATATTTAAATGCAGAAATATTAATTCCTGAACAGAAAATAAAAGGGGGTTTTTTTGCACAGAAAATGCTGTTTTCTACACAAATCAAGCACGTGTAAATTTTACACAGAACTAATCTCCAATTATAGCATTTTCTGTGCAGAAATTTTCATTTTCTGTGTAGGAATTGAGATTACTGCATTGAAATATTGTTTTCCATATAGAAAATGCTATTACCTATACGTAAATGCTGTTTTCTGCACAAAACAACCACAAGCGAATTTTGTGCAGCATAAAACCCAAAGGGCAAAGAATTGTTCTCATCAAGATTTCTTTTTAACTATTTTTCAAATATTCTTTCTACCTCTACTATATAATTGAAAAGTTATTTATGTGTAACTGAACGTACAAGTATACAGATGTTTTGGTTTTGTACTACTGTTAAAATATTCGATCTTCTTTGATTTAAAAAAAATAGAAATTTGAATGTTAGGTGGTCTTGTGTATGCCAGAATTTTTTTAAATAAATGTTCATTCTGCCCAGGTACCCTGGATGAAAGAAGATTCTTGCATTAAAATGAAAACAAGTCCAGTTTGGGCATTTGTCTGAGCATGTGGAGGGCTGAAACAGTGGCAGGAATGGGTGCATGAATGTAAGTTCTAACCTCAAATGTCCTAATTTCCCCTCACAGCATCACAGACCTTTGCACATTAAGTGAAAAAGATGGAAAAGGCTTTATGACTGGCATGATGCAGTTACAGAAGTTCCATGAGAAAAAATCTTGATGAGAAGACAATCATGGAAGCTCTGTAAGCATAGTCTGATGCATTTTCAATGCACAAAAGTCTAATTTAAGTCCAGGTGGAGGTTGGTTAGTTGAGGGCAGTGCTTGTACATTTAGCTATGCCACTTTCCCCAGTTTAGTGTTCCATGCATTGAGGCACATGCTTAAATAGGGCTAAATTCCCACAAATAGCTGAACATGTATACACAGTGTGAATACATGCACAGTATAACATGTGAATGGCCTTATTTGAGAATACCTGAAGAGAGCTAAAGTATACTGCTATAAAAACAGCCCTCTGATAAGAGGCTTGGCTTTCAGTAGTACTTGAGAATATTTGTATTAGACTTCATCCTTCCTAATTTTTAATTCTGCTTGCTTTGTTCAGAAAAATATATAAAAAAACCCTTAAATTGTGTAGTCATTTGAAATGTTCCTGTTGCTTCCTTTCATCTCTCAACTTCGTTACTAAATGAATTTATTTACTTATTTATTAAATTAATATTCTACCTTTCTCTAGTAAGGGACCCGAGGAAGTTCATAATATAAATGAAAACAAAATACAGCTTGAAATTATTATAATAACATTATTCCAATTCCATTATCTTTTTCATTCTTTTCTTCCTTCAAAGTTTCATGACAAGTTTTTGGTGAGAAGATGAGGTGGGGGGAGTATACCCCACTGAACTACTACTTATATCATAATGGTATGTATAAAACTAGAACTTTCCCAGAAAGTACATTCTCATGAAATCCCCACTGAACACACTAGGATTTATTTCTGTGAGGGGAGGCAAAAGCACTTCTTTAAAAAATAGTTTGAATTAAAACAGAAAAGCAATACACTCCCTCAAGATTACAACATTCTATTGTTTAAGGAATGTTACAATATTCTTCCATATATAGTTTAAATGAAAGAACACCCATCACCAGCCAGAGGAATACTGGGTTATTATCCAGAAAGAAATGCACATATACTTCATTGCATATAAATAATTGGATGCAGATTGTAGATGGACTGAATGTAACATGTACATACCACTCATACCTCTGAATTCCCAATGGTTGTTGTAAGGTCTCCCATGATTGTTCTGGGTTCTGCATCATCTGAATGGCCACATATCTACAGAAAGTCTGCAAGCAGGGCTTGCATGCAATAGTACCATCATGCTCATGCTCCCGCAAAACTGGCCCTGCATGACATACTGGGGTAATATACAGCCATCACAATTGGTAGTCATTAATGGCCTTATTATGCAATGTATCTAGCCCTCTTTTGAAACCATTCAAGTTGGTAGCCATATTTGTAGTATCAAAAGCCCTATTCAAGTGTTCCGATAAAGTTAATATGTGAAGCAGGCTAGCCCTAGTCCTAAAAAAAGGGGATCTGCTACGCATCTAGGCTCTCCATGAAATCTAGAATTGTGAGAAATCCTTTTCAGACTATCACACTTTAGTGAAAAGAACAACTTTGGAGGGGAGCACCCTGCTCCTGACCTTCAAGAGTGGATCAATATTGAGTAACCAATTGATCGATCTGTCTGAATGATTTAAAAAGAAACAGCACTTCTGACAAGTTAGTTCTGGACTTCAGAAGGATAGAGTTCACCATTTAGTGAACAGAGATAGAGAGAAAGATACAGAGAGGAACACATTCATACATATGAACATTTTTTTAAAAAAGTATAGTAGCTCAGTGTTTTGGCTTCTGTCTTCTTCAGTCGATCAAAATAAGGTAAACTATATCCTAGGTGGCAACTTGGAAGGGTCCTTCTATGTGTCCCACCAGTAGGGAAAATACACTGTGTGAAGATGTAGGAGAGGGACTTCTCTGCAGTGGCACCCCAGTTGAAGAATTGCCTTCCCTTGGAGTTACTTGACTGCCACCAACTTTAGGATCATTTCAGTGGTAAGTCAAAATTTGGCTTTTTACTAAAGCCTTCAGACCCAACTGATTTTATCCAGGCAGTGCATGTGCTATGGCTGACACTATTTTAAACAGTGTTCACCAGTTTTAAATTGCCTAGTTTTAATTGATGAACA
Organism: Cyclura pinguis; assembly: GCA_030412105.1. Classification (NCBI taxonomy): domain Eukaryota; kingdom Metazoa; phylum Chordata; class Lepidosauria; order Squamata; family Iguanidae; genus Cyclura; species Cyclura pinguis. Next base: position 86,951,759 of record CM059601.1, on the reverse strand, counting down.
ACTTGATATATTTTTAATCTTTTAAATTATTGTTGGTATTTCTTTTTTTAAACTGACTGCATTGTAAGCCATGCTGTGATTCACAAATATAGAGTGGGATATAAACATTTTAATCAGTCAATCAGTTGATATTCAGGTTAACCTTATCCTGATCACCTAAATAGGTCTAAGTTCTGTTGCTCAACTCTATAAAGCAGAGATATGTTCTGATGCCCAAATATCCTACCTGATGGATACCAGATGTGGTTATGTGTGCTGGTAAGCAGTGGCAGACATACAGTTACAATGACTTAGAACAGTTTTTAGATACAGTAATAACTACATGCTAGCTAATGTCTGCATAATTAGGATATTCCAGTCAGAGGTGTATCTAGCATAAACAGTGCCTAGGGCAAGGGTGGAAGTTGTGCTGCTACCTCCAGAGCTGCTTCCTCTTCCTTCTCCTCCTCCTCCTCCTCTACCACGTCTGGAACTGCTTTTTTTTTTTTTTTGTCCCTCCCTGGCATTGGTGCCCTACTTGCTCCACCCTAGATATACCTCTGATTCCAGTCCAATTCAAATAGGCTAGGTGACATGCTTCCTTTTCACTATGTGCCATGCTATTAATTCACCTTTACGTAACTGAGATGTACTAGTGCAGTTCTTTTAAGGCCAGCCTATTTTTTTGTTTATTCATTGTATTTATCTATCACTTCTGGTCACCTCAGGTGGCAGAACCTGGGAGATACTAGAAAGGTATTGGAGGAGGGAGCTGTGTGCCACACAGACTGCCATGCACTCTCTGAGCTAGCCTTCTCACTTCACCCAGTCAATGGCACAGTCCCATAGTCAATGATGTAGGAAGATTCAACTTCCGGTCAAATAGACTTTTTATACAAGGAATGGAAAAGGATGCCATCCTGTTCTTCATGTCAGTTAGCAAAAGGTCATGAGGCAGCCTTGAGTTTTCTAAAACTATGTAGGGAGATACCAAAATAAACAATATTTTGTTTTTATATTAATGTTTCTTTATTTCTTAATCAATTTCTTTAGTGCAATCATATTTCAAGAGCCCAACGTTCCACAAGCGGCATTTTCTTCTTGAAATATGTTTTATCATGTCATGGTTATTTCATCCCATATACAGAAAAGCTTTAATCTGAACACCTTCTGACATTCATTCTATTGGAATGCTATTGTAATATGGAAATTTAACACATGCAGGAGAGATCACAAGTGATTGGTGAAAAGGTAGAAGATTATAGTTCTGCAAAAAAAAGAATCTCCTCCTTCTTCCACCTTCACTTCAGTTCAAAGGACTCACAGCAGGGAACTGCCGGCTTCTGCAGCAATTAATTTTTGACTTTAATGATAAGCACTGGGATGAGGAGAGTGCCAGTGAAGAAAAAGAATCTTCAGCATGGGCTTGGGAAGAAAAAGACATTATGTAGCAAAGCATTCACAAATTGGTCCTAATTTGTGGGTCATTTAAAGCCAAACCCTCACTATTTCTCCTCACTTAGCAGTTTCAGTTCTAGCATATTCGTCCAGTATGTATGTAATGCAATTTTTGCAGTGTTGCCCTACAGCAGTTATCCTATATCCATGTTCTGAGGATCTGGACCCATGCAGCACTAGATGGCCTCTAATAAAGGAGAGGCCAGCAATGGCTATGTCAGGCACAGGTGCAGACACCAGGCATGGGGGAGTGGAGTTAGAGGGTTCATAAGCTCTGTCTGCCCTCTCTCACTCCCTCTTTGGACAACACTTCAACCCACCATCCCACCTCCAGTGTAATGTGAGCTTTGCAGGTCGCTTCAGGGCTGGGTAGTAATTTTTTATTTGTATCAATTGGCTTGAGGCGGTATCTTTAAATAGGTGGCCACTTGGCAAGTAGTAGGGGAGAAAAGAAGAGCTATGGTGAACACCTTCTCACCCTTTTGGTGAAAGGAGGGGCTCTGGAACAGCCTCTTGGGTCCTGAGACCCACTGGTAGGGAAACTATGGAAGGATTTGCACCACTCTAATCATATTTTTTTAAAAAAACCCATGGTGTATATGATACTCTCTGTCACTAGGGACAGGAACAAGACCTCATCATTATGGCCCTTTCCGCACCTTAGCTGTCTCCAGCATGGTCCCAGAGTCATCCCAGCAGCGGCTTTGCCAGGACAAGAGCACAGACACAAATGCTGTCCTCTGCTCCGGCTGGCTCCCTGCTGAAGGAAGCGCAACAGGCGTGCCTCTTCCTTCTGCAGCACAGCTGGGTACTTTCTCAGGCTGCATAGGAGCAGGAAGCGGAATGGAATGAATTCAAGATCTGAAAATTAAAACACAGAGAGAGAGAGAGAGAAAGAGAGAGAATCCAAATTAACAGATTCATACCTCTCTAGTGGAGAAATTCCTACAGAAAGAGAGAGAGAGAGAGAGAGAGAGAGAGAGACAGCTGCAATATTACAAGAATTTATTCTGTAGCTGTTAATTTCAAATAAGTCAGTCTTCCCATTTTACAAAATAATGTGTGTGACTATGTTTTCCATTTATGTGTGTGTATGGAAAACACTGACAGAAACATTATTTGTGTAATATAACATAAATGTAATATAATCCACTATATAAAAGTCAATGTTTGTCTGTTTGTCTGCATCAGGCGGGTGAAGACATCATACGATTGGCTGAGTGAGGCGAGAAGACCTCATTTGATTGGCTGGATATGAAGATTCTATGGAATCCTGGGGTTGGCAGTTTAGGGAGGGGCCTTTAGAATTCTCAGCCAGACAGATTTTTGGCCTCAGTAAACGACAAACCCCAGAATTCCACAGGATGTTGAAAGTGGAATAATAGCACTATAACAGTGTAGTGCAGAAATGGCCATAGTTACAAGGTCTTCTAGTCTCACAGTAGATTGTATGGGTTCCCTATGTGAGGAATCTTAAAGCTGAAATTCAAAACAAAAAATGCTTCCAGAAAAACATAAAGCCATTGCACAAATTCAACAGAAAGAGAAAAAAAAAAGCCAATACATCAATGTCACTAGACAACACAGATTGGATTGGGGACTAGGGCGAAAAGTGACAACTACTGGAATAGGCCAGTTGCTATGGAGATGATGCCTAGCAGCAAGGAGGAGGACAGTGTATTCCCACAGGAACCCAACCTCTGCATGTTAACAATTATGAACACAGATTGGATTGGGGAATATGGAGATAAGTTATAGGTACTGGAATAGGTCAGTTTCTATGAAGACGAGGCCTAGCAGCAAGGAGAAGAACAGTGTATTCCCTCAGGAACTCAAACTATATATGCAATAACTCTGAATACAGATTTCATTGGGAAATATGGGGAAAAGTTACAGGTACTGGAGAAGACAGTTGGGTGAGTTCTTAGGAGGAAAATAAGATCTCAGGCAACGCTGGGTAAATATGCTAGTGTAATATAAATTTGCACATACAGAGTGCCTGCCATATATGCAGGCGTTCCATTTCAAGAACCCCCTTGTAATACAAAGAACGCAAGAATCGCATCCCATTATAGTCAATGGATTCAACATGTGTGTACCCGTGGCAGCACAGGCATATGCCCATCACATCCATTGAATATAATGGGATGCGATGCTTCACGCAACCTTGCATTCATGCATGCAGAGATCACACCAGAGGAGAGCTCACTGTGCAGTAGATGCTTCTCATCCTAAGAGCTGGTTTAATCCTTCTGGTTAACAAATATCAGTTGCTTAAGCTTCCTTGTGGTGAAGATCATGTTGATTCCAAAACCCTTGCCCTGCACTTAAAGATTACATAAAATCAATTGCATTCCTACTGTGCTTCACTGTACGGTTAATTCTGCATCACATTGTGAAGTGTGGCAGATGGTTCAATCCAAGCCTGAAGAGCCTGCAAAATGTAGCAATGATAAATGCTCAACTTTGTGGTAGAAAATGCAAAGTAGCTAATATTTAATAATAGTACTATTTTTACAGATGATCCGAATTCCGTTTCATTTGACTATCTTAAAAAAAAGTGATTTATGGTAGAACCTGAACTGATGAGGGGTCTGAGCTATGGTAAACACTATGTTTATTTAAATAATTTTAGGTAAATTGTGTTGCTTTATGAATAAAGAAATCCTTTATATTTCCCCTTTTCTTCTCATTCTTTTTTCATGCTTTATTCTATCTCATTTTATTTGTTTATTTCAAAATTATTACCAATGAAAAAACTGTAGAAAGGCAACATACATAAAGGGAGAGATAAGTGGAATTCTCTGTGTAACCCTATTGCGTGCATTTTTGTATATTTAAAATAAAAGTTTTTTTAATGACATTTTATATTGGCTGTGTAGATCAGGTTTACATAACTCAATTGAAAACCCATTGAGCCAAGCAGAGCCCCTAAGCACATACTTAGGGCTTTTAGGTACTTTTTAGCCCATGAAAGTAGTAAAAAGGATTGGGCATCTATAGACACCCATACATAGCTGCTGCTGAACCTTATTCAGCTTGACATACAGAGCAAGATATGAGAGGATATAGCTGCTTTGTGACACCTAAGTAAACCTGTTGCCTTCAGTTAACCACCTTGTCTGCATCAAAATACGTTCAAATGGCTATTGTACTTGGCTTCGTTCTGTATATGGAACGGGGAAAGTATCTTATCCTTTTCCTCAGTTGGCAAAATGTTTTTGATCAACTGTGGTCATCATTGAAAGGTAATGGCATAGATTTTTTTGGAACTTGTGCAAGTCTTGTGTGTTTTCTATTCAGTACCATCAGGTTTTGAGGGAAATTGCTGCCATTATTCTTGAGCAACAAAATAAATGATGTTTAACAACAAGAAGAAGAACAGTTTGCTTATTCCAGGAATATGCTGCTACCACTCAGATGTATTTCGGCCTCTGTTCTATAAGGCGTTTAAGTGTGTTGAGTCTGGGGAGGTAAGTAGAAAAGAGGCCAATATCATACTCCAGAGATATTTAAGCATTTTGAACTCACACTGATTCAAGTCAAGGAGTTATCCATGCATATCTTTGCCCAAAACATTTTGTAGTTAACTGTGGCTCGTTTGTTGTTCATATGACTTAAAGAGTTTTTTCCACTTCTATTTTGTCCCAATACAAAAACTAAACACATATTCTGCTAAATTATTTGGACTAGCTGAATCAGGCAATAAATCACATTTATTGTTTTAAAATGCATTTCATGTAAATTATGCATGGGCAATTAATTGTTCATTATTCATTAATAGACCTGAGAAGAGAGATAAGCTGATTTGCAGGATCTGATTCGGTTTATGCTATTGCTCCACAAGAGTCATATAGTACCATCTTAAACCTAATAAAATTGGGTTATTAAATGTAAATAATTACATTTAATAACTAGTTTTTTTTAAGACTCCAGCCAAGAGTAAAATAATGTATCTTATAATACTTTAACTGCCAGAAAGTAAACATTTTGGTATAATGCCTTCACTATATGATTAATGTACCAATACGATGCTCACAGTCAATAACTCCCAAGAATTAACTTGGGGGGATGGGGAAAAGAAAGAATTAGCACAACTTTTTTGGAAACCTGAACACTAATGGGTGACATACCTGGGTTGTCCTTAGTTCTGCAAACCAGAATGCTAATCCTTGGCATTCTCAGTGCCTTCACAGAATTCCTTCCACATGTCCTTTCATGAATGAGTATAATGACTTCGGTCAAATATGCTCATCAGTACTGTTTTCATTGTTTCAAGATACCCTGTAACATTAAGAGATAGTACGCAATATCTCTAACCAAATAAATGACTGTGGTAAATCCAAACGCAATTCTTTGGATGTGAAACTATAAAAATTAGGCACACTGCAGAAGTAGCACTACAAGGGAACAGAGCACCTAATCAGTCAAGATGTCTAGAACAGCCTTCTATCAATTACATCTAATCTAACAATGCTGTCTGATGTTGGAGCCCCAAGACCTTACCACAGTCAGTCATCTATTTATACTGTCTAGGATTAATTGCTGCAATGCTCTCCGAGTGGGCTGTCTTCAAAGACAGTCCATAAGCTCCATCTAGTGCAAAATGCCACATTATGACTCCTCTTGATAGTTGAGAGAACATTCAACCATTCCTGAAGCACCTGAAAAAGCTACCAGTCTGTTTGTGTGCATAATTGAAAATGTTGCTTTTGATCTTGAAGGCCAAATCCTGACATTCACTGATTCCCAAAAGGTGTAAGACTTAATCGTTTGCAAGTCTTTTTATTCTGCCATATGGAAGGAGTAGTAAAATCAGAGATAGTCACACACAAACACACACCTCTCCTCTTCATTTCATCATGCATGCACATTAATACAAACAAAACAAAAACCCGGTAGTTCTGGGGAAAAATGTTTTCAGTCCAAGGCCACCTGAAGTCTCCCAGCTAAGATTAGGTAGAGCTTTATGGATTAGAATGAATGCATGGAGATTCAAGGAAGTAGATTTTGGATTAAACACAAGGAGAAATCTTCTAATACTGTTAGTCATGTGATGGTACAACAGACTACTTCAGTTCATGGTAAGTTCTTCTTTTCTGCAGAAATGTGAATGGAGGTTAACCACATTAGCACGCCATAGTCTAAACAGTGGAGCACCTCATCCTGCCACTATACAGTGAGATACGCACAAATACCACTTGGACCACTGACAGCAGTTAGACTCCCATCTGTAAGGGATATCATACGTGCATCCTGCATTATAGATCCTCTATTGAAAAGAGTGATGGACTTTATGATTCGTTATGATTTTATGATTCTAACATTTTTTTAAAATGTAATTCATCTTCCTCTATCTCCAAAAGTAAATTTGAACACATCCCTACAGATATCTTGATTGTAGCAGGCTAATTTAATTTAATTTATGCCTTGTTTTTCACTCAGCATGGGACTCAAGGTGGCTAACAGTGTAAGTTAAAACAAAATATTGACAAACCAAAATATAGTACAAAAATTTAAAGACCATTGAATAAACTATCCTATTTATATAATTAAAACTGTTTAAACATACATTTAAAATACAATAAGGATGAAAGCATACCACACATCTTTAAAAGACTCTTTTACTATACCTAATTAAAAACTGAAGGCCTATATAAATAAAAAGATAGAAGAGGAGGCCAAGCTAGCCTCATGTGGACAGAAATTTCACAGCTTGGTGAAGTCACAGAGAAGGCCTTCTCCCATATCCCCAACAACTATATCTGTAAGAGTAGGGGGATTAAAAGAAAGCCTTCTGAAGATCTTAAGACCTGGACCATTTCTGCACAACACTGTTATATAGTGTTCTTATTTCAGTTTCAACATCCTATGGAATCTTGGGATTTGCAGTTTAGGGAGGGGCCTTTCGAATTCTCAGCTGGTGAGTTCTTTGGTCTCAGTAAGCTACAAACCCCAGAATTCCACAAGATGTTGAAAGTGGAATAATAGTGCTATAGCAGCATGGTATCAGGTGGAATGGCCCTTGGTCTTTCTTGTTGAGGGAGATACGGTCCTTCAAATAGCCTCTACCCCTGCTGTGCATGGCTTAATAGGTCATAACCAGCACTTTGAATTTGCTTGGAACTGGACTCGTCCACAGTAAAGTTGTTTCAGCATGGAAGTTGTCCCAGTCACCAGTCTGGATTGGATTATGTAGCCCAGGTCTAGGTTTGTTTTCAATAGCTTCCTGTGGGAGACTATAAATGAGTATGACCAATTTAAAAGATACAAAACATATTTCTCATCCACACACAGAATTTCCCGAAAGTCATAGCAAAATTGGGTCCTTGTCTGCATAGTTTACCCATTCACAGTTCCAGTCAATATGGTGTTCATCTTCCTAGAAGCTCAATAAAAGAAGTTCTGAGCTTTACCTTGGCATTGAATTTCCATGACCCCTGAAGTAAATAAAAGCCATAGTAGTGCAATGTCTGTTGACTATTTTTCAGATTGTAAAGGGAAATATTTTCTTGTTGCCCTCCCATCTAAGAATCACCAAGATCTAAAACTCTTGTGTGCTTCATGAGGTGCCATTCTACCAATTTGCTGTTGGCAGTCTGTGTTTACAATCTGTATAAAAAAAAATTCAGGTAATCTGTGATTTTTTTTTTCTCAATAGAGATTCTCTCTTTGAGTCTTTGGCTTTGAAGAATTAGTGGAACAAAGGCTGTGGTGCAAGTAACTGTGGTTGCAACTGAGAAAATACTGTAACCTCAACCCTGGAGATAGAGTGTTGCCACTTTGGGGAAAGGCATCAAGGCAAAAGTTTCAGAAAACAGCACCATGAATCAGCTTTGATTATATAAGCCAGTGATACTCCAAGTGAGGGTCTGTGGAGCAGTACCAGTCTTTGAGGCACTGACTGTTGGCCTGTGATGACTTTCCAGGAAATTACACCATATGACATGACATGACATGACATGTATACACACACACACACACTCCTACACAGACACACACACATACACAACATGAGATAATATTTTATTATATATATAATATACTGATATGATAATAATATGGCACAAATTTATAAAACTGGTTTCTGGTGTATGGAGGAAGGGGTTCCAAAATACCACATCACATAGCTTCAGAAGCACTGACACAACTGATATCTAAAGCTTGGATCTTATTGGTTAGATCCAACTATAGTAGACCTATTGAATCAACTACTGTGTCATACGTCAACATGTAGTCAAATCCCATTGATTTAACTGGTCTTTTCTAGTTGGGATTAACAATAGAATTCAGACCTCAGACTTATCGAATGGTGTATGTCTCAAGTTGTTTTATATTCACTCAGGTTAACTGAATGACAGTTCAGTCTGATTAGAAGTTAGCAAAGTGATCATGAATGTGTTTACTTTCTAAATGAACTTCAATATGACTTTCTCTCAAGAACAAATCCAGAAATCAATTCATGGATTTGTTAACTGGTTTGGATTATTGTCTTACAAAGGGCCAGCTGTGGATATGTGAAATTTGTCAAACCAGGATTGCAAAAGAGAAGGAAGAGGAGGAGATTTCTCTTACTCTATTTTATTGCATTATTGCATCAATTCTTAATGCTGTATGCACAGCTAAATAAATCAATATATACCATCTATTTTTTATCATTATAGGATTTTTTTTCTATTTCATGATTGTTTTACAAATGACTATCATATAACTTTACCAAGATACACAATTAAACTCAAGGTCTAGCAGAGAAAGAAAGAAGCTTGGGCTTCTTGGCAAAACATATAAAGTAGCTTTCCTACAAAACTATAATCAATAACTCGTTCTAATGGAGAAAAGTGACAGAAGAGAGGGACAAAAATGGCTGCAGTCTATGATGATGCAGGAAGAGGAAAGATGTAGGAAAAAAAACTAAACAAACAAGAAGTCACCATGAAAATATACTATGTTTAAATGCCTACAGAGGAATATGCAAACTGACTGAGTATAGGCATGCCAAGGTTGTCAACTCTAACATAAACATTAGGAGAAACCTCTGAATGGCAAGAACCTTTTGATAATGTTACAGACTATTTAAGGACCTGGATGTATGTGAGAAGAGATTAGACACACCAGTGCTCAGTGGCTCTACAATAGTTATGAAGGGGATCTTGACACTTCATCAGCAATTTCAGAGACAAAGAGCATAACCTCCCATATTTTACAGACGAAAATTGGGACGTGAGTGGCCAAGCAACATCAGGTAACAAAAGTTATTAGTGGGGAAGAACACACAAACTAGGAAAGGCTGCAGCAATTCTGTTTTACCTGAACCTTCTTAGAAGTTTAGGTGAGGTCTCTTTTCTTGTTAGTTGAATCCATTGGTTCTTGTTATGTAGCACCTGCCTATGCTATGAAGCAAGAATGAGAAAGTCACTAAATAATGTCAAACTTGTTATGTAATCACATGGTGTGTGGTGCTAAATGTTGTGGTCATGTGGGTATCACAAAGACTGGCATCCTCATGGCAACTATCAGCCGTAGGCTAGTTCTTTTATACCCTCCAACTATCTTGATTTGGGAGGGACAGTGCTCATTAATCCTCTGTCAGCCCACTTTTTCAGAGCATTCTGAAATTCTGACCCCTTCCATCTTCTTCCCAGTATTCCTACTTCTTCCTACTGCTTTCACACTTTGAACTCAATTTGCAGCAATTGAAGTAAGCCGAAAACCATGAGGGAAACTGGGAGGAGGAAAGAGAACTGGAACATTTTAAAAGGAGCTGAAAAAGTTTAGCACCATACACCATGTGATTCCATAATAGGTTTGTGATTATTTAGTGGCTTTCTCATTCCTGCTTCATGATACAGGCAGGTGCTATATAACATGAACCAATGGATTCAACTCCATGAAAAAAGTTTCCACCTAAACATTAGGAAGAATTTCTTTACCATAAGAGTTGTTTGACAGTGGAATGGCCTACATCACAGGGTGGTGGACTCTTCTTTGGAGATCTTTGAACAGAATTGAGGGGTCACCTTTTAGGAGGGATATTTTAGTTATATGCTCCTGCTTGGCTGGAGTTTGGATGAGGTGGTCCTTGTGGTCCCTTCCAGTTCTATGATTCTAAGAAGTGTGGGTAAGAATAAGAAGCCATGAACGATGAGATGATCTTACTCTAAGGATGGATAAAATTTGTCAGTTTTGATTTGTCCCACATGTTATTATTTTTTAAGCCTCAAGTTCTTTCCATGCAGAACAGGAAGAATATGCCAGATTTTGGTTAATTCTGACAATGAAGCACCACTGTCTCATTACACTTGCCAAAGTCACTAGATATGGCTATCACAGGCATGGGGAAAACTGTTGCACCTTCCTGCTATATACATGTCAAATATAAGAAGCTTATCAGAACAAAAAGAAATGGTAGTCCAAACTCAGCACCAACATTGTTCAATGCATAAAGATTCAAACGCAGATATTTAACAGTTAAGCATACAAAGTTCTGGACGTAGATGGATGACTGAATCAATTTCTGTTTCACAAACATTTAATTTTTTAAATTCTCAATTTCTTTCTGTCCTTAATATTACAGATTTGTGATATTTTGTAAATTCTTATCAAAAGCAAACTAAAGCCAGTTTGAAGAAATAGCGTCTTCTCCACTTGTTCTTGCTGCTCTCTTGTCCCCTAGGGATGCAATGGCTCCGACAGAGAGGGATTAGGATCTTTTATCTTGCTTTCCCGCTTCCTTTTCTTTTCTCTGTCAGCCACCTATCCCCAAAGCACTATGAGCAGATAACATTGTCTGGTTCAGTCAGGGTTAGTTAAATGACTGCTTTACAAAAGAAAAAGAACTGGCCCCGACCAAAACCCTCTGTTCACTTCCTCTCTGCTCTTTCATGTGTGGGACATGCAGCTCTCCCTCCCATCTTTTCTTCCTTTAGATTACTTTAGAAATATCAGACTATGACTATCCAAGAATGTATTTACTTAATAAATGTTCCTCCTGTTGAGGATTCTAAACTTATTTTCCTGCCAGCCGTTTGGTTTTTTCAAGCTCACCATCCTAAGATGGACACTTCTGCTGTGACTGGAGTGAAGGCTCTAACAGGCTTTTCATTCCAGTAAAATATTTCATGATCCTTTCCCTCTAACACTCATTTCTTCCTTGTGGCAGACATCTAGTCTCAGGAATGATAATCCTCAGAGGCAAAAAAAAAAAAGGCCTAACATGTAGCCCAGATTTAGATCAACATGACAAACAAAGCAATCTCCAGCTACAGCATTCATTTCTGTTAGAGTAGTTAAACTGGAGCACAGTTCCATGTTCGTCAACTGAGAATTCCACAGAATTAGCTTGAGTTCATGTAAGAAACGATACTGTGCAAGAACACTAGGTAACCATAAAGCGGCTTACAAAAATGTCTGCATGCTCTGTAATGTCCTCCAACAAGGCGGGGGGGGGGGGGAGAAATGCAGAAGAAGCATTGTCAGTTAAGCCCTTAGGTATGGTGAATTGGGAATCCAGTGTACATTTTCTAACATTTGCTGCTTGTCTGTTTGCATTCCGGTTTCCCCTAAAATGAATACGTACAGTTCCAATGCCAACATTAAATTCTGTTTTATAATAAGCTATCATTTCCCCACCCACCACAAACCATTGGATTTCTTTAACAGCTTCTTAGCTGTGTTAAACTTGACAGTTCAATGCAAATATTAAATTGCATTTCAGACAACACTAGCTGATGTAATCCCACCTTCTTCCAACCTCCTATTTTGCCCATGGTCCCCAAGACACTGCTTGTTCTCAAATATATCTCCAGAAGTCCTTTTTAAACTTAAATAGGGATTGCAGCATCTTCCTAAACACAAATCTACAACTTATTCCTTGGCTTCTTTCTTAAGTAGACTTTATATTACTGTTGACAGTAGCTAGACATCCACTACCAGCATAAATTTCGGTCCCTGAAAATTATCATTTCTTTTTAGTACTTTGAAATGGATTTGCCACTTAGATGTGGTTAGTTGAATATTCTGCTCATACAGTTCTACTTGGTCTGACATCTTCATTCTCTGTATTTATCATCCTGCTCATTCTCTGGCAGCCCAATCCCCCAAGTGGGAATGAAAATGGAGGAAGGGATTCCCCATATATCCTCTTCACCTTCTTGCACTTTTGCACCATCTTAGTGTAACACAGTGACCCTTTCTACAACATGGAAAAAATAAGGTTTGGGATTCAGTATGGGACTTAGCTCTTTGTAAATGGATTTATATATGCAGGAAATAGAATTAAGCAGTTTTGCAATGTCTATGTTCACCTAAGGGCTACTGTGGCTTACCACATATGGGCATCAATGCACAATGATGACAAATACACCATGACCCAATGCACAATGGGCACCCAATCTGGACACTGGTGAAGAAGTGCTGGAGCAAGACAGGAGGGTTTGAGGCACATTAGAAATGTCCAATGTCCATCAGATGTCTAGTGCATCAAATTGTGCACAGAAGAGCCCAATGAGCATCAGAAGTGCCCAACATACATCACAATAGCCCACTGCAAGTCAGTTGTGCCCAATGAACATCACAAGTTCCCAGTGTGCATCAGACATACTCAATGTACATTGAACCACTCTCCTGGTGCCCTGATACACCTTGTTTGAAGTTCACTAACAGGGTTTTGTTAAGCCTCTGCAATGTAGCTAAGCATTTGTAAAGTTATGAAACATAGACTGTGATGGAAAATCTCACTCAGGTCTTTTAACACCAACTCCCAAAACGTCCCAGCCAGCATGGCTGCTGGCTGTGCTAACTGGAAATTCTGGTAGTTTTAATCCAAATAGGAACTTTTTCAGACTGTGATGCTTGTCATTTCCTGTATAGTATAAAGGGCATTGGCTGGAATGGGAAGGGATTGTTCTATTCAGATCTTACCTACATTTTTCCCCAAGAAAAATGCTTTTGTTTTGCTTTTCAGAGAAGCAGAAGTAGTCAATACCTTACCTTTAACATCATTGCTGGGATTTGAGGTGAAACACTATGGCTAGAATTGTCTATATATTCTCCACTGCTACCAGGGAGCATCACATTTTTGAAGACAATCTGTGAAGAGGTGAATTAATGTGGGAAAAATCACTGTCCAGAGATTAGAAGGGCTTCTGTGAATACGAGAGCTTCATCTACTCCCTTTCTTCCTACTTATTTAATCTGAATTATCAGTTCAGTCCTCATACTTTAGACTTGAAAGCAGACAAATATTTGTTGTTGTTGTTGTTGTTTCTGTTGTTGTAGTTGTTGCTCATTGGCCCTAATATCAGTGAAGAGATGTCCTGATTTTTTTTAACAAAAGACCTCGCCATTCTCAGAAAAAAAAACATATACACGCAACCCTTTTTCCTGGGACCAGAAGTCACACAAGTGGTAGAAGATTTGTATACACTTCTTTAAATAAAGGCTAGTGTTGTGAAAACAATCAAGACATGTCTTGCTGTTCTCCAGACATCTGTTGATCACATTCTTATCCAAGTCAGAGCTGCAGAGTGCAACATTTCAATAATAGAAGACTGTGCTTTAAGTAGTGAGATTGATACATGATCACAGCAAAATTCAAATGAGAAACTGCAGGCTAAAGTAAATGCTTTGGAGATTCAGTGTCAATGCTGCACTTTGGGTATTCTGTCTTTGGTAAGAAGACAGAGGTGGGCCACCCTGTTGCCTCTACGGAAAGCTTATTATGGGAGATCCTAACACACACATCCTGCAGAAGATTATCAATTTGACACAGAAAATAGCTAATAGGATTTCAGTTTTCCACTCTTGCTCAACAAATAATTTGCTTCTCTCCCCACCTTACTGTGCAGCACCTCTGACCTCCTCAAATGAGAGGCCAATAATTGGTCATAGTGCCTTGCACCAGGCCACAGAGAATGGGAGCAGCATGTGAGGCTACATTAACCAATCCATCCCCTAATCTTCCCCTCAGAGAACACAGTGAGCCACCTGCTTGTCTCTAACCTAGTGTAATCTTGCTCGTTGCTTCAGGGCTGGGTAGGTGATTTTTCTCTTTTTCATGTTTTTTTTCCCCTACTCTACACTGTTACAGAGGACTTGGTGACTGGCTTCAGGGTAGTGTCTTAAATAGAGTCCACATGGCAGGTAATGGGGCAGCAGAGACAGAAGAATATCAGCAAACACCTATGACACCCTTTTGTGAAGGATATGCCTCAGGCACTGGCCCCCTCATGTTGTGAGACCTGGGCATGGGGAAGGAGTCTGTTGTTAGGGCTAGCCTGCGGAGGAGGGAAGATGTATCCTTGATCAGCCTTCCAGAAAATGGTTGTCTGGGGTAACAATCCAAATCCCTGGCGTGCCCTTTGGGGCTTGGTATTCACCCAGGGAAAGCTGGGGAAAAGATGTGGGGAGACCACCTGCCTCAGCTGCTCCCACACTAGGATTCCCTCCTTCTTGCATTCTCCAGGGGATTAATTTAAATAGGTAAAAGTTTAAATAAACTTGTTCTTTTTCATCCAAGCCTTTTATGTGATCTCATTATTTCAGAGGTTGGTCAGCAGACAATGTCCTTGCCATTCATTGTCCAACTTTTCAAAGCTTCAGCTGAGAATAATTGCTGTGATGGATGCCTCAGAGAATTAAAATGGAGGTAAGATAAGGCATGCATTACACTAGTTCCCTATTTCCCTAAAGAGATTGCTGATAAAATGTGTGCTTTTCCTAAAGACCATAAAATAGAAAATGGAGGGGACCCTAGAATTTAATGAGTTATCTTACTACCTTCACCAGTTTAATCGTCCTTCTCTATTTAAAATCCTAGGAACTGCTGAAATTTATTTTTATACAGTGATCCAAATGACCTCACCAGCCAGCCAAGATACAAGAAGAGATGGATGGGTACCATAGAAGGAAGCTACTGGCCCTCATTAAGCTTTAACCTGCTTAGCTCTCTCACCCCTTTTCCTCCACCTTTTATTTCTTTTGTTTTCTTTTGTGTTGTGAGTTTGATTAAGGCTTCTTAGAACACTTTCATTTTGCTTTCTTTTTTGTTAAGTAGGGATACACTGCTATATTTCTTCTTCTGTCAGATCAAAATACTAATGTATCACACAGCGGTCTTTATTTGCTTTGCTCCTATTCAATGTTTACTACTGTATTTATATTGCTTTATATGTGTACCCTATTTATTCCTCTATTATTCCTCTCACATTTGCCTATCATTAATCTTGGTCATGGAAATGTTACTATATTCTAATGTTAAATGCCCAGACTTTATTATGGATTTCAGTAAAGCAGTGGTTTCTGTTTATGATAGATTTGATGAATACAAGACCATTATCTTGGTTGGAAACACTGTACTTTTTTTCTTTTGTTCTTTTATAATTTTCTTCTCATGTTTGTTCTTTTCCTTCCTTCCTTCCTTCCTTCCTTCCTTCCTTCCTTCCTTCCTTCCTTCCTTCCTTCCTTCCTTTTTTAAAATCTTTTCAGTTCAGATAGTATTGGTCAAATATATATTTGAACAGGCTTATTTTTTCTTTTGTTGTGGATTTTTTTCTACAAGTTGATTTCTCTATCAGTTTCATTACATGGAATGTTAAGGGTCTTAGGGCCCCATGCAAAAGAAAACAGGTTCTTGGTAAGCTCAAGAAATGAAAGCAGATGGTTTTTTAAAAGGAACTCCACCTTTTGATAAAGATCAACTTTGTAAAGACTAGGTTAGAGAGGTTAGAGAGGCTTGCTCAAAGGGCCTTTCTACAAAAGCAAAAGATGTTGCTATTCACAAGAATGCTGCACTTTCAGTAACTCAAATTATTTTCTTATATTATGTGATCTCTTGTTTTGGTCAATTAACGTGGTCCAGTTTAGTTCCTCCCACTCATAAATGTTTGAGCAACCTGGCTATCATTACCTATCATTATATGATAACTGAGGAAGATTTCATCATGTCCTTGAATCAATTTCAAATAGGAATACACCCACTCATTAATTAAAACTCTGCAAGATTATACAATTAAAGTCTATATGTATGCACAAAGATTGGCAGATGTCTGGTATTTTTGCACCTGACAAAACAACTACACTTTTTTTCGTTTATGCATCAAAAATAGTACTTGTTTGAATTATTTTCTGATTTGTTCTGCTGTGCTATAACGGAGACAGGAGAATCTCTTCTTACATTCATAGGACCTCTTTTTCAGAACACAATCCAATAGGCTGTAATATTGGCTTTCCAGCTCTTTAATGTCTGAATGCTTCTCTTCTCAATGATGAAAAGTTTTAAATGTAAATGGCCTCAGAATCCCAAGATTATAATACCAATAATGAAGTTCCTATTTCCTCAAGTGCTATTGAATTGAATGCATGCAAAACCTACATGAGAGGGAAGATGCTTACCACAGTAAACAGCTTAGAACTTAAAAGGAGAAAGAATTTGGAAATATGCTACAAGACTTTGCTAAACCAATGGGCATCTGGTGCTTGACAAGATCTTTATCATGAGTTCCAACAGCTATCTTAGTCTAAATCAGCACAAAAAAGACATAAAAGAAAACTGTAACCTTTAAGACTGAGTGAGAAAAATTTACAGCATAACTTTTCATGGACTCTGAGCTGCAGAATGGTCAGAAAACCATTTATGACGAGTAAACCTCAAGCATTGCCCATCTGACAGCCATTAGGCATGATTACTCAGTCCTCTGATCCATGTTCAGAGACAGAATAACTCATGCTACAGATTAACAATATGGGATTGTTATTCCCATCATGGTCTTCTAGTAAAGCTTGCCTGAAGCATCTCACTGGCCTATTTTCAAAACAGGATGCTGGACTAAGATGGATCCTGGCTCTCTTCGTATGTTCTCCTGCACTGGAATTCTATGCTATTATTTCAACATTATGTGTTTTTGCTTTCAGACATTTCTGTATGTGTGATTTAAAGCTTTTATTTGCTTCAAAAACCTAAGGAAATATAACTCAGTGAAGGTATGGACTAAATCAGATATAGTACTTCATTACTGAAATGGTTTCTTTTTCTCCTCCCTTTGGATACTAACAATTTGACAAGAAATTGGTTTAAAAATAAAATAGTTCACATCCCCACAACATGAGCAACAAGAATCTTGCAGTGGGGAGGAGGAGGGGAGAATACATGGAGGCCTCTTACCAAACAGTATTGATTCTAATAGATAACAGGTTTTCTAGGAGGTATATGCACTTTAGTATTGAGAAGATGAATCTGAGATTATTCAGATGTCCTGGTAGGAATAATACGATTTCTTGATGGGAGAAAAGGTGAGGATATGTTTCTTCATAGTTCGCCTATAATTGTGATGCTAAAATAACTGAGCTGTTTTGTTGCTTTTTCACTGAAGATGGGGAAAAATGAACAGATAATCAAATATGTTTACTACATTTACTATATTTTAACCCAATCAGTCATTTCTTCCCCAGGGTGTGTTTGGTGCAAATGTTTGAGAGACACTTCATATTTTGTGATCCATGTAAATGCTATAAATGGAATTGATACTTCCTTCCAAATGTTACTAAGATGATGATGATGATGATATTGTTGTTGTTGTTGTTGTTGTTTCAGACATGGAGATTAACCCTTGTAACCAAACAACTCAGATGCATCAGGGCATTATGACCTCCCTTTTAAGTGGCCTTCACACATCTGCCTATCAAAAGCCAACTCAAAATGTTAAGGGGCCTCCCAGAGTGATATCTGATAAGTTGCAATCAGAATAACAGTAGCAGCAGCAGCAGCATCAAAAGACATTGTTATATATAATAACTGCAGCAAGATTGACTTATGCTCAACATTGGAAAGAAGGAAAATATATTGATATAAGAGAATGGAAATTCAAAGTCCTGGATGTGGTAGTGACAGAAAAGCTAACTTTTTCACTTAAAAATAAGCTAATCCAGGGCTTTGAAAGACAATGGCAAGAGGTATTGAATTGGATAAAAGAATGAAATAGGGGAAAAGAAAGAAGGTTGTGAGAAAGGAGGAAGACAAAATGAGGTGATAAAAGATAAAATGTAAATAGTTAAATATAAGCTAAAAGTAATAGTTTACGATTGTTGTACAATAGAGATAATGTACGGAACTGAATGTTTATATGGAATGGAATGTTAAACTCAGATTCAACTGGGAAAAAAATTGATGTCTGGAAGCAGGGAGGGGTTTTTTTATTGTTTTTTCATTGAAAATTTTAATAAAAATTAATTAAAAAAAAAAAGAATAACAGCAGCGACAACAAGAGCCAGCAACTCACTTTCTACCCACATCTCTTCTGCAGGCAGAATCTTTCAACACATGGGCCTCTTGGGATCCTGTCCTCCCCCCACAAAAAAAGCCAAATGGCCCTAGGATGTCACTTTGCCAGTTTCCCAAAACTATACATCTAGATTCCTCCCTCTTAATTCTTTTATTGCAGCACACAGATTCAGTAAGAGGATTCTACATTCAGGTACAGGTTTCCCAGGCCTCTTCTATTGGGGTACAGGTTCCTGAGACTACTACTCATGTTTAAATGAACATGCAGAGAACTTCCCCACAGGCTTGTCATTAAACACAGCATAGTGTGAGGTCTGAAGGGAAAGGGGCAATGTCCAAAGACACGTGAGGCACGAGCTGCATGTTCTTTTCCATCCCTAATTTTAGCCCTCATATCTTCAGAAAAACACATGAAAAACGTTCCAGTTAACCTCTACCCTGGCCTCTTCTGTTTTCCTGTAAATTAGAGGAACAGAAATAATCTTCAAAAACATTATTAAAAAGGGGGGGAAATATATTTCTTGAGTATCGTGAATCCATAACAAAAGAGGTAGTAGAGATAAACAGCATTTTCTCTATCCACACAGAAAATATTGTTTTCTTCACAAAAAAAAAAATTGCTGTTTTCTGCACAAATAAGCAGGTCCAAATTTGGCATATAGGAAGCCCTTGGTAACTGCATAGTTCCTGAAGACTTTTCTGAGGTAGGAAGAAAATAGCTAAAATCGCTTCTTGCGTTCAAGAAGGAAATTAGCAAAGAATTACGTCCCTAGTGAGTAATGATCCAAAATCCATGTGGCTAAATCAAAGAGATGGGAAACAGAAACAATATTATTGTTGCGAGGAGGGCAAAAACAGTAGCTGTGTAGGTGGAACAAGCAGCTTGTTATGCCCGCCCCCCCCCGCAAGTCCAAGCACATATTTTAAAAAACATAGGTATGTTTTACTTTGCTGAATTTTGACAGCTGAAGTTAAATTGGTAGAAGACTAGGTTTCTGATCTATGTTCACAGTTATTAAACTAGAATTAGACCATTTCTCCCCTGCATTGTTATAGTACTATTATCCCACTTTCAACATCCTATAGAATCTTGGGATTTGTAGATTAGGGAGGGGCATTTAGAATTCTCAGCCAGAGAGCTGTTTAGCATCAGTAAACTACAAACCCCAGAATTCCACAGGATGTTGAAAGTGGAATAATAGCACTATAACAGTGTAAGGTAGAAATGGCCTCAGATTTAATTGTAATGAGATTCATGTGATATGCACCATGCACCTACCTTTTTCCATGATCATTTAATGGTCAATGGTGAATGGAGGAAGGGATAAAAGCAATACCTGGCTATGTTCCTATACCCAAATGCACAATAATGATGTCCTCCTCCAGGACCTCTAAAGTACTCCCAGGTGACCCCACAGGATGCCTTTGTCATTTCTCCAATATCCTGTGGTCTCCACCAACCACAAAATAGCTTTGGGGCAGTCACAGGAGGAAGGTGAGAGGTCATTGTGTGAGAGAATTCCTCACTCTGCACATAAAACACATATGTATAAACTGGACTTATCACTTACCAGCCATGGTATATGCTTTTCCAAGAATTTGTCATTATAAACTTTTGTCACTTCAGATACAGAAACCTATCAATTTAATAAATGATGTTTTCTCCATGGGCCAAGCACACCTGTACATATCATTCATATGAATTCAGTGGGGTGTTCTACCTTTTGTAGGTATGAGTACATGATTGTGGTGTTGGTGGTTGGTATTGGTGATGGTTGCATTTCTTTAAATTGTGTCTCACTTACGGAGGCTCTAATGTGAACCTATCACAAAGTTTTCATGGCAAGATTTGTGCAGAGGGAGTTTGCCTTTGTCTTTCTCAGAGGATGAGAGATTGTGACTTGCCCAAGATCATCCAGTGGGTTTCCATGGGTGAGCAGGAATCCCAACTCTGATGTCCCAGTGTCCTAGTATGACACTCAAAACACTACATCATGACCATTTCCACACTGCACTGTTATAGTGCTATTATTCCACTGTCAACATCCTGTGGAATTCTGGGGTTTGTAGTTCACTGAGGCCAAAGAGCTCCCTGGTTGAGAATTCTAAGGCCTCTCCCTAAAGTGCAAACCCCAGGATTCCATAGGATATTGAAAAAGGAATAATAGCACTATAACAATGTAGTGCGGAAATGGCCCCTGCTGGCTCTTTGAACAGAATAATTGCTATTAGCTTGGCATACATTATGAGTAGATCCTAACTCAGAGAGTAATTTTAGCTGTACTTTGTTTTAGCTTTTAGTTTAGTTTAGTTGTGGAATATAAAACACACAGACAGCTGGACAGACAGACAGAGGAAAGTATGTGCTATTCCTCTCTGGCTAGCAGTGCAGTCATTGCAGTACCTGTATGCCCCTGTACGCTGGATGGCAAGAGAAAGGCAGGGAAGAAGGGCAATGATGCTTCACACTGCTTCAGTTGCAGAGGGATCATTTACCTAATTAAAAAAAAATCCATGAAAAAACCAACCAACCAAAGAAGCAAGCAAACACAAGCTCAAAGGACAACATTCATGCATTTGAATAGTATTTACAAAAGGACAACAGAAATTTCAACATTTTTTTTCTGCGTGAGCATCAGATATTGGCCTCTTTATTAGATAATGGTCTGTGGTTTCATAAATTGGACAAACATTGTATTATTCCTCCCACCCCCATTGTTGCCAAAGTTCACTGTGAAAACCTTAGCTTGCATTGTTGTATCTAAATCAGAGATTTCTGGCTTAATGTCAGTTAACAGATTAGAGTGGCAAACTGAGAGAAACGGAGATGCAAAATGAGAGAGGGCAGCCACTGCACTCATCCATGGTTTTATAAACCATGGTTTATGGAGCCATGGATGACCGTACAGATGCATGCATTATCAGCATTGCTGCTGTGGGCCAAAAAGCATTTTCAAGCAGTGAGATCAAAAGTGCACAGCTATGAATTCAGGCATTTGTTTTACAAAGATGTCCCCAGCAAATGTGAATAGGGCTTGCAATAATTACGCTCCAGTTATGCCCAACCAGCACTTTTGAGTAATGACCCTGTATATGTTATTATTACAAGTGAAAAAGTTGAGTAATTGGAACAGGCTCTTAATAGACTTTCCATGGTTTGTTGCCAAGTGCTTTTAGCAGAAAAACATGCAGTAAAAATTACTTTTATAATCTTACATATATTTTAACAGTTGTAAAAACAGGCTTGGAGCCAACAGTTTCAATGAGATCCCAAAACCTACCTCTAAAAAAACTGCAAAATAAATGTATAGAAATTCTCCCTGTTGGAAGAGTTTTGCTGCTTCAGCACAGTCCAGAACATACTTAACAAGGACTGGCACACACAGGCATTGCCTTCAGACACATTACCCATAGTTTAAGTTAGTTCCTAATGACCCAAATATGCGACTCATACTGAAACACAGTCAGTTCTTATTCATGTTTGCCTAGAGCCTTTTATCTTTAGCAAACCATAAATAAAAAAGATGTGGTGGGGAAGTTTAGATTTCATTTCTAACTTTCTTTGATATGACTGTGTGTAAATGACATTGATGGTTTACGAAATCATTTGAACTTGCCATTTCAGCCACATTGTATTGATCATTAAGAACTTATTTAGAGATCCTACCTTTTACTTGACATGGGCCCTTTTCGCATGGCATTTGACATGCGAAAGGGCCCCTCAAGCATCACACGAATGTGAGGAGCAGTCCACACGACGCACTCACAATCGCGTGACGCTCCAGGGTCTGGCAGGCGCTGCTCACACACTTTTTCATTTTCGGCTTTGAGCTGAAAATGGTGCATGATCGTGCATTGCTCCAGGATCCCGTGTACACTTGCCATGAGTGCGGAGCTCCGGAGCCATGGCGCTTGCACTTCCTGCCCCAGCGCAGCCTGGGAAACTCCCAGGCTGCACTGTGGAAGGAAGAGGTGGGGCTCTCGCATGAGCGGGCAGCAGCTGCGGAGCTGAAGGAACCGGGACACGAGAGCCTCTCGCTGGAGGCTGCTCGCATGATCCTCGCACCCCAGCTCCATGAAAAGGTGCATTGTGGAAAGGCCACGGATGGAACTGCTAAAAGAGGGATGGAGAGTTGAATGAGTTTCATTGACACCAAAGGGAATGGGCAAGGGTGTGTGTGGATTTTAAATAGAATAATTTATCTTTTATTTACAATTCAAGTATGAACTTAATGGAAACATTTCCTTAACTTTTCAAGGATGTATGAATTTAAAGAATAAACAATTTAGGAAGTTTCTCTAAATCTGAAGTGATACTTACGCAAGAACACAATCAACAATTTTTCAAGATCCTCAAATTCTTGGCTAAAGTACAATATATCACCATCTCATTGAAAAAAGTTATAGAATACATAGAGTACATAAGGCTAAATTCCACATTACTCCTAACTAGAGCAGAGCCTTAAGAACTTAGGTTAGTTGTGAATAAGCTCCATTTATTTCACTGGATCATCTCCAGGTAGAACTAATTTTGGTTTCATAAAAACATGACCACTTAAGAAGAAGACTTCACATCCACGTAGATAGCTTATATTTCTCAGGGAGGCTGTCAGATTGAATGGTTAGGCTTTTATGATTGGCAATTAACTGCTTCAGGAGATTAGAATTAATGCAGCAGTTAACATCCAGGTGTGAAGTTGTAACAAGAAATAATATGAACTAACAAGTCACTGCCTACGATAGAGAAAAAGAAACCTCCCAATTCAGATATTTCATTTAAAGTCTTGTTTTATTTTTGTGGAACAGTAAATAATGCTGCTTTTTATTCTCATTCTCTCCATCTAGTGTATTAAGTAGAATGTTGAATGTATTGCTCGGGTTCTCTGACCTGTGTGCAACTAAGTTAAAAACATAAAATACAAAACAATGAACAATTATGAAAAAGTCAATGATAAAACCAATTGCAAAATAAATTTCTAAAAGTGCTGAGGAAAAAAAAAGGGTCTTTACCTGCAACCAGAAAGCACATTACATAAGTATCAGATGATCCTGGGGAGTGAATTTCAAAGAAAGAGGCACTATCCAATGACAATTTTGTTGTTGTGTGCCTTCAAGTATTTATGATTTATGACAACACCAAGGCAAAGCTATCATGGGGTTTTCTTGGCAAGAATTGTTCAGAGGGGAGTTGTCTTTGCCTCTTTTTGGGGCTGAGAGAAGATGACTTGCTTAAGGTTATCCAGTGGGTTTCCAGGGTCAATGCTTAAACCACAGCATCATGCTGGTTCTCCTCTACTGGGAATGCCTTCTCTGTAATAACTGCCAGTCTCTCCTCATTTGGCAGCTGAATATAAAAGAAGACCATGGAGATCTCTGGATGGATGGATGTTGTATTCACATATATACAAAGCATGCAGAATCAACATGGAAGAATGTGCTAACTGCGCCCTCTACCTGAAGTTCTGCAATCGCTTAGCGACAAGGGGGTGATGGGAGCGGTTCACCCCTGGAGGCAATATTTTTGGGGCATCCCAGCTCGTAACCATGCCCCGTGCACCGTGGCCATGCCCCCCCACACACACACACTGCAGTGACGCACTGCGCACTGCAGTCACACCCGCTCCCGCCCCCCCTTCACACACTCCAAGCTCTGCTGCTGCAGTTCGGTCACATACAAACCCTGATGAGCGTGAAAAGCATAGCCTCTCATATCATGTGCAAAATCTCAACAGATAGCAAAAGCTATGCCACACAGGGAGCACCGACATATAGGATAAGCTATCCTGCTCAGATCATCTCAGCTGACAACAGCAGAAACATCTGACACAAAATATAGGCCTGTGACTCTAACACCATCCCTTTTCTTCTGCTGCATAATTTTTAACATCATTGCCTGATGAAGCAGCGAATGAAACTCTGGAAGTTTGCATGACGTATTTTGGTTGGCCAATAAAGGCTTCACTCTTCTGTGGATTATGACTTTTGTTGTGTTCTGTTCAGACTTGTCATTCTCCTTCAACTTGACATGGAGGGTGTGGAGGAAACCCCATATCCCTACCAGTCTGAGGCCATTTCTGCATTATACTCTTATAGCACATTTATTCCACCTTCAACATCCTATGGAATCCTGGGGTTTTCAGTTTCGGGAGGGGCCAGCCAGCCTCTCCCTAAACTGCAAACTGCAGGATTCCATTTGATGTTGAAAGTGGAATAATCTCGCTTTAAGAGTGTGGTGCAGAAATGGCCTGAATTTTGACTGCCTTTATTGCCTCAGAAGGGAGAATTAAATCTGTGCCTGCAAATGGTATCCAAGACTGAGAAGAATAAAAAAAACTTTTTGATATTTTGATACATGTGAAAACTACTTGCCCAAAAAGTCCTGTATGTATGTATTTGAAATTTGAACAAATCTGAACAATCCTTCAGAAGACTCCATGGACAAATGTTATCCAATCCTCTCAAAACTGAAAAGAAGTTTGAATCATTAATTGATTACCCAGAAATATTCACATACCCTCCATTTCAAAGATGAAAACTGGGACACAAGGCTGAGCATCATCAGAGAGTGGTCAAAAGGGTGTGTCTAGGTAACAGAAAGGCAAAAGTTGTTAATGATCAAGGGAACACACAAAACTACTATTTTAAAGAGAGGAATCCTAGAATTTATGTATGGGGTGTAGGAAATCGTACAAAAGTTGGAAAAATCAAATCAATAAATACAATGCACTGTGTGTGCGCGGACATGTGCGCACAGCATGATTAACTCTCACTCTATATTATCTAGTCTAAAATAAAAATGCTTTTATATAAAAAAAGCTTTTATCAGAAATGCTCAAAATTATAGTTTTCTCTCAGATCCAGAGTATGAGGTCTGTGCCACCTCCACTTAATACACGTTACAGCTCAGGTCAAATTCCATCTTCTCCATAACATATTATTCATGTGGCCACCTTGAGTTAATCATAGCTTTTCAGGCTAACCTACTTCACAGGATTGTTCTTAGAATTAAAAGAATGGGGTAGAAAAATAGAAAAAATAATGTTCAATACCTTTAGCTTTAGGAGATAATGGAATGTAATTAGTTAAGAAAGATATTGTTGGAAAAATCACAATTATCATAAACAAGTACATGTATTGCAAAGGCCTTTTAAAATGTCTCCACCTACAATCCTTTGCATGTTTACCTATGAGTAAGTCTCTCTGAATTCATTGGGACTTACTTCTGAGTAGATATGTGTATGATTACATACTTGGTGTAATTGAAATACTGGTGTGCTGCAAAAAAGCTCTAAGTGAGTAAACAGGAAAATCTCTCCTAGTGGTTGTCCTTTACATGTGGCACTTTCTTTTCTGTGGCACTGTGAAACCCTGGCACACACATAGGATTAGTAAATCTAAAGGAAAAGGATGGGAACATGAATATTAATAAAACTAAATCTCAAAATACAAGGTATATGCAAATCTAAAAAAAAAAAAGAGAAAATTTTAAAAAATTAAAACCAGGAATCCTTTTCTGCAAGACAGACTCTATTGCAGGGAAATTAAAGACTTTGAGAAAAAGAGATTGAGAGAGTACCTGATGCACAGGTGCTTTAATTCAAAGGTGCTTTAATTCAAAGAGGATCTCTTCAAGGAAAGCCCCTCTTGATTGGCAGGACTCTCTACTTCCTTTGAATTTTACAAGAGTTGTTTATCCCTTCTGCTTAGCTCAAAAAGCAATTTGGAGTCACATAGCATGAGAAGTTCCAAAAGTAGGAGAAGCTGAAACAGTTTACTTTTGCCCAAGCCTATTGGGGAAGACAAGACTCTGGGCCTTATCACACCATACCTCAATATTGCATTGTTCCATTTGAATCCCAATATTGCCATTTCCACGATGGTGTCATGTTATGAATGCTCTCTACCACACCCTTTTGACATATGTGGATGAGTGGTGTTATTGGCACTGGTGTTCCTACCACATTACAGCGTCATTGGTGAGTCCTTTTTCCCGCCTTTTTCCCACACCACAGCTCGTGATCGGTCAGGTTTTTGGTTTTGTTTTTTTAGGCCACACTAGCGCAGCATTGTTGTAACATCACAACACACCAGTATGCTATTGTGTTTTTGCACTATAACACTAAAAAATGTATTTTGAAAAATTTTAACAAATTAACTCAAAGGATAAAGTTAAAATAAACACAAAGACGTTATAGATTTCGAACTTATCATGTTGTGTGATCCTCTCTCCACTTGTCCTTCTGTATTCACCCCTGGAGCACCAGAAGTGGTCTGCAGGTTGGTGGGCAAAGATCGCCTGGGGAGTAGCTGAGGGAGGGAAAACCTGGGAATGCCCACAGCACCTCCACTGATGGGTCAGCTAGGGAAGGAAGCGCTATCGAGTGCTATTGAGAAACTCCGCCACCACAGCTGATGAGATTATTGCGGGGAAGGGGGTCATTAACGGATTATTTCCAGCATTGGAAAAGCATGGATTTTGCATAGATTGCAACATGATAGCTGCTGGTTAGCAGCAACATTGTGCGATAGCACTGATCCTGAACCAGCAATAATGTGTTGCTGTAGTGGTATGATACCTTTGTTCAACAAGGCTCTCTGCCCCCTCCTTTCCTTCCTTCTTCAGAGATGAGTATAGACTACATTCAGTTTACAGCAACTGAAGTAAACCAAGAACAAAGGAAGAAAGCAGGAAGAGGGAGAAAAACAGGACATTTTAAAAGGAACTGAGAAAGTACTATGGCAGAAGATTAACTAGGATGTTCCTGGCCAAACAGGTACAGTTGGAGGGTTCGTGGTCAATGGGCAACCGTGAAGCTTTGGATTTTTTCAACCAGATCCTGCTTTTTATTAGACAGGCTCTGAATGATTTGTACTAAACTGCAATGCTTTCAAATCATCAAAGTTCTAAATCAAGTTCCATGTCCATGTAAAACCCATTTCCACTACAACTGGGTTCTAAAAAGTATATGTTAGTCTAAAATATGACAACAAAAGAGAAGAACAGTGATAATTCACAATATCAAAAGTTTCAGTGAGAAAGGCAACATTTGAAAAGACATCTATAGAAATGACAAAGGGGGCTTAAGTAAAGCCATAAATAATTTTTTTAAAAGAATTCACCTAGTAAAATAGGAATTTGTCTTTGATCTGTATTATTCCCTCCTTTTGGGAAATGCTTGTATTCTCTGAAACATTTCTCTCTATCAAGAGTTTTGTAAGAATCAGCAATTGCCAATGAAATATATTGTGTTACTAAGAAAAAACCACCACAGATTTAAGACTGATCAAGCCACAGATACATTTTTCTAACATACTTCTGACTTGTAGTTGATGAAATTGCAAAAATATACTTTCTGAAATATCCAGCAAGGAACAAAAATGATGGGAAGAACATTAGTCTCAAATGACAGCTGAAGTACATAAGGTTTATAGCAAAACTGCACATTGCTTCATACTCTGTGTCTGAGAGTGTGTGTGTATGCATGTATGATGAAGGCTACTATCATCATCGTCGTCGTCGTCGTCATTGTCATCATCGTCATCACCATTATAGAAATAAGATGATCTTTTCTGTAAGGACCCCAACTAACAAACTAACATCAGTATAGTGCCAGACCATTGGTGAGAAATCTTTTATTCTGCTCAGGCCAGCATTCATTTGGGGGATAATCTGCTGGAGGCTTCATGCTTCTCAGTGGTGGGCGGGGAAGAAGCCACCCCTTGGCAGAGACAGAGCCAAAAGCAGCAACACCTCTGCACACATGACTTTTTTCTCCCTCTTTGCTGTCCTTTCTCCATTTCCTCCCCACCAAGGAGGGTACAGGGGAAGATTGTTTTGCAGAGGCCTGAAATGATCACTTCCAGAGGGCTTTTCAGATCAGGCTAAGAGGCACATAAGATCAGGCCAAGGGACACAGGTACCCAAAACCCAGTATTGGAATAATACATTTATTTACAGTCTCACTTATTTTAGAAATGCTTTTGTATTGCCCAATTTCATTCACCAATATGGGAATGCCCCCAGAGAAGCTTACAGGTATAAAAACAAAAACAATCAGCAAAATCAGATATTTTGCAATAATCAATTGTTAATAATACAATAATTGCAAAAGTATCATAACTCTGTCCTGTGCATCAAGCTACAGAAACAGAGCTGTATATTGTGCCTCCCTTCCTCCCCTGCACTCCATCAGCCAGCAAACAGTCATGGTTGGGAGGCAGTAGCAGCTCAAGGGTGGGTTTGGGGAAGGAGACATGATCCAATACCCTTCCTGATCCAGGAACTGTTAACGATTAAACTTACAGGAGTCCTATCCCATATTCAGTCCTGTCTAGAAGCATTTGGAGGCCACATGTTGCCACAAGCCATACTCTCCCCATCACTGTGCCAAGGGAGTCACTTTCCTCTGGTATTTCTGGCTCTATTCCTACTGAAAGCAGGGTATACTCTCTCAATACTCAGTACTCTCTCTGGTCTAGTCACTGGAACATCTTCAGTGCAATCCTAATTCACAATTACATGCCAGTTGTTAAGTGTCAGGATTAAGGACAAGCCTCTTCTGCTGAGAGAAACTCTTTCTGCCAACAGACATGTTTCAGCTTGCACAACCCTCTTCTACTGGCTGATCTTAGAACTGTTTTGCTGCTTTGCATAGAAGAGCCAGAACTGGCCAGAGTAAAGGTGGAAGAGCCAGGTTGAAACTTCATGCTGCCTGTGGACACAGCAATGGTGTTTATACAGAAGTCTGGGAAAGTTTAGTCCTAAATACAGTTCCAACATCCCTCAGTTAGGAGGAGTTTGGACTCAGGACACTTTTTGCCTTTGTATTTTGGTCAGTTAGGATTACACTCTTTGTCAAATTAGTGGGAATATAGGAGTGTACATAACAGGCGCATAGTACTTCTGATTTAGATAATGGCATGTCTCTTTAAGTTTCTCAACAAGGAAAGATAAAATCTGGAATTAAGCCAAAAAGTAGTTCGTTTAATAGGAAATTATAACATCGACAGCACACTAGAGTCCTTGAAGGAAAGTGGAGTGAAGAAGCAGCAGCTGGCTAGCTTGGACACAGAGAAAACAAAGACAACTTTGGGGGAAAGCAGAAGCCAGTGATCACAAAGATGGACAGCACTTGAATTCCTCGTCTCTAGCCTTGTGGGATGAAAAGAGAAGTGGAATATTCTATGGCAAATTATGTCCAAATAACAAGGAGATAGGACATTCCCAAATCATGGCAGGATCTCCACCAAAGGGTCTCCACCAGCTAGAAATTCAAGGAGTCCAGGAGTCAGTGTAGATCCTTCGCGATCACAGTATGGGTTTCTACTGGGTAGAAACAGAGAGAGAGATGAGTTACAAAACTAGGAATTTGGCAGGCTACTTTGTAAGAGATCTATGTGCATTGTGGGTCCTCATTTTAAGTACTGTTTCGTAAACCATTGCTTAATATGCACTCTTGTTCAAGGGTTTCAAGAACAATGACAATAATAGAAAACAGAAACAAAACTTTCTGCTGAAGGGGTGGGGAGTAAAAGACTGCACTTCCCAGACAATCTTATGGGACATAAGTAGTTTATGCTCTGGAGATCTAAAGAATGGTTGCAAAGAGAAAAGTCTGCACATTTTAAAACTGGGCATGAAACAATTCACACATTTCTTGAACATGTGCAAAATGCTGTTAAATTTAAATTGTCAAGGTGAGTGAATGTGTTCAAGGAACATGCACAGTTTACAATAGGTCACAAACATGTACATGTTAAAAAAGAAGAAGAAAAGAAAAAGTTATTATGAATGTAGAATTTATAGATCTGTACATCCCTAGCCTTGAGGATCCTGCATCCTTGTCTTTGACAGCTGAAATCAGACAAGATGGACTCTGGTACACTGAATGGCAACAAAGAATATGGGTATTTGTAGCAGGGGACCTAAATACCTTAAAGGCACCAATTCTTGTTTGATCTTAGAAGCTAAGCAGGGTCAGCCCTGATTAGTATTTGGATGGGAGACCACCAATGAATACTACGTGGTGTAGGCTGTACTTCAGAGGGAGGAACTGGCAAAACTGCTTCTGAATATTCCTTGCCTAAGAAAAACCCTAAGAAATTCATGAGGTTGCCAGAGGTTAACAGGAAACTTGAAGACATGCATGCACAAACACAAATGTACGCACACATATTTACAGCTGGAACTATGTAAATTTAAGAACCATAACTTGTGTGAGAGTTACACATGTAAACCATTCAGAACAGGGGACGATAATGCGATTTTCTACAAAGCTGAGTATATGTAAAGCCTATATAATACAGCAGTATACATATGACATAACAGTGTAGAACACCTGCAAATTTGTTCATCTACTATTTATCTAGAAAGTACAACTGTATGAGGGTTCTAAGCTCCCAAGTTTTCCTTAGCTTTCCTATCTGGAATGACTGAAAATCTTGACGTGAATGCATTCATTTCCAGAGAAACTGCAGAGAGAGAGGGGTTATGCCCAAATAGTTTTGCATCAGGTATGTCATTATTAAATTTTTGAGGAACAAAGAAAACACATTCACTGGCCAATATTAAAGTACAGAAGTGGCAGTGTGATTTTTTTTCTTCTTACCCCAGCTGTTGTGTAGAATTTATATTTTTATACTGATGCATGCATTTCAGACAACAGGAGAGCAACTCAGCATGGAACAGCTTCCCACAATCTGCTTCAGTTTTCACATTCTCGTTCTGCATTGCTGATTCTTATTACATTGTACACTTTAGTTTAACAAAAAGTAATTCATTTCGAAGTCATGATTTTCTTGTTCTGTAAAATCTGATTTCAAAACTTTGGAGACTTTAAGAATATTGTGTAAAACATACACTATAAAACATAAAGTTTTAGATATCATACTTAGTCCTTTGGCACATCAAGCAATATGACAGAATCACAACCAAACTTCTTTAGGTTTTAGAGCAAGTAAAAGATTGCTTCCATCCTAGCCTTTTTCACTTTAACTGCTAGCCTTTTTTCCCTTTTTAATGAAAAATTCAGAGAAATAGTTCAGAATTTTTTCAAAAAAAATCTTTCTGGTTCTGTTTGTTTTCCCCCTCAGAACTGTTTTGCAGCATCATTGGTTCACTCTTACTTTTATTTGCACGCCCTCCAACATTTCACAGATGAAAACTGAGATACATGTCAAGCAACATGAGACCATGGTCAAATGACAAAAGATACTCATTGATGAAGAACACATAAGATAGTGGAGGCTGTCAAGGTTGTTGCCGGGCAGGCAAAGGTTTCCTCTGAGTGGATGGCAGAGGGAAGAGGCAGTGTGGCCAGACAGCCAGGTGCAAGGCCAGCAGGATTGTTATGGCTACGTCTTGTGTATTAGGGAAGGCCACACGCCAGAGCACTGATTGGGTCACCCCACGTGTTTCAGGGTGACAAGGTAGCATAAAAAGGCTGGTGTTTGCCTTGACCAGCTGCCAGTTAGACTCCATAGCTGGACCTGCCATGCCATTGGCAGTATATTGTTTGTAAGGAGACATGCTGCCCAATTTTTCTCTGTTATCTTCTGTTTTTCCTCTCTGTCTAATTGCTGGCAAGCTAGCACGTTTTTGCTAAGTCTTATTTTAGAGTGCGACAATAAATCAGCACTCTAAGCCGAACTAATGAGCCCCTGGAATTTTTTCTGCTTCACTGGGACTCTCTGCTGTGGTGAAGCCTTGCTTCACAGATAGCGCTCTGCTCATGCTCAGAGGAGCCAAATCCTGCCAACCCTGCAGCAGTTTGCTTTTGACTGAGCCTACTGGGATGAGCAAGATTCTTCCCCCACCTCTCCTCTTTCCACTGCTGAGTGCTAACTACTTTTGCATTTTGAATTCAGTTTGTTACAACTTAACTAAGAGCCTTACCGTGTTACATAGTTATAGGCCATTTCCACACGGGGTTTTTAAAACGGGGCAGAGCATCCTCCAGGGAGGACATCTGCACCTGGGAGCGGACTGGGTTGGACCTATTTAACATAGATCCGCACCCCAGCCCGCTCCGGAACAACCCCGAGTGGTCATCCAGCGTGCTTTTGAAAGACCTCTAAAAACAGGTCTTTAAAAACACTGCAAGCCTGCTCCCTTATGCAGATTCGCAGGCTCGCATTGGTGTGAACCTGCGATCTGCTGGGGGCGGGCTTTAGGCTGGCGAGCTTCAGCGGTTGGTCGAGACCCTCGACCAACTGAAAGCCACCATTTTTGACACCAGAGCAGCATGGAGCGATGGCCACACACTGCTCCAGAGCAGCCTGGACCAGACCGGGGAGCCTTAAAGTCTGGTAAGTAGTGTCACGGGGCGATTCCCTTGCCCCGTGTGGAAATGCCCATAGTGCTATTATTCCACTTTCAACATCCTGTGGAATTCTGGGGTTTGTCGTTTACTGAGGCCGAAGAGCTCTCTGGCTGAGAATTCTAAATGTCCCTCCCTCAACTGCAAACCCCAGGATTCCAAGTGGAATACTATAACAATGTTGTGCATAAAAGCCCTAAGCTGAGGACAAAGGGGGAAAGTAGGGGGAGGAGAAAGAAACTGGGACATTTTAAAAGCATATGAAAAAGTGGGATGACAGAGGATTAATTAGGACTGCCTCTAACAAATCAGGACAGTTGGAGGTTGTGTATTTGACAATGAAATTTAATTGCACTACAGATCTGCCTAGTATGAAAGGCAAAACTGTACCAAGCACTTCTGTGCCTTTGTCGAAAAGCTTCTTGTTTGCACATTCATTCCTTTCATTACTCCCTATGGAATAAGGCTGAAAGTACAGTAAAGATTTGCCCCTTAACTAGTCAGTATATGTTCCCTCCAGTATGGTGTATAGGGGTGATTTAATTATTGTTGTCCCTTTTCCTGCTTTTCTCTCTTTTATGGCAAAATAGCATCATTTTGCTATAAAAGGTAGCAAAGGCAACCATCAATGAAACATACACAAAGCCTTTTGGGAAACTGCTGCAAAAAATGCCTCCTGTGGGTCATGTCAACTAAAGGGTAATTTACCAGCCTCATTAAACTGTCTGTGCAATGCCTGACAGCTATGAAGATATTCCATAAGAAAAGCTATAACTTAAAATGTGTCACCTGTCCACTGAGACCTTGGCCATTCTGCACTAGAATGTTATAGTGCTGTTATTCCACTTTCAACATCCTATGGAATCTTGGGCTTTGTAGTTTAGGGAGGGGCCTTAATGAGCATTTCAGGAAAACTATTTAGGCCCAATTTCATAGCCTTGACTGTATCCAGTGATTTGTACTTGTTGTACAGTGATTAGGCGCTTGTTACACTTAATAGTAACTTGGGGCAGTTCTTAGGATAAAGGGAAACAAATAGGAGACTAATCACAGTTATAAGCAGCTTTTACATAGTTTTGTTGGTTAACCCACAAGAATTGTCATCAGAGGGTACAGCACTGATTATATGACATGTTTAATCAACAGGTAAATGACTGGCAGTATGATGAGACTTCAAACGTAATGTATCTCCAGTAGATCTGCAAAAGAACAACTTTCAAGTAACATTTTTCGGTGTCTGGCATTGCACTTGAAGTGGTTACCTTCTTGACATTTAAGATTCAGCATAGCTAGGCATTTTCTTGCTCCACTAAGCAACACAGACTGATTGTCTGTAGCATAACTGTATAATGTGATTCCAGGAAGTCACCAGTCCCATGCTGCTTTTAAAACACCATACTTGTAAGTGCTCACTTCCCCGCTACCCACCCCATGCTTAACCGCCCTTTGGAAGGAGAGTACAGTAAAGCTGATGCTGCAGTGCAGATGCAGCCAAGAGAAAGTAAACCATCCCCAGTGTGTACATAGAAGTGCTTGCTTCTCGCACATGGAAATCTCTGGGACGCTGTCTTGTGCTTTATAAAGTGTTTTGTAACAAAATGCCATTCTGTAAGCTAGGGCTGAGCAAAAAGTAGACCAGGAATTATCAGTAGATTTCGGGAAGTTTTTCAGCATTCCACCAATGATCTGTTGATCCTAAATGTTTAAAAACAGTAACAGGTCTCCTCTCCAGATGAATCTGTTGGAATGTGGAAGGAGGGAGACACATGGAGGAAAAACAGGAATGGAGTTTTGAGTGAAAGGACTCAAGAGTTCAGTACTGGACTGAGAACATATTTCTGGACTGAGATGCATGCAGAAGCACCCTCTTCAGTTCTTAATTACTGTTTGCCCTGTTTTCTAAGGCAGTATTTTATATTTAGGCTATTATTCTACTTTCAACATCTTGTGGAATTCTGGGGTTTGTAGTTTACTGAGGCCAAAGAGCTCTCTGGCTGAGAATTCTAAATGCCCCTCTCTAAACTGCAAACCTCAAGATTCCATAGGATGTTGAAAGTGGAATGACAGCACTATAACAGTGTAGTGCAGAAATGGCCATAGTTTCTTGGATTTCAGGGGGGGGAACCAAGCGGAACCCATAAGTTTACAGTGTGCCTTTTCTGTCTTTAATGCAAATAGTGCCATGTTATGAATATAGCAGAGGGTAAGGGTCAGTAAAAAGTATTCATGAGGTCCTGAGAATTGTGCAGTCTCATACTCATAACAACCAGCGTTAGACATTTGTTATGCCTTCTTGCCTGAGTTCATATGCACAGGCTAGCTCTAAGTGTTGTATGATGTGCAATCACACAGTGCAGATACACCAAAACTACATATGTGTAGAGTTTAGTGCCAACAGACAGGCACATTTTTTAAAAATGAGGTCATTATAGTAAGGACTTTTTCATGCTTACAAGATGGTCACTGTGCTATGATATAATATAATATGATGAGCTCAGCACCATAGCATAGCATGAGTGCCATACTATTTTTGAATGCAGATTTAGCAATCCTTTTGTTACTTAAGTGAACTTCTTGCCTTGCCCAGCCAGTAGTTGGTCTCTGCTGACTTACTCCACAGCAATATCTGACTCTTCACAAAAAATATAAAGCAATTTGAGTCTGTGATCACTATTATAAATCATCTAAAGAGGTTGCAGAAATAAGAATCGAGAATGCTTGTCGAGTAGTAATAAAAGCAAAATTTGTATGGTTCTCATTTTAATAGGAAGCAACCTAATTTGCTTTTTCAGAACTAACATGTGAACTGAAACACAATTATACTTTAATTTTTACACTTCTATTTTTGTGAGACAGTTCTCCAGTCAAAACACTCATACAGTGATTCATGCATTGGAGAAAACAGAATATGAGAAGGCATATATTAGAGAACAGTGCTTGCAAAAATGCTTGCATTAAGAATTTTGCATATGAAATGTATGTGCACTTTCCTACTCGTGAAAATGTATACAGATTTTTGTGCTGATGTTACGAAAACACAAACTAATGCAGAAATAATATAGAAGCAACTTGTGCTAATAAAATGTGAATGCTATACATACTGAATGTTTTAGAAAGGAAAATAGAATTGTTGGTCTGTATTGGTCAACAACTAGCCAAAACAATTTCTTATTTGGATAAAGTTATGATCAAATATGGCATATTCACGCTTTAGGTACATTTGCTACAAAAAGAGTCTATGGGGATGCCTCTGTACTACAGAATGTGCTTCAGACTGCATTTAGAAATTGGCTATAGAAACCTCCATTATCAGCATCCTCTGGAAGCATAAATTATTCAATATTTGGGGATATTAATATAGGTCAGTCAAAGAAAAGTATATGTGCACAAAGGCTAGACTATTCTAAAAGGCAAAAGAAAAATAAAAAAAAAAAAAAAAACACTTCAGGGATTTATTTTGCCTCAAAAGAACATGTCAGAGTTCTTTTGGCAGACTCAGGAAGTTTATAGCTATGACTGTCTCTTACTTGTAAGGCTGAAATGCTTGTCTGTCACATGCATGGTAGATTTTTCCTCACTTGTCAGCAGCCTTAAACACAACCTTCCAAATCCTTTGCTGCAGCACAGTCTTATAGGAAGAAAAAAGGGGGCAGATTATTTCAGTGCTGCTTTTGAATCCTCAACATTATTGGGATCAATACACTTCAGAGTTATAGTTCATGGGCCTTAATCTAAATTTTCATGTATGCCATAGGACCTGGCCTGGTCCTGACATTTCTACTCTCACTCTAGGTCAGACTCACTCAGATGAGGAGGTAAGCTTGAAAGGTACAGTGACACATTTCAGCTGAAATACTTTCTACATTTCTGAATATTAACTTACAGCCACAAGTTGGTATGAGCAAATATAAAACAGCAACAACAATGGGACTTATCAAGACAGGGGGTTCATGCCTTTATTGTGTCAGAAATGCAACACATTCTTCATACTTGAAGAGCACTCATGCAATAATCTTGACAACAGGGGCTGCATACAGTACACACGGGACTCCATCATTGAAACACCTGCATTGGCTTCTAGGTTGTATTCGGATACAGTTAAAGATAGTCAACGGACATCCTTATACGGTACAACTCTACTTGCCTACGGTAGTCATCTTGGGATG
Organism: Cyclura pinguis; assembly: GCA_030412105.1. NCBI lineage: Eukaryota > Metazoa > Chordata > Lepidosauria > Squamata > Iguanidae > Cyclura > Cyclura pinguis. Next base: position 86,914,563 of record CM059601.1, on the reverse strand, counting down.
TCCTTGTTTCTCATCCTCCCCTTATATATGTCTAGTTGGTTCAAAGAAAGTATCCAAGCTTCAAAACACAGTCTCATGGGAGACTTGTCCTGGGATATCTAATGGACTGTTTAATGGCTTTACATAACCTGACAAAGCTAAAGCTAAAAATCTCTTCCCCCCACCCCCTCCCCCCATTACAGAAGCACTTTAGATTGTACAAATATTCTATGGAATGAATTTTAATAATTTTTGTTTTTTTCCCTGTACTCAAACTAGCTTCTGAAAGTAGCAAATTTCGTGAAAAAGGAACTTGTGGGCCTTTTTCACACCAGCCCCTTCATCTTCACGCTTGGCGTTGGTCTTTATTAATTATTTTCATATTTCCAATACAGTGAGTGCAAAGGTTTATTTAAAGGATTAGTGGCTCTGTACAGAGAACAATTTATTCATTAAGTGCTTGCATCTGTACAAGTAACTAGATAGTTATGAGTAAGTACCATATTAAGTAAAAGTTAATTATACCAACTTTAAATTCATTAGAGAACATTCTTTCTAGGAACTGCAAAAACATGCAAAAGATTAACTCTTATTTAAGGGTATCTTAATTGCAACTTTTCCTTCGTATTCTTCATGTGTATATTCTGCACAAAATCAGTTTATAGCCAAAGTTACATTACCGAGAAAATAGTATATTCTCAAGAGAGAGAGGCTGTTGCAATCCATTGTACAAAACTAGTCTAGTAACATACATATAGCAGAGAAAGTCCATTTTATTTTTAATGGATATTTTTATAAACAAAAGCAAAACTATATCAAGCAATGTTTCTGTTTTGTCCAGTAATTTCATTCTTTGATTCTTCAGTTTTGTACCTTCTGATATTTATTTTTGTTTAATATTGTCTATTAAATCCATCTCTAGGCTTCTATTGTTTGATCCCTTTGACTTTAACTTGTATTACCCTTTAACAGTCTGGGTTTAACAGTCATAGCTCATATGAGGTGGAATCCAGACTTATAGAAGCAGAAGTCTTCTCACACACTGGAGCCTTCCCTTCCCCACTCTATGCTTCCTGAGCCTCTCTGAAAATTTCATGGCACCTTGTTGAACTAAGATTAGCCATTTCATGGAGCACTGGACTGAAGAAGAAAAATCACCCCAAAACCAAGCAAAGGAAACTTTGATGAATAGAGTTCTGTGAGTAACCTTGAGTATATTACCTCCATCTGATAGTTTGTCACTCCCCTTTCTAGTTCAGCCCTTCATGGTGTTGAAAAGGGTCCCCAAACTTTCCAAAAAAAAATCTTTTAAGGAGTTGGAGAAGGGGAAAAGATCCATTACATGAGCAACTTTCTCCTCAGGCTACTTTGTATCCAATCCTTTTGTCTAACTTCATCCAGAATTCTTGTGAGAAGCTATTGTACTACCATAACTGAAATACACAGAAGGCCTTGCTTCACCTTATTTTCTGTGCAGTAGCATCATAAAAAGAAATCTGATGGAAATTCTGGAGGTCAGACAGAAAAATACCTTGTTCTGTGAATTTAGGAACAAAGGAAGCTGCCTTATTCTGACTCACACCATGTAGCTCAGTATTGCCTACCCCAAAGGTGGAGTAATCTGCAGCCTTCAGTCTAATTTCATGAACTATTCAGTGGCTTATCATCAAAAGCCCCATGCAAGTATTTAGTGCAGGCTTCTTGCTAGAGCAACCCATCCTTTTCCCTACAAGTCTGCTGTGGTGGAAGGCAGCGAAAAAAAGGTTCCTGATAGAAAAACATAGAGTGACAAAGAGGTAATTCACCCATTTTTTATCTTGATTCCGCTCATTGCTGGCCTTGGCCCAGCCCAAGAAAGAGACGTGACCCACCCCTTCCAAAGGGATTACACACATAGGAATACATCCTTGAGAGAAAGAGAAAGAAGGGTGTATGGCATGTTGTATAAAAAGTGGCATCAGTTCTCCAAAATTTCAGACAGAAGTGTTTTCCAGACCTGCCAAGGGACACTAGAGAATGAACCTGTAACCTTTTGTGCACAAACCATGTATTCTACCATAAGCTGAATGACCATAAGCTATGGTCATTCAAAATGAAATCACTGCTGCCTCAGCAAAGAGATTTGTCAGTTTTTCTCCCTTCTTATTTAGTTTTATATGGTATCATTCCATGCAGGGAACTTGGGTTATGGTGAAATCTCACATTCAGGGAGGTTCTTGTTGCTGTTGTTTTCCAAAGACTTAGGCCATTTCTGCCCTACACTGTTACAGTGCTATTATTTCATTTTCAACACCCTATGGAATCCTGGGGTTTGCAGTTTAGGAAGCGACATTTAGAATTCTCAGCCAGAGAGCTCTTTGGTCTCAGTAAACTACAAACCCAAGAATTCCACAGGATGTTGAAAGTGGAATATAATAGTGTAGTGCGGAAATGGCGTTAGAAAATAGGAATATGAATCCTCAGATTGACAAGCATAGTTTTGCTATGGACTGCAATGCTGGATCTTGATTTGGCGGGGGGGGGGGAGTTGTACATTACAGTACGAAATTCTTAGGTTTCATTGCAGAACAGCCATCAAGGGTCTCCAACTGGTCAAATGAATCGAATAGTTTAGAGGCACATACTGTTAAGATATTTATTATTTCAGAGCTTTAAATTTTCATTGTTTATATATTTATTAAGTTCTATATAGACAAACCATATATACTCTATTGCTGTTGCTATGTGCCTTCAAGTCATTCCTGACTTATGCTGAACCTAAGCCGAACCTATCACAGGGTTTTCTTGGCAAGATTTGTTCAGAGGTGGGTTTGTCTTTGTATTCATCTGAGGCCAAGATAGTGTGACTTATCCGAAGTCATCCCATGGGATTCCATGATCAAGCAGGGATGTCTCCAGAGTCATAGTCCAACACTCATACCCAATACACCACACTGTATATGTATATACAGTGTATATACACTCTACATGTATATACAATAGCTGGGGAAAATGCTCATTTAAAAATATCTATCTAAAATGCATATATTGAACTCATTCAAAAGTCATCATAATCTGCCAGTTTTAAAACACCATGGTATACACTGTGACTTTAATTTAGGATGGGATGTGAGAGAGTTACAAAATGAGTCTAACTGGTTGAGCCCTAATTATCTTCAAATAGTTTACCTAATATCTAATTAAAGCAGCGTGACAACATGCTTAATTATCATATTACAGCTAATAAATCCTATGATAGCCTGTATTAACAGTGTGGTAAAGTGTGGTACCAGTGTGGTACCAGAATGACAAAAATAATATTTTTATAATATAGGAAACTACTAGTACTACCTGTAATGTCTTACAAAGTCTTACATTTCTGTTCTGGGATCTTACCAAACCTAGTTAAATAAGAGTTGCACAAATGCTCATCTTGAACAGCGTGTTTTTCATAGAATATTTATAAGGATTACAGTATAAGAAATGTGCCAATAATACAATTGTGTTGTACATATGTGAGTGTATACCTGAGCATGAATGTTTCATGACCTCCATTGGCACAGGTCACTGTGTTACTGTGGCCGTCTAGCTCTCTCCCAGGGTCTACAATTTATTAATCCCTAATATTTTATAAGATCTCCATGTGTCTGATATTAAAAATCACTCCATGTGTCTGACAGAGTCCCTTGGACGAGCACGTAGGCAGGCGCGGCCGTACGGACGATACTTGGAAAAACCCGGTCTGCCCAGTGATTTAATCTGTCACGTAGGCCCAGGAACCCTCCAGATATGCAAACAGTTAAGGCACACAAAAGATCCTCTGCCCCAAGATGATAGCTTGATGGGATTAGCGCTGCTGACATTCTGTGTGTCAAGAGAGAGCAATTTCCATACTGCCGAAGCTTTTGACAAACCCCGGCAAATCCAATCAAACTAAGCACTCTGACATTTCAGAGCATTATGCTTCAAATCAGGCACATTTTGGAGCTTTGTCTTAGCTCCTCAAACCATTGTTCTCCCCGAGAAAGGATTACCCCCAAGGTACATTTTCCCCTATAAAAACCTCTAATTTTGAGTGGTTCGTTGGATCGCTCCCGGTTTCCTCCCCGCTTGCTGTCACTCCATTTGCCGAGCGTTCCCCTCAGCCCTCCACATGCTGAGACCCATTTCCTTGCTCTCCACTGCCATCTCGAACTCCCGGACTCCAGGACCAGGTGCAGTATCTCCCAAATCCGACCCTCTATAAACCCTCTATCAATTTTCTTGCTTTTATTTCTTTTTTGCTCTTGAGTGAGTGTGAAAGTGTGAATGTGTGCAATGACTTATTTTTAATTAAAATAAAAATAAAGATCCTTTCTTTAGCAATTTGGTGTGGTTTTTGGTTTCGCTTGACCCAGTAAAAATTGGGCTTTGAGATTTCGCTAAGTTACCCTGCCTCTTATCTGCTATAGCTAGTGCTCTGGCTAATTTTAATTCCCCATTGATCAAAGTATATTAAGGTGTCCCCCACGGGACCCCCAGAAATCAGGGTAACAACTGCTTGCCACTTTCTTATTTGCTCCTGGTTTCTAGAATTTGTGTATGTGAATTGATGGTGCTGGATTCATGAGCATCTTCATTGTCCTCCAGGAATTACAGTTCTCACTAACATATATAGAAGACAGCTTCTTGGAAATTCAACTATGGCAGTGCCAAAATAGCCAAGAAAAAAAAAGGAGTAAATCTAGAAACTGTACACCATCCCTATAAGGCCAGATATCCTGAGCTGGGACCTAACTCATGAGTATTAGAAACTGTTGAAGATGTTCCTTGCCTTGTTCTTCCTGGTGAAGTGAACATTTATGTCTGAGAACAAATTGGTGACCACTTGACATTTCTTGTTCTTTTTCTTTGCTCTCCTATCTGCATAAGACAGCAAATCAATACAGTTTATGAAATAAAAGGTTACCTAACACAATAAAACAATAGGAGAAATTAAAAAGAAAGGGGGAAAAACTATATTGAACTTGATTCATAATTTACCAAATGAATGAGTCCAACAACCAACTGCTATAAATTTTTTATGTAGTAGAAGCTCAAAGGGGGTATATAATAACAATTATAACATTGTCAGTGATCAATAAACACAAAACTAATTATACTTGAATGGCTTAGTAAGTTGGATCTGGTCAATTTTTTAAAAAAATTGCAAACAAGAACCAAATGTCCACAAAAGTCTTCAGGTCCCATATTTCTAAACCCACCAATCTTTGATGGATCAGTCAGGACACACACACACACACACACACACACACACACAAATATTAAGTCCCAAAAAACAACTTACCATATGGAAACATCATTAGTACACAAATCATCATCCAGAATAGCCTTTACTAAAGTAAACAAATTGTAACAAATAAAGCCTTGAATTCTTTTGTTAGTCCCAATTAGAGTAGCCCTGTTGAATCAATTGGATTAGCATAAAAGTTGATTCACCATTAAAAAAAATGATTCCTTGGTCTACTTTAGTTTGGACTAGATTCATTATTCAGACCATTATGTCTTAAAACTGCAGGCAAATGAACACTTTCAAGCAGTAAAAGTATCTTAGGATCTCAAAATTAATGTCATCCATGTCTTATTAATCCTTTCCAGAATGAGAAGCTTGTGCTTGTGTCTTATGCTTTCACAGTTCCATCATAAGGAAGCAAGTATCTTCTGAATGCGTTCCATATACTTGCCTGAGCAATTCTGTCTACATCTGAATGGCATTACAAACCATCAGTTAAGAATGGGAGCACAGGTAAAGAAGCAGGCAATGACAATGGCTGGGGACATGTGTGTGGCTTTTTTTACATGCCCCTACAATGCATTAGAGCTGTGAGCTCTCCTTCCAACACCCACACCCCCACTGGGAACAATACTGTCAACCAAACAGTACTACTGATTTACTCTCAGGTTTGCTCCCTATGGTCAGGGGATCAACACCACCAGCTGTCTGCTTTGTGATTGCTCCAAAGAGACAATTCAAGATGAAGGGTTACTTGCTTCCAAACACTGAAGGAATTTCTGCACTACACCATTATAGTGCTGTTATTCTACTTTCAACATCTTGTTTGTAGTTCACTGAGGCCAAAGAGCTCTCTAGATGAGAATTCTGAATGCCCCTCCCTAAACTGCAAACCTCAGGATTCCATAGGATGTTGAATCTTTATTTATACTTCCTCATCTTGGCTTTAGGTAATACCTTTCCTCCCACCCGTGTCCTCCAGTGATACTTGTTAGGACTGAACCCCAAACCTTCCTTCCTTCTGTCCCATCTGCTTCACACTGTGTTGCCCTGACACTCCCTCTCTGTCTCTCCCTCTCTCTCCATTTATCCCATCCCTGCTTCCACTCCTGATCCTTTTTGTCCCAGATTGTCTATTCCTCTTGCTTGCCTCTCTGTCCTTCTTATCCAAATTGTCTATTACTCTTTCTCCCACTTCTTGTTTCCTTGTTCCTTGCCATCCTTCTGTAACATCATTTCCTTCTTTCCTTCTTCTCCTCCTCTGTATTTTATTCTGACACTCTGAGACCCAAAGCCTATTGTTAGTTCTAACTAGAGCAGACCAATTGAATCCATTGTATTTACCTATGTGTTGGATCACCATTCCAGAATTAATTCAGTGGGTCTGCTTTAGTTGGAACTAACCAACAAGATTCTAGCCTTAATTGCCCTATCTTCTTTTCCTCCCTTACTTGCTCTTCTTCTTCCAATGTTCTCTTGCCCCCAGCTCACAACCTCCCTGTTTTCTCTTCCCAACCTGTCTAAAACTCTCTTTTCCTTCACCAACTCCACTCCCAGCTCACCATTTTGCTGTACTTCTTCTTGTGCTTCATCTGTCTATGAAGGCAGGGCATGTCTGTGTGCCTTGTTTCTGTGTCCTCTTTTTTACAGACTCATCATCCCAGAAAGAAACTGAGGCCAACAGATACCCACACTTTCTTATACTCCCAACATGCTATGTTCCACGGCGTATGCCTAATAGCAATAAACTTTTTAACAGAATTTCTTGTGTAACCCAGAACGAAACAAGAGAAATTTAACTTCAAATTGTCCCTAACTACCATTCCATCTAGGCATAAAACTGTTCTGGTTCATGTATGTGGAAGTCTGACTATGACCTTTCTGCATGATGATGCTCTCCCATGTTGTCCGGTCACAATCCTGGCAGCACCTCTGCCAGGAGGGGACCATGTCCCCAGCACTCCTCTCCGCACATGACCAGCTGCCTATGGAAGGGATGGTGAGGAACACACTCTATCCTTCCAGACTGCAGTCGGCCTTCTTCCCATGCTGCAGTAGGAGAGGAAACCTGTAGATCACTCTTTCAGCCCTTCTGCATGGTCAGCTGTGACAGAAGGCTCATGCGATTAGGGGTCACTGATGGAGTTTCTCCATCAATGACATAGCCCGTGATCACATTAGCTGGTGCACAAGAAGGGTAAGACCATGACAACATTATGAAAAAGAGTTATCGTGGTCCTCCTCCTCTCAGGTCCCATGCCTGTTTCTCTTCTCTAATAGCTCACAGTTTTTCCAGGCTCTTGTATGAAGGAGGAAGACCAGCCAATCTGAGAGAATCTGGCAGGATAGTGGAGTAGGTGTTTGGGAATAAGTGGAGGTTTCACTCATGTCCACTTACTGCCCATATAAACAGATCTCTCCACTATGCTGACAGTCAGTGGGCTTGAAGCAGTCATCCCTATCCACCTTCCCTCAGTTTTGAGTTTTCTGTATAGATGATTATTTCATTGGTAGTATCGCATTGCTAATACTGGCCCTTTCCACACGTGGGGAAGGAAATGCGTAGAAACGCTACTCACCAGCTTTTTCGTGGGTCCGATCGGGTCCATCGGGATGAGGAGCAGTGCAAGCTCGTCACTCCGCAATGCTCCGGCATCCAAAATGGCTGCTTCCGGTTGGTAGAGGCTCTCCACCAACTGGAGAAGTTCACCAGCCTAAAGCCTGCCCCCGGCAGATCTGCAGGCACGCACTAGTGCTCACCTGCAAATCTGCACCGGAGCGCGGCAACGGAGCCACACGGAGGCGCGCGCTCCATGCTTTTGAAAAACCTCTTAAAAGAGGTTTTTAAAAAGCACGCTGCACGACCACTTCCAGTTGCTTCAGAGTGGACTGAGGTGCGGAACGGCGAAAAGTAGTCCGACCCAGGCCACTCCACAGTGCAGACGACCTCCATTGGAGGTCGCTCTGGGCCGTTTTAATTGCCCCATGTGGAAAGGGCCACTGTTTATCAACACTTTAAGTTTTTGGCATGGAAGAGCTGGATCAAGTTTGGGGCAGGGGGCACCCCATGAGCACATCACACCCAGTACAGGAAAGTTTTCCATTAAATGATATTGGGAGTATAGGTAACTTGGTCACACTGAAGTTTGGGGCAGAGGGCTTTGCCTCACTCCGAGATGGCAGAGTAACAACATACTTGGTTCCATTTTGGACAATTCAGCTTTCATTCCAGCATTACCCAGCAGGTGGACTGGGTGAAAGGGTTTCAGTTGGCTGGCAGACAGATCAATTGATGAACAGACTTACATAGCCAACCAGTGGGTCAAATGATTCAAACATACACTGTGGGGCAAGCCTATGCAGCTATAAACAATAAAGTTGTGTACTTTTCCATGCTAATAAAATGTGATCTCTGCTCATTGTTGCTAACCATGAAATCTTTCACTTGCTGTTGGGTCCACAAATTTGTTATGTATGCATATATGTGTTTGTGTGCATGTGAAAGATAAGGAAAGAGAGTTTACTTAAAATCACTGCATAGCTTAACATTAATTCAATCGTCATTTGGAAGTTCCCATCACACCTCGCACCTTAGGCTCACCCCTTCATCTGTTTATTTCATTCTCTGGTACCACCCCAGCACTCTCTTTATTAAGTAAAGTTTACTTAATCTCAAAATGGCCTTAAACTCAGAAACAGATAAAAGCAGCTCCTCTCCTCTATACAACTGAAGAGCCATCAATCAATGTGAATGTACTTTGGAATTCCCAGTGCAACAAACTTGCCTGTTTCCCCTTCTATCATCACAGATATGTTTTAAACTTCAGGTGATTCTGGTCACAGCGCACAGTACATTCCATACAGCAATAACAGTGTTGCTATAAAATGCGTGTTACTATATCATACCACCTTGCACAATAATGGTATCAGTTGTGTTTATTTGTATTGCTCTTCTGTTTTTGTTACATCCCAATATGGCTTCCTATTTTACAGTAGTAATATCCACTGTTACTAATGGCTCTGCAATTTTTATTTTTTTACCAAGCAACCCTTAAAATATATTCTTGTCAGGAGAGTACACAGTGCTTCCGTTCAATACTCTCTTGTCCATTTCATTGCTTCTCTACTTATTGTTTTACAGGTGTCTGAATAGAACTGCATTTCCCATCTACTGCTTCACAGTCATCCACAGGTCAGAAACAAGCTTTTTGCCAATAATCTTTCAAGTGGATTATCAGTTTCTTCTACCATTCTTTTCTGTCAAAAACAAAAGCAAACCTGAATACCCTTTTTCCACGTTTTCAGCCACTCTATATTAATTTTATAGGTTCCATTCATCATTTATTTTGATAAGCAACACTCCCATCTAATTGAAAATTATGTACAGCCCATTATGATGATCCACTGTCCTTTGTTGAGTTCTAACACAGACAGGGAAAACATCGTACTGGAGTTTTCATATAATCACTAGGTTAAGCCAAGATCTTGCAGGCAAAGTGATTATATGGATGGTGATATCTCTTATTTCAGTAAACACTGAAGTCTTTTGCATTCACCTGCAAAAACACAATGGGCAATAATCTATAACTATATCTTTGTATATCTATATCTACACAAATCTATAATTATAATAAAACTTCAGCAGTTAGAAGTTGCATATAGTTGACGGGCTCTGATCATGACAACAGAGATCAAATTCCACATACACACACAAACACAGAGAGAGAGAGAGAGAGAGAGAGAGGGAGGGAGGGAGAAAGAGAGAGAGAGAGAGACAGGGAGAGGCATCACAGGAGAGAGGATGATATGAAGTACCCCTGATATTGTACAAGTCCAGTAAATTTTACTACAGTAGACACATTCCTTTTACTACTTGACACTTTATTCCAAAAATTTATGCGATTAGTGGTTTCAAACATTTCTGTGTAATATGAAGTCACAGAGTTGTATCTCTGCTAATGCAGGAAATCCACTGCTACAAGAGTCCTGACTGGCGGCCATCGTGCCTGTCCTTAAAACACTTTTAATGAAGATAAAGCCACCATCCTCCAAAGCCAACTGTTCTGTTGTTAAACAGCATATACCATGAGAAAGTATATTGTACTGTTAAATCAAAATCCCTTTTCTTATAAATTGAAATGCTTGATTCATATGCTGTCCACTGGAGGTCCAGAACCTTTTCTGAACAAGAGGAGATTTCCTGGTCCTGTACTCATGAACAGGCCAGAAGGAATCAGAACATGAGGCCGCATTTCCTGACATCATCAGGCCCACAGCATAAAAGTGCTGGCTGGAGTTTTTCCAGCTGGTGCTCCAATCAGGTACATATTTCTTGTTCTATCTATCTATCTATCTATCTATCTATCTATCTATCTATCTATCAATCATCTATTTAAAAATCTATTTAAAAATCATACAAAATATATACTTTGAGAAAATTGCATACAGCAATTAATTAGGAAAAACAGCATACAAAACAACATGAGTTGGGGCAGAATGCTTGCAAGAATATGTATACTGGAGAAATATGCATTAAAAATGCATATGATTTTACTGTGCACAAAAATGCATATGTATTTTTGCTGACTTTACCAAAAAATACAGACTAATGCAGAAATTATGTTAGAACAAACCTATAGGGCAATTTTACAGAAAGCAAGATAAACAGATTTTTTCATGGCTAATGGGAATAAACATATTTTTATTTGGGGAAATTTTTGATCGGATATGGTACTCACCCTTTTAGATAAATTTGCTAGCTAGAAGGCCAAGAGGGCTTCTGTGTTCCACAGAATGTAGCTGCAGACTGCATTAGAAGCTGATTATAGGAATCTGCAGGCTACAAGGACAACATCTTCTGTTACCATAAGATACCTGGGAAGGGCAAGAAAAGTCTTGTTTATCTAGTTCAAAGTCTAAGATTGAACTAAATGTTGAACAAGTAAAGAGAGAGATTCCTACTTTCTTTGATACCTGATTTTCTATAGCATCGAGTGTATGCTCATTATAATAAATGTTCCTAATAATACTAATTAAGCTCAAATGCCATGGAATTGAATAGTTGCTATAGATTTTTGAATTCAATATGCCACTAATTAATTACATTTTTTTTATTGGGAACTAACTGGTGTTCTTGTTACAACATGCCAAATCTAATTTGCAGTCTTGGTGTTCTGTTATATTGGTTTATAACAGTTAGAGTTTTAGAAATAGATTGTGAATACTAGTTAGATGCCAGTTTACAATAGTTAGTCTAAGAAGTCAATCTGTATTTTATGTGTTCTGTCTAAATCTGAAATATGCAGTGGGAAATCTGTTGAGCAGTGTCACTCTTAACCTTTGGCTCTCCAGATTTCTTGGACGTTACCTCCAGAAACCTGTACCACTGGCTATACTGGCTGAAGTTTCTGGGTGTTGAAGTCTAAAATATCTGGAAGGCCAAAGACACACTGTTCTATAGGTTTCCCACTGAGTATCTGGATTTACCATTAATAAATGGGAAGACCCTTCTTGCTGAAGGTCTGTGTGCCTGATTTCTTGTGATCAGCCTTCCTGACACATACAACATAGCTCACTTCATTCATCAGGATTATGAACCCTCTATGCAGATTCAAGGATTGCCATGAGAAAGAGGGAGGCAGACAAGTATATTTCTTCCAGTATAGCTACACATTCAAATCTGAATACAATCCATTCTTTGGAATTATTTTTCTGTACAATATAAGGCCACTTACGAGGTTAATAAACCAGAATACCAGATTTCTGGGTTGAGGCTCGGGTATATGGTAGAATTTTCTTCTACTGATGGAGAAATATAATGTACAGTTCCCTTACCTGCTAGCCTTATTTATTTCCTAGTTTATGCTTTTCTTTATTATCTTAATTTTTTTCTACACATACATGATACAGTACATCATAATACAAGCAAGGTAGATCTCTGGAATTATATAGACAAATATAATGTGATATTTCAGATTATTTCTCCTATCCAACATAATCATATTACAGTTTGAGGAAATGATATGAATTGTGTCCAGGTTTAGTTTCTCTATCTGTATCCCATGTATGAGGAATTTACTCTGTCAGGGTTCAGGAAATGATATAAATGTTGTCCAGGTTCAGTTTCACTATCTGTTTCCTATGTATGGGAAGTTTACTCTATCAACGTTTTTAATGGATTTACCCAATTTACACACACATAGCAGTCCCAAGTGCTAACTCATTCACAGTTTGCAGTTGAAAATCCATACATTGCTGAGCTTTTAATGTGTTAACAGAAAAACCAAAATGGGCAAAAATTACCGTAGAATGGGCTACCTCAGAGTATAGTAGAGTCTCCTTCCTTGGAGGTTTTTAAACAGAGACTGGATGGCCATCTGTCAGGAATGCTTTGATGGTGTATTCCTGCATGGCAGGGGGTTGGACTCAATGGCCCTTGTGGTCTCTTCCAACCCTATGATTCTATAATTCTATGACACTGCAACATAAGCCATGTCTTAAATCCTATACTCCCGAAAACACAAATGTAAGGTCCCAAACAAACACAGATCAATTATGTACCAAGATTCCAAAATTCCAAATCAGTTCAATCAAAACGGAGGGCAAAAACAGAAAGGCAAAAGCTTAAGTTTAAACCAAGGATAACCATATTCTCAATCCAGTCCAGTCTCTTCGTACCAAGCAAAGGCAAAAAAAGCACAAACTTTGATCCTGTCTCTGTAGCTCTCTGCTTATGCTCTTTTAATCAAAACCGCTAGTGAAATTCATTACATTCTTAGTATACAGTCTATCTTAAGAAGTTGTAGTCTTCTAAAAAAATTTTTTCCACCATTACATACTCACAGTCTGCTGGGTCACTACGTATTGCCACTCCTGTTCACCGCTGCAAGTTCCAAATTGTTGCAGTATCAATGAAATAAAAACTAGATCAGATGCTTACAGTCTCAAATCATGTCTTCTTTTTTAAAAAGTTGGTGGCCGCGCTTGTGCCGCAAACACGGCGTCCCTGCTGGATCCGTCGTAGCCCTTTGGCCCCCCTGAAGCCTCCCGCTCCCTCTTGTCAGAAGGAGCTTGGCACCAGTTACGGAGCCCCCTTTGAGCAATCTTCTGCACCCCCTTTACCGGGGGGGGGTGTCTAGCCACATATCAGATGAAAAAAGTGGCTGGATTCCAGCGGGAGATAGCACGAAGTTGCGGAGCTCACTCCGTGCGACCACTCACATGCACCATGAGACCGGAAGTCCCATAAGCGTATTTCTAAAATGTATTAAACATGCTTCAATCAACATGGGTTCATGTGTCTAAATTGTGTACAACTGGGAAAAATACACATAAAAATGCACTTTTTTGGAATACATGTGTATGGAATGACGTAATGAGATTGGTGGTGGAAAAACAACAGTCTCAGGAAGAGTGACCTTGATATATCGATCCATCCCTATTGCTATTATTTCAGAAAGAGTGCTTCCTGCTCATTTTAATTGACTTTGAAATGGAAGTTTGCTAATCTTTTCCCCAAAAAAAGATGACAGTGTTTTGAGATGTGGAAAACAGATGTACTGCAACTAGTCATAATGAAACCTTCTTCTTCTACTAATGCATCAGCTGCAGGAACACCTGCATGGACCACAGATTTGAAGTTTACATGGTATTTTCTTCATGCCCAAAGTGTTTCCAAATCTAGTAAAAATATGTAATTTTATCCTCCTTCTGTTAGGAGTTCATAAATCACATCAAATGTGAAGCATTGTGTAGCTAGTGCTCTGTTTGCTTATTTCTTTTGCTGACATGAAGGAGCATATTTGTTACTGTGTAAAGGAAGCAATAAAAGTTTATATATGGCTTGTTCTTGGCAATGTGTTTATCTACTTTCCAAGTTAATTCTGTTCCTGATTCTCAATATGCCTAGTCTTTGCTAAGCACATATGTTGCTTGGAGTTGTTTTGTCAGAAATACATTAACATATTTTCCAAACTTTTGGTGGACAGAGGGTGGGGACATTCTTCAGCTTAAGCAGAGATGGTTAAGATTGGCACCTTACTGGGATAAAATGTTATTTAAAAATGTAACCATTTGCAATCTACCTTTTTGTTTTATCTACAGTGCCTCCCCCTATCATTTTCTTCTCAAATATACTTAAGTATTTCATAGGAAATTTTTTCCTTTAACTCGCATTTTTTGGGGAAAAAATCCTTTTTTTGAAAATTTCCTCTCTTTTTGGAATTGGATCCAATTTCTATCAAATATTATGCCATAATTTCCATTGTTTTTGCATGAGATGGACACTGGTACTGACTAGCTGAGTTGCACTTATATTTGAGGTATATCTCACACACATTGTATGTAGAATGTCCAAGTTGTCTTGGAAAGCTAGGTTGAATGAGCTAAAGCCAAAATGCTGTCAGTTGCAATTATTGACATCTAACCTATTGAGATTATCAGGAAAAATCAAGCTGATTTACAAAGCATGGGAATGTTGGGACCTGCAAGCATCTCTCTAATACTTGAATCAACTTTCTAATTAAGCTATCTGAGGCAGATTCTGAACTGGTTTGTCCAGAGCCCTGGTTGGAAAAATGCTGAATTCATGAAGCATTGCCACTCTTTCAAAGTCTGAAGCACCTCTAAACCATATTTGACACCATTAAGACAAAGTGAGATTTGTAGAATCAGTATCCATGGACACCTTTCCCACAGTGCTTCATTCTGAAAAAAAGACTGCTTAGGGAAAGGCTTTGGGTGGGTACTCAAGAGATCTATGCTGGCTGATTTCCTGTTGCAGAGAATGCCATGGCATTCAAACTCTGCAGCAGATGGGAGACCAAGAGATTACAGGCACTGGAAGACAGACAGATACAGTTTGTCGCCTGCTGGATGCTGGAAACATGTGTCACATGGAGATCTGGGCCAGCCAGGGCTATAACTGACCCGGTCTGTTTTCTGTTCTCCCTCCCTAGAGAAGCAGCACCCTTTTATATAATTACCACCCTTTGGCTCCCTCTCCGCACTTAATTACATTTCTGCTTTCCCTAAGCCCACGACCCTTGTGGATATAGAGCAAAACATTTTCAGGTTTATCCCAAATGAATGTGTCACTTGTAGTAGCATGTATAACTGAGTTCAAATTAAAGAGACACTGTATGGAGGCTGCTCTTTTAAAAAATAGAATAAAATCTTTATTAAAAGAATTAACAAAGGAAAGGTATTGAGTAACTCAATATGTCAAACAGAAAAGAACTTCCAGCTCTTAACAGGCAAACACTTTCCTAAGTTAACAAGCCTTTAGCTTTCCTCCCTCATTCTCTCTCTCTCTCTCTCTCTCTCTGAAGGAACTCCTTCTCTAGACCCTGTTTTTGTTATTTATTTGTTTTGCTCACTCACCCACCTAGCCCCTCCCTCTGGCTAATCTGGGTGCCAGTCAGAGAACCAATCAAATTAAATCCCTCTCTGTTGCTAGGGCTGTTTTGCAGGCCTTGGCCCCCTACAGTTATTATGTGACCCTCTGTTCCTCCTAATCTGCCGCTTGAGCCAAATGCCTCACTACAACTCATGGGAAGGGTGGACCTGTCTTTGTGCCTGCTACCTTTCCACAATTTCCTCTTTCCCTAGTTTCTTCTCTGCATTTTTTCCTTTCCTTCCATTGAAGAATCACAAAAGGAGAATTCCTAAACTCAGAACTGAGGTGTACAGAATTCCAAACTTCTTCTCAGTATTCCTCATACTTTGAAGTAAATATCTGCACCTTAATCTCTCTCACACGCTCACTATCCTTTCCCTTCCTTTATTTCTCTCTCACTCTCTGATTTGCCATGATTCCACTTGTGCTTCCCAACCCAATGTCACTGAAACTAGAAGTCTGTCAGTGGCTTCTGGGCTTCCAGAACTGCCAGTCAAGTGTTTTTCCCATTTAGCCTAACCCTTCATGTTCATTAGCCATCTGCTTCTCTCACAGCAAACCATGATCTATATCTATCTCAAGATACTGCTATATGATCTTCAGTCCTGGAGGAGTACAAGTTGGTCTTAAAAGAGTCCAACACTAAAAGAGCTGTAATCTAAAGGCATTAAAAAAGATTCAACAATCCTGGCAAGATCTGTCTCAAATTTGTATTAATCTGGAATGTGAGTTTATGAACCAACAATAGCGAATTTTCTGGAAGCAAGGGGCCAGATTTGCCTCAAACTCATAGTTCTGCCATACATCCTGCCCCTGAAGATGGTGAAAAGCAGTGACCACCACAATGGCTATCAAAATTTGCCAGCAACAGTATTAATTCATAATGTAGATGGGTGCCAGAATTCTCTTCAACAGAGTGTTTCCTTACCTTTAGGAACAAAAGAGAAAATGAAAAGTGCCAGATTTTCTGATGTCATCAGCAAAAGGGAACATCAGGCCTGCAAACTGAGCTTGGTGACCACATGTGGGTCAATGGGCTTTGTGTTGCTCACCCACCATGTAAACAATAGTATGGTAAGTTATCTTGATAGATGATGTTGATAGTTCCATTGAGGAAACACACTGATTCTGAAATGAATGTTCCAATGTAATTAGTAGCACTGTTCTTATCTAGGGAAGAGAAATTTTAGGCTATTTTAAGTATATTTAGGCAACCATAAAGAGAATATAATGTTTCAGTTTTGCGACGATACACAATGAGCATTTGAAGTGAACTCAGTATCCCAGAAGTCATTATATCAAGGCATATGAATGGAATTATTATTACCTACCTTTTCTGTAAGCTGATATTTGTATACATACAGCTCAAAATTACACTGACCTTTTTAGCTATCATTTTTACTTGTCTGATACCACATCATATGCCTTGTTTACCCTTCTTCCTTCCTTCAAATACCCTTGGTCTATTATTTTCTTTCAAAACCTATTATATCAAAGCTTTCCAGTTTTAAATTTATACTAATATGCTCTAGCCAAATTTCAAGTAACACGCACCCTGTCTAAGCCTCTTTGAAAACATTGTACTATTTGTCATTTAAATACTTTGAAAATTTAGTGCTATGAGTCATAACCTTAGTTATAAGGAGCCCAGATGTCACCTGTGGAGGCTCACTGTGACCAGAAGTAGCTCCATCATATTTTCCTGTGTGCCTGATTCCTCACTAGTCATCTTTTGGATCTATGTTTTTGTCTATTTTTGTTTTATTTTGTTTTCATTTATTTCCTAATAAATGAACCTATAAATGGACCCTAATAATTATCACCCGGTAAGCCTGACATCAATTCCAGGAAAATCCCAGAGCAAATCATTAAAAAGTCAGTTTGTAATTACTTAGAAAGCAATACCATAATCACTAAAAGCCAGCATGGATTTCTCAGAAATAAGTCATGCCAGACTAATCTTATCTCTTTTTATGATAGGGTTACAAGCTTGATAGATGAAGGGAATGCTGTAGATGTAGCATATCTTGACCTCAGTAAGGCCTTTGACAAAGTTCCCCATGACATTCTTGCAAAGAAGCTAGTAAAATGCGGGCTAGACAGGGCTACTGTTAGGTGGATTTGTAATTGGTTGACCGACTGCAACCAAAGGGTGATCACCAACGGTTGCTTTTCATCCTGGAGAGAAGTGACTAGTGGGGTGCCACAGGGTTCTGTTCTGGGCCCAGTGCTATTCAATATCTTCATCAATGACTTGGATGAAGGAGTAGAGGGCATGCTGATCAAATTTGCAGATGATACCAACCTGGGAGGGGTTGCTAACACACCAGAGGATAGGATCAAATTTCAATACGACCTTGACAGATTGGAGAGCTGGGCCAAAGCTAGCAAAATGAATTTCAACAGAGAGAAATGTAGGGTCCTGCACTTCGGCAGAAAAAATGAAAGACACAAGTATAGGATGGGGGACGTGTGGCTGGATAACAGTACGTGTGAAAAGGATCTAGGAGTCTTGGTAGATCACAAGGTGAACATGAGTCAGCAGTGTGACACGGCACCCAGGAAAGCCAACACGATTCTTGGTTACATCAACAGGAGTATGGTGTCTAGATCAAGGGAGGTAATGGTACCACTCTATTCTGCATTGGTTAGGCCTCATTTGGAATACTGTGTCCAGTTCTGGGCACCCCAATTCAAGAAGGATGTCGATAAGCTGGAACATGTCCAGAGGAGGGCGACCAAAATGTTGAAGGGTCTGGAAGCCATGCCCTATGAAGAATGGCTTAGGGAGCTGGGTATGTTTAATCTGCAGAAGAGAAGGTTAAGAGGGGACATGATAGCCATGTTAAGGGATTTCATGTTGAGGAGGGAGCAGGCTTGTTCTCTACCGCTCCAGAGACTAGAACAAGGAGCAATAAATTCAAGCTGCAGGAAAGGAGATTCCACTTGAAACTCAGGAAGAACTTCCTGACAGTCAGAGCTGTCCAGCAGTGGAATATGCTGCCTCGGAGTGCAGTTGAGTCTCCTTCTTTGGAAGTTTTTAAGCAGAGGCTGGATGGCCATCTGTTGGAAATGCTTTGATGGGTGTTCCTGCATAGCAGGGGGTTGGACTTGATGGCCCCTGGGGTCTCTTCCAACTCTATGATTCTATGATTTTATGATTTCATGTACACACGCAAACATATATATGAGAGAGAGAGATGGCTAGCAAGACAAAGAAGAATTTTTAAAAAGTGAGGGGAAAAATACATTATCAGGAGGCAGAGACTAATATGAAAATAGGAACCCTGCTGCAGTGCTTGGTTGGCAACCAAAAACATGTTATCTTTCACATTCAGTATCTCTTCCATCTCAGATAAGTATTCAAGAAAGTTTTTGATGCTTCCTCATAAGTTGCTTTTTGTTGCAAGGGGATGGTACAATGGGATCCCTATCCCAAACCCTAATCTCATCTAGATTTATATCACTTCAAGAAAAGAATTTTCGTGTGTGTGCGCGTGTGCATGTGTGTGTGTGTGGATACCATTGTGAGCTCATTGGAGGAAATAAGAGAGATCACTGTTAACTGAGTTAAGTACTTGTCTATCCCGCCCAAAGGAAAAAAAAACTATGAAAAGCCACAAAAACATATACTTTATTTTTTTTTTTTTAAGAAACAAGTTATTGAAAATAACAATTCCAGGCAGAAACAAGAAAAATTAAGTTACTCAGCCTAATACAACTCCCTCTTCCCTGATTCCTTTGCTTACTCCAGTGGTGACTATTTCTCCTGAGGTCTACATATAAAATGCCATCCAGACACTTACTTATGAATTAGGTCCTCCAAGGAGTGCAGATCAAAGTGGCAAAGGAAAAAGAACTGGTGCTGAAATGCACAGAGAGAATTAAGTGAAGACATAATGTGTGAGACAGAGAAAAATATGTGGTTATTTGGGGAGGGGTGCAGTAACTGTACAGGGATCTCATTTTCCATGAACAAAACTGAGAGGAGGTTGCACACATGCACACTGACTGCTTTTTTCTGCAGAACAACTCCTGCACAACACCTCAGGGCATCACATAGCAAGAGAAAATTGCACAAAATTCTCCTTGATCTATTATTTTTTCTGGCAGGGGTTCCTAACTGTTGGAAAACCTGTTTGTTTTGGCATGGAAACAGATAATCATCATGTATATTCATGTATATGTTGGTTTCAGTTCTGGTGCCATTGGTCCAGAAATCAGAGTTTGGAAAAGTTGCTTTTCTGAACTACATCTCCCACAACCCCCTGGGCAGCTTAGACAGTTCAAATGAAGTCTGTTCTTAGTTAAGGGAGTAGCTGACCTGCTTTTGTAAGATTTGAACATAGTTTAAATATTCAACAGAAGTGTGTCTTTTCAAAAATTAGAGCCTAAATTGAATTGTTAGTCCCAATATGAGAAGATTGATTGAATCAGTGGAATTTACATAAGTGTTGATTGGACATGCCTCATTTGATTCAATAGGTGTGCTCTAGCTGAGAATAGGATTTATGTCTAAACCTAAAACTTTTGAAAGCTTTTATGTCTTTTTCAGAAGAACAGTAAACTTTTAGTCATAGGAAGTTTAGATGGCACATTCCTACCGAGGAGGAAGAGAGAGAACAAAATAATGAATTCTACATCTAGATGTGGCCAGGCATTTATTTTGCCATTGGGTCAACATTTTAATGTAAAATCTATCTCCTCAACACTACAGGCCAAGGAAAGTGCCACAAAATAGTCTGATGAAATGACATGTTATTAACTTGGATGTAAAGGAAGGATAAAAATGCCAGATAATCCTATTGTATGTATTTTTAAAGGTATTTTTCTCATCCTGTATACTTCTGTGCCTTTATGTGATCTGATGAAAATGTCAGTTTTTGAAAAGTTACACTTCAAAATAATCCCAACTGTACAGACACTTTAGATGAAATTTCTTTTTTTAAAGAAAGAAGTTACTAAGGCAAAAGAAAACAGAGAGGCCCATAGGTGATTTATGGTTTCACTTCTGCTAAAAGGAGCAGAAGTGGAGCAGTGGGTCTGTTTTCCATTTTGGTCTGACTTTTCGCAGAGCTATCCAAGGTACTGAGTCTGTCCTCAGAATAGAGTTTCACACTTAAACCCAAATCAGATCCACCACCCCAGTGATATGGAACCACTAGCAGCGCTTGACTTCTATAAAAAGAATAGGTGAGAAAAGACACTCACAAAAATATTAAGGGAAGGGGAATCTAAAGGAGGTAAGCATACCCATTCACTCACAAATATACTCTGATGATGATGATGATGATGATGATGATGATGATGATGATGATGATGATCTTTATTTATACCCCACTTTTCTTGCAGACTGGAACTCAAAGCAACTTACAATTTGAAAAAAAATAGTTAAAACTCATAGAATACAAAAGTTAAAACATAATTAAACAATTTAAAGAATTAAGACAATATTAAAATACACAATTGAAAACTCAAATATTAATCAGGAACACAATATCTAGCAATATCCATACATCAAATGCTTGCCTGAATGAAAATGTCATTACTTGATTGTGGAAGGCTAGTAGGGAGGGAACCAGTCTGACTTCTCCGGGAAGGGAGTTCCAGAACCTGAAGACAGCCACTGAGAGGGTCCTCTTATGTGTTCCCACCAAATGTACCCATCAGGGTGGTGGGAGAGAGAGAAGGGCCTCTCCAGGAGATCTCAAAGCCCAGGCTGGTTCATAGGGGAGAATACAGAACACAGTCCTTCAAATAAGCTGGACCTGAGCCATGTAGGGCTCTAAAGGTGGAGCAGCTGATGGAGGTGTTGCAACAGTGGAGTTGTATGATCCCTGTAGCCAGCCCCAGTTAATAATCTCTTTGGACCAGTTGAAGTTTCCAAACACATTTCAAAGGCAGCCCCACATACAGTAATCCAACCTGGATGTAACCAAGACATGTGTCATCAAGGCCAGATCTGATATCTCAAGGAATGGCACAGCCAACACAAAAGCCTTAACTGTGCAAATGCACTCCTGGCTACTGTTGAAACCTGGGCTTCTAGGTTCAGAGTTGAATCCAGGTGTACTCCCAGACTGTGAACCTGTGTCTTCAGGGGGAGTGTAACCCCATCTAATGCAGGCTGAATCCCTATTCCCTAGTTTGCCTTTCAACTGATGAGGAGCACCTCCATCTTGTCTGGGTTAAGTTTCAATTTGTTTGCCCTCATCTAGTCCATTACGGATTATAGGCCTGGTTTAGAACCAAAACAGCTTCCTTGGCTTGTAATAGGAACAAGTAATAAAGTTGGGTGTCATCTGCATACTGAAGATACTAAACCCCAGAACTCCAGACAACCTCTCCCAGTGGTTTCACATAGATGTTGAATAGCATGAGGACAGAACTGAGCCCTGAGGGCCTTCACAGGCCAAAAAACAAGGGTCAAACAGGAGTCCCCTAGCACCACCTTCTGGGTCCAGCACTCCAGGAAGGAATGAAACCCCCAAGTCTCACCCCCACAAAGTGACCCAGAAGGATACCATGGTTGATGATATCGAAAGCCACCAAGAGATCCAGCAGAACCAACAGAGACACAGTCCCCCTGTTTAGTTCCCAGCGTAGGTCATTCAAAGCAGTCTCTGGACCATAACCAAGCCTGAAAACAGATTGAAATGAATCTAGATAATCCATTTCATCCAGAAAACCCTGGAGATGGGAGGCCACTACATGCTCAGAGATGGAATGTGGAACCTTGCCCAGAAATAGAATGTTACAGACTGGCTGATAATTATCCAAAATGGTGAGATCCAGGAATGGCTGTTTTCGCAATGGTTTTATATGAGCCTGCTTGGAGCAAGCTGGAACTCTACCTTGTTTTAAAGAGGTACCAACCACCCCCTCTAGCTACTCACCCAGTCCCTCTCTAGCTTTTTTGATAAGCTAGGAAAGGCAAAGATCCAGAGCACATATGATGGCTCTCATACCTCAAAGAATCCTGTCCACATCCTTGGGTTATACAAATTGAAGAGTATCCATTACCACTGGACAAGCAGAAGCCAGAGTTACATCCACTGGAAATGTATCAATCATAGCAACCAAATCTGAGCAGGTTCAAGTGATTTTATCTCCAAAGTACCATGCAAATTGTTCATAGCAGGCTGTTAAGTGATCTGTATTTTTTCGCTTGAGCCTGTGTGTAAAAGACCCCTGACCACTTGAAATAGCTCTGCTTGCCATCTCCCTGCAGATGCAATAGAAGCAGAGAATAAATTATCCTTTGCTGTCTCTGTTGACACAAAATAGGTTCTGAGACAAAGTCTAGCCTGTGTTGCATCAGATGCATTCTGAATTTTCGGCCAATTCTAGTTGCCTTCTCACATGTTTCATCACCAGCAGTTCCCAGAAAACCCTGTTTACAAAAGACTTTCTTATAGAACAAAAATGACAAACACATCCCATAAATTTCTGGACTTCAGTTCCCATCATCCTGCATGATCACATATGCTAGCTAAGTCTGATGAAAGTTGCAGTCCAACAATATCTGCTGCACTTTGCAGACTCTGACATAAAATACCATTCTGTGGTTATTTTCCTAGGTACCTCATGAAACTTTTCAACAGTGGTATATGGACGGAACTAAACCCAAAAACATTCTGCTTAAATAACTGGAAGAACGATAGGAACGTTATGCCAGTTATGTAAGGAAAGGGATAAAAATGAAGCCAATAGTTTTGGATGCTGTTTATTGATGGCTGCTCAAAAGTAAGAAGGCCAGCATAGTGGTTTTAACACAGGACTAGAATCCCGCAGGCCTGGGTTCAGATCCGCACTTGGCCATGTAAACACACTGGGTGACCCTGGGCAAGTCACAGTCTCTCAGTCTCATAGGAAGGTAGAGGCAAACCTATCTGAACAAATCTTGCCAAGAAACCTCCATGATAGGTTTTCTTTAAGGTTGCCATAAGTTGGAAAAGACTTGAAGACACAGAAGAACAAACTCAAAACTAAAGCCATTTCTGCACTAGACTTTTACAGCACTATTATTCCGCTTTCAACATCCTATGGAATCCTGGGGTTTGCAGTTTCGGGAGGGGCCAGGCGCCCCTCCCGAAACTGCAAACCCCAGGATTCCATAGGATGTTGAAAGCGGAATAATAGTGCTGTAAAAGTCTAGTGCAGAAATGGCCTGAGGCTAGAGTTATCCAGGATATGTGGAAAGGAAACTATGCACCAAGCAGATAACTTTGCAGAGTATGTAAACTACTTTCGCTGAAGGAATGAGATGAGACAAAGATACAGTCAGCATGGCTTTGGAATTTATATTGAAGTAAACTGTCTCCGGAAAGAAAATGAAAGGAAACTCAAATTGAATTCAAATTTCAAAATGTTGTTAGTGAAACCATAGGTCTTCATAATTCACATAAAAGAAACAAGCATGATTAAACAGCGATATAAAATGAGGCAACTTGCAACAGAACAGCCAACATCATTAATCATCATTACAACCAACTACTAATTTCCTGTCTTTTAAAAAATATGTAATTTAAACACAGCTAATTCAAACATACCCTTTCAGTATGGCCAGTCTCTCTCTCTCAATCTCTCTCTCTCTCTCCCTGGGAGTAATTATTCAATTTTCTGGTAAGTGGGCTACAAACTGTATCCAGCTAAAACATAGACTAGAAATTTTACCGTTGTACCATAATGAAGAGAAGAGTTTGAAGAGCAGAGGGAGGGATCTTTTCAACCTTTTTATTATGGATGTAAAACTTCAGTTAATGACTGGATTTTTTCATCACTCCTTTAAGAGAGATGTAGGCTTAATCCAAATAAGAAAGAGACACTATTGTTAAGTCAAAAGATAGATCAGAGCACAGGGACTCAGCCTGTCCTGGTTGGAGTTATACCCCCCCCGCCAATAAAAATATCTCAGGTTCATAGCTTGTACTCCTGGAATTAGCCCAGAGACCCAGGCCCTTTTCGCATGGCATTTGCCATGCAAAAGGGCACCTGGAGCGTCATGCGATTGAGAGAAGAGATCTGCACGACGCACTCACAATCACACGACGCTCCAGGGTAGGGCAGGGGCCGCTTGTGCACTTTTTCATTTTCGGCTTTTAGCCAAAAATGGTGCACAATTGCGCATTGCTCCAGGGTCCCGCGCACACTTGCCGTGCGTATGGAGCCTCCGGAGTCGCGGCAGTCGTGCTTCGTGCCCCAGTGCACCCTGGGAAACTCCCAGGCTGTACTGCAGAAGGAAGAGGCAGGGCTTTTGCACTGCCTGCTTGGGAGCAGGCAGCTCATGCAGAGCTGAAGCAGCAGGGACGCAAGAGCCTCTTGCCGGAGGCTGCTCGCGCAATCCCCACACCCCAGCGCCGAATAAAGATAAGGTGCAGAAAGGGTCCCAGATTCCCACAACATCTAACGGTGCATTTCCACAGATAAAACAAGTGTACAAACTGAATCCATTCCTAGAGATGTCAGATAGGGCTGTGATGACATAAGCCTTGGTTATCTCCCATTTGGATTACTGTTCATGGTGCAGAGGGATCTTGTAGCACCTCTGAAACTGAGAGAAGGAAGCTGGTATCTCTTCATGGGGCTGCCTTTGTAAATTGTATAAAAACTACAGTGGGTTCAAAATACTGCAAGCAATGTGGTCACCAGGGGTGGTGACAGGAACCGTACAACTCCCCTGTTAAAACAGTTTTACCAGCCAGAAGGCATTCATTCTTTTGCCCCTTGCATCATAATAAAGTCTGAAAGCAGTGTATATATAGTGTAGAAGCCACAATATTTGGTGCTTTTTATAAACACCTGGCAAATATCCTGTTCAGTAATTATGATATCATAAGCCGAACTTAGAACATCATAATTATGCCAATACACGTTTACAGTCAATGCACAATCACAGCAACCAAAAATGTCCCCCCAAATCCTATCTTTAAAACCTCACATCCCCCTACCACAGCCATTTCCAAGGCACTGAATAGTGGAAAAGCGACTAAAGGTGTGTCCAGGCCTCTGTCAATTGTGAGGCATGCTAAGGCAGACAACTGAGATGGTGAATGCCTTTAGGACTTGGGCTAAAACAAGACCACTGAGAAACAGGAGGGAGATCTTAGCATGCCTGGGAAAAGTTTGCAGAAGTGTTTTTTTTTAAAAAAAAAAAAAAAAGAGTGAACTGCACCTGCAAAAATAAAGCAAATAAGCAAAGCTCAGTCAGTAGCCTTGGATTATTGAACATCAATTGAATAAGAAAAATGTGGCCTTACTCCCATGCAACAAAATGAGGCTGTGGGGGAAGGACTGTCTTTGTTGACCCCCTAGGAATTGGGGCTGGGGGATAGAAGAAAAAACAACATGGCATTGAGATGATCAGGCACAGATGTACAGGGCAGAGCCTTTGGCTTAATAAGCCAGCTATGCCACCTCTCAATATTCCTTGCCTAACAAAATTCTATGGAATTCATTGGATCACTGTAATTGACAGGCAACTTGAAGGGACACACACACACACACACACACGCCTCTCACTTTCCCTTTTTGATGATTGTGTGGCCCATCCACCCATCCTTCAGGTGAGTGCAAGTGGTGCTTTTTAGGACTAGATAGGAAGCTTTTATTTTATTTTATTTTTCTTCTCTTTCAAGAGATTTTTCATCTAATCTGCACTCACTCTGTAAAGGACCCATAGGTCACTGGCTAGTTAATTAGGTTATCATTTCGCAGATAGTCAAGGAGAAAAGGGGGAAATAATGATGGTGAGCATCCTAAGGCATATGGTAGGTGAAAGAGATGTCTTCAGACTTTCTCCTGTGCTTCACAAGGCCTGGGATAGGGAGGGAGATAAACCTTGGGGGTGGCTTGGGGCATGTGTCCATTTATGTCTCAGGACTGAAGGGAGGGAGAGCCCTTGGAAGTCTCCCTTATAGAAGGCTAACTGGGGTGCCAAGCTAATGTGGATGATTTACCCATGTGAGCTGTGCTCAGTGGGACTCCAGCATGAGCCAGTGCTGACTCTAGGCTCTTCTCCCTGTAGACCCCTTAATGTTAAACAGACAAAGAAGGCAGCCCTTGTTTGAACCCAAGTTTGTTGTCTTGTCTCTTTATTTCTTAGGTAAGTAACAGTAGGGATGGGCCCTTTGAACTGTTTATCCTGAGACAGGAAAGAACAGACTGGTAACCAGAATAATCCTCACTTACATGTTCCACTTACTTGTTCACCATGTAAAGAAAGGATGCACTCCACCATCCAGTTACAGTGTATTTAGGAAACCCACAGCTGGCAAACACCAGGCATAGCAATGAAATCAATATACAGCATGGCTTTTTAATTGGGTAAGAATCCTCTAAGCCTGCAAATGTTATTGGATGATTGTTCCCAGGATCCCAAGCCACCTAGCCAATGGTGAACAATCCTGGAAGTTGTAGTCCAATAGTTCAACAGCATCTGGAAAGCTACATGATCCTCACCTTTGTCCTTTACATACCTGGGACAAATTCTATCACTATTGAGATGGATTAGGACGTGCACAACAGCCCCTAAATAGCAGTTATAAGTGCACTATTTTCACAGCATCCAAAGATGTGCTTAGCATACAACTAGATTGCTCTGCCCACTCACAACAGTGTTGGTCATTGTTATAGGATGCCAGGCTCCCAAATTTATTGTGATTTTGTGGGAAATGGTTGATTTCACTGGTACTAGAGTAGACAGAATGTGGATTGCAGGTCATGTCAAAATCCTAAGCAACTTATAATTTAAGCATATGCCACTCTGGAATAATGGCTACTCTTTAGTCATGATAAGAATCATTTAGAAAGCATTTCTCTCAGTATTCTAAGTAATTTTTTAAAAGAGCACATATTTATACACACATCCATATACATACAGACAAAGCAGTAGTTACAGTGGTCATTCTGTGGTTTAAACTGGTTCTTTTTCCTTTTAATATATGCTTCACAAGTACAATTGAAATTAATTTAAATGTAGCATTAGCAGAATCAATATTTAGCAGATTTCTGAAATTTGTTCACATTTGCTTGCTCAAGCTATTACCTCTCTTGGTGCATTCAAATTGAGAGAGGAAAGCAGTTCAATGAGTTTTTGATTACCTAAGGCTCAATTCTACCTTAAGAAAATCTAATCATTGCTCAGGGCTATATAAGAAAGTCAGATGCAGTCTTATTTTACATATCTGTGATAGATCTCTTCTGCTAAAATTACAGGGGGTTTCACTCTTTCCTTCCTTGTTCAGCAAATTAATGAAAAGAGAAGAAAGCTTTAAAAGTGATAGATGGAGGATCATCTAATGCTAAAGTCAATTAAATTAGTGATGATCTAAAATTTGAGAATACATTGACACTGACATTTAGAGACTGAAAGAACAGTTTTAGAAAAGGATTAAAAATACGTCTGTTTGAACTCTGAGAAGTTAAATGTTTAATATTTGCTTCAATCAGTCTTTGGCTAAATACGATAAAACTGAAGTTGGCCCCAGAGCAATCCTAACATAAACAAGAGTTTCTAACAAATAGTTTACAGTGCTCTGCCCTTTCCATGCTCAGTCAAACCATCCAGGCTTACCTAGGGTCATTCTATGCTAATTGCATTTGGCATTCCAAACAATCATAGTTCCTTAGATGGAACAATCATCAGCATCTGGGTCACTTTTATTAGTATGGGACAAGGTGAAGTGACCAGATGTAACTTTATACTTCTGTAATTTTATCTTGAGCCAGTGTGGTATGATGTAGTGGTTTGAGCATTGGACTATGACTCTGGAAATCTGACTTCCAGTCCACCATGGAAACCCACTGAGTGACCTTGGTCAAGTCATACTATCTCAGCTTAAGAGGAAGACAAAAGAAAACCCCCTCTGAGCAAATCCTGTCAAGAGAACATTATGATAGGTTCACTTTAAGGTTCCGATAAGTAGGAAATCACTTGAAGGCACACAGCAGCAGCAGCAGCAGAAGAAGAAGCAACAACATTTTATCTATCTACAACCACTGGTTAGTGAACGTATTCCAAAAGAAATTGCAGTTAACTGAACAAGTGGCACATCACAAGTTTGGATAAAAAGTCTCCATTATTAT
Organism: Cyclura pinguis; assembly: GCA_030412105.1. NCBI lineage: Eukaryota > Metazoa > Chordata > Lepidosauria > Squamata > Iguanidae > Cyclura > Cyclura pinguis. The sequence continues at coordinate 86,885,851 of CM059601.1, read as the reverse complement.
GAAATATGTTATATACAAATTTGTACATGAGAATTCATTAAATGTGCCTCCTCTCCAGCCCATCACTTTGGCTCTGATCCTGCTAACATTCTTTGCATTAAGCCAACAATGAGGGAGGTGTGGGTCATGGACCACATATGGCCCTAGAGCCATTTTTGTGGCCCAAAGTGCCCTCAGACCCCCCTCAAATTAAAAACAAACAAACATATTTTTCACTCCAAAATCCCTCCCTGGTTCAACTTCTGGATCACTTCCTGTTGAAACAAGTCCCTTCCTGGGGGTGAAAATTGTAACAAAATTGCCCCCAAAGTCCTCAAAAGATGTGGGGTGTTTGCAGATGTTGCTGGACTAAAACTCCTGTGATCCTTTACCATTGGTTATGGTGACAAAGTCTGATAGTTGCAATCCAACAATATGTAGAAAGCCACGGGGCCCCCACCCATGTTATACAGTATCTCCTCCCATACCAATCTTTTACATACAAAAAGGAAAATCTTGGTCACATATTAAATAGCTACATAAGAAATTAAATGCCAAACCAGAAATAGAAGAGAAACACTGGTCACAGGATACACACTACTATTCAACATAACCGTTACTTGTTGTATGGTTTCAAATCCAGACTTTTAAACTCTTTGTCAAAGAATACTTAAATAGTTAAAATAAAATCCTGTCGTGTACTTGGGCTTTTACATCTCCTCCAGAAACTAGAAGCTTGGTAATATATACCTCATTGCCACAGAAAATGCAAATTAACTTGTAGTCAATCTAGATTTCAATTACGAAGAATATTAATGTTGACTGTATCAGGGTCTGGGCTCATTACACATTTGAGAATTATGAGCCTAATAGATTTCATCTATGGATTAATTGATTGATTATGGGTTTCAGTGCATCTTTGTCCACAATATGTTAGGGGTGTGAATGGGGGCCTCAGTGACTGCAAGATTTTCTAATCTGCCTGATGGCACTATTCCAGGCCTTCCCACATCCATTCTGCTGCTTGTACAGTTGTGACAATCTCTCAGGTTTAATTTCTTTTGATTTTTGTCTAAATTCCACTTGCATTTTTTTTTCTGGTCCTAGTTCATATCACGTTGCAAAACTATTTTCTTCCAGTACTAAATTTTTGGCAATTTTTAGACAACCTTTCCTTATTGGTGTATTTATTAGTGCTATTTACCAAATTTATGCAAGTTTCCTCCTCTAACTGTTGTAGGTTACTACACATTTTTCCCAGTTACTTGCAGTTCAGCTGTTCGCATCTTAGAATATGCATCTTTCTTGGTAACCATTTCATTTGCTGGAACACACTGTTAAGTCTTGCAAACAGGTGGATGCCCAAGGTATGTATTTTCATATAACAGACTTCCAGAGATGCAGAAGTTGTGCTTTCATCAAACTTGTTCAGTCTAACAAACTTGCTTTTCTTCCTTACCCTGCTGTGATATGGAATTGAGATATTTAAACCCCCTTGGTCTCCATTCTTCAGCTGTTCTGTACCAATAACTGAGAAAAAAAGTTGGATCATTTGTCATCCCTATCATGGTCCTTTGGAAAGAAAGGATTAAAATTCCCCTCGTGTGTAGTAGTTTAAGTGTTGGACTATGACCCTGGAGACCAGAGAGTGACAGATGTACTTCTCAGGCTGGCCCCACAGTTTCTAGGCTTGTAAACCTGTCAATGTCTCCTTGCCCTCTAGTCCCCTTTTAAAGTCCTTTCTTGGATCTGGAGTTGTATGCCTTCAGGTGACCTCACTGTGGATTAGACTGTGTTGCTAGATTTACTATCTTATGGTAAGCATGACTTTCCCCTGCTTCAGGTTAAATGATGCTGTCCAGAGTCAGTTTTACCAGATAACAAATAGTTTAACTTCATTCAGTAACAGACAGAATTATTGCTCTTAGGTTACAGTTCTCATTTCCAAACAATTAACATTATTTGGATTCATTTATGTCAGACCCTTTTCCTTAAATCCACTTAGACATCCACAACTCATACAATCCCCTCAGACTCTCACAACTGATTCCTTTAATAGTCTGTTCCCAAGGATCCCCAATGAACTCTCTGTTCTTTTCACCCTACCTCTCACTGGATCCCTTCCCTCTCCTCACACAGTTCTCTGTGCTGGGATTGGTGGCTCTCAGTTATTCATTCCACAACCTTGTGTCCAGGAGTTCTTAGGGAACATTTTATCAAGTTCTTATCCTCTTCGACTGAGTTATAGTATCACACAGGGTTCAAATCCCCACTCAGTTGTCAAAGCCAGCTGTATGACCATATGGAAGTCACACTCTCTCAGCACCAGAAGAAGGCAAAGCCAAAGCCAAGTACCCCCTGAACAAATCTTGCCAAACAAAAAAACCATGATAGGTTCTCCTTAGGGTCATCATAAGTTGTAAACAACTTGAAGGCACAGAACAACACCACCAACAACAACTGTCAAAATGCCACAATGAGAATGAAAATATCCTTTTCCTTATGGATCTGAATGGATCAACAGAGAGGGAGGACTAACATGTGTGTTAGCATGGGCAGTGTGTGTGTGTGAGTGTGTGTGCATATGCATATGCGCATGCATTTGTACATGTGTAATGATGTGGGTGGCTGGGTTTTTTTGTGGAATACTTAACGGCCTTTCACACTACAGATTTAAAGCACTATGATTCCACTTTAACTGTCATAGTTCCATTGTTTGCAAACCTGGGATATGCAGTTTAGATAGGGGCATTTAGAATTCTCTGCTGGAGATCTCTAGTGTCTCCCTGAATCATAAGCCCAAGAATTCCCGGGGATACAGCCATGGCAGTTAAAATGGAATCACAGTGCTAAGTTGTGTGATGTGAAAAGGCTCCTTGTCCCACTTGACACAACCTTGGAAAGAGAGCTATGGAAAGTGGAAGGAGCATGGACTCAGAGGAAAGGAGAGTGAGCTGTCAGTTCAGACTAAGAATTGATGGCATTGAGAAAGTTAGAGGAAGCAAGAAGGCAGAGGGAAGAACTGCTGAAGGAAATACTCTAAAAAGTAGCTTCAGAGTGAAGTACAGACAATGAAGAAGAAGAACAAAAGGGAAAATCGAAGGGAGAAAAGGAAGACAGAAAGACAGAAAAGGCAGCCTTTATCTAGTCAAGATTAGTGATGCCATTTCCACATTAGACTGTTATCGCACTATTATTCCACTTTCAACCTCCTATGGAGTCCTAGTTGAAATCCTAGATGTCGAAAGTGGAATAATAGCATTATAATAGTCTAGTGAGGAAATGGCCTCTGACAAAGTAGCAAAACCCTGTAAAAAAAAAAAAGCAGGAAGAGGAAGTTTCCTTTTTCATATTAACAGGAGCACTTGTATTTGTAATTTACCGTGGTTTAAAGTTAAAATAATTTTTATTGGGTTTGGATGGTCCTTATTTTTGTAACACGGCTACTTGCTGAAAGTCTTGAGTTCTGTAAATATTTTCAAACAGAAGGAAAACGTTTGAATGACTGCTGATTTGCCTTTCGTCATCCCCATTATAGAATCCTGAAGCATTACATGTGAATACTCTGCATAGCTGCCACGTGGCTGAGCAAACCCAGGGCTTGGGAAAGCTTTCTTTTCTTTTGTTCTGTTTTCTGCCACTACTTCCAGAACCCACGGTCACTGGTCATACTGGCTGTGAAAGGGGTAAGTCAAAAAATTAAACGATCCAAGACCAGGACATGTATGAATCCATGGCATGGATAGGATTTATGAGTCAGAAAGACTGGGATAGACTTGTTCATTTTGTATGCACCTCACAAGAACTTGTTTTGGGTGCTTTCCACCACTGGATTGAAAAAGAAGTTCCAGATTGAATAACATTAGCTTCAAAGTAGCTCTAACTTGGATTACACTTGTGTCCTATGTAGAACTGCAAACTGCTAATGTTTGATAAGAGCTGTAACCTATGGCAAAACCTTCTGACATTTTAGCAGTCAGTGTACAAGTGACTGCATAGTTCTTGACAGGTTATCTTTAATGTTGTGCTCTGATTATCAATAGTCTGACCTCATGTTTGGTGTTTATTTCCAAAATGACAATGTGAGAAGGAGTAGAGCTGTGCGATTCTATTTTGTTATGGTTGTTGTTGTTATTGTCTTGTTTTGTTTTTCAGTGATGGGATGATCTGATTAGACTAAGTGATAATTTAATTTGAATGAAACATCCTAAGAAGGTAATTGGCTTGTCTGTGTCATTGCCCCTGGACTCACTTCCACTTGTAGATTTCTAATTGATGTACTTTTCATTTAGTTATGTCAGTGTGCACCACCATTTCCTCATGGAATAAATTCACAAAGTTGCCTTTCATGCAGGTTTGGCTCTCTCATTGTGCTTTTGTCATCCCTGGTCTTCACTGAGTAGCCTCTCAATTGGTTTGTATTGCACACATGATTACAGAAATGTTACACATTAACATAAGGAACAGTGAATGATTTTTGTTCTTATTGAAGATCTTAAGCCCACTCTTTGCCAAATCCTGTGTAAGCATCACAAGGTTTGTAGGATTTCCCTGAAGTCTCCCTGTGTCTGTATTCACCATACAAACTGGAAGGCAAGGTGAACCAGTGTAATACATTCTACCCAGTTACTGTAAGATAATTTAAGCAAGGAACCAAACACTGTAGGGCAGGAGTGCGAAACTCTTTCATCCCAAAGGGCTACATTGCCTTTTGTGGATGGAGTGGCACACACTAAAGATGTGGAGCGAAGTCACATTTACTCCACACGCTCACCCACATGCATCCCATTCATGTGTTTCTATACATCAGTAAACTTCTTAGTCACTTTCATCACCACTGCAAATTCTCTGTCCTGAGTTGTCTCCCTATATACAGATGTCTCATCCATTTAACCACACACACCTATCTGCTCGCTCTCTTCATCCTTCCATACTCACTCCTCTAAAAGTCCACATCCCTTATTCCTCTCCTGGTGGAACTAAAATGAACCTCTAGCCATTCCCCCACCCAAGTCCCTTTCTGCATTCTGTCCCAAGTGCTGCAAGTGATCCTTAAGACCACTTTTTCCATTTGAATGAGAGTATCAGAGGAGGAAATCCCAGCAAGAATCAAGTTGCCAGCAGTGTCTGTGTGACATGAATATCAAAAAAGGAAGAGGGATAGAACATCTGGGGTGAACAAGTAACCACCTGTGCTGTACTGACCTAGATAGGACACTTATTTTGCTTAAATTTGAATGTAATTCACTGAAGTACGCCATAGGATGAGTGAAAGCAAAGCCACAAGTGTGGCTTTTAGGACAGGCAATAGGTGATACACACACACACACACACACACACACACAAAAGGAAATAGGGACCTGACAGAACATGCTGACTGCCATGGTGATTCAACCATAAGGAGAAATAGAGGAATGGGGAGTTTAAGCAGTATCCTGATAATCTTTGTAGAATCTGAACAATTTGTTTGTTTGCTCTCTTTATTTGTATCCTGTCTTTAGAGTCTGAAAGGTTCTCAAGATGGAAGAGAATCTTACAATAACATGATATTTTGCTAAAAGCTTCTTCAGATCATCATACTGCCCCAGAGCCATCCGTGATTAATCAGGCCAGACAAAATTATGACTAGGCAATTAGTTTATCAGCAGCAGCACTAGAAAGAAAGGCATAAGCGTCCGGTGATGCAATACTTCAGAGTGTTGAAATCAACAGAATGTGTTCTCTGTCACTATTGTCTCATATATGAGTGCAAAATTATTAGAAGCTCTCAATAACAATAGAATTGGGAAGAGAAATGCAGTGTATATGCTCATATTCCTGCAGACATCTGCCCTCTATTGATATTTGTCAATATTCTACATTGGCTATTTAGTTATATATACATAACTAACATCTCCTGGCCAGACTCCACGAGCTCAGCTTAATAGCCGGTAGTTGCATCAGGTGAAAGTGGTCCATTCAGGTGTAGACCAAGACAAAAGGAGGAGGATGTTTCCAGCCTGTTCTCACAAGCAGGCAAGACTGTGATAAGGAATTGTGACAGGGCTCCAGCTTCTGCTTATCACTGCCTCACTCTCAGCCTTACTCACTGGAAACAGGAGCTGGAAACATCATTCTCCCTGCACTCCGAATGGTTGCTCAAGAGACCTTGTTTGCTCAGTGATGCTGCTGGCTGTTAAGGTGGGCTGGGGGGCATTTACAAAGTGCTACAGTATGGTCATTTCCACACGGGTTAAAAAAACAGTGCAGTGCATCCTCCACGGAGGACGTCTGCACCTTGGAGTGGACTGGGTCCAGACTACTTAGTGTAGATCTGCACCTCAGTCCGCTCTGGAGCGACTGAAAGTGGTCCTCCAGCGTGTTTTTGAAAAACCTGATTTTTCAGGTTTTTCAAAATGCTGGCGCGTGCCATTGCATGCTTGCTCTCCAATGCAGATTCGCAGGCTCGCACCAATGCGAGCCTGTGATCTGCAGAGGGCGGGCTTTAGGCTGGTGAGCTTCAACTGTGTGATCACGCACTGCTCCTCCTCGCCCTGGACTGGACCGGACCCAAATAAGATCCAGTGAGTAGCGGCAGGGAGCAATTCCCTCGCCGAGTGACGAAATGGCCTATGACTCCATAGTATTACTGAATGTGGAGGAGTTATGGATCAAAAATCCATAATTGTAATACAGAATGCTAGCCATGTTTTGGGTACTTTCTGTGAAGGTAATTTTATCCCCATAGATATGGATACACACAGAAAAACAAAATGTTTCTGTCAAAAAGTGTGTGTGAGAGTGTGTGTGTGTGTGTGAATAAATGAAGTATTTGCTTATTTAAATGCCATGGGAAATATTTTAAGGGATTTCATTACTATTAATATTAATGTCCTAGAATTATCTGCAACGGCTAGATAGTGATATAAACATATTGTGAAATTGCTATGTTAATATAGCATTTGGAACCACAACTTACTGCACTGTGATTTATTACCAAATGCTATATTCAGCAATTTTTGGTTAGAGAACAAAGCAAGTTGATCATTCACTGGGATAAATATTGTGAAAGAAGATATTTTGGTTCAGTCATCACACAGGAATATAAAGATTTCAAAACAAGTGGATTAGTGAGTCTGCTTTTGATCTGACAGCAAAGTTATTCTGCAGATAAAAATACCCCCAAACCATTTTCGTTTTATAAAGGGCACATCTTGAAGCTGGAAACTGCACCACTGAGAGCTTTTAAACATTTAGAAAAGACTTACAGCATAATCCTCCTGGGACTGTACCACTTCAAATTATAACTAGGGAGCCACATGTTTGGATGCTAGATATTTAGCTTCATCTTTTCCCTGATGTGATTTTTCATGTACGTGCACTTTTACATGCGGCAGTTGTCAAATGTGATTCCCCATCTACAGTCCACAATGGTAGAGTCTCATGAGATCTCTGTGTGAAATATTTTTTCCCCCTGGAATGCTTCAAGTGCTAACGAGTGTTCAAACATTTTATACTGTGGTAGGTCTTTCCTGGGGAAGACATTTCATGCAATTTCTTTATGATAAGGGCTGATTGTAAAGTAGCATGATTGCATGGGAATACCATGCAGTGCCTGGCAATGTGGATGATGATTTTATAAGATGTGGCTACTTGATTGTAGGTGAGGGAATGAGATCCCATGTTGATCTGCAAACACTGAATGGTGAGGATCTATAATTTAAAATCTGGTGTGAAAGGAATTGAAGGCCACTGGTCTGTTCTCCCCAGTGAAAAATATTGTTACTTAGAGCTATCCAAGCTTTGTGAGTTTTCTTTTATAGCCCAGCATAGGATTAAATATAACATAGAAATACAGATTACTCATGTAAAATGCAATGTTTCTGTTTGCTGTTCTGTTCTGTCCAGTATATATTGTAGCTTTCATATGCTACAGTAATTATAATAGCAAACAAGATTATATAATTGGCATAAATGTCTGCCTTGTTTACAGTTCAACAAATGCTGCAGTTTGTCAGCACGCTAAATTAAATACAGGACATTTGGCCAATCATTGTATAACAGCCATTCCATTCAGTTTTACTGAGTATCCATATCACAATTTTACTACGAACATTCCTGCTTATTCCTCCTCTGATTAAAGCACTAGAATTAGGTATTAACAAGATAAACAGTGGCTACAGGTAGCAACTTCAGCATTTGACAAAGAGGTGAGTGTGGCAGTTCTGTATAGTTTCAGGTAAAGCATACCCTGCAGGCCATAGGCCTGGGCCATTGTGAGGCTCCCTCAGCGCCCCTCAAAATTAGTAAAAATTTATTTTTATTGACCCCCCCCCCCCCAATTGACTTACCTGTTTGTTTTTCAAAGCCCTGTCCTAGGTCCCAAACAGGTCTTTAGAAATCGCAACATTGTGCTTCTACCTCATAGAGTTCAGTGCATTGGCATTTGTGTGTATGCTGTACTTGTACAATACTGATACACACACACACACACACACACACACACGTGAGAAAAAAAACTTGGGAAAGAGAGGGCCAATGTAGTCAGTTGGTACCATCGTTCTATTTAAGCAAAGCATCACAACTTGTGAGTCTTCTTCCTCTGGCAGCAGTGGTGCAGGGCCTAGAGGGGTGGGAAAACCTCGTGGAGAGCTTGTGGCACATCGTCCACAAACCCTAGTTGTAACATGGGGGTGTTATATGTCTTATGTGCTGTAGTAAGCCTACATAGGAAGGAAGACTGGTTAGGAATAGTGGCAACTGTTATGGCTGCTGGGCTTATTTACTGCCTGCCCTGCCACAGAAAAATGCTTCCTTTCTGTTCCCACCCCCCCCCCAGTTCTGAGATACATATTACCTGCTTAGCTGTGTTTTACTCAAATTCTGCATTCATTTACCCAGATTGCTTCAAGATTTTTTCCACAGTTAGCTGTCCGGGAAACTGTTTTGACTTACCCGCTTGCCCTTGCGTGTAAGTATATTGCCTTAGTGACATCACAAGGGCCTCTACCCATTTCTCTGTTTTGGTCCTGAAATCTCAGGATATGGCATATGGGATATGGTGATAAGTATGATCCTAAGTCCATTTTGGACTATGAATTAATTTAAAGTTGATTAACATTATTCTTTTTTTAAAAAAGGCATTAACATTTGGATTTCAATATTGATTTATTTATTCCCCAGCGTATTTACCCGGCATTGCCTGGGATTTTATTTTCTCATAAGTAACACTTGCTTGAAATACCTCAGAATTACCTTGCCTTACCTTAGAAATTAGACGTGGTTGTAATACACAGATGTGATATCCTGTGTCTGTAATTCCCCAAACTGTCTTGTCCAGTATCTGTAACTTTCCCCCATAGTCTCCAATCCAATCTTCATTCAGAGTTGTTAACATACAGAGGGTTGGTTCCTGAGGGAATACACTGTCTTCCTCCTTGCTGTTAGGCCTTGTCTCCATAGCAACTGGCTTATTCCAGTATCTGTAACTGTTCCCCATATTCCCCCATCCAATCTGTACTCAGAGTTATTAACATAACAGAGGTTTGGTTTCTGAGGGAATACACTGCCCTTCTTCTTGCTGCTGGGTCTCGTCTCCATAGCAAATGGCCTGAGGCCCAAGAGCTCTCTGGCTGAGTATTCTAAGGGCCCCTCCCTGAACGGCCAACCCCAGGATTCCATAGAATCTTCACTGCCAGCCAATCATATGAGGTCTTGACCTGCCTGATGCAGACAAACTCACAAACTTTGAATTTTATATAGTAGATTTATTTATTTATGGATCATATACCCCACTTTTCTCTCATATGAGATTCAAGACAGCTTGTAATGAAGTACTGATTTCTCTGTCAAGGTTATATGCCAGGCAGGCATGGTTTCCTCTGAGTGGACAGCAGAGGAAGAGGTGATGTGGCCAGGGGAGCAGGTGCAAGCTCAGAGGGATTGTTTTGGCTATGACTTGTATACTGGAGAAGGCCACACACCAGAACGCTGATTGGGTCACCTCACTTGTTCAGGGTAACAGTTGGACATAAAAATGCTGGTGTTTGCCTTTACCAGCTGCCAGTCAGAATTGCCTAGCTGGACCTGTCATGCTGCTTACAGTTTAGATTTTGTAAGGGCAGATGCTGCCCGTTTATCTGCTGTTAGTCTTACTTGTTTAATTGCTGTTGGAATGTTTTGCCAAAAGCCTTTATCTTAGAGTGTGGCAATAAATCCCGCCTCTAAGCCTACTTAAGAAATGTACTGCACAGTGTGGTCCTGCTCCCGCATGCCTTCGACAGTTGCCACAAACACGTCCCAACTTGCATCTAAGGAGCTGAGTATGCAGTAGACTCTGTCAGGCTCGGAGATCTCCTTCCCCGTCTCTTGCAAGGCAACAAACAGGGAGGTCAAATGCTAGAGATGATCATGCATGGACTCATCAGGCTACAGTTGTGCCCTGTACAGCCTCTGTACCAGGAGCTTTACACTCTATGCTCAAGCATTCCCAGTTTCCTGAGCATGTCCCAGTGCTTCACTGTTGTGAGTGGTTTTGTGAACACATCTGCCACATTTTCCTCAGATTGGCAATATTCTAATCTGATCACACCACTCTCTACTGTCTGTTTTACATTTTGGTATTTGATGTCTACATGCCTGATGCACCCCCTGGCCTTTTATTACTTGCCATCTGGATACAAGCTTGCGAATCATCAAATACTGTGACAGGGATTGGTACGTCAACACCGAGGTTCTTTACAAGTTGCGTGTACCAAATCAGTTCACTGCACGAATATGGGGACTACCATATTCTGCTTCCGTAGTTGAGGTGGCCACAGAACTTTGCTTTTTGGTCTTCCAGTGCACCAGTGTGCCACTGTACATTATGAGGATTCCTGAGGTTGACCTCCTGTCACATAAATCCTCAGCAAAGTCGCTGTCACAGTAACATACCAATTCAGGTTTCCCAGAGGGTGATACACATAGACAGTACTCCAAAGTGCTTTTTAGCTACCTTAACACTCTCTTTACCCCCTGCCAATGTTGCTGTGTGGGCTCAGAACTTGCCTTTCCCAGAATGTTAGCAGCCAGGGACAAATCTGGTCTGCTATAACCAGCCAAATATAACAAAGATCCCATAGCTGACTGGTACATTTCTTTGTCAGGAAACACTTTGTCATCCACAGTTTTTGTAAATCCTTGTACCATGGGGGTTTGCACACCTTTGCAATCAACTATGTAACCCTGACATTCTCAACATATTTTCTCTCAATTCTGTCACATATAATATGTCTTGAAAAACACTTCTTGATATTATTTTTTTTTCTGAACCAAGGATAATTATGGGATGATCTGCAGATTGGTCTGGGAGATGTAGGTCAGATAAATTCACACTGAAAGCTGAAATGGTCTGATTCCTCAAACATCTCTAGTTAACTCTGATCTACGCTTCATCATCCCTAGCTAAGCTCAAGCATGGTGAAGAAACAGAAGTGAATAGCCACACGTAAATAACAAGTATGTACCAGCATTTAATCTGGAGCATCACTCCCTTAAGAAAAGAAATTGCTTGTTGGAAGAACATACCTCCACATGCACAGATTTGGGACACAGCAGCAATACAACTAATCAATAGCACATACAATACAATACAACACAACAATCAATCAATACAACAACTAAGACCTCAGTTAATGGTAGCTAAGTTGAGAATAAGTAACAGAGGCTCTAGCTGAGATCATTTGCAAGAGGAAAGATCTGTTGGACCAATGCTTCAATTCAGGACACAGCAGCTTCCTCAGCTAGTGGTGGCTGCTGGCTTCTCTGCCTATGGAGCAGTGAATTCATTATGGGTTTTAGGCCAGACTTTAGAGGAACTAGCTAAAGTGCTGAATCATATCCACAAAATAAGTTCAGTACCTTGAATAGCTCCTTTAAAGTTTGAATTAAAATTTACAGTCTAAACAATGCTCCAACGGCATGGAAACCACAAGTTGGCACTATCATATGCTCATTATAAGGAAAGGTTCTTGTTACTCTCTGCTAGAGGAACACCAATTTCCCCTCCCTTTGACTATGAAGTCAGTAAACTTAAACTTATATAAACTTGTTGTTGTTGATTTCACCTTTGGATTCTCTTCCTCCTATGTTTTCAGCAATGGGCTCTAATCAATTCGATTGTTACTGCCCTGGCTAGCCCGAGCTTTGGGGATATAAAAAATATCATTTGATATCACTAATTTGACTTCACATATCCCTTCCAGGTGCTTGCGAGGCCCCTGGACAAGCACACATACAGGCTCGGCCGATTATCGCCGTAATATTCTTAGACAATACAGGCAGGCCAGAAAACAGCCGACTCGCTGCTTTAGGAGACCTCAAGGCAAGTACCTCCATTAGGTATGCAAGCAACTCTCAAAAGATCCTCTGCCCTGCGCTGGCAGCTTGATGATCAAGCTATACAATGCTCAAATATTCCGCATTTGCATATCGGCTACTCTATTGATAAATTCGGTTCTAATTCAATCATTCAAATTCTGACCTTTCGGAGGCTTTGTCTCCAACTCCAAATCTATTGTTTTCCCCTAAGTCCAACCTAGACTGCGGTCACAATTCTCTTTATAAAAACCCCTGAATTTGAGCACTTCCTTGGATCGCTCCCGAGTTCCAGACCGCCTTGCTGCCGCTTTGCTTGGCGAGCTTCCCCTCAGCTCCACGTGCTGAGATACATCGAACCCCAGCTTCGCTCTCCATTTTTCCCCAGACTTCAGGACAGTTTTCGTATCACCCAAACCAACTATCCCTCTGAAAATCCCGCTATCTTACTCACATCTTTATTTTCCTTAGTTATCTGTGTGTTTGTGTTGCATACATTGTGTGCCTGTATTTAATAAAGACTATTCATTATTTTCCAACCTGTTTGCTTCTTGACTTGGCCTGACCTCGTAGACACTGAGTTGCAAGATCCTGCTAAGTTACCCTGCCTCTCGTTTTGCCAACTTGTGCTCTGAACTAATTTCCCCAACTTATAGTAATTTGGTGTCCCTCCCAGGGACCCCCAGAAAACAGGGTAACACAAACCTTTCCAAAAGCAATGCTACATCACAACCTTTTTACAGGTCTTTGAATTCCTCCATTCCGAAAGATGGAATCCTTTTGGGAACCGCTTCTTAGAATCTGAAACTTTTGTGCCCTGCTACTCTCAGTGGCCTCATTTTCCTATAGATTTGCCTGGCTTTGGGAAGGATCCTAGTGCTCTGGAATTGGCTGGGAACTGTGTCAGGCTGACTGTAGCAGCTGCTGACACTCCCGTCAGACATGGGGTTGCTGGTTCATGTCAGGGGTTGGAGCTGCCGGTGCTTTCCCATCCATCCATAAAGTTAAACAGCCTCTTTCTGCCTTTTCAGCAGAAATCATCTTTCCAGCAAGCGTTTACAAGGTAACTTGCTTATAAAAGCATCACCCTCAGCGAGCAGCTGTTGATTACCCCGCTCAAGGGAGTTACTCTTTGTCCTCTTGAACAGTGCTGGCTGTCCTGTTCTCCCTTCTCAGACAAAGAAAGTTTTCCTATTTTTGCAGGTTTCTTTGGTTGTCCCTGAAATCTCTGCCCCAATGAATCCCTGCAACATCTTACACATATGCAGTCTGGTTTTAAGATATGCTGACTGGCACTGTTACCAGTTGAAACATTGTTCACAATTGGGGGTTAGGGGAAAGGAAGGTCTGTGCTAACTCTAATAAGCTTGGCCTGTCTGCATTTGAAGAGGAAAATGGGTAATCACTCCCAGACATTCATTGTACACGACTCCAGAAGCAATTTTAAGATGAGCCAGTCAGGTATAACTTCATGTCAAGCAAATAAGTGAGACTCATCTAGGTGATCCACCCCTTATTGTTTTATTATTCCATCACAAAGAAATGAATTCAACTTATCCAGCCATTAAATTCTTCAGTGCTGCCTCAGGGCACCAATGTTCATTGGAAAATAAGGAACTGGAAGAAGCCTGACAGTTTGTAGGATATTAAGGCACATATACATTTTTAATAGCCCCTTGCTAATGTACTTTTGAGCCTATATTTGTAAATATATAACGTTTTCTCTAATCAACAAAACAATGGGGGAATGCCTGTGGACCAAATGAATGTATATACCAAGAAGCTTTTAATAAGTTACATCTTAGTCTTCTGGGTAACACTTGCTAGTTTTATCACCTCCTGATCCAGCAGAGCAGTGCTGCTAACTGCCTGTCTAGTTTTATACCAACAAGGGAAATGCAAACAGTTTGCTACTGCAAAGTTTTGCCGCTTTCTAGGACTTTTGTCATACAAGACATGTACTTGAGAAAGGCTCCAGTTGAAATCCACAAAAGTACTTTGATGTATTATACTAAGAACTGCAGACCTGAGCTATACTGAAAAAGTACATGACTTTCAGCGGATGGTTTTATGCTTAAGTTTGCCTGTCTGATAGCCAGGTTGAAGTCTATTTGCTTTGCCTTGGCTTGACCTTCCAATCCAGATAATTCTGTTGTGTTGCACACATGATACATGTGTGTATTTGCCTTCAAGTCACCTATTGACTTACAGCAACCCATGCATTTCATAGAGTTTTCTTAAGCAAGGAATACTGAAAGATGATTTTACTAGTTCCTTCCTCTGACATACAGCCTTCAATTCCTGGTATTTGTTGATGGTCTCTCATCCAAGAACTAATCAGTGCTAACCAAGCCTAGCTTCTAAGATCAGATGGTATCAGCTCCCTTAAGCATATTTCAGCTGCTCACATGATACAAGCAATAATCAAAATGGTTTGGATTCAAAAATGTCATGTAAGCTCTACCATTTCTGCCCATTTCAGCCCATTCTTGCCCCTTTCCAGTTGCAGCTGCAGATGCTATATCCCTTGTTGCTATGTAGCATTTTCTAGCCCTTATGAATTGGTTTTCAAGGTACACAGAAAGCTGTAGGGAAGAGCTGTCAGAAACCAGTCCTGGAAATAAATAATTCTACAAGGCATAATAATGCAAAGCTACATATATCTCTACATATGCAAAAATATGGTTCTTCTCTGTTATCTTTTATTTACGCCTTTTTCATCATTGTACATCTTGTTCAAAACTAACACAGTATTCTCCAACTAGACATTCTATTGAGATGAGGCAATCTGGCATCAGAAGGATGTGGGTTTCCTTTTGAAACAGAGAAAATCTGATACCGGCAGATTCTGTCATAGATTTTACTGGTCTCTCTAATTTGAAGTACCCAATATATACTAATGCATCAGTGTTTGCCACAGTTCCATAGAGCAGATCAGGACTATTATTATCCATACTGCAGTGGTGGCAAATGTGCAGATTGAAGGTCACAGATTTGGCCTGAGAACCCATGGCTCCAAAAGATGGGGCAGTGGGGACAGAATGAGAGAATGGAGAGGGAGAGAGAGAAGTGGGGAGAGATGCATATGATGGAACACTGAGAAAGAGAAGAGATGGGGTTTCATTGCTGCAAACTCTGCCAGTCCTGTGTCCAGTTCCACCCATAGCTGTCTCTGGTTCTGCCTAAGAGACAAAATTTCATCAGAGGACTTCCGATAATTAAGTCATGAGGGGGAGCAGGGTTTGGAAACTTTATCTTGGAGAAATATGTGTGTTTATCATTTGGTTGTATGGCAAAGCTTTTAACTGTATAATTCTTTATTAACTTTGATATAATAACACCTTTTGAGTACCTTTTAAGTATAGTCAAATTTTTAAACCTGCTATTCACATCCATAGCACGGTGTATTCAGAGGATGCAGTAGAATAAAAGTTATGCTACTGAAAAACAAAAACCAGCCTAGTGTTAAAAGTACAATACATCCCAGTGGGTAACCAAGAGCCCCAGTGGGATTCATTACAAATGAAACATAAGAATGCCACTGAGCTAAATGGAGTCATTTTGTAAACAAGCTATTTAAAGAACACAGGCTGCCCTTCTGTAAATTCACCCTTCCTCTTTCTATCCCAGGTGAACATCTTTAGATGAATCCCAACAACCCTTAAATCAAAAAACTTGCCACTTTTAAGGAGACATTTGAACCACATTGAGATGTACCTGACTTCAGCCTCAAGTGATGGGATAAACTAAACATTGGCACACTGCTGGAGTTGCTTGGGAAGCTGACGAAGTGAAGGAAGGAGATTAGTTGTAACTGAGGGTATACCATGTTATTGGAACGGGCAAGCAATTGCTATCACAAGTGGCTGGAATGGTTGGCAAATTTGCTGTTGCATCTTAAGCAACAGGTTCCAGAGGGAACAGTGGTCACTGTGCTGGGTTCTGCATCATGTAGGGAATTGTGCTATGTAAAGTAGGCTCCCCCTTTAGAAAAGGGTGAAAATTGTATCAAGTTTTGCATTTTATGCAAGAATATCCAATCTATACACATTTTCACTTAAAAGGCAGTAAACTGAACAAGAAATCTGCCCTTTCTCTGAACTCCTGTCTACTTAAAAACCATGCACAAAGGGATATGCATATTTTAAACCTGTGCATAAATATGACCACTTTTTGAAACATATGCATACCATTGCTTTATTCTCTAGTGGTAGGTGCACACATTTCCAAACTGTGTACAACACTTCACACCTTCTGAAAAGATGTGTACCAACAGCATGGATTTATATGTAGGATTTAAAAAAAAAGTCTGAACATTTACACAGAAATAAGCAGGACAATTATTTTTCATGCACAAAGTGGATAACTTGCTCACAGGTGGACATGAGGAGTTGTGCCCCCATATCCAGGTAAGCTAGTGTTGTATGTGAGCTGGCATGATAAGGTAGTTTTAGTGTTGGACTAGGACTCTGAGAGAGCATGTTTAAGCCTCTGTTCATACAGGGTAACTCTCAGGTAAGTGACCTTGGGGAAGTCACATTCTGACATTATTAGAAGCAGGAAATGACAAACCTCTTCTGAATAAATCTTGCCAAGAAAACATTATGATGGGGCCACCATAAGTTGGAGTTGACTTGAAAACACCTGGCAAAAATCCACCTTCATAGGTTCCGCCCTGACACATGGACATTGGTGAGAGCAGGCTGTCAAAAACATCAACGAAAAGTAAAGGCTAATGAATGTCTCCCTTCACCATCAAGCTGCAGAGGCTTCACAAACAGGTATCTCTATCCAGGAAATAGTTCTTATATGTAGAGACCAAATGAAGAAACTGAAATGGTATAGTATAAATACATTTGTTTATGTAGAAAAAAAGGCAGTTCTTCTTTTTGCACTGCTACTGCAATAGATTTTTAAAAAATATTATTTTCTCCAGTTTGGAGGAGGGTAATATGAAATCCTCGAGACATATTCAGTAGGGCTGATTGGCCTTAAATATTTGGATGAATATAGCCTGAGTTGTTTGTACACGAAGCAGTTTCCAGGAAATGGACCATCTGAAAAATCTAAGCATAAATATAATAACAGTCTCTTAACTATTTAGTAAGTCTAGGTAACCAGATACATGGAATGAGGAGGATCACATGAACATAGAAAAAGCTAGGGGACATGCACAGTTGTTGGATTCCAGGAGTCCCAGACTATACAGTTGGTAGTGTGAGATGATGAGAATTTGAGTCAAGCAATGTTCAGTAGTTTGGTAGTTCACAGTCCTTTCAGCATCTGCAAGCTAGTAGATCAAGCATGGTTTCAAGTGGTGGGAGATCCTTTATCTGACTTCCAAATTCTAGAACTTGCCAATAGGACTTGTTGTAACTTGTTCCTAATTTACCCTCTTCGAACCAAGGTCTGATAGTTTATGGATGTGCCATCAGAGAGTCCCTGCTAGTTATACAGATGTCCTCATGCCTATACAATTGTATACATTTGTCAAGCATTTGTTAACTTGAGAAAGTTTTCAACCATAAGCTGAGTGACTACTGAACAATATATTGGACAATACATTGCAGCATCACAGGAAAGTGACAGATTCAAGCACTCTTGTTTACTTACTTTGTCATTAGACAAATCTCTAGGTCTTGAGCAGAGGATTTTTCAACACTAAGCACATAATAGATTTACTTGGAGATACAAGGTACCTTCGGCAAGCAAAAGGTCTACTCTTCTACAGAGCAATGGACCTCTGTCCTTATCCATCATTTCTGTATGCAGCACAAAATCTTTAAAGTCAACTGTGAAGTGCACCATTTGATAAAGAATTTTAAATGCAATGGTAAAAGACCTAAGGTGACAGGCTGAGTATTATATTTTTCTATGTATTTGGCAAATCTTAAATCCCTGGATCTTGTATATTGGCAGATGAAAGGAAAATATGTGTCCTGTTACAGTCAAAAGCAGGATATCTGTGTGTCAAGCAGCAAGATATTAAGACTGCAGATTTACACTCAGGTTCTGGAAATTTAGCCACTTAACTCAAAACAAAGGAAATATGAAAGTACTCCAGATAAATAAGTGACTAGAATATAATGAAACAACAAAAAGGGCATACTTCATAGGTATGACAGGCTTACTCATATCTGAGGCAATCAGCTGATGGTACACAGCCAGAAATGGAGGATAATGACATTCTCAGGCAGCTGGTCTTTTAGTGGTTTTGTATAAATGCCTAATGAAATCTCAATTCCCATTGGAAGGGAAGAGTTTTATCAGCATTAATGGGGATTAGTGAAATTCATTTCTGATTGGACAGATAAAGTCTGGAAAAGATATAAAGGCTGAAACCTTTGAGCATTAAGATACCAGGGTTGACCTCAGCAAAGCTAGTTCAACCTCTTTTTGCTGCTGCACAAGGCAAGAACTGACAACCTGAACTCCAAGAGTTGTAAGCAGTGTTCATTTCTTGATGTTTGATTAACCGATACCCAAATACAAGCTGCTGTATAAATAGACTTAGATAAACAGTAGGCCCTTCATAACCATGTGGATATAGAGGTTTTATTATTTTTTCTCTTTCATTACCGTTTGGTGGAAGGGGGATCAAAACCCATTTGTGTTTCAGTAAAGCCATTTCTGCCCTACACTGTTATAGTGCTATTATTCCACTTTAAACATCTTGTGGAATTCTGGGGTTTGTAGTTTACTGAGGCCCAACAGCTCTCTGGCTGAGAATTCTAAATACCCCTCCCTAAACTGCAAATCCCAGAATTCCATAGGATGTTTTGAAAGTGGAAGAAAAGCACTATAACAGTGTAGTGCAGAAGGGCCCTAAGTTATTACTAAGTGCTATAGTTATCAATAAGTGTTTTAGTTTAGTGTATTAGTATTGCGTTTTAGTGTAAGGGTTTTTTTAAAAAAATTCTTCTTTCAGCTGTTCCTTTTTTCCTTGCAAATGTATATTTCTGTAATTGTGAATTAAAATATTTGTGTTAAAACTAATAAATAATTGAAAAAAATACTGCTGGTTCTTTAATTTTGACTTAATAGTCACTCCTTGACTATTACACTTATAAATTACTTTTGTTGATAGTAAAAATAAAAATGTATTTGTTAGAACTAAGAACACCGCATCTTAGCCATTTCTACACAACCATAAAATATAGCTTATTAAAGAAACATACATGTTATTGTAAGATAAGTAAATATTTGGAAATTCTGGGAAAAAGGTCTGCACTTACTAGTGACATGGATGTAGTTCCTCCACTACTATATCTTGTATAACATCAAAGGTAACTGTAAACAACTAAAGCATATGATAATAGGGAAGAAAATGTTATAGCATGTGTTCTAGGAAGAGAAAGAATAGAGTAATCGCTTTATCTTTCAGTCTGAAATCCATCCTGAATTTTCATTACTTAGGAGTAATCCCACTGAGCACAACAGTACTTACTTCTGAGTAGACATATATAGCTTTATGTTGTCAACTGCTGTAGAAAGTTTAAAAAAAAATGTGGGAAGACTTCTGTAAAAGTTGAAACACAATTAGTCTGATGGTAGCTAACATCAGCAAGGTTAAATCACATAGATAATAATTATTCAAGGTTATGCCAGAGGGCTTGCCCAGAAATTGGTACTTATATTCATATGTAGTGGAATTGTGAATGTGTACAGAAATTTTGGCAAATGGTATTTAAAGAGATAAAAGAGATGACAGAAATTGATTTAGAAGTATGTCCTGGTATAGCATTGTTATCTATATGTGATAAGGTTAATTGTACCCAGGCAATGAAGGATCTAATTACAAATTTATTAACTGCAGCAAAGTTAACTATATCAAGAAAATGGAAAATTCACGGACATTTTCAAATAGAGGATTGGTATAAAGAAGTGTGGAAAATGGTGATTAATGATAAGTTAACATGTAGAATTAAGGCAAAAAAAGGAATAATGAAAGGGAGTGATTTTGAAGCAATATGGAAGATATTTGTGGCAAAGGTGTTAGCAAAAGAGGAAGGTGTCACACCTCCACAAGAAGAGTTACAATTTTGGAAAGTGGAGTAATTTGAGATATAATTGGTTCTGGGGATGGGGCACACTTAGTAATAGTAAAAGGTTAAATTTAGTTTGAAAAGGATAGAAATAAGAATGAAATTACTAATAGTATGTTTTTTTAAAATGTTAATTATGAGAATAAATAACAACAATGTGTATAATGAGAATGAGAATGGCTGCTTTTCACCCTGGAGAGAAGTGACTAGTGAAGTGCCACAGGGTTCTATCCTGGGCCCAGTGCTATTCAACATCTTCATCAATAACTTGGATGAAGGAGTAGAGGGCATGCTGATCAAATTTGCAGATGATACCAAATTGGGAGGGGTTGCTAATACGCCAGAGGACAGGATCAAATTTCAACATGACCTTGACAGATTGGAGAGCTGGGCCAAAGCTAACAAAATGAATTTCAACAGAGAGAAATGTAAAGTCCTACACTTAGGCAGAAAAAATGGAATGCACAAATATAGGATGGGGGATACGTGGCTGGATAGCAGTACATGTGAAAGGGATCTAGGAGTCTTGGTAGATCACAAGGTGAACATGAGTCAGCAGTGTGATGCGGCAGCCAAGAAAGCCAACGTGATTCTTGGTTGCATCAATAGAAGTATGGTGTCTAGATCGACGGAGGTAATGGTACCACTCTATTCTGCATTGGTTAGGCCTCATTTGGAATACTGTGTCCAGTTCTGGGCACCTCAATTCAAGAAGGATATCGACAAGCTGGAACGTGTCCAGAGGAGGGCAACCAAAATGGTAAACGGTCTGGAAGCCATGCCCTATGAAGAACGGCTTAGGGAGCTGGGTATGTTTAGTCTGCAGAAGAGAAGGTTAAGAGGGGACATGATAACCATTGTTAAATATTTGAAGGGATGTCATGTTGAGGAGGGAGCGGGCTTGTTCTCTGCTGCTCCAGAGACCAGGACAAGGAGCAATGGATTCAAGCTGCAGGAAAGGATATTCCACCTGAACCTCAGGAAGAACTTCCTGACGGTCAGAGCTGTACGGCAGTGCAATGTGCTGCCTCCGAGTGTGGTGGAGGCTCCTTCTTTGGAGGTTTTTAAGCAGAGGCTGGATGGCCACCTGTTGGGAATGCTTTGATAGGTGTTCCTGCATAGCAGGGGGTTGGACTGGATGGCCCCTGTGGTCTCTTCCAACTCTATGATTCTATGAGTTTCAGATATATATAACCAAAATATATAATCAGTATGATTTATAATACATTGAATAAGTCATATTATATAGATAGATTTGGAGAGTAAGCAATTTTTCTTTGTTGTAACTTTTTTCCCCTTCACTTTTATGCTTATCACGTTATGTAATTTTTTGTTGTTGTTTTTTTCTTTTCTTATAATTAATAAAAAAAAATAGAAAACACCTGTGATCTTCCGGTCTGATTTGAAAGCAATTGCTTTCTCAGAGGAGAGGACCTCTACCCAGGTATGTTTCCACATTGTTAATTATGATACCTAATAAAAATAAGAATAAGAATAACAGGAATGACAAATCAACATAGGTAATGGATATTTTAAAGTGCTTTTAGAGAGTTCAGAAATGACACTGTTTTCAAGTACAACTTTAATTTCCCTTCCCCGAGGCATTCATTGACATTTTTCATGGTGCACTTCCTACCAATCCCCACCAAAGCCAGTACTAGAAAAAAATGCCTCACCACCACTTCTTGGGAAGTATAGGAATCTACTTGCTGTCCCAATAGGTAGACCCACTGAACAAATTTCTGAGAGATATGTTAACACACTTATGCAAGTCCAATTAATTAAATGAGTCTACTCTAGGTGGGATTAGAAAGTGCCTTTAGGCCAGTGTATTGAGAATCACCACATAACAGGAAACAGTTATGGGGAAATATGAAAAATCTGGTGATATGTGTGAGGGTTGAATATGTAAGCCAAATCATTGCAATATATTGAATCCCTTTTATGCTAATGGTTATTCTTGGAGACATGTTCACTAACTGAATCATCCAATTATTCATTGTAGGGCAAAAAACTGTAACAGTTTTAACTTCTACTTATGTCACTGGTTTTTTTTTTCCCCCACCTTTAGTTTTTCCTTTAGCTTCTTAATTTCTACTACTGATCCAAAGAAAAGTGAGATGTTAATTATCATTGCAATGCTTAACAGATGAGACCAACTGTGATCATATACTACACAGTAAGGGTCTATTGCTCCAAGCTACAGTTTCATTAAAGACAAACCATTAATAGAGTCACATTAACACCTGCAGTTTCAAGATAGGTGCTAGAACACTTTTCTGCTTGGAAGCACTCTGTCTACACTCTTTGCTTCTGAAGTCTCTTTTGAAAGAGCCTTCGGTACTCGATATTTGGGGCAGATCTTCCTTGAGGACACATTGGTGTTGTCTTTGTGTTAACATCCTAAAAGTGAAGGCTACAAAATCAAGAGTGTAGCAAAAAGATGGGCCACCAGCCGAGGAACAGAGGAAACCATTTTGCGCCTTGAGGGGCATTTAATAGCTGAAGGTGAAAAGCAATATAGAAATATGAACACTAGTTTCCCCCACCATGTTTGCAACAGGAAGACAACTACAAGCATACATCAAAATCCATTTTTGTCTTATCTGTCAGCCATGTACTGTGGTGAGAGTTACCAGAGACTTTGGAAGAATTACTTTTGGAATCTAGTTCCTAAATTCCTAGTCAACATAGCCAATGGCCATGCTGGCTGTGGATGCTAGGCATACAGTAGTCCAACAAAACTTTTCAGAAATATGTGATCAGTGTATGCTGGTGGACCCATATCTGGACTAGAAGAAACAGCAAAACAAATTGCTGTGCAGGAATGCTGCTTTCCATGCAGAAAAGTTGTTTTCAGTCCTGAAAATCATGTTTTATTTGCAAAAAATCATGTTTTCTGCATGAGAAATCTTTCTCTGTGTACAAAATAACAGTTCTCTGCATAAAATGCCACTTTATGTACAAAATAACCCAGATGCATTTTTCATTCTGATTAAAGTCCTGAATTGCATTTTTTTTTTCACATCTAGGTGCGTCCTCATCTGGGTTTCCCAACAGGAAATTCCTTCTTGAAATCTGGTATCCAAATACCCTGAAAGTACCAGATTCCATCTGATCTTGGAAGCTAAGCAGGAACAGCCTTGATTAGTACTTGGATGGGAGACTGCCAACATCAAGTGCTGTAGGCTATATTTTCAGAGGGAGGAACTGGCAAAACCATCTCTGAGTATTCCTTGCCTGAGAAAAGCCTATGAAATTCATGGGGTTGACAGGCAACTTGAAGGCACATACACACATCCAAATATTTACAAATGTTCATTTCATACATAGTTGTGAATGGCACAGAGCTATTCAGAACACTTCTTTCTGTATGAAAATAGAATGTACCATAAGGAAATAAATGCATGGAATATATATGTACCATTCACAATTGCAGAAATGCAAATATTTACTTTTTTTTTTTTTTTTTTTTTGGCATTCAGTAACAAATAATTTCAAGTTTCCTCCCCACCACACACAAAAAAAGTGAAGTTTTCTGTTTTTGATAACTATTTGAACTGAAGGAATTCAGGGCAAAGGTAATATATGCCCGCCAAAATGTGCCATTTTGTGTAGAAAATGAAATTTCTTGCACAGAATACCTGCCTTGTGTGCAAACACCAACATTTTGCATGAGAACAACGTATTTTGCACAAAATATACTGTTCTCTGTACAAAACTTGCCTTTTTTGCCCAGAAAATATTGCACATTTTGCACACATTTTCTTCACAAACACAAACATGTGTTCTGTGCAAAAATAAAATCCCATAGTTCTAACAAAAACAAATTTTCCAAAGTGAGGGAAGCCCTGATGTTTGAAGAATCTTGGGACTATTCTCCATTTTCTCAGCTGGTTGTCTTGACTGTTAGGACACCATTTTTAAAAAATACAGAATGGAAAAAAATTACCATACTTACACAGGCCCTTTCTGCAGCTTCTCTTGACCTGGCAGCATCCAGTGACAATGGCAGCAGTGGCTCTCCTGGGAGAAGAGTGCAATGGAGTGCTCCCCTCTGCACTGACTGCCTGTGGGAACCAGGAAGTGTGATTGTACCTCTTCCTCCCACATTGCAGCCAAGTACTGTCCCAGACTGTGCTGGGACAGGAAGCACAGCCATTATACTTCAAGGACTTCTGCAGCAAAGATAAGTGCAGGTGCACAGCAGGAGGGCAGTGAGATTGCCGGTCGTTGACAGGAAAACCCATCAATGACGTGCAGGGCTACCGGGCCACCTAGGGACAGGAGAAGGATGGGTCTGGGATGATATTGTGCATAAGTGTCGTCCCGGCCCTGTTCTTCTCTCATCCCCATGGTGGGTTGGGTGTGCCATGCGGAAAGGACCGTTAAAAATGCAGCAGTTGGGTTTTTTGGATTAGTAATCCAAGGACCCAGGTCCTTGTGGCCAGTTGCCATTCTGGCTGTGATACAGTGAGCTGTAATCCAAAAAGCAGCTTTCTGGAAGGAATGGAGAACTTGTGCCTCACCAAGACTTCAGCGCTTGAAATCTAATCAGTGTAGTTGCTGGCATCTCTGATGTCTGTTCCTCATCAGATTTACTATTCAATTTACTTTCAAAGCAATTTTTTTTAAAAAAATTGTTACTCAGGAAAAGCTAATCTAATATTTTCCTTATGGGTTGTTGGTTGGTATGGTTGCCATTACAGATATTGCTGACAGAAATATGTATTTTTTTCCCCATAAAACATCCAGCTCTGAACAGTTCAAGCAGTATTGAAATCGTATATTGGCTAACATTTGCTCACAGGTAAGGAGTAAAATATTATGATTGGAAATACTTACAACACTGTATTTTGTGACATGATGCTTGTCCTAAGCAGTTTAAAATGAGATCATTGATTCCTCCTGCTTTAATCTATGGGGGCAGGGGAGCTCTGCATTTTTTCATAAGTAGGAAAAAACCCTTCTTTTGCAGAGTACCTTTTGTACCAACTAAAGCAATTCTGTGAACAGTGAAGAATCAATGAAAAATGACCTTTGAGAATCAAGCTGTATTTTCTCCTCTTCCTCAGATACACCCTGAATCTTATTATCCCTTTTTAGCTGCTTTCTCTATGACCTGGTGGGAAATCATATTTCATCTGAAGATTTTATTGTGCCAACAGGCAATGGTTCTCATGAAGATTAGGAGGCAGTAAGCATACTCAGAGAGTGAATGCTTAAATTTTTTATTGATAAACCACAAATGTTACAATACTTATATCCCTTCTGCCATGAGGAACCCCTCAGAAAATAGCAGATAGACCCTGGGAGCCGGAGAGCACCTTTACCTGCCTCAGTATTCACTGAGGTTCAATTGTCAGGGATGTTCTTGGGATGTATATACCATCATAGTTATGTTGACAACCTACTTCTAAGGAAGTTTATGCCTTTCTCATAGTCACATGGCTAACCCACATTCAGCATATCTTGCCTTAATAAGGCCGATACATTTCCCACAGCCAAACAGCTGGCCTTAACTCTCAGAAGGCTACTCTGAAGCCATGTGACACTCCCAGACCAGATGGCCGGTCTTGGAACTCTCCCCAAGTAGCTAACTCTGAGAAAATAATAAGAAATAAGGTCTAAATACCCTGAAATCACCAGAGCACATCTAATCTTAGAAACTAAGCAGGGTCAAACCTGGTTAGTACTTGGCTGAGGCAACACCAGCTACTGCAAAGAAATACAATGGCAAACCATGTCTGAATATACCTTGCCTAAGAAAACCCTATGAAATTCATGATGCCATCATATGTTGGCAGGTGTCTTGAAGGCACATACACACAGAAGAAGAAGTGGCTGCAGGGTTAGTCAAAAGATAAGCATGAGACAAGTGGCTGCTGTGTATTCCTAATTCCTCAATATTAGAATCATCTTTGATTATCCTACTACAGGTGTGTAATCTAAGAAGGAATAAGACTTTGGTCCTTTCTGCACCAGGCAATTAGAACAGGGCAGTGCGTCCTCGCATGGAGGTCGTCTGCACCTTGGAGTGGACTAGGAGCAGACTACTTACCGGAGATCCGCACCTCAGTCTGCTCCAAGACGACCCCAAGTGGTCCTCCAGCATGTTTTTGAAAGACCAGAAAAAACAGGTCTCTATTTTCCTGGAACGCGCCATTGTGTTCCTGCTCTCTTGTGCAGATTCACAGGCTCGCACCAATGCGAGCCTGCCATCTGCGGAGGGTGGGCTTTAGGCGTGGCGAGCTTCAGCAGTTGGTCAGGACCCATGACCAACCGGAAGCCGCCATTTTGGAAGCTGGAAGCCACCATTTGGGAAACCGGAAGCTGCCATTTTGGAAGCTGGAAGCCACCATTTTGGAAGCCGGAGCAGTGCGGATCTACAGACCTTGCACTGCTCCGATTCGCACTGGATCAAGGAGGAGCCCTGCAGAAGGGCTTCAGGGACAGTCCACGTTGCTTCGGAGCCCAGAAGAAGCGGTGAGCAATGGCAGGGAGTGATTCCCTCAACTCGTGCGGAAAGGGCCAAAGAAAAGTTGAATTGCTATGGCAGGGAATGGTAC
Source organism: Cyclura pinguis (assembly GCA_030412105.1). Classification (NCBI taxonomy): domain Eukaryota; kingdom Metazoa; phylum Chordata; class Lepidosauria; order Squamata; family Iguanidae; genus Cyclura; species Cyclura pinguis. The sequence goes on along the minus strand of CM059601.1, from coordinate 86,858,922 downwards.
ACCAGCTAGGTTATGAGATCTCAGGGCCTGTTCCTGTTCTTCTTCAGTCCTCAGAGTAAGTGGGGTGGACTCACAGGGTGAGAGCAATACCTTCAAAAGAATGTGTCTGTGAAAGAGAGTACATACCCTACTGGGTGCTGCTGGCTCTGCTGTAGACTGCTTTGGAAAGACTGCTATTGATTCTCCAGGGGGTCCACCTGACCCTCTTCCCTCTCAAAAACATCCCTAGGGACCATTCTAGTGATTTGGGTCCTGAAATCACAGGTCCTGGGAGGCTCCTGACCTGGCAAGCCTATACACCAATTGGTTTGTCAGTGCTATGCTTCTCATAGGGGACTGGGAGTTTTCTTTTTCCTTCTTTGTGTGGCAGGCAAAGAAAGTGAATTATAGCATCATTAACACAGGACTTGAAGATGAAACATAATTGGCGGGAAGAAAAAGCAGCCCACCATCTGCATGGTGGTCACTGGGTTCGCTCCAATTAAGGAACAAATTCAAACGGAGAAAATAGAGTCCTCTAATTATGAGACAACAGTTACTATATGAGGTGAAAATGTGGGGTTTTTTCCTCTGAAGGTAAAAAAATGAAGAAAAGAAAAGCCTTTTTGATGGAAAAAATAGGAAGAATTTATTTTATTCAAAACTTGACAAGGAAATTAGACATAAAGGCCTGGATCCTGTATGGTAGACACATACGCAGGAGCACTGTATAGTAGGACCCCCATATCCCTGGGGGATTGGTTCCACCCCACCGCACAGATACTGAAATCTGCGGATAGTAACAAACACCCTCTCCCGCCACCCGCCCCAGGCCCGATCATGATGGTGGCCAGCAGGAAAACAGCAGGGAATGCAGGATCTCGCGCTTCCCGCTGTTTTCCTTCTGGCCGCTGCCACAATCAGGCCAGGGCCAGAGGCAGGAGGTGGAAAAACAGCAAGGAGCATGATCCCATGATTCCTGCTGTTTTCTCACTGGCTGCTGCCACAATCAGCCTGGGACAGGAGGCAAGGAGCACAATCCCGCGATCCCCGCTTTTTCTCATGGCCGCCACCACCACGATTGGCCCAGGGCCAGAGGATGGAGGTGGGAAAACAGTGAGGAGCACAATTGTGTGATCCCTGCTATTTTCTCACCAGCTGCCACCACAATTGGCCTGGGGCCAGAGGCTGGAGGTAGGAAAACAGCAAGGAGTGTGATCCCGTGATCCCCAATGTTTTCTCACCGGCTGCCGCTGCGATCAGCCCAGGGTCAGAGACAGGAGGTGGGAAAACAGCGAGGAGTGTGATCCTGAAATCCCTGCTGTTTTCTCACTGGCCACCACCATGATCAGCCCAGAGCTGGAGGCTGGAGGTGGGAAAACAGCAAGGAGCGCGATTCCATGATCCCTGCTGTTTTCTTGCCAGCCACCACCACGGTCAGCCTGGGGTCGGAGGCTGAAGGTGGGAAAACAGCATGGACAGCAATCCCACAATCCCCACTGTTTTCTCGCCGGTTGTTGCTATGATTGGCCCAGGGTCAGAGGCAGGAGGTGGGAAAACAGTAAGAAGCATGATCCCACGATCCCCACTGTTTTCCTGCTGGCTGCCACCGCAATTGGACCTGGGGCAAGTGGCAGGAAGCGGCAATGAGCACAATCCTGCGCCCCTCACTTCTCTCCTACCTGCCAGCACCGGGATCACCATCACTTACCAGGAAAGAGCTGCTGTGAAAATGGAGACCTGTTCCCCGATGTTCTCAGGAAGCGGCTGGCTGCAATTTCCACCCTCACTCATGAGTGATCTCAGAAGTAACAGGTAGAAGCAGGACTACTGTTGCAATTCTCCTCCATGCTGGAGATCTCTCACATGAGACAAGGTGGGAACATCAGGCAGCTCCTTCCCAGTTGACAGAACAACGGACTGTCTTTGATTGCAGTGGTGACTGCCTAGTAAGTAGCGATTGGGGGTCTTTCACAGTCTCTATATATAGCAAATAAACTATGCACTATGTAGGGATCATGAATGTGTAATCGTTTTAAGTGTATAACTCTAGATGACATATGCGTAACTGCTGTAGAGGTTTCTGGTCATATTCCACAAGGATAATAGACCTCCCTGTGCTATCTACTCTCTATTGGCTGGGAGCTGTGGTTCTATTCCTTCTCCCACCCACTGTTATGGAAAAGCTTTCTTCCTATTCATCTGGCTGTAAAATGGGGTGGCAAAAAGGGACAGATTTTGCATATTGACTGAAATAGGACTATACTAGCATGAATTCATTTTCAGATTTTCTGAGTTTAGCAAGATAAAAAGGTGGCACTAAATTTGCTTAACACTGTCTTATGCCATTACTCCACAGTTTCAAAATCCTCTGCTCAAGACCACTTTTTCTCTCTGTCTTTCAATTTAACAGTGCCTCAAAGCTATAGATTGATTATTGCTTTCTTCGATCTCTCTCTCTCTCTCTCTTTTATTTTACAGAAGATTGATTTATTGTAAGGAACGTGAAAATAACTTTATACCTGCAAAGAGTGAGATTTCTGAGTATTGGTTTTACATGAGAAAAAAGAAACTGACTTGTAAGCCCTCTGAGAATTTTACTGCTGTTATCAGAATACTGAGGTGCACAGGTAATTTTGGAGAGCTTGCTGACTCTGTGATAAGGGACCTCACAGCGACAAGGAGACAAGATGGCAAACAGAGATCTAAATTGCAAGAAGTTAGAGACTTCAATGCAGGCAAAATGAAATGATGCAAAAGAGAAGAACTTGAAAAGGTTACTTTTATGGAGTATGTTGTTGTCAGGTGGCTTCAAATTAACTCCAGCTTATGCCAACCTTATTCTAGGGTTTTCTGAAAAATTTATTCAGAAGATAAAGACTTTATTGCCTTCCTTTGAGGGTGAGAGATCAAGACCTGCCGAAGGCCACTCAGTGGTTCTCCATGGCTGAGCAAGCATTCAAATCTAGTACAACATGCCTAGTGCAACACTGAAATCATTACATCACACTGGCTCTTGTACCATGCTAACTGGAGATTCTGGGCATTGTAATCCAAAAAAAGTAATAACCTTTGCAAGCTCTGCAAAAGAGGGTTGACCTACTAATACTAAACAACAACAACAACAATAACAAAAGAGTGTAAATGAGAAATACCACAACACCTGAGTCAAAGGGAACAGAGCTTCCACGCCCAAAATGTACAGATAATTTGAGCTGCACAGACTACAGGTTCATATGGGAAAATGCTACTGAAATCAAATAGATTTATCTGCATTTCTATCCGTCTCATTCTCAGCCTGACTACAGATGCTATTCAGCAGTTTAACACATGGCTCTTGTGTTCCTTTGCTCTTTGGTGGTAATAACAGGATCTGAAATGGAGACCCCATATTGGTGCAAGTAGAATAAGTTCATTTTTCTTTCAGCAATGAGATGTCACCCTCTACTTGATGATTACTAGCTGCTCCAAATTCTCTGCAGCTGTGTAGCAAAAGTTCTTTTCAGGATCATAGAGGTTTTCAGAGGAGAGAGCGGAAAAGTGTCAAGTATGGAGGGGGAGGGAGCTGCTGCAGTCACTTGCCATAGCTGTGGCATGTCTTTTCCTGCTGCAAGACATCATTGAGTACACTTGCAGCAAATGCAAGCTGGTCACCCTCTTGGAGGAGAAGGTTCAACAGCTGGAGGCACATGTTTCAAATCTTCGCATTATTAGGGAGGGAGAGGAGTTCTTGGATAGGGCTGAGAGGACCTTTTTGAAGATGGAGTGCACGGAGGATATAGCAGATGAAGAAGCCAGTTCACGTAACCAGGAGATGGATGCTTGGGGGAATGTGACACGCAGAAGTAGAAAGGCAAGGTGCCACATGGAGACTCTCGAGCTACAGAATTGCTTCCAAGTTCTTGATCTTATTAATGACAAAGTGGAACAGCAGGAAGAGGTCATGGAACATCATCCAGAGGAAATCCAAAATCAGCAACAGGAATCCCAACACCAGCAGAACAGCATCCAACAGCATCAGCACCAACAGTCTCAGCATGACCAGAAAGTTCAGGCGGCCGTGAGGGAATCCGCTCTTTGAGTATCCCCAGACAAGCCTCAGAGGAGATGAGTTCTAGTGGTTGGGGACTCTTTGCTGAGAGGAACGGAACCAACCACTTGCAACCGGGACAGGATCAATCGTGAGGTGTGCTATCTCCCTGGGGCCAAAATCAATGACATAACGGAGAGGTTAACGAGACTGGTCAAGCCCATTGACCGTAACCCCCTTCTTTTGGTTCACATAGGAACCAACAACACGGCGAGGCGCAGCTTTCACTGCATCACGAAGGATTATGAGCTTATGGGTAGGAAGCTGAAGGACCTTCGTGCACAGGTTGTCATTTCATCTCTTCTCCCTGTGGAAGGACATGGCCCACAAAGGGAAAGAAGAATAGTGGAGATCAACAACTGGCTCCGAAGATGGTGGTGCTGGAAGCAATTTGGATTTTTGGATCATGGCCTCCATTTCCACAAAGATGGTCTCCTGGCAAGGGATGGCCTGCACCTTACAACCGTCAGCTGGAACGTTTTTGCTAGCAGTCTCACAAAATGGATGAGGAGGTCTTTAAACTGAGTTTGACTGGGGAGGGGGACAGTATTATTCTAGGCAAGGATTCAGTGAGTGCTGCAAAAAATAGCCCAAATGATATAGATAGGGCAGGCCAAGTAGAACTAGAGACCAATAGGGAGAGGGAAAGTAACTTTAGTACAGGATTTCCACAAAGGGCACATTGTCTCAAATGTCTGTACACTAATGCACAGAGCATGAGGAATAAGCAAGAAGAACTCCAACTCTTAGTACAACAAAATAAATATGATTTAATAGGTATCACTGAAACCTGGTGGGATGAATCTCATGATTGGAATGTAGGAATAGGGGGGTATAACCTATTTCACAGAAATAGACCAAACAGGAAAGGAGGAGGAGAAGCCTTATATGTCAAGGATGTTTTCAGCTATGGACTTCCCAGGACTTAAATCTGGGTAGCCAAGTCGAGAGCATCTGGGTGAGAATTAACGGAGTGAGAAACAATAGGGATGTGATTGTGGGGGTTTGCTACAGGCCTCCAGGCCAGCCTGAGGACATGGATGAGGCCTTCCTGGAGCAGAAGACCACACATTCAAAAAGGAGAGATGCCATGTCAATGGGAGATTTCAATTATCCTGATATTTGTTGGCAGTCAAATTCTGTAAAACCGCAAGGTCCAACAGGTTCCTCTCTGGCCTTGCAGACAATTTCATGGTCCAGAAGGTGGAAGAGGTGACAAGGAGATCAGCTATTTTAGATCTGATCCTGACCAACAGGAATGACTTAGTTGATGAGATGGAGGTGGTGGGATCCTGAGGAGGGCGTGACCGTGCTCTTTTGGAATTTGTCATTCAGTGGGAAAGAGAAGCCGGGTGTAGCCAGACACGCATCCTAAACTTTAAGAAAGCTGATTTCTCTAAACTTAGGGAGTTACTTGCTGAAATTCCATGGTCAAGAATACTAAAAGAGAAAGGAGTTCATGACGGATGAGAGTTTCTTGAAAGTGAGATACTGAAGGCACAACTGAAAACTGTGCCAATAAGGAGGAAAACTGTCAGGTCTCTAAAGAAACCAGAATGGTTGACAAAAGAACTCTCAGCTGAGCTAAGTGTTAAAAGAAACATGTACAGGAAATAGAAGAATGGTGAAACCACCAAAGAGGAATTCAAGCAAATAGCCAGGAGATGTAGAGAGAAGATCAGAAAAGCTAAAGTGCAGAATGAACTCAGGCTTGCCAGAAACATCAAAAACAATAAAAAGGGCTTTTTTAGATATGTCTGCAGCAAAAGGAAAAACAAGGAAATGATAGGGCCACTGTGTTTAAAAGATGACCAATTAATAATGTGGAGAAGAGAGAAGGCAGAACTACTCAATACCTTCTTTGCCTCAGTTTTCTCCCAAAAGGATAGAAGTACCCGACCTGGGGCGTGAGGAGCAGGTGAGGAAGCGAGAGAAGTGCAGTACAGAATAAGTAAAGAAGTAGTACAGGAATATCTGGCTAAACTAGATGAATTCAAGTCTCCAGGGCCAGGTGAATTACATTCAAGGATATTAAAAGAACTGGCAGAAGTCATTTCTGAACCACTTGCAATAATCTTTCAGAACTCTTGGAGAACAGGAGAAGTCCCAGCAGACTGGAGGAGGAAAAATGTTGCCCCCATCTTCAAGAAGGGGAAAAAAGAGGACCCTAATAATTATCGCCTGGTCAGCTTGACATCAATTCCAGGAAAGATCCTAGAGCAGATCATTAAACAGTCAGTTTGTAATTACTTAGCAATGCTCTAATCACTAAAAGTCAACATGGATTTCTCAAAAATAAGTCATGCTAGATTAATCTTATCTCTTTTTATGATAAGGTTACAAGCTTGATAGATGAAGGGAATGCTGTAGACATAGCATATCTTGACCTCAGTAAGGCCTTTGACAAAGTTACCCATGACATTCTTGCAAAGAAACTAGTAAAATATGGGCTGGACAGGGCTACTGTCAGGTGGATTTGTAATTGGTTGACCGACCGAACCCAAAGAGTGATGACGAATGGCTGCTTTCCATCCTGGAGAGAAGTGACTAGTGGGGTGCCTCAGGATTCTGTCCTGGACCCAGTGCTATTCAACATCTTCATCAATAACTTGGATGAAGGAGCGGAGGTCATGTTGATCAAATTTGCAGATGATACCAAATTGGGAAGGCTTGCTAATACACCAGAGGACAGGATCAAAATTCAAAATGACCTTGACAGATTGGAAAGCTGGGCCAAAGCTAACAAAATGAATTTCAACAGAGACAAATGTAAGGTCCAGCATTTAGGCAGAAAAAATGAAATGCACAGATATAGGATGGGGGATGCGTGGCTGGATAGCAGTACATGTGAAAGGGATCTAGGAGGTGAACATGAGTCAGCAGTGTGATGCAGCAGCCAAGAAAGCCAATGCGAATCTTGGTTGCATCAATAGGAGTATGGTGTCTAGATCGAGGAAGGTAATAGTAGCACTCTATTCTGCATTGATTAGGCCTCATTTGGAATACCATGTCCAGTTCTGGGCACCTCAATTCATGAAGGGTATCGACAAGCTGGAACGTGTCCAGAGGAGGGCGACCAAAATGGTGAAGGGTTTGGGAGCCATGCCCTATGTTTAGTCTGCAGAAGAGAAGGTTAAGAGGGGACATGATAGCCATGTTTAAATATTTGAAGGGATGTCATGTTGAGGAGGGAGCAGGCTTGTTCTTTGCTACTCCAGAGACTAGGACAAGGAGGACAAGCTGCAGGAAAGAAGATTCCACTTGAACCTCAGGAAGAACTTCCTGATGGTCAGAGCTGTCCAGCAGTGCAATATGCTGCCTCAGAGTGTGGTGGAGTCTCCTTCTTTGGAGGTTTTTAAGCAGAGGCTGGATGACCACCTGTTGGGAATGCTTTGATATGTGTTCCTGCATAGCAGGGGCTTGGACTGGATGGCCCCTGGAGTCTCTTCCAACTCTATGATTCTATGAGGTTCAGATATATATAACCAAAATATATAATCAGTATGATTTATAATACATTGAATAAGCAATATTATGTAAATGGATTTGGAGAGAAATAGAAATGTAAGCAATTTTTTTTGTTGTAACCTTTTTCCCCTTCACTTTTATGCTTATCACTTTATGTAATTTTTGTTGTTGTTTTTTCCTTTTCTTATAATTAATAAAAAAAATAGAAAACACAATTAGTCTTCGGAGTGTGTCCTCGGGGTGTGATGGAGTCTCCTTCTTTGAAGGTTTTTAAGCAGAGGCTGAATGGCCATCTCTTGGGAATGCTTTGATGTGTGTTCTTGCATAGCAGGGAGTTGGACTCGATGGCCCCTGGGGTGTCTTCCAACTCTATGATTCCAGGATTCTATTAAAAGTGAGGAAATTATTGATGTTATCTCTGATTTTCATAACTATTCACAAGTAACACTAACCTTTAAATATTAGTGAAAGACCTTCTTTCACTTGTTTACACAAGCATATTGCTTTCCTATGGCACTGTCTGGGTTACTGTGGTTTGTGTGCAAGTGCTATAGTCATACAGGGTAAATCAAAGATAGTGTAACTGACAGTACCCATTGCTATGGAGTATTGATCAGAAAGAAAAGATCTGTGTGACTTGGTACCAACCACATGTCTGCAATATACTGACAATGCACCAGCTGGGTGAGATAACACAGTGAGGAAAGCTGACTTTGGCATTGTACGGGGAAAAGTGGAAAAGCATGCTCCAGCCAGCAGAGAGTTTAGTCTCAGCTTTGAACCTGCATGAGGAAGAAGTCAGGGAGCATGTTGATATTTATTCTTTGCTTTTGGTGGGAACTGCATTTCTTTTTCTTTCAAGCCCGGGAGCATGCAAACATGTGCACTGCCACACAGTATTTTCATCAGATTGGTACTGAAGGGAGTGGGGTGGGGTATTCACCAGCAGGACAAATTTGGGGCAAGTACAGAGGTACTAGTGCTTTGGGCAAATCCAGGGAGGCTGGGGGCTGGCTGGCTGTTGTTGCTGCCTCTGGTGAGTCACATCTTGAGCCTTCCACTGAAATATTTTGTGAAGATTCAGAGGTTTGTTGTGGCCACTTCCAACATCCAAGGTCTGAGAAATGAACAAAGCCAGGGAACATCAGCGAGTTCCCTCATACTGGAAGAAAACCCAGGCTACCTTTTTTTTCTTGTCAAAGAAAAAAGAAGATTAGAAAGAGAACTTTTACTTGAGAGTAGGTTTCTTTGAAGTTAATGGGGTTACTTCTCAGTTTTACATATGAAGCAGAGATAATGCACAGTAGCATGCACAAATAAGGCAGAGATGTTTTAAAATGTTTTAAAGAAGCACATTATTAATGGGTGACTTGAGAAGACATTTGAATCTGCACATACGTATGTATAAGTATAAATAAAAATAAAAATATTTTCTGGAAAAGCATAAATGAGCATGCATCAATAATTTCTGAAAAACCCAGGGTCTTCAGTTCATCCCTGTTCATGTGGCCGTGATGATACTGGATTTCATGATAATGAGTTATCCATATGCACACTGCTGGCATGTCTCCTTGATCTAATTTTACAGTTCCATGTGTTTCACAAGACCAGAGTCAGACTAAAAGTACTAGTGGGTCATGCCAGTGGCTTCTTCAAAAATAAATTGAAGCAGATTCAGAAGCAACTTAGAACATGCTGTCATGGATTCTCCCCTAACAATATTTGGAAAAGATAGATAAACATGCTTTTGCATGTTCAGAAGAGCAGTCAGTGTATGTTACAACAAAGACAACTGTCTGGTAGCCCTTTAAGGATTAAACATATTTATTGTACTGCACAGTTTCATGGATTAGAGTCTATTTCACCTTATGCCATAAGAAATGTGGTAGTCTCTAATGTATTAGAAGACTCTGCCGGTTTTGCTGTAAATATACTTGAATATCACCAACTGTTCTACTAACAGAATTATCATCATGTCATCTACTTTTATCACCCTAGTTTTTATGATACTACTTTTGGGGGGGGGCATTCTGATGGGCTGATAGATTTTTGTCTTGTCTACACAATACAAGACTCACACTATTCACTGACCAAATAACTTCCCTTGATAATATGTTTTTGTTAATATTATGAGAATATAGGCACCCTCCACAACTGGATGTGGATTGCATAATACCTCAAAATAGTTTGTTTTCAAAGGCTTACCGGGGTCACTGGTCCACAAAATTGGAAGAAAGTTGAAGCTATCAGAGTGCAGGAGAAGGAATGGGATTTGTGTATGGGCTGTAAGAATAAAGACTGTATTAAACACAAGGCTCTTGGCAAATAGATAGGTCAACATAATTTCTGTGTATGAAAAAAATGCATGCCTCTCTTAGCATAATACTATCTTGTGACTTTCATATAATATTCTTAAGGCACAAAATGCTTAGAGGTCTTACTTTATTAATTTTTCTAGAAATATGGGCTGGAATTCACTGAAGTAGTTACAGATATATAACCTAGAGTTATACATTTATAACTGATTCCTATTCACAGTCTCTACATATTATGAGCATGGCACTGTTGTCACAAAGTTCTCAAGTTCTCTTTTATTGCGCAGCAGCTGCTGCAAGTGATAGAGGTCTATTTTCCTATCAAATGGGATGAAGCATACTGATGTCAGTGATCTCAGGTGCAAGGAGGAACTGCAACAGGAATTGTGTTTTGGATTATCACACCAGAGATTGCTGGAGTAAGGGGAGTGGAAATGTCAGTCTGTTATGCTCCAATTGAAAGAGAATAGACCTACATCCCGCACAGTGGCTGCTGCAGAGTGAAACAGGATGGTGGGAGCTGGACCAGGAGATGGTCTGCTTAGCATACATGGGTAAGCAGCTAGCTGATCAAGAATCTCAGCCCTCTTTTGAAAGACATGGCTATCCCTGTTTTATTATGAATTGTGTATTGAAATAAGCAGGAGGATTATTGCATTAAGGTCATCTGATACCCTTCTGCTGAGGGAACACTCTGAGATCCAAATTTAGGCAATGCCATCTGAAAGTTGACTGGCTGTAAGCAAGTCTTTACAAAAAAAAAAAGTTCTGCCAATCATTTCAGCACAAAACATAATGCATTTATGCAGCACCTTGAATTCCACAGCTGAATTTTTAGGCCTTTACGTAATAGTTTACCCTTACAGCCAACACAGCTGGGGTCTCTCCTTTATTTAGACCTGAAAGGGTACTGTTTTGTCACAATCTACCAAACATAAACACACACACATACACACTCACACACCTATATAGATTTTAGGACTGCCTAATGATTTATATTCTGTAATTAATGGAGCATACTTTTACCAGATTAAGCAATTAAATGACCCAGATACTTTCATGGCCCTCTGGGGAACTGAACCTAGATCTTCCAAATCCCAATTCACAACTCTAATCACATTTTTATTTTCATTCAAACAAACACATTTCAACATCAAATTCACAACTATTTGTTTTATGGTTTAATAAAACAGGCTTGTGGCAATTACTCCTTTTTATCTCAATTTTTCAGGTTAAATAAAAGTAAATTGTAATGGGCTCATTGTTGTTGTGTGCCTTCAAGTTGTTTCTGACTTATGGCAACTTGAAGGCAAAACTATCACTGGGTTTTCTGAGTGTGTGAGAGTGTGTGTGACACATTCAAGATCATCCAGTGGGCCAACCAGGGAACTGAACCCTGATCTCCAGGATCACAGTCCAAGGCTCAAACCACTACACCAGGCTGAGTCTCAATGGGCTATATAGACAATTAATAGTTACCTCAACTTAAAAGATTCTTGTATTTGTGGGATGTAATATTAGCTACTTGGTGTCTTTGAAACTATAGTTTAAATTCAATAGCTAACCCGAGCTAAGGTAGACCCATTAAATTAATGGAGCTTTAATAAGTATTGACTAACTATTCAGCAGTCGAGTCAGTGGATCTACTGTAGTTGGGACTAGCAATTGGATTTAGGTCATAAAGTGTTCTGTAAAATTATGGTACTTATTCTCTCTCTCTCTCTTTGGCTTTCATTTGGATCTCAGATGTTTCTACCATATTCTGAAGTCCTCCAAACTGCATAGATGTAAAGAAATGTCTGGTTTCAGGAACATGGATCTTTTATTTTTGTAGCAAAGTAGTGAGGTGGTAGAAGTTCAGGTAACTGATCTCAGAAGCCTCAAACACTATTCATTCCACTGGAACTACTGTTACATAAGTAGTTTGACTCTTGTGATCTAAACTTTGTAATTCCCCAATCCCAAGGAACTAACAAAAAAGCAAAAAGAAGCTTTGCAAAATCCAAGAGGAGTAGGCCTGGGTAAAGAACCAGCTGAAAAATGTAGCATTTGTTGTTTCTTTAGCATTCTTTCTCATTTACTTAATTAATAACTTAATTCAGGATTAAGTTTATGATGAGTTGCAACTTAATCACTTTAGCTAAAAAATAAATTTAATTTAGTTGTCCCCTTATAGTAGAAAATGTCCAACTTAATTTTTAATTTTATTTTAATTAGTTAATTCTTATTACTTGTCATTCATGAGCCAGATATGTACTAGTTAGTGCTTTGGCTCTAATAGAACTTGATGCAGTTTCTCTAACCACTGGTCATGAGACAGCCATTGCATTACAAATTATTACCACATTTTCACCCACTTCTGTTTATAAACTGACTCTTTTTGTGTACTATGTTTTACTGTCAGTTGTCAGTAAGAACCATTTTGTCACTCAATACCAAACTCATTTTAACTTCATTACAGGGTGAGAAAGACAGACAAAACCACCAGCCACTGCAATGATTTACATACAGAATAAATTCCCCAGCATTACTGCTACTGTGATTAAGGCCTCCCAGTCATCACTTAAAATTTCTTTTCTTCTGTTGAGCCTTGGAATTAGCTCTCTTTTGAGACAAAGCTTACATACTGTTTAAAATATTGAAAGCCAAGGGTGCTGGTAAGGAGTGATGAAGGCACACTGTGAACCATGTTGGCCGTCTACTTACAATTATTTAACATGCTGCCTGTGGAACTTTTTAATTAATTTTTCTGATTGCTATCTTGAGTTTCAACAAGATTTCTGCAAATAGATTTTTTTTCAGACTGGAAACTTTTTGGCCTCCCCAGCTAATTTTCTTTGCATTTCTATAGTTTTAAAGATATGGTGTGTACGTGCATCTCTATTGTCATATATGTTACTATACATAGTAAAGCACTTGAAATTGTAGGCCATTGATTTTAATGCAGACAACAGTTCATGATCAGGAAATGCCACACTAGTGGAGTGACACAGGTACACAGGTACCCAGAAACATGGGCGAAGTTTCTGTTCTGATTCCTTTGGGTACCAAGGTCATGTTGGACTGACATTAACAGAGTCTCCCAGCTTCATTAAGCAGCCAGATAAGGTTCTTTAGGACCACAGAGTGCTCTTAGGAAAGTTTTGTTTGTATGGGCTCAAGCTAACCTCAGCTATTATATCCTGCAAGCCAGCCTGATTATTGTTATGATCCCTGCCAAAGCAAAGTTCCATGAGATGTGTTTTGGTCCATAGACAGATGAGTAACTGTGGCCACCCAAATGTTCTTGCACTATAGCCTGCAACAATCTTCATGTTTGACAAGGCTTGTTAGGCCTCCAGTTCAACTACCTCAGGAAGACTAAAGTTGTCTATCCTGGGTCTGGATTCGTGCACTGTAGTTTAATTTGCTGCTTTCTGCAGTCCATAGTAGAATTAATTAATTCTGATTATAAGAAGCCATTTGTGTAAAGGAAGATTTCACTATCTATTATTATGGTCATTTGAGATCACAAATGTTTCCTAGAGACACTGGGCCTATTTCTTGTTCCAGAGAGAAGCTGGGATGGGGATACCTGACTAGAACTTTTATAGGTTCTTCTGACTCTTCTGGAAAATCCCAAACTGGAAAAATAAAATAATTTCAACAAGCAAAGCAACCCTTTCATACTCATGATAAGTTGTACCGTCTGTGAGAGGCCGTTAACAGTTTATATATTTGTCTTTTAAGTGAAAATTCCCCCTGGCTGTGCAACCATGCCACAGATGCCACAGGCAGTGGTAGTTAAGAGTTATAATTTAGTGAATCACAGAGCAGATTTAAGGGATTTTCCATTTTCATAGAATCATGTGTACAGATAATCTTAATCCTTATCAGGAGACTTGGAGAGGAGGGGTTCTGACTCAACAACAATTTAAAGGAATGTCCCAATATATAAGTCATGGTCGTGCTTCACTGGACATATATATAAGATTATATATCCACTGTTCTTGTGTGGAGCCCTAAAAGGGTACACTCAAGGTGTTCCATTCACCAGCTTTTGCTGTGTGTACACACGCACACACTTTATAATAGATGTACTGGAGACCACTGTCAACAAGATTGATTGTAGCTGTGGATGTTCACAGCGGCAATGGATAGTCTTGCAGAAGGGCAGTGGTGATATCGCAAACACTTTCCATGTCCCTCTAATGTGGCTTTCCAAACATATTGCCATAGTCCATTTTCACCAGCAGTCTCTCATTGGACATCTTTCGTACGGCTGATCTAGGAGCAACTATTGACATATTTATGGCAGTGGCTCTTAAAGCAGCCATAATAAGGAAGTTGACTTCATGCTTAGCTGGCTTCTCTCAGCTCACTGTGGCAGTCCAGAATACAGGGAAAGGGGTGGAAATGGTGCTTTAGAAACAACATCAGTTAATTTTGGAACTCCTGAATCTCGGGAGAAATTCAAAACAAATAATTTTGGAAAACTACAATTTTGGTCTTTTATTGTTTTAGAAAATATCCATAGGTGCATTTCTTTCTGTTGGACCCATAACTAAAGGGAGCCCTTTCATTTTGTATTCTGAAGTGACAGATAAAAATGTGCTATGAATTATCTACTACTCATTGAAATTTCCAGGTTATGGCTATTGCAGATGGTGTTCTAATTAGACCCTGTGCATATTTTATTCTATTGCATTGGAGGGAATTATTCTCAATGTATTACTGCCTTCTCATTGTAATAAAAGAAGCAGATGGTATAATGCAGAACCAATATCAGTTAGTACTTCCTAATCTTACTGGGAACATGAAAAATTCATTTTAAACAATATTGCAATTTAAATTACTTTGATTTTTCAGTGTTATGTACTCTTTACTTTATAAGCAGTTGGCATTTTTTTATTCTGAAGAAAATTTACCTCAAGCATTATTTCTACTTAAAAATCTAGTACAGCCCACATTTTCTATTGAATGGTAGGCATTTTATCTACCTGACGATAGATTATGTTTTAAGGTGATGTGATATTTATCTATAAAAGTTATTAATACATCACGGGGGGAGGGAATAAAACCCAGAGAACGATAATGGCTTTCCTATTTTCTTGAGCTTAATGAGATTTTAAACTCTCTTTCACTGTGTCTGTGCATGTTTATGGTTGGTTGTACATGAATGCATATGTGTGTTTTCCAAAAATTAAAATTAGTCAGAAACCACTTTCCACAGTTCTTTAGCATGCCTAGGGAGCTTGGCTTGAACTATACCTTTCCCCCTCTAAACAAGAAAAAATCTCAGAGCATGCTATCAACATGAAGAGTTGTTATTATTAAGTTATATGTATGCGTATATGTATGTGTGTTACATACATATATTGACAGCTAATACAAAAAATACTAAACACCAAATTTCCCTCTGCTAAGGATTCAGTTTTATCTGTGAAAATACATTCAAAATCCCAGAAGGGAAATTTTCAAGTGCCTATGTAATTATGCAAAAGTTTAAATATACTTTTAAAAGTAGTCGGTTACAGTTATAACTCCAAGTCCCCAATTACTTATTGTTATAGTTACAGTTTGCATGGGCAGAGGCAAAGATGCCATGGAATAAAAAGACAGATGCAGATTTGGCAAGGAGAAAAAGGTCACAACTTTACTGGCTACAGAATGCAGAAAGGGTTGGTACATGCATGGGTCTGGATCCTGGGATGTTGACCAATGAGCCAAACTTCCAGTCAGAGCTGGAATCCCAAGATGTGGCTGGGGGTGGCCCACCAGCCAGGCACCCCCGCCACCAGGGGGTGCCAAGTAAAGAGTGAGTTTTCAAACCAGACACACTCATGACCACTTAGCATCCCTTGAAGCCAAAGAGGTACCACCGTACTAATTCCGAGAGGCAGTTGGTACCACCAACCTGGATCCAAGACCCATGCTACTGCTCTAAAGTTGCCCTACAGACCAAACAACACAAAGGGTGGAAGTGTGGGAGGCTGCTGGAACAAAAGGCTGGCCTGGAAGTGGGGGAGGGATAAGAGGCTGGCCTGGAAGTGCATACCCCCTGCCCAACCAGAAAGAAGCCTGAGTGCACATGCTGAGGCTAGGCTGTGGCAGCCAATGAAATTGTCAGGGTCAGAGACCTGGGCAGCGAGACAGCCAGGAGAAGGGAGTTGGAGAGCTGGCAGAGTCCTGCCGGGAGGAGTCAAGGAAGCACTTACTCAAGGGAAGTCCATTTACATAAGCCAGAGTGACAAGCAAAAGCAGTAGTCAGAGTTCCAAAAGCCAGGGGTTGGAGTAAAGAGACCAATCCAAGGTATCAGGAGCCAGGTGCTGGAAGCAAGGAACAGGCAAGGAGAGGGCTTGTAGAAAGTTTGTCACAAACAAAGGAAAGCTTCCAGGCAGGCAGTTATATAGCCCAAGACGCAGGTGCGGCTAGTCGCTGCTTCTTGAACTTAATCAAGGAAGCCTCCCTTTGTTCAGCTCTCTTGAGCCTCCGCCTTGTTTGTGGGCTGATTGACACAGGCTCCAAAGCATCTTCCAAATCGGATCCCTGTTGCCCTAAAGGAGCAGGCAGAGGAACGTCCGAGCCTGCTTCATCCATGGCCGCAGGGGGAGCTCTTGAGCTGCAGGACTCATCTCCAGCCAGAGCCACAGGGACCAACAGCTGCTGCTCGTGATCGGCAGATCTGACAGGGGCTTCAGGAATCACAGAAATCACAGCAGGCCTGGTTTAATTGGCTGCTGCCTTCATGGGCATCTGGGAATGAAGCCTGGACCTGGAAGGAGCTTTCCCCAGACCAGAAGAGTAACCGATCCCAAGCTCTCGCCCCACCATGCAAACGGGGCCACATGATGAGGAGGTAAGTCGCACAGTGCACTTAAAATACATATTTGCAGTTACTTGATATCAGAAAGCTATAAACTGCTGCTCTGCATTACAAAACACATTCTCTTTCCTTATACGTCATCACAACCTTAAAGTATGAAGCACAACAAAAGCCGGTATTTAGTCATGTAATATATCTTCACCATTCAGTAAAAACACACCTCTGTAGCTATAAAATACATGGCTACACTAGAAAAGAAGTGAGATTATCCTCCATTAATTTGCTAGTAAACAATAGATTTGTTTTAGAAAATATAATACATTGGCTTCTGGGGCAAAAAGGGAATTCACTGTAAATGAACCAGCTACCTGACAGGTCTGGTTCTCAGTCTGAACAGCTGTTTCTATTCATTTAATGCACAATTTAATGCACACTTTATAAATCCCCCTTTGTTTAAGAGAATGGACCTCACGCCTGGGAGAAATATTTGTACACTAGAATACCTTTGGCACTCTGGACTGGGAGTGTTACAAAAAAGGACAGGTATATCACAGATCTGAGTGTACTCAGTGAAAATAAAAAGCAAATAACTGTGTCAATGTAATGGTAGTCTTCAAGTTGTTTCTGACTTAGGGTGACCTTAAGGGAAACTGGTCATGGGGTTCTCTTGGCAAGATATCTTCAGAGGAGGTTTACCATTGCCTTCCTCTGAAATCAAGGCCACTTCCACATGGCATTGTAGACCTGCTATGGGGACAGGATGGCAGCAGTCCATGGGTTGTGCTTCTGCACAATGTCATCACAGTCCTGCTGTCATGCTGTCCCCACCCATCATGATCATGGGATATTCAATTAACGGATTAAATCTGTTAAGTGCCTGCAATCGCACGATGCTCCATCCTTACCTGCCAAGTGGAAAGTCAGGAAGCATGATGGATGCACTTCCTTCCTCAGTGCAACATGGGGAAAAGCCTGGCTCTGCTGCAGAAGGCTGGCACATGTCTCTCATGTTCCCTTCCACAGGGAGCTGGCTGGGTGCAGAGGGAAGTGTTCCCATCACACTCCCTTCCTGGCAAATGTGCTGCTAAGATTGTGACAGGAGGATGATGGGAGCAGGTAAACATGCGGAAATGGCCCGAGAGTGCGTGACCTGCCCACAGTCGCCCAACAGATTTCCATGGCCGAGGAGATATTCAGACCCTGATCTGCCAGTGTCCTAGCCCAATAATCAGACCAATGTTCCATACTGTCTTTCTGCTGGTTGTAGTAACAAGCTAAACAAAGTTGTATGGCCAGAATTCCCTTCTACACCATAGCATTACTGAGCTCATTTTTTTCCTGCTATCTGAAATTATGCCAGGGGTTCTCCACTGACTTTCAAATTATGCCAGGGGTTCTCCACTGAATTTCCATTAGGAAAGTTCATTTTGTAACATTTTTTTTAAAAAAAGAAGAAGAAAATTTTCAGGCCAACAGTTTACGAACCCAGAACTAACTAGCATACATTTGTTTGTGCTGCCATGGCACACACAAATAAGCTAGGAAGTATCAGATACTTACCAGTCATGGCAGCTACAATAAAATGGCCACATTCAAAGTCATGTTATGACTCTGACTATGAATATAGCCAGGATACAGATATCACCATCACAGTCCTAGCTGAGATTTTTCCATCCAGTTCTGCACAAAAGATGCTGACCTAAAGGCCCTCTTGGTCTTAACCTGCATAACAGTTCTGATCTATAAATATTAAGTGCCATTTTTCATGAAACAAAACAAAACAAAAAACTATTCAATTTTATCCAAAGGAATGGGCAAAAATGAGTACCTTTCATAATTTGTCTCCTTGTTTTTGCCCCAGTTTTTTAAGGGCAGGGAGAAAAGGGAAGAGAAAGCCAAGTCAATTTATACTAAAGAGATCTGAGTAAGCAAAAAGGATGGGGAATGGTTGTAAGCAACAAAAATATTCAGAGAGCAAAAAATATTCTGCTTTTTATTTTTGGCTGCAAAAATATACTACTAACACCTTGCAAAAGATTCAGAATCCTTGCAACATTATTCCACTGGGAATTTTGAAATATAGGAGTAGTTACATGTTGACCAGGAACTGTGTACTCTCTAAAGACCATCTTACAGATTGCTGATCTAGGAACCTTGGAAGGTTTAAATGAATTTTCTGCCTCTCTCATTGTATTCTGATATCTGTGAGGCAAAGAACAAAATCCACAGGAGGGATCTCTGCGTTCTACAAAATGAAAGAGAAAATAGTTTTATAGTGCAAGTGAATGGCTATCATAAACAAATTTTAACAGCTTAATATGTTTATTGAAAGCTACATTTTCTGCATTTTCAGCAGCTCTCCTGCCCTCTGGGATCTATCTCATAGTTCAAACAGCCAGCTAGCTGTCCCTTCCAGCTATAAAATGTTAATAGACTGAAGCGTTTGGATTGCATTGCTCTTTGAGTGATGCAATTTCATTTTATAAGAAGCCATCAATAAAACATAAAAGGTATTGCACAATACGATATGATGGTTTAATTCCAACCAGAAAACTGAAAGGAGCACTGAGGAAAGTACAGGGGGACGTAGGATCTAACTCTCAATCTCAACTGAAATGTTATGTGTGTTTCATGGGCATACCCTGACCCCAATTACAAATCACTTCCACGTTTTTGTCCTTATCTCTCATCAAAGGATGTAAACTTATATGAGGGGTGTCAGAACATAAATAACCCCTCCCGAAGGCAAAAGGTTTGATGCCCTTTCTTCCTAGATCTAATCATGTTTAGTTTAGTAGGGCAGGGTGGGGAGATGCATTTGTATAGTAGATGAGCATCCAAAGATGCATGCCAAGGATAAATTGTGGTTGGACAACAACTGTTTTGCAATGCACATCTCAGTCTTGGGGCATGTGAGTTTTGATGGTGAAGAGACAGGACTGATTTATTCTAAGTGAGTATCAGGTCCAGACATCTACCCTGAGCACTCAGGTCCTCTGGGGTCTATTTACTTAAACCAGCTAGGTCTACACTGGCAACAGTCACCCAGAGAACCTTTTCATTGGCTGCACTTAGATTGTGAAATGACCTGCCAGAAGAGATTCAACAGCTAAGCACACTGTCTAAATATTTAAAAGTAGTAAAGACTTCTCTCTTCTAGCAGGCCTACCCAGTCAGTTTTAAACTGGTATACTTTTATGGCAGTGTTTTAATCTAGATGTATATCTTACATGGTTTTATGTGTTTTTAGTTATATATTGCACTTCAATCTGTGCTGTACCCCACCTTGAGCCTTGGGGAGAAGTAAGAAATATCATTTATTGTTATTGCTATTAATTTGCATCAGACTCTTTCCTGACAGCCTTTACCAAGGGATATGAATCACCTGTAATACTATCTCCCTGGTGGCAAGTAAAATATGCCCTAAAGATTGTTCTGTTCCTGTCAATAGGAAGAGAGATTGTTGGGGGTCTCCCTCCAGACCAAGCAGTCAAAAAAAAATTCGAAGGAGGAAGACACTCAGGTGCTGAGGTCCACACTCATGGAGTATTTTATAGTTATATTCACATTGAAGCACAATCATGCTGACCAATCAATTGTAGGAACAGCCCTCTTTTCCTTTGCAGCCATACTGTTGGCATCATAATTCTAAACGTTGTCTCTTACCCAATGCAGCTGATGATTCCCATGTCTGTGGTACGATGAATTTGATCTGTGGTTGGCTCTAAAGCTATCCAAGGTGTTGAGCAGGGTTGGCTGTTTAGCATCTTGGTTAGTTCCATTAAAATTTGGACTAAAACCCTGAGTGGATTCATTCCTTGTTGTGTCATTTGGCACCACTATTTCAACTTGTGAGAATAAAGTGCCCTCCATCTTTCTCATTCCCTTTTAATGTGCTATAAGAGGAATATTGAGACCCAGTGTGGGATGGTGGCTTGAACACTAGCCTACAAAACAGGAGAGATATTATATAGGGTATGAACATGGTCTAGGCATATCTATTAATATGAGCTAACCATATGTAGAAAGACAAATTCTCTTGTAGCTGACATCTATAAGGTAGACATTATGCATTAAGCAGTTAAGATCTTCTGACCATTGAATTATAGATGATGAGCATTTATTTCCCAAACTTGGAACATAAGTCTTTTACAGGAGTAAAAACACACAGAAGCCCACCATACTGACCATCTGTTAAATTCTAGGTAGAGTCAAAAATATTTAACTATTTGAGATTCAAAATAGTCCAGCAACAAACATACCTTCTACTTTCTAAAAACATGAGCATCAGTGCTTCTATAGAATTAGTCTCTGTTGAAAGAAAATGTCAGTCAAGATTTTAAAGATTTTGACTGCAAAAATATGAGTATTCTATTTTAGTTACTAACAATTGACAATAGAATCCCAGAAACAGGACTAAATTAATTTAATAGTAATGTCTTCATCAGACCGTAGGGAAAGTAGGAAATCTTTAACAATTCATTTGCACTTCCTTTGCCAAATTAGAACTCCCAGATTTCTTGGAAGTTAAATTAGGGAGAAGATATAACACCTCTTCCCCCAGAGAGACATGTAAAAATTAAATTATTCTCACATGAATTAAGTGATTTCACTGAGGGCCAAGTTGTACATTACATTAGATATGTGAATTGCAATATTTCATGTCTCCACTGTAGCCACCCAAATGTTTCGCCCTGCACAGCAGACCCTGCAGTAGCAACTGCAGGGAGACTATGGCATACATTAATGAGGTTTTGTGCATACAAAAAAATATACATCACTTAAGGAAATTTCATGGGGCAATAGGTGAGAAATTCTCCCAAAGGCTGGATTTTAAGCAGGCAGGAAAGGCATCCTGTGTAACCACTCATAAAAGGGAAATTAATGCTTTTCCCTTAGACATCTGAAAGCAGATTGTAACATGATGACAGAGATCTTGTCTGGCAGAATGCATCAGCAGAGACCACGGAAATCTAAAAATACTGATTCATCAGTACTGGAATTCTGAAAAGAAACAATTTGGTCCCACTAAATAAATTGGCACATCTACTGCTGACTCATTTCTTGCTTGACTAGTAATAGCAAAAATAAAAGAGTTCAAGCAGGTCACACCAAAGGAGAGAATGCTTTAAGGGAACTTTTGCTTAAAAAATCAAAGACCTGTATTATTTGAACCCTGCATTCCCTTTTGGGAGGGTTTCTATTCTAAAAGCTAAGATGATGCATACTTTGCTTTAATGGAAATGCTTGTTTTTTCCAAGAAGTTCACAGTTCATATTCAAAATAGTTTTGCTTATGAATAGCAACTTGGAGGCCAGAGCCTACATATTTATTAAACACGCCACCACAGCCAAACAACAAATGGGTGCATTATGAAGCACTTATGGTGTGACCCAGTTTTGAATAGTTAGGTTTTAAATAGTTACTGCAATATTGCTGCTTTAAAATTATCAGCTGTAATTTGTTTTATCATTTAAATGGCACATTTATATACTTCTGTGAGATCCCATGGGACCTTTTTGGGCTGAAAGGCAGCACAGATATAAACTACAACATAATATAGCAAAACATGACCTACATGACTCACTAGAAAATACAATAATGCTTGGTAAGGCAGAAGGCAATAGGAAAAGAAGAAGGTAAATATAAGCAGTCATGGCCGTGAGTTTGCAGGACCTGAGCGAGGCTGCTGAAAACACAGTGAGTTGGGGGTTTCTCATTCATAGGGTCACCATCAGTTGTGGTTGACTTGATGGCAGTTAACTTCAACACCAATATGACCTAAAGCTGGTTGTTGTGTGTTCCCTTTATTCTTTACTGTGAACCCAGTAATCAGTT
Source organism: Cyclura pinguis (assembly GCA_030412105.1). Lineage (NCBI taxonomy): Eukaryota > Metazoa > Chordata > Lepidosauria > Squamata > Iguanidae > Cyclura > Cyclura pinguis. The sequence goes on along the minus strand of CM059601.1, from coordinate 86,836,426 downwards.
GATAGATAAGACACTAGTGGCGGTACAAAGCCTTCATCTGCATTATGCTTCATATCTGATCAAAACTTCTTTGTCTCCATGCATGAACCAATGGCTTACCTTTTCAGATAACAGTCTTACAACTCGGACGATAACTAGCATGTGTGACACTTGAGAATGTCAGAAGGCTGTTCAGAACATCTTTTAACAAACTGGAAAGCAAATACTTAATGTGGCCCTTCCCTCAAGAGCCCTTATCCCACATAAAAAAAAAATAGCCAAAAAGCATTAGAAGTCAAGAATGAGAAACCTTGCCAATGCAACAAATTAAATCAACACAAAATATAGATCCAAGGGTCCAAATGAGGGGTTCATTTTTTTTTTCTCTTCTCATTCACTTCACATTCTCTAAAGGAGGAGTTAGAAAAGATTTGTATTTCTTCATAGGGGACGTTACTTTCCGAATGCTGTGAAGATCTGCTGCAGGCTAATAACATTATGAGCCTTGTTTGTAATTGTCACAGGTGAAACAAATGGATTGGTCACGGCCTTTTCATTTTAATCTAGATTGATGAAAGTGCTTCTTTCCATGTGACTAAACCTGGAATGGCACAAAGTTTTGTGAGCATGTCACTGATTCTAAGTAATTAAGCATCTGAGTCTTCTGTAAAACAGAACTCAGAAGAGATGTGGCAGACCTTGTTTTGTTTAATGTGGATGCATAGAACATATTAAAAAGAAGCACCCATCCTTTGTGTCATGATATAGATAAAACACTTTTTTCCGCTGTTAAGTAGTACAGAACTGTGGGCCTTGACAAAAGTTGTTCAACCTTTTTGTAGTGTTCAAAAATAAGTTCTCATGGTCATCATCATAGTTTTAAACAACTGGCTTCAGTCCATACCCTGTTTAGCCCTATGCCTTTGTTGCCTGATGATTAGGTATGGAGCCCCCCAGTGTGGCACCACAATGTGGTCTTATGCTGTTCACATCTTAGCACTGGGACATACATTGGAGGGGGACACAGAGGCCTTTAACCCAGCACTGCTTCCAGCTCTATCCTTTCAATGTTTTTGATATGGTCTACACTCAATCCCTTTCCAATGTCAGTACAGGCTTTGGCTAATCACATCAGGGCTGAGCAAGAATTTTTGCTCTGCACCTTTTACAGAGTAGTTTCCTTTCCCTCCACCCATATCAGATAGGGAACTACAGAATGTTGGTTTGGGTAAAGTTACTGAACAGATTGCCATGTTGGATTGTTGGGAGGAGAGCTATATCCCGGTGCCCAATGGTTAGAACCTAGAGGCACCTTTATGAAGAAAAGAGTTTGCTTCTCCTTTGGATCCGGGGGCCCAGAGCTGAGAGAGGAGATTTTAGGAGTGTAATATTTCTTTTGAATCTAGGGCCTAGAGACAGTTTGTGGCCTAGGACAGTCTTCCTGCATAGGATGTGTGAATGGTGGCAAACTATTGCAGATGGCTTGTAATGAAATGAAATCATAGCATGCATGCTAACATTTCCCTTTAGCTAACAGGAGTTGATACATCAATTTTACTGTTGTCGAAGTTTACCACAGCCAAGAATTTACTGTTTACCATATAATTTACTGTGTTACCAAAATTCAATATCAAAACCTCTACAATTTTCTAACATTTATCTATTTATTTACTTATTTAATTCATTTGTATCCTATCTTACTTTCAATAGTAGTACTCATTATGGCTCACAACGTATTAAAAATTTTATTTAGTTAGTTATTTTATTGAATTTATATCCCACCTTTTTCCCGAAGATGGAATTCAAGTTGGCTATAAACACAGTAAGGATTAACAAGGCTGAGGAGGTAGTGGGACATGGGGGCTCTCTCGAAGATCTTAGAGCTACCACAGGCTCATATAGGGAGATACAGTCCTTCAAATAGCCTGGATTCAAGCTGTATAGGGCTTTATAGGTCATCATCAGCACTTCAGATATCTCATGGACAGTCATGAGTATGAACACTATTAATCCTTGTAGTGTCAGTTTTAGGTTGAGTAGCTCCCAAATTTGTGCCGAAGGTGGTACAGCATGTATAGTTTGACATGTAACGTTTCTACAGATCTCATTACAAAACTGTAGCACAACAGGCCATGGCTACCTACTTCTGACTTGGTTTTTAACTGGAGGCAGTTTGCTACAGCCCACCATTTTCACATGTTCCACAGTTTCCTGGAATGATGCTACCTCACAGCATTGTGAGAAATTTTAAGTGACAGGCCCTGACAACTATCCACCACAGATTGTAGTGGTATTACTAGCTGCTGCTAAGCCAAGCCCACAGGGACATTCCAGAAGATATAACCAAGGAGTGTCTGACTTCAGATAAATCAATAGAATAATATGGAAGATTTATTTCTTTCACACTCAGGTTATTGTACAAGGCAATTGTTTTTGCCAAATAGATGACAGAATAATAGAATCATAGAGTTAGAAGAGACCAAAGAGGCCATCCAGTCTGACCCGTGCCATGCAGGAATCCACATCAAAGTACTTCCAACAGATGGCCATGCAGCATTTTAAAATTCCTGATTCCGACATCACATACCACCATACCTTCTGATAGGTAAGTTATCTCTTCCATAATTCACAATTTGCTCATAAGCTACTTAGTAGCATATGTTTTTCCTGGTCTGACCGCCGCAAGCCCATCTTAATAGCCAGCAGCCACCTTGGATGAAGGATGTCAGCTCAGCTGTTCAGAGCACAAGGAGAATGACATTTCAGCCCCCCTCACAACAGCAAGCAAGGGCCATTTCCGCCCTACACTGTTATTCCACTTTCAACATCCTGTGGAATTCTAGGGTTTGTAGTTTACTGAGGCCAAAGAGTTCTCTGGCTAGAATTATGTTGAAAGGATGTTGTAGCACTATAACAGTGTAGTTGGAAATGGCCAAGGCTGCAACAAGGAATTGTGACAGGAGAGCTGCCTCTGATTGCTGCAGCCTCATTTGCTTGTGGAAGAGGCTGGAAACACCTCCTCCTTCCACCCCAATTGGCAGCTGAACAGAGCTCCCCCACTCAATGTAGCTGCTGGCTGTTGAGGTGGGCTGAGGAGGGATTTACGTAATCTTACTGAATATGGAGGAGTTATGACTCTCTAACTGAAATATAGTATGCGCAACAAAATCTGTATACAATTATAAAATTTATAAAGACATTAATCAATGAATATATGCGACAAGAGGTATAAGTCCATAAACTATAGCATAGATTTCTGGGTGATGTGGTGGTTTGGGAATGTTTGAACCGGGACTGAATGACATTGCTGTGGAAAAATGAGAATCACAGCTAGAGTCAACATGACAGAACATATCAACCACATTCAGAATTTCTTCATGGTGGCAAAACATATCCCAATTATATACAATGAAGTCCTGGAACTATTTTCCATCACATTTGTATTGTGCTTTCTTTATTACTCCAGTAAATGTTTCAACAGCTATTCATTAACTAACTGTAGCTTTCAGACACACTGAAACAATTTAGGGTGAGTTTGTACTGTCTACAGTAGCAGTTCCACATTTTTATAAATATTTTCCAGAAACTAAATGGTTGAACAATAATAGCTGAATCTTCATTTCACTGGGTCTGGGGCATTCATTTACATTATTGAAAAATGAAGATGACATTTCTCTGTCAAACTGATCACCATATCATATAATTGCAAATTTGGAACACATCCCAAAGAGTCATCTTGCCCAACTGCCTGCCAAAGCAAGAAATCCACTGGTATAACATGCATGACATATAGTAATCCAAAATTTGTTTCAAAATATCCAGTGACCACCTTCTTCAATTACTGCAATAATTGTGTAGAATGGGTTCTTTCACACTACACAATTACTGCAGTATGATTCCACTTTAACTGCCATGGCAACTGTCATGGCATTTCATTCTATGAAATGATGGAGTTTGTAGTTTGGTAAGGCATTGGAACTCTCTGGCAGAGAATTCTAAATATCCCTGCCTAAGCTACAAATCCCAGGGTTCCATAAAATGTTGCCATGGCAAGTAAAAAGGAACCATAGTACTATAATTGTGTAATGTGAAAAGGTCTTAACTTTTGAGATAATTCTTACTGTCAGGATGTCTCCAGTGGTTCAGAGCCTCTGTAGCAACTGAAAAGAAGCTTTTTCTTTCTTCTGTGTGCTTCAGATGTTCAAAAATGGCTATTATATTGTCGCTACATTTCAACTATATAATGCAGACTTCCTTTTGTTTTTATAAGATCTCTCTTCCATATAATGGTTATTAGCAGTCAGATTATTGTATAGCTTGCTTTCCATATTGAAATATACACAGTCAATGAGAAAGAACTTTCTGTTTAATAACAAAGCAAGCTGCATGAAAATCAAACACATTTCTGTTTTTTGTTGAAATCTTGAAGAGTTCAGACAAAAGCATGCAGTCCTCACAGAAGCTGAATTTTGGTGGAAAAGCTAAACTCCCTTCTACTTGAAGAATGCTTTTAATTATTCCAATCTTAGTCCATGTGATCTCTAGACTAGATTGGAACAAGCTAGGATAATACTATTGCAGATCACATTAGCTGTGTAAAAGATGTACAGAGATCATATAAAGTGGTTGCATCTCAGATTTAACACATCTTGCTGAGACTGTTCAGAAAAACTCCAGAAGCATACAGCAATTTCGCTTCCAGAATTCAAGAGTTTTGTTGAGCTGTAAGGGATAAACATTTCATACTAATTCATGTCATATTTACATGTTCCCAAGTTTGTGCATTCTTCTGCAACTTTTAAAAATGTACTTTTTAAAAACATATTTTGAAATAAAAACAACAACAAAATCTAGTGGCACTTTAAATACCAAGAAGCCTTACTTGGCATATGTTTTTCTGGACTGCGGCTCACTTCACAAGATTCATAGGTGTTGTCTCAATTGACAGAAATTTATACACACGCTTCGATGGGTAGGGAAGGTAAATGGAGCTAAAAGCCTAAATGTACAAATCATGATACACATTCTGATTTTTTATTTATTTATTTATTTTGCTAAGAAACATATCAGAACATCTGGTAAGTGCAAACATGAGAAGAGGCCCATATTCTGATTCACATTTTACCCCCAAAAGTGTAGATATGGTCTATTTGTACAGAATTTCATGAAGCTTGAATTCTTCAATCATTACGAGGTACTAGAAGATAATACATTTCTCTTTAGACTGAAGAACCAATCTGTGGGAGCTTTATTCCACTTCTGTTACCCAAAAATGTGAGTGGCTCAGGGATCCACCTGTGATGCCAGTACCTCCATGTAACAGTGGGGAATTAATTAACTCAGTTGGGAGGCCTGTGAGAGGGGGTAACCTAATGAGATCTTCCACCAGTATTTATGGGTCTCCACAGGAAAGAACAGCCAGAGATTCCTAAATAAGCTAAAATGTGTTTTATTGAAGAGAGTTAAATCACACATGCACAAGGTCCAAGCACTCATACACTCACATGATTTATATCCTGCCTTTCTCCCATGTGGGACCCAAGGCAAGATAAGAACCTTAAAATATACAATACAATCTAAAAAAAAAAAACCTTCCTCTTAATTAGGGATGGGCCATCCGAATCCTCGAATCCTGGGGAAGGATTCAAGATTCGCAAATCCGAATCCCTGTGTCAAAATAGGCAAACTGAATATTTCGAATCTTGTTGGAGACTGGGACACCTTAAAACCTGAGCAACCAGACACATATGGGGAGAAGGCAAGTAGGTGAGTTTTTCCCTTAGAGTAACAATGGCCTTTGCTAACAATTTCAAAAATTACATCTGGACTTGTATTCTAATGTATTTAAATTGAACATTTAATATTTCAAGGACAGCTGAAAGATTCCTTTGCATAGCTCCCTTGCAAAGCTCTTTCATACACAATTCTGGGGTTTGCAGTTTTACCAGGTGTCACAGCCTTCTCTGCCAAAGTGTGCTGGTGCAGCATCAAACTACAAACGCCAGGATGCCATAAGGAGCTATGCAAAGACAATCCAGTTTTGACCTGGATTATCTCTGTACTGTAGTATGTGACCCTGTTTACACAGGCAGGGAAATGTGGGATTAATTCACATTTTCCTGCCAATGTAGGAAGGGCCTTCATGTCATTTTCAATCTGGAGAGATCCTGAGGCAAAACTATGACAATTGTCCTGGCCAGATTTCTTCAGAGGGAGGTTTGCCTTTGCCTCGGCTTTTGCTAAGACTGAGAGAGTGTTTCTTGCCCAGGATCATCCTTCTTTCCCTTGCTTTTTAAACCTTTTTTTAAAAAAGGATTCGAAAGATTTGAGATTCGTGAGATTCATGGATTCCCAGAATCTTCCAGGGATTCAAATCCGGATTCGGATTTTGAAAATTCTGGATTCGTCCCATCCCTACTCTTAACACAAAAATTAAAATACAATTAAACTACCTTTGATTTAAAAAAAAGTTCAAAACACCAATTAAAATAGCATTAGAATGATGTTTAAAACACAATTAAAAAAAACTTCTACATCCCATCCTCATTAAAAACTTTATCTGCCACCACTAAATACCTTCTGAAATGTAGAGATCTTTACCAGCTGTTTGACAGCAGGTAGGGGGCCAACCAGAATAGTGCTGGCCATGTCTCTCTTTAAAGTTCAGGACTTGAAGGGGATTGGGACAAGGTAGATCTCTAGGGATGCAGGATCAGCTGGTAAGATCCTATGAGGAAACAGACTGCCAGCAGGGTTCAGGTAGCTTATCCTGGGTGGCAACATTGCCCCAGGATGGGGAAAGAGGACAGAGAAGACCTCCAGCCTCAACCATATTTCAGTAGAGTAGCCCCACGTGTATTACAGAATTGGAAATAGTTTATAAAGAGTGGCCTACTTTTTCCCGTCATATGTGCCCCGCCTTTTTATTTCTGAGCTGATGATCAAACAACCCACTCCCCATCTCCATTTGCCAAATTCAATTTTTAGAGTGGAGAGGGTCATGTTATATCTGACTTCCATATAAATATATTAAAAATAAAGAGCCACTGACAAAAAAAAGAAGAAGAGGTGAAAACCCTAATTCAATACTAACATAGGCCTTTTCCGCACCGGGCTATTTAAACAGTGCAGAGCGACCTCCAACGGAGGTCTTCTGCACCTTAGACTGGACTGGGGCGGACTACTTTTTGTAGTTCCATACCTCAGTCCACTCTGGAGCGACCGGAACTGGTAGCGCGCAGTGTTTTTTAAAAACCTCTTTTTAGAGGTTTTTTAAAACTACGGAGCACGCAACCCCGTGCTGCTCCGTCGCCCAGCTCTGGAGCAGATTTGCAAGCATGCACAAGTGCCCGGGGGCGGGCTTCCGGCTGGCGAGGTTCTCTGGTTGGTGAAGGCTCTCCACCAACCAGAAGCCACCATTTAGGACGCCAAAGGAGTGCGGAGCAACGAGCTCGCACTCCTCCTCGTCGGAGATGAAGTTAAAATCTGGTGAGTAGCGTGTTCCGTCGTTCCCCCCCACACACATCTGGAAAGGGCCATAGTTAGATATACAGGGATTCAAATTCACACTTTTAAGAGTTAGGATCTCAAGTCCTTGAAAGTGGATTAATGATCTAAGTTAATTTCTTCCAGGTTCCATTATAAAAAAATCCACTTAAATTCTTTACAACCAATATCTGAAGAAAATGCAAATTTTGGTCAATTGTTATCAATAATAACTACCAATACTCATATTTCCCCACCCCTAATCCTGAACCATGCATCTATAATATCTATAGAAAGGGTAAGGCTTGTTACAGTTTGGCCAAATTCACAATAAGATTCAAGCAACTGTGAAACTCTGTGAATCGAGACATTACATCGCGCCCATTTATATCAGTACTGTATCAATGATGTTCTCACATCACAGATTCAGTGTATTAAGTCTCATGAGAAATATGATTCATAGGTAAGTTGTCTCCTTTCAAAAATGTCAATACGGTGTGTCAGACTGGTTATTCCCTATGCACTAACGAAAATCGACTCATTAGTGATCTGTAAAGACAGATGCTATTTAAAACTAAATTAACTATAATCACATGGAGTAAAATTAAGTAGAAAGGAATGAGCCTCTTAAATCAAGTGAAATGACACTAAGGAATATCTCATCAAGGGAGAAAGAAAAGAAAGTTCAAGCTTCTCAAACCAAGAGTTTGGGATATGCTGTCCAAATGGCTCATATTTTTTTTATACCCCATTACGCTCAGTCTTTTATACATTTAGACCCCCCTCAGAATCTGTTCTCTTCTGCCATTATCAGACCGTCATTAGAGTGTTCAGCTCAGTAGCTGCACAGTTTTACGTCTGTGTCTGCCCCTCAAAGCTAATAGACATTTTTCCCATAAGTGCTTTGTTTTGGTAGTTAAAGGGGATTTTTTAGTACTAAAAGAAAAGAATTTTGAAGTGTTACATTTTCTATGGGCAAGTGAAAAAACCACTGCCATCAAGAAACTAGTACACAGGATTGCAGAGTGCAATATCCAGTAAATGGAAAGTTAAAATCATTGTGAATCAAGTTGTTTAAAAAGCAAACATTTCCCCATCATACCATCTTCAGGGACAGGCAATGTCTGACAGTTTGGAGGCCATTTTGGAGGCCATTTCGCCCTCCTCCAGATGTTGGAGTGTCACCCTCTCTCTATTCCAAAATTTTGTATTCTAAGATGGTGGACTGTGGCTTCTGAAGCCTCTGATAGATGCAATTTGCCATTTAACTATAATTTTAAAATCACTTCCAGTTTCTAAATAAAAAACACATTTTCTCAAAACAGGCCTGAGGAACAATCACCTCCAAATGGCAAATTGTGGGAGATATAATTTGATATCTTTGATTTCAAAGATCTAGGGTATCAGGAGGCACTGGGGACTGCAGATGACACAGTGAGCCCTGAGTGGGCTGGATGTAGTTCCCGGGCCACAGGTTACCCACCTGCATTCTAGAGGAAGTCCACTGACCCAAATCTGTCTCCATTGGAACCTTTAGTTAGAAATAACATGGTATTTATTATAGATGCCTTCAAAGGTCAGACCCCACCTGGAATACTGAGTTTGGTCAGACACCACCTGGAATATTGTACCCAGTTCTGGGCATCACAGTTCAGAATATTGACAATCCAGAACATGTCCAGAGGACTGTGACCAAAAAAGGTAGAAGGCCTGGAAACCATGTCCTATAAGGAGCAGCTTAAGGAGCTGGGTATGTTTAGCCTGGAGAAGAGAGGATTAAGAGGCGACATGATAGCTATGTTTAAATATTTGAAGTGATGTCACATGGAGGACAGAGCAAGCCTGTTTTTCTGGTGCTCCAGAGACTAGGATACAGAGCAATGGCTTTAAACTTTAGGAAAACAGGTTCTGTCTAAACATGAGAAAGGATTTCCTGACGGTAATTTCCTGACAATGGAATGCACTGCCTCAGAGTGTGGTGGACGCTTCTTCTTTGGAAGTTTTTAAACACAGGCTGGATGGCCATCTGTCAGGAATGCTTTGATGGTGTATTCCTGCATGGCAGGAGGTTGAACTCAATGGCCCTTATGGTCCCTTCCAACTCTATGATTCTATGAAAAGGGTGGGGCAAACTTATGGAGGAGAATGCAAAACATTTTGATCAGAGTTTGAGACTTATGCTCAAACAATTAGCCTTGATCTTTTAATTATGCTAGCCTCCAGTGTGCATGTGTTTGGAGCAGAGCTGCTATAATTAAGATGATCAGGCTGGGGAGTTCAATAACTTGCCTGAATTGTGGCCTGTAACGTGGGTTAAGCATACCCAGTGATAAAATGGAGAAAGGGAGGGGAAAAAAGAAATGTGGCAGCACCCTTAAGACTATTTTATTTTAGCATTAGCTTTTGTAGATATAAGACCACTTCTTCAGATACAGTACATCCATAAAAGCTCAGAATAAAATAAAAACCACTTGTCTGAAAGGTGCTGCCACATTCCTCCCCCCACCTTATGCTGCAAGAGACTAACATGGCTGCTTCTTTGAAACATACTCATTCATGTTTTTCATCCTGGCCATGCTTCATGGAAGTTAATTAGTGCTTGGTTCCATGAATACTCTGTCAGTTCGCATCATTTAAATGTTTCTAATTCAAAATCTCATAAAGCTAGACTCCATCTTCCACCCCTAGCGTGCTACCTGACCTAACTCTGTGTCCTTGTTCAAGTAACATCACAATGTTCTATCTAGCATAACTGATTAACAGAACCCCACAGTGTATGCAGGGCTGATTTTTAATGGCTGCAGCACCAGAGAACAGAATAGATTTAATCCTCACCTATTCTTATGCCCAGTGGTGTAGTGGAGCCAGGGTTCACATAGTAAAAGAGCTGGGAAGTTTTTTTAAAAAAAGCAGGGACAGTTATGACATCTTCCATCCCACTTCCTCAGGCTCTCCCATTGTCCCAGAAATCCTCACAGTATCTTGATGAGGAGATTTCCCCAACAGCAAAACGCTATTGCAAACCATCTCTTATAATGCAAAGTATTTCAGGGTAGCTGCATCTTGAATGAGAATTAGGAAATGTTCATTTTAAAACCACCACCACCCCCTTTTTCCAAATTGAGATGAAAACTCCTACAGCTGGCTTGTTGATATGGAACAATATAGCTGCTAAACTGTGTGGACTTTTCCCACTGTATTGCTCTCGGAATTGTCATGACAGGCACCTGCATTTCAGAATGTATTACTATACCAATGCTGACCACTTCTTTATTTTCTCCCAGATAAGATAAGCTACTCTGTTACTCCTTCTTGCTAAAGCTGCACACTCATCTACTTAGACATCTTTCCATGAGCCTACCTCTCCCAAATCTGGGGCCCATTCACACTACAGAATTATACAGCTATAATTCCACTTTAATTGCCATGGTTCCATCCTATGGGATCCAGAGATTTGAAGTTTTAGTGAGAGGTATTTAGAATTCTCAGCCAAAGAGCCCTAGATGCCTCACTAAACAACAAACCCTAGCATTCCATAAGATGCAGCCATGGGCATTAAAGAGGGACCAAAGCACTATAACTGTGTGGTGTAAAAGGGCCCCTGGTAAGCATGTCCGTGGACAAAGTAGCTGAAGTAGTTCCTAGTCTGTCCAAAATAAAGCACTAGGAAAATGGTGCTTACTGTATCTTTAAGTCCAGCTTAGTTTATCGGAAAACCTTCCAAGATTATCAGGAATTCTGTGGCAATGTCTGCTCATTAATATACGTTATTAGTAATGCCTAGTGATTAAGAATTTATAATGGTATCATGCAGGAGTAATCTATCTTTAATAAAAAACAGGTGGCAGAAAAGCTCTTAAGTGGCCTCTTTACTGTTACAAGGAAGCCTTCTCCAAGGAGAAAATCCTGACAATGGTTACACCTGCCTCAACTCAGATTCTGGAACCAACATTTTTAATCTAGCAGAATAGGTGCTTTGACACAGAGTGAGAGTTATGAGTGATTCCTGAAGGGATGGTACAAGAGCCAAGAATGGAGACAGAGCATTTGGTGATGCCAGGAATGAGGAACGGAAAGCTTCATCACAATAGACAATGGAGAACGGAACACTTTGGGCCGCATGCCAACTTACATGAGCTTGATTTGTCTTGCTGTCTCCATTTCTGATCAAAGTCTATTATGGAAATAGCATGCTAGTAAATAAAACAACTGGAGCTCTAGACTAATCGTTGGTCCATTCCTAGAAGAAATAATTTGCATTTCAGTTCCAAAACACTCTAATTGCTTGGCATCCTTTCAGAGATTTCCCCCTTTTTTTTCTTACCCACCCAAAAAGCAAACGTAAGGGATTTTGCAATACACATTATTTCAAGAACAGTTCTTTGGATTCTGTTGAATATCACCCTTTGTTAATTTATCAAATGAAGCTCTGGCTTCTTGGACTTCTCATTGTAAATAATTCCAGAAGCTGATTATTATGAAAGCTGCAGTTTTCTCTCCCTGCATGGAACCTGCTATACAAAGTAATTAATCATATAATAATCTATACATCTACTTAGATGCATTTGAGAACCAGCAGTAATTGTTTTAATAAATTCTAGTGTGCACAGTAATTTGCTTCCCAAAGCCACCAGTGGTGACAGTTAAAATGAACAAGAAACCGATTTAGAGACACACATTTTATCAAGTGAAATAAGTTAAATAAATAGTTCTTGTTATTTATATTCAAGCTCTTCCTCTCCACAAAAGAAGAAATGCTAGAAATATCCACGCTCTTATGGCTGTTCCTAGTAAAACTTCCAATCCAACCTAGCATCAATAAATCACTGCTTTAGAGTACTAGTACTTTTAATTGGTCGAATATAGCAAGGCTAGTTTTACTTTATTTAGAAACAACACCATCAACAGTCTTCATTGCCCAGATTTTATTCTGAGATCGAGAGGCTTTCATTTGTTCCTGTTAAATTCTTGCCAAACTCTAATTGGTGCTTATTTACCAGTGGCTACACACTCACACCCATACACCTGTAATTTCACAGGTGCACAAACATACATTTTTGTGTGATCAAGTGCCAGGTTCTAATGCTGTCTGGCCACCATGAAACAGAATCTAGACAGAGGTCTGCATAGAGAACAGGTTTAATTCCCAGAGGAACACATTAAGATCTATCGTTGTTTTCCTTCCAAGTCATTTCTGACTTATGAAAACCCTAAGGCGAATCTATTACAGAGTTTTCTTGGCAAGATTTGTTCAACGGGGGTTTGCCTTTGCCATCCTCTAACAATGAGAGAGCATGACTTTCCAAAAGTCATCCCATGGGTTTCCATGGCTGAGGGGGTATTCAAACCCTGGTCTTCAGAGTCATAGTCCAATGCTCAAACCAGTTTAAGATCTATAGAAGAGAATAAATGGATTTCTGTCAGCAAGTCTGTTAGGAGGCAAGCAAAACCAGCCTTCTCCCCAAGTAAAACCACCAGGTCAAAGAATAAGCTTAGCCCTAACTGTAAAGCATCCCCAAATACTGTACTTGACAATCTCCCATATAATTTGGCCTTTGGGTCTTCTCAGTCTGGCCTTATAAAATGTTTTAAATAGCTTTAATGTTGTTTTAATGTGTCTACTTTTAATTTTTATGCTACTGTTCTTTATTTAGCTGTTTTATTGTGCCTTGCTACCTTCTGTGGTGGTATGAAAATATTTCTAATAAATAACAAAATAAATGAAAGTCTTTTGTAACCACTTCCTTGGGTTCTATGCAGCCACTTATATATGAATATTGCAAACACAATTACAAATGTTTAAACCATTTGCAGATTCATACAAATCTTTTCAAAACCATAAAATCCAGCAACAATGTTGCATATTTTATATCTAGCACATATATATTCCCCAAAGCTCCATGCCCTCTTCAAGGAAAAAAAAAGCACGAATGTGGGACCTCATGTTTCTCAGCACATATTATACGTGAATTGAAAGGCCTGAATAAAAATATAAAGTAGATACAAACTGATAGAGAGGATATGTAGCAGTTAGAGATCCTGATTAAGCAAATAAGACACCAATGGCTTGGAGAAACATAGTAAAAGGCTTTATTATAGGATTTCCATTCTATGATAGGAAAGTTACTCAGGGTGCTAATCTAAGCTAGCTTCATTCTGGGGAAGAGCTGAGGAAGGGTTTGCAGGAAAAGAAGAGGAAAAAACACCCCTCTCAGTTTGGATCACGGGGGGTTGGGATAGGTAGACGAGAAGAGTAGACACTTTGGGTCACTCAAACTATCTAACCCTAATATTACTGCCCAATCTGAGGCATTCTTGGCTCTTGGGTGCTAAGCTTTTTTGTACTTCTAACACAAACAAATAATACAAAGTCCACTATAAGGAATTTAGCTTTCCGTTCCCTTCTAAATCCATACATTAAAATTATATAATTTAATTCAAAATGAGAAGAAACAAATTCTCATGCCTGATGAAAATAATCTCCCTCTTTCTCTCTCTCTCCTCCCCCACCCCACCCCAGATTGAACTAGTAAATACAGTCTTTTCTTTAGGTTTTCCCACCCTCTGGGCCAAACCAATTACACATAAGGGGTTACACATGCATTTATAATCCAATTATAAATCCTGAAATTGGGATATAGGCTTGAGTTCACTAAGGCAGTTACAAACATATAACGTAGAATTAGTTATTCATGATGTTTTCATATTCATAATCTCTACATATTCTCTAGTTTAAAAGATAGGTAGGGACCACAAAAGTCCCTTGAACTCCACTAACTGGGCATCAGCCAGTGCAAATGATGGGGGTCTGTATCCATATTAATTGGACAGCAGGTACCTGATGTTTCCTGACATCTTGCATGAGTGATCTCTGGTGTGAGGAGGAATCGTAATAGGCACCATGCTCCAGGCTGTTGTGCCAGAGATTGCTCAGAGGAGGGGTCAGAAATGGCAGTCAACTATTTTCTTACTAACAGGGAAACAGACCCCACTGATTGCAGCAGTTGCTGCCTGGTAAGTGGGGTTGCGGGGGCCCAGGAGATACTATACATTTCTGTAACTACGGTGGTTATGCATTCCTAACTGCCGCAGTGAATTCCAGCCAGTTTAGGGGAAAAGCTGAAATTGGTGTTTTCTTCTAACCCAGTTAGTCCCCATTTTTAAAGAGAAACATACACAAAGACCCAGAGTAACATCTAATAAAAAACCATTGGGATACACAATTTTCTACCATTTTCCACTTTTGACTAGGCAAACCCTATAGCTATTATAATCTCTGAAGCAGCTGTACACACATATATAACTAATTAGGATCCTGCTATTAAGCAACATCCCGACAAGTGCTATTTTCATCGAGAATCGCTTGAGGAGTTCCAGTGAAATAATACATGAGTGGCTTCTTCAAGATTTTTTTACTAACTAAGCAAAAACAGTTTTGCATTTGACTACATTGCAAAATGTGTCCAGGAGTTTGGCCTTCTTGGGTCACAGAGATAATTGAGGAAGCTGAGCTGGAGGAAAACTGGTGGCTCATATGCTGCATTGAAGATATACTCTTTAACATGTACCATTGAGAGAAGGTGGCTACTACAAGCCAGGAACAGACCACAGATTAGTGACTGCGGCATTTATGAGATGTACAAGGCTGCAGAAGTTAGAATGCAAGAAAACAACTAAAATATGTGGTTTCTGCTGCATTACCGAATAATAATTTTTAGGCTTCTATTTACATAATTACTAACTTTTTTTTTTACTGCTCTCATTGTTGTCACTGTTAAAGAGCTTATGGCACTAGACTGAAGAAATCTAATGTAGAACATTATCTTACATTTTACTGTTAAGAGATCAGTAGGAATCTCTGTGAAATGAAAGCAGAAACTGTTTACAAGTCCCAATGTTTTAGGAGGCACTGCTTTCTTTAAGTACATGGCAGGCAGAATACATTTAAAATAAAAAAGAGTCGGAAAGACTATAATCAGGAAAAGACTTGAATAAGATTGGATGGGAAAAGAGTAAAAATCTGAGCACACATTGTCAGTTTTGCTCTTACAGAGGAGAAGGAGCAATGAAAATGAGGAACATGACAAGAAAGAGAAGGGCTTTTGACCTACACACTGAGATGGAAAACCTGAGTCTGGAAAGTAGCACTTTGGACTGCAAATGGGATCTCTATTATGGGATCAAAGGGCACTCTTATATGAGCCAGCTTTCAGAAAGTCTGCCTTCTGAGTCAAGATTTGGGGTAATGCACCAAAATGGCCCCCTTTTGCACCCTGCACATTGGTGGGTTGTTGTTTTTTTCTGAAATCGGGATCAGAATCAGGAGGGACAAGAAATTAACCCCCTAAGGATATACTGAGATAGATATAGATATGTGTGTGTGTGTGTGTGTGTGTGTGTGTGTGTGTGTATAAAAACAGGGACTCATACTGATAAATTTCCCTCCACTTAAAATTAATAAATTCTTACATATAAGAGGAGAAGATAAGACCCTATAATCATGACATCTAGTTCTCTTTTCACAGACAGCTCATTCAGTTCTTTGAGGCCATCCCAACAGTTTGAAGCATTCCACTTGATACACAAGTTTACCATCTATATGAGAACTATGATGTTGTTATATGCCTTCAAGTCATTTTCAACCTATGGTTACCCTAAGGCGAACCTATCACAGATTTCCTGGGGCTGAGAGTGTGTGACATGCCCCAGGTCACCCAGTGGGTTTCCATGGCCAAGCAGGGAACTGAGCCCTAGTCCAACATTCCAACCTCTACAGCATGCTGGGTCTCAGGAATTACGCTTAGGGGCAAGTAAAAAAACAACGAAGAGTCTGGTGCCAGAGTGACACAATATACACTGCAAGAAGAACAAGGATTGTACTAATGGGAAACAACCTAAATGTGCAGTGAAGGAAGTGGGTGAAGTCCAAATACTGAAAAAGTACAATATTAAATGTAAATATTGTTAAGGAATATGGCAAATATTAGAAATTATACAACCTATCAGAGAATACCTCGGTAATTTATCTTGCACTAATTATGCTACCTGTTAAACATCTGCAGAAAGGTAAGAAGGATTTCAAGACTGAATCAAAAGGAATAAACAATGAACAAAGAATTAGGGGCATTAGTACTTTTATGATAGCTAGAAATTAAGCTGGTGTTGATGATTTGATTATTTTATGATCTGAAGAGAAACCAGAGTCTTTTATTGTTTTGTTTATTATCTGAATGAACCCAAGGGGCAAAATTTGATTCACATTAAATTCCATGTGATATGGACCAAACCCAGCAATTTTCTTGGAAAAAAGTGACTGAAGTTTATGAATTTACACTGAGCTTTTGAAGAAATGTACACTATGTCAACCTAGTTTAAATAGCAAGTCTAGTCAAATTAAATTAACATTTTCCAGCAAGATAAAAAAAAATTAAGGATAGAATTCTTTGCTAATTTCATTCTCAATCCATAATATAGCAATATTCTTCTCTCTGTGAGAAAACCTTCAAAAACTGCACAGTGTTGGAATAACTATTTGTGATGTGGCACTTATTCTATGCAGAATTTGCCCCCCCGCTTTTTTTTTTTTTTTTTTTTTTTGCACAGAAAATAATGCACAGAAAATGCTGCTTCCTGTGCAAAAAATAGTCCCTCATGAATAGCAAGTGCCATTTTTGTGGTGGTGGTGGTGATGATAACGATGTCTTATCTGTCTTGAATTCTCCTTGTCAGGGTGTCCTTACACTCAAAAAACACATTTGTTTTACGATTTTTGAATATTTTCTAACATTCTTTACCTACAAAAACTACACATAAAAAAGCAGAAATCAAAGGTGTTTGCTTGGCAGCAAGCTGACATAGGCCATTTCCTTGCCTTACCTCCTTCCATCATGGTCCCGGTATCATTCCGACAGCACCTTTGCTGGGATGAGAGTGCAACATAAATGCTGCCCTCTGCACCCAGCTGGCTCCCTGTGGAAGAGGGAAAAGGAACACGCACCTTCCTTCTACAGCACAGACGGTTTCCACTGCAGCGCTGGGGAAGGAAGCGCATACATTTTGTTTCCACCCATTCCACATGGCCACCAGCAACATGAATGTCATGTGATCATGGGCCATTAACAGATTTCTTCCATTAATGAAATATCCCTCAATCACGACTGGTGAGGGCACATTGACAACGGGACCATGACAACATTGTATGAAAGCAGGACTCACAGACCACTGCCAACACATCCCCATTGCGAAACAGCAACACCGTGCAGAAATGGCCATCGTTTATGGATCAGATCCAAACTCTTACTAAGGTCTATATCCAGCTGGCAAAGTGTGGTCCGCAGGCCACATTTGGCCTGCAAGACAGTGTTTGTGCCCCCAGGGCCCTAGTGAAAAATAGCCCCAAACCCCCTTAAAGTAGCATGGGGGCATGTCGCCATGTATTTAAGTCAATTTAGGCTTAGGAGGGAGCCTTTTTTGCTTTCAACAGGAAGTGACTTCTGCTCATTTCTTGTTTTAGAAAAGGTCTTTCCTAGGCCATAAATAGTCCAAGAGGGCTTAAACTTATTGCAAAAATTCACCCCTCCCCTCAAATGAGCATTTGGGGTTCATTTAGGGGCAAAAAAGTTATTTTTAAGGAAGAGTGCAGTGGATAGTGTGGCCTTCCAAGTTTTCCTGGGGGGGGGGCTAACACAGCCTCCAGCCTTCTACAGTTGTCCCCCCTTGCAATATATTTTGGTCCCATTAAGCAGCACACCATGGCTGAGGAAAGTATATACAATATAACAGAGTGAAAAAGACTCAATGCCAGTTGTTAGTTCTAATGAGAGTTAGGCCTGTTGAATCAATGCAGACCCTGGTAAATCAACACTTATGTGAGCTCCATCGATTCAGTGAGTCTATTCTGGTTCAGATTAATAATTTTATTCGGACCAGACACTATAAATTGTTATTGTATAGTTTCAGCAGCAGTTTCAAGGAGAACAAGGTAAAAGATCAAAGTAAGGTGATAGTTTTGTGGTTGGTAAAAGAAACGACAGGGAAGGAAGTCAAAAAGCATCACTGTGGAGAGAAATTACTCAGGAAAGGAAAGAAAAAGCAAACACTGTTGATTACAGAGGAACAGAAAGGAGCACATTCTTAGCTTCAGGTACAAAAAGCATGGTAACAATATGCCATGCTACTTCCACTGTATCAGCAGAATTCAAGCTCATAGAGCTCCAAATAATAGGGGAGTTATCATTGTGTGTGTGTGTGTGTGTGTTTTAACTGCCTCTGTAGATGATTGTAAACCTGTCAAGGAAGCTCCAATATATTTTCAGCACACTAGCCAAATATAAAAACACCTCAGAAACTGCAAATTTTGCATTTCCTCATAGTAACCCCAAACATTCCCCTGTTTCTGTTTGTTCGTTTGTTTTTGATTTTATTTGTCTCCAGGCATGTTACTGTAAAAGGCATTTATCGTCAAAACCAATCACTCGCAAACATTTTCTTCCTGTAATCATCACTGAACCTTTTTGTTTATGATCCAAATATTTTCCACATCAAAACAGTGATAATTTATACAATAGATATCACCAGTGACTGTTCTGATTTGCTGCTATCATTTAATCGCAAATAAATCAAATACTAAGTTCAATACTAGTATATTAATATTTAACCTAAGGAGCCTCTAAGCTTTCTTTAAGACTTGTTGCACACCTTCAAGTCATTTCTGACTTATGACAATCCTAAGGCAAACCGATGATGGGGTTTTCTTGGCAAGATTTCTTCCAAGGAGGTTTGTCTTTGCCATCCTCGAGGAAGAGTGTGACTTGCCCAGCCCATGGGGTTTCTGTGGCTGAGCGTGGAATCAAACCCTCCAGAGTTGCAGTCCCATGTTCAAACCACTACACAGCATTGATTCTTTAAGACTACAGTGCACATAATTACCCAATAGAGAATGTGTACACTAGGCCATCTCAGATGCTAGACTGTAACTCCCATAACCATCTAGCTATGCTGGAGAAGTCTATTTTACATATTGAAAACTGTGTTTAATCACTGAAGTCAAAGCTGAAAAAGTCATCTGTGAAGTCTGCTTTGAATTAGTATCTAATATATACCACACCACCCCAAAAAAGATGCTATTGGCAACCACTTTTGTAATGCAGAAAACATTGTTCTCAATTCTAAATGGCCGGAGGTGGCTGTGCAGCTTTAGCAGAATTTGGTCTCACTTGGAGGTACTCTCCAGGTAAGCTAACTCACAGAAGGGAAAGTTCAAGTTCTACTGCCTTCCTACTCATCTCTGAAAAATATGGACCAAGATCTTGTGCAGCACGTCTTTCCCTCAGGCAGCTCCTAAGCCGCAAAGGGCCATGGATAAGAGTGTTAAATATCCATGGGGGCAAAGGAAAGGAGGTGACAGTGCAGCAGGGACTGGCTCTGATGCCCTATTCATTCATCAGAGAAAGAGGAAGTGGGAAAACGTCTCTCTATGAGCTGAAACCCTGATTCCCTAGATTACAGAACATTTCCCATAATAGTGTTGTGTGTCAATCCAGCGTGTAAAAATAACACGTTAACAGGTCTTGGATCTCACTAAAAATTAGCAGCCTATACGTAACAGCCCCATTGCACACATATGAACACACAGGGTTGGGTTTTTTAAGGGTTATTTGATAGATAAATAAATAGTATGCTGAGAAGTTTAATTCAGGTGCAGAGATTCTGCCTCCTTTATAAACCAGAGAATGCTTTCCACACACAGGAATTAAGCTGTGGGGACACTAAGATGAGAATGTGTTTATGTTTGTGTATGAATCTTTGTGTATGAATCTCTATGATCAAGCCCCATACAGCTTTGGACGATGCAAAACAACTGTGATCACACTGGGATACTGGGGGAATAACACTTTGCTCATGTCCCACTCTTTTTCACCAAGATCAAGTGTGATTATCATCAGCCAAACCCTTTTATCACTAGGTTATTAAATACTAACAGTGGCTGACTTATTGCAGAAACACCATCACCACCTAGTTAATTGAGCACATATACTCCTGTCAACGTGTGCCATGAATGGAAGCGTGCCTTATGACCATTTATGCAGCATTTTCTCTGGAATACTCCCTTCCTCGTAACAAATGAGATGAATAAATTAGGCAAGTTCTATGTGCAGCTACCTCAACCAAATCCTTATGATTAATCGCAAGCCATTAAGGATAGCAATGATAAGCACATTACAAAGGCTTTGTATAAAATATGTAAGGCCTGAACAGTTCTCAGCAGATCTTGGCAAGTATCTCATTTAACCTTCACAGCTCATGAAAAATTGTTCAAATGCCCCAGGTTTAGATAGGATAAGTATTGATTGTTTACAATATGGTGTGACCTCTGATGCCAAGAAGTAAAATCTATAGTATATTATGTTATAATCCTATCATCTTATCTGTTCTATATTAGAACAATTTTGCAAATATTGATTATTATTCATTGGCTGAGATTACACACAGAGACTGGTTAAATCACACTGAATATATCCAGCTATGGGTACTTACCTACTTGGAAGCAGGTATGTTTCAGGATTTTTTTGGTGTTAACTTCTTTCTCCTCACTCAATTCTTGTTCTTGAAATAATAGGCCAAGTACACTTGATTTTAAGCACATGCTCTGGACTTCCATGTACATTTTTTTTAAAAAAAACAAACAAACAGGTTGGTGGGGACATTATCAAGATTGGGACCACTATGTACGAGATGCTACATTCTTGTCTCATTGAAAACTATCTCCCACCTAAGTTGGTAGTTGACACAAAAGAGGAGCTCACTCTAACCAAGGCCTTCAGTTTTAGTATGCAACACCTGCATGCCTTCAAACAGCAAGCTGGAGAACAAGAGTGATTTAATGTGGAAAAATAATGATACCAGGAAGTAAGCTTTTAAAATCTACCTTTTGGTGCTATGATCCTAATCCATAAATCTCTCCTTATGGCTGCTTTTAAAATTTTAAGTTCAAGATGGAACTGTATGCACTGTGTCAAGAAGTCTTGGAGTAATAGAGGGAAGGACAGGAATCCCATAATACACATTGATAAAGAGAAGTATCTAAAGAAATCCCAAAGTGACAGTCATATGTTAAATAATCCGGTGTTCTTGTAGTGTCAGGATTCTTCCTTTGGTGTTAAATTACTGAAGGTGGCTCAAGACATATTGGGGTCTGTATTAAAGAACAGAATGGTGGCAGTTGTGTCTTTCTTCAACACTGGTGATAGAACAGCTTCCTATACTACACCTGAAGGCAGTGGACTAACTTATGGGGTTAAGATTTGGCTATTTAGCAGTTTGGCCTCTTGCCTCTAATTCTCTAGTATCTGTCACTAGCAGCAACCACCTCAGTCAGCCTAACAGTAGCTTTGTCCTGTATGCCATTACAAGACAAACACCAAACAAGATGCTGAATGAATTTTAGTAAGTACAGCAAATAACTCTATAGAACTATAACACTTATTCATGTACATCTTCTCATGTTGCACAGTTAATAAAGACACACCATTCAATAGGCCAGTGGGGTCCCCATAAGTCAACAGAGGTCCCTATAAGTCAACAGGGAACTTGAAGGTACATATCCACACATGCACTTTATACTGGGAACTGAAAGAATCTAATGCTGGTAAATTAAAATATTTTTCTAGAATCCCCATAACTGCTTCTGAACGACTGTAGAGGCAGAGGTGTGGATGGGTGGGAATTAAAATAAATGCATAGAAACTGAGCTAGAAGAAGGTAAGAAATATCTTATAGTAACAGTCAGACTGTGTTGAACATCCAAAGAATTATTTGATATCACACCAAATGACCACTGAACATAGGAGTGTTCTATTGTTGTTTTTTCAAGTGACCTTGAATATATATTAAAAAAGAATAGCCTGCACACAAGCTGAGAACAATTTCCATTGCATGCATACTGTATGTGTGACAAATATATTTCATAAGTCAGCCAGGGAAACTAATGGCGCATTAAAAATTAGCTCAGATTTGAAAAAGAAATCTGTATAGAGATGAAGGTACATTGCCATTGCCATTTGTAAATAATAACCACTATCTCACTCCCAGTTCAGATCCTCTCTGCACAAAATTTTATTTCAACATAATTAATTTCCTGCTAGAGAGATAACATTCCATAGCTGTAGCACCACCACTGAAAAAGCCCTGTCTTTTGTACTCACAAAGCATACCTCTGATAAAGTGGGTGTTTGTAGCTGGGTCGCAGTGGAAGAGCATACAGTACAAGCAGGGTGGTATGGGAAGAAGCATTCCTTCCGATATTTGAGTTCCAAGCCCAGTGAGGGCCTTTAAGGAAAACATCACTTCCTTGATATTATCCAAGAAGCAACTGCACCACCAGTGTAATTCTTCAAGAACCAGGGCAATAGGCACAAATCTGGGTCTACCAGTAAAAATTCTGGCAGCCGTATTTTGCATAAAACTTTATTTATTTATTAGAGTAGTCCAGAGAAGAGAACCTAAATCACTGTATCTAAAATGTAAATCTTCAACATATTTTTGAAGTATTGTCCCATGCAATATTTTGTTGCCTAAAGTGAAGGATAAGTTCCTCCCTCCCTTATTACATTCACTAAAGATGAAAAGGAAAGGAAAAATAAGATGAGGGATAAATTAGAGTTCACATACTATGGCGTGAGAAAAAAGACATGGGAGGGGCCAGGGGGTAGTATGGACTTTCGCACCTACGCACGTATTCACATATGCAATGACGTACTAAACCATGCAAAAAAAGGGGGGGGCAATCATAGCCAATGGGGGAGGGGGAGGAGAGTAGCGGGAGTGGCCATGGCGGGGGCAGTGTGGATTCATGAACTCTCACTCCTCCTTATCAGAATGGAACGTACACAGTAGCTGTGCGGAAGGAAATGAGGGAAAGTCTGCCTTGTTTCGAGTCCAGAAAATCCGGTAAGAAATGGCACAAACCTTGAAAATAGAAATGCAGATATAGTCTCTCAGAGATTAAAGGGGAAACCAGATGAAGAGATAATGAAAGAATGGCAAATAGTGTCGGGTAATTACTGGGGACTATCAGATGACAATGCTTAATGTAGAAGAATATAGACTGTATATTAAGAATATGCAACTGGGTGAAAAGATGGATATGATGTTATAATATACTGTGTCTGATGTATTGCAGGATCTAGCATGAAATATTAGCATTTACAGTGTGGTACAATAAATTTCAACATGATGATTATATAGAAAAAAAATTGAAATCTGGTGAGGGATGGAAGATACGCAAAAATAATTCAATGATATGTACAATTATATATGTTTATTTTATATTATGGAACTTCAATAAAATTATTATAAAAAAAAAATGGCATGAACCGATTCACCAGCCTTGTGCAGAAAGGGCCATAGAGAAAGAGAGAGTAAGATATCTTGGGGTAGAAATAGAAAGGGTGGTAGGTTAAAGATATGGAGATGGTAGCAGATAATTGAGATGCCGAGACAAAGAGAAGAGAGCATGCAGTTTCTTCAAACAGAAAAGAAACAGCCAAATAGATTCTCCAATCCCAAAGACTGAAAAGAACATGGCCACCAAGCTCCCAGTGCCACCAAGAGCAGGTTTGGGCTCCAATGAATCCTAGAATCACAGAGCTGGAAGAGACCACAATGGCCATTTGAGTTCAGCCTCCTGCCATAAAACTTTTTTAGGCAACTCCTGCAATTGTTCAGCAGCAGCAGACCAATGTGAAAAATGGGGGCCTCAGTGGGTGACCGCAGGCCAGCTGGCCAGATAAGCACTTCTGGAACAGGGTGGTAGCTTTGGACCAAGCAAGAAAGGGTCTGCATTTGAAGGGGAGGATCTGAGGAAGAGATTCTTTTTCCACTCCCCTTCTTCTTGGAGGTGAGAAGACTTTCCTCTTTTGCTGCCACAGTCAGGCTGCTTCTCTTTGATGCTGAGGTAACAACTTCCCAAGGAGTCTTGGAGCAATGTACTCAGGCCCTTGGACCCTTCGTGGACAACAAGAACCCAGTAATTTGTACTGCCTTCCTCCATCTTGTTGGCTCTGCCAACTGGTAAGAATCAGAGTTATGACTTTATAGTGGCTATAATTACATCCAAAAACAAAAGGAAACCCTCTGTATGAGGCATCTAGGAGCAACTAAAGCAAGGATAATAGTGACTGGGGCAGCCCTAGTCTGCTCCTCCTATTCTGCCACCTGAGGTGACTGCCTCACTTTGACTAATGATTTGCTGACTCTGTTATCCTGTTGGGATTAAGGCAATACCATGATGAAATATATAAAATTTATTGTACAATGTCCATGGGCTAATATTATTAATGCCAGGATACAAACACATGAATAAACACTACTAATGAACTCTCAGTGAGATATCCACACTCTAGTCAATAAATTTCCATGATCTTTTGTGAACTTAATGCTCAAATATTGAAGGGACAGTATAAGAAAAACTAATAAATCATAAATATTAAACAAGAAACATATTAAACAGAAAATGTCAGTAATTATCCATCAGCTTGACCAATTATGCCCTGAAGCCCATCACGAAATGCAAATGCCTAAATGTAAAAAAAAAAAAAAAAGTAATTGCTGCTTATAAATTTGTCTGCCCTTCTGCACTAGTTCATATGCTAACAGCTTCACTCATTTGTGTCCTATTTAAGGGGAGGGTGGACATAGAAGAAATCAATTTCCCACACAGTTATGAGAAAATAATAGTGAATAGCCCAATCCTACCCATGTTTACTCCAAAGTTAGGTTCAAATGAGTCTAGTGATTCTTATTCCTGTATAAGCAGGCACAGTATTACAGCCTGCCTCATTGAGCCAGATATGCACACAGTGTCCTCTAAACCTTGTTAAAATCTGTGGGATGGCTCAAGATCTACCTAGGATTAGATCATCTTGATTCTGACATGTAGAATAACCTTGAATGATCATTACAGGGGAACAGCTACCCTATTATCTTATCCTTTAAATGCAGAGAACAGTGCATCTCTAGGAACTGCAGCAGCATTAGCCATTAGGCAAATACAGTTGTGTAGCTTGAGGAAGGGATCAGTGCTAAAATCAGAGAGTGGCAGGGAGGTCAGTATCTCTGTTAGTTATTACTTCAGAAGGCTAAATCTGGCAAATCTGGTGGAGGCCTGGGACTGAATGATGTGGCTTTTATTAAGGCTCCTTTACCTTTGCCTCATAATCTCAGCACTGGAGAGGATTCATTTGTCCCTTTATGTGACATGCTATTGTACTTTCAAGAACATTGTGGGTGCAATAGCAGAAGCACAGGTTGCTTCACATGGGATCAAGATGTTAAACTATGTAAAGAAAGTCTCCAAAACCAAATTATGAGGACAAAAGACTCTTTATATATTTTTATTTATTTATTCATTCATCCATCCATCCATCCACCTTGGGAGAAAGGTGAGGTACAAATTAAATATAGAAATAAAAAATAAAATAAAATATTATTTATATTCTGCCCTATATCATGCAATCTCAATATAGGATGGAATTAAATCAATTTAAACAATTTAGGACAATTTAAAACAATAAAAAATAATATTCAGAACAGACAAACATATTGAACAATTTAATACTAAACCAGACAATTGTATGACAGTTTTAAAACCAGCTGAAACAGTTTAAGACAAGTTAAAACCATTTGGGTGAAATTGCAAACATTTGATTGAAATCAGTTAGGCGCCAAAGGGTTCAGTAAAATGCTATGTTTTTACTCAGTGCTAGAACTACACTAGCAGTAGTGCTAACTGGGCCTTTACGAGGAGAGTATTCCAAAACTGGAATAACATAGCAGAGAAGACCTTCTCCCATGACTATATTGCTCACACAGGTGGGACATAGAAGAGGGCCTCTCAAGGAGACCTTAATCTTCAGCAGTCATGAATACTAATATCCCAAGCCATTGAACCTTTATTGGATCATATATAGTGCCCTTTTTGGCTGGTCAGCTCTAGTTCCTTAAAATTTAAGGCAAGTTTACAGCTATAGGGAACTATCTAATGTGGTAAGGAGTTTCACAACACAAGAAAACTAATGATTTGTCAAGATGTGGGCAAAGTCTTATAAATGAAAGGACCAGCAAAAGGAGACCCAGATTCTTGAGCTATTGAATAATTCATCATTATTTCCAGCAGTACCTAGCCTCTGCAGCCACAGTTGACCCGCCATCCATTTCATATTAAGTTTGAAGCATAGTTATGCACACCTCCAGAGGAAAGAGATGATACACAGCTGGTAAACAAGGGTCACAAGCTTATTTACCTATCTATAATAAGATCTTTATTAAGCTTTCCCCACTGCAAGAATGATCTGAGGACCTTCTCCTTCAATGTCATTATGGGTAAGCACACCCATGCTCAGCTGTGATTTCCGAACAGTGGTTCCCTCAGCTTTGCATGGTTCCTGTCAGTACAGTGATCACATCAGCAGCTATTTGTAGAAGCAAGTCCCTAAAACAACATTAGTGCATCATCTCATTAGAATACACGCATAGCTCATTTAACAGAGTAGACATGTTCCTGGACATTATTTCTGTAACAGAAAATTTGGTAGCAGAGGCAGCAATCACATGGAAAAAATAGAGACAGTTTCTTACATTAGAGAAAAGAAGAGCAGTTCAACATGTTTAGCTAACGTTTTATTCAAAACTAACAACATGCACATGTGAAATGAAACAACCAAGTCAGGTAAGTCTTGCGTAAGTTAAAAAACAAAACAGTTTGAATCTTTTAGAGACCACTTGAAAGCTTCTTCCACAATGCTTCCAGGGATGCTTTTTTTTCTTTCACCAGCCTCCATTCTACTTATGATTTCCACTCTTATAAAGCTACATTATTTTTAACATAGTGGCATGCTTATAGGGAAATTGTTTTTAACATAAGTGCACACTTATAGAACTATAGTTCTCCCTCCACATTCATGGCTTTCATATTCACAAATTTTACTATCTGTGAGTCTGCAGACTCCCCCTCCCCCAAATTCTCCTCCTCCTCTTCGCTGGTGGGAGCAAGCACGCCACAGGATAGCCCAGGGAAAGGGCCTCTGGCCTCCATCCCAGGGGTGATGGTGAACTGGACCTGTTCTGGACCCACACACTTTGCAGTGGGCAATCCCGGGGCACATTAGCCCTATTCCCATGATTGCCACCGGGAAGGGACACCCACAATCTGAGCCTTCCTCAGACAGCTGGCCTCCTTTCCTGGGGGGCGATTGTGGGAAGGCACCTAACTTACTCCATGACTGCCATCCAAAAGGGACAGCCGTCATCTGAGGAAAGCGGGAGAGGTCCCTCAGTCCTCGCCTGCTTTGGTCAGATTGCCAGGCTCCCTTCCAGGTGGTGATTGTGGGAAAGGGCCTAACCTACCCTGTGACTGCTGCCCAGAAGGGACGCTCATGATCTGAGCAAAGCAGGAAGGGCCCAAACAACCTTGGCCAGGCTATCCCCAACCATTCCAGCCTCGCCTGCTATGCTCAGATCATGGGATCTCCCTCAGGGGGCGATCGTGGGGCGGGATAACTCTGTTCCCATGATTGCTACCCAGAAGGGATGTCTGCGATCTGAGTAAAGCGAGCAAGGCCACTTTTGCATGTGTTCTCTGCACCAAACCCCCACAAATGTGGAGGGAGAACTGTATGTGTTTTTGACATGCTGGAAGTGAATGGTGAAACAAGCTGATCTTCTTTCTTGCTTTTGCTCTGTTTTGCTGTTCTCATATGTTTCATAAGGTATTCTGGAAGCGGCTGCTGTGTACTTTGCCTGGGACACACAGCTGCAATAGAACCAGTTAGAGCAGGATCCCATTCATTCCCAGCTGCAGCTTTAATGCATCATTTACTACAGACACATTGCTGCAAACTGGCACAGAAAGTCGACGTTTCTCCAGCATTCTTTCGCCAATCTCCCAATGTCAATGCTGCTAAGCGAACTTCCAGCTTGATGGAGGACAAGAAAAGAATGGGTGGCTAAGGGGGCATTAAAAGGATTTTGCAAAAAGGGAGCTTTTTTGTCTGAAGCTTTGTTAACGGAGGTTTGCCGGTACTCTTCCTCTTGGATGTTGTGCACGTGTGCTTTTCCTGATTTCATTTTGCTTAATTCAGGGGAAAACTGAGCCATCAGTACTGAGGAAGGACAATATCAAGGATGTGAACAAAGCAGGATGTTGAGGTGGGTGGAGTGAGGGTGGAGATCAAAGATTACAGGACTGAAGAGAGAGAAAGAACCACAGATGCACAAACAATTTATTAACCATAGTTCATCTTCTCAAAAAAGCAATGTCCTTAGAGTGAATCACTGCTATGTGATGTTTTGAAAAGAACCCAAAATAGCAACCTTTTAGAACATCAAAACAGAAACCTTTTAGAACATTGCACTTAGTCTGAAAAGATGTTGGTCAGCCTTATTACAGTTTTGGATAAACCACCTCAACACGCCAGTTAACTAAGCCTCCTTTTCATCCGTTTCTCTTTTCTAGCTATTGATTCACCCTTGTCTTGTATTTACACAAAGAAAACCATTAACTTATATTACAGCTGCAAGTGACTTGCATCTTTTCTACTAAGATTTCCCTCCACTGGGAACACAGGCCGTTTCCACACCGGACTTCTGTAACGGTGCAGAGCGACCTCTCACGGAGGTCTTCTGCACCATAGAGTGGGCTGGGGTGGACTACTTTTTGTAGTTCCACACCAGAATCCACTCAGGAGCGGCCAGAACTAGCCGTTTGGTGTGTTTTTTAAAAACCTCTTTCGAGAGGTTTTTAAAAAGCACGGAGCGCGCAGCCCCGCACCGCTCCGTCACCCGGCTCCGACGCGGATTTGCAGGCGCGTGCGAGTGCGTGCCTGCAGATCTGCCGGGGGAGGGCTTCTGGCTGGCGAGCTTCTCCGGTCAGCGGAGAGCCTCCACCAACCGGAAGCCGCCATTTGGGACGCCAGAGGACTGCGGAGCGGCGAGCTCGTGCTGCTCCGCGTGGCGACGGACTTACCCGGCTGCCGGTAAGCTCCGTTTTTGGGCGTTTTCACTCGTCCCCCCCCCACATGTGGAAAGGGCTAAAGCCTCCTTTTCATCCGTTTCTCTTTTCTAGCTATTGATTCACCCTTGTCTTGTATTTACATAAAGAAAACCATTAACCTATATTACAGCTGCAAGTGACTTGCATCTTTTCTACTAAGATTTCCCTTCACTGGGAACACAGGGTTAAGAAAATTAAAAAGAACCATTATTCAAAGATCCACTTTGGGAGTGCTCCTTCGCTCCTTCCAATAGGATTTCTGACATTACCTCTTCTCTCAGAGATGAGGAATGCATAGGCCCTTTAGATGATGTTGGACTGCAACTCCCATAATCCCTCACCAGTGGCTATGCTAGCTAGGGCTGATGGAAGTTTAAGTCCAGGAACATCCTTCAGTTTCGTAAGTAGCTTGTTTTGCAATATGGATAGGCGGGGGTGGCCTCCTGATCCAAATACACAGGGCTTTAAAGGGGTCATCCAGAACTCATAGCAAAATTCCTTAGATTTGGACAACTATAAGCTGGGAAATTTTTTAATGAACTAACCCTCATTCATTATGAAAATAACTCTTTAGGCACAAATGAACTTCCTTCCTATTATTTCTGCTTATATTTTCCAATCCATAAAGTTATGATAAGTCAGATCAGACCTTACTTGATCTTCTCACATCCTTTGGTTCCTTAGAAAACTAAAATAGTGGCAAGCATGAATAGGATCACTTTTTCTAAATGTGTCCAGAAGACTGTCCTCAACACAGTAGTTACTTTTAGTATTAGAAAAACTCTCTCTCTGTGTGTATGTGCCTTCAAGTTGTCTGGTGACAACAGACATGAACGTCATAGAGTTTTCTTAGGCAAGGAATACTCAGAGATGGTTTTGTCATTTCCTTTCTCTGAAAAGTACCTAAAGCCCCAGATATTCATTGGCAGTACCCTACTACTAACCTGGGCTGACCCTGTTCAGCTTCCAAGATCAGATAGTATCTGGTGCCTTTAGGGTACTTAGGCAAAGCATTAGAAAAATTACATATTGGTATTTGGGCTGTAGTTCTTTGTTCACTTACCTGAGATTAAGTTTCACTGAACTTTTTAAAAAAACCTTACCACTGAAAAAATGAAATTATTTTCAGATATTTTCCAATCAAGTGCAGGTGGGGATATCTTGATTTCTCAAGTATAAGTTAAATTCACAGCAATGTGAATGTATGTATTTCAATTCATTTGAAAAGAAATACACTAGTTGCATATTGATCTAAAATGAGGGTGGGCAACTGTGATGAATCTGGGAAGGGCATTTTTCTGCCCTTCAACTCCCTGAGGGTCACACGGAGTGCCATGAATGTGCCTACCAAAAAATTCAAAATGAGTTAGAAGTCTACTTTCTGGTTTTGAAAATGGGTATTTTTACACTTAAACAAGTGGAGAAAGATTGCAAAATATTTAAAAGGTGAACTGCTGCTCCTGATGGCTTCAAAGCAGGTTATTAATACTCTTCATTTTGCCAAAAGAGGGATGATGCGGAGAATCTGGAAGCACTTGTACGTCATAAAAACAGCCTTGGGGTTACATCTGGCCTTAAGATTGCTATTTGCCCACCATGGTCTAAAGAGATTTTAGCTGTGACCTGCAAACTTACTTTAGGGGAAGATCCATTATAATCAATGGCAGTAAACACAGAATCAACCAGATTGTCATGTATAATATTCCTGTATAGTCTGCTTGATTCTAGGCATGTTTACTCTAATTGATTTTAATAAGACTCCCTAGGATAATTAGCTTTAACTGTTACAAATTATTTTAGCTGGATTTTATTTTTATTTTTTTTCTAAGCCACTTTGAACTCCTTGCTGGGAGAAAGGTGGGATATATATTAAATAAATAAGCCAAGGAGACATTTTCACAGTACATTTCCTGCTCATTCAAGAAATCAACCCTTGACTAGATGTATACTCACTAACGTGTAAACAAGTGATTAAGGATAGGGTGGAAACAACAGTGGTGATTCCTGTGTGTGATATTTTTTCCAGTCACAGGAATGGTGAGAACGGCTGCTAGTCACACCAGTCATCACCTTGTTCACATGTTACAGCTATTGCCATTATGTGTACGTGGCTAGGGATGCTTGAAATTGTTCACATAGAAAATGTGTTGTGTGAACTGTGACTCATCCCCCAGTTCTGCACAGATTTTACCCTTTGAAAGACAATCTAGCTAGAAAAGGAATAATTAGCACTGCATACAACTTTATATATTTCAAGTTGTATGCAGTGCTAATTATTCCTTTTCTAGCTAGATTGTGCTGCATTGAAGACATTGAGGCTATAATCCTACACCCATTCACATAGGAGTAAGCCTCATTAACTTAAGGCCCTTACTTCTAAGGACAAAAAAGAATTAGGTTGGTGTTGACAGTTTTGATGAAAGTAACTATTTTGCAGTTTCTGAAACTTGTTGAGAGACAATATATTCGTTGCATTTTAAATGAGCACATTTGAGAGGCCTGTGGTACATTTCAGAGAAATAAAATATGCATACAGTCAAATATACAGTGGGATCTCTGTATCTGCGGGGATTCCATTGCAGGACCCCTTATGAATGGCAAAAAACATGTGTCCCATATTAATGCTCATGTCCCATTTGACGTGCACATGAATTTTTCATTGCATCCATGTTCAAATCACTGTCATTTTAGGTATTTATCCAGCCACTGGCATTCACAGATCCAAAAGTCTCATATACAGAGGTCCACTGTACACTTAAAAATACTAACATATTTTGGTCAATAGGAAAAGGATGTACAAAAATGTCTGCAAGAGGGAAAATATATAAGGAAACAGTATACAAATGTCCATCCTGGAAGAAAAAAAAATAGTATCTCACAACCAGACATGTGCAGTGAATAGGACAAGAATATAGTGGCTTTCAGAGATATGCCATGAAATCAAGACTGGCTGTATAGGGTAAAATTACACTAGAGTAACTATACTGCAGTTATATGTTGCACTGTTGTACAACCAAGCATGAAATGGGCAGCACGACAATGTAGCACAGCAGTAATCCAATTTCCCATCCACCACTTACTGTACCTTCTAGATAGCACTGTAGTTGGTACAACCCTGAATAGGTCACTACTCATGTGCAACATCAAGAAAGTGCAACTGCTTGCATAACAGTATGAAGTCACAAGAGGATTCCAGCCTAAATATCCTGCCAAGAATATAGGCCTATACATTTTATACCAATACAAATAATCACCTAATATATTCATTTTATTTATTGTTCCAAAAAGAGTTGATCCCACAGTCAAACTGTCACTGAGAACTGCCATAGACAGCTATATTTTGGGTAGAAACCATTTGCCCTTCAGAGAAACGCCTTCTACCTATTTGAAATAAACCTACATTTTCATTATATGAACGCCCTTGTCATAAACACTCAGCTTTCCAGATCCTGATTTCTTATGTCTTCAAGCTATTTTGATGCTAAATAACAAGCTTCGGTTCATCATTCTTATTTAATGCTATTTATGTGATTTCATGTGCTACAAAGATTACAGATTTCTGTCAGTGAACCAACGATCCTAATATTTATTTACTTTACTTTCCCACACAATCAACTTCAGTGGGGCTAAATACAAAAGAGTTTCAGTATTAATTAATTTTTCAGGACTGGTAAATAGAACTGTGAGAGGTAAACCTGCTTCTTAATTCAAGATGACCTCTTTAACTTCCTGCTCTCCCACCTACCTCATAACTCTGCTCTTCTTCCCCAGTCACCCAGAGGTCTCAAGCAACTACTGGAGCAAGAGGAATGCAGTGTTCAGCATTGTTGACACTCACAGATACCAATGCTTCCTTTGGTACACAGGTGTCCACCGCTATAAGTTCCAGGCCACTGTGGAGGCCCTGCTGTATCTGCTACCCCTCCACAGATGCATCTTACTAGCTAACAGAATAGGTCATATCATCATGTTCATGAGATCTCAGAATCACAGAATCATAGAGTTAGAAGTGACCACAAGGGCCATCCAGGCTCTGTTTAAAAACCTCCGAAGAAGGAGACTCCATCACACTCTGAGGCAGCATATTCCACTGCTGGACAGCTCTGACCATCAGGAAGTTCTTCCTAAGGTTCAAGTGGAAGATAAAGGTAAAGTATATGTGACAGGAATCAATAACCTGTCAGAAACAAGCCGCTTAAAAGTAAAACACACTGGCTTAGAACATGTATTTGTGAAATATTCATATTGTATAGTTAAGAAGGTCTAATTGTTTCAGTTATCAATTTCCATCCATTGCTACGATCTATATATTGTTAAGTTGTAAAAGGCACAGCAGAGACTAAGCAAGATGCCCTTTTAATCTACATGGCCAAGATCAAAACTAATTCCTGTGTGTGTGTGTTTCATAAGGATTTGAAAATGTGTGTGTGTTTCTGTGTGTGTGTATTCTTTTGAAATCACTGAGGCAGTCCTGCTCAAATGTTATATATTTGTGGGTGTTCTTTTATGTACATACAGAATTCCCATGATAGCAACATGGGGAAATGAGAAGAAAGGATTGACATGACAACTCATTTCAGAAGAGTCACTAATACTCTTTTCAGCAGAGAAGGAATGATAGATACAGTCTGCTCCAAACAGAGAATTCAAACTATCAGCATCTCTGGGTCTGTTAAACAAACAGAACAGAACTATAGTCTATAGGGGTTAAGTATTATTTCTCCAGGTTCTATGCAAGTTTGTAACCCAAATCCCTTTACACATACAGACATATTAATATTTACATCATTAGTTATGAAAGTGATATGTCTAATTTTGGAATCACAGTTTCTGGGTATACCATACTGGAGCTTTTCTACCATACTCATCCACCCACTGTGGCTATTTTTGATTTAATATAAAGCCTGATGAGGAATCCCATAAAATTTCTTAACCATATTGTAAAATATTGGATCCAAGAACCACAGAACAAGAATAGTGTATGCACAGGAGCATTCTGTCTTGCCACACCATCCCCCAAGCCATCTTGAATTTTTCAGAGTGGCTTTCCATGACATTGTAAGGTGATGGAAAAGAAAGAACATCCAGCTTTTGTGAGTATGGCCAATAATTCAGACCCTTTCCACCCTAGACTGTTATAGTGTTATGATTCCACTTTCAACATCCTATGGAATTCTGGGGTTTGTAGTTTACTCAGGCCAAAGAGCTCTCTGGCTGAAAATTCTAAATGCCCCTCCTTCAACTCCAAACCCCAGGATTCCATAGGAGGTTGAAAGTGGAATAATAGCGCTATAACATTGTAGGGTAGAAAGGTCCTAAATATACAATGGAGGCTAAATTGGGGAAAAGGCAAAAAATTATATGCATTTTGATTGATGTGATTGCTGAAAACTATCAAAAGACCCCCACTGAAAATTTCATGGGAAATTAGATTGCCCCTCAGGGAAAATGTGAAAAAAAATAATGTTAAGGAACAAGGGAAATACCGTGAACAAAAATGAGGAAGATGACAACTGAGAAACTAAGAAATAATGTCTGCAGACAAAAGAAAGCATGCAGGATGAATTCAGCAGTGTAGGGTTATTTTTTTTTTAAAGGTTTTATAAGGCAACAATTCAAACAGAGTACGATAATTATCTCAACCATAAAGGCTAGTATTTTTTTTTCAATGAGAAGTTGTACTCTGCGCAATTTGACTGCCAAGGGATCCAGATAAACGCATCAAGCCAGCCAGCAGTTTGACACTCTTGCCAAAGGCTATGCTCACACATCTCTTCTTGACTAATACTTACAATCCTTTCTTCCTTTCTTTTTGTTTGTGCTGTCCACAAGCTTATCAAATACTCCTTTTGCCCACGCGATCAATATCTTCACCTCTCCTCAGTAGGTTCCTTTATTTTTTCCCCACATAAAGGTTGGCATTGTAAGACGGCGCTGAGTATAACTTTCCAACACAAATGGTTAAGATCAAGTCATTTTTCTTTGCTCAGTAATAAAGTCCCATGCTTACTTCACGGGATTGTCCTAATGGTGATGGGTACAAGATAGGGTTTTTTTGCTTATTTGCCAGATGAAAAAGTCGCTGATAAACAATTTGTTGAGTCTTTTGCCTTTGACTGTGAGCATCTTGGTGTATGAGCAGAACAGTGAAAGTTTTCCTGTCTAAATGATGCCAAACCAATAAGCCAACTGTCCTTGAACTTTGCCTTTGCTCTTCCCTGTTGTTTTTGCTGTTGTTGGTTTTAATCACTTCACTGCCAGATATTGCAAGACTGTGTCAGCTGTTGGCCAGACAGAGCTTTATGTCTCTTCATCATTGGGGACTGATGTCAATCACTGCCTATCCAGACAGGTTCAATTAGGAAATGTCAAGGTAAGAGTGAAAAAGGAGGGACCAAGTGCTAGAATTAACACCAAATGCCTTGGGGACTCAATAGGATTTTGAAAACAAATGTAAATGAGATGAGAGTTTCCCTGTAGCACCTGTAGTCTATAGAAGAGAGTTTCAGTTCCCCATGTAGAAAATATGGCAGCTGATGGTCTTAAATGGAGGGGGCAATATGTGATCACTGATCTAGGACTCTGCCTGTTGTATACCACTAGTTAAAGGTATTCTGTATCAGCGTATTCCTTCTTCTCACCTCACTGTGCTCTGCAGATAAAAGGTCCTTTTATTTTCCTCCAGAATCAGAAACAGTGCTTAGTTAGCCCTCATGCTTTTCCTCCTGCATCAAAAGCTAACTTTCTTTTATTAAATTATCTTTATTAATTTAGTATTAAACACTCTGGAAGCTTTCTTACACAAAAAGAAAAGAACCATACATAGACAATACTAGAAAGGAGACAATTAAGAGAAAAATGTATATTAAATAAAGATAAACCCACCACCATCCTGTCTAGTGCTAACGTTCAAGGAATAGGATCTAACACAGATCCCACAGCAATCCAGAAAAAAATAAGTGTCAGCAGAATGCTGTTCAATTAGGTCAGGTGACAGTGGAGGGGAACTTATCACAGTCAACAACTGCCATGTTAACTCAGATTCTAGCAATTAGTAAGTTATTTAGTTGACTAGTTTCATTTCTATCCTCCCTTGCCTCTGGTGTATTCAGTATGATGTGTGTGGCAGTCTTCCTTCTTACTTTTATCCTCAGAAGAATACTATGAAATAGGGTAGAATGAAAGAGAGTGATTGACTCAAGGTCATCCGTTGGGTTTCATGACTAAGGAGGGAAATGAACCTGAGTCTCTCAAATCTGAAGGCGTATCTCTCAAAACTATAACTTTCAGAAGCTTGGCGTTTCAAGGTGATAACTCTCACATTCAGCAGACAGGTAACATATTCACAAGGCTTGTACAACTCATAGACAGTATTAATGGTTTACATGATTATAGGATCCTGCAAAAAAAAAAGAGAGACATAAAAAAAATTTGCAGAGACAGTTGAAAATTGAAATGTGTTACTAAACCAAAGAGAGTTTCCTGTTTTGTACAGCATTCTATTACTTTGTGAAATGAACCACAAAAGCAATAGTCATCACTGGATTTCTTGAAGGCAAATGTTTTGATGGATACCTATAAAATAAATTGATTCAGCAACATAAGATATTATGGAGTATGAGGCTGGCTGCTTAAAAAACAAGTCCATCTATTTAAAAGATGAATCTGCAACACATATTGTGCAGACTGTAAGGGAAAAATATTAAGTAGTTTCTGCTTTGTGGAAAAGGAAGCAAATACTTCAAATATTTGAAACTAGTCTGAAGTTTTTATATATATATATTTATATCTATCTATCTATCTATCTATCTATCTATCTATCTATCTATAATTATTTCAAGATGGCAGAGCTCCTACTTTTCTAATAGTGAATCCTCTCTTCTCATTCCTGAAATCCTATACATGTTCACTCAAAATGTTGTCTTCCTTATTTCCAGGAGATTGTATGTGGGATTGTATCCTAAAGCCCATCTCATATATCACTATTTACACATATGGGTGGCTCCCGTATCAGTGGGATAGTGAAGTAGGTCTGGTTTGCAACTCCCTACAAATGCATTACTGGATACCTGTAAAAGTTCACAGCCATTGTACACAATGGTGCTTTATTTATAAGTGCACATATGCTCAAGCACTTTGTTGGGTGTACAGATTTGATGGCACACTCAATTTGGCTTCAAATGTCATGTGTGATATAGCCTAACATTTAGATTTTAGACATTTTGTCATGCATGCCTTTGGCGCTAGAAAGTGACACATTTTTAATTTAAATGAACTGACCATTCTAAAAGGATTGCGGATATAATGACTCACAAATTGATTTGACCCAAAATGAAGCCTCCTCTGGCAGATCTCAGTAGCAATCCAATTATGATCAGTTGCCACTATATGTCAAAAGACATAACTTTTGAGGAAGAGGCATAAATGAGCTACCCTCCATCATGCACACACTGTGTTTAGCCTCTACAGCTTTACATATCTAATGGTGTTATGAAATACTACTGTGTTAAACCAAGTGATTATATCCCTCATATCAGGACTTTGCCATGGTTTAGTCCCAGAATTTCATTAGGGACTGATATTCTGTAACCAAATACAGAGCGCAGTTACTCAATACAAAGACTGATTTCCATATACAACTGCCCAAAGGCATCTACTGGAAACAGCCACTACAATGATAAATGCCTA
Source organism: Cyclura pinguis (assembly GCA_030412105.1). Taxonomy (NCBI): domain Eukaryota; kingdom Metazoa; phylum Chordata; class Lepidosauria; order Squamata; family Iguanidae; genus Cyclura; species Cyclura pinguis. The sequence goes on along the minus strand of CM059601.1, from coordinate 86,798,226 downwards.
TACTGTGAACACAACATCTCAAGAATCCCATCACTTGGCCTGCTACAGCAGTCTCCAGGCCTAGGAAATCTCAGGAAGTCTACTGGTAGTGTGGAAACACTTTCTGTTATGCCAGCAATCTACACTGGTAAAGTTATTTTGGTTTTATAGCCAAAATGTGCAATAGAAGTCTGTTGCAATTTCTTTGTACTGAATTTAATGTGGAAGTTGACTCCAAAGTAATTATGACTCACTCTTAGAAGCATATCTCATATACAGTCTTTACAGGTGCTCCAGATCCAAGGTCTTTACACATACACAGCACAATCAAGGTCATGCACTCTCCCAGCCATAGAGACAAACATCTTGGCAAGCTAAAACACAAATTAAGCCCAGAGGTAGAGTGAATTATTGTATATCAATAATCCAGCCTCCTCTCATTATCTTATAATGCCACTCAGTGATTCTTTTTCATATTCAAGAGGTTCTGAGACCAAATTTGCCTGAACATCATATTGAGTTTCAAGTGGGAGGAAACAAGGACATTACTGTGGGTATACTTCAAAGCCAAACAATCTGCTTTTGGATATATTCGAGATGAAAGCTATAGCTCTATATATGCTTTGAAACAACAATTGAAAACAGCTATGCTGCCATATGTTCAAAAAAAACCCAACCCTCTTGTACGATAAGAATATTTATAGTGGTTTGTTTAATATTTGGAAACTGAAAATATGTGCACATTTACCAAAAAATAAATTACATGCTTGTGTGTATGTGTGTGTATGCATGTACTCCCCAGTAGCCCCTCTCAAATATTCATAGCATATTGCGATATTAATGTTTTCCCAGGTCTTTGGGCACCGGTTGAGGTCTGAGATACTGATGTGTTTTTCCAGGTCTCCAAGCAGAGAGGATTAGAAAATCTGGAATTTGTATATGAATGAGTGGCAATGGAGAATGAAAAAGTTTGGGGGTTTTCTCTTCCTAGTCCCAGCTGACATCAGTCTTGTGTGCACGTTCTGTTTCCCACAGTGTTTGTACACCAAAATGCGAGGAGCAAGAGAAGAAGACAGGGAGAAAGATGGTGAGCTCTTGGTCTCCTTGGCCCTTTCCTCATGAGGCTGGTGAATCGGTTCGTGCCATTTCTTACCGGATTTTCTGGGCTCAAAACAAAGCGGACTTTCCCTCATTTCCTTCCGCACAGCTACTGCGTATGTTGCATTCTGATTCAGAGGAGTGTGAGTTCATGAATCCACACTGCCTCCGCCGTGGCCACTCCCACTACTCCCCTCACCCCGCCCCATCGGCTGTGATTGGCCCCCTTTTTTTTTGCATGGTTTAGTACGCCATTGCATACGTACGTATGTGCGAAAGTCCATACTACCCCCTGGCCCCTTCCATGAGCCCTCCCCTGACCACCAATTCACACTGGCACGAATGTACGTGTCTGCACCACTGTTAAAGTACAAATCGGATCGATCTGGAAAATTGGAAAACCAATTTCTTCCGGTTTTCAAATAGCGCACTTTACCACCACGTGGGGGTGCATTTAGTTGGAATTACGTGCAGAATGAAGGTAAATAAACTGAACCTAATCTGTTCCAAGGTGCAGAAGACCTCCGTGGCAAGACGCATTGGTCCACCTTAATAACCGCGTGTGGAAAGGGCCCTTGTGCCATCTGGAGGAGGACAGGGAATAAAGTGCCAGTAATGTGACTTTTATTGTTGCAATGCAGCCCCGTTGGTTTAGAGTTTTGGCCCTCACATCTCAGCAAATAATCTGCCAGCCCTAGATATGACTCCCAAGATACACAAATAGTTACTCAGTAGTGCTAGATAGATAGATGGTAAAGCAAACACCATCTTACCATATTCACAGGTACTCTCTTTTGTTATGATTTGTTCCTAGGCAACCTCTGGACTTAAACTGAGCGTTGTGAAAAATCACTCTGCTTCAATTCTGTTGCATTGCTCCACATCCCACTTGCATTCTCATCTCATTTTTATTCATTTTTCAGGTTGTGAGACTTGAATTCTCTTCTCTTAAAAGAGCATTCACAAGATTTTGGTTCAAATCCTGAACCAAGTAGAACTTCACCACATCTCCATTCCCAGTCCCCTGCTGTAGCCACCCCAACACAATGGTTTAAAGGATGGTGGATAGAGGAACGGAGTAGCATCTAGCCATGTTCCAATAGTTGGATACACTTCAATAATTGGATGCCCAACATCTTCTAGAGATCCCAGATGATATCAGTGCTGTGCATTCAGCTTTAAGAATATAGCAGGACACTTCCACCTGCAGCCCCAGACTCCACTGGACAGAAAACCACCATGCAAGGAAGAGGTTGACAGATAAAAGTTATTTTTTATTATTTTGGGGGGGGGGGAGAATTGGTAATTGTGCAAGGTCAGAAAAGATTTTCAACCTCTGCAAAAAGAAAAAAAAAAGGAGATGTTTTGTTTTGGGGGTTGTTTTTTTTAAAGAAAAATGTCACACACTGTTCTTAAAGTAACATTTTTATATGCTTTTACCCCTTTGACCAAAGCAGGAATGGGCAACTGTCCATTTCCTAGGCAAATTGGGGTTGTCTTTTAATGTGTTGGGGCAGCTGGGAAGTTGATACTTTTCTTAAGAACCTGGACTCCGATGAAACTATTCTCCATTAAAAACCACTTCTGGATCTCATCCATTATGAACCCTTGCTCAGATTCAGTCTTTGCCTTTGTGAAAAGCTATATATCCCATGTTTCAGTCTCCAGGATCAAGTTTCAAATGAAAGCAAGTAGGAATGTTTTCTTCAAACACCACGTGCAATAAGAAGATTGATCATACTTGCTCCTACTCTCTAAAAAACGAGCCTTAAGAGTAAAGTAGCACTGTGTGTTGATTTTTCTTGAATAAAAAGCTGCAATTAGTTTCACTCACTCAGGTTTTCTCTTTGCTGCCTGCTCTGTTCTTTATTTCAGCTTGCAGATGCCCCAAGAAGTCTTCTTTTTCCTTTGTGCTTTTGTAAGAGAAGTACTAATACCACTATTCTCAATTATATGAAACTGCACAACACTTGACCAGCTCTTCTGAAGCCTTAAGCATAGGAAACGTAGGCAAGTGCCTCCAACTCGAAGGATCAAATGCCTCTGTGGTTCTTTGAAAACTTCGCTTTCACGTAAGCTGAAAGTAAGGGCTCTGAAAATATGAAAAATAATAACTCTGGGAATCCCACAGCTTTTTGTGAAGAGTAGATTCTCAGTGTCAGTCATGCTGACTCACATTAAGCTGTACAGTATGGAGCTGGTAAGACATTTTTATAATTGCCACAGGAGCAGTGACGACAATTCTCATCCCCACTCTGGGGACTGAGCTAGTGTGACCTCTAGAGTGAAGATAAACTGTACAACCTGAATACAAAGCCTCTGTCTCTATTAGTGTGCTGTGCCATTATATTCTGTCACTGTGTGTTTTACAGAATTCTTGGGGATCTGTGTATTTTTACTGATCTCTCGGATAGCCTCTGATGGAAGGGAAAAAAATCACTTCCTTCTCACTGTTCTCAGCCCTTGACCATCATCCCTGCTAGAACGTATCAGGACTTTATCTTAATCAGTCAATCACTTTGTTTATATATCACCTTCTCCCCAAAAGTGAGACTCACAGTGACTTACAGAATAAAAAGAAATGCAAGTAAAACCACATACAGCTAAAAACATTCAAGAAGCTGAGATTAAAGTGACATCAAACTGTCTATAGAACTAAAACCATAAAAAAACATTGATTTCAAAGCATAGATTAAAAACAATACAGCACTAGAACAGAACATCCATTATATAAAACACTCCTTTTCCAAATGCCTACTGCCACAGAAAGGTCTTCACCTCGTGATGAAAGGATAAGAAGGACGGACAAAGCTAGCCTTTCTAGGGAGGGGGCTCCAGAATCTAGGAGCAACCATAGAAAAGGCCCTCTCCTGCATTCCCACTAAATGTGGCCATGAAGATGGTGGGGCTGAGTGCCATCTAAACAAAGGCCCACAGAGGTTGAGTCCAGAATGTGGTTTTGGTGCTGGATGTTTGTCCTGGAACATGTGATGTATCCATAAAGATGGTGTTGTTGAGCACACACAAGATTTTTTTTTCCCTTTCCTTTGACGTCTGCTTCATACATAGTCCTACTGTATTAATTTTAAAAATACACTCCTCATTCAGTAGGTCAGATGGGAGCAAATTGTGGCCTACAAGCTGCATTGAATCCCTGGAAATGTGTTATGTGGCCTGCGTAGTTCCACTCCCTACTGCACTAACTGATGAATCATCCTCATCTTTCAGGGTCATGGAGGGAGGGAAGGAGGGAGGAAAGGGACTAAACTTTTCCTTCCAGGAATCTAATGGTGACACAAAAGCAACAGCGCCACTCAGATTACTTGCAAGGGGAAGCTTTAGACCCTGAGTAGCCTTCCCCTCCATCTCATTCTCTGTGTGTCTGTGTGTCTTCAGACAACACCAGCTGCATATTTGCAGTCAATCTTGTTCAAATCTGCTTCCACATCTTTTCATTCTGTGGGAATTTACGCCAGCCTGATCAGTTCAGTAGAGGAAAAGTGACCAATTTTGGGGGAATAGATCTCCCCATATCACCTTATAATAATGATATACACATTGTCGTTACTGTAAAAGCGTACCTTCCAACATTTCACAAATGAAAACCAGGACCTATGTAGCCAAGCAACATCAGAGTGTAGTCAAGATGGCAAAAAGTTACTAAAAAGGAAGTACAGACAGCTTACAAAATGCTGTAGAAGTTTGCTTATCTTAGAACTGTATAGTTGAAAGAGGCCCTATGAGCCACCCATGCACAATGCAGAATCTCCAGCTAAAGCATCCCTAGCAAATAGCTGCCCAGACTCTTTCTGAAGACCTCACCACTTCTCTATGCAACTGATTCCATTGCTGAACTGCTCTCACTGTCAGAAAGTTCCTTCTGATGTTTAGTTGAAATCTACCTTCCTGTAACTTTAAACCATTAGGGCTAGTTTTACCTTCTGAGGCAACAAAGAAGAAGCCTGAACCTTCTTCTCTGTGGCAGCTGTTGTGGTATTTAAAAGAGCATGATCATGTCGCCCCTCAATCTCCTCTTCACCAACATGAACATTAGCAGCTCCTTCAATCTGTCCTCATACGTTTTGTTCTCCATACTACTTATGGACCTCATTCCCTTCTCTGAATTTGCTCCAGTTTGTCTATATGCTTCTTAAAATGAGGTTCCCAGAACTGAACGCAGTATCCCAGATGAGGCATGACAAGTGCAGAATACAGGCAGACTATTCAATGATGGGGAGGATAGCTGCAATAAAGGTGAATGTTTTGCCAAAAATGAACTTTTTGTTCCAAAATCTTCCCATAATAACAAACGTGAAACCTTTCATACAATGGAAGAGAGAACTAACCAAGTTTATATGGCAAGGGAAAAAACCTAGGATAAAATGGAATACTATGACAGACCTAAAAAGTAGAGGAGGAATGGGACTACCAGACTTTCAAATATACTATAAGGCAGCAGCTTTTACACAGATAAAAGACTGGGTAGACCTACAAGATATGAGAATGTTGGCATTGGAGGGAGCAGACCTGAGGATGGGGTGGCATGCCTATATGTTTTATGATAAAGCAAAAATAGATAAAGACTTTACACATCATTATATCAGAAAATCGCTATTGAAAATTTGGGATGATAATAAAACTAAAAACATACGGCAGCTCCCCACCTGGGTCTCACCACAAGAGGCTTTTTTTGGCAGGTGGACAGATACAGATAAATGGTTGCGATATGATGATATAATTGAGAGATCAACGTCCAACAATCTTAAGATTAAAACAAGAGAAAAATTAGAACAAGAGGGAATAACATTAAGCTGGTTCCCTTACAGACAGTTAGCAGAAAGGTTGCAGATGGACATAAAAACATACGGAATTGAACTAAAAGAGAAAACTGGAGTAATTAAATGGCTGTTTGAAAATCCGCCTCATTTACTAGCCCAAATGCATCAAGAAATACTACACCAGGAGAGGCAGGAAGAAACAGTAAAGGCAACAATGATTTCATGGGCTCAAAATATCGGACATTCAATTCGACTAGAGTCTTGGGAGCAAAGCTGGAAAAAAACACAGAAATTTACAGTAGCTCAGAATTTGAAAGAGAACTATTATGAGCTATTTCATAGATGGTACATGACACCAGACAAAAAAGATTTATAATACAGGTAGTGGACATTGTTGCAAATGTCAGAATGAGGTCGGTACGATATATCACATGTGGTGGACATGTCCAAAAGATAAGAAATATTGGAGTGAAATACATAACAAAATTTGTGCATTAATGAAAGTTCAGTTTGCTAAGACACCAGAATTGTATTTGTTAAATATGACTGATATATTAGAAGGTACTCGTATAAAGAAGTATTGGAGAATATTACTGTATATGATAACAACAGCTCGTACTGAATATGCAAAGTTGTGGAAAACTCAGCAAATACCCACAATAGAACAATGGTGGGGTACACTTATTGAAAACAAAAATGCTGACATGGTCTCTCAGAGATTGAAAGGGAAATCAGATGATGAGATACAAAAAGAATGGCAAATTGTAATGGGTAATTGCTGGGTACTATCAGATGGAAATCTGTAATTCATGATTTAAGATAAACTATGAGGGGGCTACAGGATATATATCATGAAGTGGGAATATGGAGATGGAAATGCAAGAATCAACAAGTAATATTAACAGTAAAATGTAGTACATTATTTTAAGCATGTTAAGAAATATTGATAATGAAATCTACATCAGTGTGGAAGATCAGAAATATTTCAATTAAGCTGACAGTTATAATTGTTTGTTTTATACGTGAATTTGAATAAAATGAGTATAAAAAAAAAGAATACAGGCAGACTATTACTTCACTTGACTTGGAAACTATGCTTTGAGATTAATGCAAGCTGAGATAGCATTTGCTTTCTGTGCTGCAGCAATACACTTCTGGCTCATGTTCAATTTATGATTAAGAATAATCTCAAGTTCCTTTTGATATGTAGTATTACTGAGTCAAATTTCCCACATTCTATACTTCGCCATTTGTTTTTTTGTGACCTAAATGTAGAATTTTGTCCCTTCCTGTCTTCTCACCCTTCTGAGTTACTTGAGTGCAAACTACTTTTGCACTTTGAACTCACCTGCAGCAATTGATGTGAGCTGAGAATGAATGGGAGAGAGAAACTGGAACATTTTAAAAGCAGCTGAAAAAGGATTGATCAGGAATGTCAAATTGGGATAGTTGCAGGGTGTGTAAAAACTCTCAGCAATATTTTTCAAAATATTGAAAAACTCTCAGCAATATCTCCCATCCCACTCCCAATTCATTTAAAGGGACAGCCCTATAACAGAATTTTGTAACTGGTTGGTATAAGAGAATGGGGCTGTAGCTTTCATCAGAGGATTCAATATAACTGGAAGAGATCCATTGTGTCTTGAAAAAAAATGTAGGGGAGCATTGTGGAAAAGAAATAGAGTAGATGGTGCTAGAGAGAGAAAGAGAGAGAGAGAGAGAATCTGTTTGTATGGATGGATGAGGAGAGGGAGAGAGAGAAAGGGAGGGAGGGACACGTACTTACATATATATTGTATATATACAAATATTATTTTAATCAGGAAAAAAAAGCTCCTGGAAACAAAAGACTTGGTCTTATGACTGTGTATTATAAATCAAAATTATTTTTGTTTAAAATGAATTTTATTCTATTTAGCCTACCATCAGAAATTACACACTAGTCAGACAATGCACTACTTAGGTAAAATCCCTAAGGCCAAGCATCACCCTCCTTTACTGTTAGTGACAATATTCAGTGTTCCGCTTTCATGAAATGTGATGTAGTTGAAGAGTCAACACAAGGGCATTTCAGAATAGTTTCTTCAACAATAATAGCAGACAGAAGTTTGAGATTTGTTAAAAAAAAAAAACCCTGAGAGAGACATTAGGAAAAGAAAAAGTGATTTCAGTCTTGGCTGTACATAATAAGGGTCCTTCTCCAAAAGAAAATGAACACTGTTCTCTTAACTTCTGAAACGGTGACTTTTTCTGGTCTGCGATGAGCTTGGCATTTTTACAGTGACATGCATCTGGTTCCACTGGATTGGATGACTTGACAACTAAAGAGGACCTTGTCTCTTGAGAGCAGGGCTATCTCCCAAAAGAAAGGAAAATTCATGCCAAATGGTAAGGGACAATACAATTCTTGGCTGTGTGATGAATCAAAAAGAGAGAGATTGCTTCTCTTTAATACTCTCTGGAAATATCACAGTTTTAAAGATGGGTATCTATCCAATGGGTATTTGAAGTGGTGTGTTATGTGTATGTCAAATTCAAGAGTGAGTGCCTGTTCTGCCAGAAACATCTCTCTCACACACACACCCTGATCAAAAGAGAAATTTAGAGTGTATGTAACCTAATGTTAAGCTTGAGAAATTACTTTTTTAAAGTAGCCCATTTCCTATACTAATTGCCATGTTTGATAAGTGATCCATGACCACTTCATAAGTGATCCATGGCCATTTATATTACCCCTTTGTTATTCAGGAGGAAACCCCTAAAGAAGAAGAAAAAAAAATTGATTGGGGCATGGCCTAAAACCTGAAAAACTCCTCGTAGAATTGTTCTAAAACTAACCTTAAAGCTAATGTTAGAAAGAAACTAAAATGTATCTCACCTATTTCCCTATCAAGAAACTATCCTTTTACTCACTACATTGCTTTTTCAAAGTAATTAATTATAGATAACTCTGTTGTCTGTAACTTCTTACTTCCATTTTATGGGAGAGCTTGGCAAATTAGGCTAATTGCAAAGTTGCTTTTTATAACTTGTGACTTTTTTCTCCCATAAAATGGAGTGGGAAGGAACCACACCTGTGGAAATGGCTGAAAGCCAGCTGTACCAATGTTTTCAACCCAGCTGACAATAGAATGGCAGGGCTTTAGACATGTTGGAGGTTCTAGCATCAGAAAACACGCTTTTTCACTCTGTCTCTTTAGGACTATGGTCTAAGCGTAGCCAAACTCCTGAGAGTACACTTTTGATTCCCTGCGTATAAATGTCTCAAAATGAAGGTTCAAGACCTTTCCACTTACTTGGGAAGATGAAATCATAAACACATTTACAAAGGATATAATGAATTATACCACTTTCCTCTGAGTAAATACACATAGGTTTTATACTGCTAGCATTTTACATGAGTTGTCACCCAAAATATAAGCAATTTCCTATGTCCACCTGGAGAAACTAAGCATAACATTTTGTTTAAATCCCACTTTCCTCGCTATGCAGTGGTAGGTACTTAAACAGCACAGTTTACAGCTTAGGCCAGTGCAGAGTTGAAGTGCATAAATTCATAGCCTGTGTCAACTCAATTGTTCTGGAAGTGAATTTAAAACCTGCCTGATTTTTAATGACAGCAATAACGATCTTCAATTTCTATGGCCCTTTTCATGCAGATGGCTCACAAGACACTTTATGAACATCAGCCTTCATGCTAATTGCAAAAGGTCTGCTTTTCCCTTGAATGAACTTAGAGCCATCTCTAGGATGGCTCCGAGCTTCTGTAACATAGGCCATTTCCACACGGCGTTTTTAAAACGGTGCAGAGCGTCCTCCAGGGAGGACGTCTGCACCTGGGAGTGGACTGGGTTGGACCTACTTAATGTAGATCCGCACCCCAGCCCCCTCCGGAACGACCCCAAGTGGTCGTCCAGCATGCTTTTGAAAAACCTGTTTCTTGAGGTTTTTCAAAAGCACAGAGCGCACCAGTGCAAGCCTGCTCTCTTACCCAGATTCGCAGGCTCGCATTGGTGTGAGCCTGCGATCTGCCAGGGACGGGCTTTAGGCTGGCAAGCTTCAGCGAGGCAAGCCTCGACCAACCAGAAGCTGCCATTTTCGTTCCCAGAGCAGTGCGTGGACTGGACCGGGGAGCCCAAAAGTCCAGTGAGTAGCGACATATACAAATATGGTATTCTCACCCTGTCTTTATTGGCTGTACTGTCTTATCTGCGGCTGTTACAAAAAAAGAGAATTTTAGGAGTTAATACATAGGCATGCAGAAGCCAGGACAATTATTCAGATGAATGATGGTGGAACACCTGGATTCTCTTGAGTACCATTGCATCTAGCAGTGTACCATTTGTCCAGCACAACACTATAGTCTTTCTACATATAATAGAATGTTCTCCCAAACCAGAATCACAACAGAACAAAATTAATCTATACAGTGCTTCTTTTCTCCTTATCAGTGTTAACATCAGTCCTTGGGATGCAAAGGTAGAAATCTGCATGTAACAGACAGCGAGCAGCACCGAATCAATGTCATTTTCCACTACTAAGAATTTCACAAGGGTGGGTGATATAGAATCTGACTTTCTTCTCTGGGTATCCTGGGAATTTTGATTGATTAATTAAACAGATGGGTCTGTTGTTCACAAAATATCCCCCGGGGCCCTCAACATAATTCCTCTTCACATGGATTTTAGTTCTTGTCTACTGAGAAGCTAGAGTCTAGCCTCCAGCAGACTGTAGCACCTACTCAATCACCTTCCTGCAGTTCTCTTTGCAGCTCAATGGGAAGTCCCTTGGAGGTTTCCCATCCAAATGTGAGCAAGGTGATACAATGCCCATCTGACATGCTGTGATCAGAAATCAATCATTATTTGCTTTTGTTTCTCTTTGGAAGAGGTGAATTTTTTTCTTTTTTTCTTTGCTTTTCTTTTATTGTTATAAAAAGCATTTCAATAAAACAACATAGTTGTGAATAAGGAAGAGGTGATTTTGACAGGTTTCAACCTGACTTTCTAAACACTGAGCGCTGGTGTAACCAAAATGCTGATATTCTTTTATTTTTTAAGAAAGATATATTGTTATCATAGTTACTAAAAAGGGTGACATGAGAACTTTATGAACTGTTTTTTAAAAAAAAAAATACACAAGGGCCCTTTTCATTCAATGCACCCAAACTGCCATGGGGATGGGAGAAGGACAGGCTTAGAAGGACACTTGTGCACGACGTCGTCCCAGTCTTGTTCTTCTCCCCTCCCCAGGCAGCGTGATTGCACCACAGATCATTGATGGGTTTTCCTCATCAATCACTGGTGATTGCGCTGCCTTCCTGCCGTGCACCCGCACTTACCTTGTCTGTGGAGGCCCTGGAAGTGCAGTGGTTGTGCTTCTTGCCCCAGGGCAGTGTGGGACAGTACCCAGCTGTGCTGTGGCAGAAAGAGGCATAGCCATCGCACTTCCTGGTTTCCAGAGGCAGCTGGTGTGGAGAGAAGCTCTCCATTCTGAGAATTAGTTGTTTAGAGCCTAGTTCTATCATTTGTGAAACTGGAATTCTTTCTCTGCCATACACAAACTGCTGCATCAATGACCATTATAAACTTATCTAATGATTGTGATGTATGCCAGTTTTTGATACCAAAGAAAAAAACTAGACATGTATGGAATTGTAGTCTGTACCATTGTCAAATAGATCTTACAGTCAGAAGGTTCTTCCTAACTCCTTTCTTCTGATCTGAATCCATTTTTTAGGGCCCTACTTTCTAGAGAAGCAGAAAACAATATTTTTCAATTTTCCTTGTGACAATCTGTCAGATATTTGAAGATGGTTGTCATATCACCTCTTAGTCTTCTCTTCTCTAGCCTAAACATACCCAGCTCCATCAACTACTTCTCAAAAGGGTTGGTTTCCAGACACATTCCAGCTGGTCAATATTCTCCTTAAACTGTGATGTACAGAGTTTGACACAACCTTCCATATGAGATCTACCAAAGCAGAACACTTATTTCCTTTGGCCTGACATAGTTCTGTCGTGAACAAAACTATATTGGTTTTTTAATTATTTATTTTTTGCCTGCCCGATTACACTGTTTTGGCTTGTGGTCCAGACGCCAGATCCTTTCACATATACTTCTGTTAATCAGTTGTTTACTATCCTGTATTTGTGTATCTGATTTGCCCTGCCCAAATGCACAACCTTATGTTTATACTTGTTGAAATTCATTTTGTTGGTTTTGGCCAGATTTTCCAGTCCATTGATGTCATCTTGCATCCTGATTCTGCCCTTGTCAGTATTCTCTCCTCATTTGGCCTCATGTGCAAATTTGATGAATATCCCTTCTGTTCCATCAAGCAAGCCATCTATGAAGATGCTGAACAACATGAGACCCAGTACAGAACACTGTGATACCTACTTGTCATTTCCATCCTGGTTGAGCCACTCTTGAGTATTCATTGGTCAATCACCCAGCTACAAATTGACATAACAACAGCACAACTTTTTCTGCATTTTGCCATATGTTTGCAAGAATAACATGGGAGACCTTATTGAAAGCCTTACTGAAATCATGAAACACTGCTTCTACAGCATTCCTTTATAGGTTTACAATTCCTTTTATCTACCAAGCTTGCTAACTATTAGAAAAAGAGATAAGGTTAGTTTGACATAACTTCTTTTGATAAACCCGTGCTGGGTTTGAGTAATCACAGACTTCCTTTCTAAGTACGCATAGAAAGATGGTTTAATGATCTTTTGTAGAACCTTTCCTGGTATTGAAATCAAGCTGACCAGTTAGTTGTTACTGGGGTTGTCTTTTTTTCCTTCTTCTTCCTTTTTGAAAATGGGAGCATTTGTCTGCCTTTAGTCTGCAGGAAGCTAATCTGTTATCCAAACATTCTCAAAGGTTATAAATAGAGGCTCTGAGATTATATCTGCAAGATACATCTACCATGTCACTGATATTTTCTTTTATATATAATATTTATCCAAATATTCCCAACCTGCCTTCCACACTCTGCCCTGTATCTTTTTCTAGGTGACATATAATGTGACTCCTCCTCCCATCCTTTTGATCTAATAAGATCTGTTACTACTCATGAATTTGGTCCCATAAGATTTCTGTGATGCCTACTAAATCATATTTTCCTTCCTATGAGAAGAGTTCAGGTTCATCTTATTTTAAAACTTCTGGATCAGGTTTTCCAACCACTATGAAGAGATCCTTCTTCATGGAAGTGCAAGAACAGTCCAAGAAATCAAATCTTGGATAACACCATGACACCATTTCTGCAGCCAGTTGTTCACTTATAGTATTATTCACTCACTTCTTAGGCCAGGACCCTAAATGGTAAGGTATGATGAAATAACTGCTATATCTCACAGTCACTCATCTTTCTATTCGGAGTCTAATAGTCTCCTATAGTATGTTGAAGCTTGTATCTGGCAGAATTGTTTGTTCCCATATGGATCCTAAGGAAGGAAAATGTAAACTTGTCCAATGTATCATTTGTTCCCTCACTGAACAATTAAGTAAATAAAAGCTCCATTACCATTTTTCAGTGTTATGTTCAAGGCTGGTCCAATTTAAGAAGTGTGAGGAAACCACCTTAAGATGCAGGTGGTGTGGAGCAACGTAGTGGGCACCTACATATTATTCCCCCAAACCTCCCAATATTATCTTGGGGAATAATGCTATAAATATTATAAATACTATAAATATTGTTTTCTGCTAGCTCTGGCTATGTCTGAATTGGGACAAACTGGTTTTAGTTTTAACTATGATTTTAAAAAAAGAAGAAGAAGAAGACGCCAGAATCATAAATCCCAGTCTGAGTTTGGTTTGTTCACAGAAATCATCTTTAAAACTGAGCTCATTTTGCCTGGATTCAGATGAAATGGCATACAAATGATTAGTTAAAATCTTCCAAAACAGTGGTGCCAAGGGGAAGAGAAGAGGGGAACACCTGAAATTCATTCCCATGGCTAAATACTAAGTCAAAACACAGCAAATGTGCACTGTTCTTCAGCTTAGCTGCTGGCATGTGAAGCAAATTTATTCAGGTTTTTTTTAAGTTTCCATTTTCTTTCACAAGAAAACTCAGAGTGACCAAGAGCACAAAAGTAAATTGAATCCAAAAGCTGGCCAAAAATGGAAGAAAAAAAAAAGACACTCTAAATGAATAAACAAAGCCATTAAACTGAAGCAGCACTTAGTAAAATTTCCCATTAGTACCACTGTTAAAAATTTAGAATAGAACAACAACTGCCTATGAACCAAAGCCTCCTGGAAGAGACAAAGCTTCAAACAGCAAAACATCAGCAATAACATCGACAGGCTGACATCTCTAAAGAGTGGATTCCAAGGAAGCCATACTCCCTGGGAAGCCCACAAGCAGGATAGGAATCCAGTAGCAGTTGAATCCAAAGATCTCATACAGCCATCCTGTCTTTTAGTAGACATTGCTAATTTCTCCTTCATATCAGTCACATTTTTCTTCTAAATTATAAAACCCTAATAGTCACTGGCCGCTCATAGTTCATGGGTAGAGGGTTCTTCATCTCAACATTGCCGAGTTAAGCACTTTCCCTCCTTGGGCCATAGGGTCATTGTAGCCTTTCTGTTTAGGGACAGTTTTCTAGTTGAAAATTATTTTCGCTGTACTTTTTATGAGTTGATTGGTTTGAAACATTGTCCCTTGCTCTTCAGCTTAAAGGTTCTGAGCCCTTTGCCCCTTTGAAAGGAAAAGTATTGCTTGGGAGTGGCTGCAGGACAAGGGGGAAACAAGAGAAAATCGCTCACCTCCTTGTATTTATGCAGAAGCCTCTGCTGGAGGCTTCTGTGAGCAGAACAAAAACACTAGATACAGCAACTCTCTCCTTTCTGTTCTTTACCATTTGTCAAAGTGTCTAAGAGGACTAGTCTTGTTATCCCAGCACTGCCAACTTACTCCACAGTTTTGTTGCGCTACAGCTCCCAGAATTCCAGAGTCTCCTCCCCACCACCAATATTGCCAGTTATCATGGTGGCTGGGGGATGCTGGGAGTTTCAGTCAAGAAAAGTAGCTTTCTCTAACTCCGGCTGGCAGCATGAGAGGAAATCTCAGAAAAAAACAATTCCTGAACCACCAATGTACAGTGTAGCAAATTTGATCTTGCTTGCAATTTCAATTAGATGAATATTAATACTTTTCCCAGTGTGGTTCTATATTTTGCACATTCAGAAGGCAAGAGGAAGATTGACAATACTACACTGATAATGTTGACGTCTGTCAGACTTCTGACAATCACTGTAACAGAACCACAAGGAAGCGGACATCTCTTTTTCAAGACAAAAAGGAAGACTTGGCATCCAGGACACCTATAATTACTCTATTAGGTAAGTGCAGAGTGCTATGCTCAAAAGCATATGGCCTGTCAGATTGATTACAGCTGGTTTTCCCGAGCTCCAGCTTCTCATAAAAACATTTTTCAGATCTAACAATGATGTGTGCTGATTGAACGTACACTGTTTACTTCACGTGCTTTGGTTATTGTGGACTTTCTATCTATTAGATTTAGTAGATGCTGCTTTGGTGACAAGAGAAGTGCGATTGGCCCCAAATACAGTGCAATATATTCCATATTATATTATATCTACCAATCTTCTTGACTTTCACTAAGTCTTTCATACAACTGCATAAGCAATTACTGTGAGTTGCTTGCTGACTATAAGGTCATATTGTTAAGCAATATGTCAATTTTATGGCGAAGAATAAAGTAAGCTCTTTTTTTAAACAGCTATATGGGTCCTTTTTCTACCCTCCCATTTATCGCCTGAATCTCTGGTTTATTCTCCACATGTGGGATGTAATCACAAACGTGAATTATACTCTTTTTGTGTTGACTACCATAGATAATTCTCATCCCTTATGGCCTGTTTATTCTATCTATACCACTATGGATTCGAAGTCCTTTTGAACAGTACAAATCATCGTTTCTGCAGTGTACCCTACTTTCTTTGCAAATGAACAACCAAATGCATCAGCTGTTCACTTGACAGAATGGAATAAATCATCTCTTTGCTGAATTCAAATAGAGCTAAGGCTTGCAGAACTCTAGAGTCTCTGTTATCCCAAAGATTTCCTCTTAAGGCTGATGCAGACAATCAGTGTACTGCAGTGGTACAAAATACCCTATATCATAACTTACCAGAGAGGAAGTGTAAACAGACAACAGCAGTCTGCTGGGATAAGTTTTATTAGAAGTAACTTTAAATGTCATCTTTTCTTTTCCTTTTTCTTTTCTTTCTTTTTTTCTTTTTTTATAGAACTTTAGGAGAAATTACTTTTTTTTTTTAACTAAAGCTCTCAGAATCCCCAGATTACATATCCAGTACCTATCATAGCTAGAGGAATTGGAGATTTTTAGTCCCAAAGGGGCAACATTTCCAAGCCTTGCTTTCTTAGTCCAAAATGGTGACTGTACATTTGTTTCAGAGGATAGTACTGTTTCAGTGGCCATTGGAGTTATTATTTTACCCTTTATCATTTGCATTTTCCTGCTGCTTCTTGGGAATTATAATCGGGTTTTCTTCTGTCTTGTACCCAGCTTATACTAGTACCAAGGTGGATGAGACTTTCAGAAATTTAACCTTCCCTCTTCATATTCTTTGAAGAACATAAAGAACAGACTATTAGAATATTAGAAGCTGAAACTTTGTACAGTTAGCACTCCACATTCACAAGGGTTAGGGAGGCAGGACCCCCGCAAAAGTGAAAAAATTACAAATACCAAAATATGTGTGTCAAGGGGAAGAGGACAGAGGCATGGTGGGAAGATTAGGCACCCAGGCTCCAGACCAGGTAAGGGAAAGGAAAGAGAAAGGAGGTGAGTCAGCATGGCCAGTGGAAGAGGAGGAGGAAAACCAGAGGCAGGCTTCTAAAGGGATATGCAGCCTTCTTCAAGCTGCCAAGAGAGAAGGTTCTCCCAGAAAAAAATCGCCTGGCAGGGGCAGGGGTTGAAGAAACTCACAAATAATCAAATCCGCAAAACTCAAATCTGCAAATGTGGAGGGCTGACTGTACTTACATTGAAGTTGAGCATTACCCATAGATTAAAACCAAGAAACTAAAGATGACTTCAGACTAAGGCATCTTTCTAAAGCCTTTTTCTCTACAAGATGACTTTTAAAGTCATTTCAATGAAAAACTAATTATTTATCCCACTTATGTTATTACGTTGTCCATACTATTCATTTTCTTCCTGGGCCTACTCCAAAGTGTCAGGTATCCCCTTTGAGCACTATTTATTTGTTTTATTTAAATACCGATACCCCACCATGTATCAAATATTTATACCACATCTACATATGAAATAGTTTAAACAATATTAAAAAAAAAACAATTTACTTATAAGATTCAAAGCAAATCCTTAGGCCATTTCAGCACTAGACTATTATAGTGCTATTATTCCACTGTCAATATCCTATGGAATCCTGGGATTTACAGTTTAGGGAAAGGCAAGGGTTCCATAGGATGTTGAAAGTGGCATAAGAGTGCTATAATAGTCTAGTGCAGAAATGGCCTTAGATTCTGAATGCTTTGGTAAAGAGCCCCATTTTAGCTTGACACCAATAGGAAGTCAAACTCTTTGCCAGTTAGGCTTCCAAAGGGAGGGCAGTACGTGAGTGGGGAGAAGCCGGAGAAGTCCTTCATCCATGTGTCTGTGCAGTGTATTTATCCCACTGGTGGGAAAGAGAAGGGCCTCTCCATCAGATTTCAGTGCTCAGAAACATACATATAGAGAGAGGCCCTTTGTCAAGTAAAGAGGTCCCAGACTCTTGAATTCATACCAGACCAGATCAGAATTCAGTGACTTCAATTCAGAACAGAAGTGCCAAACCCCAGCCCGAAACCCAAATGAAATTATTCAGATCATCATCAGAATCCTGTTGGTGTCATTCAAGTTCTCTTACACATACTGTTGTACTTGTCTGGCCAATGAGCAACAACATATTAGTTTATGTTTGCATGAGTGGAGTTCCTCAAATGAAGCCATTTCACATGGGCCTAAATCCTATCATTAGTCACAACTAGAGTGGAGCCATGAACTTAGTTGGATTAACTTAACTATTGGTTAGTCTGTTCTCAGTGTGACTAAGCAACAAGATTTCATCCCTACAGTTATGCATTCCTGGATGGTATGTAGCTATTTGTCAGTGCCTTTAGTGTACCATTTTATTGACTGAGATTACACAAACAGCTGTTGCATATTCTTTATTGTACATGATAGGCAAGAAGATTGGCAGACACACAATTGGTTGTACAATATTGGCATTCAGCAGCAGGGAAGTGTAGTGCAACCATTGTCTAACTACATGACTGTAGACTTATGTTACACAATACTGTATACATTAAATGATATCACAAACATCTTTGACCAAAAACAACTCCCATAGAGACAAAGGGTATGTGCAGAGAGGTTGCATTTAAAGATTTCAGTTTTGCCTGTTGATATCTGTTTCCCCCAACCCATGTTCCATCTGTTCCATTTGTAACAGTTTCATATTTAACCATATTAAAAGTATATGTCTAAAAGGAAACCCACATGATAGATGATCCTTTTTAATTCTACTTTAAGCCAGACTGTGGAAGAGCTATAGCAACTGTGCAACATGTCAAAGTGTCCTTTGGGTGCAGAGTCAAAAGGACTTACAGCAATGTGTTGCAGTTTGGAAGAAAAGTGTACATAAAGGCATAGAAAGGGAAAACAGAACTGAAGAAGGATATGATGTTATCTGCTAACAAAATTTATCCCCATTTTTTTTCCTCCTCGGGCAGGAAACGAGTGCCCTTCTCAACCCATTTAGAGCTTACCTCTAAAGGTAACCTTGGGCTCTAAAGGGGAAGACGAACACTTTGAATCATATTCAGAAACAGACTGGTGAGCCAATACTTGAACCAACGTATTTATTCTCTTTAAAAACTAGTGCTTGAATTACTGGTGGCAGGGTATTTGGTATTATGTTTGTCTAGCTCTTTCTTTTACAAAGTTACAAGGTTGGCCATGATTTGTTTTAACCAAGGGCAAGTCAGAAGAGATGTGGCATGTGTATTTTAATTTCATTTAAGGCCCCATACAATCTGAGAACTGTTTAAACCTTGTGCAATGTTATCCTTGTAGCCAAACTTGGTTAGCTACCTTTCAGCTGTGTTTTGAAGTTACAGAAGTTTCTAGTGGTATGTCCCTAGTATCAAATATCATAAAAACTAGAAACATACTTATTAAATATATTGAATGAAACAGAAAATCAGATGAATAAGAAATATTGGAGAATCCTACTTTACATGATAATAGCTGCAAGAATAGAATACGCAAAAATTATGGAAAAATGAAGATGTCCCTAAAACTGAGCAGTGGTTATATAGTTTACTGGAGATGAAAACAGTGGATATACTATCTCAAAAATTGAAAAAGTTAACAGAAGAGAATATGAACAACGAATGGGCTCCAACTGATACCTATTTTCAATGCAACAATTGAAAAAGAATCAGTTGACAAGATGCCTATAGATAAACATACATATAGATAAATGCAAAAGGGGAAAACTACTATATTAGGATCTGGGGGTGTTAAAACATCTATAGTTGAATTATTATTAGATTACTTTGAGGTTAAGAAACTGGAGTAAATGTAATAGAGACAACGGTAGAACTACATTTAAGAATAGAAACAAACAAAAATTACTATAATGTTAGGTGGAAATGTTGGAAGATTAAGAAAATGCAGTAAATTTTCATTTGTAAATATAGAAAAACGGTTGTTATTCTCTTTTAAAATTGATGATTTTTGAATATAAAAATCATAAAAGAAAAGAAAAAGAAAAAGAAAAAATAGAGGAAGGGAGACACTGGTTGTTGTTGGACTGGAACTCCCATCATCATAGCCTGTGCTGAGAGAGAACAGGAGTTGCAATGCAACCATATTTGGAGAGTCACAGGTTGGCCAGCCCTAATACTATTTCCATCCATGCCTTCTACTAATTTAGACAATTGATATATCTAATCCTGGCATGTTTCCTGATTATGATTCTTATCAATAAATTACTTAACCACATAGGGCAGTTTTATTATTGGACATGGTTGGATAGTGCTAGTAGTTAGAGTAGACATATTTGATATGGAATGAGCCAGTGCCATGGAAACTGACAGTCTTCAGCAGAACTATGGCTTTACTTTGGCACATTCTTACCTGATACAGTGGCCTAAATATCAGGGAAAGCATGACTATCTAAATATTGGCGGGTATCTGGATAGCAGAATATGCAGGCATAAGTTAACCTTATTCCTGAGTATGCCTGTTTTTGGTCACTGCAGAGGCTGGTATTCCCTTCCTTCTTCTGCAATGACCAAAAACATATACCTATGAGAGACTCACTGAACCATTCTGCACCTGGAGAAGAGCCACGGATTGCAGAAGTATTTGGCTGTGTCCCTTTAAATGAAATATGAAATGATTACTGTAGCTGCTGAAGGCTTCAGGAGGATTCTACTGGGTCTCACTGAATGATGTAATTATCTTGCATCTGGCTATGTGGACACAGCCAGATGCTTCTGCACACACCCCTTCCTGTCAGGGCATGACCATGAGGAGGGAGCTTCAAGCTGCTCTATGATAGTCCAGGCTCAGTGTAGCAGAAATGGTTCAATGAGCTTGGGCAAATCATACCCTTTCAGCCTCAGAAGAAAGCAAAAGCAAACCCAATTTGAACAAAATCTTGCCAAGAAAACCTCATGATGGGGTTACTTTGAAGGCACACAACAACAATAGCAAAGTTCCATATCAGAACTTCTGTGTTATGTTGAACCATTCAGGATGGCAGCCATTATTGGATGGCAACTCCCAAAAGCCCTAGAGCCAACACAGTACTAGGAGTTGCAGTCTGGAGCACTAAAATTTGCCAACCCCTTTCCTATATGCAGGCTAAAATGTACATGGAACTCTTGCATACATGAATGTCAGTTTGTTTCATTGAAGGATTAGCTGAGTGCAGGGCAACGCACAAGCAATAATCTGTTTTACACTGAAATGAACTGAGCATTTTCAACGCATATGGAGTAGTCCATCAACACATGAGGCTTAAGAAATGCTGAGTTGGGACACCTAGCTAAAATCACATAAAATATTTGTGTTCACACAAGGGTTATATCAGCAGCAAAGTTTACTGGTCCATTTATCCTTCAGCAGATTTCTCTGTCAAACCACTTATTAAACCTGAGGGATATGTACAGCTGGTCCAGGTTCCCACCTGGAACTTGGCTCTGGAAGAGATAATAACATGTCGTGCATAACTGTCTGCTAAATCCTGGCAAATTTCATTTACAAATACCAGATGCCGAGTGTTAGGCATCACACTTTCATAGCACACCTGCATTTCTTTAATTTTTTTATAGAAAAGATAAAGTGTTGCATAATTGCACAGTGACATTTAAATTGCATGGAGTCTGCTTTTAATGCTTTTAAGAGAAATAGTGTCCAATTAAGCAACCTAAGTGTGGGTTGTTAAATGACAATAGAAGTTTCAAAAGTAGGGAAGAATATTTAAGGCAGAGAAAAGGAGAAGGTTTCTTTCTTTCCCGTTTCAAGAGAGTAAACAGTAGCACACAGAAAATCTACCAAAGCAATTAAGCTGTCAGGTTTGAAAACAGTCATTAAAATGTTAAACGTCTATCCTTGGTAATTTCTGGAGGACAGCATAAAGGAATTTCTATTAGACAAATAAGAAATCATTTCTCATCATGCGTTAAAAGCAAAGATGTGGGCGATAAGACAAGGGAAATGATAGCCTACCTGTGAGGTGGAATTTGATTATATATCAAGCCTGTTCGGAAAGCCACATATATACCATCATAATGATAGATGTGTAGGTGTATGAATGTATGAATTTGTTTATTGTGTTTATGGAGAAAATACATTAAAACTGCATGCAACACAGTTAAAATTTACCATACTGTTCAAATGAAAAAACTATAGAAATTTTATCTGACAAGTATTATATGAGAAAGATTTTGCCAAACACAAAACTGACGGGTAACTATAAGTTTAAGTAAATATACAGCTAACATGTGCAAATATTACAGCCTAACGCTTGATGGCAGATATTTTCACATCCCTTTGGCCCTTCGTTTATGTACTTATGGGGCCCCAGAAACTGAGGATTTGCCTTACTATTTGCTATTTTATCCACTATATTCTGAACCAAGAACTAAATTTTGGGGACCTATCCTGTCTTCTTTATGTCTGAAAACAGTTTCAGAAAAGATTTTCTATCTCCTGTCCAACACTAACTCTATGGTGAGCCACAAGTGGGCAAGGCTCATTACTGATATTGCAGCTGAATGCTCTGGGGATGCTCTTCTTCATTTTAGAATTGCTGTTCATATTTAACGTGTTTTAATTGTATTGGATGCTTTCTTTTTTAATATGTAAGATTTATATGCTATTTATTTCATGTTGTATTTTTATGCGGTTTAATTTTGGTATGGTATTTATTTACCTTGTATCCAAACAGCCTATGGCCTAAGCATTTTTAATTACTATAAGTTACTACTACAGTCTAATGCAAAATCACCACCACCACTAAGATTGTGATGTACAACAACACTGTTACATAAGCTGTTGTGTAAAAAAGTGAGCAACTGCTTGCACAACTATCTGCAAAAACTCTCACATGGCTACTTGTGCAACTAGTTTTACAATAAAAACTAGACCAGATATGTATGCCACCCTTGTTCTAATTCTGAAAACAGTGCAACCGCTGTCTCAGCAGACCTTATGTTAGTGCAAAGAGAATCCTTGATCCAAACTACAGAAGTCAGTGACTTTGCACTATCTCATCTTCAAGTACTGTGATGGCAGAATGCAGGTGAGATTCTTTTTCCTAGTTGGAAGCTGAGAAGAGATGCCAATGGGAAAAGCCCAGCTCCCTCTACCATCCTAATCACGAATCCTTATGAAATTTGATTTCTATAGCGTTGGAAATATGCATCTGTTTGATTTTAATTGATCTGAAGTTATTCACATCAGGCTAACCTGCTCCAGATCCAAAATAGACTCATTCAACCTGATCTGGATTAATCCACATCAAACCAATTCAGTCTGGAATTCAGAATTTGGCTGAAAAGGCTATACAGCTCTAATAAATATCCAAAATAAATAGATAGATAGATAGATAGATGGATAGATAGATAGATAGATAGATAGATAGATAGATAGATAGACAGACAGACAGATAGATAGATAGATAGATAGATAGATAGAATTTCTCTACTTCGCCATTTGTTAGTGACATTCTTATGCTATCTCAAGTTTTATTGCAACTCACCAAAATCACAAGGAATAAACGTATGCCCATGTCCCTCCGATCTACCGTGGATAGCGGAAATATTCCTTCCTTTGTGAAATCTTGAGGTCAAATGAAATAACATGGCAAAAAGAAAGGCCAGGTGGTAGCTCACTGGCCATTATATGAAAGAACTTAAAGAAAATCAAGAAAAACAGACAGCTTTCATATCTGACTCTCTTTGGAATCTAAATACCTAATGAATGGTGATAGCAACAACTTATGGTTAAAGAAACAAA
Source organism: Cyclura pinguis (assembly GCA_030412105.1). Taxonomy (NCBI): domain Eukaryota; kingdom Metazoa; phylum Chordata; class Lepidosauria; order Squamata; family Iguanidae; genus Cyclura; species Cyclura pinguis. Next base: position 86,774,765 of record CM059601.1, on the reverse strand, counting down.
TCAAAAGTAATAAGTTTTCTTGTTTTTCTGGTTATGGATAGAAAAGAAATAAGTAAATTAAATTAATCATTGCCCAAACAATTCAAAAGTGAAATATCCCGAAAGGTTGTAGCATGAAACTGCCAGCATTAACATCACCCTTAGGGAACACAACTCTGTTTTGCTAAGGATATGGATTATATATACGACAAGGAGATGCTGGTGCCCTGAGAAGCTTAGGATTTATGTAAATTCATAGCTACAGGAGCAGAAAGCATGGCATTCTAAAATGTTTTGGCTTATATTTTTGTAAAACAAATCTATCATTTATAGTAGTGCTTCTCAGGTTATCTGATGTGGGAGAAGAGGTTTGTTGTTGTTTTTTCTAATATGTCAGGGACTTGTATAATATTTGAGCCTATTGGCTACAGCAGCTTCTTTCTTTCCTGCAACCTGGCAGCTGACGGTTCACAGAACAGCACTGGTCCATGGATCACCAATTTGCTTACAACAAGCCAATATACATATTATATCAAGCTATGTTTGCAGGTTATATGCTTTTGCAGTTCAGTTCAACAAAGTTACCAAGAAACTATTGGGCTCTTTTCACCTTTCCTACTGTTAGGTCAGACAGAAATACTGCTGAGTGTTCAAGGGATTGATTTAACTTCTTTCAGACCATATAACTTTTGGATTGGATACAACCACTACACAACCTTTTAAAGATTAATGAAAATAAAATGTGTTTCAAAGTGCAGTATACTTTTTTCTTACCCGCTATGACAGAGTAATATATATGGCACTTTCCTCATTTGCAGTACATTAAGTTCCACTAAGCTAATTCGGTCAATGGCCTGTACTCACTGCTGTACCGATAGTTGAAAAAGATTCCTTGCACCCTCCTTACTTTCCCACAATGTTTTATGGTTGGGTAGTTAACTCACTGAACTACAAACTGGAATAGAACTTCTAGAGCTGGTTCTCACTCACAGCCAGTGTACAGATGCTTGCTCATCAATCTCTGACTAGCATTAAGTGATGTGTGAAACCAGCCATCACAAATTGATTACTATGAATATAGAATTCATATCATGCACTGCCAACTCAAACCAAGGATGGGTGAGAAATTTGTTGGCTTTGAATAACATATTTCAATGCAAACATACTCATTTTGTTCCTTCTGAGACTGTTGAGGAAATGGAATGCATCCTGCCTTGGAAGTGTGTCCACTGCAAAGAACTGCTGTGCATCTAAAGAAGAAAAAAGAAATCCACATAAAATTATGTACACACTTGGAAAGTGTAGAAAAACAAAAATGTGTACAATTGTGTATGCACTACCATGATTTAACCAGTGGGAAAATGCATACAATAAGTATGTACAACATAATAATAATAAAAAATCATACACAGATGTTAAAAAAAAGGCATGAATGAAAATGTCAAGAAATTTCCATGCACATAGGGAGGCAAGTCATAAAATTCAGTGTGGCATGAAGATGGAGTAGGATAATAAGTAACTCATGAAAGTAAGGGTTGTATCATGTATATAGCTTACACGTTCGTGTTGACAGTTATCTAGAGATGATAAGACATCGAGTAATAAGCATGCAAGTGTATTAGCATTGAGCCAAAGAAACAAATAAAAAAATTGTTCCCAGTTTACTGGTGAGTAAATGGTTTTTGCAGATACTGGATTATGGCAAGGAAAGGATGAAGGTAATTCTGGATCCACCAGTAGATCTCTGAGTAACTTGATTCCCAAGTATTTAACAAAAGCAGCAGCAAAATGACATATTCCTAATACCTCTAATTGTATGAGGAACATAAAACCTTGCTTGTCTTGCTTTTGTGCACAAAAAGGACAAGCTGGATAGTTTTTCCTCAACTGCAAGATGATGACATGTTTCATGTTCCTTTTGCTGACAATTCTTGCCTTTGCAAGAATTATTTTTTTATAAATGGCACAATTGCATAAAACTACAATAGTTGTGACAGTATGTTGTGCAAAACTGCAATCTTCTTCATCATTCTTTTTCATTAGCTTTTTCCAGGTCTTTTTTTATCAATCAAATCTTTTACATCAGTCAGCTTGTCCTTCAGTGCTTTGTGTTGTTGTGTTTTTGCTTCACAAAGAGGAAAAAAAAAGACAGTTGTGCATGGAGACTATTTGAGAGCGGGGACAAATGACAGAAACCTGACCAAAAAAGCAAAATGCTTCACGTCTCATTCTTGTGCAGAGGAGAAGAATTCTTGGGAGGTTGTTCTGTCAAGACTGAGAATTTTTGTGAATATGCTTCAGATCGCTAAAATGTACTGCTGGAAAGAAGAAAGCCTGGGAATTGATTTGTGTGTGAAAGAACAATGAACTATTTTCAGTTCTTTTAATCGGAATGACTAAATTTCCTGCGCTCAGAACTTTTAAAATTCAGAATGTATGCCTAATTGGTAGGTATTCCATTTTCAGTGAAACAAATAGTTTTGCAAGCCTCACATCTGGTTATCCACTCCTTTGGCAATGCAGAAACTGCTAAGTTTGGCTGCTTTCTGATGTTGTTAGAGTGGCACAAAAGCCACAAGTCTGTACATTCTTTTCAGGCCATCTGGTAATGTCATGAAGTCAGAATGATATGGAGATAGACCCAGTGGTGTAGCCATTTCCCAACTAATTGCTGGTGAAATAACAGAGTGACCATCAGGTGGAAAGAACCTGTACCAATTGGTAATTCCCCCTGCAGTTCTAGCCTTTAAATGCTACAGGAGGGTTGCACAGGTAAATGGCTCCCCTGCCATGCTGACTTAACATACAATAGAGAATTGAATCCTGTCAACATCATTTTCTTCCATGATGACAGCCAGTGAAATTCTCAAGGCATAGATGATCACTGATGACAGACAGCAGAGTCTTCGAAGATTCCTTCAAAAACAGGTGAAGAGTTGACTTAAGGTTCAATCCTCTTCATCTACAGGTCAGGAGCAACTGGAGTCAGTTTTTTATAAACACTTAACCTGTTGAAAATTACGTGTAAAAATAAAGCTGAAAAGATAAGGAATGCCCATTAGAAGGAATGGTTGTATCAGCAATAGGAAATAACTCTCCTATTTGAATATTCCATTAACAGGCTATAAAATATGCCATGGAATTAGATTTCAGAAAAGGGAAGGAGGAAGACAGGGAAAAATAATGAATAAGACATTAGGAAAATAAGTGGAGTAATAAAATGACAAGCAAGAAGTTATAGGAATCAAGTGCAGCTTCTACATTTCACCCAAGAGATCTCCCATACCTCATGGCAAAATCATAGGATAAATTAGTTTATTTTAATAAGAAGCAGGGTTTTCATGTTTTCAGCAAAGAATCTTAACTATAGATCCATTCTCAAAGCTCTATGGTACTGCTGGCAGCTTGTGCCCAAAGTTGTCTGCAGCTGTTCAAATAACAATTCTCCTGTGATCATAATAAGCAGGTCTTCTTGAACTCTTTGTAACAATATCATTATTACCATGTGCTTGTTTGTTGAAAATCAGACATAATATGATTACAAGGCCTCCTTATTAGAACACTTCCAAGCATTCTGTCAGCACTTTTCCTGTCATCTGTAACAGAGTTAAAACTGGTTGTCATGAATATTCAGTTAAAGTTCAGCATTCCTTCCATCAGCTAATAAAGGTCAGAATATTTTAAGTGAGATGGGAATGGAATCAAATCAGGTCTGTAACTGGGAGGGGATGCACTGTTCCTGTAATTAGAATTCTGCCTTCCCAAATGAAATTTTCCTTCCATCCCCAAATTTTTAGCATTACAGTAACTTAAATTGTCAGCTGAACATTCGGAAACACAGTTGAGGCATCCAAAGAAAAGGACCAGGCAAAGTTCCCAAGGGAATGTGAGCACAGTAAGAGTTTTAGGCACAAATGATTTTCAGTGCTTTACTCTCTACAATTCTAGCTATATGGAGACCGAAGGAAAATCTTATTGGGAAGCAGAGTTCTTATTTAGGGGCAATGCCTTCATTTAACATTTCCCCAACCCCATATCTAAACCTTGAATCAAATACGTATAGCAAAGCTTTGTCTTCTGGCAATCTAAGAAATGTACTATAGACATATAGAAAAAGATTAAGGAACTGGCCCTATCTGATTAACACTGCAATCACATTTCCACAATATGCCAGCTATAGGGGTTAAAGATTAGGCACAAGCCTTCCCCCACCACCCTGAAGAAATCTTCTGCCAGAAGAAATGCTTTCCTGCCAGATGATCTGAGAGATCCACTAACAGAGCAATGCGCCAGGAGATCTGCTTTGCCAACTAAAATCTGCTAGCAAAAGACCCAAAAAAGTGTTGGGGGTTAAACCTTATTCAAATCTGAGTGGTATAAAGAACTGAGTTACATCTTACACATTTTCTTCAGACCAAGAGCACATACTACCATGTTGGCGTAAAGTCTGGCCAAGTCAAGAGGAGTCAAAAATCATTCCAGCATTCCTAACCTGAGAGGGATTCGGATTAACATAGCTTCAACTAGTCTAGCATCAACTCTTGCCATCTATTTGCTTTGATTTTTATATGAGTTCTTTTCAGTGAGGAGGTCATATATTATCTGAGGGCGCACATAGCAAATAGCCACAAAGTAATATTTGATTGGTTGTGGATCTGATTGCTTTAAACCCAGATAGAACTGATCAGCCTGCTTTTATTTCTTTAGATGCTGAGACAGCCTTTGATTTAAAAAAAACAAACAGTAATTTATTTTCACAGCGTCAGCTAATTTTGGGTTTCTAAAAATATTTTTGAAACGAATAAAAAATTATATTCAGCACCAGGAGCACAGGTTAGAACCAGGTTTTTTTTCCTCATTTTTTTTTCATTGAATTGGGGTACAAGGCAATGATGTCCATTGTCTTCTTTTAATATTCATAATATTAATATTGGAACCCTTAGTATGTGCTATTAGAGAACATTCTGGGATCAATTAATTTAAGCATGTTGGTTTAGAATTTGAAAACAATCTTTTCACAGATGTTGTGCATTTCAAAGCCCAAGCATTTGATCCCTGTTTTGATGTAGTTGATTAATAATTTTGGTAAAATATCTGGCCATGCAATTAACTGATTCAAGTCACAAATGCTGCCAATGGGATAGAGATGGACATTAGCATATTTAAAGCACCAGCAGTTTAGATATTGCCCATATTATATTAGTTATTTGGGTATAATTATCCCTAGGGACTTATCTCAAATGATTACTCTTAATAAATGTAAGCTGATAAAAGATTTTGCACAAGACTTAAGAGAGATGAGTGGGTTTAAAGATGAGTCTGTGGGGGTAAGGTAAACACAATAAAAATGAATGTTATACTTAAAACTATATACGTTATTTGTGGAATTCCTCTATGTATACCTTGCAAGTATTTTCAAAAATTAAATGCACTATTTAGATTTTGGAGGGCTCACCCCATCCTAGAATTTCAGTGAAAAAGATAAAAATTCTTATCAAAGACGGAGGTTACAGATTTCCAGATCTTCTTACATACCATCATGCATATCTGTTATTTAATAATTTCCAGACACACCCACTTAAAGTAAGTAATACACTATAGCGAGGCTGGAGTCTTCATTTCTGGCACCTCTGTTCAGATGGACAGTACTTGGTTCTCATTTTTTTAAAAAAGGGGCAGTGTTTGCTAACAGTTTCAGCAGTTAGAACTGTGGAGCAAACATTGTCTCATCAATTGAAATTTGACCCTTACATTCAAGCGGAATTGATTTTATGGAGGTATCCGGCTTTCAAAATTTGTAAGGAACCATTTTTATGGAAGGCATGGCCCAACAAAGAAATTGCTACCTTAAATCAGATACCTGGCACTGATGATGATTTTTTGCCCCTTTCAATTTTACAAGAGCAGTTTAAACTCCCTGTATCAGCTAAATGGCAATATTTACCCCTGCAACATTTGTTACAAACCATATTCGACCCTGTAGCTTTAAGTGCATCAGAGGTTCCCGTAATATTTGAGACATTCATTGAGAGAGCCAGCTTTGCTTAGTGGTCTGAGTGCTGGACTATGACCCCTGAGACTAGGGTTTAATTTCCTGCTTGGTCACAGAAACCCACTGGCTGGCTTTGGGCACATTACATACTCTCAGCCCCAGAAAACCCTTTTTGCCTTACAGTCACCACAAGTTGGAAACAACTTGAAGGCACACAAGAACAACAAAATTGAGGACCACAAACAATTTATATATATACATTTCTCTCTATAAATAAATAAATACGAGAGGTTTATAGCAAGAATGGAATAGAGAACTGGAATATCAAATTCTGACTAATCAATGACCATATACAACTAGTATAACTACTGATCTCCAACTATGTCTTATACAGCAGAAATCACTACAATGTCTATTGAAGAAATGGCTTTCTAAATCAGCATTGTTTTAAAAAATATTTTTATTAAAATATATTTTGAGCATATAAAACAACATAGAAAGAATAAGTACAAACAATAAACAGACAGACAAACTCAAACAGCTAATCTATTTCTAACATACCTAAAACTACCTAAACTAAACCACACCAAACTAAACTAAACCAAAGGGGGGGGGGGGTTGGCTAAAATTAAAACTCCCAACTCACCAACTGTTGGCTCTAAAATAACCTACAAAGTATACTTCTTCTACTGTACAATTATTATCTCACTACTGTCAATTGATTAGTAATAACTATTAAATTAGTCTTTAAACCAAAAGTTAACTTTTCCCCCAAATGGTCTCTTAAGTATATAGTGAATTTATCCCAATCATTCTTAAATTTAACCAAAGATCTTTATTTAAGTAAAATACTTAATTTGTCCATTTCTGCCAGGTCCAGCAACCAATAAACAAAGAGTTGGATATGTAATACTGCTAATGCTTCCTTAATGCACTGTTTTGGAGTTGTCCCATATTAGCAACATTTTGGGAAGAAGTAATCGTGCAAGTAAATTTGGTTTTGAAAAGTTCTCTGATTATCCAGAGACATGCGTGCTCTTTTGAATTATTTATTTATTTGAATTATTAACAAATGGTCAGCAGAAGTCGATGTTTCACACCCTTTTGACTGCTAAAAGATTGATGCTTCATTACTGGAAAGATGTCTCTTTTTTTAACCTGTAATCCAATGAATAGAAGATCTAACACTTGCATTTGAAAGAAAGATGTGTAGATGAAAGAAAGATGTATAGATGAAATTTAAAAATGGACTTTTATAGAAACTTATGACTAATGTGGTTGTTTTTCCTTTTGTGTTTTTATTTTCCTGCTTTTGTTATACTGAAACATTGTTGTATGTAACTGAGATCCCTTTGGAGTGTAAATAAAAATTATTGTTTTCAAAATTTAAAAAATATAAAAATATAAAACTATATTTTCTCTTAAAATTTTAATTTCCACATAATTTTTTGTGTGTGACAAAAAAAAATCCTCACTTTCCCCGTACAATTTTCTAGGAGAAATCCACAGTTTATTTATTACTATACTATAAAACTTGCAAACATTCATGGACCTAAAACATCTGCTATTTTGGGTGGGGGAAGTGGTTAGTAATCTGTGTGTAAGTCTATGAAGTATGCAACATTTTTAGAAAAGAAGAAGCTAGGATTTGGTGGCTAAAGCCTCCAAAAATACATGCAGTATGTTTAATGTGTCTCAGTACCTCATTTCTGCAATGCTACCAAATAAACCTGGAAATAATAGTCATGAGCTACCAATGATACTCAAACTACAAAGACCTCTGTCCTTGTTGCCAACCTGAAGACAGTTAGCAGAGACTTCTACTGATATTTGAGAGATCTTCAAACAACTTGCAGTAACAGCTCAGCTGAAATGGAAGAGGCTTTTCTAGAGAAGACAGGTAATTTCTGTACCCACACTAGTACTTTAAAAGAGTTCAGAATTCCAAATGTGCAAGGAACAGAAATTTATCAAGTGCTCCACCACTTTCACTTAGTTCCTGTTGTTACTCTGGATCCACTACTTAAATTTGTGGGATTGACATAGGAATGATGGTAGAGATGAAGCACTGGCCAAATGCTTGCAGTCATTTTGCAAAGGGGTTTATTTAGCAACCAGTATGGAAGGAAAACCCACAGCCCTAGCCTAAGGTCCACTGTATACTGAAGGACCACTGCTTTCTAATGAAAAACATGTCACGTAAGCAATATTAAGCAGGAGTTGTTTTTGTAAACTTCAGTGAGATTTAGAAGCACTGTCACACTGCTGATGCCTAGAAATGTAAAACTTTATTAAATTTTTCAGTATGTATGCATACTATTGAGTCCATATATATACTGGGGGTCAGGAGACAGACATCAGTCTGGGCCCCTGCCTACTACTGCTGTTTGTTTCTTGATTCATTCCCCAAATCCAATTAGGTATTCACCCAGTGAGTGGTGTTGGAAATGCAGCAATGTTCAGTGTCTAAAGAGTTAAATGAGTCATAGAGAAAGCAGCAATGATAGGTTAATTAGCGTTTCAGTGACCTAAAATCAAGTCTTACCTGCCTATCCTAATCTCTCTTCTCTTAGAATGATATCCTTAGAGATTATTCCACCTCTTCTTGCCTTTTTTACTCTTTCACTGTTTCAAAAGCAAAATTAATTTGCTGACCAACCATGTAATAATGAAACCAAACACAGAAAAAAGGGTTGAAAATGGCCACTTTATTTAACCTGGAGTCTGTTTAAACCAAATTGAACCTGGAAAGGTGAAAGAGGGGAGAGAAACCTAGTGCAAGATCAGCTGAAGCCAGGCATCATTCCATGACTTCCTCAGCCTCCCCCGGGCAAACCGCCTGAGCCCAGAAGGCAACCCTGTAACTGGGTTGCTCCCCATCTGACCATCTAGTAGAAGGCAGACAAAAGGAAGCCCACTCCCAAGTCACAGGTAAGGAAAAAGCCCTCCTGGGCGGTCTCTTGCCCACTCCACCTCAGTCTCAAGACCTCAAGAGGCAGTTCCAGAGCCTTCCACTTCACCAAAAGGGTGCCAAGATATTCACCATAACTATCTGTCAAGCGATAGATAGATTTAAAGACACCACTCAAAACCAATTGACACAGTCCCCCAGATACAGACCAAAAAAAAAAAAGTTCATACCCAGCCCTTAGGTGATAAGCAAAGCTAACATTGCACTGGAGGTGGAAGTGGGGTCAAGCATCATCCAAAAGGAGAGGAAAAGGGCTGGGCAGAGCTAATTAACCCCATAGCTCTGCCCTCAAATACCCAGCATCATGCAGCATTGTGCCTGACATCAGCACTGGCCTATGCTACATCAGAAGCCAGCAAAAGCGGGTCTTCCCCTGCAGTGCCTCACTGCAGTCATCTTTCTGTTCTAGCTTAGCTTAGCCTAGCACCCTTAGAGAGCTATCCTATCTCTAATGGGGTTTCTATAATAAACGTTCAGTTTATTTCCTATTGCCATTCGTGTCGATGCTCCTTAATCACTGCAGCTACCCCCCAACATGTGCACTATCAAGTGGCAAACGAACTTTCAGGCAGGATGGAGGTTCTCAGCTTCATTCTGTCATGGACAGCCTCAGTCTCAGATCCTGATTTTGCCCATTTTGACGTATGAGATAATGACCATCCAATGCAAAGCTGACTAGCACTGTCCCAGAAGAAGTTCAGTCACCATTACCCACTAGGTAAATACTGTAAACATGCCTACAGAAGGCCAGCATTTGTCAGCATTAGTGGGGGAGAGGGAGAGAGTTGGGACTTGCAATATGAGGTGGAAAGAACATTGGGAGGTAGAAGGTAATAATAAAAATCATTCCAAGGTTTCAGGGAAAGGTGTCACATGCAGAACGCATGTACTCCCTCAACATCTCCTGCTGCCCATCGCACTACCAAAAAAACAAAAACAAAAAAAAATCCCTACAAAATCAAATTTTCATCTTGTTTCATCTTTTTTCAGAGAGGTCTTTTGATGGCAGTGTTGTACTTCTTTCCATATTGTTTGTTTCTAAATGTTTTAAAACAGCTTTACCATATTTTACTGCTGTTCTTAGCAGCCTAATTTATTTAAATCTGGTTTTTTTTCTGTTATGATTGGCTTTTAGCCATTCTTTTTATTTAAATCTATGTTGCAATCCAAATTGGGTCCCATCTTGTGAGAAAGACTGGAAAACTAACTAACTAACTAACTAACTACAACATTCCAAAACTTCCAGTAGTCCCCCCCCCCGCCCCCCAAGCCTCTATTGCCTCCTGCCAATAGCACCCTCTGAATATTCTGGTCATTTCCAGTTTGGAGGGGGAAGCTCCTTGTGGACCTAAATCAGCTCAGGGAGAAGCCAAGGCTATTGTGACAGTGATATCATGTTCTTTAGGGTGTGAGTAAAAAAATGGTTGGATGTCAGGTTCGCCTGAGGGTGTAGAGCTATCCAAAGCTGGGGTGTGTATGTGGCCCCCTGTCCTCTGGAATTTGTCCACCTCTTGCTGACCCTGGTGGCACTTCCTTTGATTAAGTACTCTTCTATGACTATTCATATGACTAAACGACTTTCATTCCTTTGATATGGCTTTGAAATAATGCTTTCCACCAAAGCATATCTAAAGGGAAACAGCAAAATGTATTTATTAATGCTTCTTAGATTCCTAGATTTTAAAATGAGAATTTGTTTGTTTTGGAGAAATTGGTAGAAAATTTGGAAGGCAGATTATTCTTCCTATAGAGTGTTCTCAGCCTGTCAAGAACACAGAATCCAACTGTTAGTGGAACATTTGCAAGTACTCATTCCCAGATCAACGTCCCTTTTAAATCAAGTGTACTTAACATTCTCATTGGAAGCAGAAGGGTGTACTTGACTTTCCCATTGGAATCAATGGGCCACAATTTGCTCAAACTTTGCTGGATCATATGCCATTTCAGCAACTATAAGTTCCACAATCTTGAAAGCTAAAGAGTGAATTTTATATATAAAAAAATCCATTGATAGATAAAGTTTGGTTTGAGGCTCCAGTATTAAAATATGTAGATAAAACTTACTGTGCCTTTGGTAACATGGAAGAATTTTTTTTCTAGCTGTAACTACATGAAAATGCCAGCATTTGCATTTATATGATAGGGAAATGGTTTCAGTTTTACCTTTTCCCTCTCTCCTCTCAAGCTTCAAACAGAAACAAAAGATACATCTCATGGTTAAAGTAACACAGATCATTCCCCAAGATTTCCTGCCCATGCTATACACATTTATTCCACCAGTACTTCTCTAGACAGAACATCCTGGAGCATGGACAAATAGAATAAAAATAGCAAATAACAAAGAAATGAGCCAACCTTTGAAAGCTAAAGAATGTAGCCTTCTGGACTTGCTACACATATTCTGTGGATTATAATTTTAACTGGCAGGCCACTGCCTGGCATCATTACAAAGGTTAAAACCATGGTCCCACAAAGATCTGGGTAACCATACATGTCATCTATAAATACTGTGTATCCTTAGCCGTTACACACCAGTAGGCTAACAATAGTATCCAAATATCAGAACAGATTGTAATATATTATCTAGTACAATTGTAATATATTATCTAGTAAAAAGAGGCACAAATCTATCTTGGGTCCGCTCTCCAACAGTGGAAAGAAAAGTCTGAGCAGCATCTTCATGCATAGCAAACTGTGCAACAATGAAAATGGAAACTGATGTACCGCTTCTCTTATCAGATTTGGTACAAGTTGTTGTGGTCTCACTACAAAGGAATTATGGGACTCAATCATTCTGCAGGTCAATTTAGACATGGGCCAGTCAACATCTGGGTGACAAGGTCTTCTACCTGTCTGTGTTGTGTGTGCTTCTACAGGTAAGTAATTGTTTGAAATTGAGAGGCTGTCTGTAAGCACGTAAAGGTCTGCCACCAAGAACACCTTGAGAGGACAATGTTATTATCCAGAATAGATTGTACTTCTTTGATGATATAACTGAGTTGTCTGAATTGTGATCTATATGTATGTGGCCACTAGTGGGGTTCTGCTATTTCTGTTCTATAATACATTAGTCCTGAATCTGATTCTTACTTTGTTGGTTTGTTGGTTTGTTCTTGTTGTTTACTTCATATGGTGGAAGTATGGTGTATTTCTGCAGCTTGAGGAATGCTTGTTGCAATTCCATGAGTTTTGTATCCCTGTATTGTGGGTCTGAGCAGATGCAATTGTACTGGAGGGCTTGGCTGTAAACTATTGATTTGGTAGTGCATTCAGGATGGAAACTGGAGGCCTTTAAGTATATGTAATAATCAGTGGGACTGTGATAAAATGTCGTGCTTTGATGTCTGTTGCATTGCTGTACAGAATTCCAGCTAGAAAGGTGCAAATTATGACACAGAAGTTGTGTGAGATTATACAGGTCTATGAAAGAGGTAGTCTATTAAGGTAGTCTACTAAGATAGTTGACTACTGCTACAGGTAGTCTACTAAACTCTACTAAGGAGGCCAGTACTTAAGAAAATATTGACTATCTAAGGCTGCTTAAGCAATATCTGAGAGAATGCCTAAGAAAAGTATGAAAAAATGCTAAAGAAAGTAAGTTCCCTCGGTCTGGGAATCTCTTTCGAGAAGATTTCTTATGTATATAAGCAGTTGTGAGGACCCAATATTAATACGGATAGTGTGCTAAGAAGCCATTAACTCTTTTCATACTTCTGTTCGTGGATTGGGATTTGTGGATATGTTGTAAATCAGAGAGATGGAGCTATGAGTCAATGGTATACTAAGGAAAATTCCCAAAAGTGTAATCTTTGAATGGTGACTATAGGGAAGAACTCTGCTTAGCTTGACTTGGTCCCTGCATGGATAGTGCATCTCTTCACAGAGATAGCAGGACACCTGCAGTTTCTGACTCTTCCTGGCAGCAGAGGGCCTGATGAAGACTTGGAGGAGTTGGGTATTGATGGAAAATATCCACTCATTGACCATATAAATTCTGTTTTTCTTTGTCCGACACCTTTAGTAACCAAGCTGAATTGCACTCAGAATACAAACCAAAATGCTTGCAATCCTTTCTTGCATATTCAGTGATAAATAGTGGCTCCCATGTCATGGTGCAGGAAAGTTACTCAATGTTTTACTCTGAACTTTAAAAGAGCTATCCAAAGTGTTGACCCTAATTTGGGCATAGAGTTCAACATCTTGACTTATTCCTTTAAAGTTCATATTAAAAGCCAGTGTGGATTCACCATTGCACCAACATATTAGCCTCCAGCTGTCACTGTGAATATTTATATTATATAGCAGAGAGGTACTAAAAGTTCACTATATCCCATCAAGGTGCTGAACGGTAATACTTTTAAAATTGAATCCTTTTTAAAAACACAACATAAACTCCATAAAGGTGCTCAATTTTATTATTTTTAAAGCTGAAATCTTTTTAAAAAGAAAACACCAGCAGGAGCAACAACAACCCTTAAACCTGTGTAAACATACCTAATGCTGTTTTGTTGTGACCTTAAAAAGCCATATTGGCAAGAATGTTTTCTATTTTAAAAAGGGCAAGAGAGATAAAAGAGGCCTCCAGTCTCGTAAAGGGAGCACAAAGAAACATATTGCCAAATCTCTGTAGCAATAATCAAGGCAATACAGATGCCCATTTGAAGTGAAAGCAATTTGGCTTTAGCATTGCTGGAGTTCCACAATTTTCTAACACCTTAAAAGCTTTTCTTACTAAAACGAGGGTTCTTAAACTGTCATTTGGTAGATGTAAAGCACTTCAATCAGAACCGCTAATTGCTCCAAAAAGAAATTCTTTGGAAGAAGGATCTCTGTGGACTTGTTGCTAAAAGCTTAATGATTCATTTTTGGGGGTATCTGTTTTAATGAAGTTGCACCAAGAGCACATAAAATCTTACAGCGCATGTAGAACATCTTTCCCTGTGTTTAACCAATTCCATGGATTCAGCAGGTCCAAAAGCACTTGGGTTCAATTATATGATTTTGCAATAAGCTGCTTAGTGTGAAAATGCTCACAGAAAATACGAGTTGGTTGACCCAAACATCTGGTAAGGCACAACAAGTGTCTCTTTACAACAGGTTTCAGTACTAGACAAGTTCAAAGCCAAGAGCTGCAGATGCCAAAACACACAAGAAGGTGTTGAGTTTTCCCAGAGCCATCAATTGCCTTTGTTGTATATTGTGCAGCCTGAGTTTATCTAGATTAGGCAGCATGAACATACAGTCCCTGCATTTTTAGCTTATGTTGAAATCATTCTTCCGCATCATTTTATTTTCTGCATTTTATTGTCCCATCAGAACCAGCCCAATCATTAGGCAAAGATCAGCAAATGATGGAAAGTGTGGAGCCGGTAGAAACATCCCTTTATTTGTTTCCCTCTGTTTCCCTTTGTATGTGTAGAGCTTGAAATAATTACTTTTGATGACTACAGTTTCTAGAATCCCCCAGCCGTTAGGGCCACTGGCCATGCTGGCAGGTTGATTCTGGGAGCTGTTGTCCAAAAACACTAACTCTTCTAAACCCTGCTGCTTTGTTCTATGGACATGCACTCTCTTATCATGGCTTTTCTTTCCTGACATCTTAAGATAGAACTGCAATGTCAGTTACTGGTCATGTCTGTTATCTTGTGCCTTCCCCACAGGACATGACAATGCAAGATGTAAATACTTCTCATCTGTATATAATCAGCCATTGCTGCAGTTTTTATTTTAAAAAAATAGCTTCAACAGTTTCCATATCAGACTTGAGTACACAAGCTACCCAAGCAAAAGACTGGGAAGAGTGCAGAGGAAACAGAGGGCTCAGTGTGAAGCTCTATATATCCCAGGTACAGATATGTGATCTTCCTGTGGCAGCTGGTGCCTTCCATACCAGTGGGGTAGTGAATTCATTGTGGGTTTTAGTTCAAATGTTAAAGAAGCTGTCCAAGGTGCTGAACTGATTTGGGAAACAGGCCTCACCACTTTGGATAAATCCTTTTAAGTTTAAAGCATAATCTTAAGCAGGGTCAATACTCCACCAATATGGAAGCCATCTGACACCATTGTATTCATCTTTGATTCCAACACATGTACCACAACACTGAGGCAACATTCTGTGGCCACTGAATCCTACTAGACCCTTTGTTGGACGAGTTCATCCTTATGGCTTTTATCTTTTATTCACTGCACTTCTAAAACCTTGGGGTCTCTCAGGCATACATTGTACCTTCATTTTGTAAATGATCTGTTCCTCAAAGGAGAGGAGGGGGCAATTTCTCCATGCTTCCAGGAGAGAGCAGGTTGTTTTAGTTCCAGGACAGGACTGCTTCCTGTTTGAAAAAAAAAGATCCTTTTGGCCTTCAAAAGGCCCAGAGATAATCAAAAAGAGGAAGAAATTGCCCCCACTCCCTCTAGGAACAATTGGGGGCCCTCCAAGGCCCTTTGGTAGGACAATGCAGCCCTCTAACCCCCAATAGTTGCCCACCCCTCAACCGATCCTTAATATGATTAGTGTCATAATCCTATCGAGCCATTATGTTTTCATTAAGTGCTCTTACATCTTCAGGAATTAGAACTGTACAGTTGTGTAATGTCCATATCCAGTACAGGGCTGCTGCCAGAACACAATGTAGCAGAGCCAACACAGTGCCCAATGCACATTGGAGCACACTGATGTGCAATGTTCATCAGTGCACAGGGTGTCCATGCACAGTGTGTACCAATGTGCATCATGCATCAATGTACATCAGGCACATTTGCTGGTGTCATGTTACTCATCCTCACAATTCAGTAAAGGGGTTTCTTAGCATTTTCGCTACCTAAAGTTACATAACGTAACAGGTCATATAGAATTCCAGCATTTGTCTTTAAAAGGAGACTACCTAGTATTGCTCAGTATCAAGGACACTGAAAATGTTTTGAGAAGTTCTGAAGGTGAGGTGTGATTTTAAAAAAATTTAAAAATAAAAATCAAGATATAAATAAGGGAAAAATTAATACATAAGTGAAAATCTTTCACAGGTAAAAGCACTGGGTAAAATACAGGGGGCAACTTCAGAAGGTCTGGCTGCCCATTTTCTTTCCTTCTTAACCCCCGTTGGCTCACAAATATGCAAAAAGATTTGTATGTTTTTAAGAAAAAAAATCAAAACTGGAAGTAGCCAGAAGTTCACTTCTAGTTTGGTTTAATTGGGTTGGGCCTAAGATGTCCCTGGGACTTCTTTAGGGGTAAAGCTACCAGACTGGAAGGCTTCTAGGAGTGAAAAAATAAATGTGTGTGTGTGTGTGTGAGAGAGAGAGAGAGAGAGAGAGAGAGAGAGAGAGTGCATTAGTACAGGGCAGGGACCAACATGTCCTTCTAGCCGACATGTGTCCTATGGGCCATACTTTGCCCGCCTTTGAATAAAAGATCGTTCCAAAAGAAAACTATGTGTGGCAGTGAAAATGAATTAAATGAGACCTCAGTTGTCAACTTCTTTTCAGTTCTGTTCCATAACTAGTCATGTTATGCATTTTTCTGTACGAATGCAAGATCAAATATCTTAGACTCTCCATTCACACATGCATGTGCATTACTTGTTATCTTCATCATCTGCCTTCTTTAAGTTAAGCATGTGACTGCCTTCAGTGAAGAGTAATTTACAGTGCTAATTTGTTTTTAAGAATCTGTCTATGCTTTTTGAGCTGTGATAACTGTTTCCAAAATGCAAGTGAGGATGTTCTGCTAACTCATATTTGGCTCTAGAACTGGGAGTCAAAACAAAGTTAACTTAGTGTCACCCCTTAAAGCTATTTCCAGTTACTTTCTGTGCCTGTTCAGTTAAGCCCTTATCTCCTGTTCCAAAGCTCTGAAACTCAGTTCATGGGAATCTGTCTTGTTTGTTTCTTTATATTCCCCTATGGCCACTTCAAAAGAAAAAAAAAATCTTTTCTTGCCTTCCTGACTGTTTATCAGAATGTTTCAATATTTTCCAAAGCCTTTATATCATACAAGTGGGACACTAAATAGGGTAAGATGCTACCACTATACTCAAGCATATAGCGGCAACCTGAGAAGTATTTTAGTCACTGAAAAAAGAAAGAAAACTCTTCATCACATCTGTACAAAGTTGCAAATTGTGTCTTACACATAAATAGAGTAGCTAGTCTCAGAACACACTCATATTTCAAAAGCCTGTCCTTATCTGAACACAGTGTACTATGCTATTGTTGTGTGCTTTCATATCATTTCTGACTTATGGTGACCTTAAAGTGAATCTATTACAGGGTTTCCAAGGGCTGAGAGTGTTCGATGCAGTCAGGGTCATCCACTGGTTTACATGGACAAGCCAGGGGTTGCACCCTTGTCTCCAGAGTTGTAGTCCAGTGCTTAAACCACTACATTACACTCATTCTCACACTATGCTATTACTCACAGCTGTAGGCTTGACAGTCTTCAGCTAGCAGTCAGTGAGTTATGATGGCGTAAGTCCAGCTTACACTATTGTAACCCACTGCAGAGGTCAGAATTCTATACAAGCCAGGTAACAACCAAAATCGTCCCCGCAAAACCCCACCTTTTGTCTGCTGCAGTCACCCTCAACGCAGCTGTTTTGTGACTGGTGAAGAAGAGGGACAGTGGCAGAGTAGTGTTTTTCTGTAGCTGGGCACACAGCAATGATATTATCTTCAGGAACCTCAGGGATCTGTCACTGTGCATCTGGCTTTAGGAAAATCAGATAAAAGCTTCTCTGCTGCTCCCCAATGCTTCCTTGCCTCAGAAATGGCCATGTTTGGGGAGGTGGGTTGCAGCAAAGGTGAGGTTGGGGGGTTTGGAGAGAGCATATCATAGATGCAATACATGTCCTGATCCAGGGTCTTGGCCATTATTATTGTTGGCCAAGACTCTCTTTCTCATTGCAGAGCATAAAGCTGAGTAAAAGAAATCAGAAGAGCACTATTTTTAGCCTGTTATCAAGAAGTCCAGGCACAACAATATGAAAGAAGCATGTCAATTATCATCCCAGCTAGGATTTTTTTCAAATATAAAGGTGGCTGAGAATATTTCAAGGACATTCCTGTGTCAACTTGAGGGTCATTTGCCAAATGATTTTTTCACTTTTTTTTTTAAATGGGGATTCTATGGGCTTGAGGCTTGGGAACTTCAGGAAGACAGTCCCATGTGCCTCATTTGCCCTGTCTTAAACAATGTCAGCTGTATAACTCTTTCTGGCAATTGTGTATTAATTCCCTAATCAGGAAAGATGCTCAGCAGACAAGAGGATATCAGTGGTCAAGTGGGCCAGTGAAGTTGCTATATTTCTACATGTTTTTTTTTAAAAAAAACAGTGTTTAAAACACAGTCTCTGCCATCTTGCTTTTGTTTTTCACATGTCTGTTTTATGTCTCTTTTTCAATGAAAGCTGAACTGAGTTCAGTTCAAGTAGGTCTGTTCAATCTCGAGTAGCAACTTTCAACTAAAGACAAGAGAACATAAGCAGTAAAATAGTATTCAAGAACAATAGAACTGCTCACAATTTACCCAGAGTTTAAAAAGGAGATAGAAATTTTGATGTGGGGAAAGATTAGACATTGCATATAACCTGAAATGCAGAAGAGAATTGACTTTAGAAAAATAAGATTTCAAACAAAGACATTCACCAGCTTACTCTGTTTTTCCCCTATGATGACGGCAAGAAACAAGTAATTGAAATTGCGCACTCATTGATGCTTGTGTTAACAAAAAGCAAAGGGTTCTGGTTCATTTAATGTTCCAGTCTTTAACGATTAAATCAAACAGCTCTTTCCGTATGCTGAGCAGGTTGATTCAGACATGCATAATAAAATTGTTATGTTTAAGTCCATGTATTGGAAAGGTGAGCAAAATCCCCAAAGTGCTCTCTCTCTCTGTGGCTTTCTCTGTCTACCTCTCACGCACACACACTTATCTACTTTTGTTTATAATCAAGGTCAAAGTCTAAAATCTAATTGATCTCATTTGGCAATAATGGGATTTGACATCAAAACGTGAAGACTAATTTTCTGCTCTTAAAAATACATGGCATCCTCTATAAATAATTAACTAAAACAAGAGCACATTAAAAATGCAAAATCCGAACACTGAGAATCAGAAAATTGTGTGTGTGAATGGAATATAAAAATGTTTTTGTCTCCTAATTACATGCTTCCCTTCAACAGAAAAGTACTTTGATTAAACTTTCATCAAAGCAGAATTCAATAAAGTTATCAAAACATAATACATGAATCAAAAGATCTCTAGAATACAAAATTGGTTCCTGGCAATCTCTGTCTAATAAAGTCACACTGGCTACTTAACTTTTTGGCATATTACTCATCAAAGAACCTTCTGTGCATTCTTGTGGTATGGTCAGTTACCCTTCTAATTGCTAAATATCTAAAAAGAGAGCATCATTGACTGAACTAGGAGAAAAACTTTAATAATAGATGAAGAGTAGTTCTGAGTCTGCCTATAGAGATTTCTGTGATATCACTTTGTCTGCAAAAATCTTGTCAAAGTATCTATCTATCTATCCATCCATCCATTCATCCATCTTTCCATCCAATCATCTATCTATTATCTTTTTTTCTTTTTTTTTTCAAATAGCGACCTCCATCATATGGACTTCACCCTGCTAAACAAAACAAAACAAAAAGAAAGCTGTGTGAAGACTTGAAACTTCTGTACTGTTCTGTGTGAAGCAATCTGTGTTCAGAATTGGGGAGTCTGGAGGGGGGGACCCTAGTTTGTGATTTCTCAGCTAATTATGATGTGAGCCCAAATCTCTGACTCCTGGATCATGCATTAGCTTTCCTAGCTTCTGCAACTCTTTTCCTTTCAGGTGAAATTAATCTGGTGGCTGCAGAGGTGAGAAGGACTGCAGCTACCAGCCATCACTGACTTGAATAAGATGTATTTGTGAATATCAAGATACACAGAACATGTAGCTTTGCAACACTACTCTGCCCAAGGGTTCAAAAGACTGGTGGACTACAGTTCCAAGGAATTCTGACATCCAGGTCACTTATGTAAGCATTCTCAATAGCAACATGGGCACCAAAATACCTGTGAACTTTCTTAGTAAGGAAACTACATTTCAAAGGAATACTGCTGCTCAGAATGGTCTTGTATTATACTCAAGTGCCTATCACCAGTACTAGCATTCAGTACTTACATCCGAGAGGATGCTTAGAAAGTTCAAATCATTTTTGCTCCACTATTGCTGGGCAGGTATTTCAGACAGGTTGGGGGATTTTAAGCCTGAGAGCTACCTGTTCACATGACCATAGCCAAGAAGCATTAAGTGACAAGAGAAGAGTAAGAAAGGAGGTAACATGACATAAAATAAAGCTTGAAAGGAAGATTCTGGAATTGGAGGCTGCAATCTAAAAAGCAGAGACCAGATGCTCCCTGACACCACCGTAGATTTAGTGGGCAGAAGAGGAAGAAACAAGTTCTAATGGTTTAAACAAAGCCCATTACACCACTGGGCACCCTCATGTTACTCAGATGGAGAAACCCCTATCCCGGGGTCTACAATTTGATATTAAATATGATTCCGTGTGCCAGAGAGGTCACCCGTATGAGCACGTAGGCAGGCACGGTCGAACGACTGAAAACCAGGTCAGGCCAGTTGTCAGTGTCGAGGCGGCAGCTAAGCAGACACGGAGGCAGGAGCTGGGTTTTTATAGCTTTAGTGGTAATAAATCAAAGAGATTACTTCACCCAACGTCAACGCAAACAAACCGCAAAGTTCCAGGAGCGGCAAACACAAAGCAGCGAGGTCAGACTGGAACCAAGAGTTCCCAATGCAGGACGCAGTTTCACGGTTGGTAGACGGTTGTTGCCCTGTGCCCAACCCCAACAGCGT
Source organism: Cyclura pinguis (assembly GCA_030412105.1). Lineage (NCBI taxonomy): Eukaryota > Metazoa > Chordata > Lepidosauria > Squamata > Iguanidae > Cyclura > Cyclura pinguis. The sequence continues at coordinate 86,753,956 of CM059601.1, read as the reverse complement.
CTGCCGCAAATACTCAGTTTTAGCCCAGCTGAGGCTGGTCAACTGTCCGTTGGCCCCACTCACAGCTGGAGCCTCTCAAGAGTTCAGAGCCCATTCATCAAGCGCTTCTCCTGCAGTCGCTGAGACCTCTGGACCACCCCCTTCTCCAGTCGCCTCTGGAGGAACGTGGGGGGAGGATCTGTTGCAAACTCTGGACTGGAGTCAGAAACCCCGGCCTCTGCCTCTGGAGCACAACCGTCAGCTGCAGGTGCGGGCCCGGGCTCTGCGCCAGGGACAGCTGTGGAGTCACAGGCAGCCTCCTCCCTAGACTCTGAAGGAGACCCCCCTCCAGAAGGCCTGTCCCAGAGACCCACCCCAGGCTCGGAGTCCAAGTCTGAATCGGGAGCGAGATCAGCCTGGCTCATGACACCAGTAAAATCCCCAGTCACGTAGCCCCAGGAGACCTCAAGATGTGTAAACCTACAATAAACAAAGGGTCCTCAGCTTCGAGATGCCGACTCGAGGGGATTAGCTTGTGTGCCTCAAATTGAGCAAATATCCTATCAAGCGAGGACCATTTACATGAAGTCACACCACAAACAAACACAGCTGAAGATCCAGAGACTTTGGCAACCACTTGCAATCCTATCACACAAAGGAAATTACCATGGTGGAGCTTCGTTATTGCTCCAGCACCCATTGTTCTCCCCAGGAAAGGATTAGTCCTCCAGGTACTTTTTCCCCTACAAATAGTCCCAGTTTTTGAGCATTTCTTCGGATCGCTCCCGGTCTTCCCAGCAGACCGTTGCTCCGTCCGTTGAGTAAACCCCTCAGCCCTCTCTGTGCTGAGCCCCACATCTCTGCTGCCTTCCCGGACCCAGGACTTCAGGAAAAGGTGCAGTGTTATCCCAACTGTATCCCTCCAATATTCCCCTATCCATTTTCCTCTCTTTTGTTTCTTAATAGCTCTTGGGTGCGTCTGTGCATGATTGCGTTGGTGCGTGAGACTTGCATTCAATAAAATCATTTATTGGACATTCTTGTTTGGTTTTTGGCTTGGTCTGACCCCGTAAAAACTGGGTAAAAAGACCCCGCTAGGTTACCCTGTCTCTTACATTGCTATTGCTTGTGCTCTGGCTAGTTTCCATTTCCCATTATGTGGAGCACATTGAGGTGTCCCCCAAGGGACCCCAGAAATCAGGGTAACACTCAGTTCTCTAAACCAGGCTGTGGCTGAAAGTACACAACCAATGAAAAATTGCTTAGAGAAACCATCCTCCAAGTGAGGGCCTGCTCTGCTCTCAATTCTCATCTTCTCTGATCATTAACCATACAAGCTGGGTATTACAGTCCCAAACATCAGGAAGCCATCACATGTGGAAAGGCGGGGTTACAGCAATCACATGCATATTCATCCAGAAACCTGGGTCTTGTTTCCCAATGAATGAGTATAAAACACCATCTAGCCTCAAGAATGTATGCAACAAAATAATACAAAGCTGTAACAAAAGAGCACAAATGCAACAGAACATGTTAGTGCCTCATTCATCTATCATGAGCATTCAAAAGCCACCCAAACAGATAGAACCACAGTGCCAGCATGTGTGTGTGTGTGTGTGTGTGTGTGTGTGACAGAGAGAGAGAGAGAGAGAGAGAGAGAGAGCACAAGTGCAAAGATCTTCCATATGCTTTCTTCCTCAAAGAAGGTCTACTGTGGAAAATGATTGCTCTGCTTGGAATTTAATGCAGAGAAGGAAAGGCATGAATATAGCTTGCATTCAAAATCATTCTGTCAGGGTCAACTGGAGATAAAAGCTTTCATATTGATATACTTAAACTGATTGCCATGTTCCTGATAGTTTTTAATCTTATGAGTTCTCAGAGATAAGAGCCTACTTCATTAGATCTACAAAGCATTATACCTGTAGACAAAAGTACACTGGGGGTTGTGGAACTAACTAATGAGAAATGAAAAAGAAACAGGACAATGAAAACATTATTCTTCAGTAGGATTGTTTCTCCATTAAATTTACAACGTTACTCGTCCCTGGCAAAGGGAAAAATTTTCAGCTCTGTGAAACTATAACTGCTTTTGAATGAGAAAGTCCACCATCGTACATCTGCCGCATATTGACAGGCACAGTAACCAAATGCCCAACACAAAATTCTTCCTATTAATTTCTCAGTTTGTGTATCTTTGCATTCAAAAAGGAATGTTGTTTGAACTTTTTCTATTTAAAATAAGCAATGAATGTTGATGCCATGTTTATTTCATTAACTATGCATGCAAATTAGGGTTGTTTCTAGGTCAATCAAAACCTAAGGCATTCCATTATATTTCTATACAACAGTGTTTCAGTAACAATGGATGCACCTACCTAGGGGCCTTAATAAATTCCTATTATTTACAATTCAGTGTGACACTTGGAATTACTTTGGTGTAAGAGCACAAGAGTCTCTATGCACATTAGTAAGAAATGTTGGTCCTAACACAGTAATCTTTTTCTCCTGAAAAGCAAAAGTTATTACATCTTCCTGGTAGTTTTAAATCAATAACTAGCAGTAATTGCCTCTTATAAATTCATTTCTAGACTGACGCTGGTATTCCAGAGCCTAGAGTGTCTCGTCCTTGCTAAATAAGCACAGTAATGCCACCATTATGACAAATGCAATTATGTTTATCAGAGTTGGCTTACAAATGTGGCCCAGAAGCCAAAACAAATAAAGTTACCAGTTGATCTGAAAATATAAAGCTGTTATATACAGTCAAGCCTCTGGTCCAAAGCCTAAGCATCATGTCTGGAAATTCAAGTAGAAACCTCTAGTTTGTAATCCACACATGCAAGAATAACATCCCATGCATACTATTTAATGTGATATGAAATAAACTTTCATTTTTTAAAAATTCAGAAACTATATGCACACACACACCCACACACACACACACACACATATATATATACATGCATACATATACTTTTCTGAAATTGCTCCATGGTCTTCAGTGGGATATCTCACACACATCATTTAATATTTTTGTTTATCATAAAGTCAACACTGAAGATGAACTGTGAAAGGTTTCTTAATGTATTTTGTAATGATTTGATTCAATCTAATAAAAATCCTATAGAAAATAATTTGATCTTTTTTTCATTCTGTTCAACCAGCAGAGTTCCAGACATTTTATATATATATGAAATCACCATAACACTGAGAGAAGATGGTTCCGTTGTCAATGAGATGGTAAATCCGTACCAGGTTTTGGTTAGCTTGAAAGAGATATCCAGTGTGCTAGATTTATTTAGAGGAAGAGTTCAGCACATTGGAGGGCTCCTTTAAAGCCTAGATTAAAAATTAAAACTTGGATTGGATTCATGGCCCCCTGACATGGAAGCCAATAGCCACCACTACACTTGAACACTGATCTTTTTCAATGCAAACCTATACATTACTTCAATCTCAGTTATAACAAGAAATGACAGTATGGTATGGATGTGAACAATGCATTTAAATATATTTATATGTGTATGAGGCCTACCACTCCTACTAATGACCCAGGGATCAATGTCCTTGAGTTTTATAATGTTTTGCCCTACTCTTCTTTATATGCACATGGACTGGTAGTTGCTTGCCAGTCTGCAGCAATAACAATAGCCATTTTATTGAGCTGCTGTAGTTTAGCAATTGCTGATGGAGCCCTGGAATACAAAGAACAATTTTTCAGAAGAGGGCATACTTTCAACTGGGCAATTTTGGTATGCACATCATGATTCTGGACTTACTACACCCATGTAGCCAATACCCTTTCAGTTTATAAGAGTGGCAAGAGACTGGGAATTTCTGATAGCCATACAAGCTTGATGCTGATAGATTATACAATCTATAAAATCCAAGCCCAGCTACTGCTTACTCACAAAAGCATGTCTATGGAGATGACATGAATATGGATTGAAGAAGCTGTAAGGTTACTGTGGAAAGCATTTTGGGAGTGTGCAGAATCCTACCAAGTGCACCTCATTCAAAGCATCCTGTTTCTAATAACATATTCTGATATATAGGTGATGGTGGGAATGTCTTCTTGAAATTTCAGGATTCTGAAGAAATAACAAACTCAGAATTTACAGATGTCTTTGAACAAATGTGGCGGAAAAGAAGGTGCAACGAGTTACTGTTTATCAGTTATACCTACCAACGTGCATTCATATATTAATGATTTTATTCTCCCAATCTAACACCTTTGGTGAGTATCCAAATTGGAAAAGACTCACTTTCACATCAACTAGATCTTGGAACTGGTATTCATTTGACAGAGAGGTATACATTTTACGTCTTGGAATTCTTGCAAGAGATTCATGAATGATAGTCATTCTTCAATCACAAAGAGAAACACAAAGCCCTCTCTTTGTCTCTGGCTACCAAACTGGAAATACTATATTTAGAGAAAGATGCTAACTGTTCAGATTACAAAGGTAAAACATTTGACTAGGTTGATTTGTGGATCTTTTCTCTTTACCATACGATGGGAAGATTTGCTGGCCTTTCTGTTTTTGGGTGAATATGTGTGCACTTGTTTCTTGAGGAAAACTTGTTTCCTGTGCATTTAGCGAAATATATAATATTGGAAAATTTGTTGCTGTTCCCTTTCTAGCAGTGTGACCTGAAAAGCATTAGATGATGATGATGATGACAACGACGACGACGACGACGACGGTGGTGGTGATGATTTTTATTTATATCCCACCTTTTTCCCAAGACTGGGACTGAAGGTGGCTTATACATTAAAGAGATTGCAATTAAAAACATACAAAAGATCAACATTAAAAATGAATTAAACTACTAACCATATTAAAAATATACTTTCTAAAAAGATTTTAAAAGTTAAACAATACAATCTACAGTCCTTTGTTAAAAATCTGCAGTTCTAAAAGCCTTATCCTGTCAACTGAAAAACAGCAAGGAAGGGGTCATTCTAGCCTCCTTAGAGAAGGCAAGCCCAAAGTGGAGGGGCAGTCAGAGAGAAGGCCCTCACTCATGTTCCAACTAGTTGTACCTGTGAAGGTGGTAGGACTTGAGATGAGGGCTTCTTCTGTAGCTCTCAAGTTCATATTGGCATATACATTCTGTGAGATAGCCTGAACCTAAGTTGTGCAAGGCTTTAAAGATCATATCCAGTATTTTGAATAGATGTATCCTGTATGCTATGTGTTGTTTTCTTTTCTGCAGTGACAACTGGTGGCTCCAATGTCAGCCAGGTCAGGAATCCACTCTAAGGTTCAGTTTAGATTTTAAAAGAGTTATCTAAGATGATGGACCAATTTGGGAGATAGTGTGTTTAGCTCCATTAAAGTTCAGACTAAAATCTAGAGTGGATTCATCACCACACGGATATCAGAGCCAAAAGCTGCAACTGATTTTATGTGAACTCAGTAGATTTATTTTATGTAGACTGGAAAAATATTGAACATTAACTACAGTACAAATAAAGCATCCTGTTTTTACTCAGAATGATCAAAAATTGTATAACTTGTGAAATTTATTGGAAACACAACAGGGGTAAAAATGAGTCTTGATCCAGAGCTGAGATTTCTCAAGGTATTTCTCAAGAAATTCTCACGGTGTATTTTTTTTGTCATGCCAAGATGGCCATATTCACGGATTATCTTTGGAGTAGTGAGACTTTCAATTGACATATGGTGAAATAGACTATAGTCAGTGGCACTCATGCACAAATTAAGAAGCCAAATTAAAAACCAATACAGTAGAGGTGTTAGGGGATCATTTACGCGAATATGGTAATTACTAATTATTCTAATTGGAAAAAAATCACATATACTCTCCAGGTATGCAGGGTAACATTCAGTGAGATCTGTGGATAACTGATCTGATCTGATCTGATAAATGATCTGATGAATTGTATCCAGATGACACTGATGATATTACATCACATTTTGAACTATAAACACTGTTGTGCAAAGTACAGTTTATTTTGTTGTATTATATGTCCATTACTGATGGGAAGTTTTAGAATTTCTTGTTAAAGGACAACAAAGCATTCTATTTAAAACCAAAATCCTTCACATTCCTATCACGTATGTTTGTTTAATGGCTCCAGCAAATCACACAAGATCAGAACAACAGGTACACAAATACAGGCATATTATTTGCCCATAAAATTCTCAAGCATAGTCTTTCAGATACTCTGGACCCAAACATACAATTTAGTCTCAGTCTTTTTCATCAGAGTAATGTGACTGTTACTTGGGCCTTGGTACAGTGTTCCCTTCCTCCTGTGGTTCCCAGGTCTCAAGCCTGGTACTTCTTCTCCATGAATAAATGGAGAAAATCTCAAGGACAGAGCAATGCCTTGAAAATGTTTTCTTCGGTTGTTTTCAAACTGTGTATTGCTCGCCGTGCTACTACTGGTTGCTTTTGGGCAGCTACTATATAGCAGACCTGCCTGGCAACCTCCTCTTCCCCCTCTCCGAAAGTTTCTCAAACCGCATCTTGCACCAAGGCTTAGCACAAAAAAAGGGGTCAGCACAGGAAACTATGAGCTCCCTCTGGATTCCTTGCCTTAGGAGTTGCTGATTCTAAGATAGCTGTTTCATGGCTTTTTCTCTGATTGTTAACTTATTCTAGTTCTGTTCTCACCTTTTCCTAGTTCTTCTTCTTCATCCTACCCCAAATGATTGAAGCTAGAGTATAATTTCCTTTCTTGGTCTGAGGTACACTTGGGATGCATCATTGCTAACAGAAAGCAAGGTATGTGTATCAATCCAGCTTAGGCATTTCAGTCCTTTCTCTTTAATTCTCGCTTTCACTCCTCTTTCTTTGTCATCTTGTTTTTCCCCACCCACACAACTCCTGCATAATAGTTTCTCCTTCTCTTCTCTCTCTCTCATTCACTCTCCTGAAAATTCTGTCATTTCTCACCTTCTCTCTTCTTCCCTTATCCTTCCTTCTCATTCCCTAGTTTGTTGTTCTCTAATTTCTCATTCTCGTTCCTGGACTCTTGGCTCTTGATTCTCCTCCTCCTCCTTCATCAGCTTTGTCCTTCTCCTGTACCACACCTACAACTCCAAACTAAGTGTCTTCCCCTTCCTTTTTTTTTCTTTCCCTAGTTCCTCTCCTCCTCCCTTTGTCTTTTTATTCCTTTCTCTCCCCAAATATATCTTGTCCCTTCTTGACCATCCTTTTGTTTCTCACTCTCATTCTCCTTCTTATTCTACCTCTATTTCCCCCAGTTACACTCAAGATCTTCCTTTTCTTTCCCTCCTTTGTATCTCCTCAACATTTCACTCCCACCCACAAAGAATTTGAACCCGTGTCTGTGATATGTTATAGTCCAATCATATTACAACTGTAATTTCGATTAAAGTCAAAACAGCTTGCCTCTAATACATGTATAGAGAGGAATACCCTATTATTTATTCATTTATCTATTTCAGTTTATATCATGACTTTCTTCCAACATGGGACCCAAGACCCAATACAACAAGAATTAAAACAAAGAGAGGGAATTCCACCGCCTGAGAGCAGCCACTGAAAATCTCTTTCTCTCTCTAACCATACCTATAAGGGTGGTGGGAGTAAGAGAAAGCCCTTCCCCAAAGATCTTAAAACTCAGGCAGCTTCCTATAGAAAGATTTAGTCTACCAGACAGTCTGGATCCAAACCATATAGAGCTTTATTAGTCATAACCAGCACTTTGAAATCTGTCTGTTGCAAGTAAAGTTGTTGCACTTATGTGCTCACTTATGACAGCAGTCTGCCCTTGGAATTGCTAAAAATTTCAAGACAGTTTCCAATGGTGGTCCCAGAAAGAGCGCCTTGTAGTAATCAAAACTGGATGCGATTAAACCAGCCTTTACCATAGCCAGATATGACATTTTTAGGAATGGGAGCAGCTGACACACTAGTTCTAGGGGTGCAAGCACACTCCTGGGCACCATGGAAATCTGGGAATCCAGGCTCATATCTGTGAACCTGAACATGTGAACCTGAGATTTTGGGGAGAATATAACCTATCCAACACAGGCTGAATCCTTATGCCCTGAGATATCTTTCAACTGACTAGGAACATTACTATCTTGCCTGAGTTAAACTTCCCTTTTTTTTCACCTTCATCCAGTCCATTACTGACACCAAAAACTGGTTTAACATCAAAACAGCTTGCTTGGAATAACATGGAAAAGAGAGATAAACACATTGATCTTCTTACTCAGTATTGTCTGTATTGCTTGGCAACAGCTCTCCAGAAATTCAGATAGCTCTGGAAAGATTATTCTGAGTTTCAGAAACTGAGCCAAAGACTTTCCGTATGCGAAGCACATGCCTTATGAGTGAGCTGTGTCCTAAATTTGCTGAAGTTGAGGAACTTCTAACACATATGGGGATTTTTGTACCCATATGGGCTGCCCATTTACTTCAATGGAAGGGTAAACTCTTTTATCTATTCATATTTCATCTATTATGCACAGAATTACCAACTCCATCCACATCACACATGTGTGTCTATGTGTGTGTCTGTAAGAAAGCCCTCCAAAATAAAGACTGTTCCTTTTACCCTATACAGGCACTATAGAAGCATTTTATTGTTCATGGTACTGAAAGCAGCTAAGAGGTCTAGAAGAATTAACTGAGTCCCACACATCTGTCTCCTACTGAAGCAGATGGAGCTGCCCATACATGCTATACCACTCCAGGTATTGATCAAAGCAGAATGCTAAAAACTGCATGGAGCCACCAGTAATGTGTGCACAATCTCCAGGGTTAGTCTTTTTGTGTATTCAGCTTCCAGTTCTGCAAGAGATGCTTATGCAGATGCCTGATACCATGTCTAAATCCTCCTTGCAAGACCAAACTGATTATATATAATTGAGTGCTCACATTTAGAAAGGAAGCATTTTATTATGTATTGCTGGAATTTTGCACAGTAACCTCACTCATTAAAAAGTGGCTTCAAGTTACTGTGTTTTGTGTACTTACTGGAGAGACAAAGGGACTCTGGGATTTGATTGATTTGCTGAGGATTAGAAGCTTTGTGCATTAACCAATTAACAGGGCTTTCTTGTATCTGTTTACTGCAAGCCTGGTTGGTTTCGTTTGATTAATAAAAATAAGTGTGGGAGAACATTTTTTAAAAAAAACTGAAGAATGTTGATTGTTTTCTGCATTTAGTTTTATAATAAACACTATTCTTCCTCATTTTCCAGAAGAAACTCAATAGTTCTGACTGCATAATTACAATATACTAAAAACAACATTTGTTACTCTTCTTTACGTGACTAAATAACTTCTGCATGTGTTTTCTTCATTCCTCCAAATATCTGTGCTTTAAACTTCTTTCTCTCTCCATCATCATTGAGAGCAGAGGCTGAGTTGCATTGCTGAAAGAACCACTGATGTTACAATTGTCAGATAATTAATTTTCACAAAAACAATCCATTAGTTTATTTAGCCTTGTCTACCCCAACAACACAAAGCCTTTGCAAAGTTTTCCTTATAAAAATATGAAACAGTAGTTTCATAGATTTGCCTGCATTATGAGTTATAAAATCATCTCTGCCTGTCCTTATGCATTCATGAGGATCATTTTAGCTTTTAATGAAATTATTCTGACTGAGTAAATGGTGGAACCAAAATTGAAAGGAAGTTAATTTAAGTTTCTTATTTTAAGCCTACTAAGCAGCAAACACAGGAGAAAAGGTGATGATGCTTAAATATCTTGGCTCTAGAGTCAACATTGCATATATTCATAAATTAACAATTACCAAAGACTTAAACATTCATAGCTGAGAATCTCAGAATAATTAAGCAGCCATGTGAATATATAAGAGCAATAAATTTTTAATATTAAATTTTTACTTTTTTAAAAAATGAAAGGTTTATAGAAAGCTTCAGCACCATTTTACAAAGGGATGTATTTCTTATCACCACACTGCTAGACAGATGATACTGCATGAAAGGAATTCATCTATCAGTACTAAAATTACAATTTTAAGGGTGAAGTGCAGGCTAAGCAAATTTAATATGATAGCCTTCAAAGCAGTTTGAAACAGATACTGTTGCTTTTACTTAGAGTCACTAAGCAGGTGGATTTCACGTGAAGGTGAGATATTTACTCGTGCATTCATTTCACAGGCAACTACCATGCATGTCCTCTGAATCTTAGCCACCTGTCTTGGCAACCACATAACATGGTCTCCATATCTGTGTCAGTTTCTGGAAATACTACATAAGGAAGCACACAGTCAATGGGATCACATGGAGAACGTACTGCTGGATTGTACCACCATACAAAAATACTCTCTTCACACAACAAACATTTACATGCTGGAAAGCAGGGAGGCTTGCTACAAAAAATAGTGTGCTGCTGCTCTTTGAATATTCGGAGAGCTGCTTTATAAAACGGTTTTAAAATTGTTCTCTTCCTTACCTCCACTCTGAAATAGCACAGCCCCAAAGAACTTTCTTCTATTGATCCTGTTGATCAGTGGTAGCTGATGGGTCCCATGTTGGTTGGGTGGGAAATCTATCCCTGGATTTAGTTCAGATTTTAAAGGAGTTATCCAAGGTACCCAAAGTAGGTTCAGCACATTGGATAGCTTGTTTAAAGATACTCAAAACCTGGACTGAACTCACCATTCCAGTAACTTGGACCCACCAGCCACCACTGTTGCTGATCACTGGCTGTCTTCTTTATGACAAGCTGATCCAAAACACCAGGTTGATTTTTTTCCTGACGCTGATTCCCGGCTCTTGAATAAGACCACTGATTCTTAGCAACAGCTTTGGCAGCCAAAGATGATCCAGACACATTTAAGCACATTTAAGGTGCTCATATTGGTCTGACAACACAGTCTTCTTAGAAGTAAGTCCCATGGGGGCTTAATTTCATGCAAGTGATACAGAGCCCAAGTCAGGCATTCACAATGAGGATTACAACTAACATGTGGAAATGGGAGAGCACTGGTCCCACCCACCCACCCTCCATTGTCAATATCCATGTTGGAGATTGACAGTCTGAAGAGGGCAGTGACTGTAGCACATGGAGCCTCTGAGTTCTAATTGTATAGATTAGAACTGCTCCATCTATACCAAAGGATCGCCTTTTCAAATGGTCACTCACCATGTCGGGAGAGTGGTGGTGGAGACAGTAGGGTTAAGCATATGCCCTTCTTCACAACTTTATATTAACTCTATTTTGAGCTCCCTCTCCTCCAACCATTAAAGAGTTTGGAGTCAGAACAAAAGACCTTGACAGGTTGGTACACGTTCTTCCCCTAGGATGCAATGCTTGGTTTGCATTCCAGGATTCCTCAAGAGGAAAACATTCAAAAAGTAATTCCATCCATCTTATGCAGCATTCTTTTTCCAAAAGATATTGCCAGTACTTCAGGAAGTCCATAAGGAGGGCATGAAGGCAAATTCACCTTGTCAGTGCTTTGGATCCAGACTGAGTCATGATTTGAGTAGACTGATTGAAACCAGAGCATTTCAATTAACTTTGGGCCCATTGATTCCAATGGATCTATTCAAAGTATGATTAAGTCTGAATAGAAACCATCATTTGCCCTCCGCAACCACTAATATCGAGACTCATGTTCAATGTAGTACCAAAGGTAAATTAGCAGCTTGCCAAAATGAGATGCTGACTAGTCAAAGCCCCATTCTAAACCTTTGCAGCTTCCTTATCCTGCAAGTCGCCCCATAAGAGATTGCATTGGGAGATCTAAATTATGCCTGACTTCAGTCCTGAAATAAAAACTTTTGAGATACTCTCTTCTCTAAAGTCATTAGGCCATTCTCTTCCTTGAAAACTCTGTTTAAAAAAAAATCGGGCTTCATTAAACAATAATTCCCTTAAGTTCTTATTTATTAGAGTTGTACAACTGAACTGGCTAGGAATGTAATTCTGAACTAATTTTCTTCTTGAACAATGAGTAATTTCAGTAATTTTCTTCCCATGGTTGGAAACTCTTTGAAAACCAAAGTTTTCAAGGCCTATTCACAATTAAAGATTTATTCTGTGCAAAATTTGCAGATGGTTGTTTTGCATAAAAAATAACATTTTGTGCAGGAAACAACATTTTCTGCATGGAAAATAATGTTTCAATGTAGAAATATTAATTCTTGTGCAGGAAATACTGTTTTCTACAAAGAGAAAAAGCTGCATTAGTGATTTGATCTGTACAAAGTTCACATGTGGTTGTTTTGCACAGAAAACAGGATTTTCTGTGTGTAAAACATTATTTCAATGCAGAAAGTGCTGTTTTCTATGCAAATCAACCATGAGCGAGCAACAAATCACCAATTGCAGCTTCTTTCTGCAAAGAAAACAACACTTGCACAGGAATTAATATTTGTGTGTTGAAACATTATTCTCCATGCAGAAAATGCCATTTTCTGTGCAGAAAATTGTTTAGTGCACAAAAAAACCAAGGCAAGTTTTGCACAGAGTAAGTCCTGAACTACAAAGATTCTTATCAGTCCTAGATTGTTCTTATCAGGGTCTCTTAGAAACTCCTGAAACTGGGGGCGGGGCCAAGATGTCAGCACAACTGGTAGCCTGAACTGTCAGCTCAGGGCTACCTGCTGCAAACCTGTAGGGAAAACATCCCCTGGGGACCTTTGTGGTCCCCTGAAAAATTCCCCCTTAGCAGGTAGGGGGTGCAGGGCAGCTCACATGTTTGGAACAGCTCCTGGCTCCGGCAGAGAAGAGGTGGAGGAACCGGAGCGGTAAGGAGTGAGGACGGAGCTAATGCCGTGGATTCGTAGCCAGTCTTTTGAACTGACAAGCACCGACAAAAACCCTTTTTTAAAGCAAAGAAGGTGTTGATTAAACAATCCAGTTGGGCTAAAAAGCAGACAAGAAGAGAAGAAAGACTTAAGTGGATTAAACCTAACATGGTACAAGCTGGGATGGCAAAGTTTGGAGAGATGAAGAGAGGTGATGATGGGAGGTTTTGGGAGGCAGCAATGGCAAATGAGACTTGGATTTGCTGAGAGGAGATCTCCCCCCCCCGAGAGCAACAGACTGAGCTCCCCCCCCCCCCCGGTATGCGTGAGCAGCTAATCTTTTGTTGAAACTTGTTTAAAAACCTGGCATGGGATGGTTTATTTGGATGAAATTTGCTCCTGCTGAACTTTGATGAACTTTGATTAAAGGGGGCTTGTTTTTTTAACTTTTTTAATGGATGACAGAGGAGGGGGGAAGCAGAAAAGAAAGAGAGTCAAGGAGTAAAAGGGGAGGGAAATACGGTGATGGCAGCGTCTTTTTGGAGAGGACAGCAAGGTCTTCCTCTGTTTTGGTTTAACAAGAATGATGTTTATGGAGTGATTTATGGATTTATACTGCATTTTAAAACCTCTTATGAAAAAGTTGTGGATTAGCCTTGCCAAGAGAGGCAAAGAGAAAAGTTTATGAAGTTTATGAACTGTATATTGGGAGTATAAACTGTGGATTATAAGCGATAGAGCTTTTTCCCCTTTTACTTTTTCTTGAATTTTGAACTAAACTAGAATAATTATATAAAAAGAACAAACTAATTAACATTATAATTATGGAATATTGATGGACAGAGTACTTGGATGATTAGCTTCTGAAGTTTTGCATATGGATTAGCCTCAGGAAGAGAGGTGAAGACAACAAGAGGGAAGGTATTGGCTTTGATGTAAGCTGATTTGAGACTGAAGACTGATATTGAACATAGTCTGAAAATAGAAGACAAATTGATTACAACTGATATAAACTGGTATAATATAAATTGACAAAAACTGTTTCTAATAACTTTTAATTGTCAATGAATAACTTTTCTTTATTTTTTTCTTGTATTATTTTATTCTTTATGGATGGATAAACCAAATAGAATGATAGAAATTTGACTTGTATAGTAGATATAAGTTTTTCAAAACACAGTAATTATTGTTGTATAAAATTATAAAAATTAGTATAATAATCAGTATTTTTTTAAAAGAATAAGCTGACAGAATAATAGACTGGTTTAAAGATTTGATTTTTGGATTTTGGAGATTATAGCTCTAAAGAAATTAGTGAGCCAAGGTATGGCTACAGGTCAAAAGAAGACAACACGACACAAATTCAGCCACAAGTTTTGGAAAGAAGAGGATCTACAGGTTTAAAGACAATGGAGGTAAATAGGTTATTAGAAGAATTTCAAAAAATGAGAACTGATATGATGGAAGAATTAAAAGCAACAAGGACAGAGATAAGAACAAAAAGAACAGAAATAAAACAAGATTTGAAAAAGGAAGTAGAGAATCTGAATCAGAGCTTGCAGAAATTAACTGCAGATATATCAACAATAGATCAAAAAGTGGAAGATATTCAGGAAAAAAGCCAAAAACTGGAGGATGAGGTGGAGCAGCTGAAGAAAGAACAGCAAAGAGATAAAGAAACTATAATAAGATTGGACATTCGCCAACGAAGTAGATGTTTGAAGTTAAGGGGTCTCCCTGAAGAGAGAGGAAAACCTACACCAAAGAGTAACAGATATTTTGACACCATATATAAGCCAAGGAAGAGCGAGATCAGAGCATGAAATAGATAGGGTTTTCAGAATTGAATTGGCAGTGGCAAAACGGAGAGACCTACCTCAAGACATTGCGGTTTATTTTACCAAGAAAAAGACCTGGTATCTAATCATTGAACAAAATTATAAAGAAAAATTAATAGTGGATGAGAGTGAAATTAAAATTTTCAAGGACGTACTGCCAAGTGTGATGAGGAGTAGAAGAGAGTACGCATTTTTGGTAAAGATTCTCCAATCGAGAGAAATAAGATACAGATGGGAGTTACCAGAAGGGCTTTCCCTTTTCTTTGAAGGTAGAAGAAGGAGGACAAACTCGGTGCAGCAAGCAATGGAATTCCAGGAGAATTATCTGAAAACTGGCTCCAAAATAGCAAAGACTGAAGATAAGAAATCAGAAAAAACAGGGGATTCAACACAGATTGGAGCAGCAGCAGCAGACAAAGCTAGTCCAACGTCAGAAGAAGAGGCGGAAACAGTAGAACCAGAAGAGAAAAAGAAAAAAAGGAAGTAAAGAAGAACAGTAAATATGAAGATAATTTCATGGAATGTACAGGGAATAAATTCACAATCAAAGAGAAGACAGATTTTTCATCATTTAGAAAGACTAAGACCTCAAATTGCGGTATTATTAGAGACTCATATAAAGAAAACCCAAGAAAAGTACTTATACAATTCTAAATTAGGTCAATGTTTTGTTTCTTCATATGTAAAGAAGAAAAGAGGAGTTGCTATTCAAGCAAAACAAATTTTTGAAGATGAAGAAGGAAGAATATTGGGCATTGACATTCTAAAAAATGGTAAAAAAAAATTATTGGTTGGTGTTTACACCCCAAACGAAAATAAAGCTGAATTTTATAAGAAGTTGCGAGGAAAAGTATCAGCATATGAGTATGAAGACTGGATTTTAGCGGGTGATTGGAATGGAGTTTTGGATATCAAAATGGATAAAACAACCTCTCAGAATAAAGAAGATCAAGCAACAAGAGGGAGATTACCAAAAGATTTCTTTGAGATGCGTGAAGAATTATCTGTTTTAGACGTATGGAGAACTATTTATCCAAATGTCAAAGATTTTACTTTTTTTTCTGAAGATCATCAATCTTGGTCCTGAATAGATATGATCTTGATTTCTAAACATTTGTTATCAGAGATAAGGAAAACAGAAATATTGTCAAAGGTCATCTCTGATCATCATCCGGTAATGTTTCAAATCCAAGAGAAGACTAAACAAGTTCAATGGTGATTGAATGATAGTTTATTGAATGATGAAGAGATAGTAAAACAAGCGAAAGAAGTGCTACAAAATTATTTTAAAGAAAATATAAAAGAAGACATGAAAATGAGAACAGTCTGGGATGTATCAAAGGCAATAATGAGAGGTTTTTTTATACAGCAACGACAAATTCAGAACAAAAAAAGGCGGGAGAAATATCAAGTGTTATAGACTAAACTCCAAGAGAAAGAGAAAGAACTTAAGAAAAATCCATTGTAACAATCACTACAGCAAGAAATTAAGAAAATACAGAAGGAGATGGCAATAATAACAACTGAAGATATAGAGAAAAAGATAAAACAGATGAAAATAACTTAATTCGAACATGCTAATAAAATAGGGAAATAGTTAGCGTACAAACTTAAGAAGCAGAAAGAGAGGAACATAATTGTTGAGCTGAAATGTGGAAAGAAGTTGATTACTCAACAAGAAAAAAATAAAACAGAAATTTGAAGAATATTTTGGAAAATTATTCTATGAAATAAAATCCCTTCATCAATATAAAAAAAATCTGTCCAAATTTCTTCAAAAAGTAAAGATCCCAAAAATATCATTGGAAGCACAAAAACAGTTGAATAAATCAATAACAATTACTGAAATTGAAGAGGCTATAAAGGATTTGAAAGTGGACAAGGCACCAGGACCAGATGGGTTCACCATGCTATATTATAAGAGATTTATAAAAGAATTAATTCAACCAATTCAAACAACTTTGAAGGAAATAGAGAAATATGGTAGACCAAAATCCTGGGAAGAATCTAACATTGTACTGATACCCGAAGAGGGTAAAGATAAAAATGAAGTTAAGAATTACAGACCAATCTCCTTGTTGAATGTAGATTATAAAATTTTTGCGGCCGTGTTGGCAAAATGGTTGAGACAGATATTACAGGATAAAATTCAAGAAGGTCAAACAGGCTTTCTCCCAGGTAGATATATGAGGAGCAATATGAGGACAATCCTAGATGTAATTGAATATTATGATAAAAAACCAGGGAAGAAAGCAGTACTCATTTTTTTGGATGCAGAAAAGGTATTCGATAATGTTTCCTGGGCCTTTATACATCAGCTATTGAGAGAATATGATACGGGAGAAGATTTTTGTAAATGGATTGAGATGATATATCAAGAACAATCTGCAAGATTAATAATAAATGGAGATAAATAATAAATAGAAATATTTCAACAAGCTTCATAATTAATAAAGGGGTATGGCAAGGGTACCCATTATCACCATTATTATTTATAGCTATTCTGGAATTATTGCTGAATACAATAAATGAGGATTCAAAGATAAGAGGCTTGAAAAAAAGGAAAAAGGAACTGAAATTAAAAGCTTTCACAGATGACGCAATTATATTTTTGAAGGATCCACAAGAATCAATTCAGGCACTGATGGAAACTTTGCAAAGATATGGTCAAGTGGCAGGATATAAGATAAATAAGGAAAAGACCATGATGATGACATTGAATATGACTAATTTGGAGAGTAGATCTGGATGTCAATTAACTAAGAAAACAAGATACTTAGGAATTATGTTAATGAAAAGGAACCGAGAATTATTTGACAATTATTTGAAGATATGGAAAGAGATTAAAAATGATATGGAAAAATCTAAATCTATCTCTCCTGGGAAGAATAAATGCTTTCAAAATGTCCTTACTACCAAAACTTATGCTCCTTTTTCAGAATTTACCAATAATAGGAAGAGAGAAAATATTTAAAGAATAGGAAAAGGATCTTCAAAAGTTTATTTGGCAAGGGAAAAGCCAAGGATAAGATTCAAAATGCTTCAGGATGCAAAAGAAAGAGGAGGATTTGATCTTCCATCACTGAAAATTTATTATTATGCATGGTGTCTAGATTGGATTAAAGACTGGATTCAATTAGAGAGAACAACCATGAAAGATTTGGAAGAAATAAATAACAGATTTGGATGGCATGGATATTTATATTACAATATATTAGTGGTGAATAAAGAGTTCAATAATCATTGCATCCAGAAGACACTGTTAAAGGTTTGGCTACAAATAAAGCAAAAATATTATACAAAACTTCCAACATGGACTTCACCCACAAGAAGCATATAAGATTGCTCCAACAAAACAAGAGAATTTAACATATCAAGACATATTGAAATGGGAAGGGAACAAACCAAGACTGTGTACAGTAGAACAACTAAAGGCTGACAGGCATGAGTTAAATTGGTTCCCATGGGACAACTAAAAGAAAGGTTTAAAATGGATCAAAAACTGTATGGATTTGAGAGAAAAGAATCAATTGGACATATTGATGAAGCGAAATCAAAGGAAAAGAATTTCAAAATTCTATAAACTATTGTTAAAAAGAGAAATGGAATCAGAAGTAGTTAAAGATACAATGGTTAAATGGGCTCAGAATGTGGGACACCCAATCAAATTAGAAGTCTGGGAGAAAGTATGGAAAACTGACATAAAATTTACCCCAAACTTAAATTTAAGAGAAAACTTTTACAAAATGTTACATAGATGATATATGACCCCAGAAAGATTGCAAAAAGTAACTAAAAATGGGAAAGTGAAATGTTGGAAGTGTGATGAAAAGATTGTGTCCTTTTTTCATATGTGGTGGACTTGCAGAAGGGCAAGAAAGTTCTGGAAGGGGATACATGATGAAATTCAAAGAATCTGTAAAATGAACTTTGAAATGATACCGGAACTGTATTTGTTAAATATGTTAGGACAACAAAAGGAGATTAGAAGTCATCAGAAGATATTGTTATATTTGATAACAGCCGCAAGGTTGATATACGAGCAACACTGGAAAGAAAAGAAAGATATTGATTTAGGAGAGTGGAAATTAAAAGTTCTGGATATGGTAGAGACAGAAAAGTTAGCATTTTCATTGAAAAATAAACCTATCCAGAACTTTGAAAGGGAATGGAAAGGAGTTTTGGAATGGATAAAAATATCAAAGTATATGGAATCCAAGAAAGAGATAATGTAATTGTTTTTCTCTTCTGCAAATGGAAATGTAATTGTTATTCTTTCTTTTTCTTTTGGTAAATGGAAACAAAGAAGACTCAACTGGAGTAAAATAATATGGAAGTTGGGGGGAGAGGGTGTGATATGTCTGATAACGGGGTATATCCACTTTGGGGGTTTTTTAATGCAATGAAATTTTTAATAAAAATATTTTTTTAAAAAAAGAAAGAAACTCCTGAAACTTGGAACCTCTTAGAAACCCCTGTTTATTTACAATTTTTTGAATGTTTTCAAATATTCTGTCCACCCTTGTACTGGCTGAATTCTGGAGACAATCTGAAGTGGTCCAAATCAGATCAAGTTGGTTCAGATTTGGTCAATTCAGGCAGCTCTGTTAAGTGAGTTAAGGTATCTGTGCCTTAAAAGTTTAAGTAAATCTGTATTTTTAATTTTTGTATCTATTACAAATTCAATGGCCAAGTGGTAAACTCTTTTTTGTCATTGTTGCTGTCATTGCTGCTTTTCCTGTTATTTTACTATTTCCAATTTATTATGGACCTTTTCAACACTACATAAATATTACTTTCTGATTTCACTTTAAGGCCATGTCAGCATCCTTTTCGTTCTTTATGCTTCATTCCTGGATCTCATTGTAAGGACTGCTGGTATAATACATTAAAAGCATCTTCTACAAAAGAAGTTGTGGCATTTGTTATCATTATGGTCTTTCGATCTAATCATTAGTTAAACCTTAAAATAACTGGCTGATGCTCTGTGCCTGCCATCGTGACTTAAAAAGTATCTGAAAATTGATGCTCTGCCCTCCAGCCATCTCTTTCCTTTGTCTGCCTGCCCACCTTCCTCTGTCAACTACTGAAGCCTGCTGGGTGGTCCACTGTCCACTGTGTAGCCTTTGTTCTTTGGCACAATCCTTCAACTATAAAGGTTGGGGATACTCTGGGAAAGTATACAACATTAAAGGGACAGTACCAGGATAAAAACAGTCTGAATTACCAATACTGAACAATCAATAGATTTTAAAAATTATTATTTTTGTCTTGTTTTGTGCAAGAGGTAACCACAGTTACCAGTTTCCTAGCACAGTCCAATAAGCTACTTGCCTGAAATCTCCAAATTGCATGCAGACATGTGGGGAAAAATGTTATAGCTTTCTTTGTTTCCCAGTGAGTTAATGGAAACACTGGCAATCCCAATTTGAATTTGATGTCCAAATTGGATGGGATAAGGTCAGGTGCAGATGTGCATCAGAGGTGTACCACCCTACTATTTAATCTCTAAGAGCATATCATTTTAGAAATTCTCTTCAGAAGAAGACTGCCTGTCAGAGCATCATCGCCATATTTGTGCCTTCCATGAAAACAAAATGTTCACTGCCAAGAATAGAGCAAAGAGGTAGCTGAAATGAAATTGCAGGGCAGAGGAAGACAAAGCCTCCATGAAATTAACATGATTTTTGACAAGCCAACAACCTTCCAAGCTGATTGTTTTATCCTGGTGGTAATTAACGTTTGAAAAGAAAGCAGCATCTAAAACCAGCTGGCTAAATTGCAAGAGGCAGAAATCAACTGTAACCAATTTCATCTATATTGAGTAGAAACCTCTTGCCTGTATGAAACACTTTGGTGGTTTAAGTTATATTAAGACATCTGCAAAGAGGACATGACAAACAACACAAAGGGGAACTCACATTCTTTTTTTCTATTTGACACGTCTCACTACTTAGAACTAGTCCGGTGCATTGTACAAATTATATAATCTCAATGGTAATTGCTCTGCATTCTTAAGAAAAAAAGAAAAACAGTGTTCCTGCAACCAGCTCTGTCCTTTTATTTTCCAGGAATTTGTCTTCAGTCATATCC
Source organism: Cyclura pinguis (assembly GCA_030412105.1). Taxonomy (NCBI): domain Eukaryota; kingdom Metazoa; phylum Chordata; class Lepidosauria; order Squamata; family Iguanidae; genus Cyclura; species Cyclura pinguis. The sequence goes on along the minus strand of CM059601.1, from coordinate 86,733,305 downwards.
TATTGAAATGTTCAAGTTGCTCTTCAGGTGTATGAGAAGAATGGAAACGGAGGACAGAACAATAGTATAAATACAAGCCAAATTATTCATATGTGTTGGCTCCACTATTGATCTTTCCAATACTCAACAAGAAGGTCTGAAGAAGGGCTCTGAAGGCATTCAGCTGAATTTTATTAAAAGTTTCTTCTACTTTCAGAACATCTTTCTGAATACAGAGCTTGAAGCTAGCCCATGGATGACTTTTGCTGCCCAACCCATGAAATGCAGAGACCATACACAGGGCTTGGGTTGAACTAGGGCAATTTATTAATGTATGCCTAATTACATAAAGCTAGAAGTGAACTTGACCTTGAACTTGGGCTTGAATTTAAACTTGACCTTGAACTTGAATTTGAACTTATGACCTGAGAAGGGGGGGTCAACAGCATGGGTAGGCTAAGGCAAGGGTCACCGCCAGACCTCTTCCCCAGCCCTCCTTGGGTGAGGTACCAGGCCCCAAAGCCAACCCATCAGGCTTTTTTCTGGAAGGCAAGCCCCCAAACCACAATCCCCCATCTCATGACGCCATGGTAGGGGCAAGTCCAGGGCCATAGGTACTCACCAAAACCCTCAGACCCCCCCCCGCCATGGATAAGGGCAAGTGTAGCTGTGGAGACCTATTTAATACCTAGTTGAGACACCACCTTGTAAAGCCAATTGCCCAATTCCTTGGCGCAGTGTAGGGTAGGCGAACCCCCCCCCCAAGGGGGGAAAAAATTCCTACCCGGTCCCGAAGCGACCAGCAATCTTACACTGAAACCCTAGGGTGAGAGGGTGGGTTGCCAGCAAACAAAGAGGCTGAGGAAGGGGCAGCACGGCCTTAAAAAGGGGTCTGCAGACCCTGCCTCCTCCCTATCCCACCATGCGACCTTTGTCGCATGGTGATTTCATGGTCTCTTCTCATGGGAGGCCAGCAAAGGTGTTCCCCCCCGCCACGTGTGGTCACGCAGGCAGGGGGAGACGAAATATGAAGGTCTTTTCTTCCACTTATGCTGCTTTTCTTGATAAGAGTTTCTAAGCTGATAGATGTACATGTCGACATCTCTCCATGGAGGTATCAAAGCTGAGTGGTAGAAAGGAAATCTGGTTTCATTCTAAAGTTTGATAGGTTTGCCTCAATCCACACCTCCTGAATTGTTCATTCTCAGTTTCACTCTGGAAACCTTACACAGACAGATAGCTGCAAATATATATGTGTGCACAGTTGGGAAGTGTGGGCACATTTCAAATGTGTGCAAAATGCTCATAAAATGTCTTAGTCAATGGGAGGAATGCATTCAAGTCCTCTGTACTAGTTTCAAAAGCTGGCAAAATGAGTATATTTGTGGGAGAAGCAGTCTTGCAAAGGGACCAAAATTTACACCATTAAAAAAAAAATTGTAAAGTTGAACACATCCTGGACATAAATGTGGGAAGATGCCTGCAGATGTGAACTTTATAGATGGAAACACTCCTGATTGTAGAGATCATGCTTTGCATGCTAAAAGTCTCAGGTTCAGCCCTTGAATCTACCAGTAGGAGTGGGAAAAATTGGAGAGCTTCTGCCAGTCAGTGTTGACAACACTGGGCTAAATGAATAAAGCAACTTCTTGTTTCTACCATGCACTTGTAGGACTTAAAGAATAAAAGGGCAATGGCAGCAGTGAAGTTTAAGTACATTAGTACTTTGGTTTTGTAATTAACTTATAGTCCCAGGGCTGTAACAATACCCCCTTGCTGTTTAGATCTACTTACAAACCAACTGTTCCACAGTGTTACATTATAGCTTAGTGGAGCAACTGTTGAATTCCACATTGAAATGGCTGGCTAGTTTGCTGGCCACTGAAAAATACAATCTACCTACTATTTTGTTCAGCTGATAACCAACAATAATTTTCTCAGTGTTGAGGTTAAAGAAGTCATTGTGGTTCTTGTTCATCTGTTTATTTACAACATGTTTATACTGTCCCTAACATAAAATTCTCTGGGCAGCTTACAATAAACAAACATGAAAACAATTTAAATACAAAATGAAGCATTAAGCCATATAATCAGAAACATAAAGTACAAAACAAAATTCACAGCACCCCAAAATTAAACACGCAGATGTTAAAACCGAGAGGCCAGATTACATTACATGATCTGTGGGTTTGTACGAAGACATAGGCAAAATGATGCAGTCTTTTTTTAATGCTAATAATTTATGCAAATAAGCAGAGTATGCTGAGATGTTTTGCAGAGGTCAAAACAGAAATTATAAGACACAAACATCCATTCTGTTACCATCTGCAAATTCCCCAAATTTGCATTTGAAGCATGGCAAGGTCTCAAGCTTATTGTGGTGGGGTTCTGATCCTATATTGCTAATGGTAATGGAAAGCTTACAGTTGACATGAATGGACTAAGCTATATTTCCATAAATTTCAAAGAAAAGAGGGGAAAAGGTAATGGCCCAGTCTAGTCAATAGCTTTGTTTTCCACAGTGAGATGGAGTAGAGTAGAATAATCCCTTCAGGCTTACTAGCCTTGGCCGTTTAAAGCTGGATTTTCATAGGAGACCTGGAATAAGTATAGCACAAATTGCTCAAATTTTTTGTGCATGTAGTCCAAAGGACAAAATCCATTCCCCAAATAAGTCTCTCTTGCCCTGGAGCTCCTACCATCTACGCTACCTAACTCTTCTTCTGAAACCATTCTTGGTTATTGTCAAGGTCAGAGACCCAGGCAGCAAGACAGCCCAGAGAAGGGAGTGGGAGAGCTAGCAGAGTCCTGCCAGGAGGAGTCAAGGAAGCACTTACTCAAGGGAATCCATTTACCTAAGCCAGAACGACAAGCAAAAGCCGTAGTCAGAGTTCCAAAAGCCAGGGGTCCGGAGCCAAGAGATCAATCCAAGGTATCAAGAGCCAGGTGCTAGAAGCAAGGAACGAGGAAGGCTTGTAAGAAGTTTGCCACAAGCAAAGGAAAGCTTCCAGGCAGGCAGTTATATAGCCCAAGACACAGGTGTGGCTAGTCACTGCTTCTTGAACTTAGTCGAGGAAGCCTCCCTTTGCTCAGCAATCTTGAGTCTCCGCCTTGTTTGTGGGCTGATTGACACAGGCTCCAAAGCATCTTCCGAATCGGATCCCTGTTGCCCTAAAGGAGCAGGCAGAGGAACGTCCGAGCCTGCTTGGTCCATGACCGCAGGGGGAGCTCTTGGGCTGCAGGACTCATCTCCAGCCAGAGGCACAGGGACCAACAGCTGCTTCTTGTCATCTCCACCCTGAGCAACAGGGACCAACAGCTGCTGCTTGTCAACAGAAGCTCTGACAGGGGCTTCAGTTATCACACATATTAAAAGAAGGACAGTGACAAGCATAAAAGGGGAAAACATATGTTTCTTTGAGTCTCTGAATATCAGCAAGAGCAACCTCAGCAAGAGGGAGGGGGGGAGTCTTGGATATTCTCCTTGTTCTTCTTAGGTCACACTGCTCTGTGCTGATAGCTATGGCAGCTGAGTCAAGAGTCATCCTTTGTAATGCCCCTTCTGCAGATTCTCACTAATACCATTAGACTGGTTTAATTTCCAAGTTGCTTCTTGGGAAGAGGGGTTAATTTCAATGTAAATATTGTAGCCTCTATCAATAGCATTTCCATACCATACTTTGTACAGCCTTTCTTTCTTTATCTATCCCTACTGAGAACTTCAGAACTCACGTCATTTTGTCTGCTGTCAACCCTCATATGGCTTCGGACTCAGTAGTGGATGGAATGCCTCTTTCTTTGTGAGCCTACCTGGGCCCATAGATCAACATCTGAGCCATTCTACCAAGCATCTGCTCTGAGAAAGGTGCGGAAGATGATGAAAAGGGAAAAGTCCTTTCTAGATGCAGCTTCCATTTCTGGAATGCTCTCCCAGCAAGACCTACCTAATGCCAGCATAGCCTAGCTGGAATTCTGTACTCTCAGGCATTTGATAGGACATGATTGGCTGATGTTTCTAATAGACTGGCAATATGACTATTGGTTATTGGTAATGAATGTTATTCTTCTGAAGATGTATAGCTTTATATTGCAGATATCCCTTTTTTATCCCTTTTTTAAATGTTTGTATATTTTGATAGTGTAAGACACCTTGAACTTTCAAGTTTTTAAAATAGAAAAAAGCATCACCATTATTTCGTTCATTATACATCATCCACGGGGGACAAATGGCAATATTTGAATTTCAATTAGCCATGAAAAGAGTTACAATTTAGAAGCCTTTTGTTGACTGTGAATCATTTGTTGAAGTGAATCAGATATCGGCAAAAGCTGCCAAACGCAAAGGAGCCATTAAATGTGGTAAAGTGTTCCACTTGAAAATAACTGATGGGATACTAAATCACCAATATTTTACCATATTATTTTTAATAAAATTTTATTTCATGCTGCTAATAGCAGCTAGCTTGAGTGGGGACACTACAATTTCAAGGAACAAAAATGTAGAGATGTCAATTTCTGGTTATACTATTCCATACTCAGAGTGGCTCTTTCTCTAGGCTGGGTGCAGCTTGATTCTTGGCAGCACCTTCCAAAAGTCCATTATGCTGTTTGTTGTCTCAGTTATTCTAGAACATTGTTTAGGTCACACCTGCCTGCCTGGATGGGATCAAAAATGCATTTATTTGGTATAGTTTGAAAAGAAAAAACTGAACTGCTATTTCATTTACAGCTTTTCCTGGCACAGATGTGTCTAAACAAGAAAAATAGATTTTTGAGTTGATGCTGTATTGTGATAGCTTTGACTCTAATTTGCAGATGATGCCAAATTAGGAGGCATAGCTAACACCCCAGAGGACAGTATCAGAATTCAAAATGACCTTAACAGATTAGAGAGCTAGGCAAAAATTAAAAAATGGGTTTCAGCAGGGAGAAGTGTAAGGTACTACACTTGGGCAGAAAAAAATGAACTGCACAGATATAGGATGGGCGACATGTAGTTTGATCACAGTACATATGAAAGGGATCTAAGAGTCTTAGTAGACTGCAAGCTGAACATGAGTCAGCAGTGTGATGCCGCAACTAAAAAAGCCAATGCAATTCTAGGCTGCATCAATAGGAGTATAGTGTCTAAGTCAAGGGAAATAACAATATCACTCTGTTCTGCATTGGGCACACCCCACTTGGAGTAATGTGTCCAGTTCTGGGCACCATACCTCAGGAAGGATATTGGCAAGCTGGAACATGTCCAAAGAAGAGTAACTAAAATGGTAAAAGGCCTGGAAACCATGCTGTATGATGAATGGCTTAGGGAGCTGGGTATGTTTAGCCTGGAGAGGAGATGGCTAACAGGTGACATGACAGCTATGTTTAAATATTTGAAGGGATGTCATATGGAAGTTGTGGGAAGTTGGTTTTTTGCTGCTCCCAAGACTAGGACATAGAGCAATGGCTTCAAACTTCAGGAATAGAGATTCTGCCTAAAGATTAGGAAGAATTTCCTGACAGTAAGAGCAATTAAACAATGGAAAACACTGCCTGAGAGTGTGGTGGAGTCTCCTTCTTTGGAGGTTTTTAAATAGAGGCTGGATGGCCATCTGTCAAGCCTACTTTGACTATGTAATCCTGTATACAAGGGACTAGACTCAATTGTCCTTGTGGTCTCTACCAACTCTATAATTCTATGATTCTAATTCTATACTACTTACTTGGATGTGCCATCTTATGCAATCAAATTATACTTACATCTCTATTAGCATAATATATTTATTTGACCAACCAAAAAAGCACAGAATACAACCCATCCGAGACCAAGACATCATGCCGACATCCCATCTTTTTCACCCTCTCTCACTCCTGCCCTTCACAGCCAGATTTTGTAAGATCTTTCTTGATGAATAGATCTGGAGATCAAAAAAAAAAAAGGCTTTGCAACCTAGTGAGATGTCATTCTTGAGGACTTTCACAACAGACATTTCACTGGGGAAAAAATGTGGTTCAGGGATGTCTGAGTGTCTTTTGAGCTCTGCAGAAAACACCAGCAAGGAATTCATGAAGTCCCAAGGCTATAGTTTGCTCATCCCTAACTTGTTCCATTGACATCTGCTACAAAACAGGATGGTTTTTAACAACAACCCACTCAGCAGATTAAATGTCCAGGACATAGCTTTCCAAACTTTTCATGTTGGTAACACACCTTTTAGACATGCATCATTTTGTGACACAGTAATTCAGTAATTCAGTTAAGTGGAGGCAGCCCCTCCACCCAAGCCTGGCCCACCACAGCCACCCTCACCAGGGACTTCCTCAGCCCAGGGCAGCAGTGGTGGACGAGGCAGCCCCTCTACCTAGGCCTGGCCCACTGCCACCCTTGGTGGGGTCTTCCTCAGCCCAGGGAGGCAGTGCCGGGAGAGGTAGCCCCTCCCGCAGAGCCTGGCCTGCTGCTGCCACTGCCACCCAGGATCTTCTTTGGCCTAGGATGGTGGCAGCAGTGGCGAGAGAGGCAGCCCCTCCACCCACTGCATTTGCACGACACACACACACTGCAGCCGGCACACTAACATGTTGCGACACACAGTTTGGAAAGCTTTGGTTCGGGGGATAGCCAGACACAAGGGAGGTAACTATGACCATTTATTCTTACATGCAAAAGCAACTAATTATGTATTTTTTTTCCCCCTGCTGTGGAAAAATAAATACTATCATGCAGTATTCTCTTCATTTTCATGAATCCCAAAGGATTTTCTGCACTGAAAAACAATTATATATTTTTTAAAAAAAAGAAAGAAATTTCCTCCACAGAAAACATGACCTTTGCAGAAAACATTGTTTCCTATGCAAGAAAAACATTATTTTCATAGAAAATGCACAAAACAGCCAGATAGTTCGCTGCACTGAAAAATCCTCAGAAACACTTCAGTACATTTGAATACTGAGATAAATCTGCACAAAAAGTCTTAGTGGTCTGTTATTATTGCTGACAGAGTTTCCAAACAGCATTTGAAATCTTCCACTACAAAGAGGTACATTTATCCTCTTAAAAGTTTTGAGGCTGTTTGCTGATCTAACACTGTTTCTGTTTTCTCTGTTATTTTCTAGGTGCTCTGTGGCAAGACAGTGGGTCCTGATATGTGGTCACAGTTTGGTGTTCTGGGCAGCACATCAGGCCTAAAGTTGTCACTTTGGGGCTCACCTGGGGTTGGGCAACGTTGCCATGGTGGAGTTGCTTAGAAAAAAAAAAGGCCCCTGGTGGAGCAGCTGGTTGCTTCTTTTGCTTGAGGAGCACACTGGTTCTCTTCCTGACATGTTAATCATTCACCTTGGTGGAAATGACTTAGGCTTGCTGACGGTCAAGGTCCTGGTTTTACAAGCAATGAAGGATATAGAAAGTCCTTGGCTTAGCACTTCCCTTGTTTTTTCTGCCCTTTTGTCCTGCCCCGTATGACATGGGAAGAGTAATCCCAGACACTTGGAGCTTGTTTGGAGAAAAGTCAACAGGGAACTCTATAATGCCCATGGGTATGGGGTTGGGTGACTTTCTTCTGCATCTCACCATAGTTTTCCAATGGCCAGAGCTCTACAGGGTGGATAGGGTTCAATTGTCAGAAGAGGACAATATGTTGTTCCTGGGAGAATTGGAATGGGGGATGAGGGCTGTGTTAGTTGACCTGGTAGGAAAAGAGACTAAGTAGATGCCTGTCCCTTTTCCATAGCACGTAGCAGGAGGAGAATATAAATCTTTGGTGATCACTTTTTGCACACTTTTGGAGTACGGTAGGAGTCTGTAACTCTCCTTATAGGGTTTGGGGGCCTGGGGGATGAGGCTAACCTTGAGGTTAACCTGGGATCAGGGCTCTCATTTACAGAATTTTCAGGCTTTCGTAGGAGTTCCCTGGGTTACCTTCCAATTACAGCCAGCCAGGGAGCAACCCAAGTCTTTGAATTGCCCTTGGGGATGGGGTGTTTTACCCAAGGGAAGGCTGAGGAGGTTGTCAAAGGATTGACCCCTAGTCTCAGCTGGATCTGCATCAGGTTGCTCCCTGCTCTTGTTTCATTTCCAGGTCGACACAACTTAAATAGGTTAGGTCAAACAAAACAGTCCTTATTTAACCCAGTCTTCTGTGTCTGATCTCATTATTCCATGTTTGGTTATCAAACACATTCTCTGCAGAGAAAATGCAGAAAACAACCATTCTCTCCACTGAAAAATCCTCCACAAAATTTCAGAACATTTGAATACTGAGAGAAAACTGCACAAAAGTCTGCTTTCTTATTCTTGCTGATAGGCTTTCCAAACTTTTGGGAAATCCATTTTTCATCGAGTCAGTGAATAACACAGAATATATATTTTTTTTTATCCTTAACTAACTCTTTTTTGCATGGTGTGATATGACTTTATTCTCCAGGCAAGAACCAACAGCAGTCTAACTGATACTAACATGTGGAAAGATCTGTTTGGGTAAACAGACGTCATGCAGTGCTCATTATCCTATTTCATCCAGTTTTCCGAGTTTTGAGAACTCAACAGAAAGTCTTCAATAAACTATTGAGTTCACTGTCAATATTATTCATTAATGCTGCCTTTTTATGTGCTTATCATATCTCTCACCACACTGTGGTTTCTTGGAACTTGCTAATAAAAAAAATAGTTATGGTAGAACCAGTGCTATAATATTTGCTTTAAATAAGTTTTGTGATCTGAGAGAAACCAGGAAAATGTCTTATTTTAAGATTACTTCTTTGTGAATAAAGATACTCAGCATTACAACAACAGCAACAATAGTCTAGAAGAGCAGAAAACTATTTGTCTTCAGCTTACTTTGATTGCTGCAGATTGACTTCAAAGTGCAAAAATAGTTTCACTCAATTTAGCAGGCGAGAGAAAAGGAACAGATGGAATTTCATCTTCCCCAATAAACTAAGGCAAAGGCAGCCTCTCCTAGCTTGTGTGTTCTTCCATATTAATAATTTTTGCCATCTTGATCATATTCTGATGTTGCTTGGCCACAGAGGTACCAATTCTGAATTGTGAAATGCTGCACAGCATGGATCCAAAGGAGCCATACCTACCCAAAGGGATATATGGAGATTGAGATTGGCACCAGCAGCGCCTGGTCCTGTGATAATTTGCCAAATCTGGAAGCTAGATCCAGGAATGACTTACTGGTAGAAACTGTAGGCTTTTAAAGTCATCTAGCTGGGTCCAGGGTACCATTCTGGAAGTGTTTTGCCCTTTCTCTCTGTCTAGCCAACCTCAACTCCATCAACTACCTGAGGGTCCAGGCAGGCCACAGTTTGGGTCTTTACCCTTAAGAATGGGTTTTGCTACAGGCCCAAAGGCAAAGGGGCTTGAAGAGGGGCACTTGTGGCCTAGACCAAAGTGTACTAAAAAGTGCTGGCAGCTACATGGTGGCCTGATTTCATTATGCAAGCAGATGACAGTACTTCCCCAGGTGGCAGTGGGAAAGACAGAAGCAAGTCATAACATTGTTTATAGTGTTGCTTGTTACTTCTTTATTACATTCTGTTACTCTTGCAAGAGAAGGAGAAAGGCCATTTCCACACTGCTCTGTTATAGTACATTTATTTTGCTTTCAACATCCTATGGAATCCTGAGATTTGTAGTTTAGGGAGAGGCATTTAGAATTCTCAGCTAGAGAGAGCTCTTCGGCCTCAACAAACGACAAACCCCAGAATTCCACAGGATGTTGAAAATAGAATAATAGCACTATAACAATGTAGTACAGAAATGGCCAGAGAGAAACACAGAGAGAGAAAGAGCGAGAGAGAATGATAAGAGAACGGCATAAAATCTGAAAAAATTTACTCTCAAAATGTCTTTTAAACTAAGTTTTGCACCTGTAAAGCAACTCTGTTAATTGTTTGATTGCTTTTTAAAATGTAATTTGTTGCCAAGAACTAGTCACAGATATTTATGTTAATTGTAACTTGCTATTTTCAGGCTCCTAACTGCTTTAATCCTGTCTATAAGGTCTTAACAGCTCAAGACTAATTCAGATTTTATTTATCATGAGATGAGTAACACAGAGATCTCTCTAACAATACAGATCCTCGATGTTAAAAATAATCCCCTGATCCTTTTCTTGTTTGTGCAGGAAAAGAAGTATTTCTCTTATCTTCATCAAAAAAATATAAGGTAGGAATTGTCCCACTTATAAAAAAATGGTGAGGTACATTCAAGTCTAGGTAAATAAAAGAGAATGAGATCACTTTTCTAGGACTCAAGTCATTTTTTTTTTAAATTTGCCTTCTTGCCTTCAGAAGTAACTGCTGAGTTTTCTAACACAAAATGCACTGACACCGTATATTGGATATGGCATGATTTTCCCCCTTCTCTGTGACATTAATTTGTATATTTCCTAAATACTACTATTAACCATGCATTAGGCTAACAATAATATTACTAAACCCGAAGTAGTATAATCATTTGCCTCTTATAAACATATAAGGAGGTGAACTCTCATAGGGTAGAAGTAGTGGAACATTTGGGTCAATAGAGATGATGATGTCATCTACTACTTCCATGTGGCTTCCCCATTCCTTAAGAACATGGCTGTAACAGCGAACTGGTTTATTGGCATGGGTCAGTATAGCTACTCCTATTTTTAGACATTCCTGGGAGAAGGATGCCTATGCCTGGAAATGTATCAGAAATTTTATTGCTGGTAGGGTTATTCAACAAAGCGTACCATGCAGGCCAGTCAGCAGTGCAATGGGCCTTGCACGTATCACAGTTATAGCACTTTGATTGCGCTTTAACTGCCATGGCAACATCCTATAGAATCCTGGCATTTGCAGTTGCAGGAGGGGTACTTAGAATCCTCTGCCAGAAAAGTCTAGCACTTCTCAAACCTGCAGATCTAAGGGTTCCATAGCATATTGCCATGGTAGTCAAAATGGAATCATAAATCATAATTGAGCAGTATGAAAGGGTTCCACATGATGTGGAACAGAGAACTCTATACCTCTTCTGTTCCAAGCATAGAATCAAGTGGGCTGACAGGACAGAAGCCTCCTTCTCTGCACCCAGCACAGAAATCCAGCAGGCTGAATCACCTTGCATCCATCCTCTGTTAGCCCACAACAACCTAGTAAAACATTCTGTGGGTTAGTAATCTTTGTGGGCTTATTTACAATGCTGCTACTGCTCTCCAATTATGATACACCCATTCTTTATCAAGACTCAATACCTATGCCAGTTTATACTGCAAAACAAAACATTGCCCTGGCATTGCAGGGACATTATTATACAAAATTTCAGGAAGATACACTGACAAACCTATTAGGACTGGGTCATTTGAAAGCATTACATCTTTATTGCTTGCAGCCAACTAGAACCATAAACTGTATTTTCCTTATAGATGCTATTATAATATAATGTTACTATTATGCTGTTCTTATTGGCTCCCTATTAAAGTAGTGGAATGCTTTTAAGATGACTTTTATTATTTTCATGCTGCCATACTGATTGGTTTAATCTAGCCCATGGGTTTTCAACATCCAGACTTAGGAAATTCCAGCCATATGCAGCGATACTTCCAGAGATAAAGAAGTTGTTTCTTACCTTTATACACTTTTTACCTCAAAATGGCCAGGACCAAATCGAAGACATTATACTGATAAAAGTGGGGGCCAGAGGACATAGACATGGAAAGATCAGCTTGTTTCTAGACCATGTTATTTCCCATGTATTCATTTATAAGTCCTTTCTATTGTGTTTTTTAAAAACTCCATGACTATTCCCATTGGAACGCATGCTTATTTCTGAGCATCCTTTCTCAAATATATACCTTTTGAAAAATATTTTATCTCACAGCAGACGTATGAAGTGTTTGTCATCTAGAAATTCTAGATTTTCTATGGGTTTTGCTATGTTTTGTGAGCTGATGGTTGCATAACAAAATTCTGAGAACTATGAAATGTAAAATATAACTGTGTTCTAAATTGTACACATGTCAGGGGATCCTATCTTGGGAGAAAGGCAGAATATAAATTCAAGAAATAAAATGAATTATTCCAGGAGTGAAGGTAGGGTCAGTTCATACTAGAATTTTCAAAGAACAAATTTCTCTACTATTTCACTTATTACATTAGAGATGCAAAAATTATTTGCAAATCTTCATGTCATCAATGATGTCAAAAAGAAATAATCATATCCACATTTTTTTACTCCGCATGAAGATTTTTTTTTCTATTTCTTTTTCCATTTCATTTTCTTTTTTGGACAACAGCAGCAATAGCAAAAAAATATTTTAGGGATTTTGCACCTAAAAAACAATTATTTGTAGAAAAAGAACTTTTATGTTCTGGGGGGGGAAGGGTTGTGAGAGAAAATCCAGGAAATTAAGTTCCACAATGTGAAAAAAAAAAGTTGAGAGCTATGCAAAAATGTTTGTAACCTTATATAGTGGAGAGAAAACAGAATTGAAATGACTTAAGAGAAAGAAGAAATGAATTTAAAAAGAAATGAAATAAGATAAAGAAATAAGCAATGTTTACATTCTTGCACTACACTAGGAAAAGCTATCTTTACCAGGAAATAACAATAAGCGAAGTTGCTTTGTACCATGTCAAATATTTGTCCATTTAGCTGAACATTGTCTACTCTTGCTATTGCTCCAGAAGAAGTCCTTCACATTGCTTTTTGCATGATACTTTAACTAGAAATGCCAAGGACTGGTTGTATGACTTTCTGTAAGCAGGTTATACTGCTATGGTCTCTCCTGAAAAGCCAGGCTGTGATCTGAAGGCTTACAGTACAGTAAACTCACTGAAGATAAGCAAGTGATGACACTGTCAACATCTGCGTTGAAGACCACTTAGGAATCCTAGGCATGTTGTTTAAAGCTCCTGAAGAGGAATCTAATATATAAAAGTTAAAGTTTGTTTGTGGCAGGTGAAGACCTTATATGATTGTCTGCACTCAGTGAAGACCTCATATGATTGGCTGCCCAGGAAGATTCTATGGAATCATGGGCTTTGCAGTTTAGGGAGGGGGCTTTAGAATTCTCAGCAGGAAAGCTCTTCGGCCTCAGTCAACTGTGTCTGTCTTGAATAGGCTGGTTGCTATAGAGATGAGGCCTAGCAGCAAGGAGGAGAGCAGTGTATTCACTTACAAACCCAATCTCTGTATATTAATAATGTCAGGGATTCCAGGCAGGGAACCCTGAGAAAATGATCAGCCCACTGCAAAGATGTTGCATCATGCCCCGGCTGTGGGTAATTGCAAGGTTGCATAAGAAACTGGGGTCGTGTGCAGATGGTAGAGGGAGGTGTGCAAACCTCTAGCTGATTGGTTGTAGATATGTACATAAGAAAGCAATCCCCAGTATGTATTTGTCTGTTGACCAAACCGGTGTCTGGCACAAGACTTTGTCCGTCTGTCCTATGTTTTGTACATAACGGAACTTTGCTGCAAGATAAAGTGTCTCCTGTTTGGAAGAAACTCCTCTGTGTGTGAGTATCCTTACTGGGGAATAAGGCTGCTGCTGTTGGCTCGCTGAACTCTGGTTTTTCCGCTGCATTTCTGTGGGGCTGAAACTCCTATCATCCCCCAACAGTGGTTATGGGCCCAGACCCAGAGTGCACAGCATCCACAGCGCACCTGTAGTTGTTTTCCCCTGGATACTAGGACTGTTTTTGACTGTTTGCCTGGCTCTCCGGTGCTTCGGGAGTCTGTGTTTTGGCAGAGAGACAGTTAATTTTTAGTCCAGTGCTGTTCAAGGACACTTTGGAGGAGGAGGCCAGCCAGCTGCATTCCTGTGTTTTGTTTTTACAAAGGCAGCACAATTACTGGAACAAGCTTTGTGAGTTTTGAAAGACTAAATGACACAAATTATCAAAGCTGGCGAATTTATGTGAAAGCGTCTCTGATAAAGAAGAACCTGTGGTACGTTTTGGAGAGTGAGAGTCAGCCGCTTGCCAGTAAGTCGGCTGCTGAGATAGCAGCGTACCGTGTTGCTGACGAAAAAGCCAAAGCAGTTATTTTGCTAACTTTAAGTCCTTCCCAGTTGATTCACGCTGCTGCTGCGGACACAGTATATCAGCTCTGGGAGGCTCTGAAGCATGTGCATCAATCTTCCTCGTGTTTGTCCAAAATGCTATGGACGAAAAGACTGTATAACACAAAGTTATGTCCCGGAAGCTGTGTAAGAGAGCACCTCATGCTGATGAAACACTTATTTATAGAGACAGCCGATAGAGAGATAAATATTCCAGAAATGCAGAAAAGTTTTATTCTTCTGGGAAGCCTCACTAAGGAGTGGGACTTTTTGATGTACAGCCTGCAGGGTGTGCGTGAGGAAGAGCTGACTGTAGACCTGGTAGCCGGGAGGATCCTGGAGGAAGTCCAACATAAGCAGTTCAATTCCAGACTGCAGTCGGAGGGGAGAAAAGCCAGTCGCCAGGAGGAGGTGGCATCTGACCGGGAAGAAGGAGCTATGCCAGACGCTGCTACAGATGCAAGAGAGTCGGCCATCTCCAGAAGGACTGCAGAATGCCAGCGCCGGGCAGAGGGAAGGAGACAGCCCAGAAGTGGAGGGGCGTGTCATCACAGGCTGAAGGCCATGTGTTTGTGGCAAAAGAACAGTCTGAGAGTGTTGTGTGGTTGCTAGACAGTGGTGCAACTCACCACATGGTGAACAATTTAAAGCTGTTGAATGATGTTACTAATGCCAATATAACAGCAATTTCCCTTGCAGATGGGGCACCAAGCAAGGTGCAGAAGATGGGTACTGCATATGTGCCATGCTTTGGTAAATCATTCAATAATGTGTTGTGTGTTACCAACTTGCAGAACTGTATTTTGAGTGTCTCCCAACTGGCCAGTGAGGGTTACAAAATGGTGTTTGAAGGGGAGAAATGTACAATAACTGCAAATGGTGTTTTTTGTGCAAAAGGGGTGAAAAAGCAGGGGTTGTACCACATGTTGCCCAAAGGAAAAGTGGCAAATGTTAACCCTATGTGTAACAAAGCTTTACTTGAAAAGTGTGTACATTATCTCCACAGAGTGATGGGACATGCCAGCTACAAAAGTTAGCAAGAGTTGGCAAAGGTACGCCCTGGGTTACAAGTCAGAAATTGCCCTAAGTTCCTAGAGTGCTCTGTATGCAAAAAGGTTAAGGTAAAGGCTTACCCCATTGCCAAGAAAAGCAAGTATGTCACCCAACGTCCTTTTGAGGTTGTACATGCAGATTTGGCTGGGCCGTTCAAGCCAACTGAAGGGCAAAATAGGTATGTCCTGGTAATTGTAGACAGACACACCAGGTACTCCTATGTCTGTCTGCTGAAAGAGAAAAGTCAAGCAGTTGAAAAGCTCCAAGAGTGGGTGGATGCTGTTGAGAGGGAATTTCCTTATAAAGTGGACAGTTTTGTGTCAGATCGAGGGGGAGAATTCCTGTCCAACAGCCTGCAAGCCTGGATGCGCAAGAAAGGCATAAGGCATAAAACCACCAACCCCTCATCTCCCGGGGAGGATGGTCTTGCAGAAAGAAGAATTGGGCTGTTAAAACAAATGAAGGACTGTATGATGGAGGATCCCCAAGCCCCAGCAGGACTCTGGGGAGAAGCAATAGTGACAGGAAACTACCACATAAACAGGATGTGGAGTTCAAGTGTGAAGCAAACTCCATATTACCTATTGTACGGTAGAGCGCCAAACCTGCAGCATCTACGTGTTTGGGGTCAATTTGCTAGTGTGTATGTTCCCCCAAGTTTCAGAGCGTCTGGAGAGGAGAAATCTAGACAGTTACGCTTTGTGGGATATGAAGGTAACAAATATAGATTTCTACACCATGCTGGCAAAATAGTGTATTCCAGGACTGCAAACTTCAAAATCCATTCAGGATGGGATAGACTGCACTGTAACCAAGAGGTTTTGATTCCCCTGGGTAAAAGTGTGAAAAGTGTTCCCGAAATTCCTGATAATGGAGGGGCAGTGATGTCTGATGAGGAAAAGGACAGTGTCCCAGGTACACTTGAAATTCCTGAGAATGGAGGGGCAGTGATGTCTGATGAGGAAAAGGACAGCGTCCCGGATACACTTGAAAGCTCTGAAGATGGAGGGGCGGTGATGGTTGATGATGAAGAAGAAAGTACTGAGGAAAGTACTGAGGAGGAGACAAAAGTCTCACTCGACGTCACACCAAAGAGTTCAACACCGGCACCTAGTGCTGAACCTGCGTTTACGGTCATGAAAGAGCCTTGCACTGAGGTCAGCACTAGTTCCAGCAGTGGTTCCAGTGAAAGTGGGTCAGGAAGTATCCAACTTGCTGAGTCAGGAAGTAAAGTTATGCTTATCTCTAAAAGGTCAGGAGGAGGGTATTTTGTTGTCCCGTGTGACTGAGGCAGAAAATTTGAGTGTAGGACTACATTAGGGTATGGTATCAAAATGTGAGGCAATTGGTCCAAGATGGGATTTTGTGTTTGTGGTATTGTCCATCTGCGGATCTGCTCACAAAGGCCCTTCCAGTAGTAGGCCATGAGAAGTTGGCAGGTGAACTGGGCCTTGCCAGCAGAGTGTAAGGTGGAAGATGAATTCTACCCTTGAATGTATGTACTGTACGTATTATGCATTGTATGACATGTATGGATTATGAAAATGTCCTACACAGTGGCCTGACCATTTTGGAGGGGATTGTCATGGATTCCAGGCAGGGAACCCTGGGAAAATGATCAGCCCACTGCAAAGATGTTGCATCATGCCCCGGCTGTGGGTAATTGCAAGGTTACATAAGAAACTGGGGTCGTGTGCAGATGGTAGAGGGAGGTGTGCAAACCTCTACCTGATTGGTTGTAAATATGTATATAAGAAAGCAATCCCCAGTATGTATTTGTCTGTTGACCAAACCGGTGTCTGGTGCAAGCCTTTGTCCATCTGTTCTATGTTTTGTACATAACGGAACTTTGCTGCAAGATAAAGTGCCTCCTGTTTGGAAGAAACTCCTCTGTGTGTGAATATCCTTACTGGGGAATAAGGCTGCTGCTGTTGGCTCGCTGAACTCTGGTTTTTCCGCTGCATTTCTGTGGGGCTGAAACTCCTATCATCCCCCAACAAATAACTATGAATACAGATTGGATTGGAGAATATGGGGAAAAGTTATAGGTACTGGACAAGACGGTTTGGAGAATTAGAGACACAGGATCTCAAATTTTTCTAACAAGTATTACCTATGAGAAAATAAAATCCTGGGCAATGGCGGGTAAATATGCTAGTAGTGAGATAAACATTTAGGGGCCCAGTCATTAAGCAGAACAGAATACGAAGAGGAATTGGAGAGAAATCAGTCTAGAAACCAAGCAAAAATTGTTTTTTGTTTGTTTTCACACCTTGAAAAGACTGGTTTTAATATGGATTTCCACCAACTGGTGAATGCTCTTGAGTGGAACATGATCCAGCCTAAACTACTGGAGTACTGGAGTTTTAGGCAGCACAATTCCCTAATTCATTGGGGTGCATGTGAAACTTAACAACTCATGTTTCCAGATGTCAGTATTTGAATGGCAAGCAAGGCAATGGGGTATACAGGGAAAGAACAAAGTAAGAAGAGGGAATGGCTACATTATTTCATCTGGAAAATGAGTTCCTAATTAACTGTTGCCAATTACATTGTCAGTTCAGCTGTAACCTATCCAAATCGCAACATGGTTTCCGATGCACAGGGAGAGGGCAGGAAGATAAAAGCTGCAAAGAGGAAAATTATTTTACTGAACAAAATCCCAACTGAAAGGATCTTTGGAAAATAGATTTTAATTGCTTTTGTAAGAGACTGTAATCCACAGAGAAGAACTTTAGCTTTAAATCCATGTGCCAAAAGCCGTAGTCAAAACTTCCTTTAGGCAATGTTTTTACATTCTCCCATCTGATTATTTTTAATATTGTTTAGCTCTAGGTAGCATCATTCAATTCTGTCACTCTCTGCTCTAGAACAGAGTGTAAGATTGCACTGAAAATAAAACAGCACTCTTTTTATGACAGAAAGTGCTTCATGGGACTGAGGAAAATTAACAGCAGCAGGCTGAGTAATGTGCCACAAAACCTTGTAAACACATTCCAAAGAATAATTATGAAGCTGCACTGACCAAAAGAAATCTTGCCGCCTGAGGCAGGATGGCAAATGCCACCTCCCCACCCATGCAGTTTATGGTGCGCCATCCTCAAAGTTAGCCAATGATTTTGACATGTAAGAGAGAAAATCCACAAGCAGTTCTCTCCATTCCTTGCAGTAAAATTAGAATAACAGCAAATAAAATAGCTGACAAATTGATGCCCTTTCATGGAACCTCAAATCAGCTGCCTGATTCTACTTCACAGTAGTGCTGGCTCTAGCATAAAGAAAATAAACACAGTAGAAGACAAAAAGAGAGAGCAGCATGGTATGGTGCTTTGAGTGTTGAATTACATCTCTGGAGACCAGGGTTCGATCCCCCACTCACCCACCGGGTGACTTTGGGTGAGTCAAATACTGTCACCACCACCACCCAGAAAACCCCATGATAGGTTTGCCTGAGGGTTGCTGTGAGTCGAAAATGACTCAAAAGCACACAACAACAAAACAACAGCAACAATACCAAGACAGGGGGAAAAAGCTCTTCTGTTCAGCATAGTCAAGAATTCATTAAACATCCTCTGTACTGAATTGGTGTAGACTGCCTACATGGGCTGTGATTCACCAAGCAAGCACACTGAACCCCCACAGTCTGATCAGTATCAATACTCTTAGGACCAGACATTCCAGGCCAACTTTGTCTTCACTCAGGGGTTAGTTTGCTAACTGTTCAGGACAAGTGGTTGATGCATCTTCAGTGGAAGAAGTTATGAGAAGGCAACACTCTCCTTCCTACCTTCACAGCTAAAGATAATGTGAAATAAATGCTTGAATGGAAAAAAAACAGATGCAGTGACTGAGAAAAAGAAATGAGTTGCCATCTGAGAAAGAGAGACAGAAAAGGAAGAGGAACTTAAGCACCCCAGGGCACAGAAGTGTCACCAAAGATTTGATAGAGGCAGTGGTTATGATCTTTGCAGGAGCACTTTGTCTATTTTGCCTCCACCTGTCCACAACTTATATAGTAGTAAATAAAGCCAAATATTACAAAGCAGCATAAAGTCTCTTCTTCCAGAAGGGACCAAATCCAGGTAACCTCTGTCCCTTGGATTTTTCATTGCTTGCATGCATTGGTGAATACATTAATAAATACATAGTCCAAGCTAAGCTATCAGCACTGTCACAGATCCTGGAACAATTTCATGGAAATTTATGGAGTTGGTCAAAACACCACAGTTCTTAAAGAGAGAAGGTACTGTATTCATTTTACCAGAAGACAGGATAATTTTCCAGCTAGGAATGTGAAATATTCCATTGATTTAATTTTAAAATGTATTCTAAAATGTATTTCCTTCTTTGGAGGTTTTTAAGCAGAGGCTAGACGGCCATCTGTCGGGAGTGCTTTGAGGGTTCCTGCATGGCAGGGGGTTGGACTGGATGGCCCGTGTGGTCTCTTCCAACTCTACATTTCTATGATTCTATCATTCTATGATTATACATGAACCATACTCCCTGAACTGAACACAGACATACTTTGTGGTCAAAAATCCATATACCTCTAGGCTAGTAGTGAACTGAAAGAAATGTGTTGAAAACAGTTATGTGAAAAGTGCACAAATAAGAATGCACAAAATTTGTTTTAATCAGTAGGGAGATATATCCATCAGTGTCTCCATTTCACACAAAAGAATCTGAACCAAGATGGAGAAACTCTACTCAAATGTACATGAAAGATTTGCCCATTTGTTGTCCCATGAAGACACATCAACTGATACAAGCATGGAAACATATCTAAACTTCTTTGTCTACTTCTCTGTTCATTTTTTTAAAAAAAGTCATCCTACTGATTTTCATTTGATTTTGGAAATCCATTCTTATAGCAAACAATAAATAAATCCATTGAGGTCTACCAAAAATGACAAGGTGTTTCACTAGGGAATGGGAAAAGAGGTATTAGGTTATGTTTGAACGCTCCTCAAAGATTTTGAACCTAAGTCAGAAATGTGTACATGCTGTAGTTAAAGCAGGCACAGTACATTCTGGAGGGCCAAATTCAAAAGGAAGGGCTGGAGAAATCCTATTCAGTGCCATAACCATTGGGCTGTGGAGTTCCTTAGACTTCTCTTTTGTCATCTATGTTATTAACATATATACAAAACTGGTGGGAAAGGCTGTCCAGGGGTCTAGAGCCACCAGTATGCTGATCACACCAATTCTATTAATCCTTTCCATCTAAATCCAAGGAACTGATTTGAGTTTTAAACAACTGTCTGATGTCAGTAATGGACTGAATGAAGGCAAAGAGACTGAAATTCAATCTCAACAAGACAAGAGGTACTCCTGGTCGATTGAAAGGTTAATCAACAAATAGTCATTCAACATGTGCCAATTATGAATTTGGGTTTCATAGTCTGACTGCACTCATGGATTCAATGTTGGGGATGATAGGAGTTTCAGCCCCACAGAAATGCAGCGGAAAAACCAGAGTTCAGCGAGCCAACAGCAGCAGCCTTGTTCCCCAGTAAGGATACTCACACACAGAGGAGTTTCTTCCAAAACAGGAGGCACTTTATCTTGCAGCAAAGTTCCGTTATGTACAAAACATAGAACAGACGGACAAAGGCTTGCACCAGACACCAGTTTGGTCAACAGACAAATACATACTGGCGTTGCTTTGTTATATACATATCTACAACCAATCAGCTAGAGGTTTGCACACCTCCCTCTACCATCTGCACACGACCCCAGTTTCTTATGCAACCTTGCAATTACCCACAGCCGGGGCATGATGCAACATCTTTGCAGTGGGCTGATCATTTTCCCAGGGTTCCCTGCCTGGAATCCCTGACATTCAATCCTGAAACTGGAAGCCCAGGTTGCTGGCTGAGATGTGCTTACAGAGTTAAAGCTGATATATCAGCTTAGTCCATCACGGGATGGATGTAGTAATGCCTGTCTTAGCTACATCTCATTTAGATTCTTGCTATACAAGTGAGTGCATTTGAAAAGTGTTGCGAAATCTCAGCTGGTCCAGAAGTCTGTAGATGAATTCTTGCTTGGGTCTGGTCATAGAAAACACACCACCCATTGACTGGCTACTAAACTGTTTCCAGCCACAGTTCCAAGTGTGGCTAATCTACTATATAAAAGCCAAAGTTTGTCTGTGCGTTTGTCTGTTTGTCTGCGTCAGGCAGGCAAAGGCCTCGTATGATTGGCTGTGTCAGGCGAGAAGACCTCATATGATTGGCTGGCTGTGAAGATTCTATGGAATCCTGGAGTTGGCAGTTTAGGGAGGGGCCTTTAGAATTCTCAGCCGAGAGCTCTTGGGCCTCAGGCCCAATTACAATGAATGAAGTTGAAGAAGCAATAAATGAGGTGAAATCAGGAAAAGGCCCAGGACCAGACAGCTTCACACCTTTTTATTATAAACAACTTTGTGAAAAGCTGATAAAACCACTGCATACCACAATTAGAGGAATAAATGAAAACAGAAGACCTGGAACATGGCGGGACCCCAACATTACTCTTATACTAAAGGAGGGGAAAGATCCCAAAGATGTATGCAACTACAGACCAATATCATTGTTGAACATCGACTATAAAATCTTCGCTTCAATATTAGCTAGAAGATTAAAGAAAACACTCCAGGACATCATACATGAGGAGCAAGCTGGATTTCTCCCAGGTAGAAATACAAGAAATAATGTGAGAGCTGTTCTGATAGTATTGAGTGTTATGTAAGAAAACCCAGTGAGAAATTCACTTTGGTGTTTCTTGATGCAGAAAAGGTGTTCGATAACATTTCCTGGGAATTTATGAAAGACGTGATGGAAGAATACGAGATGGGAAGAAATTTTAAACAATGAATAGAAATAATCTACAAAGAATAAAAAGCATGATTGATTATAAATGGAGAAAAAACCAACCAATTTGATGTTTCCAAAGGAGTCCAACAAGGTTGCCCTCTCTCACTGTTATTATTTATCATGACACTAGAAGTATTATGTAAGAAAATTAGAGAAGATGAACAACTACGTGGGATAAAAATGAAAAATGGAGAAATCAAACTTAAGGCATTTCTCAGATGTCTTAGTTCTATTTACGGAAGAACCGGAAAACTCCTTAATAAAATTACTAGAGAGTTTACAGGAATATGGACATCTGACTGGAGTTAAAATAAACAAAGAAAAAACAACGCTACTTACAATAAACATGCAAAAGAAAGAAGAGGAAACACTGAGAGAGATCTCAGGCTTCCAATTGTCAAAAAAAGTAAAATATCTAGGAATTATAGTCACAAAGAAGCCCTCAGAACTATATGATAATAATTATCAAAAGATATGGAGCCAGATAAAAAATGACCTTTCGAGATGGAAAAAAATCAATTTATCCTTATTTGGTAGAATCAATACTATAGAAATGTCTTTATTACCTAGATTAATGTATTTGTTCCAAAATCTCCCTGTGATAGTGAATGAAAAGCCTTTCAGACAATGGGAAATAGAAATATCAAAATTCATTTGGTCTGGGAAAAAACCCTGGATTAAAATGAAGATACTGCAAGACTCCAAAGATTGTGGAGGATTTGGTCTGCCCTCTTTAAAATTACATTTTCAAGCATGTACCTTGATATGGATAAAGGATTGGATCTCCTCTGAAAGTTCACTGTTATTAAAATTGGTAGGTTTTGATGACCGGTTTGGTTGGTATGGTTATCTTAATTACAATAAAACTTCAGTAAACAAAGACTTCAATAATCATTGCATTCGAAATCCATTAATAAGAGTATGGAAGAATGTGCACTATAAATTTTATACAAAATTACCAATATGGGCCTCCCCTCAAGAAGTCTTTAAAATAAGTCCTACAAAAAGTGGCCAGTTGCTTAAATATTCCAATCTCATTAAATGGGAAAGAAATATCCCTAAACTGAAAACAGCAGAGGAATTAAAACAACAGGGAGATGAAATGAATTGGTTTCCATACAGACAAATCAGAGAAAGATTTAACATGGACAAAAATCTATTAGGTTTCAAAACCAGTAAAAACGAGCTGGACAAGATCTTAACTGACAATCAATCTAAAGCAATCTCAAAAATTTATAAATTACTTCTTGAATGAGATTTAGAACAAGAAACAATCAAAGAGACAACAATAAAATGGGTGCAGAACATAGGACACCAGATAGAAATCAAGAAATGGACTAAAGCATGAAAGGAAGATATAAAATTCACTCCCAGTATGAACTTGAGAGAAAATTACTTCAAAATGCTTTATAGGTGGTATATGACACCATTGAAAATGAAAAAGATATTACATATGGGAAGTGGAAAATGCTGGGAGTGTAATAGTGAAACAGGAACATATTACCACATGTGGTGGACATGTAAACAAGCAAACATGTTCTGGCAAAAGATAAATAATCATATTCAAGAAATGTTAGCGATAAGATTTGAAATGACACTTGAGCTATATTTACTGAATATGATTGGCGATCTTAAAGAATTAAAGAAACAAAAAAAGATTTTGTTATATATGATCACGGCAGCTAGACTGTGTTTTGCACAACAGTGGAAGGGTGGAATAATTCCATCCATGGACGAATAGAAAATTAAGATTATTGAAATGATGGAAACAGATAAATTAGCATGTCTGTTAAAAGATAAGATAATTCAGCAAACTGAAAGAGAATGGAAACCGATATTAGACTGGATAAAGAAAGAAAAAGGGATAAAATAGATAAAGTGATAAAAGAATATTATACAGATCAAAGACGATGTAAGAAATCAAAATATTGGTATATAGTAAAACAAAATTATTTTCAGTAATGATTATTAATAAGTATAGAGAATAGAAAAGAATATTTCTGGGAACTGGATAAGGAAAATATTAAGATTAAAGTGTAACTTTGGGGAAACGCATTTAAAATGGAATCTTGAGGGGGAAGGGCAAAAGAAGAATGGAAATATGTATACAAAAATGGAAGAAATTGCAATTTTAATTGACGTAAATTTTATTAAAAATATTTTAAAAAACAAAAAAACTAATGTCAGTACATCAGCATCGCCAGAGAACACAGATTGGATTGGGGACTATGGGAAAAGTTACAGGTACTGGAATAGTCCGGTTGCTATAGAAACAATGCCTAGCAGCAAGGAGGAAGGTAGTGTACTCCCTCAGGAATCCAAATTGTGTATATAAATAGTTCTGAATACAGATTGCATTGGGAAATATGGGGAAAAGTTACAGGTACTGGAGAAGACAGTTTGGTGAGTTCTTACAAGGAAAATAAAATCACAGGCAACGTCCGGTGAATACACTAGTAATCTATAAAACTCTGAGTCCAGGCTACTAGAACAAGCATGTTCTCCTATAAGATCTACTTGGATCCTGAGATCTTTGAGGAAGTTTCCTTTTTCTTCACCTGCAAAGGTATGTTTGGTGCAGATATATTGGAGACTATCTCAGTGACAGTTCCTAGGGTAAGGAATTCCTTGACAAAGAGAGTTATTTTGACCGCTCCTTATTGGTCTTCTCTCTGTTGGCCCTTTTAATCAGGAAGGCTTTCAGTAGTTAACTGCCTGCTAAAGTGCTTTTAATGGATTGAACCAGCACACTTTTTAATGTGTTTTTAAATTGCTTTTTAAATCAATAGCATTTTAATACTATAATTGGTTTAATTGTGTTTTGGCTCTATAACTATTTGTTTCTTTTATTTGTACTTGTTTTAATGTTATTGCAAGCCAATTTAAGTTCAAGTTCTGAAGAAAAGGCAGGATAGAAGTCTAATAAATAAGTAAATTCCAGATACTACAGTACTGACAGAAGAGTGTTTTCCCCGCTGAGAAGCTCAGATTTCTTTACTTACTGTCCAGTCCTTACAGTTCTGAACGATCTGATTGAAATTGTGTGGAGACCATATGAAAGAGTCATTGAATGAGATTTAAGTTCTTTGCTTATCTTCTTTCCTCCCCCGTGACTAAATCTCTGACAAGGTTCTACAATTAATATTAAAACTGTTTTCATGGCCTACTTCATATATATTCTAAGTTTGCCGAAAGAAGAAAGGAGCATGCATTGAAAGTCTCTATATAGCAATTATCCAGTTATTCTGTAAAGTTTCAAGAGAGATGAAGCAGGTTAATGATTCAACCTCATGATGCAAGTCGATGAAGTTTCCAACTTGTAATTTGTTTCATATATTCAAAAAATCCTTGCTGTGGGATAATGATTGATATGGTTTTTCCATATTATTGTGCCTGGACTTCTTGATAACAGAGTAAAAATAGTGTTCTTCTAATTTCTCTTACTCACTATGGATCTTGTAGGCATATCACCCTAAACATTGGTGATATTGATTATCTATGCAGACTGAAACATCTGTTTAATTTGATCTAGCTCCATTTCTCTGTCACAATAATTAGTTGACCTGCTTCTGGGGAAAGTGTTTGAATATTCTTATCAGAACTGAGAGATCAGTCAGAGCCCAAGCCTGTGATTTCATTAGCCTGGGAGAAGAACAGTTTCACTATATGCACCATGGTAAACTGGCTAATGCTAAATGATATTCGACCCTAAAGCCCATCAGCACTAATTACAAACTTTTTTTAGTCTGATCTTTTCTTTTCTTCCATCCTTACTTTTTTTTGTAGCTATTATCCATTCTTCAAATCTATCACATAATAATTTCCTACTCCTTTGTTTCCCACCTTTGTTTCTCAGTTTCAGGAGACCATTGAAATGGTAATTTCTCACATATACTGACAACTCTGTACAATAGCACGAGGTACACATTACAGTGAAGTTAGTTCACAATTAATCTGACAGTACTGATGAGCATTAAAAATGACAAGAGGTAGGTCCAACATCTATCTCATATTTTAATGCAAATTAATACAATATCTTTTCAAGAAGGTCGAGATAAGATATATCAAAACTTTGTTTGCTGTCTGTATCTGAGAGCATTAAACCTGTGTAATAAAACACTAAATTTATTTCTCATAGAAGTTGCATTGTGATCTCAATGGTAAAATGGCTACAGTATTTGGAGTTTCACTATTTGTGTAAGTCTTCCTATAAATCCATGAAAATAATGAAGCACTTGCTAAAACCATAAAGAAATGCAGGTGCTTGTTCACATTTCTGTATAGTACTGTGTTCCACTTTAATTGCCTGGCAACAGCCTATGGAATCCTGGGTTGTAGTATCCAAGGATACTACAAAATTTTACTGTGGCAGTTAAAATGAAATCATAGCACTATAGCTGGGTAGTGTGATAGAGGAATACCAGTAGCACCTCCTCAGCTGTTTCCAGCACTCTGGCCTCAGAAGGAGAGGAGAACCAGCTTCTGACCTCCATTAAAGCCTCCATAGGTGGCTGTGGCAAAGAGGATAATAAAAGAACACTAGTGAACTCTGGAAGG
Organism: Cyclura pinguis; assembly: GCA_030412105.1. NCBI lineage: Eukaryota > Metazoa > Chordata > Lepidosauria > Squamata > Iguanidae > Cyclura > Cyclura pinguis. The sequence continues at coordinate 86,706,841 of CM059601.1, read as the reverse complement.
ATGAGGGAAGGCAGAAGCTGAAAGCCAGGAGAGAGGCTACAAGAGTCTCCTTTAGACCTGAGTACCAGGGATGTGAATACTCTCCAGGAAAGGAATGAGAACCTAGTGGATGAGGTTTCTCTTCTCTGCCCTGGAGGAAGAGTTGGGAATCCAGGAAGAGTCTGGGAGGGAACTGAGAACAAGCCTGGCCACTCTTGAGAAGCACATATCAAAGAGCCAGTGAATAGCCGTCTGAGGGTAACTGAAATGAAGCTCTCTTTCTACAGAAACATTCTGGATCCTGACTTGCTGATTAGTCTGCTACCTCCTTGAGACTCTAGCAACACCTGGCTATCACAGGCCATTTCCACACTACACTGTTATAGTGCTATTATTCCACTTTCAACATCCTATGGAGTCTGGGGGGTTGCAGTTTAGGGAGGGGCATTTAGAATTCTCAGCTAGAGAGTTCTTTGGCCTCAGTAAACTGCAAACCCCAGAATTCCACAGGATATTGAAAGTGGAATAATAGAACTATAACAGTGTAATGTGGAAATGGCCCCAGTATAGGTTTTTCAGTCTGCAGCTAACAAGTAGGTTCCTGCCAGGGCTTGGATCTGGAAGATACTTATGGGGACCTAAGCTGCAATCCTTTTACTTGGCAGAGAATGTGTTGGACTTAACTAAAAATCCTTTTATTCCTACTTGAGAGCCTCTGGGTTGTTTGCAAGGTCATTGAAGTGGGGGCATTTGATGTATCTCTTCCCATAAAGGGTACAGATCCTGCGACAGGCCTGAAAATGAGAACCTGCTGTCTTTCCCAGACGAAGAACTTGCAGGTGAATTTCCAGTTCCAATGAAGACAGAGGTGAGAGCAAGCAAAATGGTATTAAAGTGTTTTCTATTGTCCTTGCTAGTTACCATCATTGATAGGAGCAAGATATTAAAAATGCCTTTTTTACTTTGCTACTGGAAGCAGCTGAGTGGGTTCAAGCACTTTTAATTACTATAAAATAATAATAGTAATTAATATAATTACTAGAATAGTACTTACAGTTTTGAACTTCTGTTTCTTGAATTTTCTTTGAACCTTACTTCCAAAGTAGAAACGAGTCACAAATGTGGCATTCTTAACTATACAATTTCTCCAAAATATAATATCACTCTGTCTGGTTTATTGTTTCTGTTGCTTTCTTTGACCTGATGGCATTTGTAGAAATTTTATTCCAGTGTTTTGATGACATTTGCACAGTGCCTGCTATCTATATGAACAAAGTAGTATATTAAAATGTTCTAAGTGGTATATTAAAATGTTCTAATGAATAATAATTAATAAGCTACAATGAAATTCCGTAACTGCAGAAGACTGCAGCAGAGAGTATATCTATACCATTATCATCATCAGTGCAATGGCCTGAAACAAATTATTGGTCCTAACTAGGATAAACCCATTTAATCAGTGGAATATACTTTAGGCCCTTTCCACAGCTTACCTTCTTGCAGTGGCATCCATTGGCAATCTCAGCAGCAGCTCTGCCAGAAAGACAACATGACGGCAGCACTCCTCTCCATGCGGGACCAGCTCCCTGTGGAAGAGAGTGCGATGGACACACCATTTCCTTCCGCAGTGCAGCCAGGTACTTTTTCAGGCTATTCTGGGGCAGGAAGCGCCACCTCGCTTCTTGCCCTTCTACAGGACAGGTAAGTGCAGGATGGTGGTGTGATTGCAGGTCAATGACAGGGAAAACCCATCAATGATTTAACCCATGATCGTGCTGCCCAGGGATGGGAGAAGGACAGGTCCATGACTACTTCATGTAGAAGTGTTGTCACAGTCCCATTCTTCTCCTGATCCCATGGGAGGATGGAAGGGTGCTGCGGGAAGGGCAAAAGTGTGAACTTATCAAATACCCATTGATTCCATTTTCTATTTTAGCTAGAATTGCCAACTGGAATTAGGCCACTATTTTTTATACACATAAAGAAATGTACAGGGTAAGAACAGTTACTTTGTTTAGATACAGGGAAATTCAGGATCAGATGTAGAACTGTTTCAATGAATGGATCAAAACACTTGTGGTATTAGGCTGGCATTCTGTACAGTGGTGGAGCTTGGAGTGTGTGGAGGGGGGGTCAGGAGGGGGCGGGGCTATGGTGTGTGGGACGTGGCCACTGTGTGTGGGGCATGGCTGTGGTATGGGGGGGCATGGCCAGGGCATGCGGGGGTGTGGTTATGGGCTGGGATGCCCCAGAAACATTGCCTTCCGGGGTGAATTGCCCCCCCCCCGACGTTCCTATGCTACTGATTCTGTATTTCAGTTAGAGATTTGTAACCTAGAGTTACAGATCCATAACTGTTCCATATTCAGTAAGACTACACACTAATGTCATGATCATTTTATGTTCCCTCCAGGCCCACCTTAACAGCCAGCAGCCAGATCAGATGAAGGAGTTCTGGAGCACAGAAAGATGATTTCCAGACCCTGCCCAAGAGCAATCAAGGCTGCTATGAGGAATCACAACAGAGGTCCTGCTTCTGATTGTTACATCTTCATTTGCTGGTGGGAGAGGGATGGAAATGTCATCTTCTTTGCAGCTTGATTGCAAACTGAACAGATCTCCTTTGCTTGTGAGGCTGCTGGCTCTTAAGGTGGACTGAGAGGTATGGTTAGGATATGCTAGTTATGCACTTGTAACTAACTAGTTGAAGTAGAATAGCATCATCAGTTTGAATTGATGTGATACATACCTTCCTCTAATTGATCCACTCTTCATCCCCATTACAATTACTACTAATTTCTTAAACTTTTTGTGCTTCCTTTTCTCAATGTGTTTTCAAAACCTGCATGGATTTGCATTCATCATGGATGTATCATTTCCGGTGGGGGGGTTGCTGAGTACAAACACAAAATCTGTCCTCTTTCTTCAACTCCTCCTGCTGTCTTTTTCAAGCTTCCCTGCCTTTCATCAGTTTGATTTCCAAAGTTCTAACAGGAACTATCAGAACACCATCCTTGGACAATTGACTGCATAGCTTGCTTGAAATTTGTGATGGTATTTTCCCTTTTCTGTTGCAGTGGCATAATTTCATGGTACCAGGAATGTAGATTGTGGGGTACAATATGAGGGCATTGCCCTCCGAAAGAATTCTACCTACACTAAAATAAAACTTTATTTCAGTTCTGAAATGTCTACCATTACAACAACTTAAACTGCAATTAAGTATTTAGAAATACAGATAAGGCATGCCAAGAGAAGAGACAAAGTTACCAAGGGAATGTAAATGTAATAAATATAAGTGTTCTAAGTATAAACCTTTTTCAACATCTTACTTTTTGCACTACTAGATATTTCAGAGCTGAAGGAAAATTATTATTGCTGGCAGAAATCCTATATCACACACAGCACAAGAATACTTAATTACATATTGTTTCCTGACCCAACTGGCCACAGCTACCTTAACAGCAATTTAATAACAGCAAGTAATGCAGATCTTTTCTGCTAGTGATTGGAGTGCAGCAAGATGAAATTTCCACACTCCTCTTGCCAGTGATCTTCAGTGTGACAATCAACTTTGTGACAATTCCTCATTGCTGGCAGGAAGGGGATGGAAAAGCCATCACCAGCAGAACAGACCTCTGCTCCTCAGTGCAGCTGCTGGCTGTTTGTGGCTCCATTCATGCATGCCGCAGAGTGCTGCGAAGGAGGAACCAAATTTGCCAGAGCCCAATAGCGAGAGACTCAATGCAAAGAGGCCTTTGCATTGTGGTGCATTGCACCATGATATAAAATATGAGGGGATGGTGCTTTAAGTTTTTTTAAGTACCCCCTTCACCTCCTTTTTAGAATTAATGATTGATGAAGAAGGAGCAGATTCAGGGTGAGCGTATGTTCAGCACTCCACATTTTCAGCCTTCACTGGCTGGTGGTATTTAATCACTGCCATCTGTGGTTTGTTATACTGTGGCAATAGAGGCTTGGGACAGCAAAGGGGTTCCAAGGCATCACTGCTTTGTTCCTAGTTATTTGGAGTTCCTCCCTTTCCCAATCACAAGGGTTTTGGACTGTACTGGGAAGTGGCCTGGAGGGAAGGATCTTTGGGGAATAGGCCACAGGCCTTTGATTGGCTGCATGGTGTGTTCTTTCCATTTTATATTAAGTCCCTAGCAGGGCTAACACTCCTGGATAGGTTCCAATCTGATTTTCTTGATCCAAATAGGGCCCATGCTGTCCTTGTTGCTTCTCACAGGTCCACGGTGTCTACTGCACTCCAAATCACTCAAATCATTCAATTTGAATCACTCCAAATTGGGCCTGGTGCCCCAGGCAGGCCTTTTAGGCCTAGATGGCCTCAGTCAAGACTTGTAGGCCAGTTGAGCCCTAGGCAAGTTTTGTGGGCCCCAATTGGTCTCTTGCAGGCTGCATAGCTCCTCATTAGTGCCAACTTTGATAGAGGCTGAAACACATTGGTCATCACCTATCAGCATGTGGAGCTCTGTCGCCTGTTTACTTCTACCTGCTTTTGGTTTAAAACAGATTGTGAGGGACTAGATAGAAAAGGAAGTTCACGAAGGGAAGATAATCACCCTGTTCACATCTCTTCCAGTGCCTAACTTGACATTTCCCCCTTAAGAGTGGTGTTGAAAAAAAGTCCAGATGAATTCACATAATGAATTCATCGTTAGTCTACCTGAGAGGTAGACTACCTGAGATTCATTCAGTGAGGCCATTCCTGTAGAAATTTGCACTGTATGCTGTACATATTTTGATGCTCCAGTGCATGAAATGCTCAGGATTGGAGCAATTACAGAGCTTGCAAAATGTGATATCAAGTCCGCATTCCACTTGTTGCTGGTTCGGAGGAATTGGGAAAGTGGTAGGTTTGTTGTAGCAGGCAAAGATCCACGCCCAACAACAAGAACAACAACAGCAAAAACAAAAACAATTAAAACAATAAACAATTGATGGAGGATGTCTATCACTGGTAGAGGTATATATCAAAAGCAAGGGGAAGGCAACCCAAGGAGGAAAGACAGAATGAAACACAAGAAGGCAGTGGGCCTATAGAGTATACATAGAAGCAATAGGAAAACAGATGTTTTAAACTGGCCAGTGTAAACATCCCCAGTGATATGGCATATTCATACTCATTAAGCAAAACTCCTGAAAAAGTATTCAGTCTCCTTCAGAACTTTCTAAGGATATTATGCAGAGATCTTCCTTATTTTTATGCTCTTTGAAATGGGATTACGAATTTAAAGGTGTTCAGCTGTTAATTTCCTTCTTTATGCAGATTATGCCCTCTTATTTAGTAAGGAACCTATGTAAAATTATCCCACCTGCCTTTGAAGTATTTGAATAACAGACTAAAGCATTCTGAAATCATAAGAGCTTACCTTTAACGTAATAGGTGATCCACCTTGACATCTTAAAAGTTAAATAAATACCAAAGTAATGAATAGAACTCATGAAAACGGTTAGCATTGATCGTCAACAATACTGGACTCACTACTGAACGCAATATTCCACCAACACATTATAGAGGGCTCTGGCTGGTCTTTAATGTTGTTTTTACATCCCTCTCTGTATAACATATGGTCTTCTAATCCATAACGACTCACTTAAATGGTATAGGTGCCATGTAGCTGAAAAGAAAAGAAAGTCATAACTGATGTTTAGCCAATGATGGTCTGTTGGTTTGGCTGTTTATAAATCAAAGGCAGATACTTAAGTGTGTTATGTGTGTTTATGTGCACACATGTGTTTTTGTGTGTGTCTCAGTTCTGGACTTAAGTTTTCTTGTAGACCAGCAGACTTCAAATACACATACCGTCCAGAGGCAATATAGTACTTTTTGTCTAATCTAAACAGTCCTCATATGTGCCAGGGTCCATAAAATAAACTAGATCTCTCTTTCCATAGGTAGTGAAAGGGGCATATCTTGGTCTGGAGGTGAAACTTAAGCTACTCTTGCCCCTGCTCTGGGGTAAAATGACGAGGCTTTGAATTCCTTAAATCAAAATCCCCCTTCTTTCCTGGATACCACCTCAGTTGGAGGGAGGAAAATATATTAGGTCTGGGGCCATTTCGCACTACACATTTATAGCACTATGCTTCCACTTTAGCTGTCATGGTTCCACCCTATGGAATCCTGGGATTTTTGGAGTTTGGTAAGGCACTAGAGCTCTCTGAGTCTCTGCTCCTTCTAAACTGCAGATTCTAAGATTCCACCTAATGGAATGAAGGCTGTTAAAGTAAAATCATAGCAATAATTAGCAACAATTGTGTAATGTGAAAGGGCTCTTGGAGCTTTTATACTAATTTCTCTCCCATTGTAACCAATGGGTGCAGATGAAAGGGACGAGTAGCTATCAAAGAAAAAAAAAGGAAATGGATAAAACACATATACGCACACTTTTCTGAAATGGAGGTGAAACCCAGCAGAGCTTTCATTCTGGCAGTTCCTCCCGCACAAATTCTTCCACCCATGCCCCACTAAGATTGCTGTGCACCTTAAAAATATTTCATAGTCTGAGGAAAGCACAGCGTTTTCTCAGTGACATGTTTTACATACGATTTAATGGGTACTTTGTAAATTTATTATTTTAAAAAATAATAAAATGACTGCTTTATTTTTGTTTTGTGTCTTCAAAGCAATTCTGATTTATGGTGACCCTGTGGTGAGTTTTCATGGCAAGAGTTATTCAGAAGACATTTGTCATTGCCTTCTGATGATGATGAGAGAGAGTCTGACTTGCCCAAGGTCACCCAGGAGGCTTCCATACCTAAATTGGAATTTGAAGCCTGGTCTTCTACAATCCTAGTCCAACACTCAAGCTGCTGCACAACTGGGGCCCTTTTCACACAGCATTTGCCATGCGAAAGGGCGCCTGGAGCATTGCACGATTGTGAGGAGCGATCTGCACGATGCACTCACAATCACGCAATGCTCCAGGGTAGGGCAGGTGCCACTCGTGCACTTTTTCATTTTCGGCTGGAAGCCAAAAATGATGCATGAGCGTGCATTGCTCCAGGACTCCACGCGCACTTGCCATGAGTGCGGAGCCTCCGGAGCCACGGCGGTTGCACTTCCTGCCCCAGCACAGCCTGGGAAACTCCCAGGCTGCACTGCGGAAGGAAGAGGCAGGTCTCTCGTGCTACCTGCTCAAGAGCAGGCAGCTGGTGTGGAGCTGAAGCAGCGGGGACGCGAGAGCCTGTTGCCGGAGGCTGCTTGCGCGATCCCCGCACCTCAGCACCGAAAAAAGGTAAGGTACGGAAAGGGCCTGGGCCTTTTTTAAAAATTGGCTGCTATCCACCAAGAAATTTAATTTGACTTCAAGTAGTAATTGGGCTTCTTCCTCTTCCTGAATGAACAGCTTTCTAATGTGGGTTTAACAAGAAGATTCTGCAGTTCTTCATCTTTTCTCATTACAAAAGAGGGCTATATTTATTATTATTATTGGGGAGGGGGGGTATGGGATAACAGAAAAGTTTGAAGACACTGTAAGATGAAAAACCTTCAGACTTGAGGACTTAATTTCTATCTTACTGGGGAGAAGAGGAATTCAAGAACATTAATTATATATAATGGTAATGAACACACTACAGAATCATACTGGAGAAGACAAGTTATCAGATGGAGAGAAAATGGGTTACCTTATCTGGAAGAACCATTGGAAAAAAAATCTATTTCTTTTCACAACCTGTGGCTATAATGTATGCTGCCATTTTGACCCATCTTATCCATAAACATGCCAAACTGTGACAGAGGTCTCTGCTGTTCTCAGATTGATTATTTCAACCCATCATACCTGGAATGGCTGAAAACTGAGAAAATATGAATTTAAGTATAAAGCAGGTTATCACTTTAACAATGCATAGCAGTGTTCAAATTGTGAAAATACACAGGCAAAGGTTTCCTTCATAGAAATATCCATATAGTTCTTTGTTTACTACTACTGCTATTATTATTATTCCTAACTTCTTACCAGTGGGTTGAGGTAGGGTACAACAACAAATAACACACCAGTCACTCCCATCCCATGGGATGTGCTATCATATTTGGACATATTTATGACTGAAACACATGATTGAAAGTGCACTGGCTGTAAGCAGGTTGCCAGGTCAGGATGATTTCAGGCATAATCCTGTCATGAATTAAGAGAGGATTGCACGGGAGAGGCTCATGCTAAAGTACTTGTGATAATCCTTTCAAAAACTGCAAGGTACAAGCACTCCCCAAAACAATAGAAGACAAAATTGCCCAGGCAAAACAGTCAGAGATCCACTGTGAGCATATACTATAGAGACCTTCCCTATTCATCCATTGTCATGACCCCTATCAGTATTTTGTGACCTTGAGATAAGACAGTCAGCCCTTTGTGGACTTCTTTGTCAACCCTGTGAGAAAGCCATTATCGCTTTGTCTATGCATGCTCCTTCAGGGCAGGAAACAGGGTATAAAAATCACAGAAAATTGTAGTACATGGTAGTATGTTGGGTGTATTATGCTGCACATGGTACCCCAGACTCCCATTCCTCTGTGCTACCTTCAGACACATTCTGAGCCTCCTCATTTTGAATGTCTGCTTCAGAACTGCTAACTATCACTCTTTCCACCCAGTCTCTCTCTATCCAGCCTTTCTTTTCTCATTTTCAGATAGCCTTGTATTGTGCGCTTGTTAATTCCAAATAAAATACCATGTTTAAATTTTAACTGGTGTCCTCTCTACAGTTAGTACTGGTATACACAGATGAAAAGATTCTGCCTTTACTCTCCTCTTGGAGGTCTTCTTTGAACTGTAATTCCCCAAATTCTAAGGAGATGTTGGCATTGCAGGTGTACCTCAAAGTCCTCCACCTCTTAGGGTAACATATATAAAACATATATGTAAGCATATAAAACAATACATATTACAATCCATCAGTAAATCTTTAAAACCACAATTTAAACATAAACTGAACAGTCTTACTGAAAGAGACTGGTCTTTACTGCTGATTTACATGTGGATGGCATCTGACATCTGCATCAGCTGACGAATCTCTTCCAACCAGTCATTCCATAGTCTGGGGGCAGCCCAGGAAAATGTCCCCTGAGTAACATTCAGGATCTGAATGTATAGGGCGACAGATTACATGGGAGAAGATGCTCCTATAGGTAACCTGGACCCAAACCAGATAGGGCTTTGATGGTAATGACTAACACTTTGTACCTTACCCAGAAACTAATTGACAGCCTATAAAAGTACAATTACTTCAAAAGTAATTTCTGATTTAGGCTACAGTACTATGCACACTAACCACAGAGTATTTACCACCAATTATTTTTAGTGAAAATGTATAATATAAATTTAAATTATTTAATGAATCTTAATTTCTTAGTGGACATGCCCAGGATTGGGACTGAATAAGTATATAATCTTGTAATAAATGACAGCTTATTTCATTAATAGATATTAAGTAAAAATGAATTATTCAGTGCCAGGCCTTAAAAACCATAAAGGGATTTAGATAACAAAAGCTGCTAAGAAATGTATTCATTTTAAAGATCATATCTACAATGATTGCTTCTAAGAGTACTGATACTTGACAAAGTGAATACCAGTGTGTGATGAAAGATATACAGTAAAAGGATTGTCATTTTAGTTATCATTATCATTGATTTAAAAAAAAATCAGTAAAACAGGAAGGAAAAAACATGCTTTAATTTTAATAGAATTAGAAGTTAGTATTCCATCATTACCTACAGATGCTAAAAAAATAAATTTTTGCATTCAGTTCCTCAAACCTATACCAGCCAAAACAATTATATCATCTGCTGGTCTCAGTAGATGATGAAATCATTTGTTGCCTGGCTGTGAACACAGATGCTTCTTCAATATCTCTTTGCTCTCCACCAGCATTGAATAGCCATTCGGGGGAAGCTTAAGCAGCTCTTCTATAAGTCTCAGGAAGGGGGAAGTATTTGGTGATTGGGAAGAAGAAAGGTAAGAGTAAACTCGGCATCAACCAAAAAAAGACATAAGCCGACATAAGGTGCACTTACACCAACATACGCCACTAACTGGATGCCCAACCCATAGATGAACCAAAGTGCTATTGTCCTTCCAAAATTTGCTCTTCTCTAAGTGTTGTGATGCAGTTTGCTAATGAAAAACATGAAGACAAAATTGATCATATTGGGAAAAGAATGTAAATAAACATGTATGATAGTGAAAAGAACATACAAAAAAGTTTCATTTATTTATTTATTTATTATATTTATATGCTGTCTTTCTCTCAGAATGGGACACAAGGCGGCTTCCAACAATAAACTAAAATAAAATATTAGTGATGATTCCTTACAAAAGTATATGTTCGGTAAAATTACTTGCCAAAATTTGTATATTAGGAGAAATATGGATGAAAGTATGCACATATTTTTATATGAATATTGATGTGGAAATGAAATTGGCAGAAAAGTCCCTCCAAAAAGAAAAAGAGAGAGCCAAATGAAAGCTAACAGTTCCATTTATCCTTATCTGTGATCAAACCTAAGTACATGTAATTGAGATGAGGATATAAATCTTTCTCACAGACAAGAACAAATAGTTGTACTTTTTTTCTGTTTGCTACAAGAAAGTTATCAAAAACCACACAATTTTCAAAGGCTATTATCAATTTAGGAGTTATTTTGTTGGGCGAGGGGAAACCTGCACATGCACTTTTTCTTGCACAGAAAACTGGATCTTTTGACAGAAAACATGGAATAGTTGTTGTAGAATAAGTCCTGAATGGCAAAACATCTTGCCCATCTTGGATTCTCCTCATCAGGATTTCCCTATACTTGAGAAACCCATTTTTAACCATTATTTTCAAAGAGTATTTCTATCCCTCAATTAAAATAGCTGCACATTCCTTTCCTATTTATCCAAGCTTCCCCTTCTCTGTGTTGTCTCACATGTTGAATTTAGAATGCAAGTTCTTCCAGCTTTGTAAAAACACCATGAACTATGGCCAGTATTCATTAAAGAAGCCTATGACTATGAAATGAAATCAGTACAGCAATTACAGGAGGAAGGTTGTAAATTACCATAGCTTTCATACAGACAATTTTACTTAAGACTTCTTGAAGATAAAAAATATACAGATTTTGAAAAGAATAAACCGAACTTTGAATTATTATTGTGTGATAACGATGAACATTTGATTGCCAAGTTATACAATTTTTTGTTGAAAATGGAAATGGAAGATGAACAAGTGAAAGAATATATGATTAACTGGGTGAAGAATTTTGGAAGTACAGTCAAGTCTCCACATTTGTGGATTTTACTTGGATTTGATTATTTACGGATTATTTGTTGTCACCTCTGCTGCTTCCCTGTGCCATTTTTAATAGGGACTGCAAGCCTCATGAGACTGAGAAACTAAAAATGGTGTGGTGAAGCAGTGGAGGTAGCAGGAAGTCCCACCAGCCACCCACTTCTGCCTTGTGAAGGAACCCTGATGCCTTAAAGGAATCCATGGTGGGTTGAATATGGTGATCATACTTTTTTTATTTGCTAAATATGGTTGGAGAGGACCTAGAATTATTCATAGTTTTTCACTTTCATGGGGGTCCTGTGCCCCTAACCCTAGCAAATGTGGAGGGATGATTGTACTAGATCCACAAATTAATGGAAAAGATTATAGACAAAAGAAATTAAAGACACACTTTGCTATGATTTACAGGAAAATCATTATAGAATGATTTTATGCTGTTATCTTACAGCATAAAATTTATAAAAGATACATAAAGAGATGAGCAATAGTTGTTGGAAGTGCCAAAACCATATTGGATGTTTATATCATATGTAGTGGACTTGTGATAAGGCCAAACAGTTTTGGAGGTCAATACAGAACATGATTCAAAAAAATTTTGAAATCTCAGATTAACAAGTCTCCTGAAGATACAGGTGTTAAGCAACAACAGGAATTACTTCAATATATGTTACCGGCAGCAAGAGTAGTTTATGCAAAGTATTGGAAGTAAATAGAAATTCCATCCATGACCAAGCGGTTTAACAGATTGATGGCAACAGCTAAAGTGACAAACTTACAGCTAGACTAAAGGATTCTAGTGAAGAAGACTTTATCATGGAATGAAGATTTTTAATTGATTATTTAAGAGAAAATGAGGGTGAGTTAATGATTTTGGAGTTTTGAACTTGCAGCTTATTTCATTTGTTTAAATGTTCAGATGCTTATTTTTACTGTAACCATGTGAATTGTACTATGAAAATAATGGCTGACTTTAATTTTTTGCCACACTTTTACATTTTTATACATATATATAATAAGTAAGGCAGAGCTAGAAAATAAATTGATTTTACTATGAATGTTAAAAAATATCTTATTTTATGAATTAATAATTTTGATATGTAATAACTAAGTTTTGAGATAATAAAAGGTACTTAGCAATTAAATTAGTATTAATATTCATTTATGACTACAAGTATAGAGTAACTTACTTGTTATAGGATTACTACCTGTTGTTTGCAGCAGGAGCAGGAATCAATTTAGTTTTGTCTAGTTTGTTGTTTGTTAATTTAATCTGATATTTGTAGTTTTGCTTTTTTTTGTTAGCAATGTTTCATTTAGTTTTATAATTTATTACTATGTATTATTATGTACTATTTTGTTTCATGAATTGTTATTTTGTCTTTTTATATATACTTTTTTATTTGTTTTCTTTGTTTTGTTTTTGTGTTTGTAATTAAAAATTAATAGCAATATAATAATAGCAACAACGACCAGTATTCAGTGTTGTCATTCCAGTTGTATAAATGGCATAATTCTAGACTATGCGCATGGTAGTGAGTAGATGGTAGATTCCAACACTCTTTCAAATTGTGCATTTTGTAACATGCCTGGAGGGCTAAAATTAACATGTGCTACTGCTTGCACAACTGAAAAAACCAACAGAAGTCAGCTAGCACACTGATTTTCTGCACTAATATTACATTAAATTTAGGCCAGTGTCAACAAACAATGATGATGATGATAATTGAACTGTAGGCATGCTCTGTAAATTGACTTATATGTTTAATTATGATAATTAGAGTGAAGCTTCTTAAATAGTTCACCCCCCACTGCCACCACTATCATTATCGTTTTCCTCATAAGGGTTCATTACACTCAAGCTTTTCTTTCCAGCAGTGTCCACTAACAATATTTTAAATACTTTAACATTTTATTATAAGCAGCATGTGAAATTATTCATTTTTATTACTGGAGTCCTGTAGAAACTACACAGTGTGGCCATTAAGCATGAGGTAACACAGTCAGAGTAAACTCTATTTGCTCCTTCTTGAACGCTTGGTATAGTAATTCTGTGCTAAGATAGCGAAATGATTGGCCCAGAATAGGAGTGAATGTTGTTATAAATTCAGCCACTCTTGGCTTCTACAAAACTGTTCCATCTCTTCACAAAACATGTTTCATAACAGCTCTTATTTTTCAGAAGAGAGACAATTTTATTCACAAGTGAGATGAGGCAAGCAATATAGCCATGGTTAGGATAAAAGAGGGAAATAATGCCCACAACCACCTTTGCATGAAAATCTCTTTTTCTGGAAATATTACTGGGTATTAACTTAACTGGAGTTCAATTCACACACTCTTTTCCTTACTCAAGTCATAGCAATAGATCTTCTGGACCTTTCTATAGTTATTTACAGAAGGGCAGGAATCTATTTCACTAGATATCAACTGATAGCATTACAGATTTATGCAGTTGTATATCTGTTATGATCTCAGATTCCAAAATGTGCCACGTTTAGTGCAGAGCTTGGAAAGTTTAGTTCTTGGTGAATAATTCCCAGAATTCTACAAGCTTTTATCCCAAAAAGTAAGTTTTCCAGGCTCTGATTCAATCTTGATATTTCTCATTCTCACATAGTCCAGCTGTTGATGTGGTAGTATGTGTTGTCTGTCATGCCTGAAGCAGCTCACACATTCCTGACATCCCTCCAATTCCATAACTGCATATTTTCAGCTCTGTAGGTACTTGATTCCTTTCTCTTTAGACTATTAATTTTACTTCTCTTTTTCACATCCTCTGCCTTCTCAGCCCCATTGCTCCTGACTAAATGTGTCTCCTTTCCTTCCTTCTCTCTATCATCTTCTTCCTAGAAAACATAGCTGACCCAATGTACCGAGAATCTCTCCTCAGACCACAATGTTCAATACTGAGAAACTGTGATCCAGGAAGGAGAAACCACGGTGTTCAACATGCAAACAGAAGGATGGGCAGTTTGGAGATACTGGAGATGGAAAAAATCACATGTGGCCCCATACAGTTTGTGCCCTCATTTTTCTGGAAAGAACTTTGTATCGTTCATCATATTCTTATTTTCCATAACTCCTATCTATACTTATATTCTCACTCATTCCTTGGTCCCTTACTTCCTAGTTTCTCTCTCTTCCCTTCAACTCTTGGCTTCATCTTCCACACCAATAGGTTTTTTTTTTCTTGGCCAAACATCGTCTCCTTTCCTTCTCTTGCTGTCTCATCCCCTCATGTCTCCTGATTGTACTCATATTCTCCTCCTTCCCTAGTTCCACTCCCCTATCTTTCACTTTCTTTCATCTTTTTCTTATCACCCATCCCCAGATCTGACTACATTTGTCTTCTTCCTTGTCCCTTTGTCGCTCACTCTCATCCTCTTTCTCCTTCTATACTACACCCAGCTACATTTTTCTCTCCATCCTTTCCTCTCTGTGTCTCCAAAACTTTCTCTTTCTTTCCCTCTGAAAACTTTGAAATCTTGATTGGGATATGTTATATTCTCAACATTTTAACACTGTAACTCTAATTAAATTCAGTGTAGATTGTTTCTGAATAAGCATTCAAGGGAAACTTTGAAGGTTTTTGGAAAAACAAATTTGATTGGATCCCAACCTCCTTGTGCACATTATATCATTTTTGGCTCATTGCTGAAAATGATGTGCAATCGCACATCCCTCCCATGCCTCACATGCATTTATCTTGTGTGCGGAGGCTCCGGACATGCAGCCATCGCGCTTCCTTCCCCAGTGCTCACGTTTCCTTCTGGCCAGCACAGAGCTGGTGCAGAGGGGAAGCAGAGGGGATGTGAGTGCCTCCCAGACAAAGCTTTTCGTGCAATCCCTTCGTGATGCCAGTGGCAGCAGGTAAGGTGCAAAAAGGGCCTGTATTAGGCCATTGGTCCCTCTAATCTGGTATTATAAATTCTGATTGGCTACCATAACTCTACAAAGTTTCAGGCAGTTTTATTTCCTAGCTTTCCTAGATTCCTGGTATTACCCAGTGGTCTCCTGCCCAAGTACAAACCAAACACAACCCCACTTAGCTTCAGAAATTAGATGAAACTGAGTTCAAATTGGTTTGATAATGAGAGGAAAAAGGCTGTTACATCCATTTCTGTTGTTCTGTAGCCTCCAGGTTTGGTAATCATGACTTATTTAAAGACATCCTTTACTTTGAAAGTTTGAACCGTTGTCTGTTATTCCACTACATTTTAGAATAGCTGGCATTTCTATCGAAGGATTTCAGTGTATTTTAGTGCTGTTGCAACACAGTCAACATGGTGTAGTCCCATGTTCTTGAAATTGTCACCTGGTCCCTTTCTCAGTAAATCAAGGTCTCAGTTTGCTTCTCTCTCTGTAGTGAACATAATGAACACATAAACTAAGCCAGAGCTGGCACCCTTCCAAGCAAGCAGCTTTCTACACAATTAGGCTACCTTATAAGCTTTGCGCATTAACAATCTCCTTGGGCTGTCCGTGTATTGTAGGATTACCAGCCAATTCTATAGTAATTTTTCTTCTGTCCTTTCATGTTCAACAGCTGTGATTGAAGGCCACGACCAAATGCAACAGGTTCACTCCTGCACTACTATCACACTGCTGAAATTTGAAGAAAATATGTAGTAAGAGATTCGACAATGTAAGCATTGTGGGTTTCTGAGGACAATCTTACACAGATATATCAAGTAGGGAAAATAAAATACACTCCTGTCAAAAGATTAAATTCTGAAGTTAAGCAGGGGAGAAAGGAGGTAGAGGTGATAACAGTGGTGGTTATATGCCTTCATGTCAACTGTAACTTAGGGTGATCTTATCATAGGGTTTTCTTCACAAAGTACACAATGAAAAACAGGTGTGAAATGAAAGACTAAAATAAATGTAGTTACAGAAATCAGTTAAAAACATTTTCTAATTATAGTGCTAAAGGCAAAGAGAAAAAAGATGGGAGGGAATCTGTATCAATGTGCCTCAAGGGTACAATCACATTGTACACTATAATGAAATAGGCCTTCACTACAAGCTGCAGATATACAAGAGAATCAGTAGCCAATCCAACATGAGAGGTAGAAATTCCCACTTGATTCTGATGCTTAATCAACAAGACTGTGTGGTGAATGCCCTGCTCGTAACATAAAAGCAATTACTTCAAATAACTGTGAAATCACTGAAAGGTGGTATGCAGAAGCAAACACTGGGGACAGTGAAACAAGCTAATCCAAGAATACATGAACCCAGACTAAAAAGAAAATATCGCTCTGGATTGAAAAGCCAACACTTCCATAATTTTTTTTAAGGAGGGTGGCAAGAGTAAATGGAGATGGCCCTATGACCAGAATAGCTATTAGCTGCATCTGAAATTTGGTCTAACATGGTATTGTTGTGTCCCCGTCCTACCTGTAAATGAACAGAGATGAGATGAGGATGTACAACCATCCAGATTTATTATATTACAACTCCCATCAGAGTCCTGCAATAGCCAATAGTGAAGGAAGCATCACAGTTGAAATGTGGAGATCCACACATTCTCACTCAATGAAACAGAGGAAGCTCTCATCTGTTGAGTCTTCAGTGGTTGTGTGAAAGAGGGCTTTTCAGCAGTTTGTGTGACAAGGAACATCTGCTGAAATTCTCTTTTCTCCAGAGCTATTAAAGGTAAGGAAGCCTTTCTTGTTTTTCACCTGGCAGTTCAAGATGAGCCAGATCATTGATGTGCCTTGCTCAATATTTATAGCAGCTCTCCAGGGTTGCTGACGGGACCTTCTTTATCATATCAACAGATTATAGGAAATGAGTTTGGGAAGGTCTATATGCAACCTTTGAGCTACACTCCTTTCTTACATCAATTTTGTGTGGTATTCATGTAACCATTCATGATTGGAAGAAGTTTTGAAGCTATCTGAAAAATGATTTTGAAAAAAGAAGTATGGTTGTGTAATGTCAAGAAACTTTAACAGGAAGAATCTTAAACTGGTGGCTATCTTTACAGTGCAGGACTTATTCTACCAAAAAAAAAGTTTGTTTTTCATAGAAAACAGTGTTTTCTGCACAGAAAATCTGGAAAAGAATGTTGTTTTCTGCACAAAAGTACCATGTGCAAATTTTGAGCAGAATAAATTCTGAACTGGAAATAGCCTTTGAAAGCTATGCAGTTTTCTCACATCAAGAAGAAAATTGTGAGATCTACTTGCTGCTTCCTTGAAGAAGAAAATTAGCAAATAATTATATCTCTAATATCCATGAACAACCTGCCTAGTGGTGAAGATTGGTTGGTCCCTGGTTAGCTCAAATAGAGTTAAACAATGCAAAGAAGTTAAACAATGGCCCTTTTCATATGTGGGGGGGGGGGGAATGGTGTAGAGCGACCTCTCACGGAGGTCTTCTACACCGTAGAGTGGACTGGTGTGGACTACTTTTCGTAGTTCCACACCAGAATCCACTCAGGAGCGGCGGGAACTTGCCAGGCTGCGTGTTTTTTAAAAACCTCTTTTTCGAGGTTTTTAAAAAGCACGGAGCGCGCAGCCCCGTGCCGCTCCATCACCCGGCTCTAAAGTGGATCTGCAGGCGCGCGCAAGTGCGTGCCTGCAGATCTGCCGGGGGCGGGCTTCCAGCTGGCAAGTTTCTCCGGTTGGTGGAGAGCCTCCACCAACCAGAAGCTACCATCTGCGACGCCGGAGGAGTGTGGAGCAGCGAGCTCGCACTGCTCCACATGGCGACGGACTTACCCGGCTGGAGGTAAGCTCCATTTTTGGGCGTTTTTGCCCGTCCCCCCCCCCACATGTGAAAAGGGCCATTCTGTAACATAAGCAGTGCAGCTGCAAATTCATCTTCCAAACATGCTACTCATGTGGCCATTGTTGTCAGAAATCACTCATCCACCTTGACAGGTCTTTAGTAAGGATTATCATTTACAAACTTCAGATCACAACTACCTAGAATATTTATTCCCAAATTTTAAAAAAAAACTAAACTAACAAATACCCTTTTAAACTATCTTTGGTTCCGGAAAACTTTTTGTGTGAACTTTTTTGCTGTGTGAAATCATCTTTGTTGTCTAAGTGTTAGTATTAGTATTTTTTTATTGAGTGTTAGTGATTAGGGTTAGTTTTTAGTAATTAGTATTTAGCATATTTTCATATTTATTTTGTCTCCTTTTTCTTTTTTTTCTTCTTTTTTCTGTTGCTGTGTGTGAGTGGAGTTTTTGTTTTGTTTTGTACGTATTTACTGCACATTCTTAATAAAGTTTATCATTTAAAAAAAATTGTGTGAAAATTTGTTTTGCACTGTAAACCTGTAATATTTCTCTCTGAGAAAACTGCCATACTCATTGAGATTTAATTCTCAGTAGTTATGTAAATTGACTATTAGGATATATGTACAACAGCATTATTTAATGTTGCCAGGTTTTCAAAATGCTATAAGAGACAGCTGAAATTCATGACATTGCAGCATTGACAATTAGGAAGTAATTGTTAACAAGTTTGTCTTCTGCCAAAATACCAGGATAAACTTATTGATTTCTAATGTGTTGTCCAATTATATGACGCACAATTTTCTGTCTTTATGAAGGGCCCACACTCCAAAACATGGGATTTTTTTAGCTTCTTGTAAAGTCAAAACAAAAAGAAATGCCTCAGATAGGGAAAATCCCTTAGGGACACCTGTCAATCCTATAAGGGACAAGCTTTCTGGCCCTCAAATAAGAGAATGCTCTTATAATAAGGGACACCCAACAAACCCTAGTGTTGTTAACAGCATTCTTTACATGTGGTCTGTTGCCTGGTTTTGTGTTTACATTTTCTTGCTTAAAAGTTTGACCCAATCTTTGAGTTGGCTTCATTAAAAAAAAAAAAAAGTTAATAGCCACCACAGTATTCTTTCAGGAGTGTATACAGTAAGGAGTTCTTATACTGACTGATCCTTATTTCCTCCTAGATGACATAAAAATTAATAACTCTTTAATAAGCATTCCATACATTGTTCACTTACCAGGCTGTTTGCATGAGAAGGAGCAATATTCAGGAGGATGTTCAAGTATTCTCAGTATGTTCATCAATATATCACTATAAAACAGCTGGTACTGATGTACCTTTAGCCAGTGCTTATTAAACAGCAACAGTGAGCTTGTTTTTCAAGGTACTTGGCAGCAATGAATTATTTGTCACTGACCACAGGGGATACATTTCAATGCCTGGTCATCTTCAAGCATACTAAATTTCTCCTCCCACAGCACCACCACCTTTCTTCATCTCTCTGACACCAATGCGAATATTACAGTCAAGAACAATGATATCACTTGCATGTTCTCAGATAGAATCCAGAAAGAAATGGCTTAAACAGAAATCTCCTTTTTAATTCATTGTGTTAGAAGATATATGAGTGCTTGGCTTAGCTAATATCCCTAAGATAATAAATGGGTATGTTGGTCACTTTTTCCCATCTCAGTGCTAGCCCACTGTAATGTTACCCACACT
This sequence comes from Cyclura pinguis, assembly GCA_030412105.1. NCBI lineage: Eukaryota > Metazoa > Chordata > Lepidosauria > Squamata > Iguanidae > Cyclura > Cyclura pinguis. The sequence goes on along the minus strand of CM059601.1, from coordinate 86,687,084 downwards.
TGCTGGCATATAAGACATACCTGTGTATAAGACACACCCCATTTATACAACAGAAAGTACTATTTGCTGGTATATAAGACACATCGGCATATAAGACACACCCCATTTTCAAACGATATTTTTTGGGGGAAAATATGAGTCTTATACACCAGCAAATATGCTAATTGCTTTCATGTTTTAAGGTTTCTTTGTTGTTGTTTTCTTTTTTACATTTAATATGATTATAGTTATTTGAATCCAAGTAGCCTGTTATATATTGGATTTGGCCTTTGAATGTTCAGTAAGCCAAGCTTACTGAGATAAAGATGTCCAGGTTAGGGACTGTCCAGACCACCACCAGAGTCAGGGGGAGTAGCCACTTTAAGGGAGCAGATGCTAAAGGGTGGCAGCAAGGCATGTGAAGTCAGAACCGTGTGCCGTGTAGCCTGTACTGTACCCCCAGCCTTAGGATTGTCGGACCTCAGAGGTGGGCCTTGAGTCTCTAGTTTTTGTGCATCATTTCCAAATAAGGAGTCAGGATGCAAATTCTCCAGTGTTGGTACGTTCATCTCTGGAGGAGAAGAAAAGGGTGTGTGCAGATCTCCAGCTCACTTAGCAGAGAAGCAGCTTGCTATAATTTGCAAGGCTTAATTGATTGGGTGATACAACTTCCAAAAATCTTGGAGGGAGGTATCTATATTTACATAGTTAGCTTCTTCCTATCCCAATCATTGTAGTGCCAGGCCTCACTCTCCACATCCGCCTTCTTGCTAGAAACAATAAGATTTAATGTTCCTTGTCCCCTCTCTCTAAGTAAGCAAGCAATAATCCTCTCATTTCTTCTTGATCTGAAAACAGCCCCTTAATAAGATTTCTGCCTTAATTTCAAGCAGGAAACTATATTCTCTGTGTGTGCGCTGACACGCATGTGTTTGAATGACATACTGTGAGCAACTATGGTTGGTACTTAATGTATAATGCATCACTGGGGCTGTTCCTAGATCTCAGGCTTTAGCCTGGGAACCTCAGGAAATCCCAAAGCAGCAACTCCAGCTAGCCTTATAGATGCAATGGAAGACACTGCCCCATGACTGGTATAGAAAAATTATTCATCTGCAGTCCAGCTGGCTTTTGGATATAGAATGAGAGCAACATCCTGTGTTTGTTTGTTGGTTGGTTGGTTTTTGCTCAAGCAGCAGAATATCATAGGTCAGAGCTTTAACTGTCTTTGAAATGGCCATTTTGAAAGGACAGAAAACCATTTAAAGTTAGAAAGTGTCCCCATTACTTTTAATAGTTTTTAAAAATAGTTCTAACAGTAACATGAGGTTATATCCAAGTAATATGTGCACAAGGATACTTGCACAAGGACAGTGATTCCTGGCGTATGAAAATGACTCCATCCAGTTTTCCCCAATTCCTCCTAAAGCCAACTTTCAAGAAAGGTTTTTCAGTGAAACAGGAAGGTGCTAGTATAGGAGATTCCCCATGACTAAACATCCATGCACAAGAATAGCATTGCGTATCATTCACAATTACTACAATATTTTCTTTTCATGCTGTGATGAAATTTTGTTTCTGTTAAAAACAACAGAAATTTTAGTGGACACTCCAACAGAGGCCATATTCTTCCAAGAGTATTCATGGATTTGGCTGGAGCATATTTCCAAGTCCCACACATATTGTAGTTAATCTTGTGACACTAAATGAAGAAACTGGTGTCTGGGCAATGCAGGCAAGTACAGGTTTATTTTAATAAAGCAATCAGACATTTTACCTTGGAGACAAATCTTGCCTTAGACAAAGTTTCTAAGGATAGCAGATGGTCAACAATAGGATATTAATACACCAGACTTGACACATTACCTGGGGGAACAGAGTTAGTGACAAAAGCTAATATCACACTGTAATGTCATGGAGCAAGGTGGGAGACAGGTATCATTATTAGCATTCATTAACGAAACAACTAATTAGACCTTAAGCTTGTGGAATTTGTGACTATGAGAAAAATGTACAATACTAAGTCCCATACAAACACTGCATGCAAACATGATGAAGGAAACATCTGGAAACATTCACGGCTCACTTCTAGGTATTAATCCTTTGCTTAGTTATATGTGCCTTTCACAGTTGATTTTAGTGGGCTTAAACACCATTTAACAGAATGGAGGACTGTAGTCCTCATTTACTTCGTAAGAAAAAAAAATCCCATTAACAATGAATTGATTTTTAATAAAGATGCAATTTCCTTATTCGAAATTGAAAGGTGATTTAATACCTTTGGGAACTCAAAAATTTAGCTAAAAATCAGAATTCCTACAAAATATTTCAGATTCAATATTTCTTATTTTTGCTTCTTTATTCTGGAAGCTGTAGGAGAATCTACCATGCTGATCAGGAGTTTTTGATGGTCATCAGTCTTTCATCAAAATTTGGCATATTGTTATGATATCAGTACCTTAATAGGAAACAAAAGGAATTGGAGTGGCTTTAAAGGAAGATGAATGACTTCAAAGTAGGAGAGATGAGGAAGTGAAATAGAATAGTGAGGCTTAATTATCTGTCCCTGAAAAGAACTTGACTTGTCATTGGTACACACACACAAAAAAAACCTGAGATGATACCCCATTTCCATCACATTCAAAGCCAGGCCATAACATTTTGCTCTAAGGTGGACCTATACAAAGCTGCCAAATTTTAAGATTGGCAGGAGAAGGCTTTCATTTGGTCCTACCACTTTCCCAAGCTTGCTTGGTGAGGACACAGGGTTTAAATATTCTTTTTCCACACTGAGGGGGAAGGTGTTAACGACTCTCTGGCAGAGCAGACAGTGGGGTCTGGAGAGTGGATACTGGGGGCCGGAACAAGCTAATGGTCTTAGCATTGGATGATAAAGGACTGATGCGAATCATGATGGCTCCTTAATGGTGGGACAGGTGAGGGAACAAAAGGAGAGTTTCTGTGGACAAAGGGAAAAGGTTGAACACAATCAATTGTCCCATGGAAGCAGTTTCAGTCACTATTGTTTCTAAAGGTTGAGTCACTGGGGGATATATGCCAGTCCATTATCTCCAGAGTTTCCCTTACTATGACTTAGCCATGCCCTGAGGTCTTGATCTGACCTAGTTTTGCAAAGGATGCATGCAGCCGGTTCCTCTTTGCCAGCAAGCTTCCCAGTCACAGCAGAATACAGTTTATTTCATACAATTAAATATTTTGCCAATTAAACCGTATCACGGAGTAGGGGTGTATGGCCTGGTAACATCCCCACCCTCTAGAACTCCCTTCCATGGGAGGCTAGGCTGCCTCTCCCTCACACCCCACCCCTAGCAGGCTTTTAATGTGTAAGTGGATGAGTTGTATTGGAATGTTTTCTTTGTTTTTTAAAAAAGTTTTGGATGTTTTTATAGTGATTTTGTAATGTCTTTATATGGTTATTTTAAATTTTTCAAATTATATTGTAAATGTTTTTAACCTTTCTGGAAGCTGCCTTATGTCCCATTCTAAGGGAAAGGTAGCATATAAATACATACATAAATACATACATACATACATACATACATACATAGGTTTCTCCCCTCCACAGTGATGTGTACATAATACCCAAGACCAAACAAGTTATGTTTACACCTGCATCAGTAAACTGCAGAAGTAATTCCCTTCATCTTCCTGCCAGCAAAAATGCTATGATCATAAAATAACTAACAAGCTTTTGCTTTTCCATGATATGCCAGTTCTTCTGCCTGAATTGGCTGCCTCAGTCTGCCTAATGTTAGAGCCACCCTGATCACAGCCCAGTCTGAACACTTTATGTTATCTGCCTTCTTGGTCCTTTTTAATCCTTTCACCCCAAACCATCTTCTTAATATCACTAAATCCTGAGAAGCCACTTTTTGTGCCCAAGGCTATTAGGATCTGGAACTTCTACTCCATTGTGAACACTATAAATTCTATGTTGCAGTGCTGCAGTGTGGCTTGAAAAGAACTAGATTCACGTGTAAGATCTTCTGGTTTCCTGATGTGAATCTGAATGTGAAGATCTGTTTCATAAGACTAGAGTCAGGTTTCTTGATGCAGTGTCCTCATCTAGACCAGCAGTGGTAGTAAAGAATGACCACAGAAATCCAGGGTTTCAAATAGGACTTTTTCCCTAACCTTACTACCCACAAGATTTCCTTTTTCCTAGCCCTATTTTTATCTCAGAGATTGAATCTGGGACCTTCCTCATGTAAAGCCTATGGTTTACAACTAAGCCACAGCCCCATAGCCATATAAGTGACTATAGCCACTTACATTTTTAGGGTAGGAACTATAAAGGAAAGCCAGCTTAATTTAAAGTGAAACTCTACATTACATCATTCATGTCATGTTTGTACTTATCTAAAAGTAATCAGAATTTATAGAGCTTTTTATCACCAGTCATCATGATTCACAGCATCCTCACCAGAAATCATAAATCACTAGCTTTTATGTCAGGAAAATATCAAACAATGGAAGCCAAATTTACAAACTCGGATGGAATCCTGGAAACAGAAAATGGAGGCAAGGGGAAGAGCTGGGTAACTAGCCTGGTGTTTTAGACACCAATAGAAAGAAACTAATAAAGAGGAAGAAAGTTGCCCCAGCAAACAGAACAAGGTGCAATACTTTGGGCTATTTTGCCTTTCCTCGGTTTATTATCTCATTCACTTGCTTTTACAGCTCCTTTGTTCCTTTTCCCTACAACAGTTATACTACAGGAGACATTTTGTACTAGTTCATCTATCACCTCTACCACCGTCATCCCCCTTTCTCTTAAGCCAAAGTTTTACAAAGCCACTTCCAGTAAGTTCCAAAGCAACCTGTTCCTGCAGTTGCAACAGCCTACCTATATACCCTTAAAGTCCTATTTTGTTTCTCTTGGGACCAATTCACCCATTTATTTTTCAGCTGGTAAAGATTCTGTTTCCATGTGGGGAGTCATTTGGGTGAAACATCCCCTTCCCCTGAAGAACAGAGAATTTACCACTGAGGAAAAGAATGCTTGAAAACTAGCATTTTCTCTGCCATGGTAACTTTTCTACTTTTCATGTGGGGCTTCTTAAAACAAAAGGCTCCCTGGGTGAAGATGAGTTGATTACTACACTATGATATTTTAGCAGATATAACTACACTGGCTTTCAGAAAAGAGCATACAGGAAAACCATTCTTCTCAATGAGCTGTGTAAATTTCAGTACAATAAAAGAATGCTGTAATAAAACCAAGGCCAAGGTATATGTGTAAGGAACTTAGCTGGCATGAATAATAACAATTGCAACACATCCTCAGGATTTCACTCATTCCCATCAATATGGGATATTCTGTTGAATCTAAGCTCATATTTTGTTCAGAATGCATGCATGCAGCCCTTGCTGTGGGCCTTCATAACAATCACTGTCCTTCCCTCATTTCATCCCCCCCCCTTTTTTTTCATCGCTTTGCTCTGGGCTCTTATAACATCATACTGGGATTTGGAAGACCCATTTGAAACAAATTGCTTTAATTAAAATAGTAATTTTCAGCCCCAAGAGATGTAAACTATTAGTGTGTTGCCAGGAGGGTATTACACTAACGCAGAGCAATGAGCAATTACAGACAATCTGCTAGAGCATCTCAAACACACACACACAGAGAGAGAGAGAACTAAAACATTAGCCAAATCACCATTTGCCAATCTGTACATTTCGGTGTAAAGGTGTACAATTTCCTCTCTCAGATTTCCATAAAAACTACACAGTGTACTGTCATATGCCCATGATGCACTTTTTTAAACATGAAAGAAGGAATCAGCCAGGTTAATTGAGCTAGTGATGGAGTGTAGCTTTTCTGCATTGTTACAAAGTTTCTGACAGAAAACTCTTAATGGTAATCATATCATGGCAAATGTATTTTTCTAGCAAGCACTGGGTTGTTTGGTTTGCCTGTTTTCTCAGGAGGCAAAGCTTTAAGCAGGCTGGCAATCTTAACAAGCACTCTAGCTGAAATTCTTTCTCTCTGAAGGGTCAGTGGCACTTTGTCCCAGAGACCAGTCAAGTCGAAAGCTCATTCTGTGGAAACAATTCACTGTGGAGACAGGTTACAAGGGGTGTCTCCACATAATTGCTTGGTGCAAGTCCTGATCACATTTTTCTCACACTACAGTTCTTCCTCAAATGCACCCACAGAGACAATGCTGTAATATCCAATTTGTCTGTTATAGATCATGATATGTTGATGCAAGGGACAGAACTACATCTTCTCAGCAACAAGGTATTACTAAGGGGAAGGGACACTGTGACAGCCAGTGTCAAGGAAGGCATCTAAATTGTGAACAATAAACAAATAATAATTTTACATTCTAAGTACAATAGTTCTAAGCGTGGCTGCCACATCCATGTTTGTTCTTGTGCTTGTCCCTTTCAAAAATAAAGCAAAAAGTAAATGTTAAATCCAAGAGTTGCTTTTTCTTGGTCATGAAGTTTAGAAATAGGATTGTGAGATAAAAATGACCAAAATGGTTTGTGTGTGTATACCAACATACATATATGCAACATTTGATTGCACTTTGTAAAAAATAGTAACATAATTTTTAAAAAGCTGGGAAAAGCAGTGGAAGGAAAACAAGGTAGAAACCTACTGAACTTTTCTGGGGAGACCATTCTTCAGCCAGGGTGTTACAATCATGAAAGCCTTTTCTCCAATTACCATTCACCTAACGTCAAGGGATGTGGCATCTGGCAAAGGTCCTCCATTGTCAAGATCTTAATGTATAGCCAGTGGAGACAGGGTGAGGGAGCTAGACTCTCCCTATCTCACTTCCCTCCTCCAAGCACTTTTCTCATAGTGTATTCTGTTCCAGGAACAGTTTGCAAGGATAACTGGGACAGCACCACTTACAACAAAGATGAGGAACTCTTTTGACCCTGTATGCCTGAAATCTGATTGCCTGATAGGACCAGGATGGCAGCCCAAATGACACAAGAAGGTGGGGGTTTCCCTCCTAAGCCCCCTTCTCCTGGTGTCAGCTGTCCCCTTCCCCCATGCCCTTTGCCAGTTTTTGCATGTAGAGAGAGGCAGGAAATTCTTTTTTGCATGGGAAAAGTTCCTGGTCCAGTCCCTCACTGCTCCACTCGTTATGAAGATAAGATGATCGCTGATGGAAGATAACAAAGAGATACTCTATTAGCCCTGCTTCCTTTTCCGGTGAGGATGACAAGCGGAGTCAGTGAAGAATCCCCATATCATCTCTAATCAGCAACTGGAGATAGCATGGACGTTCCCTTCTAGAGGGGGATGGGCTTCTGAGAAGGAAAGGGCCCTCTTCTGACCCATCCATGAGTGAGACTAGAATCATCTTCAGGCCAGATTATGCTCAAGGACTGGAGATTCTAATCTGTTGATTACAACACAACTCGAAGTGAAATTGAGATGAATTCAGGCTTGGAGATATCTTACTCCAGCTGAAGTTCTCAGAAAAAGTAGAAAATTAGGATAGTTGTTGCTGTGTGTTGTTAAAATTACACCAATATCCAGACATTTGACATAAATGACTCTAAAGTCTCCGAGACTGCCACTGATTAATCTCTGCAAACTACTCCAGGAATGATTTCACATTTGGATTTTTTGTTTGTTTGTTTGTTACTCAATATTTTACCATTTGATAAATTGGAGCAGAACTGTGAACTCTGCTGGAGGCAATATTCTCCTCTCTCGGATCTGCAATATCCTTTTCACACATGCAACACTTCTTCATGTTGTCCAGTGACAGAAGTGCATGTATAAACCAGCAATATGCAATATGATGCCCTAGATTTATACTAATCCTGATTTCAGGGGCATAAACATCATCTTCTTACAAAAACCAGGGCCATTTCAGTTTCTTTAAAAAAGAAAAGAAAAGAAATATGCATTTTACCAGTGCAAAATATGGTATTATTCATCATCCTTAGCATGCTTCGCTTATTGCTTGTATATTAATAATTAAATTATATTCAGTAGAAGTGCTTAGAATGGGAATCACTCAAGAAATCAAGGTTCTTAAAAAGACTCCTCAGAAGGATGTTTAAACAGCCATTCCACAAGGGCAAATTATAATTTATGCTTTCCCTCAGCAGCCTCTGTGACAACAACAAGAGAATACTAAATTGGAAGCATAAGGGACATGTTGTAGCAAAATGTTTTGCTTTATTTTTTATTTAAAATGGAGCTTTATAGATGAAGTGCCTAGAGGCATCAGGCATTGCCAGTCAAACCTCATGTAATGAAGAAGTTCTATAACTGAGGAATCCTGTACTCACATTTTGTCAGCAAGGGGATAGGGGAGATATACCACTATTGTACTACTGGAATAAACATTTTATCTAATGTGTGCTCATCCCAGGAGGGGAAGGGAAAACAAACACGAAAACACAAACATACCAAAACGGCATTAAAATGGCATGCAACTCACCCCACGTTGCTGGAAATGCCACCAGTGCCTGCCAATCAGACACTATGCTGGTGATGTCACCCACAATGACTATAGTATTGCAAGTCTACGAGCATCTCTAGGGCAAAGTGTTTAGATCTCCTGACACTCCTCAAAACTACTATTCTTGAGTAAAAGCACACAAGGCACAAGAAGGAAAACCAGCAGAAGAGAGTAACCATAAAGCTCTGGGGAGAAAGAAAGAGAATTGCAAAGACAACACTCAGCACTCTTGTGTTCAAGATCCAACTAGAGAGGAGGACAAATCAACCAATCAAGAGAGAGATGAGGATTCCCAATAAAGGTTGGAAAACAGAGGGTCGGGTGACAGTTCAAGCCCTATCAGAAGGAAGGAGCAAATATTGGCCACACTCACCTGGGTTGGCACAAACAAACAAAAATACAGTCACATCAGGAGCAAAATAGAGGGAATTCCTGGAACTGCAACCTACATGGCAAGCTCCATAGAGTACTTTCTTAATCACTCAGGCACAGCAGCAAAAAAATTGCCCAGATAATAATTAGGTCTTTACACAACCAATGTATGAGCACTGGGATCACAATAGATAACTAGTAAGGTATGAAAACTGGGTATAAATCCATACCAGAAAAGCCTACCCCCTTCCACGCACACAGGCATACCTTCAGGCAGGAGTGCTATATGGGCCAAAAGTCCTGCCAGGGGACCAATATCCCTTTGGGGCTACCCATCTCCCTGGACAGCATGTGTCCAATTCATGCTCATGCGCTATTTTGGCTGATAGATCTTCCCTGCCAGAAAGCATCCAAGCAGGACTCACTGCCCCTTTTCCTCTTTTCTTTCCCTTATGTCTGTCTCATATCATTCTTTTTCACCCTGCCATCCTCACTGAATGCCTTATACAACCTGAGGGCAACTGGCCATTTCTCTCATGGTTCACTGAGCAAAGAAAAGAGAGGTCACTAGATGTCTTTCCTGACCTGTTCAAATTCCTATCCTAAAAGCCAACAGAAGCCAAATCACTGCAGGGTGGCGAAATGTAGACTTAAGTTTGTGTTCCTAGTAAGAAAGGCATGCCTCACATGATGTAGCTGAAGACATTAACCATCAGCATGAAAAATGGAGTAGATCCTGAAAAGCAGAGGTAGAGTTGCTGGCTAGTCACAGCAACAGTGCATCTTCATGTTGGACATGGCTCCACAGACATCAAGGAAAGCTTCTGTAATGGTCTTTGTACAATAGCATGGTAGAAACACCTATACTTGTTATATAATCATATGTTATGGAATCTGCAAACATACAGGAGTCTGGCATGAGTCAACCAAGTGTAGGAATGTCCTAGTTATAGCTGTTGATCCTCATTGATGTAGGGTGCAGAATAGACCTGTGGGAGAGCAGCCTATGGAGAACAATGAGAGAAACAGACAATGAGCAATAGGACGCACCTGGACAACATAATCCCTGAACCTGGATGCAGAGCAAGTGTCTGTGAGGGAGCATGAGAGAAAAAGAAGTGGTAACCCTGGAGTGACCAGCCGATCTCCTTTCTCAGAAGCCTCAGTGCCCTGCCCTGCCATTGAAGTGGGGAATCTGAGGCAGTCAGGATGCTGTTGCACTGCAGCTTCAAGAGACCTTGATCAGTGGCCTAACTAACTGGGAGTGAAGTGGCTTGGAGTCCAACAATATTTGCAGGGGTCACAGATTTCCCACACCTTATTCTTATAGTGATGGTGGTATTGCATGGGTGCATGCCAAGTCATACTAATGTGGATGCAGTGATAGCTGATGCAGAGATTTTTAGACTTTCCCCCTAAAAAACATCTGAGACACATACTTTGCATAGGCCACTGATGTTTAGCCCTGGTTTAGAGAATTCAGCATGGTGACTGCCTCCAAGTTGCAAGCTGTATATATATATACAGGTCATTATGAAGTTCATGAGTTTTTTGCTCACAAACCTATAAATAACAGCAGGACACGTGCTGGCCTGGATAAAAGAAAGAACTTGTTACTTAAGGCAGGGCAACAGAGCCAGAAAGATGTCATACAGCATCCATTCCACCTCTGAGAATAAAAAATGCCCCTCCCTAAACAGGCTAGTGCGGAAATGGCCCAAGTTGGCTGGCTGGCTGGCTGGCTGGCTGGCTGGCTGCTTGGCAATAGAAAGGAACTTTTTTTATTATCATTTCAGCAACCTTTTTATGCAAAACAACATCATGTACATGTGAAATGAAACAACCAGGTCAGGTAAGCCTTGCATAAATAAATAAAACCATTTGGAATATTCTAGAGACCACTTTAAATCTACTTCCAAAATGCATCCCGGGATGATTTTTCCTCTTTATTTTTTTAAAAAATAATATTTTTATTAGTTAATCATGTTCAGAAATAAACCAACATGTGTATTATATTTCATCTATTTGGAAACAAATCCAATATGAAATCCATAACGAATTTGCCACTCATACACTCCCTTCCCACCTATCTTCCATTTTATTACTTTTTGCTTGAGTTTATAGCTAAAATTAAATATTTCATGTATTTAATTCCAATTTTCAATTATTTAAACATTCACCAGTTTTCACAGGATTTCCATTTTGGTGCTGAAACTTATAGATCCATGCTTTTCCAACATGTCAGAGCTGATGGTGATGGTGAACATTTTTTAATGCTTGTTATGGGTTTATTCTCTTTCCAAGTTATGTCTTTCTTCCCATCTGATAACAGGGCATAGATCAGTAAACTAAACCTACCCCTTGCACAAACATGTTGTTTTTCATAAGCAATTCACACAAATAGAAAATTCCTTTTAAACTCTTATATAATGGAAAGCATTTGAACAGTGTGATTACCCCCGGTAGACCATGTTTGTTGTCACCATCTTCATAATAAAATAAAATGAGAGTTTTATATGGTTGTTCCTAAGTAACAATTTTGAAGCTATTTGCTATTTCTATAGGATGTACAAAGGCATAATTAATAATAAATAAGCCCCAACATTAATAGGGTGTTTAACGTGTTCAGAGCTCTTCCCATATATTATGATAATAATAGAAAAGATAATTGTGCACAGTCAGTACCAGTGACCCATCACTAAAAATGGGTTCACTTACTCTAAGTGAGTGCACTCCATTGCATACATAACAAAATCCACCCCCTTCTCTCTCTCATTCTTTCTCCTTTTTTTTAAAACATTCAAATAAACTTGTCAGTACTGATCCAAATAAAGCCCATTGCACACAACTGGGGAGGTTCAAACCTTTCCTCTCTCTAGTTTTTATTTCAAAATTCTCTCCCAATTTTTTTCAGGAGTCTAAAAACAGAGGAAAAAAGGATTTATCTATGCCAATGGAATATTTTAGCCTTTGATGGAAGTGTAGGGGTCAAATTTTGAAAAAGAATTAGCTGGAATGGGAGATAGAAACTTTCCTCACCTATGCACAAAGGTTCCAATCCATTATGTTTACCTTATTGTCAAAAAGAAAATAACTCTCAACTCCGTGCCTTGTGTTTAAAGCAGCTGGCAGCTGCTCTGTTTCCTTCTTTTATGTACACAATAACGATGGTGCCAGTTTCAGACCTGCAGCAGGTTATCTATGTATATACCTGTTTAACAGGTGGACCCAACTGTAAGCAGTGGCAGCCCTAATAAGGAAAGACCAGAAACTGGGATAGGCCATATTCCAGGGGGTAGTCTCTGTGTTGACACCCAGCATGGGGTAGCAGTTTCAGCACTGGACTATCACCCTGGAGACCAGGGTTCAATTCCCTGCTTGGCCATGGAAACTCACTGGGTGGCCTTGAGTGCATCATACCTAGTCTCAGAAAACATGTGAGAGATTCGCCATAGGGTCCCCATAAATCAGAAACAACTTGAAAGCACATAACAACAATCAATAAAGTCTCTGTGTTGAGGCCCTACAGTGCAATCATTTAATTCTGCTTTCAACATTCAGATGCTTTGAGCAAGAAATGTAAATCTTATTGAGGAAGAAACCTAAGCTACCTTCAGTTCTGGTTAAGGGAAAAAAGAAGGAAGAGGAGGAGGAAGATTATTGACGATGACGACGACAATGATGACGACGACGACGACGACGACGATGATGATGATGATGATGATGATGAATGGTGAATGGAAGCTTGGCATTCCTGGAAGTGACACAGAGGTACCAGAATACAAAGGTTCGCACACAAGTATATTATAAAGTTATTCTACCTTTCACATTTCCACTGTCCAGCCTAGACTAGATGTGATGACAAATGCTTTTTTTCTCCCTTTATAGACAATGTTTTCAACACACACACACACCGTCTTCTGGGTTGGAAATTGTTAACCATTGGGATCATTCCAAGTGTAGAAGAAGAATTTGTTTCTTCCCTGCTATAATCTTGAGGAAGATAACTATCAATAATTTTTCAATATTTTTATATAAAATTCCTAAATAGTGAATATTATTTTTCTCCATTAACTATTTTTTTTTTCATTTTGATTCATCAATACTTCCAAAACTCCTGACTTCATTTAATTTTTTGCCCGGAGATACTGCTGTATCTGTAAAATATTTACTAATTCATCAACAGATGACCTTGGGCTTCTTGGTATGAAGACTACTAACAAAATGTGCATTATGAGAAAGTCCACTTGGGTAGTTATTCTGATAATTTGCATTTCAGAGATTTCACATCCTACCAGCCAAAATTCCTGTGTACATATTAAGCAAGAGAGGAGATGATAGCAAACCTTGTTTTTTCTTCTTTGTAAATTGAATTGTCTTGACATTCATTTATTGATTTATATCCCACTTTTCTCCTAACGGAGGTTTGATATACTACTGTGAAACCAATTGTTGGTTTTACTTTGTTTATATAACAGTGTTAACATTCTTGACAAAATGTATATTCTCTGCCTTGGGAATCACCAGTCCAACTCATTCTTGCTCCCCCAGTGTCTTCAACTTCCACTAGTTTCTGTTGGATCTCACAGCACTTGTTTCAGTGAGGGTTTGGCTTGGTGGCAGACCAAACAAAAATGAAACTTCTAAAATGTCCCTTCTTCCCAGTAGAAATCCAGTGAAGTTCACCTGTGGCAGCTTAAACAGAGTAGAAAACAAGACTTCAAGGTCGGGTCCACTTGCAAGTCTCAATTCAGTACAGTCCTTCCTGTTCCTGAAGTAGGCAATTTCTTCATGGCATCGCAGTCCTGTGATGGGGACATGTTGGCAGCAGTCCGCAGGTAATGCTTTCACATGACATCATCATGGTCCCACAGCCATCACATCGTGATCATGAGATATTCACTTAATGGAAAAAATCCATTAAGCGTGCATGATCGCGTGACACTCCTGTCATCCCCAGTCATGCAGAAGGGCCAGAAGTGTGATCACATGCTTTCTTCCCCAGTGCAGCATGGGAAAGTGGCCGGCTGTGCTGCAGAAGGCTAGCTCATGTCGTTTGCACTCCCTTCCGCCAGCCAGGTGCAGAGGGAGCATTTCTGTCACAGTCTCTTTCCAGCAAAGGCACTGCCAGGATCATGACAGGGCATCAGCAGGAACTGATCAAGTGCAGAAATGACCATATCTTCCCACATAAAATATTTTGATACTCCTTCTTATTTAACACCTGGGAAAGTTAATTGTTTGGACTTAGGGAAGACTGGGAGATATGTTTCAAAAAATTAACACACACACACACACGAGATAAAACTTGTTTTTCAAGGATAAGAAAAAGAAATGTATTTGCTAACTGTCACTGAGAAGATAAGCTAATTCTCATAACAAATGCATCAGGACTAGATATACTCAATTTTAATTATCAAATAAATGCTACATCTAAAAATCATATTAAAATAAGCATTAATGTATTAACAGCTCAGCTATTTCTATACACAGTTCTCAAGAGAGTAAGACAAGACACCACAATAAGAAATAGGATGTGATCTAAAGATCAAATATATATTGAGGAAGAGAGGTTGTTTTATTGTACAATACATTGAACCTCTTATCTTTCATCAAACAAATGGAAGTAATGAAAGGACTATAGCCAAAAGCCTTGATGCCGATTGTTCTTCAGCCCTAAGGTCTCTTTCGGAAAACCAACCATAAAGTTTAATTAGTTCTACCCTTCACAACTCTTCAATCAAAGCTCTGGCCAAGGGGCATGAAACTACAATATTTTTTAATTGTGCAAGTGTAGCCCTACAACATGAGTAGATTTATATTAAGCCAGAAATAAATTAGGCTGATAACTTTGTATAATCAGAAACGTATTAATTTCCAAAGCTTCTTTGAATTTTTACATAATCTGAGAAGAGATTGGTCCCCACTGAACCTCTACATTAACTAAACTGACTTCTATCTTAACTAAAACTTATCTAAGCAAATAAATAAATAAATAAACTACTACACAATTATATAGTTCAAAGCTCTCTCTAGGCCAGGACTGCAGCACATATGGCTTGCATAGGGATGTAATTCTTCACTAAGTTTCTTCATAAAGGTAGGAATGAGAAATTTCAGCAATTTTCTTCCTGCTACTAGAAAGTCTTCAAAAACCATCCAGTTTTCAAAGGGTATTTGCAATTCAGGAGTTATTCTGCACAAAATTTATATGTGGTTGTTCTTGCACAAAACAGCATTTTCTGAGTAGAAAATAATATTTCAACAAAGAAGTGTTAATTCCTATGCAGAAAATGATGTTCTCTGAACAGAAAATACTATTTTCTATGCAAATCAAATACCTGAGAATTTTAGACAGAAAAAATTCCCAAGTACATTTTTCTGTGCAAAAAAACAGCATTTTATGCACAGAAGTTAATATTTCTGCACTGAAATATTATTTTCCACACAGAAAGTATGGTTTCCTATGTAAAAAAATGCTGTTTGCCATGCAAAACAACCACATACAAATTTTGTGCAGAATAAGTCCTGAACTATAAAGATTGTCCTCAGTCCAGGATTATTCTCTTCTCGATTTCTAAACACTCAAAAAAACATGTTTTACAACCATTTTTCAAATATTTTCAAATATTCTTTCCATCCCTAGGCAACATGCACCCCCTACTCCCATTTTGCTCCCCTACAGAATCCTTCATGCTTCAATTTTTTAAAAAATAAAGAAAAATATGTTAAAACATGGAGAATAGTGATCCAGGAAGCACAGGTGCTCATTTAAACTAAGGTGCATGGCTCCTGTACAGTTTGTTTTGTTTTGTTTTGTTTTGTTTTGTTTTTTTAAGTGCAAAATCCAGAGGGCTTTGGAAACCGTTAATTGAACATGCAACCACTTCCATTTCTACTAGGAGGTGCTATGTAGTTCATGGTGGACCCAAAGAATGGGAAATTGGTTCCTGAAATGTTGAGTCTGCCCATCCCAGCTCTAAGTTCTTACATTTTCTAGTGAGAACTGGAGCACAAGCATTCTTAAGAGTCCTTAACAGCCCATCAGATTAGTTTTCAGTATGATCAAAATAATCTTTCAGTTTTAGGAAGAAATGGCTTCTGGCACTAGCAATCATTCTTGCCTATTTATTGCCAGGCATATCTCTTTTAAAAATGTAATAGGAACAAAAAGGTACTGAAAAATGCTAGTGTTCTTGTCCCAGCATATTGTGGGAGCTAAACTTTGATCAGGTCCTCCACACTATCCAGGTAGATAAATTTACATCAGTTTCTCCAAATTTTCATGTAAATCAGATCTTCAACTTTATTCATAAGTAAATCTGAACAGCCAATGAACTCAAGAGAACAAATATTTGACTGTAGAAGAATGACTGGAGGGCTGAAGCGTGTACAGATATGTAAAAAAAGACAATACTAAGTTAGACCTTCCAGGTGGTATGCCGAGAGTGTCACAAAGAGCTTCCTTATGGCTGAGTTCTCCTCTTACTGAAACAAAACTAGCCCACACAAGACTAAGTATTTTCCTGGGAGCTTTCCAGTCAAAGCAGTGAGGAAAACAGTGATAGCAGCAATGGACAGGTTTCTCTGGAGTACAACACAGCCAAAAGTTACCCACCTGTAGGAGTTTCAACATAAAGAAAAAAAATCTTTTATTCGACCCAGGATGAAACCAAGAGACATCTAGGGCATCTCAGATCAGATGTACAGAACAAAGAAAGGCATACAGATTACAAATGACATTAGCATAGTAAGTTACATCACTTCTACGTAAGATACGGGGGACTTCATGTAACAGAGGATGCGTCTTGGCCCTGTCACTTAGAAGCCCCCCTAATCTGTTAGCACCTGTTATTTATCCAAAGCAGGGCCTGATTACATTCCATACTCTGAGAACCTGGCACTACTGGCTCCTTTGTTATCTGTCGTATATATTCCATTCCCAATGCCTATATGCTTTCCCAGGTCAGGCTCCCATTTCTGAAGGCTGGCAATTTCTAGTTCTCAGCATCAGCCTTCACCTCTTGTTAATTACAAAGCAGGCTAGTAAAACCTTGCTGAAATCAAGATAGGTTACATCCATAGCATTCCCTTCACATATTAAGCTTGTAAATCTATCAGAAAGGAGATACAATTAGCTGGTATGACTTGTTTTTGAGAAACCTGTCGACTTTTAGTGATCACGGCATTCCTTCCTAAGCACTCACAGACTGTTTGCTAGAGATGGGCCAACCAAATCCTCGAATCGTCGATCCTTGGATCCTCAGCAAGGGTTCAAGATTCGCGAATCCAAATTGCTGTGCAAAAATAGGTGAACCGAATCTTTCATGTTCACCAACCAAAAAATAGTTTTTTTAAAAAAAAACCAGTTCCGTTTAAAAAAAGTTTTTAAAAGTTAAAAAAAAAATTAAGTTGCTTTTTACACCCTTTTTTTAAAAAGGATTTGAAAGATTCGAGATTCATGAGATTCATGGCATCCCAGAACCTTCCAAGGATTCGGAAAATTCTGGATTCCTCCCATCCCTACTGTTTGCTTAATTATCTACTCTACAATCTTTCCTGTTATTCATGTAAGGCTGACTGGGAGTGATTGTTTTGGTCCACTGTTTTTCTTTCTCTTTTTTTGAAGATGAGGATAACATTTGCCCTCCTCCTGTCTGCTGGGACTTCTGCTGTTCTCCTGGATGTAGTTCATCTGAGCATGGAGATTTGAGTCCATTTAGACTAGCCCTGTATTCCTGTACTACCTATTCTGTGCTGCATTTGCCCAACTACTTCATCTGCTCCATTTTTCCCAGGTTAAACACTATTTTCCTTTTAGGTAAAGGCTGAGGTAGAGAAGGTATTTAGCAGATGCACACTTAAAGCAAAATGTTTTCCCAACAAATGTTTTCCTGGAAAATATGAGTGGGAGATGAAACTTAAACCAGACCAAGACCTGGCCTACTATTAGACAAGATGAGATGGCCATGTCAGGCAGTGCATGTTGGGTATCATGTCCCTGAACAGAAAACGACTGTAGTGCAAGAAAACGTACAGCATTCACAACTTCTCTTTCAGAGTTGGTACTATCTTAAAGTAGAATAAAGCATCTACCACAGGCAGAGTAAGGTACCTGCCACACCCATAGTGAATGGTCTGTGTATTATTAATTACTTAATTTGCAATTACTGTATTGTTACTGCCAAGGAAGGAGAAAGGCTTCATAGGACAAAAGACCTTTGGGATTTTCTGCCTCATTTGCCAAAGATGTGGCTGGCTTTGGATACTATGCACTTTGAAGTTGTGTCATTTGCTGATACAGCCACAAAATGTTTTGGGTCCCTTGGGTTGGGTTTTTTTCCCTGATAAAAATCATTATCATTTGGTTTTAAGTGATAAATGATTAATATACCTTTAGTCTTTTAAAATTATTGTTATTGTTACTTGTCATAAACTGATTTTTTGTACACTGCCCTGAGATCTTCAGATAGATGATGGAGTATAAATATCTTAAATAATAAATAAATGAATTTCCAGCCAAGCTTCTAGGGGAGAGAAACCACCATTGCCACCACAGCATAGAAGGAATGCCAAGAATCAGGGCCATACAATAGTAGTCAAGTCTAGCAAGCATCAGAGTGATCTCATGGTAAGAATGGAAAGAGTGAACCTTCCATTCCCCATCCCCTGTGCTGCTGATGATGGTAGGGCTGAATGGCCACTGCTATTTGCATAAGGAAATAAGTACACACCAAATGTATTTCATGGAAACACTAAAAAACCTAGCATGCAGAGGGATAAAAACCCATTTCTGAAAGCAGATATGGCATATATATACATTAGCAAAACAGCTGAAGCCTTCTGCTCCTCACTGAAAGTAGATTCACCTGGGTTCATTGTGAAATCACTCAGATCACCTCTCTGTTCTGTATAACTCTTTTTATTTATTTATTTTATTGAAATATTTCTCAGCCATCCTTCCTCCTTAAAGACAGCATGGCAGTGTTTAAGGGCAGTTAAAACAATAACATATAATTAAAATAGTAAAAACTCCAAAACATACAGCCAAAACAAAAAGTAGCTTAAAAACAATAAAATTGATTTGAAACAGCCAGTTAAAATGCCTGGGAAAGCAAAAAGTTTTGAGTTGTCAATAAACAACTATCATGTTGGCACAAGTCATACCACAATTCCACCTCCCTTCTTGGTACCTAGTGTACCCAAGGTTCTTGGAGGTAAGCCTCCCCTGATAATCTTAAGTCATAGGCTGACATAGATAGAGATGCTCCTGCAAATGTTAGGTATCACTAGGACACTGAGTCATGTGGAGGAACATATTAAAACAATATCAATTCCAAAGTCCATTCTTTTTTTCCGGACTTATATAGCTTGTGTACCACCAACAGCCTAAAGTCCATTGGCCTGAATCTGGAATCAATTAGTCCTAACTAGAGCAAATCCACTGAATCAATTGTTGACTGATAAGTCAATGCATAGCTAAACACCATTGCTTCAATGGGTCTACTCTACCCGGGGATAACAAATAGATTTTGCCCATTATATTTATGCAGGCTGTGTTTAGTCTGATACCAGATCTAGACTTTGCAAGCCCTGACCCATCCCAATTTAGGAAGTATCCACTGTTTCCCAAATCTCTTAAGAAGCTGAACGTGGGTGCACTGCATAGGGAAAGCTTGGTTTCCCATCTTCCCAAAGTATTCTCTGGAGATCTTGTTAGACAGTGCCTTCAAGATGAAAATTCTATGTGTCAAATACCCAAACTTTCTCAAGTGCTGTTCAGAGCAAGGGGAGTGTTTGGAGGTATTATGATACCAGAGAAAAAAGTTAATTTTCCCATGAAGATGAAAGTGCTGCCAGTAAAACTGTGACCTTTGTTTTATGGGCTCACATTCACAGCTGTTAACCAATATTATCAGTACATCCCCAGGTGTATTTCCTCTAGAATACAAAGTGTGTCTTTATTGCACTTATGGTTGCCTGGGAATCAAATTAAGAAAGTTTGTTTTCTTATGCCTGAAAGCTATTTGCATGATTCTCTGATATTTAAAGGTGATCTACAGTTTGTGTATTCACACTGTGGTTATATAAACAAGAGACCAGCACATCATATGACAGTTAACTTCCTTCAACATCTGTTTTGTCCTAGGAATGATTTAGTGAAAGAAAGCCCATCATAATTATTACTGCAGGGTTCATTTTACCTTCTTTGCTATTGCAAGTTATGATTGCATTTAGCTGTGCGTTATAGCGTCCACCAGAATTTCAATATACCATCATTGGCAGAATAAAATGACAACATGTTAAAGAAAATTAGATGATCAACATTTATATATTGTAGTGAAGAACACTACATTAGTGTTCCATTAAAGCGCTAATGGAATCAAGCATTTTGGCAGTAAATAGTCATATACAAGATGATTGAACAAGCCATGGTGAATCAGCTCCGCTTGGTCATGGACGATACAGATTTTCTGGACCCGTATCAGCTGGGATCAAACAAGGCAAACACCACTTTCACAGGTCTTGGAAAAAGAATTTGAAATGGGTGTACTGTCAAATACATTCTCCTGCACTTTTCAGCAGAATTTGATACAATAGCTAAACAATTTTTTCTTGACTCCTTCTTGACTATTTATAATTTGCAATGGCAATTAAAATGAAATTAATTCCTTGCAGTTATAATTAAGATGGACTATGTTTCACTAAATCACTCGTGGGATAAAACAGACGCTGAAAGAAGTTAATCTGTCATATGGTGTGCCAGCTTTATGTTTGTATACCCATGATGTGAAAAAGGTACTGTAAAACAGTGGTTGTATTGCTAAGTAACTCATTGTTTTCAGAGGCTGGCATTGGGCAGCTCTATATGAAAGGGCTGGAAGAGAACATATGTAAATCTGAAATGCAGCAGGATAACCAAAGACAACCCAGCTTGAGTGGTGTAGGTGTTGGCAACCTGAAGACTGGATTATGTAATATATTCTATGTGGGGCCCCCTTTGAGGCTGGGAAGGAACTTCAGCTGGTATAAATGTGGCTGCCTATCTTTTGTTAGGCGCCACACCATATTAGCACCTAACACCTTTCCTGAAAGCTCTACACAGGCTGCCTAATTGTTACCAGACAAGGTACAAGGTTCTGGTACCAGTTGTTCAGCAATATAAATAATGTAGGATCAGGATACCTAAGGACACATCTTCTCTCCTATCATCCAACCCAGCCACTGAGATCTTTCAAGGAGGCACTCAGAGCTTCCAGGGTGGTTGAGATTCACCAGGATCTTTTTTTGAATATTGACTTCCATCTTGTGAAATGTCTTTCAAACTGAGGTTAACTTTGCACCTACAGTTCTCTGTTTGTTGGTGTCTGCTGAACACTTTTTCTTTTACATAAGAGTATTTCATAGAACGATAAAAGGATAGTGCTGGAAGAGACCACATGGGTCATCTAGTCCAATCCTCTACTATACAGAAATACAGAGCTAAAGCACACCTGAAAGATGCCTACCCAACCTCTGTTTAGAGACTTCCAAAACAGAAGACTCGATCACATCTACCACACCTAAATACACTCATTATTTGAAACTGCAAGCCAAATAAAAAGAATTCTCTGCAGTAATAATTAACATGGACTCTGTTTCACCAAGTCAAATAGGACCTACAGTTAAGAAGTTCTTCCTAATGTTTAAATGGAATATCTTTTCTTGTAATTCTAATCCATTGGTTCATGTTCTAGTTTCTGGAGCATCAGAAGCAGCTTGCTCCATTGTCTACATGGCATCCCTTCAGTTATTGAAACATAGGCCCTTTCCACACCCTACCTTTTTGTGAAGTCATCCAGTGGGGATCCTGGCAGCGGCTCTGCTGGGAGGGGAGCATAACAGGAGCGCTCCCCTCCACACTGGCTGGCTCCCTGAAGAAGGAAGCATGATGGCCATGTCTCTTCCTTCCACAGCACAGCTGGGTACTTTCCCAGGCTGCACTGGAGCAGGAAGCACAGCCATCATGCTTCTGCAGCTTCACAGGACAGGTAACTGCAGGATGATAATGCGATTGCATGTTATTGATGAGGAAAACCCATCAATGATTTAATTCATGATCATGCCACCTGGAGATGGGAGAAGGACAGGACTACGACATGGTCATGCAGAAGCATTGTTGCTGTCCCGTCCTTCTGTCCCCAATGCAGGTGGGAGGGTGCTGCAGAAAGGGCCGTAGTTATCTTGTCACCTGCCTTATCATCTCTCCATCTTTTCTTCTCCAAGCTAAATATACCCAACTCCCTAAGTCATTCCTATAGTGCTGCCATAAGTTTCCATGCCTTTTACTATCTTGGTTACACTCCTCTGAATGTATTCCAGCTTGTCTACATCCTTTCTGAACTACATTGCCCAGAGTTCCATAACTCCTGACTGAAAAATTCCAGCACTATTTTATCAACATATTTTTTTAAAAAATTGCAACTTTTGTTATATTTGGCTGTTTATTACAATAGATCTGAAAAAATGTCCTTAGGAGAAATGGTCATAAATACCTGTGTGGTTCCCAGAATTCCATAGCTTGTAGTGGATTCAGATAGGGTACCCTTTTTTTTTTTTTCTGGACTTATCCCAATTATCCTTGGATCTGTTTTGATGTGGCAGCTTTGATCAGGCCACCAGATGAATACAATTGTACACCATTCAAAAATCTTATATAGAACAGATTATAAATGCAATAAATGAATAAGCACACAAATGAGCAAATGTTCTTGTGATCCTCAGTTGTATTTTTCATTCTCATTAAATTCAAAAGTAGCATAAGATTCCCCGAATGAATGCCCCAAGACACTTATGGGCTAAATGACATATCACTAACAAAGACGTTCTTGAAAGTCAGCATGGAAATGAGTAATGGGTGGATAGGTCCAAATGTTATCACTAGTCCCAACTAGTGTTAAGAATCAATGGAAATTTTAAGTAACATTTTTTGTAAATTTCATTGATTCAATCAGTCTACTGTAATTGGGAGTAACAATTAGATTGTTGTTGTTGTTGCATAGCAACCCTAAGCCAAACCTGTCTCGGGGTTTTCTTGGCAAGGTTTGTTCTAGGAGGTGTGCCTTTGCCTTCCTCGGAAATTGGAAGGGTGTGACTTGCCCAAAGTCACTCGGTGGGCCAAGCAGGTATTTGAACCCTGGTCTCCAGAGTTGTAGTCAAACACTCAAGCCACTACACCTCACTGGCTGTGTAATATATAGATATAGGACTAGAACTTTCATTTGTCCTTGATGGAGTTACTCTTCCCCCAAAGGACAAAATTTACAGTCCAGAAGTCCTTATTTGATCTTGCATTGCTTCTTGTAGCATCTTTTATCTACTTACTAGGGTAGCCATAGCTTTTCCTTTCAAACAAAGGCTAGGCTTCACTTATCTGTGCTTAGATAACTTCCTATGTTGAGTCACTGCCTTTGGAGATGTTTTGAAAGTGTCAGGTGATATAAAATGTGGTAGCTTATCACTTTGAGACGGCAGAGTTAGATGGAAGGAATCTCCTCCTTTCTTCAGCTACATAAAACTACTTCTTTGGCTCCAGACCCAATTCAGGCACTTATTTTGATCTTTGAAACTCTCACTGGTTTGGAGACTATAGAACTAAGGAAGCAGTTAAATGTGGAGTGTGTGTTTCTTGACATGTATACCACTCCATTCCTCAAGATGTACAGAGGAGGTGTTGTGCAAGGTCCTCATTCATCTAAAGATGGAGTTGAAAGACTAGAAGAATGGGCTTTCTTCATAATCATGACTATGGTACGGAACACTATAGTTCTCACTCTTTGCCTGGTGAAAAGGAAAAGCAAAGTTGCAGCACAGTTGTGGGTTTTCAAAAAAACATTAATGTGGGACAAATAAGCTTTACCTTTTAAACTGCACTGTAGATGGTATATTTTTGTCTTCTTGGTGCTTTCATTATGTTGTTATATTTAATTTACGTGCATACGCATTGTTTTATTGTCCTGCCTTTAATATTTTCAAACTTATGTTTTATTGATTTTTAAAGGAAAAATATATGCTTACAACAAGAAAAGGTACATGGAGACAATTACTGCAATATAAAATCCCACAGACTTATAAGTGTGAGATAATCAAATATAGAACATTGTATATTACCAAAATAAACTTCCTTGCCCTATAATAAATGACTTCATGTTGCTCAGATTTCCCCAGCATTATTTATCATCATTTACATAACAGGGTAAGAGAATCAGTATTTAAGAAATACATTCTCCTTCTGATGACATAGAGCTGTTTGTATAGCTGGGCTAGATATAATTTGCATTAAGTTCCCTTAGCTTTTGCATTGCTTCTTTATCCCATTTGTGTGAACGTTTGGTCACTGTAAGATCCCCAGCACTTTTTCAAGACTCAGTCACACAGTTAATACATTACACTGTTTTGTTTGCCATGGGCAGAATACAGCTGAAATGTTCACATATATCAACAGGTGAGACCCAGCTTGGTGTAGTGGTTTGAGTGCTGGACTACAACCCTGGAGACTGCAGCTCGATTCCCCACTTGGCCATGGAAGCTCACTGTGTGACCCTGGGCATGTCACATGCTCTAAGCACCCAGAAAACCCCATGATAGGTTCACCTTAAGATCATCATAAGTCAGAAACTACTTGAAGGCACACATCAACAACAATATTAACAGGTGGTATAAGTGGTATATCTCTTCATATCACATCTTGTTTATTTCTTATTTATATTAATGCCCTGCCTTTCACCTAATGAGCTCAATGCAGTATACACAGCTCTCCTGATTCCTAATTTTATCTTCATTCACAACTTTGCGAGGTAGACCAATACAGTAACTGACCTAAAATCACCCAATGAGTTTCACAATTCAGCGATGACTTGAACCTGGACCTCCCAAGTCCTGGTACAACACTCTGATCCACTTCATCCCCCTGAGTTTCATTTGCTCATTTTACGCCATACCTTGAACATATAAGAGGGAAACTACTGGTATCCACAAGCTCAATTTAACAACTGCATAGTTACTATGTACATAGAATAGCATGTTTTTTCAGAGTTCCCCGTTGCTTGGAA
The DNA here is from genome assembly GCA_030412105.1 of Cyclura pinguis. Lineage (NCBI taxonomy): Eukaryota > Metazoa > Chordata > Lepidosauria > Squamata > Iguanidae > Cyclura > Cyclura pinguis. The sequence goes on along the minus strand of CM059601.1, from coordinate 86,662,174 downwards.
AATGACCTATGCACACAGAGTCCATGTAAATATTAAACAGAAGTGGAGATTCCAATCCTACCTCCAGCCTTTCAATGTATCATGTGAAATAGGCTACTGAGTCATTCCTGTGTAATTGAAAGCTATCTGCACTAGGCAACTCACATGCAATACTTTGCCTACCTTTGGAGGGGAAAAGTCCTATGAGTCAAAGAATGTACATTAAACCCATCATCACAATGTGCCTCACTCTCATGTGTTTTATCATAATGCAGATTCTGCAATATGTCAGCCTTCTGCAACATGCTTTTCTTAAACCCACCCTCATATGCTCAGGCTGATTGAGAGTTATTATAACCCAGAGATCTAACCATTGTGATGATTCTCAGCGGGATGTTTACATGGGGAAGGAGCAGAAAACAAAGTGTATATTCCAAAGCAATGTGTGCTATGAGCACAGCGATATATAAATCTATAACAAAGTTTGCATGTACAACATATATATCACAGATTTTAAACATGCACCCAGGAGTTGGTTTTAAAGCATTGAATAAAGCAAGTTCATCTGCATCTTAAAGAATCAGCATGGTCTAGTGGTTTGAGTGTTGGACTAGGACTCTGGTAACCAGGATCCAAATCCCTGCTTGGCCAGGGAAACCAACTGGGAGACCTCAGGCAAGTCACACTCTCTCAGCTTCAGGGGAAGACAAAGGCACCCCCCCAGAACAAATCGTACCATGAAAACTCCATGATAGGTTCACTTTAGGGTCACTCTAAGTCAGAAACAACTTAAAATCACACAGCAACAAGTCTGCATCTTCTTTCTAGAAGGGATACTAAAATATATACATATCTATTTATTGACAAACCGCTGCCTAATTTGTCTAATCCTCGTGTTAAGAGGCTAGTTAGTCCCAGGGCTAGTCCCATGTAAGAGGCTGGATTATGCTGTTAATCTTTCAGCAAATGCAAATAGTTCAATCAAAATAAGACCAAATCTTCTCAGAAATGGCTAATAATGGTACAAGAAAAAAAAATAACTGAGCCACTATATAGCCTCAGTCCATTCTCCAGGGACCTTCAAGGGCTATGTGAATTTATTCTCCATCTCTCCTTTAAAGAAAGGCAACAACAACAAAAACAACAACAACAACAAACTGGAAATAAAACCTGAGGAACTTTTGAATCTTCAGATCTTGATGAACTACCACTTCCATTATACTTCACTATCTGCCAGGCTGGGTGGGTCTAAAGAGAAAGAGAGTTTAATAGCATCTGGAGGAGGTTCTCCACCCCTAGAAAAAAGGATAGGGGAGGATAATGCTCATCGGCACAGCCTAGATTTTTACAGCTTCTGTCTAAAGACCCTTTCGCACTACACAATGATAGCACTTTAATAACACTGTGAAACTGTTATGGTTCCATCCTATGGAGTCCTAGAATTTGTACTTTATGGAAGGGTGTTTAGAATTCTCTGGTATAAAACTCAAATGCCTCACCAAACCACAGATCCCAAGATGCCATAGGATAAAGCCATGACACTTAAAGTGATATCAAAGTGCAATGATTGTGCAGTATTAGAGAGCCTTAGCTGTCACTTTCTCTGAGGGCCATACTGACCACTGATTAAAATATCTTCCTTTACATTAATAGTATGTGTGTATGCGTGCATGCTTGAGTTTAATGTTTATATGCTATGCTATATCCAAAGATCTCACGGCAGCATATGACAGAAACAATTTGAACAGTTTAAAACAGTTTAAAATAATTTGAAAGCTAAAACTCTATTAAACCAATAAACAAAACCAGATGGTTTAAAAATAGTTAAAACAATCAATTTCAAACCTCACCTGGACAAATTTGCACAAAATCATTCCTGCCCACAAAGTTTTTGTAAGGCATCATTCTGACACTACATTTTTGTACACTTACCATCCGAATGACAGCAGTGTTGGCACCAAGATTTTGCCGTGTATCAAAAGCTTACCTTGAACAAAGAACAGTGATTTCAAATTCTCTTGCTTTTTTCACTGTACTATAACATTCATGTAGCAGCCATTAAAGTCACTTACATGTTCATTCACACCTCCCTAAAAATCATTATTACTTCATTAACTTTATTAGTTAACGAACTTTCTATTTTATTGTTAAATGCTTTGTAAATGGCCAACTATCTAAGAAGAACACATTATTCGTCTCTTTTCTTCTAGTCACTTCTGAGTGATTTTTTTTTGTAAACCATCCACATGACACAAACAGTGATACATCTTAAAAGAGCTTCTTAAGTACCTAGTACTCCATATCTAGTAATCTTGTCTTGATATGACTGGCTGCACAAGGTACTGAGCTGCACAAAAATACTGGGCTCCTGTGCATGCTAGGCCATTTCTGCATTATGCTATTGTAGTGCTATTATTCCACTTTCAACACCCTATGGAATCCTGGGATTAGGGAGGGGCATTTAGAATCTTCAGCCAGAGAGCTCTTCAGCCTCAGTAAATGACAAACCTCAGAATTCCACAAGATGTTGAAAGTGGAATAATAGCACTATAACAGTGTAGTGCAGAAATGGCCATAGTCTCCTGTATTTCTTTTCAACAGACTCTTTTCTGACCTCAAGGAGCTGGGAAACCTCCAGTTATCTTTTGTACTTGGGTATCTATTTATTGTCTTAATATTGTCAAGCGGATGGAAATAATTTTCTTTTAAAAATGCAAAAAAAAATAGTTGAAAAACATGTTTCATCACTGTTATAGAAGCCTGGTAAGAAGAATCTTGGTTGAAGAGCATTTTCCCTGTTTGGGGCTTATTCTGTGCAAAATTTGCACATTTTATTTTGGCAGAGAAACAGCACTTTCTGTGCAGGAAACAGCTCTTTTTTGGGGTGGGGCACAGATAGCAAAAAAATTTGGGGCTGAGAAGAAAACTGCTATATGCTATGCATATACTATGCACGAATTTTATGCAGGATGAGTCCCAAACTGCAAATACTTTTCAAAAACTGCACAGTTTTTCTTACAGAGAGAAGAAAATTGGAAAAATTACTTGTTGCTTCCTTTGAGAAAAAAAAATTAACAAAGAATTATATCCATACAGTGTTCTAGGAAGAATTTAAAGTCTTTGTATGAAATTGACATGCAGCCATTTCTATTTATGAAAAATAGATTTAAATGGGACAAAGCTTTACTGTGGTTTGGATGGAGGATGGAAGGGAAAGTAACATAGAAAGTAACAAATATCTGGGTTCTCCAACTCTTTATGTTGCATTTTATGTGGGATGGAGGGGCTGCCATTGGAAGAAGGAAGCAGAGGTAGTCATGTTCTGCAAGTTGTATGTCTCTATATCTGGATCCAAGCCCATGTTATATGAAGGAACTAAATATGAACTAAAATACTTGCCAGAATTCTACATATGCTATGTAACAATCTTAGTTGCTTAGCTAAGTAGTGTCTCCTGGCCCTATCCCTCCAATCCTGACTTACTGGGCAGCAGTCACTGCAAGCAGGGGATCTGTTCTCCAGTGGATTGGGACACAGAAGACTGATGTTGCCACCCCTCTCTCGTAAGTGATTTGCAGTGTGATCAGTAAGCAACAGGGAACCTGCTTCTGACTGTTGCACCAGAAATCGCTCATGGAAGGGGTCTGGAAACATCAGTCTGCTGCATCCTGATTGACAGGAGAACAGCCCCCCTCATTGTTCACAGCAGCTGCTGCCCAGTAAGTCAGAACTGGGAGACTTTTACAATTCCTAGTATTCCTTACACTATTGATTATTGTAGGGATTATGAATATGAATCACTTATGAATGTGTAACTCTAGGTTATGCATTTGTACCTGCAATCATGAATTCCAGCTGCTATTTTTTAAGGTAAGACTAGATAATAATTATAGGTGACTCTACAAAGTGCTAGATGTGGCCATGACATGAAGGTTTTATGGCCAATCACTTCAAATTAGCATGAACCATATGTCTTCACTTCTGAGTTTAGCTCATTCACAAATAAAATTGAGTTGCCATATTCATTGGATGCATGTTAGCAAGTCAGCCATACTGAGCACTCACTGTATACCTTAAAGAATCTATGGAAGTCTGATTGCATTCAGGAAGACACCCAAAGTATGTCACAAGAGAAAGAGCAACACATCACAAATGAGCTAGAAGATTGAAACTCTGGTAACTGGCTGCTCATGCATACAGACTCTGCTTCACCTACCGATGAAAAATTAATGCAGGATTTCCTTCTTCCAATGCATAATTAACATACTGAATCAACTGTTTTGCAGAAACAAATGTGGTGATGGCCACTTGCTTAGATGGTTTGAGAAATGGCTAGGCAAAGTTACAGAAGATAAATCTGCCATGTGCTATTAGTTATGACAGCTACATGGAACTCCCATTTAAAGAAGAAATAACACTCTCCATAGTAACAAAATCTTTGGGACAAATACTGCATTGTTGCCTTCTCTGTCACATCTACAATACATGATAGACACAGATGCTACTAGGTCACACTTGGGTGCAAATGTAATTCCTGTTGTCCTCAGAAAACATACAGGAAGACAAAGAACCAAACCTCTTGAGGCTTACTAGAACAACTCCCTCAGCGTGTCCATGGTGTGAAGCATTCCTGATGACTGCCTTTACCTCAAACTCCCTTTCAACCATCCCAGCTAAACTCCCACAGTAAAGTTTCCTGTTCAATCACTTCCCTCAACAGTGGCTGATGGCTTCCACATCAGTGGGGTGGTAAATACACTCTGGTTTGTAGTGAGAACTTTAAAGGATTTATCTAAGGTAAGGTATTGAATTCCAGTTCTGAAGGTTGCAGTCTTTGCATGCCTTTTGCTCACTGGAGTAAGGTTGCATACGGATCTCTAAGAGTTTAGGCATAGGATGTCCATGGCCACTTCCTGGTTGTTTGTTTGTTCACACCCACTCTCTTCCTGCATCATGTAGACCCCTTCTTTTTGTTTTCTGTGTTTCATCTGGTCCAACTCCCTCTCTTCTTCCCTGTCTGCCCACCATGAAGCATGTGCCCTTTTAGAGGTCTCTCTAGATGAGATGCTCCAATTCTTTTGAAACTATGAAGTGCTCTTTATTTCCTTATTTTCTCCAAGAAGATTAACCTGTGTTTATTATGCACAAATATTCATGAGTTTTTAAAAAAAACCTATTTTCATATATCTTACTAAGAAGACCAAGTATGATTTATTTCTCTGATAAATTTCAAGGGGGGGCAGTGTGGCTGGTAATACTGTTCTAACTTCAGTTTAGCATTTTAATTACTTTGCTAGAGAGACTCACTACAAATCTCTCACATTTCCCAAAACTCCATCCTTAAAAAGGTTCAGCACCTAGGATAGTTCCTTTAAAGTTCATAGAAAAATCCAGAAAGGATTCACATGGAAGCCACTAATCACCATGGACTCCCAGGAAACAGATCTTTGCTACAGATCTTCTTCACAAGCCACAGGCTTTTACAGTAGTAGACTGATCCAAGTGCCCTGCAGCCAAAGCTCCTGCTCCAAAGTTTGTTTCTCTTTTAAAAAAAAAAAAGCAGCAGCATTTTGAGAAAGAAGAAATGTTAGTAACACTAGCAAGTTACTAGGCAAATGAAGAAGGAACAAAAGTCTTACCATAGGGGGAGAGAGAGAGAGAAATTCTTACATCCTTGTTAGGGAAAGGAGAATTATGAGTGATTCAATAAAGGCCAGTCTACAGGCTTAAGGCAACAATGGACAGTATCCTATAAATAACATACACATGCAGAAATGTGGCTTACATACATCCATGCCTCCTTTTGGAGAGCGAGCAAAGAGGCTATTTTTTAACCCTTTTGTGCTCCATCTGAAACCTCTCCCAACCCAGCAGATGTCATGCCTCAGAAGGGGGAATGGCAGTAGCAGCAACGGGGAGGGGATAGGTGATTCAGACAACAAAGATGCAGCTGCTTTGGGCTTCTGGGGAATAAAAAGAACAGTGCAGCTTGTCTGCATATATATCTTTATTTCTTCCCCGCTGCAAGCTGAGACCAGCTGCTTCTTCATTTTTCATCATGGCTCCCACACATGCACACACTGGTAAGCAGCAGAACAAGGAGGCAGAGCTTTACACTCCATTGGCTCGCTGTAGGATCTCAGTCATTGTATTCAAGCCTCACCACTGAACAACTGTGCCATAAGAGGCTTGCTTTCCAGTTGTACCTTAACGTTTTCTATCATGTGCTATATGGAATGAATCCATCAGTGGGACTAGTGGACACTTGTGGTGCTGTGAAAAACCCTCATAAACTTTTTTCACTGAACACATATAGACTGGGAGAACAAGTGTGATGCTGAACCCTCCAGCTTTCATTCAATTTGCCCTATCAGGTGAAAAGTCGTTTTATTTCTTTGATTCAAAAAAAATCATTACTTACCCAGTATCCTTGCAACACTTTTTATTTCCGCCATTTTTTAATGTTAATATTAGAACTTGTAAATTAAGGATGGGTGCAAATTACAGTCCTTGAAATATCACTTAGCAACTCATTTCAGATTGTGTTTCTTCTTTTTTCATTCATGCACAAACTGATATTTCTTGATTTATAGAGGCTTAGTAGACTGAAAGAAAGATATTTAGCAGATACAGAGGAGTTTTTACTAGATATTGAACAAACTGTGGGAACTTATACTCTTAGTTAAGCTAAAAGCTTATCAAAGACCACTAATGAAATTTATAATATTGTCTGGGGTCTAGCTGCAGCATATGTGATGGGCCTGCTTTCTATATTTGATAATTATTTGCCATTGAATCTTCTCCATGCATGTTTTATTTTTGCTGTTTTTTTCATTGATATGAGTTGTCATACAGATTTGTGACTCTATGTTTGCCTTGAGGCATTGTCTGCCTAGAGTTATGGATTGATAATGGAATATTAATGGTCCTAGATATTCAGGTGATGTCTCTAAATTGGAGCTAGTTGCTGCCAGATCACTTCTCAATGTAGGAACTACTTTGTAATAAGCTAAGAAACCATTTTTGGAGAACATGAGAGATTCAACCGGCCACTGCCCTCCAGGTGGAGGAAGGGGCAACTATGTGTGCCTTGGTAAAGCAATAAAAACACTTAGGCCATTTCCGCATGGGGCGAGAGAATCGCCCTGTGACGTTACTTACCGGACATTTCGGCTCCCCGGTCTGGTCCACGCCGCTCCGGAGCAGTGCGTGCTTGTCACTCCGCACTGCTCCGGGGTCAAAAATGGTGGCTTCCAGTTGGTCAAGGGTCTCGACCAACTGCTGAAGCTCGCCAGCCTAAAGCCCGCCCCTGGCAGATCGCAGGCTCGCATTGGTGCGCTCCGTGCTTTTGAAAGACCTGTTTTTAGCTGTCTTTTAAAAGCACGCTGGACGACCACTTGGAGTTGTTCCGGAGAGGGCTGGGGTGCAGATCTACGTTAAGTAGGTCTGACCCAGTCTGCTCCCAGGTGCAGACGTCCTCCCTAGAGGACGCTCTGCCCTGTTTTAAAAACCCCATGTGAAAATGGCCTTAGACAGAGAGGTTAGAATGAAAGACATGGAAAAAAAACAGAAAGCAGGGTTTTGGTTTCTATAAACATGACAAGGGTGCTTTCCTATAGGAATCTACAGCAGTGGATTTTGCTGCTGTTGAATCTTAAACTATGCACAGTGTTACGAGTAAGATATCTTAAGCTTCGTATTATTCCTTCTTCCAAAGTTCTAGGACACTAGTTGCCAGTGGCTCCACTCAGGGTAGCCAGTTGTCAAGGTCAATGGTAGCTGTAGCATAAAAAACATTTTGAGAACATGGATTCTTCATCCCAGCTATGAAGAAAACCAGAGTGCTCCCCTTGCACATTCTCAAAATGTGGAGCTTGTATATCAATATTTCAGCAAGAAAGCCCCCTCCCCCATATATATTTTTATTAGTTTTCAGCAGAATTAAAAATAGATAAATACAGAGTACCCACTGAGTTGAAAATATTGCCAGAATCCTATGTAACCTAGATTTATGCACTCATGACTGTTTTGTATTCATGATCTCTAGGTAGCCCGTAGTTAGAAGATACATAGGGACTGTGAAAGTCTCCTAATCCCCACTTACTGAGAAGCAGATGGGAGTCTGTTCCCTTGTTGACTGGGAAGCAGCTGGCTGATGATCCCAACCTCCTCCACTTAGAATCATAGAATCCTAGAGCTGAAAGAGACCACAAGAGCCATCAAGTCCAACCCCCTGCCCTGCAGGAATAAACAATCAATTAATTCCTAACAGATGGTCATCCAGCCTCTGTTTAAAAACCTCCAATGAAGGAGACTTTACCACACTCCAAGACAGCATATTCCACTGTTGAACTGCTTTTACCATCTTAATGTTTAGATTGACTCTTTTTTCCTGTAGTTTGAAGGCATTAGTCAGTGTCCTATTCTCTAGAGCAGCAGAAAACAAGCTTGCTCCATTGTCCATTTGACATCTCTTTAAATATTTAAACATTGCTATCATGCCACCTGTATTTCTCTAAATTTACTGAAATTAGCTTTCTTAAAGTCTAGAATGTTTGTTTCACTATGTTTGACTTTCCCTTTCCACTGTATAACAAACTTCAGGAGACGATGGTCACTTCCACCTAAGAATCCTGCCACTTCCACTGGTTGGTTAAGATCAGATCTAAAATAGCTGATCCCCTTATTGCCTCTTCCACCTTCTGGACAATGAAATTGTCTGCAAGACAGGTAAAGGATTTGTTGGACCTTATATTCTTATAGCAGTTTGACTTCCAAAAAATATCAGGCTAGTTGAAATCTCCCATTACTACTACATCTTTCCATTCTAAATAGTGGGTTCTCTGTTCTAGGAAGACATTATCCAAGTCCTCAGCCTGGCTTGGGGGTCTATTGTAGATCGCCACAACGACATCTTGGTTGTTTCTGTCCTCCTTAATTTTTACAGATGTTCTCAACCTGGCTTCCAGGATTTAAGTCATGGATCTCTTCACAGGTGTATATATCCTTGAAATACAGTGCTACCTCTTCTCCATTCCTGTTTGGTCTATTTCTCTGAAATAGGTTATACCCTTTATTGCTACATTTCAATCATGAAATTCAGGCCACCAGGTTACAGCCAATTTTATCTTCTTTGTTTTGTTGTGCTAAGAGTACAAGATGGTTTATTTTACATGCTCTGAGCATTATTGTAGAGACATATAAGACCATCCCTAGCTGCTTATTTAAGCTTTTCTCCCTCTCATTGTTGGGTTGTTGTGCTATCCACCCAGCTCTCCCTAGAACATTCAGGCTATCATCTCCATTACTTGACAAACTGCTGCTCCAAATACTGTCTCCCTCCTGTGCATAACTTAGTCTAAAGCCCTCCTGATCAGGTTTGTGAGATTCATAGTAAAAACTTTCCTGCCAACTGTTGTGAGGTGCAACCCATCATTTGCCCAAAGTCCATCTTCATCAAACTGGAGACCATGGTCCATGAAGCCAAACTATTCCCGGCAGCACCATCTGCAGATCCAGTTGTTCACCTCCACTGTTCCTGTCTCTCTTCCTGAGCTGTCTCCCTCAACTGGGAGGAGGGAATCCAGTTGTTCACCTCCACTGTTCTTGTCTCTCTTCCTGAGCTGTGTCCCTCAACTGGAAGGAGGGACACAGCTCTCAACTGTGATCTCCTGGGGGCTGTGCCTTGCAGTGTCACTGGTTTCCATGTGGTTCCATGTGCTTGAGCAATCTCCAGCATGAGGAGGAATTGTGACAGGGGTTCTGCTTCTACCTGTCACACTGGAGATTGCTCAAGGAAGAGGTTGAGATCATCAGTCAGCTGCTTACTGACCTAAAAGGGAAGAAACCCCTGTTGATCACAGTGGCGTCTTCCTTGTAAGGGGAGCTTGAAGGGATTGGGACAGGATTCATCGTATAGAACTGGAACTACAGTGTTTACACATACGTAAATCCCAGACAGGATTCTGGTCATCATTTACATATATTGACAATTTTTTGAACACGACTGCTGACACTCATAAATGTAGTGCTGCTAATAATCTACTTGTGGTTTCTTCTTATATCAGTTTATACTCTTTGTCTACAAGATCTCCCAAAATGCAACCTGAGATATTCAAGGTATCTCATAAACGTTTAGAGAGGAAACTGATATCTGTGGAACAACCATATTTTGAGGGCCCTTCTGGGACACTGCTTGGTATGTCAGTTGTTCCAATAGCACTAGCTAACTAACATATCTTCTCATAATTCCTGTATTGTAAAACTTAATGGCAACTTTAAGAGTGTCTATAATGACCTTGCTGTCATAAGTGGAAATTCTTCTTTAGCACACAGTCAAGGGTGTCTGGAAAGCTAGAAAACCGAGCCAACACTGCACTTGAGATTACTGGTTGAAGAAATCCCTTCTCAAGATCTTATAAAAGGCTTCTTGTCAATTGCTGGGCATGCTCACATTCCTATCATATGGTAGAAGAATCCTTTCCTTTTGCCACTCCTCACATAAAGGAGCTGTAGCTTTGAGTTATTTTCATTCTGTCATAATTTCAATTCTGGTGTCATGCCTTGGAGCAAGAAACAACCAGGGCGACTAGATAGTCTAACTGCAGTTGGAAAATGAAGTGACAGTTTGAATTCACAGCCACAAACCATTAAAATTTGCAAGAATCAGTCCACACCATTTGTGTTTATTACATTCCTTTCAATAAAAAAAAAAGTGGAGGTTGCCCCCATTTTCACACAAACAACATGCACCTATTGTGAATGGCTTTCTCAAAATATATTAGCAAGAAAGTATACTTAATGAAATAGGTATTTGTCCTATCTCAGTCCTGGCACAGTTGATAAATCAAACAAAACAAAACAAACTGAATATCTCCCAGCTTGTTACTTACTTCCAGTCAGTAAGCAAGAAGTCATAAATAACAGCTAAATAAGTTCCAAGCCTAGTGCAGCTGAGACTTGATTGATTGTTGCCAGTTACAAATCCTGAGAGAGTGGCGCTGGCTGTCTCTTTGCTGCCTGTGCACTGTGAAGCTGGGTCAAGGTAAGTGTTCGTCTATATCTGAAAAGGGAGGAGTCTCTGTTGGAGGTGGCACTGTCCCCTGTTATATTTCTGGCACTGTAACCTCTCTCTGTACAGCAGGCCCTGACATGCCTTCCGTTTCAGACTCTGGCATGTCCTTTATTTCAGATTGTGAGTCAGAGTCCATGCTCTGGAAGCAGGGCATGATAGTATTATGTATCTAGACACAGTTATTTAAGGCAGATGTGGGAAGCTCTTTTTCTTCCAGAAATGGTTTGATTTCAGTTCCCATTAGCCCTAGGCAGAATAATCAAAGATCAGGTATTATGGGAGTTTTGTAGCTCAGCAACATCCCTGATCTAGACTACCTGAATGCAACCATTTGAGGGTGAGCCAAATTTCATTCACAAGTACCATGTTATGCACAAGTGTTCATTCAACTTCTATGCATTATTTGTTTGGCCCAGCGTGCAAGGCAACCTACGGAATGGACTGTACCTTCTGGCTGAGTTCAGAAGAGGCGGAACTAGAGCTGGAAAGGAGCTGCAGTTGCCATGGCAAAGAGTAGGTCCTTATCAATCTGAATAGGGCTTTAAGGTTTGCATCTATATATTGCCATACAACTGAGCAACAAAGGCAGAAGAGTCTTGAAATCAAGTCCTGTCCTAACAACTATTTTGATGCTTAGAACTTTTGGGACAGTGCATATGTGTCAAATTTAATTTATAATTTGTTCTGTTCTCGTTAAAATATATATATTGGGATTAGAATTGTGATTGTGTTTGCAAGATTCTCTTACTGGTGGTCTAACAGAACCCAGAAAGAGGTACAAAAATTGGTACCCAACAAGTGTAAGGCCCAAAATGAAATAGGCTTTCTCCTTAGCCCTGGCAGCTGCAACCAGGGCTCCTGACTACAGATCTAGTTCTCCTGTCTTTCTGAATTCAACCTGCAAGTATAGTCCCTTCCCTATGGTTTCCTTATCCACTAGGTAAAATCAGTAACTTGTAGGGGTTTGTGGCAGAGTTCTGGGAGTGTGGCTATCCTGAGTGTCAGAGCAGCTACTAGAATAGCTCTTTAGTAGAAAAACCCAGCCCATTAGTGTGAAGGAGGAGCTGATGGATGAGAGAAGAAATATATAAAGATAAGAACTGATAATCATTTGGCAGTCTTGGGCCCTTTCCACACGAGGCATGTGAAGCGGTTTATGCTGTTTCTTACCATGTCTTATCGGATCCAAATAATGCGGGCTTTCCCTCATTTGCTTCCATACAGCTCCTCCGTATGTTTCCTTTTGATTCGGAGGAGTGCGAGTTCATGCATCCACGCTACTTTGGCAGTGACCACTCCCACTACTCCCCTCACCCCTCCCCGGTGGCTGTGATTGGCTTTTTTTCTCTTTTGGGTTGGTACATTTGTATGTACCTATGTAGGTTTGTATTTGCCCCTGTATAAGAGGCACTCCCCCCCCAAATGCCTTCTGAAAATGGGGTGTGAATACGGTAACTCCCCCTACCCAGGCAGATCACCTGGCAGAGCAAAGTTGGGAGAGCGATCTCGTGCTCCCCGCTCATCTTCGCCCTGCCGCCAACACAATCCTGCCCCAGAGAGGAATGGGGAGAAGGAGCTTCTTACACACGCACGCGCACGCACACACACACACACACACTTCCTCCCCCCTCCCCTTCCAAGCTCGGCGGGAAAGTTTCCTCACAAGGAGGAGAGGAATGGGGAGAAGGAGCTTCTTACATACACACACACACACACACACACACACACATGCTCCCTCCCTCTGTCCGTCCTCTTCCAACCTCAGCAGGAAAGTTTCCTCATGCTCATGAGAAAGAATGAAATGGAGAGGAAGGGGCTTCCCACACACACACACACACACATACACACACACACACAGCCTCTTCTTTCTGCCTGGGCAGGGAGGTCCCCCCCACCCAAGCAGATAGGATAGGAACTGGGAACAGAGTACTAAAATATTTTTTCCTAAATAATATAGTCCGAAAATAGGGTGCTTTTATAGGGCAGTGTGTCTAATGCTGGCAAGTACGGTAAAACATTTGCAAAATAGAAAACAGCTCTCTTCTTTTAACATGCCTGTGCACTGTTTTGTCCGGTTACTCTATTTTCTAAAGTTTGCTGAACAAAACAAAAAATGGTGCCTGCCTGTCCTTTGGTGGGCGGTGACAGGTGGAGAAAGTGAGTACGCCCACAGCCCACCCTCTGCTGCCCACGAAGTCACATCGGTGCAAATGTGCTATCTGCACCACTGTGAAAGTCCGAATCTGCTCGATCTTAAAAATTGTTTTGGATTTTTTCCAGTTTTCAAATAACGCACTTTCCCACCACATGGGGGTGCATTAACTCAGGATTACGTGCAGAACGATGGCAAATAAAGCGAATCTAGTTCGCTCTCATGTGCAGAACAGCTCCGTGTCAAAACACATTGACCCACTTTAATAACCCCGTGCGAAAAGGGCCTTGGTGAGAAAAAGCTCTAAAGTCATCTTTCAGCCAAAGAGAGCTCTGGAATAAAGTCCCTCAGTCAGCCAGAGAAGTTGTCTGAGTGTGGAGAGTTTAATTCTCAGGCCATTTCTGTACTGCACTGTTACAGTGCTATTATTCCACTTTCAACATCCTGTGGCATTCTAGGGTTTGTAGTTTACTGAGGCCAAAGCACTCTCCGAGAATTCTAAATGCCCCTCCCTAAACTGCAACCCCAGATTCCATAGGATGTTGAAAGTGGAATAATAGTACTATAACAGTGTAGTGTGGAAATTGCCTCAGAGAAGCCTACAGAGAAGCAGAAGGGTAATTAAATGAATATATAATCTGGTCAGAAAGTGTGACCTAGATTGGGGATTGAACCTTTGGTGGTAGTGTAGCCAAAGGGCTGTTTGTGTTAGTCGTGGTTATAGGACAGTTTAAAGATATAAAGACACTGACTAAAAGTACTCTGAAAAACTATATTGGCTTTGAGTTGCATCTGAACTCCAATACTTTGTTATGTATGTTATTTCAATAAATATCACAATTTATTTTTATAAATACTGACTCATCTGAGTAATATACAATATTTAAAGACTCCCAGAAAACATGCTACTGTAGAACTATAAAAGACTTCTAAATAATCATTGAAAGGCCTTACCTTTTACCCAAAGATGGGTATCTTATCAGATTGAGAAGATGCCATACCAATCTGAGAGAGAAAAAAGTAGGACCTGTCACAGGATTACATTTGCAAGTATTTAAAATGAAATTTATTTATTTATTTCCTCTACAGAGGAGAAGAAGGAAAGAAAGATTGTGCTTCACATAAAGTTGATTAAATGGAAGCAATTACCAGCAACAGCTTGTTTCTGGAATGAAAAAAATAAAGTAAAAGATTTTGTAATTTATTTTTACATGATCTTTCCCATTGCCTCATTAAAGTATTATACATAAAGTATCCAGAATGATGGCTGGAGTGCTCCATGTCAAATTAAGTTTTGTTGTAATGTATTAGATTTTTATATTAAAAAGCAACCATAGGAAGGCAGATATAAGAAAAACAGAGAAGTTTTATTTACTCAGTAAGCAATCTGCCACCTAAATTGTCATTTATACTTTGGCAGGTCTATCAAATTAAGTTTAAATAACATGCTTGCTATTTGTATAGCAGACCAAACAGCATGGCTGAAGCATGGCTTGATTAAAGAATCCAAGCCAGCATCTCAGCTTCTTTGCTTCAGGCTCTTTTTTACTAAATTGCATGAGCGAATGGACACCGAAACACTTTTGTCCTACCTCAGAGAAAACTATCAGAAGAAAGAGAAAAGGGTGGGAAACACATATGGAAACACAATTGTATCTGCCTAGCACAGTATTGAAGAAATTAGCATAATTTTGTGCTAATATAGGGCCCTTTCACACCACACAATTATAGCGCCATGATTCCACTTTGGCCATTTCGTTACTATATTGTTGTAGTGCTATTATTCCACTTTCAACATCCTGCGGAATTCTGGGGTTTGTAGTTTACTGAGGTCAAAGAACTCTCTGACTGAGAATTCTAAATGCCCCTCCCTAAATTGCAAACCCCAGGATTCCATAAGATGTTGAAAGTGGAATAATACCACTATAACAGTGTAGTGTGGAAATGGCCTTTAACTGTCATGCAACATCCTATGGAATGTTGGGGTCCGTAATTTGTACCAGAGGAACTCTAAATACCCCTCCCGAAACTGCAAATCCCATGATTTCACAAGTTGTTGCCATGAAAGTTAAAATGGAATCATAGCACTATAATTGCGTAGTGTGAAGGGATCCTTGGAAGTGTCGGAATCAGTACCATCACAAACCAAGCGTATAAGACACACTGAATAGAGGATATAGCTGATCACATGCTTTGCATACAAAGGCTCAGTCTCTTTAAAAAATCCTGAATATCAGAAGAGAGCTACCATGGTGTAGTGGTTTGAATGTTGGACTACAAACCTGGAGGTTAGTCATTCAGCCATGGAAACCCACTAGATGACCGTGGGCATCTCACACACTCGCAGCCCTGGAAAACCCCATGATAGGTTTGCCTTTGGGTTGCCATAAGTAGGAAATAACTTGAAGGCACAGATCAACAACAGACCAGAAAGGAACACTCTTTCCACTCAGAAAAATAAGCTTCCTCATTAAGCTTAGGATGTGTCATCCTGACTATGGAACTAGAGACTCTGTACCTTGTGTGAACGAGGTTGTGGACTCAGAGGAAGGGGTAGGATTGGGAAGAATTCACCTTCAGAGGTGTAAATCTTTTATTTACATTTATTTCATCCTCCAAAATATGAATAAGAACTTTTCAAAAGTTTTCTCCCAGAGGTTACATCAGTTAGCTATTTAATTATTTAATTTTATCCAATTTTATCACTATTCAAAACTAAATGGGGCAATTTAGCTACAAAAGGGATAGAAGAATAAATAATATCAATAATATTAAAAATTCTAAAGAAAGAATGAATATTATGGATGTCGAGCTACAAGAAAATAGTTAAGTGAAATATGACAATACTAGATAATCAAAATACAAGCGAAAAGATATATATTGTAGTGAAAGAGACCACTTAGGGTAATCGATACTAATAATGATGAATTTGCTGATCTTGGATAAAATATAAAATACGGCAAAGCATAATCTTACAAAATTTAAATAGGCAGAGCTTTAATCTAAGGAATACAATGGATTAATTATCGTCGGGAACTTCGATCTAGGGAATAACCAACACGTACAGAGAAAGTGAATAAGGGAAGAAATTTTTAAGAGGGAAAATTTGAGAAGTTAGGTATAAGAAATAGGGTATCAGATATATGGATACCATGTAAATATTTGTAAATTGTGTAAATATCTGTAGGAGGAGAGAAACGTCCTTGAAAGAAAGAATATGGGAAAATTCTGTAAGTTAGAAATCTATGGTATAGATTATTCCAAAGGATATATGAATCGATAAGAAAAGATAGACACGGTGTATAACTTGTTGATAGCTTAGGGTTTAAGTTATAGATTTCTCTGTAACCCATGGAAATGTATAGAAAAATTTCATTGTTTTGTTATTACTGTATTAATAAAAAGATTTGAACATAATTATTTAATTTTATATACATCCCACTTTTCTCCCATATGGGACTCAAACCAGCACATACCACACATTAAAACAAGATAACTAAAACTATCTAAAACACAAAAATTTATAAAAGCATTCAGCACAATCCATTTTAAACCATCAATTTAAAACTATTAAAAGTACATTAAAACCTCTTAGACATTAAGAACCAGCACAATACGTTGGACTACCCCAAACAGTTAAAAGCTGAAATCCTGTTCTAATAAGTCTTTGCCTGGTGATGAAAGGAGAACCCAAGCCTCCCATGGGAGAGAATTCCACAACATGAGAGCAGCCACTGAGATGGCTGTCTCCTAGCTCTTCACCAGCACTACATGTGATGATGGTGGGACTGAAAGAAGGCCCTCCTTCAACTGTCTTAAAACTCAGGTAGGCTCCTACAGGGAAATACAATCTTTCAATCTTTCAATTTTTTATTTTTATTTTATTTTTATTTCTGCATTTCTGGACTTTTCTTTACAAGCCATTTGTTTGTGCAAAAGTAAACTTGTGCAAACACAAAACAACTTTTTCCCCAAAACATTGTTTTTTATGAAAAATACGAGGGAGAGATATTTACTCCAATTTTTACAAAAATGACCCAGAATAGGAAAAAAAAAAACCTCAAGAGTATGCAAAAACTCCCATAACAAGTTAAGGCAGCCTCTCAGGCAGCCTCTGAGGGTAAGAACATTTCCACATATTGTTTACATCTTTTTTATATTGCTCTTATACAGCCCCAGATCTCTAAAACCTCCAGAGTTTATCCTATTGTCTCTACTGTCTTTTGCTAAACTAAAAGGCCAAGCAACCTATTGCTTTTCCAGCACCATCACATCCCAAGTACTTCAGCCTAGAACAACCTACTCAGTGCCACTTAGCCAACTTGTTTAATATTGAGTAAAGTGCCTTTAAACTTAGGCCATTTCAGCACTACACTCTTATAGTGCTATTATTCAAACATCCTGTGGAATCCTGAAGTTTGCAGTTTAGAGAGGGGCATTTAGAATTCTTAGCCAGAGAGCTCTTTGGCCTCAGGAAACTACAAAGCCCAGAATTCCACAGGATGTTGAAAGTAGAATAATAGCACTATAACAATGTAGTGCAGAAATGGCCCTAAGAGTCTTCTCTGATGAGAGTGGTGCTAGTCGCTTAGCCAAAGCTGCAGCCTATTTAAAGTCTCATGAACTTCAGGTAATTGTTGAGTCAGTGTCTGAGATCTGTTTGTATGTTAACATCCACTATGAAGACCTAAGTACCCTGAAGGCACCAGACCCTATCTGATCTTGGAAGCTAAGCAGAGTCAGTCCTGGATATTAATTGGATAAGAAACTGCCAGAGAATGCCAGTTGTTTCGGGGCTGTATGTCAGAGAAAGAACTGGCAAAACACCTGTGAGTATTCCTTACCTAAGAAAACCATATGAAATTCATGGGGTTACTATAAGTCAACAGGTGACCTGAATGCAAACACATATACACATGCACACACACACAAAGAAAGAACTTCCCAGTTACAAATGATTCTGAATCATTACATCATACACACACACGCACAACTATGTTGACATTAAGGAAAATTTTCAAAGTCTGTTATTTGGGGAATGGACCAACCTCTGCCAAAATAGTGTACAACCTTTTGAGTTTGGCAGAACACTTCTTCAGAGCAAATAGTAAACCAAAACAGGTAGATGTAGGGAGAAAAACAGCTAATTTAAAATGCTATAGAATCTGCATTTAGTCATAGTTTTAAGACTGAATCTGAGAGGCATTTGCAGGCATTTGGGTGTCAGGGATTCCAGGCAGGGAACCCTGGGAAAATGATCAGCCCACTGCAAAGATGTTGCATCATGCCCCAGCTGTGGGTAATTGCAAGGTTGCATAAGAAACTGACGTCGTGTGCAGATGGTAGAGGGAGGTGTGCAAATGTGCCGATGGTAGAGGGAGGTGTGCAAACCTCTACCTGATTGGTTGTAAATTTGTATATAAGAAAGCAATCCCCAGTATGTATTTGTCTGTTGACCAAACCGGTGTCTGGTGCAAGCCTTTGTCCATCTGTTCTATGTTTTGCATGTAACAGAACTTTGCTGCAAGATAAAGTGCCTCCTGTTTGGAAGAAACTCCTCTGTGTGTGAGTATCCTTACTGGGGAATAAGGCTGCTGCTGTTGGCTCGCTGAACTCTGGTTTTTCCGCTGCATTTCGGTGGGACTGAAACTCCTATCATCCCCCAACATTGGGCTAGGCTCTGCTAAGTGCTGTGATGGTTTGTGGGTCCACCTGTGTCCATCAGGGTTGTTGGAATGACAAAAGAAAGAATTGTTGATCCTTCGCTTTAAATACGCATTTGTAAAATCCAGCTTTTATCTAGACATGTTTGCATCTTTAGATAAAACAGAGGGCATCCTTGTTAGTAGAGGTAGGGAGAAAGTAGGTTGTTCTCATGCAAAGAAAAGCTGGGAAGCTGTTTCAAGACTACGAAAGTACACAAAATTCTGTGTGGGTAATATACAAGAAGATGAAAAGGAGGAGACTTTTACTGTTCACTCTCTGCACTGAAAAAATACTGTAATAAGAGAGTGTAAAGGTCCTGCTCTAGGTCCTTTCTATCCTTATAGAGGGATATTATTGCTCTCCAGATGAGTAAATGGCCATTTCCGCACTACACTGTTATAGCACTATTATTCCACTTTCAACATCCTATGGAATCTTGAAGTTTGCAGTTTAGCGAGGGGCCTTTGAGTGGCCTCCCTAAACTGCAAACCCCAGGATTCCATAAGATGTTGAAAGTGGAATAATAGCACTATAACATCCTAGTGCGGAAATGGCCCATGTCTATGTGGAATGACAGTTAAAGATACACAATCGCTTCAGTTACACAGGCTCCATGTTGTTTCTTTCTCTGAGCAGAGAAGAGAGGCAGGGAGAGAACAGGGTCAAAGGACATAAAAATGCTGAGGAGAACTATATGCATGGTTGCCAACAGAAACTCCGTTTGTGACAAAAAGAAGAGGAAAAAACCAGGGGATGTGGTTGCTTTTCCATGTGAGACCCCTTTACTTTACCCCCACTACCAGCCACCATCTTCTCTGTGTCCTCCTAGCAAGCAGCCAGCTCTGCAATCATGCTGGAAGTGGTAGGTGCAGTTATATGATAGGTGAACTGGCAATTTGTTATGAGTAGCTACTTAAGCTGCCGGTATCTTCCTGGTGGGACACCAATTGCCACCCTCTCACTCCTCACGCATTGAAGTCTCGCTTACTGACTATAGTTTTGACTGCTTCTAATCCACTAAAACAAGCCCAACTGCCATAGTGTTTGTAGTCATTAGAAATGGGGCTGACTTAATCAAAAAATGTTTTCCCCATTGAAGCACCTACATTAAAAACATTAATCAGAATTCGGTTGGCTGGCTCATTTGTGGATTATCTGGGTGTCATTTATACAGCAGAAAGCAAAACAAACTTGCCGTCAGTTGTATGCTCCATTTTTCCCTAATGAGTTCTAAACTTTCTAAATTGGACAATCCACAAAAGTAATGACACTCTGAATTTATCTGAGCAATGTTTTGACGAAAAAAAGATATATAAACCAAGGGCAAATTGGTTTTACATACCAACATTTGTCAGTTTTTTCCTTCCCCCACAACTCTGCCAAAGGCTATTGCCACTTTTAAAAAGGCATGAGGCTGGAAGCAAATGCCACATTTAGGCAAAAAGCAATTAATAATGTAAGGACAATAGGAAGTAGTTTGGGGGGGAAAGGAGCAACCTAAGTCATACACGAAACAACACTGGCTATAGCACTTGGCAGAAATAGCAAATGGGTGTTACGTTTGACTGTACATATAAATCTTTACCCTGTAAGCCTTGTCTGAAGCAGCACTTATATATTACAAAGCCAAAGTTATACTACAAATCCAGCCAGTTACGTGGTTTGCATAAAATGATTAGCAGCTTCTTGTCACAGTCCCCCTCTGTAGGTTGCTTCTGAAACAGCCCTCTGTAAAGATTAAAACTTCCAAAGAGGTAGTTATTGTAAAGCAAAGTATAATATAATATAATTGATATAATATCAATTCATACTACTATAGGTACTGGGGAATGAAACAGATTATGACAGTAAAATAGTTTTTTTTTCTTATATCTGTGACTGCTGATACACCCCCTGCTCAACACTTCAACTGCATGTCAAAGTTCTCTTAAAAACCTACACAAAATATTCAATACAGACTTTAATGCATTGTCATGTAACTGACACAGTGGTTACAGTTTTAAAAGTTAATAGTAAAATACAGCAGAAGCTATTGTTCCAGATGAAAAGAAACAATGAGTTCTTTGCAGCATCAACCTTGTAAATCATTTTGTGTCATGATTCTACCCATATGTCAAAGAATAATGGACCAAACTCAATGTAAAGTAAATTGGAAATGGCTAAAAACATGGAAGAGGACTGGTATTTCCAGAAGGTTTTGGAGTACAATCCATTAAAAATAAAAATGTATGTCATTAAAAACACCATTGTAGATTGTTTACCAGCAAGGAAACTTATCAGAAAGAAGGTGTGAGAACATTAGCTCAGGATTGGTTGGAATGCTGACCTTGATTTCATGGTCTTGGGTTGTTCAACTGGCCACATTACATGATCATGACAGACCACAGGGTGTCAGATGGATAGCAATATGATCGAATTGGCCATAGATCAGCTTAGAGTGACCATTGACAAGGATCTGAAAGCACTCAAGATCTTCTCAACTCCCCGCCAGCAATACGTTAATGCAGTTTCCATATATGTTTTTTAGAATCTTAATGCATAATGGCAGTATAACAAAAATTATTTGCTGAAACCCAAGAAATACTCTCTCTCCTTCTCCAAGTCTTCCTTTAGTTAACCTAAAGCCATTTCTGCACTAGACCATTATAGAGCCATTATTCCACTTTCAACATCCTATGGAATCCTGGGGTTTGCAGTTTGGGGAGGGGTCACCTAGCCCTTCCCGAAAGTGTAAACCCCAGGATTCCATAGGATGTTGAAAGTGGAGTAATAGCGCTATAACAGCCTAGTGCGGAAATGGCCTAAGTCTAAGACTAGCCAGAGCTTCCTGCATTTCCTGTTCAGTGCTACTGCATAACTTTGGATATACATAGACTGAAGGGCCACAGCTCATTTGTTAAGCACATATTTTGCTTCCAGAAAGTCCCAACAGCCCTGGGCTCTCCAGCTGGGGCTGGAAAATGTCCAGACTGAAACTGTGAAAAGCCACTTTCGGTTGGTGTAATGCAATACTGAGCTACAATGATCTGATTCAACAGAAGTCAACTTCCTATGTATCATACAGTGCAAGACATCTCCCTAATCCATCAAACATAGGATTCTGCAGGCTGTACATTTTTTTTTCTGTATGCATGGATGATGGTGCCCCATAGGCTACAGACTTGGCATGTGAAGTCTATGGAGACAAGACAGCGTATGCAATGAGTGTGCAGCCATCTTATGAAAAGGCTCTGTATGAATGTGCTCCTGCTGGTAGAAGTGCCTGTTGTTATGTATAGCAGAATAAACTGAGTCCACAAATTGAGGCTTGGCAAAACAGACTTCATTTGCTTGTTAAGACCTTTCACACACTGGTTTTCCTGTCTGTATCTAAGACAGAAGATCCTTTAAATAGGGAGTGAAAAGATTTTTGCCAAGTTGGTAGATGGCAAGTTCTGCCCAGATCTTCTCAGAGGGTGTTTGCACTTTCTCATCAGTTTACCATCCCCATAATGCACTTCTTGCACCATGACTTTGCTCCCACCTATCCACTATGATGCATTAAAGACCTACTAAACTGGCATTCTGATGTTGGAGATAACAAAAATATTTCACTGTATTCTCTTGCTGGGTTGCTCATTGCTCAGGATCAGGACAGGAAACCCAATATGATCTGAAACGCTCTCAAGCCCCAGTTTTTCACATGCTCTTAATTCTCAGCCTTGACTGGATGTGAGAGGAGGGGGAGGGGGAGGAATTCCACCATGGAGGTGGTAACAAGTATCCAGACCCTAACAATTTGCCAGACGTACTTTCTGTGAACCAGTATGTGACATGGTGAACTAATTGTTTCTCATCATCCTGTTCTGGTTGACCATACCTGCTGGTAATGATGTAGATGCAAAGGAAGGTGTCTACACCACTTCTTAAGCCTGCAAGAAGGAACAGTTCCTAGTACTCTGAAAACTTAAATGACTCATATAGCCAAAAGATAAAGCAGTATATGAAGGTAGGTATCTGAGGATGAAACTGCACATTAAGCAGATTCCATCATTATTTTCTTAGTGAATCCAGTGCAGGGTAGGGCTGGCTATTTCTGAGCAGAAGCAAGTTGGTCAGAAAGAGATTCATTCACCTTTTCCATTTTGCTATTACCTGCCTCAAAATCATCATTCACTACTTACTTTCTATGGTTTATTGAAAACAGAAACAAGCATTTTCAGGCTCCTCAGCAGAGACAGAGGAAGGAGAAAAGAGTTTAGAAGCTCAGTGTTCATCCCCATAGAACTAAGCCATAGGTTATGTAACACTATTGATCTTATATTGATTCCAATGTTCAGTTCAGCAAAACTCTCAAGCCAAATTCTAGAGAATCCCCTTGGCTAGACTTGCTGTCAAAGTGAACTGACAAGAATTTCTGCAGATATAATGTGGTAGCAGCAAAAAATGGAAAGACTTTATACAACTATACAGTACAATACCATACTAACAGACATTACATGTCATCTATGCATTAGCAAGTGGCAGCCAAGGCAAGCTTCTCATCATCTCTGCCCATAAATTCAGTCCCACCCAGGGAGTTTTTACCTCCATACTAGAGCCCTTTCACACTACACAATTATAACAAAACGATTCCAATTTAATTGCTATGACAATATCTTATGGACTCATGGAATTTGTGAACTGGTAAGCCATTAGAGCCTCTAAGTGAAAACTCTATGTATCCCATCCTAAATTGCAAATCCCAAGATCCCATAGGATGCACCTGTGACAGTTAAAGGAGAACTAAAGTACTATAATTGTGTAATTGTTAGTATAGTTCCCTCAATGGCTATATCCCAATGGAGGACAGTCAGTTCCAGCACTATTTTAGTAGGGCAATCTGACTTCTCTTGAATAAGCTAGAGAGAATAGAATCCAATCCAGTATTATCCTGATACTGCACAGCAAGACAGATGATACATTCTTTACTCCCATGTAAGTACCATGGAATTTACCTCTGTTTCAATGAGAAACAATGACAGAGACAATGAGAAAGAAACAGGAAAGTTATGGGAACTGTAGGTCATTCCCCTTGAAAGGTGAAAAGGCAAGGTGATTGTGTGATTCTGATGTGGAAAATGACTAATGGAAAGGATTATAGCAGCTTCACTCTATGTGCTGTTCTTCTGCACAGAGGCAATGTACCCCTAGGATACTTTAGGTTTTAAAAACAGAGCATAGAGTACCGCATAACATTCAGTTCTAAAATTACTTTCATGCAATACAAGGCCCTCTCCGCACCCTACCTTTTCTTGGCGCTGGGGTGCGGGGATCGCGTGAGCAGCCTCCAGCAAGAGGCTGCTTCAGTCTCTGCCTCTTCCTTCCGTGGCACTTCTTCAGTCCCTGCTTCTTCGTTCCACAGTGTAACCTGGGAGTTTCCCAGGCTGCGCTGGGGCAGGAAGCGCAACTGCCACAGCTCCAGAGGTTCCACATGCACGGCAAGTGCACGCGGGGCCCTGGAGCAATATGCGATTGCACACCATTTTTTGGCTGAAAGCCGAAAATGAAAAAGTGCGTGAGCAATGCCTGTCATGCCCTGGAGCATCACGCGATTGTGAGTGCATTGTGCAGATCACTCCTCGCGCGATGTTCCAGGCACCCTTTCGCATGGCAAATGCTGTGTGAAAAGGGCCCAAGACTAGTTCTAGACTGGCTCAACATAAATCTATCTGAGGAAGATATAAAATCAATAAGAAAACAAGATTCTATGCTGATGTTACTGTTAGGACTTTTTAATCACATCTCCACCAACTACTTTTAACATTTCTTTTTCCTTTCTTACATTTGGAAATACAGTGGGCATTCAGTATATGCTAGGCTTTGTTTCCAGAACCCCCTCTGGATACCAAAATTCATGGATGCTCAAGTCTCATTATGTATAATAGTGTAGTAAAATTCTGTCCCTTACATAAAATGGCAAAATCAAAGTTTGTCTTTTAGCTATCATCATCATCGTCGTCATTGTCATAGTCATCGTCAACATCAGCAGCAGCACTGAATATTTTCAAGCCATGGTTGATTGAATCCATGGATGCAGAATCCATAGATATGGAGAGCTGACTGTATGTTTCATAAATTGCTCTCAAAAAAGTAAAACAGCATCTCTTTGTAGTGTGTGAATTCTTCAGTAGATAGGAAAAGGGAGCAATATATTATTTCAGAATAAGAACATGGGTCTTCTGGGGACCAGGAAAACATGCTAAAATGTTCCCCCCAGTTAAAAGGAAAACTTCAATGACTGTAGAAACCTAATGCACCAAGAAAAAGACAAGACAAGAATGTTTCTTCTTAAGATATTAAGTCTTCATGGCCAAGAGATCACTTTGTGGGAGGGGAAATTAAATTAGGAAAACCCTCCAACACATTCTGAAATGCTATAGCCTTGGGAGGTATGGGCGTTGTGATTTTTCTGAACATGCAGATCATCAAGATATATTGGAGTGAACAAGGAGGCACAATCTTTGCAAGATGCATTTCTCGGACCTTCATATTTCTGCTTTATCTTGCACAGACAAGTTTGTTAATACATACACACCAGCTGCCCCAATCTGTTTGAGACAGTCTTGATTAACTCTCTGTCATCCCACTTTTTCAGCTGCTTTCAAAAGTCCCAGTTTTTCTCTACTTGTCCCATTTTCCCCCTTTGTCTTCAGCTTACTTCAATTACCACAAACTGACTTCAAAGTTGTTACTGTCCTGGCTAGCCCGAGCTTTGGGGATATAAAAGATATCAATTGATATCAATAATTCGGCTTCACATATCCCTTCCACGTGCTTGCGAGGCCCCCGGACAAGCATGCATACAGGCTCAGCAGATTATCGCCGTAATATTCCTAGACAATACAGGCAGGCTAGAAAACAGCCGACTCGCCGCTTTAGGAGACCTCAAGGCAAGTACCTCCATTACGTATGTGAGCAATTCTCAAAAGATCCTCTGCCCCGCAGCCTGATGATCGAGCTATACAACGCTCAAGTATTCCGCGTTTGCATACTGGCTACTCTATTGATAAATTTGGCTCTAATTCAATCATTCAAATTCTGACCTTTCGGAGGCTTTGTCTCCAACTCCAAATCTATTGTTTTCCCAAAGTCCGACCTAGCCTGCGGTCACAATTCTCCTTATAAAAACCCCTGACTTTGAGCGCTTCTTTGGATCACTCCCGAGTTCAAGACCGCCTTGCTGCCGCTTTGCTTGGCGAGCTTCCCCTCAGCTCCACGTGCTGAGATACATCGAACCCCAGCTTCGCTCTCCATTTTCTCCCGGACTTCAGGACAGGTTTCGTATCACCCGAACCAACTATCCCTCTAAAAATCCCGCTATCTTACTCACATCTTTATTTTCCTTAGTTATCTGTGTGTTTGTGTTGCTTACATCGTGTGCCTGTATTTAATAAAGACTATTCATTATTTTCCAACCGGTTTGCTTCTTGACTCGGTCTGACCCCGTAGAAACTGGGTTGCAAGATCCTGCTAAGTCACCTTGCCTCTCGTTTTGCCAACTTGTGCTCTGAACTAATTTCCCCAACTTGTGTAATTTTGATAGCAATTTGGTGTCCCTCCCAGGACTCCCAGAAAACAGGGTAACAAAGTGCAAAAGTAGTTTGCACTCATTTAATTCAGTGGGGAGAGAAGAGACAAGGGGATGAAATCTTGCCCTTCCTAGTAGGCACAGGCAAAAGTAAACTGCTGCAGCATCTCTTAGTTTTTCTGTTCTTCCTCATTAATAATGCTTACCATCTCGTGTTGCTTAGTCACATATGTCCCAGTTCTTTTCTGTGAAGTGCTGGATGATATGTAGATATTTCCTAGTCAATTGCCTACAAGTGACAATGATTGGAACTATACTGCAACTGCCTTCCAGGGTATGAGGAGGAAAATGTAGTGCTTGAAGAGCATTAACTATTTTTGTACATAATGCTAAACCATACTTGTGTATTATATATATGAGCAAGAGTGAACCTTGAGCTTAGACTCCTATCCTTCAGATCCTCATCCTTAACTACCCCTGCCATGACTTTCCACAGCAGATTAAAAAGATATTTCCCCTTGTAAACTAACCGGATTTCCTCAGTACATTTGAATGTGTGGGAACTCTGGTTACTTTAAGCTATGGTTATTTTGAACAACACAGGATTAATCCAGGATTCTTGCTTGTTAACAAATGAACAACATGAAGCCCATGGACTGCAGGGGTGGACAACATGAAGCCCATGGGCTGGACATGGTCTTCAAAAAACTGTGTCACCAAAATTCAGTTACAAACCAGAAAATCCCCTTTAAAACAAGCAGGAAAACCCTGTTCTAAAGGGGTTGGGGGGACTGCTTCCAAATTCCAAATAGTTAGTCCTAGAGTTAGTAATCTTAATACTAATTGCTAGTTTGCATGTTTGCAAACTTGTTGTTTGTTTGCTTTTTCCACATCCTTCCTTTTCCTAGATTAATCTAACAGTCTCAACAGAAAATGCAGCAATTTTCTCCTCTCTCCCTCCTCTCCATTAGATCATGTATTGAATTTTGCACAAGTGTTTGTCAGCAAACCTACATTTATATGTTTTACAAGGAAAACTAAGCTTATTTTCTTTTCTTTGCTAGACCCAGGGAGGGGGAGAGTGGACATAAGTGTCCTTCATCTTCTGCTTTGCTAGTTTGATCACTCAGCTTGAGAGATCCACTACAATCTCTCACACTTCCCAATAGAAGGAGATCAATGACTGCTGTCCAACCACAAAGGAAGTGGTGAGGAAAAATAGAAAAATAGAAAAATCCACACAAGGCCTAGTGAGCCCAGCGAAATAACCAACTCTTACATCTCCTCCAACTGTATAGATTCGGGAGGGACAGTCCTGACTAATCCTCTGTCATCCCCACTTTTCACGTTGCTTTTAGAACATCCCAGTTTCTCTCTCCTCCTCCCACTTTTCTCCTTTTCTCCTCAGTTTACTTCAGTTGTCGCAAAAACAGTTTCAAAGTACAAAAGTAGTTTGTGCTTGATTAACTCGGTGGAGGGAAACGATAGGAGAGGGTGGAATCTTGCCGATCACTATAAACTCAAGCAACAGCAAATTGCTGCATCTTCTCCCAGCTTATCTGATATTAATCATTAATATTTTTCTGCTACCTTAACCACACTCTGATGTTATTTGGCCACATGGGTCCCAGTTTTCCTCTATGAAACATTGGAGAGTATGCTCTTACTCTGGTTGCTCAGCCCCTACACATCATAGAAGACACAGGAGACAACAAAAGCTAGTGGGGAAGAGGACATGTGGCTTTTCACTATACTTCTAGCAACCCTCAGCTTGCCCCCACATTTACTAATTTTACTACTTATCAAATGAGAGACTGGAGCTCCTTCATTTAGAAATAGTTTACTGAAATATGAATGAAGCCTGACCTGAGTGCTATAGTCACCAAGTAACACTTGCCTGATGATTTTATATACATAAAAGGGAGAGCTGGAAAAGACATTCATGTGGACAGGTTTTTTTAAAAAAAATATCTGATTTATAATGAAAGTGCATATGCATTTTTTACTTATCGCCATTGGAAGGAAACCATGAGTGTCAGAGTGTTTCCACTCCCTCCAATTATCACTGCAATGAAATGTGCTAATTTTTTTTTTAAAAAAGTATATATATCTAAAATGTTTAAACTTAGTATAAAGGAAATGTAGACTTTGGGAAAAGTGTGTACCAAAATGCACACCAACTTCTGGTATCAGAGAGAGAGCAGACTGATACAAAACCTAGATGAGACAGAAATGGTAGTGGAATTCTGAGAAAGACAAGAAAAATGAAAAAGCTTTTTAATAGGCCTATCAAGGAGGGTATTGATGCTGTGGAGTACAAGCTATTGATTCATCCTTGTACAGTCATTGTCATCTTCTTATCTTCAAAACCAGCAAAGATCAAATAAGGGTTAACTAGCAGAATATGCAATTGAAGTTAAGTGACATATATCACAAGTATCTCAATATGTGTATCCCTTCATGAGAAACTGACCGAAAATAAGGTTTAGAGAGATTTAGAAGAGAATTCTGGCCACTGAACAAAAGAATTAGTGAAAAGCCAATTGTTTTGGACTTTAGTTCTTCAGTTAAAATGCAGATTCATCAGAGTACCTAGAGTTCACACAGCTTCTGCTCTTCTAATTTAAGTTGAAATAAAAGGACCTCTTGACCCTTTCGGGACATGAGTCTGAATTCTTAACTCTTTTTTTTTCCTGATGCAGGATCTTCTGATTTTCTGTTCAAAGTAAAAATAGCTTATTTCGACTCAGTTTCTTCCCACAGAATTGCCTGCACGTGCACACAAAATGCTTACTCTTACATTACATGTATGAGGAATTTTGGAAGTGAATATTAGGAATCAGACGCCAATATATTTGCGCTGTCCCAAGAAAATTGTGGTAGGTTTGCAGCTGAGATGAATTATAAAACTGTAAAACAATAAAATAGAAAGAGAGAACTGATGTTTCCCACCATAGTGCTATTTCACACAACATATTGCCCAGAAATTTGTCTAGACATTGTTTTTTACTCATTTCAGATGAGTCTTTGGTGATCAGTATATAATTATGAAGGGATGGATGCGCAAAACCATTTCCTAAATAGAAAAATCACAGATTTTTTTTCCCTATTTGTTCTTGTGTTGGTAAACATTATAGGCACCTCTGCTTCTTATGACTGAGGGAGTGAGCAAGAGGGAAGTGGTTAGGATGACTGTTGCAGGAGGAGGAGGGCAAGGTCAACGGGAAGGGACCGTAGCTTCTGCTCTTATGACAGCAGCACTCCCTCCCTCTGCCTCAGAGACCTGGACACCACCCATGTTCCTTCCTTCCCGTCCCCATGTCCTATCCCCTTCCACCCTCTCACCAAAGCAAGTGAGTGAGTATACAAGGAAATACACCCATGGCCACCCTGCCAGTACAGTTACAGTGGTCCCTCAGTATCTGCCAGGGTTTGGTTCTGGGACCCATGCACCCACCCACCCCTGCATGGATACCAAAATTCATGGATGCTCAAGTCACATTTTATACATTTTATACAACGGTGTACTAAAATGATGTCCTTATACAATATGGCAAAATCAATGTTTGCTTTTTGGATTTTATTTTTTGGGGGAAATATTTTCAAGCTGTGGTTGGTTGAATCTGTGAATACCAAATCTGCAGATATGGAGCGCCATCTGCATTTCTTCATGGTTGTTAAATATGGTCTGGGGGAGGGCTAGAGATATTCATGGGTTTTCTACATTCACAGAGGTCCTACAACCTGAACTCCCGCAAAAGTAGAGGGCTGACTGTATATGCTGAAAGGTAAAATCAGTTACTATACTGCCATTAGGTAGAATATTTTAAATGACACATTTTTGTAGGGTGCAAAGCCAAAAGGGATCTTACGTGCTATTCTGTTTGTAACCAGCCCCAGGGTGAGAACTAACATGATACTTGTTGTTGTGATTTCACCCAATTGGAAGAATTGCAGGTTACTTCTTCCTGAAAACTTCTGTTGATTTTTTTCACTAGTTTTCAGAAGATAACAACTAGATATCTTTCTTGATTTGCAACCTGGATTCCTTGTCAAGGTCTGTGCTGATACGTGGAAGCACACAGTTCTCTTTGGGGGAAAAACTGAAGCAAAATAGGTATTGAGCAGTTCTGCTTTTTCATTATGATCTGTTAGCATTTCACCATCCTTGTTGAGCAATGATGCCATCATATCCTTCATCATTCTTTTGCTTTGAACATATTTGAAAACCTCCTTTTTATTGCTCCTTGTTTTTCTAGCCAGTCTCAGTTTATGTTGAGCTTCAGCCTTGCTTACACTGTTCCTGCAAGCTTAGGCAACACTTCTGTACTCTTGGTGACTCATCGTTCTTTCCATTCCTTATATATGTTCTTTTTTCTTTGCACTTCCTCCTCAAGTTTACTGTCTGGTACACTGGCTTTTTCACATTTCCCGTTCTTCATCTTCCAAGGAATTGTTTGTGATTTGTGCTTTTACCAGCTCCTTCTTCACGAAACTTCACCCACACTGAGTGTCTTTTTTCTTTAGCATATCTAGCCATGAGATTTTGCTCAGTATGTTACTAACCCTGACAAAATAAGCTTTCCTGAAATCCACTATACTACAGTGCAGATTTATAAAGAGGAATATGTTGCTGTGGTGGTAGCTGTTATGTGCTTTCAAGTCATTTTTTACTTATGGCAAACCTAAGGCAAACCTATCCTGCGGTTTTCTGGGTGCTGAGAGTATGTAATGTGTCCACGCTCACCTAGTGGGTTTCCATGGCCGGGAAGGGAATTGAACCTTCAGGTCTCCAGGGTTGTAGTCCAATGCTCAAATCACTACACCACTCTGGCTCTCAATATATTATTATTACAATTATTATTATTAGTAGTAGTAGTAGTAGTAGTATTTGAGATATTTCTATATCACCTCCCAGCCCACAAGGGTTCCTGAAGCAATGGACAAATAAAAGCAATTAAAATAATACAAATATTTTAAAAATTTAAAATCCATTAAAATCTTCTTTAAAAATCTTCAAAAACAGCCTAAAAACAGCCCTAAAATGCAGTGTTGAAACAATTAAAATAGAGCAATTCTGAACACAGAAAATGATGGTGAACCATACTAGTTTTGCTGGCTGCCAGAATCTCAGAAGAGATGGACCCAGCCTAACTTTTTTGGGTAGGAATCTCATTCCTAAGGTATGTTTCATGTCTAAGGATGGAGGTAAGGACTGAGATCTGGGTTGACAAGGTTGAAGAGGCTACTGGAGCAAAATCTCTATTATTTTCTAATATTTCAGCTGCCTCTTTGTTTAAAACACCAACTACTCCTTCTCTTTTTGTGGGGCCTGGGAATGCAGAGGAGTTTGCCATAGGGAATGTTTTCCTAAGCTGTTATGGCAAGGCAGCCTCTGCATGCTAAGGAACATGGCCTTGAGAAGTTATTCATAACTTGAAAAGCACAATGTGCAGAAAGAAAAGCTCACCAACCTGTAACAAACACATCATTCCAAAACCCTGAGCAAAGTTCAAGTCTCATGCACTAAAGGGCTATCCCCAGGCTATTGTTTCATGTCACTAGGCATCCATTTTATTCCTTTTCTTTCTTCCCTGAGCTTTGTTTCTCACCTTTTTTATTGTCTCTTTTGAATTTTACTCTCCTTTTCTCCTGGCTCTGTTTTATGCATATCTGGCTTTGACAAAAACTCTTTCCTTAGACTGGTGCTAAATGCTGCATACCAAAAGCAATTGTGAAAGCAGTGCCCCCAAAAAAGCACAAAATCATTTCTGAATCTATGATAGACTAGCTGAACCCATGGGCCACAGTTTACTACATCACAAAAAAAAAGAAGCTGTGCATCTAGAAAAGGTGCACAGAATGATCAAATGATCAAGTGACCAAAATGATCAAGGGACTAAGGCAACTTCCTTTAAGGCAAGGTCACACATTTGATCCTTTCTGGTTTTTTCTTTTTTTGAGGCATGGAAGGAGGCCGTTTGGGGTGCATAAAAATATGCACACTCTGGAGAAACAGAACAGATAGAAGCCTTCCTTCCGCATCTGTAAAAGATGAGTAGTGCAGTCTCCATTAGAGACAAAAGAAAGTCCTTCATCACACAGTGCATCAATCAGGTATGGAAAGTGTTACTGGAAGATGTCAGGATGCCACCAACTTCAGTAGAATTAGTGCAGTTAGCAGCTACTCTTCATTATAGATGTGTATTGCCTCCAATTTCAGAATCATATGGATGTCTTTCAATACCGGATGAACAGGAATTTGGGGGGGGGGGTGCTCTAGTATTCATGTTCTGCTTTGTGCAATTTCCACAAACTTCTGATGGACCACTGTGGGACCTGTATGGCAAAAAAAGATAGGCTTTCACAGCTCTTATTGTATTCTTGCAATCAAAGATTCTAGGTTGTCATATGGTACAGACATGAAAACCCGTATAGAAAATTCATAATTCCAAGAAGAAGATTTTGCCTTCGTGCACACATTATGATAAAGGAGATTGCAAGGCTACCTAATGGGACAGGGGGAAAAATTCCTAGCAGTACCACAGTGAATCTCCAGTTATCTGGAATATGGATGGATATAAAAGACATTCCTTTGTACTACCCCACTGTATGTGCTCCATTAAAAAACACTGTTTTCTATGTGAGCTAGTGTGATGTAGTGGTTTTAATAGTGGTATGGTAGAGGTGTAAGACTTTGGAAGTCCTCCAGAGAATTGTCCAGGACTTTGCGACACAAGGGTTTGAACTCCATTCATCCATGACAAACCACTGGTTAACCTTGGGCAAATTGCACTCTCAGCCTCTGAAGGAGAAAATGGTAAATCTCCAATGAACTCTCACCAAGAAAGCTCTCTGACAGTGAGTTGGAATCAACCTGAAGTCACTTAGCAGTAGCTTTAAAAAGAATGGGGAGCTTTTTGTCCTCCATACATTTGGGACTGAACTTCCAGAAGGCCTAGCCAGCACAGCCAGTGGTAAGGGACTGCTGAAGCTTAAGATCAAAACATCTAGAATGCTAAAAGTTTACCAACCCTAGTTTAGAGCATGACACTTGTTTTTTTATCTCTCTGTTTTATTTTTGTATCATTAATCCACAGGATGGGTACATTTGGCTTTAAAGTCTTGCTTTTTGCTATCGATAGATCTACTAAGAATCAGCTTCTCACTCTTAAACAACCATTTATTCCTCTAAACTATAAACAAATAAATCAGAGCAATTAAATGTGGGAGTTGTCACCGAAAAGATGGCAAAATAATATATAGCCTTTCACTACATTCCTTGTATAGTGCATCAGCATCAAGTACAGTCAAAAGGAGCATCTTCTCTTTTACTCAGAGAAAATGATCCTTCAAGATGAAGCCAAATTTAGAACCCCAGAGTGCCTCAAAGACAACATTTATTCAATAGGGCAAAAATTACGTGGGCAAAGAGGATACTAACTAAAATACAGAATTAGTTTTCCCCCACCTTATAAACTGTGTGTTGTCAATCCAAATTAAAAAAAGCAACCTTCTGCATTGATTCTCCTTTTTCATGGACTGCCTGCTGTTTTCTAGGATCTTGGATGAACTTCTGCAGGCTGATTATATTCTACCCGATATACCCTTACACCAAATCACCAGCTGTGTAAAAAACTGACATTTCCTCTGAGCATGAAGTGTTCCCACTGATGTCAATTCATTTTCTGGATGGGGGGGGGGCACATAAAATATGTATAGTACAAGGATCCCAATGTTTTCTTTTTCCCATTCTTCCAATCAGTTGAATGCTTACTTTTTAAAACCCTTCATTAAAACTGTCTGCAATGAAAAATAGACCTGGATATGCCATATGGAAAAGAAACGCAGGATGAGGAGAGCTGTTCAACCTAAACTGAACTTATTGCTCAAAAGTAGGGTTAGTCAGAACTGGGTTGATAATTTAGTTTAGCTTCAAGTAATTTAGTTCAGTAGAGCAGCCCCCTTATATAGTACTAGTACACCAATCAAATTCAAAGGCATTGCCCCACAGTTATATTGTTGTTGTTGCTACTACTCCTGCTGTTGCTGTTAAGACCTGATCATTTTTGAGATCTGATCATTGATCTCCTTCAAGAGCCAAGTTGGGTGTCCTAGATTTTGGTTGGAGTTGATCCAGACCTTGGACCTTGGACGGATAATGTTTTTGGACCACAACACCCAGAATCTCCCAGACAGAATATTCTGGGCATCACTGTTCGAAGAAATGATGTTTCCAAGCTCCTAGTGGATCATGCTTTCCAAGCCTATTTGCACAACTACAAGTACTAGTGATTTTTTTTTTTTTTTTATGAAACTGAGTGCAAAGGAGGCAGGACAATGCCCAATGACACTGGAGAAATATAGCATAGATTAATGACACTGGAGAAATATAGCACCATTACTCATTAATTGTGCTATTCGGCCCTCATGTTGAATGGTAATATTGTGCAACTGAAACAAGATACCAAATGTACATGCACATCAATGTTCCATGGACCGCACACTGTATTGATCTGTCCCTGAGCAGTAGTATGGTAAATGGTGATTTTTCAAAGGTTGGATCTATGAACCCGCTCTTCAGCCATTCTGGAACTGGAAGACAAGAGAAAAGCCTTGCTCAAGACATTATACCCATGACTGACATCCTGTTGGTGAATTTCATGAGTCAGATTTATGCAACTGCAACTCAATTTTTTGTTGTTGCAGAGACCAAATTCTGTTCTCACTGTCCAAAGATCAGAATTGCCCCTATAAAACCAAGGTTGTAGGTAGTCAGCATACACAAATCCCAACGTGGATATTTCAGTGTTGTTGGAGAACACGAGGTTGAGCAGGGACATGTCCAAATATTTTCCTGTAGCTGGACAAGCTGTGAGGATGTTGTCTGCAGAGAACTTCCAGGGACCAATAGAGATCTCTGCCACAATATGTTCTACTACAAGAAAATGACTGGATACATCTTTACTCAGCCCACACTCTCCAACAAGATGGAGACAGTCATGTTGGAAGGCTGTGCTACTTGCAAGGAGGTTTGGGATGAGTTAGCACTGGGAAATGTAGTTACAGAGAAGTACTTACATAATACACGTACATCTAATGATAGAGGATCTTGGTCTACATTAGCACATATAAAACTATGTGCACCACTGCAAGTGGTGTAAAGTGAACATTCCTTGTTATTTAGTAAAAGCTGGCCCCTGTGTAGGGTTTCAAGTAACTACAAGATCAAACCTCAAGTGGCAAAATAGTGGAAGGTGGCACCAAAGGACTAACACAACCTGCAACCAGTCGTGTAGGGACGGGGGTGCGGAGTGGTGTGGTTCGCCCCAGGCAGCAATGTTTTTGGGGCGTCCTGGCCC
Source organism: Cyclura pinguis (assembly GCA_030412105.1). Taxonomy (NCBI): domain Eukaryota; kingdom Metazoa; phylum Chordata; class Lepidosauria; order Squamata; family Iguanidae; genus Cyclura; species Cyclura pinguis. The sequence goes on along the minus strand of CM059601.1, from coordinate 86,626,352 downwards.
CTAGCCATGCCCTCACATGCCCTGGCCACACCCCTGCATGCCCTGGCCATGCCTCCACACACCGCAGCTACGCCCCCACGCAGCACAGCCACACCCCTCATACTGTAGCCCCTCCCCCTTCCCCACACTCCAAGCTCTGCCACTGCCTGCAACTAGCACAGCTTAAGCTAGCAAGCTGTGCAAAGTAAGACACTGTGCAGTCACTAGAACTAAGAAACATTTGAGTACCTGTACAACTGGTTGCTGTGCATGGGATGGGAGGGGCTGCTATCTTGTTCTTTGCCTCAGGCAACAAAATGTCTTGCATTGTCTCTGGCTATTTAGAATGTTGTTCCAATGAATATGCAGGTGAGGACTTTTAAAAGAAAGATTTAAACATCTTCCCAAACAGGAAAAAAAAATTGTCCCACTAAGTATTATGATATTTGTTCCCACTTTCCTTCAGTAGTCCACTAACAGGCCAACTCTGTACATGTCTACACATAAATAAACCCTATTAATTTAACTGGGGCTTAAATCAGGGAACAGATGTGGAATTGCAGCTTTACAATTCAATTCTACATTTATTTTTTTTAGAAGCAACTTTGCTTATTCCCAGATAAGTGGAGTCTTGGTCCTCTAAGAACTAATGTGAAGTTATCTGTCTGCCATGTCCCCCAGGCAGATTTCCAGAGTCAGAAAGATGTTCTATATAATTCAGAATTTGCTATCATGATTTCTTAGGATTAAAGATGTCTCCTGATGGACATTCAGACCACAATAAACACTACCCTTTTCTGCCTTTAATAAAGCCATGTCATGCTAAACAGAATTTTGTGCCACAAAGAGTTAGCAGCTGCAGTTTAATATTTCGTTAAAGGATGGCATGCCCCTGAGAAGAAATATGACTGACATCATTTCAGTATTAACAAATCTAGCTGGTTGACTTTATATTGACTTTAACCACTGACCCTGCTTGCTTCAAGTCTTTTCCTTTGCCACCTTCCTTTCCTCTGTCATTAGATTTGGCTCCAAAAACTGACAAACGGTTGAGCAAGCTTTTGCTCTGTTTCCTTTATCCAAGTAAATAGTCATGTTTCATAAAACACATGAGGAGAAAAGGTCACAAATAGAGAGAATACAGACTGCAACTAAGCCAACAAGCAAATAAATGCTAGCATTTTTGCCATAAGCAATCTGTCAGTTTGGGAAAACTCTTTTTTTTTAAGAGATTTGTTCCTTAGACTGTAGCTGTGTTTTGTTTCTGCCCTGTACATATTAGGTTTAAACAAGTCTGACAGTTTCATGAAAAAATTGAATTATTATTAATTAATTGAACAGTGCAATTCTGTGCATGTTTACTTAGAAATAAACTTCATTTTATCCAATGGGACTTTTTCCCAGCTAAGAGGGTTGGAGCTTTAATTATTTCTAGATCCCCTTTCAAATTATTTAAAATGCCATAGAAACCTGATCACATTGACCAGCATGCTATTATAATAGCTTGTATTTCTCATTTTTCACTCGAGCTCCAAAACCAACAGAGAATATCATGAGTTCAGGGGAGAGGTGAGATACTAGCTCAAGTGCACTAGGTCTCAATCCTACATGCTATCCACTCCATTGACTTAAGAAAGCTTGGCTTGGCTTAAGGAGTTAAGTGTCAATCAATTTTATAAAAGACAGCTCCATGAAACCAGAACAGCACAAAACAATAAAAGCTGTCATGTTATACAGCTGGCTATGGCTTTAGGGATAAAAGATACCTATTTTCAAGGCAAGTTTTCAATAGCCTATAGATAAATACTAAGGGTCTGAACCTACCACAAGGTTTGGTTCAAACCCTGATTCAATGATGCAGCAAACAGCCCCATTCCTCTCAGATTCAGAGAGGCTACCACAATTTGACTTGAGTCCAAATGTGACTCTTCAGCTCAGAAATTTCTGTCTTCATGCTTCCAGTGAATATACTTAGAAATGGTGTTTCATTAGTGGTATTACATTTACAGGAATAGTAGCCACTTAGGAGGAAATTACACCATACAGTTTTCAAGTATATACACATAAATGTATGTGTATTTGGCTGAGCTTTCACTATGAGTTTGTGTACAGGAATTGTCAAATCCTTTTTTACCCCCAATTTCTTCATAGATCTGGGAGACATTTTCAGGCATAGTTGCCTCTTCTGGGGGAAAGAACCTTGCTACACTTCAGATGAATTGGTTCAGAGACAGGCCTGTTTTGCACCTTACTTAGTGTGCTGGTGTCACATGGGGATCGCACAAAAAGCCTCCTCTGGGAAGGAATTGTGTCCCCCGCGCTTCCCTCCGCACCAGCTCCATGCTGGACAGAAGGAAGCATGATAGCTCTGCCCCTTCCTTCCGCAGTGCAGCCCGGTACTTTCCCAGGTTGTGCTGGAGGAGGAAGCGCAATGGCCACGCTTCCTGACATTCCACATGCAAGGTAAGTGCAGGAGAGATGCAGGAGGGATGTGCAATCATGCATCATTTTTGGCAAAGAGCCGAAAATGATATACTTCACTATTGCTGCGTGATCGCTACAGGAGCGATGCGCAATCGCAGGGATGTCATATGGAGCCATCCTCGCGATCCCACGTCTCTCCTGTGGCCATTTCACATGGGAAACGGCATGCAAAAAGGGCCACAGAGAAGGGGGAGAGAACAGCCTCTCCATTCAGAAGGTATTTAAAAGGTCTTAACTATCTAGCTTCCTTGAGGGCTCTTGTTCTGAAAATGATAGGCATTGCAAGGATGGCCATAAAGAACACATCTGCAGAGTTTCAGAAAGATAGTTGCAGTATGTATGTTGAAGAGGAAGAGATTGTTTTGCTTGCCCTTCCCTCCTCCCATAGGCTTGGGTCAATTTATATGAAAACAGTGGCAGAGCTTGGAGTATGTGGAGGGGGGGGCGGGAGAGGGGAGGGGCTGCAGCATGCGGCCAGGGTGCATGGGGGCAGGGTACACAGGGGCATGGCTATGAGCTGGGACACCCAAAAAACATTGCTGCCCGGGGTGAATCGCCCCCCCACCCCCATGTCCCTACACGACTGTATGAAAATGGCACACATCATAGTAGTGTTTTGAGGCAAGAAAGCTGCCGAAGTGTCAGAAAGATAGGTGCAAGTGTTGAGAAGTGATGATCTTTGAAAATCAGTTGAAGACTGTTTGTAAGAGTGAGCAGACCTTGGTGACACTAACCCAACTGGCAACTTCATTTCACATCTCAGGTTCCACTCTTACCCCACTCTTCAGCTTACTACTGGCTGTTGTCACCCTGGTTAATTGACACACTCTGTCTTGAGCTGCCCAGTAGTTCTACTTTTGCAGGAGGAGAATTATCACACTTTAGACTGGTTGTATTAAAGTCACAAGGACAACATACTTGGATTGTTGCTTTAGTACTTAGCTCACATACTAGTGGGCTACACTTTGTCCCTTAACAATGCAGCAAGGATTCCACACCTTCATGCAAACATACTAAGGAGCTAGGACCCAGGCATGTTACAGGGGCACATTCGATTTCATTTTAATATAATTTAGGAGGAGGAGGAGGAAGAGGAGGAGGCCATGTTAGAACAGTTCCTAAAACTAACATACTTCCGTTTCAACAGAACAGAATTTAGTATAGACCAGAGAAGGTGTTACATTTACACTGTCTAATTTTCAGGGTTTGTTTATTTCAAAACATCTCCTTTTACAGTATGGGTGGTTTTGCTTGAGAGCTTGCCCCCACTCTGACTTCCCTGTCTCATATGTACTGGTATTGTTTTCTGACTGGCTCTACAGTTTCATCCGTAGTTCCACAATCTGTGGGTTATGAGAAAGAGTTAAGGTTAAGGTTGAAGATCTATAAGCAAATGCAGTTAATCATTTCTTCACAATACCCTTGAGGAAGATTGTACAATGAAATACTTTTAGTGCATTGTATCTTGTAATTGAATTCCACTTTAAAACACTAGTGTGAATTTTTGCCAGTCTTTTCTCTTTTATGCTTCCTGTCTTCTCTCCTGGCACAAAATCCTCTCGACCACATACCACACCAAACTAATGAAAGATGAGGCTTGCATGATTTTTCCCTTCATCTTGTGAATAAAGTTGCCACAAATATGGGTTTTCATGTGAAGTGCTTATCTTATACATTGATTGAAAACAATAGTTTGGAGAATTGTGAATAAGCGTTGGGCTCACATTGCACAATAGGAGATGTAAGCATATCTGTACTACAATAATAACAAGAACAACAAAAACAACAATGTTTATTTGTAATGCCCTTTTCATCGAAGGGCAGAACATATTCAGTCAGGGAGACAATAAACATAAAACTATAGCAACACATGGAATGAAATCCCCAATACCTCACCAGTTGCTACCCACTTCAGCACCTTAAAAACAACTCAGGGGGTTAAGACAATGAATCAAAGAGGAAGGTCTCTACCCCATTATGAAAATGGGCGATATCTTCCTCCAGCCAGAGGTCCAAAGGAAGATTGTTCCATAAGTGTGGAGCCAGATCTGGAAAAGCTTGCATCCCTGACAGGGTTGTGCACATTGGCCGAACAAACAGCAATCCTTTCCCTGTAGATTTTAAGTTCCTGGATAGAGCATACTGTTACTGCCCTGGCTAGTCTGAGCTTTGGGGATATTAAAAGATATCCTTTTGATATCACAATTCGGCTTCACTTCTCTATTCCCTTCCACGTGCTTGCGAGGCCACCGTACAAGTATGCATACAAGCTCGGCCGTTAATCGCCGTAATATTCCTGGACAATACAGGCAGGCCAGAAAATAGCTGACTTGCTGCTTTAGGAGACCTCCAGGCAAGTACTCTAATTAGGTATGCATGCAACCTACAAAAGAGCCTCTGCCCCACGCTGGCAGCTTGATGGGTTAACTATACAATACCCAAGTACTCTGCGTTTGCATACTGGCTACTCTACTGAGAACCTCTGTGATAACTCAATCATTCAGATTCTGACCTTTCGGAGGCTTTGTCTCCAACTCCAAATCTATTGTTTTCCCCCAAGTACGGCATACCCTGCAGTCACATTCTCCTTATAAAAACCCTTGATTCCAAGACCTTCCTCAAATCGCTCCCAAGTTTCATCCCGCCTTGCTGCCGCTTTGCTTGGCGAGCCTCCGCTCAGCTCCACATGCTGAGCTACATTGCACCCCAGCCTCGCTCTCTATTTTTCCGGGCTTCAGGACAGGTGAAGTATCACCCAAACCAGCAATTCCTCTAAAAATCCCTCTATACCACTCCAACCTTTATTTTCTTTAGTTATCTTGTGTGAATGTGTCGCATACACTGTTTTGCTTGTGTTTAATAAAACATCATTTATTGTTTCAACTTTTGTGTACTCCTTGACTTGGCCCGACCCCATAGACATAGGGTTCAAGATCTCGCTACGTTACCCTGCCTCTCGTAATGCTAAGCAGTGCTCTGAGCTAATTTTCCCCACCTTTAGTTGAGCACATTTTGGTGTCCCTTCCGGGACCCCCAGTACACAGGGTAACAATACCATGCTAGCCAGGCTGCAATGTACTGAGGGAGCTTAGATCACAAAGCTTTGAATACCAAAACCAAAACTTTGAAACAGCCCCTGGCCTAAACTGGTAGCCAGTGAAGGGATTTATGGGGAGAAGAAACAAGTGACTATTTAGAGAGATTTAAAACAATATTATTATACTAATATTAATAGCAATTTTAGTAATTAGTGCTATTACAAGATATGATTACTATTTATTAACAAAATTGCCTCCTTTTATTTGTAGTGATAATTGATTTTTGATACACTAATTACTGAAATATCAATACAATGAAAAGAAAGTCTTCTTGTTGCTGCTGTATACCTTCAAGTTGTGTTTGACTTATGGTGACCTCAAAGGGACCTACAATGGGGTTTTGTTGGCAAGATATGTTTGGGGGGAAGTGCCTTTGCCCTCCTCTGAAGCTGAGAGAGTGTGACTCACCTAAGGTCACCCAGTCGGTTTCCATGGCTGACCAGTGATTCAATCCCTTGTTTATAGAGTAGTAGCCCAAGGTTCAAATCACTACACCAGGGAAAATCTACTAATTGCAACCTTCATTAACACAGATCTTGTTTTGGTGTGGTATGCTTTTTGAAACTCTTTGAAAGAGATACTAACACTAGATTCCTTGGTGTTGAAATTAAAAGACAGAAATGAATTGACCATCTGGGAAACAGAGAAATTTTTATAGGTGATATCATAACCAAAGGGCTTCTTCCACTGTCATAGAAGATAGAATCTCTCCATCTTGTAGTGCAAAATCTATTTGACAGGGAGAGACCATGAAAAACATCCAAAGCTGAACTAGAAAGAATTTCTGACAGCGATGTGGTTTGATGGAAATGGACAAGGAAGAGGAAGCCTGGGGGAGGACTTCTGCCACTTTTTACTAAGCACTGCCAGATTTAAAAATCATGCCTTCGGCAATATTCAGTCCAAGGGCAACTGGCCAAGAAAGAGAGAATATAAAACACCCAGTTTTCTTCTCCTGTTCTGTCTGACCCTCCAAAGTACTAGGGTGACAGAATTCTTATTGTTGCTACTCCTAGTTCTTTCTCATAAGGATAAGACAAGGGAAAGACAAGAAGACCAGAAAGGCTTAAAAGCAGACTTGTGAATTGGGTTTTAATTTGAACAAGGAGTGCTGGTACTCAGTTGGGACATACGAGATAGCAGCCATATACAGTAGCCCCCCAACATTTGCGAGGGTTAGGGACACAGAACCCTTGCAAAAGCAGAAAAATCATGAATAACTGCCACCCCAGCAATTCCCCTCCAGAGCCCCTCCGCTCCCATTTCTTTGCCTCTGGCCCCAGCATTGGAGACCGAGGAGGAAAAAAACACACAGTACAGGGCTTACTAGTACTTTCTCCTCAAAGAGAAAAGAGCACGGTTCTTCCCTTCTAGTTACTTCTGGTGGCCATCTTGAAAAGGGAGAGGTAAGAGCAAAGAAAGCACCTGACCAAGCAGCAGCCATTATACAGCAGAAAGTGCATCCACATGGGAGAGAGGACACGCCTCTAGCAGTGGGAGAGGGCGCTTTGTTCACCTAAAATGAAAAAGCGTCAATTGCAAACACAAGCCTGGAAAACCTGGGGTGAAGAATGCAAGAGAATGGGAAGAGGAAAATGGGGGGGGGGGGCAGCACATGCCTTGCAAATAATCAAATTTGCAAACCTGCAAATGTAGAGAGAAGACTGTACAGAGTGCCTCTGGAACTTGGAACTTGATACCATGAGTACAAAATATAAGCTAGCGATGATGCAATTGTGAAAAAAAGTGTGTATCTATGGCCCTTTCCACACGAGGAAATTAATGCGTCTTGAAACGGAGGTCGTCTGCACCTTGGAGCGGACTAGGTTCAGATTTTACCTTCCTTCTGCACCTAAGTCCAACTAAATGCACCCCCAAGTGGTCATCGAGCGCGCTATTTGAAAAATGGAAGAAACTGGTTTTTCGATTTTCCGGATCGCTCCAATTCGTACTTTCACAGTGGTGCAGTGGAGGGCGGGCTGTGGGCATGGTCAGCTTCAGCAGTTGGCCCGCCCAACAAATGACAAGAAGCCGCCATTTTCTCATCCTCATAGTGCAGATCTATGAACTCGCGCTGCTCCAAATCGGTGTGGAACATACAGAGTAGCCCTGCAGAAGGACATAAGGGAAAGTCCGCCTTGTTTTGAGCCCAGAAGAACCGGTAAGAAACAGCATGAAGTGATTCAGTAGCCTCGTGCAGAAAGGGCCTATAAGAAGCTGTTTTCCCCTTTAAAATATATAGAAATAACAAGAAGGAAATATTATGGATTTCCATATATTTGAAATGTGTGTGTGTGAAGAATATTTGGGGGTTTCAGTTCAGAAAAAGGTGACACATGATGGAAGTATTAAATATTATGCATTGTACAGAGAAAGTGGATGTGAGAAATCACCCAACAAAGTTCAACGATGAGGGATTCAGAACAGATGAAAGTGTACAGTTAAACTCTGGAAATTCCAAGCCAATATGGATAGCATTGGAAAGACCTTAGAAAAATTCACAGACGAATTGGCTATCAACAAGCTGCTAGATTTAGAACAGATAAAAGTGTACAGTTAAACTCTGGAAATTCCAAGCCAACATGGATAGCTTTGGAAAGACCTTAGAAAAATTCTCAGAGGAGTTGGCTAACAACAGGCTGCTAGTCACAGTCATCATATATTACATCCAATATACCTCTGAAGACCCATTGCCAGGGAAGAGACACAGGAGGAGGATACTGGACCTATATCCTGTTTCTGGGTTTTCACAGATGTTTAGTCCTTTAGGAGAAGTCCTCTTGAGAATACCAACATCTGAATTGCTGAAATATTGCTGAATGGATGCTGGAGAGAACTTTCTTCTGAACTACTGTATTCCGGATTGTGAAATGTGCAGGCACATGCATGTGCACGCACACACACACTCTACAATAGCTGGGAGCCATTTCCAGTCTCACTGATTTCAGAAAGGTTGTGAAGACATTTGACTTGTTAAACTGTTTTGAGGTTTACTAAATATTGTGACATTTGAATAGTTTTATTGTTTGCTTTTAAGGATCTCTTTTAGCAACCTTGAGTGTGTTTTTTTTCTTAGTAGAAAGACAGGATAGTTATTGTAGAAATAAATAAAAAGGCAGCTGATTGGCAGTCGATTATGAATCAAAGCCAGAAATCCCATGAATGAAGATTGGAGACATTTCATAATAGCACATGAAGCAGAAGCGAAGGATGCAGGGGAAAGCGGGAACTTGAAAAAATTCTCTGTCCTTTCCCTTGTATTAGCATAGCCCACAGATCTCATGGAAAACTCCTATTTGATACTAGAGGATTTCTTCTTCCTGGCTTTTCTTCCCTTTCTTTTAAGATTCCCTGTTTTATTCCCACATTTCTCACCCTATGCCTAAGCCACAGTACAGTCTCTTTTCTCAGTCTCAACAGCACTGGCATTGTACATGCCATTTCCTTCCCTCTTTCATCCTATTTTTCCTTCTCCCTTCCTCACAGCTATAGCCTATTATCTATGTTTTCCCTAATCCCTAATCTCTCTCTTTCTTGTCCTCTTTTGCTTCCCCAATAACTCCTGAGTAAATGTCTTCTCTTTTCCTTCTCTTTCTCCTTCTCCCCTCCCCATCTACAACCCCTTGCTAAATAGATTCCTCCTCTACATCTCATCTCTTGCTCCCTCCCTATCACCACATCTTGCCTCACCCTTTCACTCCCATCTTTCTCTCCCGTCCTTAATTCACTTGGCTACATTTGTCCTCTCTCTCCCTTTCCATCTCTGTCTTTCTCAATCTCTCTATCTCTCTCACCCTCCATCCTCTTCCTATCCCCCAATGTCCTAGTTCCTAACCTTTCTGTTCACAAGGCAGTTACTCTAGTTCCAAGTGTAGCTACTTTCCATTCACAAGGCAGTTAATCTAGCTATATGTTTTTGTTCTTGGAATATTTGTACCCAAGTAGAGCAGGCAGAGCAAGAAGTCATTCTGAATTATCACAGATTGAGCCAATACTTCAGGGATTAATGGCGAGGATTACCAAATTGTAAGATATCACTTCTAATCAGTCTGGTGTGTGTCTTCTTATGTTAGGAATTTAGTACTGCATTATATACCACTGTTTTCCTTTCTTTTCCACTGGTAGTGAGGAATTTCCTACCAGCTGAAATATATCATTATATCTGAATTCTTGATCTAGTTGACGATTTCTTCCTATGATCCAAGGCTATTTTCAAAATGATTTTAATAATATCAAAAAATGATTAATTAATTGCAAAGTCAGACCTCTATCAGGATCGATATGTACACCATCACTACAGATGCAGAAGTCTGGAAGGGATATCAGAAGGCAGAAGGTCCTGAAATAACAGTTTCCTAGAAACCACTGGAAGTAATATTGGGCTATGCACATGTATAGGATATACAAGATGAAAACAAAGAGAACAAGGCTGAGAAATAAGCGATGAAACGAAGCTTTAGTGATGGCAATAGCTGATATTTCCTCTTCTACTCCAATAACATGGGAATATAAGAGCTCTTGGATCCTATATGGATTAATGTGGGATTAATATCAAACAAAGTTCTTTTGCAGTCTTTTAACACTGGTGGTGAATACAGGTACCATGGTCCCCTAGCACACTGTAATTTTTCATTAATACAACACACCTCCTTTTCCTGCCTATACCAATGGGATATTCCTAAGAAAGGTATGGATTCTGAGGAAAGCCAGTTGAAGCATCTTGAACAGCCATGGTACAAAAATAGAGGATGGAGGAGAGGCAGTGCTGAATTGTTCTTTCACAATAACTGTGAGTCTCAACCTCAGAGAAAAAATGGGATATAAATAAACCGACAGAGTTTGCACTAGCAAAAAACTAACCAACTAAGCTAAGAAAACATTCTCATTTTTAAAAGAATAGTTGTTTGGTGTGCTTTCAAGTTGTTTCCAACTTATGGTGACCTATTATGACCTATTTCGGGGTTTTTCTGGCAAGGTTTGTTCAGAGGGGATTTTCCTTCCTCTGAGACTGAGAGAACGTGACATGCTCAAAGTCACTCAGGGGTTTCCATGGCTGACCAGCGATTCAGAGCCTGTTCTCCAGAGTTACAGTCCAACACTCAAACTATACCATGCTGGCCTTCTTTAAAAGAATTATTAATGCATTTTCCTTTAAGTAAGGGGGATACCCTTCAGCTCAACCCATGTGCACATTTTGCAGTACAGATCATTTCTTCCACGTCATTTAAAAAAAATGCTAGAATTAAGGAAAAAGCTGAGCTCCAAAATCAATCCACAGTTGTTTTTAAAAACATATTTTTAAGCAGAGAGGTTCTCTCTTGCTCTTACTTTCACACTCTCACTATTTTTGTGTGTGGGGTGGGGGAGTGAACACTGCTGCCTGAAGGTGCAACACAGCTAACAGCAACAAAGCTATTTGATTCCATCCTAAACAACATTCACGCAGAGGCACTGGTGTCCATTGCCAAGAAGTGTTCAGCTTAATGCAGGAATATGGATACCTGAAGAATATTAGAATTAAAATGTTGTAAACAGTAATGAGTTAACTTTTCATCTGACATACAATGTGAGGATAATCTAAGCTGTCATGTGGGTTGTTCAACGTCCCTTTCCAAAGCTATTTTTGAAAGATGGAAAATCTCGACTTTCTTGAGATCAACAATACAAACAGATGTTAACGACGGTGGTTTATCTGAAGAATACTGGATCTGACAATGTTTCTATTTTAGAACTAAGCTGCCATGCAAAAATTACTCTGATTGAATGAATCACAATTCATCCATTCCACATCATTAAAAGGCTGTTTTCTTCACTGTGAAGAAAAGTTGGGATAATATTTCCTTATGTTAAAAATCTCAAAAACAAATTTGGCATGAAGAAATTTGAAGTGCTCATTATCACTCAAATAACCAGAACTACTGTTTTTAATTTATCTGTATTTATTTTACCTGCATGCTATCTTTCTTCTGTGAAATTCAAGTGTAAATTGTGTGTGTGCGTGTGTGTGTGTGTGCACCCTAATTTGACAAGATGGATATGGCCTTGGAAACATGGAAGGGAGGGAGGGAGAGAGGGAGGGAGGGAGGGTAATACCTATCTAACCTTTAACGTCTTGCTGTCTTCACGTTAAGCAACTGCTAGCTCATTGTTGAGAGAAATGAAATCTATTTTAGCTTCTGCACTGGTTATACAGTATTACTAACATGTATTAAAAGCATATATATTAGCTTATATGTATAACACATATTCTAGATATATTTACGCATATATTTCAGAATATTTTATATTTGAGCTTCTGTAATACACTAAGTCTAAGATAACAGCTTCCAAAGTTGGCAGCTGAACAAAAGAGGGCCTCCAAATCTGTAGGGTGGCAGGTGTGTTTCAGATAACAACAGGACAAGGTCTCTGTAAGGAGTACAAGGCTGTCTATTAAGATCTTGAATCTCCAGATGTAGAACCAGACAGGACAAGGCTATCTGTAAGGAGTAAACTGATTGATAGGGACATACCAGGACACAAAGGGGTACTTCGAAACTGCTGATAAGACACCTGGAATGCAACATGAGAAACAAGGGTACACAAGCGAAATGCATGATCAGTGCGTGATCACTCATACTGTAAATATGGGGAAGGGGAAATGTAACTTCTTATGCGATCCTGATAGGCTGTAACTTTTGGGGTCCTATCCAATGGGATCCCAGGGGAGGGAAAACCTGCAACGGGGGCAGGGGATAAAACATGAGGTATTCAATACTGGGGTGTGTCCTTCTCTCTAGGAGGCACCCGCTTCTGCAGAAACGTACTTTTAAAATAAACATTTAATGCTTCAGCCGATCCTGTGCTAAATTGTCTTATGAGTCTTTTCAGCTATTTCTCACAATTGTATAAAGGCATTACCTTTCCTTATTTCCCTCCTTTTCCCATCCTCCTTTCTTTCTGACAACTTGGTACAAATAATTAAACTTAAAAATTTTCCCAACTTGCAAAATATATACTGACATTTACTTCTTTTGTTGACATGGGTATGCTTATACCAAAATGTTAATATCCCAATAATCTTCTTTCCCTTGCAAATATACAAATTTGAAGAATAGTACTTATATGAGCAAAGGACTTGAGCCTGTTGAAACTCTAAATGGTTAATCTTTTTCTTAAGAAAAGTAAAACTAGAAGTGTTGCCATGTTCCCTTGTTAACCATACGAGTTGAGTCTTCTTCCTCAGTTGTGTCAGCAGAAAATGGTTTGTTGTTTACATTTGATTAAAAATGGGTTAGAGAGAGAAAATTCTCCAGAGTCTTCATTACATTTAGGGCTAATTTACATGCTCAAATTCCCTCATGCCTCTGGCTCACAACTGTATCCACATTTGCTAAGGAAAAATTCAGTCTACTATTTCTGCATATGATGTCTGTTTTGTGACACCTTAAAGACTAACAAAAGAATAGCTAAGGGATTTGGATCTTTGCTGTCTTTGCTGCAATAGGCCAGTGCAGCAACATTCACATTTGACTGCACTGCCTCTGGCATATGCATGAAGTGAGATTTTACTCATATTATGTTCATACCCTCCAACATTTCACAGATGAAAATGGGGATATGTACGCCCAATAATATAAGAGTGTGGCCAAAACAGCCAATGTTATTATAAGGGAGAACACACAAGCTAAGAGAGGCTGCAGCAGTTTGCTTTTCTGTGAACCTCCTGGGAAGGGAATCATTCCTTTCCTTCTCTCCTCTCCCCCCTGCTCCGTTAACTGCATACAAACTTCTTCGGTACTTTGAATTCAGTTTTCAGCAGCTGAAGAAATCTGAAAACAAAGGAGGAAAGTGGAAGGAGGAGAGAGTAACTGGAATGTTGCAAAAACAGCTGAAAAAGAGGGATGATGGGGGATTATTCAAGATTGTCCTTGCCAAATCATGACAGTTGGAGGATATTTTGTTATATTTTATGTCCATATTATTATCTAAGTGGAAATTTACATACCTCAGGGTTAGGCGGGCAACACACAGCTGCATGCAGGTGCCTCTATTGATTGTCATAGGCCCATAATGATCATCTATTTCTGCTGCCACTGCTATTAAATTTACTACAGCAGCAGCAATTTTTAAAAAGCAGTTATTTAACCCTTAAAAAAAAACAGTAGTAAAACAGCCATTTCCAGTTTGAAACAAGGTGTTCACTTATTGCAATTTTTTTTAAAAAATAGAATCACATGTTTGGAAACGTGATTCTACCGTCTACTTCTAAGTAAGATGCATGAGGAGTATGCTCCTTGTGGGATAACATCACTTTTAAATGATGGGTGGAAGGGTGGCCCCTGGTGGTTCAAGGGGACCCAGTATGCGCCCTCCTGACCTCCATATTTGCCCACCCGTGCTATACCTGTTGACTGGAGTGAAATGTCAACACCAGCTCAGTTAGCAGCCATTGTTCCAGATCACAGAGGCTAAAATTAGCATGGCTTGTTCGGCCTCACCATTCTTGCTATACTAGGAGACATTCTGGGGGATAGCTCTGGAAATTATCACATCATCTTCAGATGTACATTTAGCAATGTGGGTAAGAATGGAATTGTTTTGCATAGTACATGCAGAATATCAACTGTTCAGTTATAATGGCATTTTTGGAAAGCACAGCTCCTCTAAACTTCATAAAGGCACTAGAAAGAAAATTGGTTGTGTACCTTAAAGATATTGTTCAATCTACACTGGGCAGTTTTGCAGTATTTCTGTAAAAGGGGGCTGGACTGCAAGCTGTGAGAATCTCTAAAGAACCTGCTACATAGTTTTCTTAACACTTGCAAACCTCTCCACAGAAATTCCATTCAAGCAATGTTTTCAACATGCTAATTCAGTCATGTTTTTATATACTGTTTTCAACAGTAAGAGTTGGCAGATTAAGCTTCAAGTATTGGCAATCGATCTTTTGTGATTTCCATCTTTTTTGTTGTTGTTCATGTGACTATATTTCTTTTTAAAACTGTATTATTATTGGTTGTCCTGAGTACAATTTAAGCAGACAGGGTATACATTTGATTAATAGATAGATAGATAGATATCCCTCTGGTTCTGTAATGAATCACCCAACAGCTTGTCATAGTTCTGTCAAGAATCTGGGCTTTCATTTATCTGTTTAGACAAATGATCTGCCAAATTCAAATAGCCTAACTTTTCTACCAGAACCAAACCAGGTATACCTTCTGTACTCAGAGAAAATCTCTTTTAAAGCAGAGGATTTGATTCTCTTTACAGATGGCTGCATTTTTCTACTTCTTTTAGAGGAGGAAAAATTTTGGTCTTCCAGAAGATCAAAGCAGCATAGCCTATCGTAAAGGACTATGAGGATTGTAATCCAAAGCATCTGTTGTACCAAAGATTCACCACTCTGATTTATTGTTAGCTATGGCTCATATACTCTTAAACACAGTAAATGCACTATCCTGTCATTTCAGGTACAGTGAGCAACTTCTAATTGAATAGAGATGCAAACTTTACTGCTGCTTCCTAAAGATTACCCTGACAGTAGACAGCCAACTTTGATTAGGGAGTCTGAGTTTCACTCCAGGAGATCATGTATAAAAAACACACTGCACAGTTACAAATTAGTCCTTTCACTTATCAGCTTAACCATGCTGCACAATTTATGGCCTGCTCTTTCTTACACTGAAGAAATACAAAATATCCCATTTTTTATTTTTAAAATAGTTTTATTTAAAAATTTATAAAAACACATTCAAACAATATAGTAACAAGAAAACCAAATTACAACAAATTACAACAACAAATAACTATAACAATCAAATCAACCAATAAACAGAAATACGGAGAAAAATTACTAAACATTTAATATTAAACTACAACTAAACTAAAATAAATAATTAAACACATTTTTAAAAAGATAGGTTCCGGCTTTCCTAATTTGGATTATAGGTAATATTACTTTAAAAAAAAAACTTCTCTTGTTACTAGTAATACTTCCACTGCTGTGCTTCACAGCATACTAGATACTAAATCCAATTGTGAATAACTTGTTCTCTTTTTCTTGCAAAAAGCTTATTAAAGGTACCCAGTCTTTCACAAAAGACATCACTGATTTTTTTTTCTTATCAATATTGTCAGTTTATCTATTTCAACTAAGTCCAGCAGTTTTATCAGCCAATACTCTGTTGTTGGAATCTCTGTATTCTTCCACTTCTGTGCATATAAGAGTCAGGCTGCAGTAGTCACATATCATAATATCTTATTTTACCATATTTCTTATCCCATTGAACTTCTATTAATCCCAAAAAATGCAATTCCAGAGTCAATTGGACCTCAACTTTCAAAATGTTATATACCACAAGGTGCATTTGAGTGTAGAACTTTTTGGCCCTCTCACAGGGCCACTGCATATCATAAAAAGTTCCCACTTGTTGCTTGCATTTCCAACATCTATTCAAAACTTTTTTATACATCCCAGCCAATTTTTCTGGCATCAAATACTGTTGATACATCATCTGATAGACTTCTGGGTTGCAAGATGGTGTGGTGATACCCTGTGCCTGTACTCTCCAGCTAGCGACAGAGTGCAAGGCATGGCAGGAGCCAGTTTGAAGTGTTTGAAACTGGCAAAAATATTCTTCTGGTAAGAGGAATTCAGAGGATGATCAGTGATTTCTGTGAGAACTGGTCCAGGCACCCAGGAGACACTTTTGTGGTCTCTGGAATTATGAGAGAACTGGGAACAGGACAGCCAAAACAACAGTGCCCCACAATGTCTCACCACTGTTTTGTAGCCTTAGCAGAGTGCAATCAACTTTTTAAGACTACTATCAGATTTACAGTTAACTAAGAAGCACTTTGAGAGATGGATTAACTTAACCTTGTTATTTACTTCATCTGTTGAAAGATTACTAGTTGGCTTTTTTAAAAAAAAATTGTGCACAGCTAACAATTAAAACAAATTTAAATTGCAAAGTGGAAGGTAAAGGAAGTCTGTTGTACCTTAGTTTTCTTTTTTAATTAAAATCGCTGAAGAAATAAGAAGCTTAGATTAAAGAGAGAAGATACTATTTATTGTTTACTTTATGAAGACATAAGCATCTGTCATTCTTGAGTACATAACAGGAAGTGTGTTTTTTTTAACTCTTCTCTGATGCCAGCAATCTTTGTACATAGAATTTCAACTGCCACTATAGAATATAAGGAAATGAGCTATCAAGCTTCAGCTGCATGTTACTGACTTCCAGCGGTGGAAAGTAGGTACTTGATGGTAGCTTCATGTAAATAAAGAGGACTTTTAAGTGACAGCTTTCCAAATATTGTCTACTACCTTTGCAACAAAAAAGAGCTTCTGTGGATCCTCTTAGGGAAGGTGATGCCAATGAACAGATTTTGGAAGAAATTCAAAAAATTAGAGGGAAGATATGAATACCAATGTGATGCAAATGAATTCAAATATGATCCAAATGAAGAAAGAAATTAAAAATGATATGGAAAGTTAACTGAAGGAAATCAAGACCTCTTGGCCAACTGACTAATGATGTGAAAAAATTGAATGAAAAACTGGTGACATTAGAAGATAAAACTCAATGATTAGAAAAAAAAAACAGAATGAGAAAATGTCATCAGAACAAGAACAGAATATGGAAGCTGTGACTCTCTTGGATCTTAAGGAAAGAGAGATGTAGAGGAGGAATTTCAGAGACAGAAGGCGAAGATATCTATGCAAGAGTGATTGAACCTATGATAAACGTCTCAAAAATTCCAAGAAGAGATTTTTCATGGGAGACTGGTAAGATCTATCATTTGGATTCTAAAATAGCGAGCAAGAGAGAAAGGCCTACCAAGAGATGTTATTGTTTATTTTGTAAGAAGACAAATAAGAGAAAAAGTCCTACAAGAACATCCTCTAAATAAGATACAAATAGAGGGGAAACAGGTGATTATCTTTAAAGATATTTCACTGTGCATCCTGAGGAAACATCAAGATGATGACTTTCTAACAAGCAAGTTGAAGCAACATGTGATTCCATTTCACTGGGTAAATAGTAAATCACTTTTACTATTTGGAAAAACAAAAATTGAACATTATCTGTTTGCAAGAACTACATATTAGGAAAAAAGATAATGAATATTTGACGAATTCTAAATTGGGAGAAGAATTTGAGGCAGTAATGGATAAAAGAAAAAGAGGAGTTGTGTTATGTATACAGTCCAATTTGAACCCACAAAAACTATTTAAGGATCCAAATGATCACTTTATTATAGTAGAAGTTCAAATATATAGGGAAAAAACTTTAATAACAAGTGTGTATACACCTTCTGAGAATACAGCCATCTTTTTTGAGAAACTTTTACAAAAGATTTTGGAGTTTCAGTGTGACAATATGATTTTTATGCGGGACTGCAATGGAGCCCTTGATCCTAAATTAGACAGACAGGTGGGAAAAGAAAGAAAACAGCAACTAGGAAATTTTTTTTCAATTTACTGGATAACTTAGAGCTAGTTGATACATGGTTATTGCTATATGAAAACACTAGTTAATATACATTTTACTCAGAGAGATGTAATTTTTTTTTCATGGATAGACATGTTTGTAACAATTCTGCTCATAATTAGTGATAAAAAAAGTACAAACTGGGCAGAAGAAGAAAAAGACCCTTCCCCAAACACCTAATAACATCCTACTTTAAGTAGCCATTGCATGTAGTTATTTGTGTGTTGGAATTAGTATTGGAAAATCCAGGCTGTAGTCTTCAATTAACCAATGTAATTAAGGAAGAAAACACACAGAGCAAATGTTCCTCTTTGTTGCCTTGTTGCTAAAGTTCTCATTGGTTTTGTTTTGTTTTTAACAACCAGACAATGTTTCTTTTCATGGTACTTCCAGAGCAATTCCAAGCACAAACAACTATTTTATTCCTCCTTAAAGGCTGGGTTCTTTTCATTTCTGGATATATTGCAACAAAAAGCTCCATTTTTTTCAGATGCATCTTGCTAGTTTCAGTTCTTTTCTTACTCTGGATAGGAAGGGGATCATAGGTCATTTTTGATAGATTTTCAAAACACTGTGCTTTTAAAAAAGAAGGTATGTCCATTCCAGGCCTCTAAAGCCAATAGTGAACAAAGACACAGAAGATCTCTCTCATTCACCAATTGTCTACACCATTACAAAATCTGAATGTTTATTGGCCATATTGCCTACCCAACTTCCTTCATCCTCCTTTCTCTCATTAGTTGGAGAGATCTGTATGAATTCAAAATGCCTTTCCAGGAAGTCCAGATGGGTAAAAAATGAGGTCCTTTGTAGTGAAATAATTTGAACAGTCCCATTGTGATTTTGGGACAGTCCATCTCAGTTGCAATGACAGTGTTTTTGTGAGGACTAAAGTGAAAGACAAGAGCCACCTACGCTGGCCTGAGCTCATGGGAGGAAAGGTGAGTTGTGAATGTAAGTAATATAATAAACCAGCGTATTTACCCAGCTTTGCTTGGGATTTTATTTCCTCATGGGTAATATTTGTTAGAAATACCTTAGGAATTATCTTACCTTATCTTAGGAATTAGATGCAGTTAAAATACACAGATTTGAGATCCTGAGTCTGTAATTCCCCAAACTGCCTGGTCCAGTATCTGTAACTTTTCCCTATAGTCCCCAATCTAATTTGTATTCAGAGTTGTTAACATACAGAGGTTCCATTTCTGAGGGAATACACTGGCCTCCTACTTCTTGCTGCTAGGCCTTGTCTCCATAGCAACCAGTCAGGCCCAAGAACTGTCTGGCTGAGAATTCTAAAGGCCCCTCCCTAAACTGCCAACCCCAGGATTCCATAGGATGTTGAAAGTGGAATAATTGCGCTATAACAGTCTAGTGCAGAAATGGCCACAGGCAGTCAATCATATGAGGTCTTCTCACCTGACACAGCCAATCATGTGAGCTCTTTGCCTGCCTGACACAGACAAACTCACAAACTTTTACTTTAATATATTAAATAGATCTTGGAGCAAAGGTAACCAGTCTCTTCAGGACATTTTCCTCTTGATAGTTTTGTCCGATTGTTATCTGGAGAAAGCCTCAGAAAATAAAAACACAAGGGCTTCCTTTGTGCGTCAAGTTAATTGTTTGCTACAGTAGGAGCAGACAAATATAGCAGCATGGTAAATTATTAATCCAACTATGTTCTTGTAATAAGAGCTCATCACTTCATTATCGTGGTGCATCCAAGGGCTCAGAACGCATACCAAATTGTTCTCTTACTTTTACTTCCCTGCCAGGGGAAAAGGCAATATAACAGGTTTTCTTTCTGCTTAAAACCCAGTCATGGAAATCATATTCTAGGAAATAGCAGGTGAGAAATTTCCACACTGAATTGTAATCCCATCTGTATGTCGGGAGAATGCCTCACTGAAAATAGTGGTATTTGTTTCCAAATAAAGAGAGAGAGCACCAGCCACCACAAGCAGAAGTCTGTCATTGTCTGAGTCAGACTAGCTAATAATCTGTGCTCGTTCAAGTGGTGTAGAACAGTGTTCAGTTTCTCTCATCCCCGCTGTTCTGCCTGTCTTGTGTGATGTCACATCTCCTTCCAATTAAATCCAACAGCTGAAGCGCTAGTCCTCCAGAACCTTTAAATAAATAAACCCGTATTTCTTTTTGTTGCAAGAGAAAACAGATAATTTCAAATACAACTTGCTGCTCTTAGTATATCGCCAAACTTAACACCACACAATAACATTTCCATAAAGCATTAGAAGTGTGGCGTATGCAGGAACATCTATGATTTTTTTTTTTTTTTACACAAAGAACTTTTTATAAAGCTCAAGACATTGTAGCTTTGGTGGGAAGATTTCTTTTAAGCAGTACACTTATTACTCCAGAAAGCTGTCAGGAAGTGGACATGCTGCAGAGATAAAAGCAATTTTAAGGTTGTCAGGAAGGTTTTGCTTTTGCCAAGTTTCTCAAATGGTCCCTCAAAGCCTAAAAATACAGAGTGCTGAAAAGCTAAGAAGGGAGTTAGCTAAATCTCATGTATTGACAAGGTACCAAACCATATACAAATTTATAAATCTAGGAGACTGTTCTGAAATCCCAAGAATCAGGTATATCCTATACTTTCTAAAGCCTTCATTTTCTATGTTTCAACTGCTGCACTTTTTTTTATTTCTTTTATATAGATTTGTACAGAGCTTCATTGATAAACCTCTGTGAAGTTAAGTGTTAAAACATGCATTGTATATACAAATTCATGCCTGCAACTCACTTGGGCAGACATCAACAGTGTCTGGTATACATGAGCTAGAAATCTGAAGCAAAAGTCCTGCATAATCCCCAAATATCATGCCAAATCTGAATGGCTGGCATGGCATTTCATCCCACAGTGGTGAAATAGGGCACACACATACCCTGGACCTGGCACATATCCACTATATAAAAGTCAATGTTTGCCTGCCGGTTTGTCGGTTTGTCTGCGTCAACATATGATTGGCTGTGTGAGGCGAGAAGACCTCATACGATTGGCTGGCTGTGAAGATTCCATGGAATCCTGGGGTTGTCAGTTCAGGGAGGGGCCTTTGGAATTCTCAGCCACAGAGCTCTGGGTCTCAGGCTGGTTGCTATGGAGATGAGGCCTACCATCAATAAGGATACCAGAAAATGTTTGGGAGGCATATGTGAGAAAAATTAAAGTGACATAGACAACATAGCCCATTTCCACACTACACTGTCATAGTGCTATTATTCCACTTTCAATATCCTATGGAATCCTAGGATTTGTGGTTTAAGGAGTAGCATTTAAGAATCCTCAGCCAGAGAGCTCTTTGGCCTCAGAAAACGACAAACCCCAGAATTCCACAGGATGTTGAAAGTGGAGTAATAGCACTATGACAGTGTAGTGCAGAAATGGCCATAATTACAAGGTCTTCTCATCTCACACAGTAGATTGTACGGGTTCCATATGTGAGGAATCTTAAAGCTGAAATTCAAAACAAAAAATGCTTCCAGAAAAACATAAAGCCATTGCACAAATTCAACAGAAAGGGGAAAAAAAAGCCAGTACATCAACATCACTAGACAACACAGATTGGATTGGGGACTATGGGGAAAAGTTACAGGTACTGGAATCAACCAGTTGCTATGGAGATGATGCCTAGCAGCATGGAGGAGGACGGTGTATTCCTGCAGGAACCCAACCTCTGTACTTTAACAACTATGAATACAGATTGGATTGGGGAATATGGGGGAAATTTGCAGGTACAGAAATAGACCAGTTGCTATGGACACGAGGCCTAGCAGCAAGGAAGAGGACAGTATACTTCCTCAGGAACCTAAACTGTGTATGTAAATAACTCTGAATATATATTGCATTGGGAAATGTGGAGGAAAGTTACTCGAAATGGAGAAGACAGTTTGGTGAGTTCTTAAGAGGAAATTAAAAACCTTGGGCAACGCCAGGTAAATACGCTAGTGTTACATCAATATGTACTTTCCCAATTGTTTTTGCTTTTGTTTTTGTTAACGGAAAACATATTTTTTCCAAATCAGCTTCCCCACAGACAGTAAGGCCTTCATCTCCTCTTGATGTCACATTATCATAGCAGCATTGTCACAGTTATGCATTTTAGATGCATTAAACTTCAGTATGTAAAGTTAAAATGATTATAGAATATGAATGTATTGCCACTGCAGAATTTTTAACCATTTTAATATCAGTAAGTGAAACCTACTGAAGCTTTGACAGCCAGCATTGTGTAACAGTTTGAGCACTGGACTATTGCTTTGGAGACCAAGGTTCAGATCTCTGCTCAGTTATGAAAACTGACTGGGTGACCTTGGGCAAGTCACACTCTCTCAGCCTCAAAAGAAGGCAAAGGCAAACACCCCTCTGATCAAATCTTGGCATGAAAACCACCAAGATAGTTTCACCTTAGGTTTGCCATAAATTAGAAATGACTTGAAGGCATGCAACAACAACAACAACAACTAGTGAACTTTTAGCATTTGCAAATAGTAACATACAACACATTACCAGAGCTCAGAAAAGTTGCTTTTTTCAGACTACAACTCCCAGAAGCTCTTAGTAAACATCAGAAAGGGGTCTGCTATATTTTACCCTTTACAGAAATGTAATACAGTGATTTAGAAATTAGCTTTTGTGGATGCTGCTGAAAAAGGATCATATCCAAGTGTGTCTTGTCATCTCTGGTGAAATGGATTCCTGCTTCTGCAAAAGTATCCATATTTTTTTATTTAATTTATATCCCACCTTTCTTTCAACATAGGACCCAAGGCGGGATTTACAGGGTAAGTTCAAACAAAATGCAACTGAAACAATGTATAACTCGAAGGTTTGTAAAAGATAGATAGATAGATAGATAGATAGATAGATAGATAGATAGATAGATAGATGGATGGACGGACGGACGGACGGACGGACGGACGGACGGATGGATGGATGGATGGATGGATGGATGGACGGACGGACGGACGGACGGACGGACGGACAGGGGTACTAAACATCAATTTAAACTTTAGTTTGAAAGTGTATAAAACATAAGGTTAAAGGACCAGCACACCTCATTAAAGCATCCTTCTGCACAATCAATTAAAAGTTGAAGACCTGTCAAAATAAAATGATCATTGCCTGCTGGAGAAAAGAGAGCAGAGGACGGACCAAGGAAGCCTCCTGCGTCCAGGAACAACCACTTAAAAGGCTCTTATTCATGTCCATCAGATCTCCTTCAGAGGATTGGAGGACACACTGAAACACACCCCCAAGACCACACAGGAAAGAAAGGTAGGAGAAGCACCATTGCCTGAGCATAAACCAGCTTGTGTATCATTGAATGGACTCCAAGCAAGGATATGGAGACAGTGTTAAAATATCTGAGCTAGAAGACTGATTGTTTTTTTAAAAAAAAAAACTCTTTTTCAGCTTATTAACATAAGTAATTGTTTCTTCACTGAAAAGTTCCTCAAGCTACACCTGACTTCCAGAGCTGCATGCATGTTATGAATTTAAAAACAACTGTACTGTTGCCAAGGTAATTATACAGCATCCTGAATTTGTTTGATCAGCTTCAGTTTAGAAAAACAAACAACACTCTTATATATTTATTTAAGTAATTTACATCTTATTTACAACAAAACTAAGCTCCGCATGCTGATTTCATGACTACAAACTACAACACTGTTTGTACAGTTTCCAAGAAAGCAACAATCTTGTCCCCATTAGTAGGATCAGAAGTGCAGCTGAATAGTGTAATAGTACCAGCATAACTCTTGCCTTTAGGCTAATCATGATTGCATTCCCCAAATTTCGTGTAAGATGTACAGTTTTGCATCTGATGAAATGGCCCCTAATCCAAGAGTTGTAGTGCATTAGTTAGTTTTTAACAGAGATGTAGTGGACGCTGGGCTTCCATGGTCAAAATGCCAGGATTTTCTGATTACCACGGATGAGGATTTCATACGCCACTCCTATCAGACTTTTGTGTTCACTCTGAATTTAGCTCCAGTCCTCACAATAGTGGTGAGATGGGGATGAGTATCATAGCAATAACATATGGTTGTAAACTATTGCTGTTGTGATACATTGTCCTTGGGAAACCCCTTCTTTTAAATGGGGAGTTAATATCTCTTTGCTTCATAAAAGAATTGTCTCTGGTGGAAATGAAAACTGCTTAAATTGGTTTCTTGTCACCAAGTTTGTCCCTTAATGCTAAATAATGCTAAATAATGCAAGGAAGATCTTCCTTTAAAAAATAACCTGTCCAGAGGGATGGACATGAGAGCTGGTATGACAATCAGCCGCACATCAAAATTTATCATTACACCGGTAGTCTTTAAGGTATCACAAGACCAGTTAGCATGATTCTTGGTGGTCTAGGTTTACCTCTCACCCAAGCCAATACAGAACAGACCAACATCTTATATATAAAAGATTATACAAAAGATTATATTATATAGAAAAAGAAAAAAAATGATAAGCTTTGATAAAAAGATAAAAATAAAACATCTACTATTTAAAAGTCAAAGTTGGTGAGTGAGTTTCTCTGTTTGTCTGCATCAGGCAGACAAAGACCTCATATGATTGGCTGTGTGAGGCAGGAGGACCTCATATGATTGGCTGGCTGTGAAGATTTTATGGAATCCTGGGGTTGGCAGTTTAGGGAGGGGCCTTTAGAATTCTCAGTCAGACAGGTCAGTTGCTATGGAGGCAAGGCCTAGTAGCAGGGAGAAAGCCAGTGTATTCCCTCAGAAACCAAACTTCTGCATGTTAATAACTCTGAATACAGATTGGATTGAGGAATATGGGGAAAAGTTACAGGTACTGGACAAGAGAATTTGGGGAATTAGAGACACAGGATCTCAAATCTTTCCAACAAGTATCACCTATGAGAAAATAAAATCCTGGGCAACACCAAGTTATATATCGTTATATATAAAAATATTGACAAGATGACTAATGCTTAAGAACCTTGAGTTGCTAAGCCCAACATGTTTTGGCCTATGTATATACGTCAATGGCATTCTTCCTTTAAAGGGAATTCAGGGGAAGAATGCCATTGACGTATACACATAGGCCAAAACATGTTGGGCTTGTTCAAAAATAAAAAAATAAAAACCATCCACTGAGCACTTGGACATATATCCCCCCTTTTTTCCTCAAAAGTGAAGGAGCCTGCCCGGCTCCCTTGGAAGAGAGTCCCACAGTTGGGGCACCAATACAAGGAAAGCCCAATCATGTGTCCTTACCAATCTGGCTTTTTAGTCTAGAATGCTTCCTTCATTGTGGGTTGTGAGGTCCCCAATGGAAGTTTAATCTTCTCATCAATTTCCTTCTCCTAGCTGGTCAACTTTAAGCTCCTATCTGCTGTCATTACACCATGAGCAAAGTATTTGATATCCAACCCATTTGTTTTCCTTTTCCTGATCAACATGTGTCAGAGTTTGAGCCTCAATAACTTTAATATCCTTCATGTTTTTTTGTAATGCCTGGGCAGAAAGGAGCTGAACATAAAATATAATGGAAAACAATGGCCTTTTTTTTTAACAGTTGGGTTTCACTAAATGAATTAAAGAGAACAGGAGGAATTAGGTAATGAAATCTTGGCTGCATAAATCCTATGTTACAAATGTATTCCACTGTATGGCATTCTGACTTCTCTTACCTTTCTCTGCCCTACAACTTCATTTCAGGTTTTTTCGTTTGTCTTTTTATTCTTGCTTTGAGCAAACAAGAACAGCCAAACTGAGGTTCTTTAAAAATGAATAAGGTTTCTTGTATTCAGGCAGTTTACTCATGGTGTGCACAGATACAGACTCAAGGATGCAGAAATTGCTTACAAGTATATTTATTCCTTAGATTTTGAATCACTTTACTGTGCTGAATGGGACTCTGTGGCAATTTGCCAGTAAGATTAAATATATTACTTTGAACAAGAGGCAAGGGTAGTACTGATGAACAACAAATAATGCCAGAATCTCAGCTAGAAGCAAAGGCAGACCCCAGATGGCCTCATCAGAATGATATTTCAAGCAGTAAGCATGCATGCCGAGAGCAAGAAATAACTGGAATTACATGTAAAAATGTTTTATAATGTGCCAGACAACCTTTTCTACCCTTATCAGAGTACATCTAAGCATCGGTTTTATTTAGAAGCAAATGGCAGAGTGAACTCCCTGCAATGTTCCCTTGTGCTCATTTTCAACAGGCTATTCTTGGTACAAATGAAACGAGTCAATATCTTATTCTTTATATTGAAGACTTAGAAACTGCTTCATTCTCTGGGAGGAAGTATAAATTGATAACAAACCAGAAATTATTCAGTGACTGTGTGATTTACAAAGGGATACAAAGATCTAGATAAGATCTTCCAGCATCAAGATATAACATTAAATACTAAAGTCAGAATCATCCATGCCATAGCATTTCTCTGTGCAATTGTGAAAGCTGGACAATGAAGAAAGCTGACAGGAAGAAAATAATTTAAGTTGTGGTGCTGAAGGAGAGTTCTATGGATACAATAGACCACTAAAAAGTCAAATGAATGGGTCACAGAGCAAATCAGGCCTGAACTCTCATGAGAAGCCAAGATGGCTGAACTGAGGCTGTTGTATTTCAGGCATGTCATGAGATGATATGACTCACTGAAATAGATAATAATGCTCAATAAAGTTGAAAGTGATAGGAGAAAAGGAAGACTGGACTAAGGGAGGATTAACTAAATCAAGGAAGCCCCGTGCCTTTAAGTTTTCAAAACCTGAGCAGACCAATTGAAGATCAAGGCTCTTGGAGATCTCTAGTTCATGTGGTCACCATAAGTCCAAGTCAACTTGATAGCAGTTAATAAGAGCAACATAACATGCATGGGATGGGGAGATGCCAGTAAAAGATGAAAGAATGCCCTGTCCACAAAACAGAGATCTCAAAAATTCCATCAATGCGTTCCATAGGGTTGGCTCAGGATAAATTGTTTTCTAAGTCAAAGGGGAAGGTGGAATATGTGCCCAGTTCTAGTTCTGTACATGGACAGAACCTAATCTGACTGGCATTTAGATGCTTTCAGAGCTTTAGAAAGAGCAGTATCAAGCAACATACCTCATGGTCAGAGCCCAGGCTAGCTGAGCAGGTTAGACTAGGGCAAGATGGAAAACCTTAAGATCTGTGGAGAAATCTAACCCTCCTGTGTCCTAGAATTGTCCTCTGGGTTTCCCCAACTGCCATATCCCCTTTGCCATGATCCCATTGCTTGGTGGTTTCCTAACCTATATGGGATCTTCCCTCCTCTCATTTTAAAGGGTTGAAATGACCCTCTTAAGGCTTAGTTATTGACAGCAAGGGCTATAAGCTGAAATATATTGGTAATTTGGGTTCTACCTTTTTGCCATTTGCTCCACCTACCACTAGTAGAAGGGGCTGAGAACCTCTCTAGAACTGAATTCAGCCGTCAGGGTGAAAGAACTTCCCCAACTTTGGCTTGAGGCTGAAGGAAAATAGACACCACTTACGTGCCCCTTGCACTCATCTCTTGAGATGGCTGCTCTCTTTTCTGCAATGGTAGGGGTTTCTCTAAGACATTACTGCTACTTGCCTTTTTTTTTTCTTCTGGCTGCAACTCCCTGTGGTCATGAGAGGATGGAAGATTTTAGAAGTTCCACCCATGGTATATGAGCCATGTTAGGGACAAGTAAGCATCTCAGCTTCATTTAGCTGTAATGGAAATTCACAGACATTTACAATGCTTTAATATTTGGTATAGAAAGAATGAGCATCAAAAAACTGAATATGGAATAAAGTTAATGTGTTTTGCTTTATCCACCCAAGCTCACATGCATAATGACTAAAAGTTTGGTTTTCACTCTTCCGTGTTTCACCATGTTTGTTCTGCAGGGCTTCTCCCCCTGGTTTTTATTCTTTATTTATTTTAACTGAGAGCTTCCTCAGCGTTAACATCCAAACAGAAGGCAGGAAAAACATTATTCTCCCCATGCTAAGAATAGCTTGTGTGTTGAATTGTGTCAGGGCAAAAGGAGAAGAATTTTCAGGATTTCTTTTAGGAAAAAAAAAAAGAATATCTGAATTTGCAGATAGTTTTGTACTGAGGATGGAAAGAACTTTTTCAAAAAAGAAATGCAAAGGAAAGCTAACTTGACCATTTTTCGATTCTTAATCTGTGTGGCTGCTTTCATATATTAATATTATTGTTGATGGCCATAATCCTCTGTGTGCTACGCTGCTATGTAATCGCACTAGCTAAGATAGCTACATAGTGAATCCCAGACCACCACCACCACCCCATTTACTAGTCAGCAGCCACTACGGTCAATGGAGAGCTGTTCCACTGTCACTCAGAAAATGGCTGCCTAACACTCATACCTCAGCATATGAGCAATCTCTGGCCCTTTCTGCACGAGGCGAGGGAATCACTCCGTGCTGTTACCTGCTGCTTCTTCTGGGGTCTGAAGCAATGTGGACTGTCCCTGAAGCCCTTCCGCAGGGCTCCTCCTTGGTCCAGGGTGAATCGGAGCAGTGCAAGGTCTGTAGATCTGCACTGCTCCAGCTTTCAAAATGGCGGCTTCTGGTTGGTCGTGGGTCCCGACCAACCGCTGAAGCTCGCCACGCCTAAAGCCCACTCTCTGCAGATCACAGGCTTGCATTGCAACAAAATAAGAATATTTTTACTTGTTGGTAAAAGAACAGCAAGCAGGGAGCCATCCTGGCTTCCCAAGGGAGGGAGATCCAAAATCTGGGAGCAGCCATCAAGGATGCCCTCTCCTTTATTCCCACTAAGGGCCTAAGAAGTTAGTGGGAGAGAGGGAAGGGCCTTTCCTGAAGATCTTAGAGCTCTAATAGGCTCATATAGTGAGAAACAACACTTCAAATAGCCTGGACCCAATCCATAGAGGACTTCATAGGTCATCACTAGTACTTTGAATTATGTTTGGAAATGGACTGTCAGCAACAAGGGAATTCATACTTGTATTATCATTCATATCATCACTTCGTGATGTGGTCAGTGAGAGGGATAGCTTTGTACTGCGCTTGTCCTTAAGATTTTGAGGTCTTGAGTTAGTAATGCCACTATATGCCATTTTATTTCATTAGACTCAGAAAATGGCAGTCTAATCACTGCTCTTGAAATTATGTTGCCAACATCCTCGTACAGTTAGCTATGAGCTTTGACATTTATGGACTACATTCCCCCAAGAGGGTCTTGCCTGGAACTTAGGTCTTGGTCTTTTTGGCATCAGGTGATGATGCTGCCACTTCCAGCACTTTAAGAACTGCTGTCAGTGCTTTTGGGTCTCTGTAGTGTTTTATTCCTGCTGCTAATTTTATTTTTGGTTTCATTAAATGATGGTTCTTTCTTGATCCATTCCGTTGTCTCTGTTTTATTAACTTGTATTTTATGCTTTTAATTTTTATACCAGCTGGATAACTTTGGTTAGTGGACAGTTTATACATGAAAACAATTTTTTTCAAAAAAATTAGCTTCAAAGGCTTTAATATATGAAACTCTTTTTAAAAAATAAAAAGGAATACTTACCTTTTGGGATGTCTGCTACAAATTCTGTTTTTCTCTTTGACTGACAGACGGGATCTAGGAGTGGGAGCTGAATGGAAGTTATGTGCCATTAACTTTAAACAAATAATAGTAGAAAACTACTGAGAAAGAGAAAACATTTTATACATATATTCACAAGAAGGAAAAAATATGTCAGTTCATAGAATATTCATTGACTATTTTTAAACAGTATTGTGTATAGGATTCATGTTCCTCAAAGATAAAACATTGCTAGCTTTCCTGGGCCCAGATCCAGCTGAGTCATACATTCATGTAACTCAAGTTGAATGAAGAGTCGTTTCCTTCAAAACTCACATAGTAAGACCTCTGAAAACTCCTTTCATATACATATATGTGCAATTGCTGAGTTCCATACTGTCCAACATTTCACAGCTGAAACTGGAAAAGCTGCTGCAGTTTACTTTTGCCTGAGCCTACTGAAAAGGGGAAGATTCCACCCTCTTCTTTCTCCCTTGCCGGGTCGATTGAGTGCAAACTACTTTTGCATTTTGAACTCAGTTTGCAGCAGTTGAAGTAGGCTGATGACAAAGGAGGAAAGTAGCAGAAAAGAGAAACTGGGACATTTTAAAAGCAGGTGAAAAAGTAGGATAACAGAGAATTAGTTAATACTATCCCTGCCAAATTGGGACATTTGGAGAGTATGCAGTTCTCTGTGCCAGTCAGGTACAGCTCTGCCCTCCACGAACTAAGATGGCCACTGATTGGCTAGGGGAAGGGCTCCGAAGCTCCTGTCTGATTCTACAGGCACTGGAAAAGTCCATTGCTCTTGTAGCCAACTCTGGTGTCCTCCCCTCTGTTCCCTGACCCTGGGACCATCCACAGTAAGAATGCTGGCAAGGATTTTCACTATGCCAGCTTTATATTGGATCTATACCCTGGAATTCTGATATATTATCTCTCTATCTTCATCTTGATGAAAATATCCTTACTACACCGTAATGTTGTTGTGTGCCTTCAAGACAACTCCAACTTATAATGACCCTATTCTTGGAAAAAGGAAGTTGCCACTTTTCAACAGTGGAGAGCAGGGGAAAGAGGGCATGGAGGTACTACCAATAACACATTGGGTGCTTCTTTGCTCCTCTCACCTGTTCTCTACCAGGGAGGCAAGAGCCATGTTAGAGGGAATGGCTGTGACTGAATGTTCAAGGTTGAAAGGTAAGGGAAGAGTGGTACCTTTGCCTGGCTTCACACTGTTATGATACCTCATCTTGCTTTTCAATTTGTTTGGGCTTAAAGTTATAGCAGTAGCAATGGCAATTACATTTCTATACTGCTTATCAGTGCAAAGCACACCTCTAGGAGTACATTTTCTCAAGAAGAAGTATCAGAGTCTGCCATGCATCTTTTGCTGTATTTCTTGACCCTTCTTATTGCTGTGATGATGATTCTATTCAAATGCTTCCAGGCTTTTTTCAAAAATGGCATAAAGGTCAGCAGTGTGGACAAAACATAACATACAAGAGATGTTGCAAACATCACCACCTAGTGGCACAATGCAGCATGAAGCTTCTTCAGACTCAAGCCAGTAATGAAGGCAAAAATTCCAAATGAGGTAATCCTTTGACCATTATGTATATGAGGACAAGGCGAACCTCTGCAACCACCCAGTACTGGGTGACCAAATGTATTACATCCAAGCTGCCAACAAAGGGGAGAAGAGCATAAAGCAACTGTTCCAACAGGATCTACACAGGAAAGTGGCTGTTTTATTTATAAAAATTAAAACAGATTAACAAAAGCCTTGCCAGACACCCTCTTTCTGCAACCAAGAATCAAATAAGTGTGTTCATTCCATAAGATTGGGATTAATAAGAAGATTGGGGATTGACATGTTTAAAAGAGGACAAGGATTTAAATGCATATATTTTCATGGCTAGATCAAATTTCATCTTATTTACAAGATCAAATTGGACTTTAATAACAAGAAACTACAGCATGAGAAAGTGCAGGCATTATCTCTTTGACACTGGTAAGACTTAGTTTGCTGGCTGTATTCTCCTGAACTATTAACTTTGTAACTGCTGGATTTGAATGAAATATTGACTCCTACCGGGAATATTCTCAGGACTTTGTACAGCAGATGTTGGAAGATCTACATTCTTTGAGAGAAGTAGAACTCCCAAACTTGAAGAGAGATTTGACACAGAAGCTGAAGAATGACATCAAGGAGATCAAGGCTGAACTGTGGGAAGATGTAATGCAAGGGGAGAGGAATGTGGGGCTAACATGGAAGTGAAGGAGGCTGAAATCCATATGGAGAGACAAATCCAACTTGATCCAATGGAGGCATTACCCCTTGAATTAAGATAGATGAAGGACCAAGAAGTTCTGGTTTATGAAATGGGGAGTACAGCCCAATTGGAGATGAAAGGGAAAGCCAATCTGAAATTGATCTATAATGAATTTATGTTGATGGTTGAATGAAATCAAGTTGGTTTAAAGAAAGAATCAGCCTCTATGACTGAAGGGGTGAGAGAAAGATGAAAAAGACAAATAGCTTAAAACAGCAAGTGGGAAGGGCTCAAAAATATTAACAAAGGATAAGGAATCTGAGAACAGTGCTAGGGAGGTTCATGGACAGGATGGATGAAAAGGAAGAAGAGAGTCAAATTTAAAATGAAATAGGGAAAAGGGAGAGGTTGACTGAAACTAGCACCCTTTTCACACGCAGTTTCTTTTGCGAGAGGGCCCCTTGAGCATCGTGTAAATGGGAGCGGTGGTCCATACTCACGAGCCTAACGCAAACCGCGCATGCATTTTTTTATTTTCGGCTTCAAGCCGAAAATGCTGCGCAGTCGCACAAGGCTCCCAGGGCCCGTGCGCACTTACCTGCCCTGTGGTATGTCGTCCCAGGTGTGCCGGTCGCACTTCCTCCCCCAGCGCAGCCTACAGCCCCCAGGCTGCACTGTGGAAGGAAGGGGCGGGGTGCTCACGCGACGGTCGTGCGACCAGGAAGCCAGCTGCGGGACGAAGGAGCAGTGAAGAGAGCACCTCGCGCAAGAGCCTGCTTCCGCAAACGGCACCCCCCACCTCCGCGATAAGGTAACGAGCGGAAAGGGCTTAGGTTATATAATGGTTACAAATATAAGACAATGAAAATAGGATTTGTCAACAAATTATGCAAAGTACAAAATGAATTGTTACAGAAATATTTGGATTTAGTGATCTCATACAACATGTAAAAGATTCACAATTTTAAGTAGTGAAGATAAATAGTCGTTAATCAAGCCAGCAAATAGTTATTACCATTAAGATTAGAGAATGCAATATCATTATTCATATGAATGAAATATGCAACAGAATGCAATATTGGTATATCATGCTAGATATATTAACCTTTGGAAGAAGAATAAAATAAGGGAGAGGGAAAGAAGAAAATTGCTGGATATTATCATTAAGAGGCTTGAAGTAATTTGAATGTTATGCACTATTTAATGGAAGAATGAAAGTCATCCTTTTTTTTCTTTTTCTTTATTCTTCAATTTGTATGCTTCATGATTTTTCTATTCCTTTTTCATTTTTTATTTGTACAATTTTACTGTTTTTGAAAATTATCAATAAAGCTATAGACGCCCTTCTCCAAAAGAAGAAGAAGCAAATACCATCCTTGATAATCTACATCAGCTGCATCATTCCATTTGCATAACTAAAGCCATTTCCAAACTAGATTGTTATAGTGCTATTATTCTACTTTCAACATCCTATGGAATCCTGGGATTTACAGTTTAGGGAAGGGTCTTACTATTCACCTTTGAGGCCCTTCCCTAAACTGCAAATCCTAGGATTCCATAGGATGTTGAAAGTGGAATAATAGCACTATAACAGTCCAGTGCAGAAATGGCCTAACTAATATCTCCTGGCCCAACCGTCCAGGCCCACCTTAACAGGCAGCAGCTGGAATGGACAAAGGAGGTCCATTCAGCTGTCAAACAGGATGCAGGGCAGATAATGTTTCCAGCCCCCTCCCACTGGCAAGGGAGGTAGCCAGGAGGAATTGTGAGAGGGGTCCTGCTTCTGATTGTCACGCTTTGAGAGAATGGTGGACCATAAATGGAATGGATGGATGGATGGATGGATGGATGGATGGATGGATGGATGGATGGATGAAGCCTTTCACCTAAAATATGCTTCTGTTGTAAAATGGGAAAGGACCATTTTACAATAAAACAATAAGAATGCAAACCTGAGTACAGCTGCAGATGTTCTTGAAGGATCATTATCATCGAGACCAGTGATTTCTAATCTTGAGTCAACATATGTTGTTGCACCACAACACCTAGAATCTCTAACTGACATGGACTATGATTAAGGTGGTAGTAATATCTGGAAACCACTCATCTAGAGCTACTTCAGTCTGAGCTCCAGGCTCTTCAAGGATCAGTCCGATCATGAATCAGCCTTTGTCATTTGAGGTATGCCTGCATCAAAATGGAGTGGGGTGGGAATAGGAGAGTATGACCCTTCTTTTGCTGCTCCTTCTCTCGTTAGCTTTTGATGTCATCAACAGTGATATAGTCCCGGACGAGTTGCATGGGTGCTGGAAGTACTGTGCGTTAATACTTCCTAACATCAGTTTATGAATCCCACTGAATCCAGAAATGAGTAACTTTCCTTGGGCTGCATGGTGCATACCTCTGAATAGAGATATCTAGGTTTTCATTGTAATTTACTATTTGTCTATAATAATAAAATTCCCTTGAGACTTCTGTTTTAAAAAAATAAAGTGATTGTTTTGATGAATAAAAGCTATCTTCCAGGCATACAACCCAGCCAGTTTTATGCAGCTTTTTGAATGTGATTATTGTTTTTATTGTTTATTCGCTTTTTTTTTCATTAATAATACAGAAAAAGAATTTGGAAATGTCATTGTTAATGGTACACATCTCAAAAACACAAGCCACTGTTGCATCCCATATTCTACTTGGGCCATCTGATCCACAGTTCAGTTCAGTTTTTGTATCTGTACTTCAGGTGATGTTGCTTACTTAATGGGAATACGGTTTAGGCTACCCATCTTGAAAGAACAGATTCCTGCAGTTTTAATAAACAATTTTTATATATTCTTCATGCAATCACTGGAATGTCTTGCTGAAGCTCCTTTCAAAATCTATAGCAGCAAGACTTTTACTGGTTTCAGGACTGTGTTACAAAGGGCTGTGTTACAAAGCGATTCATTATGACTCTCCCCCCCACACACACTTTTTTCCTTTAGAAATCATCTCTGTAAATATTTTCAAGATAAGAGTGTGCTGAAGTTTACAGTACCGAATATGAGGGGTTCAAAGAAGTCTCTAAGGTGTCAGGTATTCTCTTTCAATGATGCAATAAAAGAATACAGTACGTCTAAGTATCTACTCAGTTTACATCTCACTTTTCCCCCTTGAATGAAACCTAAGTCAACCCACATTAAGATGCCTTTAAAACATGAAAGGGATAAAAGCACAGAAAATAAACCACTTTTTTTTTTTAAAAAAAACAACCTAGTAAAAAATGAAGGAGGCACAACCAGTTAAAAGCCCTTTCTGCTGCAAGTGTGGTCATGTGCAAATATCTGCCAGAATACAACATTCTTTGCCTGGCAATAGGAAGACAAGACAAAGAGAGTCAACCAGGTAGGAAGTTCAGAGCCTGGGAGCAGCCACCAAGCCCTCTGCAGAGCAATTAAGGAGAGCAACAGGCTTTCCATGAGCATTAACTAATCAGTGCATTCATTAATTAGTGTTCAGCCTAAGGCTCCATATGACTATTTCATGACAGTGTGAGCTAGTTCCATCCATCAACTATGTCAGCATAAGTTACATAGAGATGAATGGATCTCTCGATTGCTTTCTGTAACATCCACATTTTTCCAAGAAAAAATTTGTTCCATTCATTTTTCCCATTTGTGAAATTTCTTTCCATTCCAAACATTCCTATGCATTCTTGTATGTAATTTCTCTTAATAGTCCCTATTTTGTAAATATATTCTTCTAAAATATATGGCTTTTAATATGCAATTTTCTGTAACACATGCATTTTAATGCAAATTTCCATTCATTGTGCAATTTTTTGATCATAGTACATTGCAGTGCACAAACCTCAAAAATGATGGCCTTCCAGTTCACACATTAGGTTGAGAGCTGCAAATTCTCTTGGTTCATATTGAAATTCAACCAAATGAATTTTGCTCACCCGTCCCATCCCTAGCTAGACATACAAATAAAAGTTCTAAACTATATCCTGAAACTCCAGGAAAGGGTTTTTGGGTTTTTTCTTTTCTTTTTGGTGCAGTCTAAATGTAACCACATAGTTTGCTGCTCAATCATGCAATTTAAATTCTGTCTACACTATCAGTATATAAACACAGCATTTCTGCCAGGCAGATGGCTAGCCTGGTATTAGCTTTAACATTTTTATTGAGAAAAACTGAAGAAAGCAACCTTGCTATTTAATGGCTTTTTACAATTCTTTTCTTCAGGAAGAATTCTCCTCCTAGTGGTTTAAATCTTCCTTTGTTTGTTATGATAGAACCAGCATTTTCTATTCACATGTGTAAATAATGATGTGGTATAAGACCTGTTTTGGCTGATATTGGAATTCCATTTCTCATTCATTCCCATTATAGTTTTCTATTGCTTCTTTCCTGCACGCTCTCTCTGTCTCCCTCTCTCTCACACACACGCACAAAGAAAAGGGGGAGAGGGAGGGGGAGGGAGAGACAGGGAGAGACAGAGTCATTA
Organism: Cyclura pinguis; assembly: GCA_030412105.1. NCBI lineage: Eukaryota > Metazoa > Chordata > Lepidosauria > Squamata > Iguanidae > Cyclura > Cyclura pinguis. Next base: position 86,589,996 of record CM059601.1, on the reverse strand, counting down.
CGAAGTAAATAATTTCTTCTATTTATTTCTTCTAACACAATATTTCCATCAAATTACACAGGCTGTTCATCTAAGGCCAATCTAGGACATTATTTTCCTGCTCAAAGTATAAGACAAAATGGTGCCCCTCTCCATTCCACCTTCCTAAGCCAGATGATCTGGCAGTTAAATCTTACTTCATCACTTTAATTTTCTTTGTAAGCACCATAGGAACTAGTGGTGCCAAGGAGAAGTGTACATCTTTCAAATGAATACATTTCACATCAAAAATGGCACAGCAATTATTCTGCAGTGGTCAGATGGATGTTAAGTTAATCAAGGCCCTTGGAACTGTTTTTAAGTTGAGGGAGATCAATATTGGTAGACAGCTTGTTATTAATTTTGCCTACTTGCAGGTACTTGTTGCAGGAGGGCAAATGACTTTTCCCATCCATTATCACTGAAACGTCTTAAATATGAAGACTCTGACAAGCATAATGTGTACTTCGAAGTGCCCTCTGTGTGTTCAGTGTAGCTTACTCACAGGTAATGTGCCTAAGATATATTGCAAGCAGTCTTATTATTCCTGGGAGGGCTCAATGTCAATCATTGACTTACTATTTCTTTGTTCATTGTCACTTAATAGCCTTGTGACTGATAATTCCAGAGAAGGATCAACTCCATTGAAATCTCAGTAGTGTAATTGTGATGCATTTGGACGGGGGTCGGTCTCACAGCTAAGTCGATGGGGCTCAGTTTCCCTCACGCCCTCGTCCGTGGTCCATGGAGTTAATTCAATGGATGGATGTTTATCTGATCGGTCTTCTGAACCTTGAACAAAAAAATTTAGATTGCTTTCTTAATGTCCCACTGTCCTTTTAGTTTCAGTCTGGAAAACCAGTTTGAAAACAATGCTAGCATTCACTAATTTTCTCAGCCCCCATTTTTGCATGAAAAGAGAATAATAATACGATTTAGATAGATCATGGTTAATAGTGTAGACAAGGAGGATTATCTAAATGAATGATACACGCAGAACGTACCTGCAACGCTATTAACTGAGGGTTGTTTCAAAGATTATTTTACTGGCATCCAAACTGCCAAAAATAATTTCCACACATCAAGATGCCACATGGCTTCATAGCTCCCCACATAGGTTGATTAGTGCTACATTTCAAAAGTAGTAGGGGTCCAGTGTCCTTGATACTCATATTTAATACCAAAATGGATACAATACAGCCAAAGCAGCTAAGGAACAAGCTCTAATAGTTGTGATGTAATGGTTAGAATGTTGAACTGAAACATGGAAAATCTGAGTTCAAGTCTCCACAAAGCCATGAAACTCAAGGGTGATCCTGCAATTTGATGAAGGGTTGAACCTGCTGTTTGGTATTCTCTTTTCAAATCAGGTGGTGGGGGTAGTGATGGTGGGGGTGTTGCAGTAATCGACTGATAAAGCAATATGTTATTGCTAGAAATTTGTAACCATCTTTCTACCTATAAAGGGAGGTTAAAGGCAGACACCAAAAAGTACAAAGATACAACATTAGGGAGACTTTGAGCTCAAAAGGTTCTTGCAGTAAACTGAGCAATGTAATAATTTTAATTTGGGCTGCAGTATGTCCTCTTTCTCTCTCTCTCTCTCTCTCTCTCTCTCTTATTGAAACACTACTAATGGGTAGTGATGGATGGACACCAGCACTAAATGTAAACAAACAAGCAGAAATAATGAAATCAGCATTGCTAAAGGCTTCCAAAGCAGAAGCACAAATTCCCAAGGAGCATGGCAGAGAATCCTCTCTTTTGTAAAAAATGGAAAAGAGCTGATATATGAAAGAACCAAAAAAGAGCCCATATAGGAAGAAACAAAAAGACCTTAAGTGATGTCTGCCAACGCTGTGTTTTCTGCTCCAGTTTCCCAAATTCACTGCTGATTTTCTATTCACTCCAGAAAAAAAGAATGTGCTAGTAGAAAGTGGAAAGTATATTCTAACAGACAGCTTGTTACAAGTTGCTATCCAGTAAGGCACCAAGGGATATAAGATTCACATTGAGAGAGAAGCTCTCCAAGTAAACTTGTGGTGGAAAAATGCATATTTACTGTGAGGCTCTCTAAATGCCAAGCTCTGTTATGGAAGACACAACAAGTCTCCTGCATTGCATCACTAAGTGGTATGGTAACTGGTTTCTACTCATTTTATTTACTGCTCAGTTCTTCATCTTTCGCAGACAGTTGCTCTCCTCCACTGAATGTTAATGGGGGAAGAAGAGACATGAGGACAAGTATCAGTGGGTGATGGTCCTTTCTATGACAATCAATCACTGCATATCCTAAAAGTTTCACAGGTGTAGTTTAAGATAGTTCCAGGAAAATGAAAGCAGCTTCCTACACTCCAACCCACTGCAAAAAAAGAGTGACAGCCCATTGCATTATCAAAATGGCAGATAGAATGAAAAATGGCATAAATGTCCCCTGGAATGTCTGGTTCCTGGTCTCTTGCACAAGCTGATATCAATTTGAAAGAAAGCAACAATATCACTCCACTTATAGCTTGAAAGTATCTTTCACTCAGTCATTTGTTTTGCTTTCCAACCCATTGATTTCCTAAAGGTAATAAGTTGAATTTGCACATTTTTCCTACATTACTTAAAGATTTCTTTAGCTCTGAAGAATGATAGGATACTGCAAAAGCAGGATGTTCTATTGTACCAAGAACTGTGGTAGGGCCAGGGAATGTGAGCCTTCACAAGTTATTCAACTCTGTATCCCATCAGCCCCACACAGCCTGAGATAATGGGAACTGTAGTCAAACAATATCTGGAGAAAGAAGGCTGAGGCCCTTCTCACATGGCATTTGCCATGCGAAAGGGTGCCTGGAGCATCGCGCAACTGTGAGGAGTGATCTGCACAATGCACTCACAATCACGCGACGATCCAGGGGCCAGCAGGTGTTGATCATACACCTTTTCATTTTCGGCTGGAAACTGAAAATGGTGCGCAATCGCGCATTGCTCCTGGGCCCCGCGCACACTTACCTGGCGTGTGGAGCCTCCGGAGCCGTGCCAGTCGTGCTTCCTGCCTCAGCGCAGCCTGGGAAACTCCCAGGCTGCACTGCGGAAGGAAGAGATGGGGCTCTTCTGTGAGCAGGCAGCTCGTGCAAAGCTGAAGCAGCAGGGACACAAGAGCCTCTCGCCGAAGGCTGCTCGCACGATCCTCACACCCCAGCACCGGAAAAAGGTAAGGTGTAGAAAGGGTCTGAGAACCACCGGATGGAAGAGAGTTGGGGGATAAATTGCCCTCCATAAATGTGTTGGACTGCAGCTCCCATTTTTTCTTACCACCGGCCATACTGGCTGAGGCTAATGTGATTAGAGTTCAGCAGCATCTGTAACACCAGAGGCTTGATAGCACTGCACTATGGGCTATTGCCTGAAAGCATCTGATGAACAGCAACCTTTAGCTGAAGCTAAAGAGGTCTGGGATTACTGGTATTTGGGCATGAGACCTCTGTGGATGTGGCCATCTATGGATGCTGCCTCCAGTTCTACTGAAGACCAGTGGGAAATAAATGTACAAAATAAAGAAAAATAAAGGTAATAAAGGATGAACATATAGCTGTTGCTACAAGTCAGGATGATTCAGGTTTGGAGAGCCCATTTTGTGTTCAGATTCAGTGCATTGGAACCACCACAACCTAAAGGTCATCCAACCTATGCAAACTTGCTCCCATCACTGACTCTACTGCGCTGTGCTCACATGATGTGCATCAGGGTGGAAACTATGCAGTCCTCCAGATGTTGATGGGCTACAGCTCACAGCAAATCTTCACCACTGGCTATACTAGCTAGGAGTTGCAGTTCCACAACTTCGGGAAGGCCACAAATTCTCACCACAGATGCAGCTTCTAAGATGTATGCTCTTCTTTTTGGTCGAGGTATGTATATATATGCATGCTTCTGCATTTGTTTAAACCGTGGTGGCCAACTCTGGAAGGTTCAAGGTCCACTTTTATGCCCTAGAACCCTCCAGGAGCTGCATGAATACCAAATAATATAAAACAGAAAAATCAAACAGGCTGGAAGTCCACTTCTGGTTCTCAAAAATGCATAAGCTGTTTTGGCTCCCACTTTGAGAGAAAAGCACGATATAAACCATAGCACTAAGCCTATGTGAACCAACACAAGAGGTTACAAACTATTGGACTTTAGCCAAGAAATCAAACCATTACACCATTTGGTTCAATTCTAAGTTAGATTCAGCTGGATTGAAGTCATTTCAGGTAATGTCTATCACATTTTCATAACAAATTCAGCATTCTTCACTTCCATTTCTCTTCACACAGAAAAATATACATTTCACTGATATTATGTTACTGGTTTGTACATTATTACTGTAATTTTATGATATCATATATGAAATAATACTGGATGAAAAATATCCACAGGAAATATTGGAAGGATGAATTTGGAGCTAGCGAGAAATACAAAAAGAAAATTATATATTGATTTGGGATGAGTACTTAATGTAAAATAGTGTAATGATAGATCTGAAGTACAAAATGCTATGTGGATTTCTCCTCAAGTCAAAAATGTTTATACCTGAGCTTCACTTATGAATACCTAAAAGCAACAACATGGAAAGGATATATATCAGTGGTGGAAGTTTAAGAGGTCCAGTTTGCCACAAATGGAACCCACCTGGAGTCACATGGGCTGCAAAAAAAACCAAAAGTAGAGGGGAGACCTCCCATCAATTGTCTTCTTGTTTTGTTAATAGGCAACTAATTGACTGTTAATTGTGTGTTTTAAGGGGTTGGTTTAGGTGGGTTGGTGGATGGTGAGGACTGAGTATGTTTTTAATCTCTTTTAATGTATTTAATGTATTTTATGTTGTTCGCCGCCTCGATCCTTGTGGAGAGGCGGGATAGAAATTATTATTATTATTATTATTATTATTATTATTATTATTATTAATATTATTATATTTTAGAAAAAAATGGGATGTGGTTCCAGGCTGTGGAACTCCTTCCCAAAGAAAACTCACCTGGCTCCTTCTTGCCTCACTTTTTGCCTCTATATCTACTCAGGCCATTTCTACACTACATTATTATAGTGCTATTATTCCACTTTCAACATCCTGTGGAATCCTGGGGTTTGCAGTGTAGAGAGGGGCATTTAGAATTCTCAGCCAGACAGCTCTTTGGCCTCAGTAAACTACAAACCCCAGAATTCCTCAGAATGTTGAAAGTGCAATAACACTATAACAGTGTAGTGTGGACATGGCTTCGGGCTTTGAATGTTAATTTGGCCAATGCAGAAGGTTTTTGAACTGGAAGTATTGTCAACATTATGTTTCAACTGCTTTTAAATTGCTGTAAATTAATGTTTTAATATAAATGTTCATTAAATTGTTTTTAACCTTGCATTATATGTTGTTTTAACTGTATTGTTTTAGTTAATATTATAAGCCAGTTTTGGTCCCATTTTGGGGAAAAGGTAGGTTATAAATTTAAAATAAAATAAAAGTGTAGATTGCTGTTCTTGGAAGCTTCCAAGACAGGCCTTCCTTCACCAGAGAAATTGTCCTGGTGAATTAAGAAGTGAGGGGACAAAAATGTCCTTGGGGAACACTTTGTCCACCCCAAATATTTTAAAGGCACACCCAGGTATGTGACATGCGTTTTATATTCACTGAATTGTATTCTATTACTGTCCTTCCCCCAGGAGAATGGAAACCATAATTAATTCCCTTTTGCCCTTCAGACCTCATGCACCATCACCCAATCTCTTCTAGAGAAGAAGGAGATTCTTCATCTGTTCCAGTGTTGGGCTATAAAGGAAAATCCTTTGTGGAAGGGTCACGTTTTCTCATGCAGCTCTGGATATCTGAAACCTAATTTTAAAAATAGTGGTCTAAATCCAGCACATACATTGGAAGAGTGAAATTTTCCACTCACCCAATTGTTCCAGATTACACTGTTGTGCAAGCAGTTACTGAAGGAGTTGCATCTCAGGGCTTGCCCAATTTCTTCCTCCTTGGGCAACAAAACTGTGCTGGGTCTTACCATTGTGCTAAACATCAAAATGCACAATCCTTACTGCAACCTGCATTGTACAATAGTGAAGATGGACTGCATCCTAAATTCTGGCAAAATATCTTGTTTCCAATAGATCACCACATCACAGAGTGCTGTTTAAAGGAGAAGCAGTGACTGAGATACTAATCGGCATCACTTTTCACCTGGTACTAGTCAATTTTACATGCAGTGACACTTGCAGGAGTTAGGGTCATTGAATTAAGTTCCTGACTAAACATGCATAAGACACATTGTACAAGGTCAAAATGCAAAGCCTTTGTTCCAGTTTTGCTTTTTGCTTCTGTTTGTTTGTTTGTTTGTTTGTTTGTTTGTTTAAAGAGAAGAAAACTCTGCAGAGTGATTAGAATATCCTACTTGGCTATTTTAGCGAGATTAATTCAAGAGAGATATGCAAAGGAAATAATATAGTGTTCAAGAGACTTCTTGTACTCTTTCTGGAAAAGATTTCAGTCCTAAGTATATCATTTGGAAATAAGTACCACTTACATGTGCAAGATGAGAATGGCAAAAGACACCCAAGTTTCTTCTTGTCTTTTCCCGGCAGAAACCTTTTTTTTTTTTAAGGGACATCACATTGCCCATCCAGTTCAGGCAAGTCACAAAAAAAAAATAAAAGTTTCTGGCTGCAGTCCTATTATGCCAAACTGCTACTGCAACCAACCATAGGAAAGATTATTTGACATTTTCACTGTTCGAGAACCAAGGCATCCAAGGACTCCATTACACAACCAGAAGTAGTGTTGCTCAATATTGATCACCACATCTGCAACAGCAAACAGCAGTGATCTTGTGTTACTACACCAGTGGGGCTTTTCACTCTGCTGCTGTAGGGCAAGATTGTGGCCTCTGCTGTTATAAGCCTAAAAATTGTATTGCTTATAAAAATGTCACCTGTTGAATTATAACTTAAAACTTGCATGATTGGCTTGGTAAGGTCAGCAACTGCTTCACAGTTCAAACCAATCATATAAAGTTTGCTACAAGCACAGCTATTTAATAAGAAAGAAAAACGGACATGTTTGCCTTGTTTAATTTTTAGAAAGCATTTCTACTAATTTTAGGTGAAAACTACTGATGCACATTCAAGCTTCTTAAGGTAGGCAAACCATCTTTAGTTTGGTGAAATTCTGAGCAACAGTTCAAATGTATTCCTCTTATCCTATTAAAACCTATAGAAGCAACTGCCAGCAAAATTGTACCATACATTTGTTTCATTTTGAAGCTATAATGTTGCCAATATTTTGCACAGGGATTCTATCTTGCAAAAATCTAGTCAATTCTATGTACAATACCTGTTATATCATTTTTAATGCAGTATACAGAATTGGCCTACCTATAGCAATCATCATTCGGGCAAGATGATTAATTTACACAGATAGTATAATGTTATGCAAGCTCTACTGAACATACTAACACTAGTTTCTGAAATGCTTACAAGTCTTACTGTTAGGAGAAACATAAAAGTATGTTAATGAGACAGCCTTACTACTAATCTTAAACCAGCAGGTTTTTTTGATCTTTCATAGTGTGGTGTAGTTTGCACATTAGTCCAGAACACTGGGAGACCAGGTTCCAAACTCCCACTCGGCCATGGAAACCCACTGGGTGATCTTGGGCAAGTCACATTCCTTTATCCTCAGAAGGAGGCAAAGGCAAACCCCCTCTGAACAAATCTGGTCAAGAAAACCCCATGATAGGTTCATCTTACGGTTGCCATGAGTTAGCCCAGTTCTGCACTCGAGTGTTATAGTGCTATCATCCCACTTTAACATCCTATGGAATCCTGGGGTTTGCAGTTTCGGGAGGGGCCAGGCGGCCCCTCCCAAAACTGCAAACTCCAGTATTCCGTAGGATGTTGAAAGTGGGATGATAGCACTATAACACTCAAGTGCGAAAATGGTGTTAGAAACGACTTGAAGGAACACAACAGCAATAACATTTGTCAAAGATCTTTCTCTTTTCCTGATTTCCAGATTAGCCTCAGCCATTAAAGGGAACTGTATGAAATTGGCTGAGCTTGAATGAAAAGTAAACCACACGTGATTACTTGCGACAACTGTTCACAGATTAAATTGCCATTTTTTTTCATTATTGTGGCAGATCAGTACTAGAAAAAAAAATCCCCTGAAATGCACTATGTACAAGCTATATGTGAAGTAATACAAAATACATTGAATAAGATATTTGTTTTCACAAACAATGATACTTAAACTTTATATGAACCCGCCATTTTGTATTCATGCTATCGATTCAGTATGTCATTTACTTATCTTGCAATGTGAGGGTGCTGCTTATACTAAACTAATGGGAAATCAGATGTGATTGAATCAAGCATCAGGTTATGCTAATGAAAGGCTTAGGTTTCCTGTTCTTTGAGATTGCAATTATTTCCTTGTTTGCTGAGGTGTTCAAATTTCCTCAAAGGACTAGTTATAATTAAGATAGCAGATCTTTTTAATACTCTGGAGACCCCTGAATTAGGACATCTCTGTCTCCATATCCCTTAAACTTTGCCGTTTGATTAAAAACTTGGCAGGGGACACACTTCTGAGAGAACTGGCTGATTAATCAAGAGTTTAACTGCACCTAAGAAAGTACACCCTTCAGCTAAAGCAAAAATATGGACCATTCTTCCTCTCTCATGCCTATAAAATGTGGATTTAGTGGACGTATTTCCTGTTTTCAGAGACCTTGGTCCAGTGATCAGTTGATAGAACTGTGTGACAAGGAGATGTTTTCGTAACTGTTTCTTGAACTGGGAACAGGTTATCTGCTTTAACATAACTACTGTGAAGTGGTGGAGCCTCATTTAATTGAAATTTTGAGCTAGTTCCAGTACCTTAAGGGAAATTGCAAATACAGTTTGTTTGAAGTCTGAATCACAGGTGCTTATATGTGATACCCTTTCCCTTCCAAACCCTAAAAACGATTCATCAGAAATGGCTGATGATTTTTATGTCAGTGGCTAACTCGCTTTAAAGTCTAAATTTTAAAGGAATAAACCAAGATGTTGAACCCTATCCCCCAAAATAGGTTTAGAACCTTGGATAGGTCCATTAAAGTTCACACTAAAACCCAGAAAAGACCACTTCCTCATTGGCGTGAAATCCATCAGTTACCACAGGGCACTGTATCATTCAGAAACATTGCCTTTTGATCTAGCCCGTAGGAAGGGTCTGTGCCAGATCATTGCTTGAGAAGAAGGAGGAGGAGTAAATGGAACCCATACTTATGTTACCTACTATTTTAGTTCTGTGATGTAAGGACAAGTGAGGCCCTGGACTTAGGAGGGAGAGAAGTCTTCAAGCACCTTTCTCCAGCCCCAACAGTAAACATAGAACAGCAACAACAGCTAACCATGTGCTGCCCTTTCATGACATACCAAATCTGCTACTTGAGGTGAGTTCTCCACTCTGCTTATTAGCTGGGCCAGGCCTGCTGAGGCAACAGAATGACTCATAATTAAACCAGCCTAGTTTAAACTAGGTGTAGTTCTTAGACAGCAAATTCTGCCACAAAACAAAACAAAACAAAACAAAACTATGGCCATTTCCATACCGGGCTTCTAAAACAGTGTAGAGTGACCTCTAACGGAGGTCTTCTGCACCGTAGAGTGGACTGGCGTGGACTACTTTTCGTAGTTCCACACCAGAATCCACTCAGGAGCAGCCAGAACTAGCCGGGCTGCGTGTTTTTTAAAAACCTCTTTTTAGAGGTTTTTAAAAAGCACGGAGTGCGCAGCCCCGTGCCGCTCCGTCGCCCGGCTCTAAAGTGGATTTGCAGGCGGGGGGAAATGCGTGCCTGCAGATCTGCTGGGGGCGGGCTTCCTGCTGGCGAGCTTCTCCGGTTGGTGGAGAGCCTCCACCAACCGGAAGCTGCCATCTGGGAGCCGGAGGAGTGTGGAGCAGCGAGCTCACACTGCTCCGCGTGGCGACAGACTTACCCGGCTGCGGGTAAGCTCTGTTTTAGCGTGTTTTCACCCGTTCCCCCCCCCACATGTGAAAAGGGCCTATGAAAGGTTCACTTAGGGTCTCCATGAGTCAGAAACAACTTGAAGGCACACAACAACAACATTTGTCTAAGATCTTTCTCTTTCCCTGATTAGTAGAGTGTCTAAAGCAGGGCTTTTCAAACGGTGTATTGCCTGTAGTGAGTTGGTGTGTCACCTCCCCAGCCAAGAAAGGCCACCCCCACCTGACCCTGGCCCACTGCCCTTGCTCTTGCTGGAGCTTTTCCCCAGCAAGATCAACAGCAGTGGGTCAGGACTGGGTGGGAGGGAGTTGCCTTTCTCCCTGCCTTCGGTCTCACTGTGCCCTTTCCTGGCAAGGGTGATGGTAGTGGGCCAGGCTGCCTTTCCCCACCCTCCAGTTTGCTAATAAAGCTGAATTACGGTGTTATGAAATGAAGCATTTTAAAAAAGTGTGTCACTAACATGAAAAGTTTGGAAAGCTCTGGAGAGAATTAATTGCTGGCAGTACTGTCCATATTGTAATTTTCTGACCAATGTTGTATTGCAGAGAAGTATGTATGTATGCGTATATATATTCTGCTCAGTTCCTGTGATGTTATCATTTCCATTTTGTACCTGAGTAGCACATATCTTGACTGTGGAGAAAGACTGGATTTAAATATAAGACGGGATGGATGGATGGATGGATGGATGGATGGATCCAGTCTTTCTCCACAGTCCAGATGTGTGCTAATCAGGTACAAAATGGAAATGATAGCATCGCAGGAACTGAGCAGAAAATCTGCCAATCTGCAATTGCCTTTGAGCTCTCCCAAGAATAATAAAGGCAATCTTAGGTACACTTGCTTGGGAGTAAGCTGCACTGAACACATGGAAGGCATTTGTAAGTATACACTGTGCTTGTCAAGAGTCTTCATACTTAAGGATGTTTCAGTGATAATGGATGACAGAAGTCATTTGCCTTCCCTCTGCAAGTACCTGCAAGTCAGCAAAATTAATAACAACCCACCTACCAGTGTTGAGCTGCCTCACCTTAAAAATGGTTCCAGGAATTGCTGCATATACTATGATATCCTTCATACGCATACAAAAATTCTTATTGCTCTCACAAGATCTCTCTTAAGGCCTGAATTTTGGTAGCTGGTATTGCACTCTGCTGTAATGGACAGATTTTAGTTACTCAGTTCATTTTATCGTATTTTAGATTCTTACTATTCTATCAAGAAAAGGGAAGAAAATCAAATGCCAGCTGATAGCACTGGCACCAAAACACTTTGTTCTAATATTTTTTTGTGTGCAGCAATGACAAATCAGACAAGTTTTAAGTCTACTTGATTAGTTACATAAGCACCCGTATCCACAAGTAATTTACAAATTTGCTCATGCAAGGTTCTATCAGACATACCTTTCAGCAGAGCTACTAGAAATGTTTTCCAGCAGACAAATTACAAAAAAATGTAGCTGTTATTTCCAGTATTTTGCTTTCTTCATTTTAACTGGTTTGGTCTCATCTAGATTTTAAATATAATATTATTTGCGCTGAGCCTTTGAGGGGAGGATGGGCTAGACAGCATTCTAAATCCTGTTTAGAAATATTTCTGCATGGTTTAGACAGCAGGGATATTTTCCCTTTTCCTTAGATTCAAGCTGTGACCTTGATTTCCAGTTTCTGCTTAGGGCTAGAGCTTGTGTCTTGCCAAGCTGCCAAACATACAAATTAAAGGCTCATATTTGAAACACTATCAGATCCTTAATTAACTTTAATGATACTTCTGGGTACTGTTGTTACACATTTCTGCTTCAATAAAAAAAACATTTAAAATGTCTTTTGGAAGTCTGTATTTATCTTGTCGTTGGCTAAGTGTTGGCTGGTATTGAGACCGCCCTTATCATCTTCCACCAAATTAGAGCTCTGCAAACATTCTCTGGAAAAATCACTAAACTGTGAACACTGGAATGATACTGAAGTATTTCCAAGGGTAGCCAAGATCCTGTATCAGAGGCTATGACACATAATTTTACACTGATGTAGCTTCATCCCTGAGATGATACACAACCCTTCCAGTGAATTGGAACAATGCATATGGGGGTGTCACAAGCACTGTCCCATTATACTGCAGGACCCATTGCACAATAGGTATGCTGCTGGTTCCATTTGTGCAATGATTGCAAAGACATCATTACCTCTCTGCTCATCTCCTAAGAATACAGACATTGTACATCATCATGGTTCAACTTTTCATGCTATAAGGCAATTTACAATCAAGTAAATACTTAACAGGATGCTAGCAGACATTTTTAACAACCCAAATAAGATTGTAATAACCAGAATATTAGCAAAGTATAAAAGTTATTTGTTTATCATTTCATTCTCTTACTTTCTGCCAAGAAAATGTTAACTTGTTTTGCGAGCACAGATTAGAAGTATCCACTGGCCTAGAAATGATTTTTTTATAAGAATTAATTTTTTTCTTCCTTCTAATTAAACATTGAGTAATCTAGCCCAGTATGTTCACTTCGCCAAGGTTTCAGCAGAGGTGTTTTTCCACTCAGCTGTTTAAGTTCACTTATAGAGTTGCAAGAGCAAGGATGTGGAACCTGTGGATCTCCAAAAGTTGTTGGGCTCTGAGTCCCATCACCTCTCGCTAGTGTCCATGCTGTCTGGCACTATTCAAAATTGTAATGCAATGCCTCAACATCTAGAATATGACAAGTCCAGTCACCACTGAATTAGGGATTGAACCCAAGCTGGAACACCTTCTTCTCTGAAATACCTTATTCTCTGTGGAAATACACAGAGGATCAGTTTTATAAGCAATCCTAGAATTTCATAAGAAGCCTAATAACAGCAACCACATAATGTTCCCAGCGATGCGTAGGATGTGGAGAAAGTATTCCTGATTCATTCTGCATTTACTCTGAGGCCATTTCTGCACTACACTATTATAGTGCTATTATTCCACTTTCAATATCCCGTGGAATTCTGGAGTTTGTAGTTTACTGAGGCCAAAGAGCTCTCTGGCTAAGAATTCTCAATACCCCTCCCTAAACTGCAAATCCCAGACTCCACAGGATGTTGAAAGTGGAATAATAGCATTATAACAGTGTAGTGTAGAAATGGTCCTTTTCTTGTGGAAATTAATACAGCAAACTACAGCAATGTCAGAATGCATACAATGATCCAGTATGTGCCAGGAATGAGCTCACCTGCTAAATCTGTGAATTTCTTTAATGCCTTTAAAGTTACGCAAGCAATAATAGACCCTAATACATTGTTCAATATATGAAGTCATATACTTGTAGTAACCAACAATCCAACAAAATGACAAAATAATCTGTGGGTGTCTTTCTTTCCCATGTTAACAGTTTGTTGCACAGAAAAGGCAAAGTAAATTGACATGCACGCTGATTCACAAACAGCAGGACTAAAATTGCAAATCATTTCCCGCATTAATTAGAGATTGTAAATTTAATGACTTTAAGTACCATATTTTCTTTCTAAAAATTTTGCTCTGTTTAATTTGTCAAAATGTCACATGTAATGTGTACGACATTGAGATATCATTTTTTAAAAATGTATAACAAAGACTGTGATGAGAAAAAGAATAAGTGATCACAGCAAAATTTGCTACTATTCTAACCCAAACAATCTGTTTGACGAGATAGGACATTTATAGCAGCAGACATCTAGTCAAAGCAGATCATTGTTTTTCTTTTCCTTCATCATTCTTTTTCTTTTTCCTCCAGTAAAAAGCTGAAAATCCTGAAAATATTACAATCAGGAATGTTTCCTAATTGCTGAATATTGCAATATAGCAATATGATTCTTAGCTTTGTTGTTCTTGCTATTTTAAAGCATCTATTCAAATCTGAGACTTAGGACCACAATGCTTGGAGGAAAGATTCTAGTTTGCCTGTTTTTTCTTCCTTGGCTATACAGTGCTATTCATTTAAATAATGTAGTGCTTATAGTTTGCCAGTGCTGACAATATTGAAAGTCAGGGCACCTGGAGCAGCTGGGAGGAGGGAAAAAGTTATCTCTGAGAAAGTAGGGAGTTTACTCCCATCACTGCTGAATAAATACAGTACAGCCTTTCACATATACTGTTAAGAGATGGATCACAGGAACACAGGAAGACGCCTTATGCCAAATCAGACTACTGGCCAAGCCAGCTTAATATTATCTACATCAGGAGTGAGGAGTATGTGGCCCTCCAGATGTTACTGGGTCATGTGGCATGTCAACCTTCATTTGGACTTCCCCTGCTACTGGGCCATCCTTAAAATTATTACTAGCGTTGTCATAGGCAGCTGGGCATAGCTGCAGGATAAATACATAGAGATTTTATTAATATAAATATTGTTATTTAAACATTAATATACTCACTTAGAGCCAGCGTAGTGTAGAAGTTCGAGCATTGGACTACAACCCTAGAGACCAGGGCCATTTCCACACTAGCCTGTTATAGCGCTATGATTCCACTTTTGAAAGTGGAATCATAGCGCTATAACAGGCTAGTGTGGAAATGGCCCAGGGTTCAATTCCCTGCTTGGCCATGGAAACCCAGTGGGTGACCTTGGGTGTATCTCACACTCTCAGACCCAGAAAACCTCATGAAAAGTTCACCTTCAGGTCACCATACGTCAGAAATGACTTGAAGACATACAACAACAATATTCAGTTAGCTGTGTTTAAAGAATACTAACAATTTTTAAAATCACTGGCTAGTTTTCTAACCCCACCTTCCCTTTTCCACATGTCTTTACTAATCTAAATAACAATATGAGCATTATCCAGCATTATCATCATAGATCTGCATTCAGTAATTGTCAATTTCCCCAATAATCTCCAACCCACTTAACTCACAGGTGTCACTAACTAGAAACTCAGTGTCAGCCTTTCTTCCAGATGTTTTCCCTCTGGTCTATCATCCGACATTCCAAATCCAGCTCTCCAATAAAACTACTGTTTTTAGCTAATTTTGTTCTCAAAGGAAGCAATAAATAATTCTAGCACTTTTCAATGAAATAGCTGCATTAGTCTCTTGCAGCATAAAAAGGAGGAATGGAGAGGGAGAAAAAGGGAATGTGGCAGCACCTTTAAAACTAATTGGTCTTTATTGTAGCATGAGGTTTTATGGATATAAACTTACTTCTTTAGATGCAGTACATTTATACAGTTGTGTGAGTAGAACAGAATATAGTAGGATCCAGAAGGATGTAAATCATATCCTTTGCCCTGAATTTTGCCTCAGGCAGCCCTGCTCCTGTCTAGTCATTTTCAGTTCAAAGAATTGAAAACCCAATGGGCTATAACCTTTTTTGAAGGAGCCTGCTGAGATTTTGTGGCTGATAGTAGTGCAGTTCTTGCACCAAGCTGTGGCATACTGACTCGGTACACTCCAGACACAAACCATGTGAAACTTTTGTACCACTTGTGTTTTGTTGAAATGACACAGTGAAGTGTGTTAATTGAAATGTGGATAAGGCCTTCAACTAATAGCCTCCCCTTCAACCCATAGCCTTCAACTAATTTTCTGATCTGAATAATCTAATGATATCAAGCAAAAGGGAGAGAGTTTTCCTCCTGGACAACCAGCACCGGTGGAATGTAAACACAAAAGGGCATATTTCCTATGTGTTCTCAAAATTATTTCTTTCTTTCAGCTGTCAATGCAAAACAATTTTGTAGGCAAAACAAATAGCCAAATGTACCAGCAATTGAGCACCGATATAAAGGGAAGCACTTCTAGTCCACAGAGAGAAAAATAATTGATGGGAAGTACTGACATTTCATTTGTGTGACTTTCTTTTAAACAAACATATACACACACACTTTAAAACACATCAGAAGCCATGTCCTCACTAGACTGTTAGCACTATTATTCCACTTTTCAACATCCTATGGAATCCTGGGGTTTGCAGTTTAGGGAGGGGCCAGCTAGCCCCTCCCTAAACTGCAAGCCCCAGGATTCCATGGGATATTGAAAGTGGAATAACAGTGCTATAACAGTCTAATGCAGAAATGGCCCGAGGAAATCCAGGACAGCATAGTGCTAAGGCTGATGATATTTGTTCAAGCAATGGGCTGGTAAGTGCAGCTATAATTGCTATTCTATATGATTGAGAGGGTGTTCACAATCTAGGAAAATTAGCCTTAAATTAATTGTTCTCCATCTGCAACAGAGGAAGAAAGACCAAAAAAGTTGCTTATAAAATATGCTTATTTTGACACAGATGAATAGCAGGACGAAACACTAAAGTCTGCAACCTCCCATTGATCAGGAATAGATATGTGATTTCCATGTTGAAGATCTCACTTTCAATCGCAGGCTTCTCTAATGAATGGTTCTTAGCTGAGAAAATTTCCTGGGATCCAAAACAAGCAACAGCGTGCTGGACAAAGCGTCAGCTTGACTTGTGGAGCTTTGTATCTTTAAAAAGAAAAATGGCAGCTCAAGAGACTCCCATGAGGCTCCCATCCAATCTTTGGCAACTGCAATTTGACAAAGAGCTCAGGTAGATAAACTGCAAGAGACTTCTGCCTGAGACATTGGAGGGCTACAGCCAATCAAAGTAGATGGCTCTAAGGTAAAAGAACATCTTAAAGACTAATAAGTTCTATTCTGAATAAGCTTTTATGGATTCCAAGCCATTTAATCAGAAACATAAATCTATTGGTCTAACTGGGAAAAAGTCTGGTTCAGGAAAGCAGAAATATAGCTAGTTCTTTATAATTCCTTTCTGCTGATAGCTAAGGTACAGCTAAGTTACATTACAATCCTAAATTAACAAGCAATAATTTTGACAGTATAAGTGTAACTTTTTAATGTAACTTCTATAGTTGGAGGAGGGGAGGACTATTCCATGGTTCAAGTGCTGCCTTGTGCTACTCTTTCATGCTCTGTTGTGGGTGTTAGGTAATGGCAAAGTGAATGGAAGGGAAAAGTATTTTGTAACATAGGCCTGTACAGCTGAGAAACCACTATGGATAAGGAGTTCAAAGCCAAATTGGATTTATTTGGAACAGTTTGGATTGGGTTTGAATCAGATAGCATCAGTGTAATACCCATCCAGAGCAGATTGGCCTAAAGTAAGCTTAGAACAGTACATTTAGAACAGTCTGAGGTGGGAGCAGACAATGTGCCTCCCCTATAGCACCCTGGTGGTATGAAAGAAAGGAAAGAGGGGAGGTAACTTTGCTTAATGACAACTGTAGCTTCCCATGAGGGATAATGGCCATTTCTGCACAATGACGCTCTTCCATGTTGCCGTGCTGCAATTCTGGCTCCAGAAGGGAGCACGTCAGCAACGCTCCCCCTCCGTACCTGCTCGCTCCCTGCAGAAGGGCACATGATGGCCCCGCCTCTTCCTTCAGCAGCACAGCCAGGTACTTCCCATTGCTGCACTGAGGCAGGAAGCATCACAATCACGCTTCCATGGCTTCCACACAATGGTAAGTATGAGAGTGCCACATGATTGGAAGTGCAAAACAGATTTTTTTCCGTTTTGCAAATACTGCACGAGTGTGATGCTTCACAACCGAATGGCAGCAGGACAGCGACAACATCATGCGGAGGCATGACTTGCTGACTGCTGCCATCTTTTCACAGAAGCGGCACAGTGACATCATGTGGAAAGGGCCTATAACACACATTAAATGGGTCTGCTTCTGGAAACTGTCTGAAAATGTCAGCAGGTCTAAAATGCTGTGGGTCTGGATTGTAAGGAACATATAACTCTTTGTTGAAATCAGTCATGTAGGGACAGGGGGGTGATGGAGACGGTGCACCCTGGTGGCAATTTGGGGGGGGCACCGCAGCTCCTTGCTTGACCTCCCCCACGTAGCATAGCCCTGCCCCCTGCACACCATAGCCAGGGGCCCCTCTGCCTGCCCCCCTCCTCCATGCACTCCAAACTCCGCCACTGGTTGAAATGGCTTCATTGGCTATAGGATCATTTCTAGCCACAATTCAAAGAGCTGCTTACAACCTATACTCTATTTAATTTGACTGAATTTGAGATGAGATCAATGAAGTCCTGTATGGCTTAGGACCAGACTATCAGAAAGACCAAATCTCCCTTTTACCTTTTAAGTTCCTCAAGGAAGGGCTTTCATTTTGTCCCACCACCATCTCAGGCCCATTTGGTGAGGACAAGAGAGAAGGTTTTGTCTGTGGAATTCCCTCCCATGGGAGGCTAGGTTAGCTCCCTCTCTGCTCTCATTCTGCTGGCAGGTGAAGATTTTTTTTTTTAAAGCAGGCATTTTGTGACTCAGTGGTGGTACAGCAGAAATGTTTTTTAATAAGATGTGTGTACTATATTTTTATATGTACTGTTATGTCTTCTAAATGACTTCACAGCTTTTTCATTATTATTTTTTTTGAACATGACAGCTATTTTGATTATTTTTTAACTTTTTGATCATCTAGTTTTAATTACATTTTAGTTTAACCTTGTTGTAAACTGCCTTCAGTCCCATGTCAGAAGAGGGATAGGATATAAATTAAAAAAATAAAGACTCCCACCAGCATTTTCAGATCACACTACTTGAGGAGAGGGCCACATGGAAGTTACATGTTCATTTCTCTCCTTTACTCTTTGGGTAGTTTAAGTTATAGCAGCAGATCTCTGGTTGTATCCCTGTGCCAACTGATGTTGCTCATCTGTGCCTCTCAGTGTGGTAATCTCATGCTAACCATTACTTTTGGTCTTCAGCTGCACTCTTTAGTACAAGTGTACTGGTATTCTGAACCATAGATATGCTTTTAGGGATCTAGGACAGTGCTTCCAGCACTAGAGGCCTTTTCATACTAGAGAAATATAGTGCTATGGTTCCACTTTAATAGCCATGATTCATTCCTATGAAACTTGCAGTAGAAAAACGTGTGTTTAAAATTCTCAGCTGGACAGTTCTAGTACCTCACCAAAGTACAGACAGCCCTAAAGCACTAAAGAATTATAGCACTATGGTTTCACTTTAATTGCCATGATTCCATCCTATGGGACTCATGGTTGAAAGAAAGGTATTTAGAATTCTCAGCTGGACAGTTTTAGTGCCTCATCAAAGTACAAACCCCAGGATTCAATATCATGCAGCCATGGTAGTTAAAAGTGGAATCACAGTGTAAAAATTCTGTAGTGTGAAAGGACTCTAGATGTGTCCACCAGGTACAGGCATCCTGTACACACAGTACAAAAGAGGGGAGGGGAACAAAAATAGAATACTTGTAAATAATAGACACCAAAGAACACCTGCTGCTTTCTCACTTTATTGTCCGTTTGAACATGTAGATGAACTGTATTAACAAACTGTCAAATATTTACTAAAGAAGAAAGACAGAGAATAAAACATGATTAAAAAGAGAGATCACAAGAAAAATAACAATTTAAAATGTCTTAATAATTCTGATGCAAAAGACATCAATATGAGAATCAGTGTCTCTGATAATGCTGCTAAAGGACACACATTTAAACTCTGGCCTATATCTGTTATATGTTCATATTTGTACTTTTATCAGCTTGGTTTTTGCCCTCAATTGAGAGACCCTTTGTGCATTCTTAGTAGCTTGTATATATACAGTCAGATTGCTGACTTTTTTTTTCTTATTAAAATGTGAGATCTCTGCCTTTGAGACTCTCATCAGTTTGAAGGCAGATGGGGAGCTACAGCTCCAATCATCTCAGATTTAGAATACACTTCTCATCGTCCCCATTTCCCATCATTCCTCCCCCACCCCCGAAAAAAAAAAACTCCACATGAGACATCTGAGAATGCACATTTGCTTGTACAGGTCTTTGAATCCTTGTCTTTACTAGATAAGAGACACAAAGCAGTATCCTAAAATATCAAGATGATTCTGCAGAAAATCTTTTTTGGGAAGGGCTTCTTTTTTCAAGCGAGGCACTGCAAAATCTATCTGCTGCACATTCCATTTGTTCTAGAAACTGTAACCACATGATGTGATATATGCCACATCCAAGCAGCTCCCCACAGGATTTTGAAACATACCTAAATCAAGCAAACCCCGATGGTCTGCAATTTTGCTGTTCCTACAGTAATATTTTGTCATGGATGACATTTGCTCCACAACGCTCTGTAAAATTTACTTGGCTAACAAGTGCTTGCCTCACCAACCTGTCAGAAGATGTTTAATATATAGCTATTAACTGCCATGCAACCCCTTTCTCTCTTAAACCTCATGACTGACAGCAAGCTAGCTATTGTCTTTAGCAGATAACATTTCTTGACATAAGTTGTGACAAGTCTTCGTTCACTTTTTGATTTCTTTCCCTTCTCTTCTGACTGTGGTCAAAATGTCTTCTAACTCTTGATTTCTTTTCTCTATTGTAAGCCCCAGTACAGATGATTTATATATGTGTGCCTTAAAAAAATCCCTCCCTCCCTCCCTCCCTCCCTCCCTCTCTCTCTCTCAATTTTCATACCCCACCTTTTCCTCAATGCAGCTTACAAAATAATCAGCAATACAAGCAAACACAATCCCATCCAAAAACATACAAAAAGTTAAGAATAAAAGAGACCATGTTCAGAATGTTCAAAACTTCAGGTGGTCCAAAGACCTGCAGCCAGATTGTTAATGGGCCAGTTGCAGGAACATATGACTCATTGTAGCAACAGCTCCACTAGCTGCCAGTCCACTTCCAGGCACAATTCAAGGTGCTAGTTATAACTTATAAAGCTCAGGTGCTGGTGATCTAATCATCCATGTGATCCTGACTGAGGTTGAAGATATTTTGGAGATTGTTTCTCTGAATCTCCCCACCTTCACAGGTACTGTTGGTGGAACACAAGAGAGGGCCTTCTTTGTGGCTGCTCCTGCTCTCTGGAACTCCCTCCCCATGGTGTCTGCCCTGGCTCCTTCCTTGCTGTCTATCAAATGTAGACTTTTCATTTCCAGCAGGCGTTTGGGAACCGATTGTTTTATATAATGGGTTATCTATTTTAGTGCTGTACTAGTTTTAATTGATGCTTTTAAACTAACATTTTATATTGCTTTAATTCTATAGACAGTTTTATATTAATCTTAAGTTTTTATATAATTTTTTGTGGTCTTGCCTGTGGTTTGACATGTACATGTTGTTTTGCTTGTATTTCTTCTTATTTAGGAAGCAGCCTTGAGTCCCACCCTTGCAGAAAAGATAGGATATGAATCACAGAATCATAGAGCTGGAAAAGACTGCAACAGTCATCAAATCCAATCCCCTACAATTCACAAATACACAATAAAAGCATTCTCAACAAATAAAGTGATTGATTGATTGATTGACTAAAAATGAAAAGCAAAGAATCAAAATAGTACAGCACACTAAAAAGTTAAGTTCCCCAAAGCCTGCTGGAGTAGAAAGGTCTTCACCTAGCAACAAAAGAGTAGCAAGGAAGGAGCAATTCCAGCCTCCCTAGGAAGGGAGTGCCAGAATCTGCAAGTAATCACAGAGAAGGAGCTCTCTCCTATTTCCATACTAAATGTGTCTGTGAAGAAGGTGGGATTGAGAGAAACTCCTCCCCCTTAGAGCTTGGGCAGGCTCCGATGGAAAGGATAGTCCTTCAGAGAGCCTAGACCTGGGCCACACAGAGCTTTATAGATTATAAGCAGCAGTTAGAACTCTGCTTGGAAACAGACTGGTAACCAGAAGAGTCATATATTCATTGTTAACCAGCCATTAACAATCTGCAGCATCAGCTGAGGTTTCCAAATATTCTTCAAGAACATCCCACATACAATGCATTAGAGCAATCCAAAACTCATGCATGTGTCACTGTGGCCTACTTTTCATTATACAAATATACTTCTAGCCACTGCTGAAACCTGAGCATCCAGGTTAAGGGCTAAATCCAGAAGCACACCCAAATAGCCGAGAAGTATCTTCAGAGAGAATGTAACTCCATCCTTCACAGGTTGAGTCCCTGTTCCCTTACCTGCCTTGCAAATGACCAGGAGCACCTCTGTCTTGTCTGGATTAATTTTCAATTTGTTCATCCTTCTGTTACCCCAAAACATGGGTGGTACAGGGGTTCACCCACAATGCCAATGCCTCCATGCAAAGGAGGGGAATATTAGTTCAAATTAGGAGGCCTGTGAGAGGGGGGTAACCTAGAAAAATCTTTTCACCAATGTTTAGGGGATCTTCACAAGGAAGAACCAGCCAGAGATTCAAAAGTAAGTTCAAATGTGTTTTCTTGGGGGAATTGATTACATGCACAGAAGATCCAAACAGTCACACACTCACACAAGACTAACTGAAGGAAAAAGGGGTGGAAAGTTTTGGATAGCAAGATTCAGGGCATACTGAGTAATATTTACTGGTCTCAGAGAGCAGCAAAGAAGCAGCAGTGTGGTTTAGATTTGCATCTAAAGATAGTACACAATTGGACATCAGAGTGACAGTGTGGCAATCAGCAAGCGGTGTACTGTGTCATAACTGGCCAAAACCGCAGGTTTATATACCCAATTTCTGCCTTGAAGGCATGGGTGTGAATGGCTTTCTGGCTGAGTGAACAATGGAGTTCACAGAGTGGACAATAAGGTCCAGAATGGGTTAATGATCTTAGCATTAGGTGACAAAGCATTAGGTGACATAATGGACATCATGATAGCTCTGTAATGGTTGGACAGATATGAGAATAATAGAGAGATTTACAGGTTGTTGGAAAGAAGGATTGAAACAATCAGCAGTTTGGTGGAAATTTCTCAGATGCTATTGTCCAAAAGGCAGGGTCGTTAAGCCTGTTATCTCTGGAGTTACCTGGTGATTTCCTGACTATGACCTGGCTATGCCTAGAGGGGGTTTCTGACCTAGGCTATTTTTGCACTACACTGCTATTATTCTACTTTGAACATCCTGTGGCATCCTGGGGTTTGCAGTTTAAAGAGAGGCACTTAGAATTCTCAGCCAGAGAGTTCTTTGGCCTCAGTAGACTACAAACTCCAGAATTAGTGAACATGCAGCTCTCTGAGAAAACAGCTAATGTATTATACATTTTATTTTAAATTCTGCTCAGATATAGGGATTGACCAACACTATCTTGACACCTTTCCTCCACCACCTGTTTGTTTCTAGATGGAATGAATGTCTACCCTAAAATAATTTATAACACATAATTCTTGGCTAAGGCACAAAGAGCATCCAGATCACAAAGTGGTAGTATCTTTTAGGCCTAAATCAAGTTGTTAGTCCCAACTAGTGAACTCACATTAGTATTGATTACCAAGTTCCTATTGATTCAGTGCATCTACTGCATAAAGGACACTTACACCTCTACTTTTGGTGGGGAGAAATCCAAAACATCCTCCTTCTCACGTAAGGATTCCATATTTTTCCTTCATGTATATGTTGTAATATTGTTTCACTTTTTAATGTTTTATTGTTTTGTTTGGCATTATGCATCTGTTCTAATTTTGCTGGGGGAAAAAATCCGTGTTGGTCAACTTGGATTTCTTTCCTAAAGGAAGATGGACTATAAAGTGTAGCACTCCAGATATTGTTGGAATGCAAGTCCCAGCATTCCTCACATTGGCTAAGCTAGTTAGGACTAATGAGTCATGCACCATCCAAAACACTAGATTCCCCCCTCCCCACTGATACTGAATGCGTAGAACATCTAGTTAACTAAAAAAAAGTCCTTTTCTGAAGAAAAGAACACTTGTTAAAAGTTTACAACTGGTTCTAAACTGTCTGGGGAATGACCTCATTTTGCTGGAAACTAGCAGGAGGGCAGCAGGGAAGCAATAATCTGGTTCTGGTTCTATTTGTTAGTTTCTAAGAGAAGAACTTAGAGAGAATATCCTGCTGTTATTTTGTTCAGAAACTAATATTTTTGAGACCTGGTTTGATCATGCTTTGGGAATACCCCTGCATGCTCTTTGCACCACTATAATTCCTGCTCAGCCTGTCCCTTTAAAAACACACACACAGGAGACATTTCATCTGCCCTTTTTGAACAAGCAGCTGTCTTTCAGTAGTCCCTCTTTCATACCTGAAAAATCCTATAAACAAATCTCTGTACTGAAATATTACATAAGCCATGACAACTTTCTTTCCACTATAGGTTCAAATAAGAATGAGTTAGTTATCAATATCATGCCAACCAAGACCATTTTAAGATTGGTATGTTTGTGGGGAGCAGGATAATGTGCTCTCTATTTGAGATATCAGAGGACAATGTACTCCTTTCAAATTGCTTTTCACTCTTGTTTTATAGCCAGCTCTTTGATTTATCTTTGATTCACTCACTGGTGCCCAACAGAGCAACCAAGAAAACAAGTTTTATTTGTGAGTCTACTGGAGTTGAAACAGAATTCTGGAGGCAGAAAGAAGATGCTAAGAAAGAAAGAAAGAAAGAAAGAAAGAAAGAAAGAAAGAAAGAAAGAAAGAAAACTTTAGAGGACTTCAGATGAGGCGTTTAGAGCTTGTTTCCATACTGAGATGGATACAAATTCAGTTGTCGGCAACTGGTAGAAGCAAACTTTTCTGGTACTTTCTTCCTTCTTTCCTTCCTTCCTTCAGCAGTCTCTCTAGCCCCCTTAAAATACTTACACAGAGGGATGAAGGACCTTGCTGAAAGAAATAGGACATGGATTAGAACATAGGGTAATCCCCAATTTTGTTCAGTATTTCATACATATGTAGTCATTCAGGGTTTTCCATGATAGTCAGTGGGAGGCATGCATGAAACTTCTGGATGTCACTTCAGATTCCAGAGGAGAACTAGACAGCCTCCCAATCAGTCTGACACAATTAGGCTATTTTCCAAATCACTGCACCAGGATCTGAGCCTAATCGTTTGGCCAATGTGCATCCCTAGTCTCCACCTAGAATGAACTATCGCCAGAGACATAGCTCAATTAGTATGCCTTTTTCATCTGAATATGCTGCGCACTGTCTTGCCAAAAGGTGATTGGCCAGTTCACTGAAGACAAGGGGTTCATTTTCAGGGTTCTGGAGGTAAATGACACCAGTTGTAGTGGAAAAGCCTTAGAGATTTTATTGAACAGCAAGCAATTTAAGCAACATGAGCATGCAAGCGATATCAGCATGCAGATGAAACCCACTCAAGCCTATGCTGCCTAGATAACATAAAGATGGATTATCTTATCAAGCAAAGACTCCTTCAATAAGCTGGAGCCTGGAAAGGAACAGTGAAAGAGACCCCTCTGGGTAGCCACCCGTGCATGGTAGTTCAGCTATCAGCCTGTGCTGAGCTACCATAGAAGAGAATTCTAGGGGATGTTTATATCCCCTTGGTCTGGGAGGACTGGGCCATCTCTGATGGCAACCCTGTGATTGTTTATAAATCTGGGTTCCTCCCAGCGCTTGTAATCTAATAGATGTTCCGAGCTAAGGGCAAGTGCCACTTAGCAAACATCACTTGCAACTTTGTTTTGTCTACATTTTAATCTGGCAAGCATACACAATACATCAAAGCAAGATCAAGATAAAATACAAGAATCACAGCAGTGTGCCTAACAAGTGAAAAGACCTTGAACAACAGCAGCATAGAGACACTTAAGAGCATGGAAGGATACCAGAAGGCCTTTCTAGACCTTTCTTAGCAGTAGTATGGAAAAACGTAGGCCCTTTTCACATGTGGGGGGGGGAAACGGGCGAAAACACGTTAAAACGGAGCTTACCTGCAGCTGGGTAAGTCCGTCGCCACGCGGAGCAGCACGAGCTCACTGCTCCACACTCCTCCGGCGTCCCAGATGGCAGCTTCCGGTTGGTGGAGCTCTCCACCAACCGGAGAAGCTCACCAGCTGGAAGCCCGCCCCCGGCAGATCTTCAGGCACGCATTTGCGCGCACCTGCAGATCCACTTTAGAGCCGGGCGACGGAGCGGCACGGGGCTGCGCGCTCCATGCTTTTTAAAAACCTCGAAAAAGAGGTTTTTAAAAAACACGCAGCCCAGCTAGTTCCAGCCGCTCCTGAGTGGATTCTGGCGTGGAACTACAAAAAGTAGTCCACACCAGTCCACTCTACGGTGTAGAAGACCTCAGTGAGAGGTCGCTCTACACCGTTTCAGAAGCCCGGTATGGAAATGGCCTTAGAACATGGAGGAACAAACTGGGGTCAGGCCAGAGTGTACAGCTCCTTGAAATTACAGTGGCCTTCCGGTCATTTCCCACTCCACCCCTTGGCCTACTACAGTTTGTCCTCCATGTTTAACTATCAAGCCATTTTATTTTCATAGACAAGTGCTGTACCTTGATATATTTACTATGCTTTAACTGTGCAAGGCAGGCAGCCACAGTAGCATCCCTCTCTTCCCCTACATCCACCTGCCTGCGCACTTTCCAGTGCCTCCCTCAAGAGGGATTGCTGATCTTTCAAAGTTACAAGCTCTTCAGCTTGCTATTGTCCTTTCTGTTGTCCTTTCCTCTAAGTAGTTCCTAATCTCCACACCTCATGGGATGCAGTCAGAGGGACTAATCCAAGTCCAACTACTACCTTATGCCTCCCCTTCTCTCCCACTCCTAATTTTTCCAAACAGTTAAGCACTGCATTGGGAGTTGAGCCTCCAAATTCCACCATCTTGGCTTATGGCATCAGTAGGTCTACTGGTTCAAAACTTGAGCCGGTGGTCCACAAGCATTTGTGCTGAGCCATCAGAGTTATCTTATTCAGTATCAGACTTTTCGCCCATAAGGACATTATTGCCACAAAATCCCACCTTCATTGCCAATTATGTCTTGCCAAAAGGTCATTGGCCAGTAAATACACAAAGAGAAGGCATGTGCCAAATCCATGCAAAGTGAGGGTATCGGTCATATCACAAGGTTGGTATCCAGAAACATGGGATGGAGGTATTTGGGACTCAGATTATGAATCTGAGGGAGAGGGTGAAAGTGAAGAGAAATTTCTGGTGGCAGTATAAGGGCTTATGGAGATGGGGAAGAGCACACACACAGGTGCGAGTACAGTTGGCTTTAGGAAAACCCACTCCTTTCTTAGCTATGGTCTTGGTTTCCTGAGTGTCTGAATATATAGTGGGGATTGATTTGCTGTGGGGTCAGGAATTCAAGACTCCAATGGGCTGATTTGCATTTGGAGTATGAGCCATTGTGGCAGGGAGAGCCAAATGAACACCCTCGCCTATTCCCCCACCTTCCAAGCCTGTTAATGTTAGGCAATACCACTTGCTGGGGGGAATCAGGAAATTTCAGATACTATAAAAGGACTTGTGGAAGTGGGGATATTGCAACTACAGTTTCCCCTTTCGGTTCTCCATTGTGGTTGGTATGCAAGCCAGATAGCACCTGAAGGATGACTGTAGACTATCAACATGCCCCACCTCTGGTGGCTGTGGTGCTGGATATTATAACTTGGCTAGAACAGACTGAGAAAAAGGCATTTCCACTACAGCTGGTGTAATTTATTGCTTCTGGATCCCTGAAAATGAACACCTTGGCTTTGGTGAACTGGCCAATCATCTTTTGGCAAGTCACACACGTGCAAAAACAACCCCATGAGAAATTCTCAGGCAATATTGTGGTCATGGTGGAGTGAAAGGAAGAAAATGCACAAGAAATTATATTGCCAAGTAGGACTTGACTTCCAGGCAGGACAGTGGGCGGATGCTTCTCACAGCAGCTGTGCAGAGATGAGAGCTTTTACAGTAAAAGTGCTGGCCAGAGGGATCTCTGGCTGGAAAATTTTGCCCTGATTAAAGGGGAAGTGAGGGGATTACTCACCAGAGTACAGAATTCCCATCACTTCTGTTTACTTATCACTAAATGCATAATGAATGGGAGGGACCAAGAGAGTTACATCTTTTATCTTTGCTATGCAATGCAGCTGTTTTGATCTAAGGATCTCATGGCCCCATGCCAGCAACTGGCTTTAAAAAAAAATTAAACAAATTTTGGAATTACAAAAGTGAAGAATTCTTCTGATTAAAACAGATGAACAGAAGCCTCATCAGTCACCTTCTCTCTGCAACCAAAAGTCAAGTAAGTGTGCTTGTAGTCCTATTAGAAAATTGAGGATTGATGTGTTTAATAGAGAACAGTTAAGGTTTAAGTGCGTCTATTTTTGTGGATAGGCTGAATTTCATCTTATTTACAATACTGAATCAGATTTTATCAAAGAGGAACAACAGCATGAGAAGTGCAGGAATTATTTCTTTAATGCTGATAAGACTGACTACTGGTGAGAGCCCCGCCTCTTCCTTCCGCAGCGCAGCCTAGGAGTTTCCCAGGCTGCTCTGGGGCAGGAACCGCGACCAGCATGGCTCCAGAGGCTCCGCACACCAGGTAAGTGTGCGCAGGGCCCGGGAGCAATGCGCGATTGCACACCATTTTTGGTTTCTAGCCGAAAATGAAAAAGTGTGCAATCAGTGCCTGCCGGCCCTAGAGCGTCGCGCAATTGTGAGTGTGTCGTGCAGATCGCTCCTCACAATCACGCAATGCTCCAGGTGCCCTTTCACATGGAAAATACCGTGCGGAAAGGTTCTAAGTTATCAAATGGGTACAGATACAAGACAATGAGAACTGGATTTAACAACATTTGTGAAAAAGCTCAATATGAAATGTTATAGAAATATTTGGACTCAATGATGTTATATAACATGTAAAAGATTTTTACTTTTAAGTTGTGAAAATTAATATCATATAATCAAGTCAGTAAATAGCTTTTAGTATCAAGATTAGAAAATGCAATGTCATGTAAATGTTAACATGTAATAAGATGTAATATGGATATATAAATGCTAGATATATTAACCTTTGGAATAAGAAAGGATTTATTTTTCTTTTTTGGTTATTGGTTATTGGAAAAAGTGAAATAAGGGGATGGGAAGAAGAGAACTGATGGATATAATTTTTGAGGGGCCTGAAACAATTTAAGAATGTCACACTATGGCCATTTCCACATGCGGCGAGGGAATCGCTCCCTGCTGCTACTCACCGGATCTTCTGGCGGTCCGGTCCGGTCTGGGGTGAGGAGGAGCAGTGCGGGGTTGTAGATCCACACTGCTCCAGCGTCCAAAACGGTGGCTTCTGGTTGTTCGTGGGTCTCGACCAACCACTGAAGCTCGCCAGCCTAAAGCCCGCCCTCTGCAGATCGCAGGCTCGCATTGGTGCGAGCCTGTGAATCTGCATCGGAGAGCAGGCACGCAATGGCGCGCGCTGGCATTTTGAAAGACCAAAAAAATCAGGTCTTTCAAAAACACGATGGAGGATCACTTGGGGTCATTCCAGAGCGGACTGAGGTGTGGCTCCACGGTAAGTAGTCCAAACCCAGTCTGCTCCAAGGTGCAGATGTCCTCCATGGAGGACGCACTGTACCATTTTACTTACCCCGTGCGGAAATGGCCTATTTAATGGAAGAATGGAAGCCACCTTTTACTTTTTTTATTTAATTTCTAACTCTTTAGCCCATTATTGTCTTTTTTCTTTGTTCTTTTCTTTCCTTTTTTCCTGTACTTGAAGAATTTCAGTGTTTTTGAAAATTATCAACAAAGATATTGTACAAGAACTTATACTACCAAGAAAGGCAACAAATGAAATAAAGATCAGTACCTCCTTTTTTATACTTTCCAAACTTCATGCAAATAACTGTTTATTTTTGCATCTTTTTATTATTTTCCAATTCTAATCCCTCTTTGATATTTTATTATACCGAGGGGAACATAAATATACAAACAAGTAAATAATGGAAAGCTGTCACCTTTTCAGAAATAATATGTTTGCTGTCTAAGCTAAATTAGACCATGTTCAAAACCAGAAAGGTATATCTGCTGCAAACAGAGCCGGTCTGGTATCATGGTTTGAATGTTAGACTAAAATTTCAGAAGACCACATTTCAAACAGCCACTCAGCCACAGAAACCTACTTTGGAAAGTCGCACTCTCTCAGCCTCAGAGAAAGGCCATGGGAAAGCTGCTCTGAATAAATCTTGCCAAGAAAACTCTATGATAGAGTCACCATGAGTCAGAGGTGACTTAAGTCACATAAAAAGAACCAAGGGTTGGTATTCTTGTCTTAAACTAACTATATGTTTTATATAGTCACTGAGTAAGCAAGAAGCAGGATGAAGCATTATTCTTGACAGCACTATTTAGATTCCAAATATAATTTCAGGGACAATATAAATTGGGCTTGTTTACATTATAAATCTTACTGGTGCTCCTTTCGTAGCATTCAAAATTGTATGAAGCTATCTGATTAAATATCACACAATTGAAACATCCAACCCATTATTGTTGCTACAGTCTAGTAGCCAGACATCACAAAGCCTACCTCTTAAATAGCCAGAAGTCAGACAGAGAAGTCTATAAGCCAGCCAAGCTCAAGGAGCCATCACTAGAAGATCCCTAAATCATAAATACACTGAACCAGACTACAACAAAAAATCCTTGACCCAAACCCTCCATAAGAATCGTGATCATCATGCTCCCTAGTTTTTGGTCAGCCATGTGAGAGACACATCAGTTGGGAAGAGATGGAGAAGCGATGCTTAGCTTCAAGTATGGGGATTGCCTATTTCTATACTCCCAGCAAACCAGCCTGGAGCCTGGTAGGGATTAGTAAAAGGGCTCAGCCAGAGCTAACAAGTTAGTAACCACATGAGACACGACACTGCGTGTGTGACCTATAGCATCATGTGGGGTTTGTTTCATTGAATCAGTGTGGCCAGTTTTCTATTATCAGGAGCCTTCTGGGGGCCACGCCAAGAATGCAACACACAAGAGAGAAAGTGGCTGGAAGTTCACTTCTAAATTCTGCATTGGGGGCATGGTGTGGAACTTAGAGAAGGCCTGGATATTATGTACCCAGACCCCCCCCCCCCGCTTTAGCAGTGCCATGCCTCCAATAACATCCATTCTTTACTTTTCTCTAAGGCAGAGATCCAACTGAGGAAAGGGAAAAGCTGCGGATGTTTTTGCAGGGGCAGGCAGGAAGATCCAAGCTCTTACCTCTCCTCCTGAAGCCTGTCTCAGGCCTCCAACTGAGAGATCTGATCTTGCCTATGCTCCTTTACACACCATACCAGGGACCGCAGGATTGTATTCATTGTGTGTGTGTGTGTGTGTGTGTGTGTGTGTAGATATTTGTTTCCACTTCTAGTACCACTACCAATACATCTTAAATACTATGCCTAGAGCAATGTTTTCTTAATTGCATGGTTCTTTAAATGTTGTCAAAAACATTTATTTTTGGTCTCAGTGTACTCAAATCATGTTAAGTGTTACTCTGCAGAAACCTATTAATGCTGTGCAGGTGCATCCAAGTAATCATTTCAGCTAATTCTCAATTTGATGTGAATGAAATTCCTAATAAACTCAGTGTTATTAACCTATTTTCATTATCTTTTCACATAACATTGCTCGTCATTTAACATAGACACAAACAGATCATTATAGTATTGCCGGTATGCTAGTTAACAGTAATGTTGTTAAGTGTTCATTCATGGCTTAACCTTTATTTAATGTTAATCCTTTCATACAACACACTACATCTGATGCGCTAGAAATGCAAAATGATCAAGTACACAGTTCTTCATTGCTGTACTCAAAGCGATACTTCATCTTCCAAGTGGGCTGATTTTTTTAAAAAAGTCAGCACAACAGCTCATTTCTTTCTGTGAGATATAGTACTCATTGCAAACGAAGACACATCTTTGTTTAGCATTTCAAAAAGGCAGAGTGTTACTAAATTAGCTTGGAAACTGGGTTACCTTAAAATAACTCCCTCTTCTTGGCCATTTTATACTCCTAAAGAAACTTGAAGCATTTTGCTCGGTCAACATTATAATGCTCATTCTGTTGCTGTCTCTTCTATATGAGTTTGTCGGACTCAAAGTGAGTTCAGGGTGAAGGGCTGTCAAGTTGTTTGCAGCAAATTCAGCAGAAGAGACAACAGTCATCCTGTTGAGCCTACAGTCAACTTGAGTGAAATCTGTCATAACTAGAGAAGAGTTGCTCTGATAGGAGGTGAGTTACTCTCAAAATCATAACATCAAGATTTTGAACTTCTCCCTCATACCAACTATGGCAAGCAATACCCCAATGTGGTACACTGTGTGAGTCTCATATCTCAAAAAATCTGCTCTGCTGATCTTGGTGCTCAGACAAACCTTTTTACGAGAATATGGCCTTCATATAGCCTGGGCCTGAATTTTACAAGGCTTTACAGATCTCAACCAGCACTTTGATTTCAGTCCAGAAACACATCAATGGACCAGTTGTTAACAAGAGAGTCATGGATTTCCTGTGAGCATTCTAATCTGTCAATCACCAGACATTAAACTGGCTAACAAATATATTTTAGATGTTTACTGGGGGGGCGGGAGGGGGAGGAAAAGGGAAATACAAAAAATGTCAGTCTTCAACAGACCTTAGTCAAAGTATTCCCCGATCTGGCAGCGCATCTTTTATGTTCTCCTTAACATGTTTTAGAAACTCCTGCTACAACAGCGTAAAGCACAGTATGCTGCTGTGCTATGTAATTTTTGATACACTGGGGAATTCAGGCAAATAATAAGCACAGTTACTAAATCAATGATCTAAAAATTGGATGTGCATGTGTACTTGATACAAACCTCTTCAGGGAACATAAAACGTGGATCTGCACATTGAGGAAAGCGTCAAAGAAGGTATGAGCAAGATAACACAACAAAGAATAAACCGGATTTCATCGTAGAGACATGGGCTCATACATGAATGTCAGAATATAGTTAACTTTCGATAAATCCAATCTAAGCTCCTGTTTCCTGTTAGTTTTTTAGAAACTGGGTAATTAAATTGTGTCACAAAATTGAAGCTCTAGTGAGATCTCTTGTTATGGTTTCATAAACAGTCATGTTCCTGTTAAAGTAGATCACCATGTTCCTGTATCAGTTTACTTAGAACTGAGATCCAGGCCCTTTCTGCACCTTACCTGGTCGTGAAGACATCCAGTGTGGGTCCTGGCATCAGCACAGCCGGGAGAGGGGCACTACAGGACCACTCCCCTCTGCAGTGGCTGGCTTTGGGATCCAGGAAGTGCGATAGCTCTGCCTCTTCCTGCCACAGCGCATCCGGCTAGTTTCCCAGGCTGCGCTGGGGCAAGAAGCATAGCCATTGTGCTTCCAGGGCCTCCGCAGACAAGGTAAACCTGCAATGGTAGCACAATCGCCAGTCATTGACAGGGACTTATCAATGATTTGTGGCACAAATCCTGGGGACACGAGAAGGATGATGGCATCGTGCATAAGTATCGTTGCGGTCCCATCCTTCTCCTGTCCCTATGGCTAGCTGGGAGGGTGGAGCAGAAAGGGCCCTACTGAAAGAAATGGGTTAATATAGTTAAAAATATTTTCTATAGGCTTATATGTCAGTAACTGTTTTGGATTACCATCTAGGTTCTTTAGACAGCTTCCTTGTTACATGATATTTCAAACTATCATTATGGAAGTTATGCTTGAAGATTACATTAACAGTCTGAGGGAGCTGTATTTAGGAACTGTTGAATAGGAAACCTAATGTGTTAAAGTGAATAATTGATACACATGAGCCTTGGATTAACTAAATATCAGGTTTTATTTTTAGCACCGCAACACATTAGGAAGAAATGATGAGTATATCGGCCAGTGTCTGTGTTTTACACATTCACATATTTTGATCTGAATGTTATTTGAAGGGCAAGAAGGTACAATACAGTCTGCCATTTTGTCTAGGCTGTAGGGAAAAACCCTCCTGTTAGGATAAAAGCTAAACAAGTTCTTAAGTTTAAAAGAGTGGGTTGGTGAAATTAAATGAAACTGACCAGAAAATACACTGGCTAAATAATTCAAATGATAGATTTCTATCATCATAGCTACTTCTGGGGAAAGAAAAAAACTACTTCTTAAACCAAGCAGCACCACAACCAAAGGATTTCCAAAGCACTGCAGATTGAAGTGCTGGAGAACGATAACCACAGTGCTCTTCTGGCCATGGGGTGCACTGAGAAAAACAGCTAGAGAGTCCACAATTGTTTCTCTCAACCAGCACCACCATCTAAAACACATTGGGAAACCTGTCAGCTGAGGCACTACTTGGCTTGAGAGGAAGATTTTGGGGTCATGTTCAGTAACTAATAAACATAAACATAATCTCAAGCATTACAAGGTTGTAAATCCAGTTTGTGATCTCATAAGTACTGGACAAGATGGCAGCAACTGTGGACATTTTTTTAAAAAAAAAAAAATCCACATTAAGAATATTGAGAAATCAATTTTAGTTCAGAGACATCCTTAGCATCTGAACTAAGCATCCCAAGGATTAAGGCACTAGATGAAGCCCTACATATATTATACAAGGGTGTTGCCCAAAGGTTCATACATAGCCTGTTTTCTCTAGGAGGTAAAGAATTCTGGCCTGATCTCTTTAGGATAAAATGAGTGCCTTCCAGCAGTCACTATTAGCCTCCTTTATTCTGACTTCAAAAAGTCCAGCACATCCTACTGCATCTCACAGTTGTACTGGGAGGAAAAAGGTCTTTCTTCTTCTTCGCAGATTGAATCTGGCAAAATGGAATGGATGAAACAGTACCACCTGCTCTTTGATACTGGCTTGTCAAATACGCATCAGAATAAATACTTTGCCAAAAATTGAGTGGTGAACAAAACCTTATGAAAATTAAGAAAACGCCATTGATTGCAGGGGAGGGAACAGTTTTTACCACTATGATGGAAAGACTACCTGAAATGCCATAACTGCAGACTGGCTTGCTGCTTGCTGATAAAATATTGAGCTTGTTTATCCATTCTAGACTGTCTGTCACTGCTCCAGCACTGCTGATCTGTGTCGCATGCAAGAGCAGATCTGTGCTCACACACTATTCCCACAAAGGCAGCATTGAGGGCTCCATTTCTAAAGCCAACCTTTTGAATTTTGTAGTTCTTCTTCTTGTTGTTGGGTACATTGATTTTGTGTCAGAGTTTTGTGGGGGTCCATTTTAATTGATAGTCTTGTAGTTCAGCCCTGGTTTCGGTTGTTAATATCCGACATGCCTCAGTCATCTCCTTGCAATGTTTTGATGTCTGCAAAATAATTGGCTTCAACAGAGAAGACCTGAACATCTGAACGAAGCACTTAGACTATCTGACTTTAGACAAAGTAAAGTGACATTTGGCTTCACCTGCTAATAAATAATAACAACAAGAGCAACAGTTAGAATTTATACAGGACGGGTTAAAAAAATGCCATCAGGTATATCTTAACTGTCCTTTGAACCAAAGCTTGGACAAATTAATTGTTTTAGACTACAGTTCCCAGAATCCCCGCTGCCTAGCTGAGGGGCTTTAGTCTGGGACTCTAGTGTGACCAAAGTACCCCAAATCAGAGGCAGAAATGCAGACCCAGGACATTATGGGGGAAGGACTTAGAAAACTGCCTGTTGAAAGGGCACAGACCATTTCCCAAACCACCTTTCCATAGTGCGTAGAGTCCAAGGATCCCTTCAGATTCAGTAATTAAAGAATTAGCTCTGTATACAGCTGATGTCTGACACAAGCTACCTGTTAGGTGATCAGTTCTGTTTCACTAGAAGTGAATAGGATCTGAAGCATCATTAATTTTAGATTATAAACATAAGGGTAAGAATGTACAGCTACAATGGGCCCTCAGTATCAACTAGGGTTTGGTTCCAGAAACCCCTGGGAATACCAAAATTCATGGACACTCAAGTCCCATTACATACAGTGGTACAGCGAAATGGGAGGGATGGGACGAATCCAGAATTTTCCAAATCTGAATCCAGATTCGAATCTCTGGAAAGTTCTGGGAATCCACAAATCTCACAAATCTCGAATCTTCCAAATCCTTTTTTTAAAAAAGGGTTTAAAAAGCAAGGGGAAAAAAGGATAATCTTGGGCAAGACACCTTCTCTCAGCCTTAGCAAAAGCCTAGGCAAAGGCAAACCTCCCTCTGAAGAAATCTGGCCAGGACAATTGTCATAGTTTTGCCTCAGGATCTCCCCAGATTGAAAATGACATGAAGGCACTTTCTACACAGGCAGGAAAATGTGGATTAATCCCACATTTTCCTGCCTGTGTAAACAGGGCCACATACCACAGTACAGAGATAATCCAAGTCAAAGCTGGATTTTCTTTGCATAGCTCCTTATGGCATCCTGGGGTTTGTAGCTTGATGATACACGAGCATATTTTGGCATAGAAGGCTGTGACACCTTGTAAAACTACAAACCCCAGAATTGTGTCTGAAAGAGCTTTGCAAGGGAGCTATGCAAGGAATCTTTCCGCTGTCCTTGAAATCTCAAGAAGACTGTACCTTCCATCCAGTCAGGCCTTTGGTGGGCCCCAGAGGCGCCAATTTTTAAAAACAATTTTTCCTTGCTGCTACGTGTAATTTGTTATGTGGCTCATGAGAAACCATGACAGACATTTCACTTCTCATCCTATTCTAGCTGTAGGTTTACAACCAGGCACTAGTCTTGTGGAAGGAGGTACACTGGCCTCCATGTGACAATCACTGGCTGAGATTGTATGACCTTGCCCTCTGCCCTACTATTTCTGATAGGCATCAGGCCCACTGACCCCAACATTGATACATGCTATTGATTTTCAGCACAGAAAGTAGCGCTGAACTTAAATACTAAATGTTCAAGTTAAATATATTAGAATACAACCCCAGATGTTAATTTCCGAAATTGTTAGCAAAGGCCATTATTACTCCAAGGGAAAAAGTGACCTACTTGCCATCTCCCCTTGTGTGTCTGGTCTCCCAGGTTTTCAGGCATCCTGGTCTCCAACAAACTATTTGGTTGGTGGATTTCAGTTTGCCTATTTTAGTACAGGGGTTCAGATTCACGAATCTTGAATCCTTGCTGAGGATTTGAGGATTCGGTTGGCCCATCCTTACAAAATGACGTCCCTTGTATAAAATGGCAAAATCAAAGTTTGCTTTTTGGATTTTTTTTTTTAAATTTTGGTTGAATCCATGAATACAGAATCTGCAGCTATGGAGGGCCAACTGTATAGTTTAAAATCTGAAGTACTAGTGGTAGTTTTCCAATGCATCCTTGCTGTTGAAGTTTAAACTTGCTGTCATCAACTCTACTTTGACTTATGGTGATCCTATAAATGAGAAACCTCCAAGTTACCCTGTCATCAACAGTCCTGCTCAGACTTGATTGCAGACTTGATTGAGTCCATCCACCTGTAATGGAGTCTTCCTCTTTTCCTACTGCCTTCTAACTTACCAAGCATCACTGTCTTTCCTAGTAAGTCATGGCTTCTCATGAAGTACAGCAGTCTCATTTTAGTCATCTTGGCTTCTAGGCTTGATTTGCCTAGGACCCATTTATGTGTATTTTTAGCAGTTCACACTATGTAGAACTCTTCTCCAGTGCCACATTTCAAATGAGTTGATTTTCTTTATATCAGCTTTCTTCAAATAGCATCCCCATTCTTGGTTTAAATTTCCCTTTGATTTCTCAGGTCTTCTGGAAGATGCTTCTTGTGTTGGGGGATGATAGGAGTTTCAGCCCCACAGAGATGCAGCAGAATAACCATAGGACAGCGAGCCAACAGCAGCAGCCTTGTTCCCCAGTAAGGATACTCACACACGGAGGTTTCTTCCAAACAGGAGGCACTTTATCTTGTAGCAACGTTCCGATATATACACAACATGGAACAGACGGACAAAGGCTTGCGCCAGACACCGGTTTGGTCAACAGACAAATACATACTGGGGATTGCTTTCTTATATACATATTTACAACCAATCAGGCAGAGGTTTGCACACCTCCCTCTACCATCTGCACACGACCCCAGTTTCTGATGCAACCTTGCAATCACCCACAGCTGGGGCATGATGCAGCATCTTTGCAGTGGGCTGATCATTTTCCCAGGGTTCCCTGCCTGGAATCCCTGACATCTTGTTCTTCTCATTTTTGTTATTATCTTCTGTTTCTATGCATTGATTTTTATAGTTCTCCTGGTCCCTGTGCACAAGTCACTGAAGAGTTGCATTCAGGGTTCTGACTTTATTTCTGTCAGTTTCTTCTTTCGCTTTCTTTCACTGAAGCTTCTCCCTTTTTTTTTCCCCAGACAGTGCCTTTTTGCATTCTATTCTGACAGTGTCCCTGGCTTCAGTCCAGATTTATTCTGGCTTCTTGTCAATTACAATTAATAATGTAGATCTATTTCGTACATTATCTCTGAGGATATTCTTCCAGATGTATTTTGGCACAAGGGTTGGTTTAGTTTTCTTTAGCTTTACTCTGATTTTTGATATTAGCAGTTCACAGCCTGTGTCACAACCTGCTCCTGGTTTTGTTTTTGTAGAGAGAATGCAGCTTCTCCATCTTCTGCTTCCAATTATGTAGTCCGTTTGGTTTTTATATTGGACATCAGGTGATGTCCGTATATACAATTGCCTCTTTGGGTGCTCGAACAATGGGTTTGCAATGAACAAATTGTTGGCCTTACAAAATTCAATCAGTTGGTCTTCTGCTTCATTTCTTGATCTTAGGCCAAATTTTCCTACAACTGTTGATTCTGCTCTGTTTCTTACATTTGCACTCCTCTTGCCTATGATTAACAAGTCCTGTTTGAGTGTATAATCAATTTTTTTCCTGGACTCCAGCACAAAATCTTTCAGTTTCTTCTTCTTCTGCCTCTTTAGATGGAGCATAAACTTGGATTATAGTTATATTGATGGTTTTTCTCTGAAGTCTTATTGAGTGCCTTACAACCTGGGAATCCCATCTTCTGGCACTATCTCATTTCATTTTGGATTATCTCATCATTGGATTTCCATGCTAAAAGACATTCAAAAGGGGTTTGCTGTGCCTCCTTCTGTGCTATACTAATAAAGATTAGTTGTGGGGACACTGCTGTTGTCTCTGAGAGATCCTGTGCCAGTAACACTCCCACTATTGCTGCTACCCAGTAGCTGTCTGGCCCATTTAGTCTGGCTCCTCAGCAAAAGCCTGTCTGACTTAGGAGACACTACTAGCAGCACTGCTATCATCAGCATAGCCTCTTGCCTCACAGGAGTATCCAATCCTAGCACCACAGAAAGGTAGTGTCACTGCAAGACAGTGTAAAAAGCTACTTAACATTTACATACATGGTAATAATATAATAGCTTGTCTCAAGCTAAGCTTGGAAAAATCTTACTCATTTCAGGTTGCACAAAACTGTATTCTAAATTGTCTGTTTCAAAATGTTATACTTCAGTTTTGTTCATTTTCTATGATTTGTTGAAATAAGAAACCATTTCAATTTGATTGCAGATTACTTTTTACTGCAGTTAGTTTATTCATATGCTGCTTTTCAATACTAAACTTTGTTGCAGAGAGTTCACACTAAACATTATTTTCTGATGGAGGTGCACAGTCTGTTATTAAATATATCAACAAAGACAAATGATGTGTTAATAAATCAGTGAGCATAGGCTATAGTGAATATTACAACCAAATAATCTAGACTTAATTTATTTAAAAAAATCAAAATTACATAACTAAACAAAATCAAAATTAGCAAGCCAAAAAAAAATCAATAAATGACACTATGCCAAACTATTAGCTTTGCTGTTGCTCAATTCTAAGGGGCCATGGCAATCCATAGTCACCTCACCAAGGTAGATGTTTCACAGCTAGCTCCATCATTTCTCCTCCACAGGATGCTAACACAAGCTAGAGAGAGAATTGTTTAAATACTGGCTGGAATCCTGTTAGTGACATACACTTGTGTAATCTAGGGCTACATGCATACATGTCCATTTAGCGATAGCAATAGCATGTGTAGTTCTATACCTCTTATCAGCTAAGTGCTATCTAAGCAGTTTACAATGTGTTAGCTAATTGTCCCCAACAAGCTGGGTACTCATTTTATCGACCTGCAGAAGGATGGAAGGCTGAGTCAACCTGAAGCCCGGCAGGATCAAGCTCACAACCTTGTGGCTGCAGTACCAGCATTTAAACACTGTGCTACCAGGGCTCTTTTAATTCCCTGCAAGCCCACAGAAAAGAGCAGGCACATACTTCCTTGACCATTTAGTGGCCAGGGATGTTGTGGAGCAACCTGATAGCTGGGAGAAAGGAGCAGCTGTCTGCCTCGCTGTTCCCTCCCATACTTACTGGAGATCTAGGAGGGAAACAGGTGGTGTTTGATCCTGGCTTGCAGAAATGAGCCTGGACACTGGTCCACATCCCACTAAATGACCAAGGAAGCACACATGTGCCTTTTTAAACAGGCTTCTGTGCTCAGGAAGAAGTAGCTAAGAACAGCATTACGTCCCATCTGAGGTAGGATCCTGGCTACTGATTTTTGCAAACTGTTCTGGGAACCTTTTTTCTGTATAATAGCTAGATAAATAGTTGGATAAAAATTCTTTAAACAAATAGTTAAATAAATACACTCTGAGAGTGGCAACAGGTCCTCTTCCCTTTCCTTCCAAGTATTCAGATCACTAGGGATATAAAAACAAATATGTCCATGTTTGCTCAGCCTGGACAAGAAAACGTAAGGGAAAAAAAATATTTCTTTCAAGCTCTGGTTACACATATGTTTTTTGTTGCTATATTGATTATGTTTGTCCTATTATTGCCAGCTTTGACGTTTCATTTGAAAAGAACAAGGCATATAAATATGAAATTAAAAGAAAATGTGGGGTTCAAATATTTTTAGTCATTAGAAAAACAAAGTCCTCCATAGTTCTTCACAAATCCCTTATCCTTAGAAAGGCTAGACCAATAAGAAAACCTGAACTAGTCCACATTCTTGGGAGAATATTGTCTGGAAAGATGGTAGGAATGATAAACCGCATCAACATGAACAAAACAACATCTTCTATTTGTCGTTCTCTAAAAGTAAAACCCTCCTGTACGCATTCATGCACTTGTTCAGACATATTCCAAATTTTTCACCAATGGACTTTAGAAGTAGTTGGAAAATATGTCAAAATAGATATCTGAATAGACAGGGGAGAGGGTCTCAAAAACAATGGGAAAGTGATATGGAAATGCTGTCTAGCAGTGTCTTTTCCTTTTCAAAATGTAAATAGTGCCAAATATGAAAGAGTGGGCTATCCACACTGCACAATTACAGCAGTTTGATACCACTTCAACTGCTATGACCTTGTTCTGTGGAATGCTGAGGTTTGTGGTTCTGTGAGGAACTAACAATTCTTTACTTGGCAGCTTTGGTAATGGAATTCAGGGAAGGGCAGTAGAGTCTACTAGAGACACCAAGTCCCTTCCCAATCTATAAAACCCAGGATTCATAGCAGTTAAATTAAGATTAAACTGCTACAGTCCTGCAGTGTTGACACACCCAGTGAAAGGACAGATCTGGTGGTCAAGTGCAGTTTTAAAATGCAAACATGAAGAAAGTTTTTGTTCATCGAAGGAAGAGAGTCAAATAACCTGTGACAGAATCATAGAGTTGGAAAGGGCCCTATGGGCCATCAGGTCCAACCCTGCTGCTCAATGCAGGATCTCCAGCTAGAGCACCCCCACCAAGTAGCTGTCCAGTCTCTTTTTAAAGACATTGAGAGAGTATTGTAATATTTTCAGATGGAAGAGAATGTGGAAGGATCCTGCTCACAAATGCACTTATTGCAGCCATAGATCTGAGAGGCGTGAAAAATCGATTTGCCCTTTGGATCCCTGCCTGGCCAGAGTCTCCTAGCAAACTGATATTTCTCACACTCATAAAGTAAGCACTTGGCTGCTGACTCAGCAAGCATTCTTATTGTTTCCATCCAGGATCTGAGCAGTTTGT
The DNA here is from genome assembly GCA_030412105.1 of Cyclura pinguis. Classification (NCBI taxonomy): domain Eukaryota; kingdom Metazoa; phylum Chordata; class Lepidosauria; order Squamata; family Iguanidae; genus Cyclura; species Cyclura pinguis. The sequence continues at coordinate 86,548,219 of CM059601.1, read as the reverse complement.
TTTCAAAAAGCCTAAACAGCACACTAAGAAAAAATGGTTCAAGTTCTCTTTATTTTTGGATAGATAAGCCATGATATCCATAACCTATCTTTTCGTTGTCTAGTCTTTCCCTTATTTATAGAGCACCTCTCTTTAAAAAAAAAAACTAATATGTTTTGAAAGAATAATGCAACATCATTCCAAGAGCTTCTAATGATCTTACATGTTCAGGTCTCTGAGGGTGAAACCTGATCAAGTGGAAAGATAAAAGAAAGACCTTATAATGGTTACTACCCTCTCTTGCACTACTCATCAAAAAGAAGATACTTATATGTATATTTATCACTTGTACAATACCTATACGATTAAAATGTGCTTTGTAAGTCTCACCCCATTTACTTTCACAGGTTTTTCTCTGAGAAAGGTAATGTGCAGGCTTCATTCTGAGGGAAAAGTAGAAGTGATTGACACAGCTATGTGTGTTGTTCAAAGACCTAAAACATTCTTGTAGAAAGAATTAGTGGCTCTCCAGCCTTTCCTGACAGATGTCTATTATTCAGGCATTTTACTCCCCAATATTGATCACCTCCAGTTTTGGAATGGGATTGAGCAAACAAAAGAGGCAAGGCCATCTGTAATGGCACAGTGCTCAGAGTGTTGGACTGGGAATTTGGAAATTCAGGCCATTTTGCACTATGCTGTTATAGTGCTATTATTCCACTTTCAACATCCTGTGGAATTCAAGGATTTGTAGTTTACTGAGGCAAAAGAGCTCTCTGGCTGAGATTTCTAAAGGCCCTTCTCTAAACTGCAAACCCAAGGATTCCACAGGAGTTTGGAAAAATAGCACTATAACATGGTAATGTGAAAATGGCCTCAGTGTCAAGTCTCCATTGAGTCTTGACATGTCACTGGGTAACCTTGGGCGAGTAACTCTTCTTTCAGCCTGACCTGTCTCACAGCTTTCTTGTTATGTGAAGAGAAGGAGTGAAGAAAGGGAGCTATTCATGCCACTTTGAACCCACTGAGGGAAAGATGGGATATAAATGTAATAAAGAAATTAATTCCTGTAATTAGGCAATGGACAAAGGAAGGACTAGATTCTCCTTACTCATGTGTATTTTCATCAGAAAAAAAATCAAATAATACTGTCCTATTCCTATATGAATGTTACTGATTTACACATAATCCTGTTTATGGTTATCTCTGGAAGAAAGAAGAAAAATGATGATATAAAGTGGAATTCCCTGCTCGCCTTGGCTTTTGAAATTTTTGGTGTACTAAGTAAGGAACATTCCTGTTGACAACTGTCTAATGCTTTCTCTTCTTAGGTTTAACTATTGTGGAATAAAACATCACTGACACAGATGTACATTTTTTAAAAAAAAAAAAGCAACTGCTCCCTAATTTTTTAACATCTCTTGAAAAGATTGTTCTTATACCTTTTTTGGAAGTTTATTTAAACAGATAATCTTGTAGGCAACATCCTTAAAAGATGGTTTCTGTAAAAGAGCCATATTGTATATTAATCCTGTACTGACTGATCCTCTTGAAGGGAGTTCTACAAATGAGAAGCCATACCTGAATAGGTCTTGTCATGTCTGTAGTTTGAGGACATTGTTTGTTTAACGGATCAGGTCAAATGAATGTTCCATTTCAGAATTCCAGTCATTGTTTTGCTATTACAGATGGTGAGTACTCCTATTATAAAATGGGGCATTCATTTGGCCTGGTTCATTCAATAAGCAAATGTCTTTAAACAATTTGTGTACATACAGTCAAATGCTTGTACCTGACTAAAGAAAAGGCAGGTGAAATTTTGTGCTTACACAAACATACTAGCCTGCTTAACGAGAAGGCAAGGAAATTTTGTGACACAAGAACTACACAAGGCTCCACTAGAACATGCAGAGGCATATCTAGGGTGAGGCAACTGGGATACATGCCCTGGGCACCCATGCCAGGGGGGGCACAAGGAAGCAGAAACTCCCCCCACCCTCCCTCCTGGGCCTGGCCTGCCCTGACCCCCCACCCCTGCAGGGGTCCTTTCTGGGCCAGAGCGGGGGGGCTGCAGCAGCCCTCCTGCCCACCACCGCCTCCCGCCCTACCACCCGCCTCAGCTGCCACGGCCCCACCCTTGCCAGGGTCCTTCGTGGTCCAGTGCAGGGGGTGGCAACAGCATCCTTCCTGCCCACCATTGCCCACTGGTCCCCTCACCTGCCCCAGCGGCTGCCCCTGCCTGCCACCCCATTTGCCATTACATCTATACATGTTACATAACTCTGAGTGGATTCATAAATAAATACAGCTCTTGAAGGGTACATGGCTTGGTCAGAGGACACAGCAAAATCTAAGATGGTATCATCAGCATAAAATGTATCACAGAAGAGGCAGAGAAATAAAATAACTGTCACTTAGTATTCTGCATCATCTCTGTGAGTCTTTTAATTTTCTAAAGTGTAGCACTCAGGATGTAATATACATATGAGATAATTCATCCCTCAGAGCGTTAGCTTCAACTTCTGATTTTAATGTGTTTTCTGCAGCTTGGAGTAAAATGTCCTCTCCCACTAAGAAGAAGTGTTGCTGTTTACAGGATATATAGGTTTTGTGAAAAACAGAACTGCTCCACAAACTTATATTTCATTAATGCAGTTCAAATCATATTGGAAGTAAATAGGACTCTAAAAGTGCAATGCCAAGGACATTCTCCTTGTATGTCAGGCTAGGACCAGTTCATGGGTTAGCCTCCATTTAGCATTTTTGGAACCAAGAAAATCTCTGCCATGAGTCAAAATGTTTCTGTCCATATTTTAGCAGAGCCACCACGAGTTCCACAGGCTGGAGAAAGAATCAATGATGCTTGAGCACCAAGGGAGAATATTTATTCAAAACATTTACAACTTGCCTTTCTTCAAGAAATGTGAAGGTGGCTAACAACAATAAATTAAAATAACAACCTAAAACAACAATAAAATGCTAAAAGCACCAGAATAAAAAGGTGCCGCTAGACACCTGAAAACAGTTTTCACTAGACATGAAAATAGTTTCAATCAGCTTTTTGAAAATTAAAAACAATGCAGTGAAAGAGAAAAAGTACATTTTAGCCATGAAACCTTTTGGGGAAAGGAAGGTTTTAGGTAACCCACCAAAATGCAATTAGATGGACTTAGATAAACTTCCAGTTGTTTCCCAGGAGGGAAGTTCTAGAACCTGGGAATGGCCAATGGGGAAAAAATGCCTTTCTCACTGGCTCCTGTTAAATAGATTTCTGGCCACACTGGACACACAGGAGGACCACTGTTGAAACTCTGTGAAGGCAGACCTTCAGATAGTTGAAGGTTTTTGAAAGTTGTTGGTACCATCATGTTGAGTTATGCTGGAAAGACAGTAGAAGCCAGTCCAACTGTTTCACGGTCACCAAATCCTTGACAGATTTCATAGGCAGCCCTCAAAATTGCATGACATTTTCCTAACACTCTCCCACTACAGTAATTCAGTTGTGATGTAGCTATCACATGTGTCAGCATGTCTGGAGTCCCCAAGAATGGAATATAGCTGGTGCCTAAACTGTGCAAAGCCACAGCATCTAGGGTCAAAGCTGGGTCTGGATGAATTCCTCAGTGATAAACCTGTGTTCTCCAGATAAGTTTTATTCCATCTAACACATGTTGAAACAATATTTCCAGGTCTGCTGTGTAGGAATCTGAGGCCCTTTCCGCAGCTTCTGTCCTGGTGGCATCTGCTGATGATGGCGGCAGTGGCTTTCCCAGGAAAAGAGTATGATGGTGCACTCCCCTCTGCACCAGCTGCCTGCGAAAACCAGAAAGCGCAATGACCATGCTTCTTCCTTTCACAGCACAGCTGGGTACTGTCCCAGGCTTCTCTGAGACAGGAAGTACAGCCATTGCACTTCCAGGATCTCCGCAGCAAAGGTAAGTACAGGCACAGTGGGAGGGCAGCGCAATCACCAGTCATTGATGGGGAAAACCTGTCAATGATTTGTGGCTTAATCACGCTACCTAGGGACAGGAGAAGGGCAGGTCTGGGACGATCTGCATATGCGTTATCCCAGCCCTGTCCTTCTCTCATCCCCATGGCAGGTTGAGTGCATCACACAGAAAGGGTTTGAGATTAAGCACCTCTATCTATTCTGGATTTAACTTCAAAAGTTGTTTTGCCTTCTCCATTATCATCTCCACAAACCAATTCAATATCTCAACATGGTCTTTGAAATGTGATGGAAAGGAAATATAGGCCCTTTCCGCACCTTACCTTTTTCCAGTGCCAGGGTCCGGGGATCGCGCAAACAGCCTCTGGGGAGAGGCTGTCGCGTCCGGGGTCCTTTGGCTCCGCACGAGCTGCCTGCTCACGCGAGAGCCCTGCCTCTTCCTTCTGCAGCGCAGCCTGGCAGTTTCCCAGGCTGCGCTGGGGCAGCAAGCACGACTAGCGTGGCTCCAGAGGCTCCGCATGCCAGGTAAGTGTGCACGGGGCCCTGGAGCAATGCACGGTCGCACACCATTTTCAGCTTCTAGCCAAAAATGAAAAGGTGCGCGATCAGCGCCTGCCAGTCTCTGGAGCATCACACGATTGTGAGTGCATTGTGCAGATCACTCCTCACAATCACACAACGCTCTAGGTGCCCTTTCGCATGGAAAATGCCATGCGAAAAAGACCGTAGTTGGGTGTCATTGTCATGCACATATCAGTTTCCAGGCAACCTATTCCAACAATTTAATATAAGTAGTAAACAGTACAGGGAACAAGGCGGAACTCTGTTTGATCCCATAAGCTAGGAGCTAAGGTGTCATACAGGATTTATCAAGGACTTTTTTCTGTAACCCTTTAAGATTTCTGGTCTGAGGAGGATTAAATCATCTTTTGGATGAAATCCTAGGACCCATGATAGTAGTAAACACAAAACTTTTCCATTCACGTTTGTTTGTTGTTGTTGTTTTCTTGGCCCTAGTTGGGCATAAGAGTATTGGAGTATATAGCCCTAAGTTCATTGCTATTTTGAAATAAAAATTAGTTCAGCACTAGCCACTGGGCTATACGCTAACCAATTACCTTACACAAATACAGGCTGTTTGGTATAGTATCATGATGCAGAGTGACATTTCCTGAGAACTTCTAACAAAAACACACAGGAAAAGGAAGACAGGGTAAAGACACTTCTAATTTTCGTCTTTTGTTTCACTTTCTACAAATGTCACCCAGCATATTTAATCTCTTAGGCCATTTCCACACGAGGCAAGGGAATCACTCCATGCCATTACTCACCGGATCTTCTGGCTCCTCGGTCCGGTCCAGGGTTAATCGGAGCAGCGCGTGGTCTAGATCTGCACTGCTCTGGCTTCCAAAATGGCTACTTCCAGTTGCCCTTGGGTCCCGACCAACTGCTGAAGCTCGCCACGCCTAAAGCCTGCCCCCACAGATCGCAGGCTCGCATTGGTGCGAAATGCGGAAATGGCCTTAGTTTCGTGAATGTCATTTTTTTCAACCTCAGTATGGTTGTATTCTTGCTCCAACCCCCCTTGCAAGCCAAGATTCCCAATGTTCAAATAAACAGGGATAAATCTCTAGTCCAGCAAATTCCAATTTAAAGAGAATCTCGGGGGCTATAGACCAGTAGTAGGTGGGGCTAAGGGCATAGCCTAAACAGAAAGAGATCTAATTCTTACCAGTACATGTCAGTTTTATGCATGCCTACTCTAGAATAAGTCTTAGGCTGCAACTTTGCAGGCTGCAAGTACTGCTTAGTTCTATGCAACAGTTTTCCAGACTTGAAATTCTCTCTTATCGTTTATTGTAAACAATAGTGATATTAATAGGCAGGACAGATATACAAAAGCAAGTGATTCAACAAAAAGAAAACCGGAGAGCAGGACTGGCCCACAACTATCTCAAGACCACTTTCAATCTTCTAAAACTATTTGTGGTTAAAACATTAACATTTTTCTTCTTATTGCTGCTGCTCAAATTATGTTTTCCTCAACAGAGTCCAATAACCATGTCACATTCTGGAAAGGCTGTAGTTCAGTGACAGAGCATGTGCTTCACTTACAGATATTCCATCAACCTAATATTAGTACCGCCAGACTGGGAAAGACAACTGTCTGAAACCTTGGGAAGCTACCGTCAATACTGACTTTGAAGGATCAGTGGCCTGACTTCATAAAATAAAGAGGGAACAAACATTCCAAAATGTTCAGAAGGTGGTTTTACTGGTAGAAAAATCCAAGAGGTTTTTGCCTGCTTGTCCTCTTAAGGTCTTCATCAGACAATGCATAAATACATAATATCACCTTACATGATATCACAAATTATTATTAACTAAGTAATAACATAATAATTACATTAATAATAGTGTAATATTGCTAATGTAGTATGAGGAGAGACAGTTAGCATAGGTTTGAGCACTGGACAAGAACTTTGGAGGTGAGAGTTCAGATCTCCAATCAGCCATGGATACCCACTCAGTGACCTTGGACAAGTCACACTGTCTCAGCCTCAGAGGGAGGCAAAGGCAAACCCTGTCTAAACAAATCCTGCCAAGCAAATCCCACAGTAGGTTTGCCTTGGGGTCTCTTTAAATCGAAAAGGTACACAACAACAACAAAGTAGAATTTAGAATCATACCTCAGAAATTTCAGAACTAGGAATTCTCAAACAGTTTACTGGGCAAGTGAAAATATGTCAGCAAAGACTGAAGGGTTTTTTATATCGTGTAAACAGATGGTAGGAAAAAATGTGTGGATAACATTTGAGGCACATGGGTGTACTAGGGCTGAAGAGAATGGAACTGTAAGAAAACTCTTGAAAGGATTTGTAAGTGTGTCCAGTAAATACACAGCCTCCTATCCACTGGAACGTCTAACCTGGAAATTGGCACACAAGACAAATTTTGTGGTATTTCAAGATTTTAAAGAGGCCAGGGAGGTTTATTGTGATTATAGTATCACCACCATTAGGACTTTTTTGTAATCATACTTGCAGAAGTAGGGTAAATGTGTTTTGCATATTTACTTATTTATGTATTAATTTAGCCATTCTTCCTGCTGCATCATTGCCACTGGAAGTGCCTAGGTGCTACATTAGCTGAATACAATTGTATCTCATAAATTATGAGAAAGGGTTTTTAACAAGTCAAGCCTACCAAAAGACAAACGTTCTCTTCACATGCTGCCAGGAGCTTCATTCCCTTATCACTTTTCCTTAAATATGATAAATCCACTTTTCTGAAATATGTATTCTTGACACTCAATATTTTTCTTCCCTGTGTTTTGCAGCAACATCCTAAGATAATAAATTCATAATTGTGCAAATTGTATGTATTCTTTTGATAAATGCAGGTGATTTTTAGAGAGACTTGCCAGGAGAAACAGCACAAATCAAGTGTATGTAGTTTTAGGCCTTAGGCTGAAGGATTTCTTTACTTGCATTGCAAAACACATATATACATTCACCATGCCTGGAGACAGTTTCATCTGTACACAAATTGGTTTTGCTGTACCTCAGCTGACTGTTGCTCAACCAAGAGGCAATTGTAAGAACCAGAAATGTACACCAGGCGCAAGATTTAGTTTGGACTCCTAGTCAAATCCAGAAAACAACCCAGTTCATTCCAGATCAGTTTGGAGGTTACCTCTTCCATCTTGGGTTGTAATCTCATTTAGAAATCTTTGTGCCTCCCACTGACCTGAAGTCAACACATGCTATTATCATTTTTAACTTATTTGTCAGAATTATGTGAAAGTGGTAGACCTCATCTTCAGGTAGACCTCATCTTCAGGTAGACCTGCACCCAAGAGAGAAGAGGGTTGGGGGTCCTATGCAACTATTTAAAAAAATTCCAAGGGGAGCACCAATAACTTTTTCTACTACTTTTGTGGGCCATTCTCATTTAAAATATTATACAGCAGAGCATGGAGGAAGACATAGTTCAGAAACCTGCAAAATAGCAAGATGAATGAAATGTATTTTGTGGTAGAGGAGTGCTGAAATTTGGTGAGTACTGAATACTATGTCAAGTTCAATAAGGATACTGACAAACTAGAATGTGCCCAGAGAATGGTGATCAAGATGATGAAAGGTCTGGAAACCAAGCTGTTTAAAGAACAGCTTAAGGAGGTGGGTACATTGAGAAGAAGAGAAGACTGAAATGTGTTGAGACAGCCATCTTTAAATATGTGGAGAAATGCCAGGTAGAAAAGGGAGCAAGCTTGTTTTCTGCTGCTCCAGAAACCAGAACAGAAACCAGTGGCTTCAAATTACAAGAAAAGAGATTCCACTTAAACATTAGGAAGAACCTTCTGATGGCAAGACTTGTTCAAGCGTGGAATGGACCACATGGTCTTCAAACAGAGGTTGGATGATCATCTCTTAGAAGTGCTTTAGTTGTGTATTTTTGCACAACTGGATGGGATCAGATTAGGTAGCCCTTGCAGTCTTTTCCAGTTCTGTGATTCTATTGTGATTTTCATTTGTTTTTGGCAATTGGTACAAAAATAGCTAACATCACAGAAGGGTCCCTTGACCAGAAACTAACAAAGTTTTACCACATTTAGCACACACTAGGGAAATATGCTATATGAAAGACTTTTTGTTTTCAGCTCAGATGGCACCAAAGTCATAGTAAGTAAATAGACAAGTGGTGGACATGGAATATACAGGGCAAAGGCAGAAGGCCTCCAGCTGCCCCATGGAGAAGATAATGGAGAGAACAGAGATAGCAGGAAATACCACTGCAAAAGTAAACTTCAAAGTAAAGTGTATCATACAGGAAGTCAGAATTAAGTAACATCCAGTGCAGTAATCCCTCCACATTCTTTAGAGTTAGGGGCACAAGATCCTCATGAAAATGAAAAACTGCGAATAACTCCAGGCCCTCCCAAAACCATATTTAACACACAAAAAAAGTATGATCACCATATTCAACCCACCATGGATTCCTTTGAGGCATCAGGTTCCTTCACAAGGCAGAAGTGGGTGGCTGGTGGAGCTTACTGTCGCTTCTACTGCTGCCCCACAACATTTTTAGTAGGGACCTAACAAGCCTTGTTTGCAGTTTCTCGGTCCAACAAGGCTTGCAGTCCCTATTAAAAATGGCATAGGGAGGCAGCAGAGGTGACAGCAAATAATCCATGAATAATCAAATCTGGAAAAGTGAAACTCACAAATGTGGAGGGCTGACTGTACTATTTAGTTTTAGATAAGAAGTATTTTTGCCATATGTTTTTGTGTGTCTATTGTTAGGTTTTCATATGAAATATTAACAGATTGTAGGATTAATCTTGTTCTACTTCTATTACCATGAGATTTTTTAAATTTGTTTGTTAATAATTGTGTGAATATGTGAATATTATAGTTTGAAAGCCAGTGCGATATTGCAGTCTGAGTGTTGGATTTGGAGTCTGGGAGATCAGGGTTCAAATCCCTACTCAGTCATTGAAATCCACTGGATGATCTTGGGTAAGTCACTCAGCCTCATAAGAAGACAATGGCAAACCCTCTCTGAATAAATCTTGCCAAAAAACCCTGGTGATAGGTTTACTTTAGGATCATCATAAGTCAGAAATAACTTGAAGCTACACAACAAATGATAATAGTTTCTAAATGTTAATGAACTAACTGGGAATGTACTATATTACATGAACTCTTCTGATGGTGTTGTGAATTGCTTTGTTCATGTTTTATCATGGAAAAACGCCATCTAAATAAACTGAGAAGAATAAACACAATTCTTTTCAAATTTCTAGGGGGGGAAATGACAGCCATACTTGCATTGATTTCTCTCATGGCTGCATTTTGGTTTCTGAAAATTAGAAAAGTCCAGTTACAGAGGTCCTCTGTTGTTCAACATCTGCTTATTTCCTATTTATATCCTTTTGGTGATTTTTCTGCTAAATCCTACACATCCAAGTTTAGAAGGCACCTTTTTAAAACAAGGGAGTATGGTTCAACACAATCCATAATTATGATGTTTTTCTGTTTTTAAGGCTGCTGCCACAAGATGAGCGATAATAATCCAAGGAACCAAACAGCAAAATATAACCAATAAATTAACACAACAGCTATAGCACAAGGAGATTTTTCGAACTGCTGTTTGTGAATGCACAACCATTCTCACACAAAATTATTCCCATGCTAGACATTACTTGCTTATATTACAAAGTTCCTTGAGTATAAATTTGCTCATCCTTCTTTAACATTACTTAGGAATGTGTGACTGCCCTCTCTGTTCCTCTCTGCAATAAGACAATTGCAAGGAAAACTTCATTCCATTCATTTGTTTTTAGTTGTTCTTCATTTTTCCTTCAGCAGTGAATATATGCATTTTACTTCGTGTAGCAGAACACTGCCAGATCAATATGCACGTAGCACAGATATATATAATGTATACACTTAGATGTGTATGCCTACACAGTTGGTTGATACTTGTGGAAAAACCCCTTTCTTTGTACTGTACCAGATATTTCCCAAGAGAGCCAGCATGGTGTAATGGTTTGAGCATTGAACTACAACTCTGAAGACCAGGGTTTGATCCCTGCTCAGCCAAGGAAACCCACTAGGTGACCTTGGACATTCTTTCTGCCCTGGAAGAAGGCAAGGGCAAATTCCCTCTGAACAAATCTTGCCAAGAAAATCCTTTGATAGGAAGATCACCTTAGCATTATCGTAAGTCAGAAACAACTTGAAGGCACATAGCAACAGATATTTCCCAGCACAAAATTAACCCTCAAAGAGAAACACAATGTGACTCCGAGTAACTGGCTCATGAATGTTTATGGGTACTGCACCAGTTCAAACACCTCCCCAGGATCTTAGCCGGTTCACAAAATGAATCTGTAGATATTCCATTCATTGTGATATTAATATATATACTTTTTCTTTGACTCTCCACTGTGCATACACTCACCTCAGAAGCAGCATTACACTAAGAACACTAAGGAAAACTCTGTGTCTTTCTGGAAGGTTTAAATTAAGCATATGAAGCTGAGTGGATTACACAGCTTATCCAAAAAAGCTTTTGATTAAATTGCTCATGAGAAGCTCTTAGAAAAGTTGGTTACTACAGTGTAACCCTGTCATGGATTTGAAAACAGGTTAAGAGGCCTAAAACCAACTGGAAATAAATGACCAATTTTCAGTAGGGAAAAAGGTTGATAGTGGAGTGCCCCTGAGACTAGGGGCAAGTGTAGCATTTTTCAGTGTAAAAAATGATCTTTAAAATCTCTTTCAGTTTGAAAGAGATGGTGAACAGTAAGATGACAAAACTATTTAGGTGAGTCAAGGATAAGGAAGAATACTGACCCTCTTCCCCCACCCCTCCGTCATGCATCTAACACTGGCCCTTTCCACACCAGGCAATTAGAACGGGGCAGTGCGTCCTCTCACGGAGGTCGTCTGCACCTTGGAGCGGACTAGGAGCTGACTACTTACCGGAGATCCGCACCTCAGTCCGCTCCAAAACAACCCCAAGTGGTCCTCCAGCATGTTTTCTAAAGACCACAAAAAACAGGTCTTTATTTTCCTGGAACGCACCATTGCGTTCCTGCTCCCTTGTGCAGATTCACAGGCTCACACCAATGTGAGCTTACGATCTGCGGAGAGTGGGCTTTAGGCGTGGCTAACTTCAGCGATTGGTCGAGACCCACAACCAACCGGAAGCCACCATTTTGGAAGCTGGAAGCGCCATTTTGGAAGCCGGAGCAGTGCGGATCTACAGACCTCGCGCTGCTCCGATTCGCCCTGGACCAAGGAGGAGCCCTGGGGAAGGGCTTCAGGGACAGTCCGCGTTGCTTTGAACCCCAGAAGAAGCGGTAGGTAACAGCACAGAGCGATTCCCTCGCCTCGTGTGGAAAGGGCCACTGTTTAGCGTTTTCATATATATGGGACTTAAATCTTGAGCCATTTCTATCTTACTCTTTTATAGTACTATTATTTGACTTTCAACATCCTGTGGAATTCTGGGGTTTGTAGTTTACTGAGACCAAAGAGCTATTTGGCTGAGAATTCTGAGTGCCCCTCCCTAAACTGCAAACCCCAGCATTCTGTAGGCTATTGACAGTGAAATAATAGCATTATAACAATGTAGTGTTGAAATGGCCTAAGATTAACTCCCTGGAGCAATCACAATTTATTTATCAGCTTGAATTTTCTATAGCCTTATAGACTCGGTATGGGGAAGGAGCGGATCAAAGTCATATACAACCTTTTATTCCGCAAATATCTGCTCTCCGAATGCAGTTTGCAGGAACCTCCTTACCATATACTGTCTAATACAGACCCGGGCTCACTTTGGAACCTAGAATGCCATGCCGTCTAATTTTCTGCTCATCTGGAATTCTAGATGGCTAAAGCATACTATTGCAGCTGCCATTTTTGGTGACTGGAAGGGATGTCACCAACCCAATAAAACAAGCCAGCTGATCCTTGTTTCCTGTAAGGACCCAGGAGGGAACCAAGACAAACTGTGTTTGTGTAATTTCGGATTGACCTCAGCAAATGCTTGCCCCTGTTATGCTTTAAAATAAGACATTGCATGTGGGTGTCCAAAAAGGTAATTGCTTTTAGCTAGAACAGAAACCATCCTCCTGCTCCTTTGCCTCATGTTACCTTTGAATATTGACATTGAAATATTAACTATGTGCTTTGGGACTCTTGTACACTATTCAGCTACAGCACTATGATCCCCCTTTAACTGACATGATTCCATACTACAGAACCCTGTGATTTGCAGTTCATGGAGCTGCAGTGAGAATCCTCACTTAGAGAGAACAATCTTCATCTGGATTCTTCTCATTTTACTGCTGTATTGCTTGAAACAGGTTTAATGAGTAGCCAACCCCAAGGCTTTTTCTAGCTTCTGAAGCTTGGGTGATATACGCTGTAATATCAGCAAAGCCCAATATTCTTTGGACAAGATATTGCACTACATTGCTTCATCGTAGCAAACTGTAATTCTGCAGTGAGTGCTAAAATATTTCAGCAGCTTTGATACAGTTCATCACCAAGACTGCAGAACCAACTAGCAGGAGTTTATGGTAAATCTCTTCTGTGGCTCCATGCATTCTAAACTTTTTCAGGGGAGGGGAATCATATGATGGGGTGATAGGCAGGTATTCATGATGGCCACAAAGGTTTCTCAGAGTTCCACCATTTGAATTACTGCTTTTCAGTGTGCACGTGGAACTGCATTGAGAATGCATTTGGACCTGGCTCTAGAATCACAATTAATGGGATCTTCATTAGTCATGACTTGTCTTATAACTGAGTTAATTTTCAATTTTATTTTGAAAGTATAGTTATTATTTATTTTAAAGTATAAAAAAATAAAATAATAAACCTCTCTCAAATATCATTTAAGAATAACAGTTAATGCTAAATATCGCCACAAGAACAGGTTGCTTGCCTGTAACTATGGTTCTTTGGGTGATCATCTGTGCCTTCACACAATGGGTTTTGCACAGAGACTCCACTGAAATGTTCCAGAGCTGAGTTGTTTGGCAGGAAACCCCACCCCTTTCTGCATACTGTGAATGATCCAGTCCACAAAGCTACTGTCTCTTCAGTTTCGAAGTCTACCACAAGCAAAGACCTGAAAGAGGGGAGGTGGGGTGGGTTTGTGTGAGGGTACAGATGGCCACTCAAAGACCCACAGTAGCTAAGCCTATCTTTATAGTCTCATTAACATGAATTAATGTCTCTGTCATATTTGCACACATTGAGTTATTTACAATACAACACAAAAAAAAGTAGGAAAATACATGATTTTATTTCAGTCTGTGCATAAAAATGACAGCAAAGCTATAGACAATGAGATGGTATTGTAGAACAATATATATTTACTTACAGTTGAATTTAAAAAAAAACACATTGAAATTATTTTTAAAAAATCAAGCAGAATGTCATGGTGGCCAAATTGTCTAAGCTTTGGCCTTTGGGTGACTGGTTCAAGACTCACCACCATATGAATCCAGATACTCATGTGGCTCCTTAGTGACTTCTGTGTCAGCTGTTTTCTCTCCTCCCCTGGAGAGAGAGAGTTACATATCATCCCTGAACATTCAGGGGGGATGAATGGATACTGCATAATTTTGTGTATTTTAAGAACGACCATTAGCCAGCAATTTTGCAACAGCAACTGTGAAACATTTATGTATCATTTAATTTAATTGTTGTTGTTGTGTGCATTCAAGTCATTTCTGACTTATGGTGACCATAAAGTGAACCTATCATGGGGTTTTCTGGGGACTGAGAGTCTGTGATGTTCCCGAGATCGTCCCATGAGTTTCCATGGCTGAACAGGGAATCAAACCCTGGTCTCCAGGGTCACAGTCCAGTGCTCAAACCACTATACCATAAACTGATCTAAATCTAATTGTTGGTCCCAACTAAAATAAACCCATTGAATCAAGACAATTTACCTGAGTCTTGACTTACAAAATTCCCATTGATTCAGTGGGATTAATCTGGTTAGGACTAACAATTAGATTATGTTCCAAATGCTGTGAGTGATTTCCTTACGTTATTTGTACACAAAGTAAATCATTCTGTAAGTAGATTACTTACATCATCACAAAGGTGGAGCTCTGTCACATTCACACACACTGAGTTATCTACAATCCAACATTACTAACCAGAAAAACACAACATGCACAGCTTGACACGGGTAAAGAATGTATTATTTCCAATGTTTCCCAAGTTAATAAAAAGGAAGTTTTATTTCAAAATTACATGAACAGTACTCTTCTTGCTGTTGTAAACTGCTCTACTGAGTTGTAAATTCACATACTTTAGCAGTCAGTTTTGTTCCATTTTTTTCAAAAAATACAAGTGAAAGGTACACCCCAGCAGTGGTGTTGTCCTGTCTACATGGGATGCAGCCTATTCTGTGTTTACTCAGAACTAATTCTATTCATAGACCATAAAAGCCCTCCACCTCTGCTTTAGGTCAGCTTCATCTTCCGCACTACACTCTTATAGCTCGATTATTCCACTTTCAACATCCTATGGAATCCTGGGGTTTGCAGTTTCGGGAGGGGCCAAGCGGCCCCTCCCAAAACTGCAAACCCCAGGATTCCATAGGATGTTGAAAGTGGAATAATTGTGCTATAAGAGTGTAGTGCAGAAATGGCCCTACAGCTGTGATCACTTCTATCTAGCAGGCATGACTTTAGAAGAGAGGGAGGGAGGGAAGGGAAGGGAAGGGAAGGGAAGGGAAGGGAGCCAGCCTGCCAGCCAGCCAGCCTCAGACATATCACTCCCTTCCCTGCTGGTCACTGGGTTGAGATCTAAAAGTCATGTGGCACTGAGCTACAGTAACACAAAGCCTTTGAAAATGTGTGTCTTTGCAACATTCAGTCTCACATCAGCATATTCAAGGATACCACTTCGATTTTACTCAGTATAGCACAGAAATGGCAGAAGTACCTTGTTTGCAAAGGAGCAGAATGATGTCTTTGTCACCTGAGGCTTTGAAAAGGAAGACCTTTTTGTTTACCAGGTTGAAAGTGTTCCTATTGCCCAAGGTTTCAAGATCACACCAGACATTCAGACCATTTTGTTTGGGGCACTCTTCTCCTAGGTAACTATCTCCTGAAGCGTTCAAGTACAGTGTTGTATCACTCACCTCTATTAAGCTATATCACTACAACAAAATAAAGCCATAAAACTTCTGCAGAGATGAAGGAAGTTCAAGGAAAGTCAGATGATGAAAGATAGGCTGTTGTTCAAGGAAGCAGCTCTTGCTGTTCCTATGGAGTTCACAACCATCTGGCTCACCATTAATTTGAATCACAGAAGAAAACAGCAGCATAGCAATAGTTCAGAGGCTTTCTACAGTATGAATAGGCACAACAGAGAGAGGGAGGGAAGGAGGAAAGGGGAGAGAGAGAAATAAGCTATACAGTAGTTGATGTTCAAGGACCTTCAGTAAAATGAAATTGCCTGAACATAACGTATTGGTGGGAAGAGAGAAATCCAATGATACTCTGAGCGTATTAGCATTATTTATCAAGATCTTACAACATCAGCTATGACAATAGAGTTCTGTCATCACAATTACATCTGCTAATGTCACTGCCAAAAATCTACTTCTTATTCCAGGCAGTGCCTCAGCCAAAGGATTTCAGAGGCACTAAAGATCAGGACACTGAGAAGTTGTGACATCAATGCTCCCCTGGTCACAGGGTTCACTGAGACACCTTCAGGGTCCTGCCACTGTGACTAGTCTCAATGTACCCAACAGCCATAAGAGCACTGAAATCATTATGAATGACTGTAAACACGAATCCTAAAATTACAGGCAGGATCACAAGTCTGGCTTACAGTCTTGCAAATGTTGAACTGGATTCCTGTTGGTGGTGTTGTTGTATTTGTTTTGTATTTGTATTTGTTGTTGTATTTACTTAATTTTGATAAAAATACTTATTTAAAAATTACTACGAAAGTTAAAAATGTCAGTGAATAGAATTACAAATAGTCAAAAGCATGAATGTTAAAAAGAAAATAAGAAATAGTGCAACACATTCTGAAAGGCCCTTTTGGCCCTGAGCGATCAGCCATCAAAGACCAGCTGATTGGGTCTTCACCTGCCTATGAAAGGAAAAACAAGCTGAGCACCAGTCTAACTTGTATAGGAAGAAAGTTCCATAGCCTAGGAGCAGCCACCAAGAAGGCCCTCTCCTGTGTTCCCACCAGGTGTACCTAAGAGAGTATATATTTAACATTTATATTTCATTTTTTTACAATTGTGTCCAAGGCAATGAAAATTAACTCATCACTGGTAACAATAACTAACTTGTTGCTTTGTACTTTCAAGACATTTCTGATTTACAGCAACCCTAAGGCAAATCTCTCATGGGGTTTTCTTGACATGATTTGTTCAGAGGGCATTTGTCTTTGCCTTCCTCTGAGGCTGAGAGAATGTGAGTTACTATCAGTATTTATCTGCATCAGGAAGAGGTCTTTTGTAATGCTAATGCATCCTAATTGTACATTCAAGACAAAGTCACCCTAAAATACTATGCAGTATGACATGGGTAATTCATAATAATCTATTGATGCTGGGGAACATCTATTCTCTCATCCACTCCACCTTTGCCCATGTGTGAATTGCAGCTAAGCATAGACGAAACAGGAAGCCTAGAAGACAATGTTGTCATCCTTGATAATCTGACAGCGCAAGCCCTGTTTCCACTATAGCACTGTTCCTTCTAGAGCAAAACGTAGAATGCAAAACATGCAGTATTTTGGCACTTGCATCAGACAGAGTTCTAAAGCTTAAATAGCCCAGGAGATTAACCCCTTGGCCTTGTTAACAGTCCTTGACTGATTGCTGCATCAGCTGCTTAGAATATTATTACAGTTTCTGACAGTTTCTGATCAGCATATTGAAATAATGTCAACTAAACACTAACTGAAGGCTGCTTAGTAGCTTATCTCTCTATCCAAGGATGCCCTGCATCATGAGAACCTGATCTGATAAGGAACAGAGCAAGCAGGGTAGAAAATTATTTATGAAATTTTTGTGTCAATCGAAAAACAAGCTTTATGCTCTGTATTTCAAAGCATTTGCATGTGGACTTTCTCCACCTGGACTATGAAGATGGAATTTAATGGAGAATGGCTCCCTAAATATAAGAATGCTGTTTCAGATTTGGGAAAGGGGGCAAGAACCAAAGTAAGGTTCTGAAACACATTCTTGAATATATTTGGGATTAAACTGCAAGACACTCCTGCACGTTTTCTAAATAATGCACCTCTTGTATTGCCGGGCTTAAACCTGTAGTCTCATTGTTGCTGTCAATGGGTTTTATCTAGCTTTGTCCTTTTACTTGTAGACAACTTCCTAATTAAATTCCCCCTCCTCTAGCTGCATCCAGGTTCTACTCCTCTAGCATGCTGGTGAGCATCCCAGATTTGGAATGGTAGGTAGAGAAGGAAAAGGAAACTCCTCTTATACAAGTGGAAGTCTGCTCATAACAGCTGGATGCAGCCCACTAGCCTACCATCTATTATATAAAAGTCAAAGTTTGTATGTTTGTTTGTCTATGTGAGGTGAAGACCTCGTATGATTGGCTGTCTGAGAAGATTCTATGGAATCCTGGGGTTTGCAGTTTAGGGAGGGGCCTTGAGAATTCTCAGCTGGAGAGCTCTTGGGCCTGGCCAGTTGCTATGGAGACGAGGCCTAGTAGCAAGGAGAAAGGCAGTATATTCCCTCAGGAACCCAATCTCTGTGTGTTAATAACTCTGAATACAGATTGGATTGGGGAATATGAGGAAAAGTTACAGGTACTGGCCAAGACAGTTTGGGGAATTAAAGACACAGGATCTCAAATCTTTCTAACAAATACTACCTATGACAAAATAAAATCCCGGGTAACACCAGGTATATATGCAAGTATTTTACAAAAGGACATTGCTGCACAAGTTGGGACAGTAATGTTGGTTTTCCTTTACATAGTAGGTTCCAGGTGGGCATCTCAGGAAGCACAGTATCATATATCGTTCCGTATTCAAATGAAGAGACATCATGTTGCAGATGAAATGATGAAAAGGCAGAGATTGAAATGGAAATAGTTGCAAACAGTGGCTTCCCTGTCAGCAGGGCAGTGAATCCACTCCACATTTAAGGTCATTTCTGCACTAGCCTGTTATAACGCTATGATTCCACTTTCAACATCCTATGGAATCCTGGGGTTTGCAGTTTCGGGAGGGGCCGACTGGCCCCTCCCGAAACTGCAAACCCCAGGATTCCATAGGATGTTGAAAGTGGAATCATAGAGCTATAACAGGCTAGTGTGGAAATGGCCTTAGATTTAAAGCAGCTGTCCAATGGGTTGAATTCTAACTTTGAAATAGGTCCAGCATGTTGCAGGGCCAGCGTGGTGTAGTGGTTTGAGCATTGGAGAGGAGGGTTCAAATCCCCACTCAGCCACAGAAACCCAATGGGTGATCTTGGACTAGTCACACTCATTCAGCCTCAGAGGAAGGCAAAGGCAAACTCCCTCTGAACAAATTTTGCCAAGAAAACCCTCTGATAGGGTCACCATAACAACTGGAAGGCATACAACAACAATATTGTCTTTAAAATTTACCCTAAAATCTGAAAAGAATTCACTGCCCCACTGATATGGTAGTACCAGCCACCATTATATAGGTACAGATATCTTCAGATTTAGAAGACATTGAAAACTGGGGGCATCATGAAAAATGGCATATTCAACTAGGTCTTCTGCTATCCATTTCTGATCATTTCCATAGGTATGGTTGGTTAGATCAAAATCCATATATTGTTATTGAAAAAGGGCTACCTACTGGAAGTAGAGATTTTAAACCTTCCTGCTGTGAATACCATCAGGGCATCCTCATTAATCTGGCACTCATCCACTAGCTGGATAACTTTTCAGGTAGGTGAAGTTTGAGATAACAGCTCTTCCTTCCCATTATAAGTGACTGTAGCAAAACATAATTCCAATTATGGTAGAGGATTTCCTTTTGGGGGGAAAAAAAACAGAAAGCATCAGGCATGGTAGCAAAGTTGTTATGTTTTAAAAGTTCAAGCATTTCATCATTACAAGGAAATGTGGCACTACCTGACATAGCAAAGATTCCCTAAGCATCCATTTTGGCTGCTTGATCTTAACCAGCTGTTAAAGGGTTTGGATATTGTGTAAAATGTCTGACTGGAGTCTCTTTCAGCTATGACACTTATCTGCTTCTTATGAGCAGTGGCAGAACTCCCTGCAACTCAGTTTGCAACCAGCTCCATATTTCTGAGCTTTCCACGTGAGATTGCATTTTTCCATGAGGAAAAAAAAAATAGCCGTTTTTAGAACTGACACACTCATCCACCTGCCTGCAAAGCTCTTGGGGAACTCAGTATTCAACTGCCCTTCCCCTGCTGTTGAGATTAACATCAAAGCATGAGATGATAATCAAAGCAAGGAGATGATAATCAAAGCATGAGGTGATAATCAAAGCAAGAAGGAGATAAATATCAAAGCAGGTAAATGCTTAACAGTAGCAGTGGTTTTACTGCACTGAAGGGCAGAGCTGTGTATTCTCGACACCCTAGAAACTAGCCTGCTGCCCATGTAAGAGATGGAGGATCATTACTGTTAAAGTAAGATTGACCTGCCAGTCAGCTTCTGTGGGCAGAATGCAGAGCATGTGCCATCTTACTCATGGGTAGCAAAATGTTGTGGAGTCTCTCCACACCCACCCCAGAACAATATGTTTGTATCTTCAGTCCAGTTCCAGAATACAGACAAATGCACAAAGGCTATTTCGTCAAGTGGGCTGATCAAATCAACATGGGAAAGCGAGTGCAAAGGAGTTATTATTCAAACATTTAAACAATCATTAATAAGCTACAAAAGCTATTCCAATTGCATTTACATTGAAAGGGGGATTTTTTAACAATTAATTAGTGTTTAAATTTATATCACTGCACTCAAAACATTACCAAATAAAGGTGAAAAAGCCTCTCAGTTAATTTATTCCACCACCACCTGGTACTGTTTTGACCTGCAGAGAGAAAGAAACAGCTGTGCAAATTTCTGAAAACACCATTTTTTACCCATCCCACTTAAAAAAAAAAATTGCTTTCCCTTTTTCTGCTGCATAATTTCATATCTTTATCCTCCAACTTTCATGAGATTACTAAAGAAACTTCAATAAGTTCCCAAGTGATATCCAGCAAAAAAACTCTCAGGCTTAAGTTAGTCAACAGTTATCTTTCTGGGATAGAGGAGGAGTCTCTATGCAGTGTCCAGTGTAGAACACGCAGAGACATTGAGTTGCAGAGAAGAACATAAACTCCTTTCTAAGCTGCTCTTACCATTTGTGATGTAAGTTGTAATACCTCAGTCATATGGTCAAAAATAAAGCAAGAAGGGTTTTTATAGTCACAATCCTGCATCAGGAAACATATATACGAGGCCTAGCTGTAATACTCTCTTGTTCAACCTCTGAAACCCCACCTTTTTTCAGCTGCAGTCCCTTGAACCTGCCCAGTTCTTGGGTGACAGAGAGCATGGGGAGCAGCAAACAAATGTTCATCTATTTTCTTATAGCTGGACATAAATGACATCCATCCATGGGGACTTCTGAGAGCCCTCCAGAGGTCCCCACAGATGATTTCATTGCTCTGCATCCAGCTAGAGGAAAATAGCTGGATGCTTGTCTGCTGCTTCCTCTGCTCTCCTCCAATGAGGAGACATTGGGGGTCGGGAACTACAGCTGAGAAGAGGTGACTTTTGGGGAAGATTTTGGTCATTGCACAGACGATAGTGAATTCCGTCCTCCACAATGACCAAAAAACTGAGCTGCAATAGTGTAAGTCTGATTCACACCATCGTAATGTACCAATGGGGTGCAAGCCTGTGAAATCTAAACAAATTTTGACCATTAACAGTATGGCATATTTAATTAATCAATAACTTAATTTTAGAGAACTGTTTAATGCTGAAATCCCAATTCAAGTTAATCACTTTAAAAAAAAATAGATTGTCCCTTTTCATTGGTACATGTACAATTTAATTTGTAACTAAAGCCATTTCCTCATGGTGTCGCAATCCCGCTATGGAGATGGGATAGCAGCAGCCCACAGGTTGTGTTTTTGAATGATGTTGTTGCAGTCCCACTGCCATCCTGTCCCCATGCATTGCAATTGCAGGATATTCATTTAACGGATTAAATCCATTGAGCAACCATGATCGCATGAAGCTTCCATACTTACTTGTTATGCAGAAGGGCAGGAAGTGCAATGGCATTTCCTTCCCCAGCACAGCATAGGAAAGAGCCTGGTTGCACTGTGAAAGGCAGACTCCTGTTGCTCACACTCCCTTCCACAGGGAGCCAGTCTGGTGCAGAGGGGAGCATTCCTGCTGCGCTCCCTTCCCAGCAACAGCACAGCCAGGATTACAATGGGAAGATGCGGGACAGCATTGTTGTGCAGAAATGGTGTTAACATTGGTTTGGATTTGTTAGTTTCTACCACTGCATCCAGTAATGGTCATCTGCAATATTACACAGTTATACAGGCTGATAGCATTTTAACTGACATGGCTCTATCCTGCAGAGTCCTGGAATTCACAGTTTGGTCAAATACTGTCCTGGAATGCACTAAGATGCTCCCCTGAATTACAATTCTAGAGTTTTTCAGCAGAGAATTCAGTACCTCACCAAGCTATAAATGCAAGGAACCACAACATGTGTCCAAAATGTCTTCTTCTTTTTCATCACATCTGTGACACTGCAGGTTGTTTGTGATGCTCAAAAAGAAGAACTGTTGATGTCCTACTTTTTCAGTCCCTCCCTACATTTGCTGGGTCTACAGTACTTTTTTCCCCAATAAACTATAGACCTTCCCCACCACAGTGCCTTTTGGAGTACCTTCTTAATTTTTCTCAGAATCAGCAAAGTTTGCATGCCTGTCTTCAATAACTATTAGTTTTCATGTTTGCATACATCTTGGGCTTTGTTTGTTTGTTTTATCACACCTGTTCTCTTCCTGAATCTCTATAACCTGCATTCTTTCTTCTTCTGTTTCTCCATCTCCATAACCTGTATTTGATTATTGATAGGCATTTAAGTAATGCTACTTTTTTATGTCTTGCAAAGAACACCAAGTGTTTTTTTTTCCTGTGCTAGGCCCTCTGTCAAGAAAGGGGCATGGAAATGGTTGTTACTGTGTTTTTACCTTGCCAATTGATTACTCTGCTTGAGGGAATCATTACTATCTCTCACATTTCCCAACCATTTTAATTTCCAATGGGAAAATGTAGCTGGGAGGAAGAGAAGAGGGCAAAAATGCAATATCAAAAAAAAAAAAAAAAAGGATCAGCTGAATGTAAAACCACAGGTATGTGTGTGTATATGCATGCCTTCAGGTCACTTGTCAAAAATTTCATAGGATTTTCTTAGGCAAGGAATACTCAGAGTTCCTCCCACAGTACCCCACAGAAAAAGAGATGCTAATAACAGCCCACAGACAGCAACAGCTAGCAATCCTTCATGTGGGTACTTGGAAGAAAAGTGACAAGAATTTTGATACTGTCAAAAATTTGGCTAAAATTAGGAAGTGAAGGGTAAACAAGGTTATGTGCCAAGACACTGTGGCAATATTGTGAACAGTCTTTGCTAAATCTAGGTAAATTGCAGAGGATATGACAAGGCACCAGGTATGCATAATAAAAATAGCAAAATAGCCCTAACTACACACGCACGCACACACACACACAAACGGCAAGCCAACCCATGAATATGTGCTGTAAGTTAAGCACAGAATACTGTAAAAGAGGCAAAACCCAACATCTCTATGCCAGTCAAAGGAAATAGCAAGAGAAATTTGGGCTAGAATTCCAAAAAGAGCTTTGAAAAGAAAGAATTGTGTTTATCATTACTAAACATGGTCATTTGTTTCATGTCAAAGGAGATCAAAAACTCCTGAATGCACATCAGAAATCAAAATGGACCTACAGCCCTGTGGTCATCATGCACAAAGACAGATGCACCTATCCCTCATGCAGTGAAACAAAGGGTATCAGACATCCCTACAACAAATCTTCTGGCAAGGGTATTAATTCTGGAGTGAAATAACATGGCTAGGAATGAGAAATGCACCAGGACCCTACCAGAAGCCAGAAGCATCGTTGGGGTGACAGTAAAGTAAACCACATAGAATAACACCTACCGTCTTGCCAGAGGCAACTGGCCAATTCACCAAAGGCAAGGGGGTCATTTTCAAGGATCCAGAGGCAACTAATGACACCAGCTGTAGTAGAAAAGCCTTAAATTTTATTAAACAGCAAGCAATTTAAACAACATAATCGTACAAGCAATATCAGCGTATAGATGAAACTCACTTAAGCCGATGATGCCTAGATAACATAAAGATGGGTTTCTTTACTAAGCAATTGATTCCTTCAATCAGCTGCCCTAGAGCCCGGAAAGGAACAGCAAAGGAGACCCCTTTATGTAGCCACCAGTGCACAGTGCTTCAGCTCTCAGCCTGTGCTGAGTTCCCAGACTGAGAGCACAGCCCAGGGAATATTTATACCCCCTGGCCCAGGAGACTTGGCCATCTTCCACAGAATGTTTGAGAGTCCTCACACATCTGAGACAAGCTAACTTCTTTCAACCATCAAGGTCACCAATTAAGTGTCTGTCTTTTGGGTTCTTCCTGGCACCCATTAGACATCCCGAGCCTAGCGCAGGTGCTACTTAGTATCACTTGCAACTTTGTTTTGTCTACATTTTAACCTGGCAAACATACAGAGTACATCAAAGCAAGATTAAGACAAAATATAAGAATCAAAGCAGTGTGCTTTAACAAGTCAGCAGACCTTCAGCAGCAGCAGCATGGAGAAATACGAGAAGGCCTTTCTTAGACTTTTCTCAGCAACAGTATGGAAAAACTTAGAACATGGAGGAGCAAAACTGGGGTCAGGCCAGACTTTACACCTCCTTGAAATTACAACGGTCTTCCAGTCATTCCCCATATACCTATAAGGCTTTCCCCAGAGCTAAAGCAATATCAAACTGTTTTATAAAGATACACTGCTTGTTTCGTATTAATCAATTACAGTTTTACTGAGTGCATAGGATTGACTTTAAAAACAACACGCAAGGATGGATCCAGACCTATCAGAGGCCATTTCCGCATGTTACCTGATCCCGTCATCTCCCAGTTGCAATCTTGGCAGCACTTTTAGCAGGAAGGGAGCACAACAGCAGCACTCCCTTCTGCACCTGATCAGCTCACTGAGGAAGGGAGTATGAGCGACATGCACCTTCCTTCTGCAGCACAGCCGGACTCTTTCCCATGCTGTGCTGGGGCAAGAAGTGTCTCAGTGGAGCTTCCTTCCCTTCCACATGGCTGGGAAGGATGGGAGCATTGGGTGATGGGGGTCATTGACGGACAGACAAATTCCATCAATGATTTACTCCGCGATCTCACCAGCTAGTGACAGGAGAAGGGCGAGACCATGATGACATCATGCAGAAGTGTCATCGCAGTCCTGCTTCTCTCACATCCCCATGCTGGGATGCAGTTGTCGTGTGGAAAGGACCATACTTACAGTAGATTCATCTAAATTAAAATGTGTAGTCTCATTAATTTCAGTTGGTATACTCTAGGTAGGACTTAATCTGGATCCATCTCACTTTCTTCATTACAATTCCTACTCTGTAAAGTAGGAGTTATGATAATCATGCCTCACTAGTTTGTTTTATGGGCAAAAGATAAAAGTTGCAAACATTTTGTTTGCTGTGGAAATGTTTGCTATTAATATATTGCCAGTATTTTAAATTATTAGTTCATATAGGCCTATGAAAGTGTTTAGTGGTATAATTCTTTTGTTACATATTTATTTATGGAGGATATAGTCTATGGCATTATTTTTCCTCTGAGAACAGTCATTCCTTATGTCAGGATCACCATTCACTGGGGAAACTTTCTTTCCCACTGTTTTCTTTCCCAAAATGAAAAAATATATTCACTCTGACAGCTCAAACTAGAGCGTAGAAAGCCCCATCTAGTGTTGCTCATATTTATTCCAAACTCAATATAAGCAGGGCAGGCAAGTTTAGAATAATTGCTTAAAAAATGTCATCCATTTTTATTGTCAGACATAGTAATCATCAGATTTCTTACCACATTGTGTCATATGACAACTGAGAGACACCATCCTCTCATGAAAGAACATCCTTAAAATCAAAAACAATTAAACTGTGAAGATATATCAAGCTGAATAAATATGTCCACCCCCCCAATACACTATCACATTTTGTTACTACTGCTTAACATTAATATGGAGCCAATAGAATGCTTGGCACTATATTATAGAGTTTGCCAGTTTCTGTCTATCCATTTTAGGTAAATGGGTTAGGAAAGATTTTGAAAAAAAGAGGGACCTAAAAACTACAGTATGCTGATTGGAAGTAGTCTAATAGAGTGCTGCATACAGGAAGAATAATTCTCTCCATTTCCAGTGTTAAAGTTCAAGCTTCAAGTCAGGGCTGTCTGGCAGTGGAATCTGCTGCCTCGGAGTGTGGTGGAGTCTCTTTCTTTGGAGGTTTTTAAGCAGAGGCTGGATGGCCATCTGTCGGGAGTGCTTTGAGGGTGTTCCTGCATGGCAGGGGGTTGGACTGGATGGCCCGTGTGGTCTCTTCCAATTCTACATTTCTATGATTCTATGATTCTATGGTTACTACTTACGTAGCCAAATAGGAACAACCTACACACAACAAGAAAGTCTCACTGTCTGAAGGGAAAAACAGCCATTTGTAAATGTATGAAGAGTCACAGGAGAGGGCAAGTCAGTCGGTCAGAGCTCAGCAAGGACTAGGCATGTACAATGGTCACAGAATGCAAACTGAGCATCAGAATGGAGATAAAATGAAAAATAGGGAAAGAGCAGGGATCAGACAGAGCAGCTGGGATTCAGGGATTTAAATCAATGTTTGCTGGACTTAATCCCCTCCCTCACTGACATCTCCTTTTCTTTGTGTCTCGTGTCTTTTTAGATTGTAAGCCTGAGGGCAATTTGTAAGCCAGTGTGGGAGCCTTTGGGGCTGAAGGATGGGATATAAATGCTACAAATAAAAATACACACATACAGTTAGGCACGCAAATGTTACCCTGTGAACTGGGGGTCCCGGGAGGGACACCAAAATGTGCTCAACTAAAGGTGGGGAAAATTAGCTCAGAGCACTGCTTAGCATTACGAGAGGCAGGGTAACGTAGCAAGATCTTGAACCCTATGTCTATGGGGTCGGGTCGAGTCAAGCAGCACACAAAAGTTTAAATAATAAATGATGTTTATTAAATACAAGCAAAACAGTGTATGCAACACACTCACGCAAGATAACTAAAGAAAATAAAGGTTGGAGTGGTATAGAGGGATTTGTAGAGGGCTTGCTGGTTTGGGTGATACTTCACCTGTCCTGAAGCCCAGAAAAATAGAGAGCGAAGCTGGGGTGCGATGTAGCTCAGCACGTGGAGCTGAGGGGAGGCTCGCCAAGCAAAGTGGCAGCAAGGCGGGATGAGACTTGGGAGCGTTCTGAGGAAGGTTTCGGAATAAAGGGTTTTTATAAAGAGAATTGTGACTGCGGGCTATGCTGTACTTGGGAGAAAACAATAGATTTGGAGTTGGAGACGAAGCCTCCGAAAGCTCAGAATCTGAATGATTGAGTTATCGAAGCGGTTCTCAATAGAATAGCCAGTATGCAAACGCAGAGTACTTGGGTATAGTATAGGTTACCCATCAAGCTGCCAGTGCAGGGCAGAGGCTCTTTTGTAAGTTGCGTGCATACCTAATTAGAGTACTTGCCTGGAGGTCTCCTAAAGCAGTGTGTCAGCTATCTCTCGCCCGCCTGAATTGTCCAGGAATATTACGGTAATTAATGGCCGAGCTTGTTTACGTGCTTGTCCGGCGGCCTCGCAAGCACGTGAAGAGGAATAGAAAAGTGAAGCCAAATTGTGATATCAAGAGGATATCTTTAATATCCCCAAAGCTCGGACTAGCCAGGGCAGTAACACAAAGAAAAAGGGCAGGCAAAATAATCAAAGAATGCAAACACAGCAAATACTAAGAGTTGTAGTTGTGAGCAACTTTCAGCATATCTACAACGCTAGAAATTTGGGACCTGAAAGAAAATTTCACTTGTTGAGTTAGAATTCTTATTGTGGGGAAGCAATAGCTTCATTTTGTTCCTCTGTAGCCACACCCCCTGGGCAGAAGTAAGACTCAAGTGCCAGACCAGCCAGCTTCTGCATGTAGAATGCAGGAAGCGGTCTTGCCCTTTTCCCCAGCAGCAAAAATCAACAACAATACAAGCTGCATTATTTTGTTGCAAGCCTAATTTCTCCTCTGTCCAATGTTGTACCATACAAGTGGTTAGTTCCCTGCTGCATAGAATGCGACTCTTCAAAAGAAAAGTTTCAAGGAGTGTTCAGACTTTGTAAGGACAGAAAATAATATTTGTCCTGATCAACATGACCTTGCAAGTAACATCTAAAAAGGTATCAATTTATCATGGTCAGTGACAGGCTAGAGTAAAACATCTGCGTCTCTAGAAAATTAGAGTTTAAGTGCAGGGAACTCTCTACTTGTCCAACCAGTTTTTGTTGTATCTTGTGTCAAATTCTAAGGTACCAAACCCTGTTATGAAGATTATGAATCATTATAAACAATGCCATGCACTAAATAATCCCTGCATCAAAAATATTAATCAATATTAATTTTTATTTTAACATTAAAGTGCAAAATTGGTGACCCGCAATGTGCTATTGCTCCCTTGTATCCCAAACCTGGGAGAAAGACAAATAAATGAATAAACTACAACTCCCATCATGACACACAATCTGCAGCCTGGGTTATTAACATTTTCCATAACTGTTCTTCCAAAGCCTATGCTGTCATTGCTTTTTATCTTATTATCTGTTGTTCTTTATTTATTCTCACTTATCACTGGGAGGCTGTCATCAAACAGACAGGTGGGGTATAAATATTATATTTAAATAAGTAAGTAAATAAATAAAAAAAATAAAGCATTTCTGTTTGCTAGGTTAGGTAGCAAAACAGCAAATGCTACCCCTATTCAAAGTACCCATAAACCATTCAGATTATTTTGATACTTGAGGCAAAAAAGTCCCACAAGCCCATCTCTGGCAGTATAAATGACAGTTTGCAGTCCTCTCATAATATCCCAAATCTGCTGCTGAAATGTTTGCTCTACTATACCAAATAATAGGGTTGGCCATTCCCTTTGGCTTATGTCCATGTGGTCTCAGAGCCTGGGCTCTTTACTGACTCCAGCTGCCTGCTTTTAAACTCTGTTATATTATTAGCATTTTTATTATTCCAAAAGCCACTTTTGTTTTGTTTTGTTTTATGGTAGGGTATGAAATAAATAATTTTTCCACACCAACTCCATATTACTCATGCACAGAAATCATTAATAGACACGCAGTGATAGCCATGACATCTTGATGACATTATCTCTCATACACACCCACACACAAAATACACAAGCACATTGCCAGGAGAAACCCTGCAGCATTTTCTCTTCCTTGAGATAACTTTTTCTCCCATAGCTCACTGGATAGGAGAAGAGCAACTAGCCTGCAGCAACAAGCTCCCATGGTCCTCTCAGACAGAGTCTGAAGCCAATGGCATAATAGGCTGCAGCAGGATGCAAACAGCCATTTTATGCCTGGAGAACTGTCAGCATCAGATACAGAAGGGATGGCTGCAGTAGTAGTTATAGCCAGCCAGGTGCACAGCCCAATAAATAGAAAATAGTTAGAACCTACAGGCCATGGATGAGCAACTTGTGGCCCTTCATATTTTCTTGCACTGCAGCTGTCAATATCACTAACCGTGAGGTAGGGCTTATGGGATTTGCAGTCCAACAATAGCAGTTGTTGCAATTGTAGTCTAAGGGCCTTTCTAACTACACTGTTATAGTGCTATTATTTCACTTTCATCATCCTGTGGAATTCTGGGGCTTGTAGTTTATTGCGGTCAAAGAGCTTTCTGTCTGGGAATTCTAAATGCTCCCCCCTAGACTGCAAACCCCAGGATTCTACAGGATGTTGAAAGTAGGATAATAGCACTGTAACAGTGTAGTGTGGAAAGGCCCTGAGACAGTCTGAAGGGCTTCATATTGCCCACCTCTCATGAAGACCCTCCAGGAGGCAGAATAACATGAAAATGTTGCTGTTGTGTGCCTTCAAGTAATTTCCGATTCATGGCAACTTTAAGGCAAACCTATCACAGAGTTTTCTGGTGACTGAGAGTGTGTGACACCCCCAAGGTCCCCCAATGGGTTTCCATGACTGAGCGGGAATCAAACCCTGGTCTCCAGGGTCGTAGTCCAATGTTCAAGCCACTGTCCCATGCTGGCTTTAATATGAAAATACCAGGGATTAAAATGTGGAATCTTGTCCATGCAAAACATATATTCTGCTGGTGAGCTATAATTCCTTCCACTTAATTTCCATTTATATGTACGGTTGTTGAAATTGGACAGTGAAAAAAGCTGACAAAAATCCATTGCTCTGAATCGTGGTGCTGAAGGAGGTACCATGGACTAGTGAGGGAAAAAAGAGACAAATAAATGAATCTAAGCACATATCAAACCTGAAGTCTGTCTAAAAGTCAAAATGACTAAACTGAAGTGATCATACTCTGGATATATCATGAGATGGCATGAGTCACTAGAAAAGATAATTCTTGGTAATGTGGAAGGCAATACAAAGAGAAGAAGACCACATTGTAAATGTATAGATTCAATCAAGGAAACCACAGCGCAGAGTTTACAAGACCTTTGTACTGTTGTCAGTAACAGGATGTCTTGAACATTCTGTCAATCCCAGTATCACCATAAGTCAAAGCCAATGTAATGGCAATTAACAACAAAATGTTCTTGCTGCTACATCTGAAGCTCAGTCCAGTTATATATGCTATAATTTCATTATATTTCAACTCATAGCCTCATTGGTCCTAGCAAAAAGATTAACAATCTTCAAATAAAAATATTGTTGATACAGATATATTATCAAAGAACAAATTTGATCAACATGTCATTATGTACACAGCTTAAGCTTCATTCAGGAAAGAATATTGTCTTGTCTAACATTATTGGGTACTGAATAGATCTAAAGAAATCAAATCAAGAAGTCTTTTCCAGAAGACTCCTTGTTGAGTAAGTGCCTATCTCTCATCATTGTCTTCACAACTGGAAAAGCAAATAAAAGGATATCAAACAATACTCAAGTTGCTCATGTCTGTTGCTGAGTTGCTGAATGAGTTTTTCAGACAAAAGCAAACTCTAGATTCCCTGTTTGTGGTTGTTATTATTTGCCATCAAGTCAACTCTGATTTATGGCAACCCTATGAATGAGAACTCTCCAAGATCCCTGATCATCAGCTGTCCTCTTTAGATCTTGAAGACCTAAGGCCATGGGTTCCTGGATTGATTCAATCCACCTGTAATGAGCTTCCTCTTTTCCTGCTGTCTTGCACTTTACCAAGCACTGTCATTTTTTACAATTAACAATCTTTTACAATTAATTAATTTCTAAACAGTAGGCAGAACACTGTCCACTTTTTTGCAGTTCCATTCTTAGTTCAAGAAAAAATTCAATAAGGTTTTGAGGCAGAATTTTTGGGATGGCCTCTGAAAAGACATTGAACAAGGGCAAGTCCAGGTTCAGCATAACTGGTTAGTATGTGATATCCTTTCTATTATTATTATTCTAGATCTTCTGCCAAAACACATGAACCATCAGACGTCTCCACTGCAGATGCAAATAACTGAGTTGACACATTCCTCCAGCTTATTTTAGGATAATCTGAAGTGGCATGAGCTAATCAGGTTGGAGTGAGATACTATCTATAAATCATTACTCCTTCATATCAGAAAGAACAGGGAAAAGTAATGCTTGGATTATCTTCCATGAAACAAACTGATCAATGGATTGATTAACTCTTGACAGACATCTCAATAAGAAATTCAAACAACAAAAACATAGCTTGCTGCTTCAGTGTCTTCTGAACCACAGTGGTATAGTCCACTGGAATGAGGTATTCCCCTCCAACACGTACATCTTCCATTCAAGAAAACTGAAGATATCTCACTGGAAAATGCAAGATAGAACACAGTCTTGTGTGTTAAAATCCTTTATTTCTAATAGTATTTGCCTTGAAAATGAAAACATTATAAACTTCTTGGAGATAGTTTTCAGCATTGCTAAGTGGGGAGCATTTGAAGAAATCATTCTGGGCATTAGAATTCCACCCTCCACTATAGTAGTTATTACAAGACATTTGCCAGAATCTTACCAGCATATTGACTATTAAGGATACAGCAGGACTGTCCTGTACCTCCTTGTGCAGCAGCTTTGCTCCAGGAGGCAAATAGTAGGAACTCTGCCTCCCTTTTCAGCCAGTGACTGGCTGTAGCACTGTACCAAACCTGGGCTAGAGTTGCCAGACCAAGACTATTCTGACCCTTGTGATTTCAGTAACAAAACCTGAGACGTAGGGATGTTGTGATGTCACAGGAGAACGGTGCTAGTGATATTACAACAGTGATGATACAAGAGTGCAGCCCCTGATGTCGTTAAGTATGATACCTTGAACATCAATCATACTTGCGCACAGTATCCCATCAAATCAAAGTCAAAGAGAGGCCAGGCCCTAAAACTCAAATCTAGGCCCTGAGGCCTAGGAGCCATCTACCTAACCTTGTACATCCAGGAATGATCAAGTAGCTTCCACCATTGTTAGGAAAGGGCCTGTTCCTCCTGTTTCTCCTCCCCCAGACACACAACATCTGGATCGTTCCTGAGTGTCCTACATAGCTAATCAGCTGTGCCCAGAAACTTCTGATTGCTCTTGGACACCTACACAAGGAGAAGCTCCCCAAATCACCTGAGTACCTGTAGTGATGGAAATTTATACTCTACCAGTGGCCACATTGTACCTTGGCTAGTACTCATTTTTAAATTTGAATCACAGTGGTCTCTATTGTGTTTCTGTGGCTGACTAAGTGGTCTTCTCAGAGCAAGGAAGTAATCTTGTCCAGTTATGTACATAGCCTTAATTTGTGCAATTTAGCCAAACATGTGTATTTCCAGTAATATAGAACAATTCCATTTAATTCAACATGAGCAAAGGGGAAAAACAAGGGAAGGGCCAAATGGAGTCATTATGTCATGTTCATGGCTTATTGCTCCCTTATTGTGCTAAGTACAGAGGAGGACTGGGAAACGTCTGGCTCTCCAGTTGTTGGGCAGTTTTCATGGTGTGCTGGTCAGGCATCATCTGGAATACTGAGTTCAGTTCTGGGTGCCTCATTTTAAGAAGGGTATATACAAGTTGGAACAGGTTCACAGAAGAGCAACAAGGATGATACGAGGAAAAGAGAATAAAACATATGAGGAAGGGTTGGAGGAGCTGGGCATGTTCAGCTTGGTGAAGAGAAGAGGAAGGGTGACGTGATTGTACTCTTTAAATACCTCAAGGGCTGTCACTGAGAGGACGGGGAAGGCCTGTTCTCTGATTCCCCAGAGAGTAGGACCGGATATAATGGTTTGAAGTTACAGGACAGTAGATTTTGATTCAATATTAGAAGGAACTTCTTGACAGTAAGAGCAGTTCAGCAATGGAATCAATTGCGTAGAGAGGTGGTGGGGTCTCCTTCTCAGGACATCTTCAAAAAGAATCTGGATAATATCTACTAGGGATGTTTTAGTTGTTGATACTGCACTGAGCATGTAGATGAACTCAATGTGCCCATGAAGCCCCTTCCAACTCTATGACTCTATTATTCATCCTTCCTGACTATGCTGGCTAAAGCTGATGGGAGTTGCAATCCAGCAAATCTAGAGGGCCACACAGTCTCTGGTTTAGAGAATGCAACCATCATATCTGCTTTAGGCATCTAGGTTATTCAAATGGTAAAGCCTTGTAATTCAAAGGTGTGGGGGGAGGTATGTTACCCTAAGAGGTTGGGGACATTGGGGTCCACCAGCAAAGCTACTGTCTCCTTAGAATTTGGGGAAATTATAGGACAAAGGAGGCCTGAGAGATAGAGAGGCCTGAGAGAGGGTAGTGGCAGGATATTTTCACCTATGTACACCACTACTAACTGCAGAGAGGACTCCAGTTAAAGTTATATAAAGGATTTTATTTGAACTGACAAACATATGAGAAATTGGGTACTCTTAAGCACCATACATGGCTATCAGAAAGTAAGGTAGGAAAAGTTGGAAAAAGAGAAATTAGAGGTGGAAAAGATGATACTTAGTCTTAAAAAAGATCACAGTGAAAGGGCTCTGTCAGCATCTGAGGGTAGCACAGAGGGGTGGCAATCTAGGACACTATGCACATATATTATGTACTATATACTACATATTACAATTGGCTGGGATCAAAGGTAGGATTTTTATACCATATTTTATACCTGAAGGGGTGCATTGACAACGTTGTAATGGCTTTCCCACAAGACTAACTAAAGGGTCCAAAATGGGCTGATTGCTATAACTCCGGAGTGACAAAACGTTGATAAGATTTATGACAATCTCTTATTGTTCAGTCAGGTAGAGCCTTGTAAGGGAAGATCTCCGTAGAGTAAAATTGAGGGATGGTGTCTGATTGCTCACCAATCTGGGCAGTTCATTTTCTGTTGTGTTTGAAAATGCAAAGAGGTGAAGGGATTAGCACAAACCTATCAGCCTTGGACTTTTCCACATAATCCTATCTGGTCTTTCCCACCATTGTAACCCCGAACATATCTCTGGTCAGTGTGGCCCCGATCATGTTTCTTGCTCATTAATAAGTCCAACTTATGAAAATCGCATATTTTATAGGAAGGGTGGTAGGATATGGTAACAGGTATTTATATTGGCAGTTTGTTGCATGTGTGCCTACTTCTTTCTCTCCTTTTGACCTATATTCCAAGGCTCTAAATGTAGTTTCTTATCATACCAGTCACTTCACTTTGACAGGAGGTTCTTTGTTAACAACAATTCCTTTCCATCCTAAATCATTCAGCATCTATGACAGGGATGGGCAAATGTGTCTATAAATGGAACTTCAGCTGCAACGCCCAGGATCTCACAGCATTGGCTATGCTCACTAAGGATGCTGGGAGTTGTAGTTCAAAAACATCTGGAGGGCTACAGTTGCCTACCCCTGCTCTGGATTTTGGTCATGCCATTATATTGCTGGGTTGTTGTTGTTGTTTTTTACATATGTGTCTTAGAGATGACTTCAACTTATGGCAGCTCTATCATACAGGGTTTTTTTAAAAAAAACTAGATTTGTTTAGAGGGGGTTTGTCATTGCCTTCTTCTTGGGCTGAAAGACAGTGTGTCTTACCCAAGGTCCCTCAGTGATTGAAAATTCAAAACCTGGTCTTCCAGAGTCCTAGTCCAAAACTTAAACCACTATACCACACTGGCGCCCACTGCTGTTATATCTAACAGCATTTATTTAAATAGGAACAGTGTATTTGATCTGTTACACTGGAAATGGTTCAATGAAGATAGAACTACGGAGTTCCATCTTGTATAACTAGAATTCATTTCTTGTTCTCTTTTAACTGGTGAGTGTTCTTTGGAGAACCAATGATGCAGTCAGATAATTTTAGTCTTATACGTTTTTAGACCTGGATGTATTCCTCCTCCTCCTCTTCCTCCTCCTCTTCATCACCACCACCACAACAACGATCATGATGATGATCTTGGCTAGTATTCTTTATCAGCTACTTAGTTTAGTATGCTTAACTAAGTAACCTCTTCTTAACCAACCCTTCCCCAAACCCATGCTCCAGTCACTGGCAGAATCAGCCTTCTTCTCTCTGTGCAGCTGATGCCTGGTAAAGTAGGTTTTAACCTCGAGACATGGAGGGTTATGCTGCCCCATCTAAATCCACTGTGCTGCTGGTGCACACCTGCATACTTTCAGTCCGGAGTACTTCAGGATTTGGCAAGAAAGCAAGGAATGCTTGCAGGATATCACTGATGTTGTCACATTGGTTACTTGGCTGCAAGAATTCCTTAGAAGGGAAACAGAATAGAAACAGAAGGGAAACAGAAACACGCCAGATGTTAGCAGGGCCAGCCCTACCACTGGTGAGGCATCTGCTCCAAATGGCAGATTTTGGATGCTACAGAAGGACAGCAAATTGTCCACTGTTTAATTTGTTATTAT
This sequence comes from Cyclura pinguis, assembly GCA_030412105.1. NCBI lineage: Eukaryota > Metazoa > Chordata > Lepidosauria > Squamata > Iguanidae > Cyclura > Cyclura pinguis. The sequence continues at coordinate 86,512,499 of CM059601.1, read as the reverse complement.
TTTATTTTTACAGCTGAAGATGGAAAGAGGTGCTCAAGTGCTTTTCTACGTTGAGTGATCCTAGGTTAAATAAGTCAATTACTTTAAGGTATTACATATTTCAGTTTTAAAAGCGTGGGCTGTGCCATTTGCAATTCCAACTCAGGTAGCAAAATCATACCGCCCAACATTTCACAGATGAAAACTGGAACAAATGTGGCCAAGTTGCCAAGACGGCAAACATTATTAATGAGGATGACCACACAAGTTAGGAGAGTCTGCAGCAGTTTGTTTTTGCCTGAGCTACTGTATTCTGCCTGTTTTTGTCCCCTCCCAGCTGCTGAGTCAAGGGCGAACTACTTAGCATTTTGAACTGAGCTTGCAGCAATTAAGTTAGTTCAGGGCAAAGGCAGAAAGGGGCAGAAGGAGAGAGAAACCAGGACTTTTTAAAAGTAGCTGAAAAGTGGGATGATAGAGAATTAATCCAAACTGTCCCAAACAAATTGGGACAGATGGAAGCTATGCAAATGTTTTGGGTTGGCACTGCGCTACTGTGTTATCTTTTCAAAAGTAAAGCAAGTGTAGGCATTTCCTTCTTAACTTTTAACTAGCAAACTTGCACTTTAGTGGCAACATACAGAATTCAGACTAATTAAGAGAGGCAAGTGCCAGCTGTTGAAAAGCTGTATAGACATATAATGACAGAGGTGCAGGCAGACAATGCAAATTAAAAACCCCAACAAGTTACTCTGTGAGATTAATCTGTTGCTCCCTAAGAGAATTTTAACCTTTTTCAAAGGGATCAAGGTAATGAAGGCTGAGCAACCGCAAATTACAGTGGTACCAACTGCCCCACAGACCACTGCTCTTTGAAAGGTGAGATAATATTTGCCAGTTTCTGATAAAATAAATCATGGGAAAAGTTTCAGAAGGAATATTAATAACAAAATGCACCCACCAAAAAGAAAAAGAGAAAAATCAATGCAATCCAAGTCTTGTAAAAGATGAGAAAACAAAAGGGGAAACACCAAAATGCAACAGTTTGCCAGCCATGTGCATTGGATCTCCCAGAAAAGGACTGAAAATGAGTGAAGAAATGTATTCACATGGGAGCCAGTGGGTAACTAATGCATGAATATTCTCCCCTTGCTTAGAAAGTTACTGTTATGATCATTGTGAATGAAGACATCAAGCTTTAAAGCAGAAATGCGAGATTTTATCTCGTCCTCATGGAAGGACCACATTTGAGCACAAGCAATCCAATGCTGACATCCTGTGGTGAAAGGAATTTTTGCATCCTAATGGTTATTTTGATGCTACATCTGGAATGTTGGTGTGTAGTACCCTCTTGTGGAAACACAGAATCATTGTACATCATCTAACAAATACTTGCAAGTAAAGTGAAACTGTTGCCATTGTGAACCATTACCATACCAGTCCTAAAGAAAAGTCATTAGTTGATAAGAAACGAAAAACAGAATATAGAAAACTGAACATGAATGTCTGTATGTTTCAAAGGAAAACTTACAGATGTAGTACGAATTGTTATTAAGTCCACTTACCTTTAAAAAGAAAATAAATAAATAGCCATACAGACCCACAAGAAAAATAAATTAACCCATGGGAGAAAAAAATCCAATATTCACAACTGAATGGTATCTTTTTGTATGTTGGCTGTTCCTGATAAACTGTCGGGGGGGGGGGGGGGGGTACCTTATTTTCACAGATGGATTAAAAACATAGTATACCCCTGTAATCACATATAAACAGGTAAGAAAATTGTAAGAAAATCCCAGAATTCATCTGTTTTGGTAGCATGGAGTTCAATATTGTGTGTATTTAAATCAAATCCTTCCCAATATAGCACTTGCTCTTTACTCCTAATTTTTGCTTTTTTTTTTTACAATTTAATTGTTCCCACACTTACACACAAACTAACAAACTATCTTAATTCTCTACCATACTGCTTTGAACTCTTAAAATTATATGAACTGAGCATGAACTTCAAAACATGTGAGGATACCCACTCCCATCCCTGCTGTTTCTGTTTGGAAACTTCAGTATAGGTTTTTAGCATCAGTATAAAGTTGTGCCTCATTTATTTCATTGAAGAAGCAGGCATCTGCTGGTGTCTAAATAAGTCAGCATGAAACTTAAGATTGGCTAAACAAGAAAGTCCACTTTCATGGAGAGATAAGCCATTGCATATCCTCTTGATAACTGCAAAAGAGCAAAAGCCAAAGATATATCTCAGAACTTTGAGCGTGCATGAGAGCTGTAGATAAATGAATGAGATTTAAAACTAAGGGTCCTTCCATACTACCTAGCTAAAGTGCTATATTCCTCTTTAACTGCCATGGCAAATGGAGTCCTGGGAGTTGTAGTTTGGTGAGGCATGCAAGGGTCTGTCTGTCTCAGAATTCTAAATGCTGTCAGTAAACTGAAAATCCCAAGATTCTGTAACATGTTGTCATAGCAGTTAGTGGAATCATAGTGCCATAATTGAATAGTATGAAAAGGGCCTAAAAATTCATTAAATTCATAAGACTATGGATGTAAACCTCCTTTTTAAAAAAAAAAATCACTAGGCAAAGGGATAGATGTTAAGGCTGACTTCAGTATTTGAATCTGTTTTGGATTTAAGACTTTCACCTATTTATAAAAAGTATGGATCCCACCCATTTGACATCAGTTGGAAGCCTAAATCAGGAGCTGGAATTCCATGGTCTTCCATATGTTGAATAGCAATTCTCAGTTCATCACTGTTGGCTATGCTGGCTGGGGCTGCTTGGGGTTTGCAGTAACACAAAATCTGGAATGGCCCCTGTGCTGAATCTAATTGCTAGTCTCAACTAGGACTATTCCTTTAACAGCAACGTAGCAAATTGCCACTTATGAAAGTTCCATTGATTCAATGGGACAATTCTGGTTGAGACTAACAATTGGATTCAGGCCTATATTGGTAGCATAGTAAGTGTTCCAGGTATAGGCTGTCCTCTCTACATCCTTATCAGGAGAAGTGTGGGCTCCTACATTTCAAGGTCCTGCCAGGGAAACTGTCTGTTCTGGAACAGTTTACCCAGATTGGATTATGATCATTACCTACTGATCAATCAGTAACTACTCAAGCAGTTGGAGAAGCAACTATAAAGTTGGGGTTTAGTCTAGTGGCTGCACTGCCAACGTACTGCATAAACTGTCTTTTATTAATTTACTAGCTATAGTATTCAACATTGTTCAAGAGAACCATTAAGTACGATTAGATTTTTCAGCTTCAGTGGATCTGGAGGATGAAGGCAATCTTCAGATGTTTCTCATGTTGCCCATCCGTCTCAGTTGTCCTTGAGAGAGATGCCTTCCCTGATCAGTGCCAAGCACACTAGGGCTGTATGAACGAAAAATGATTTGGATGCCACCTGCTTCCCCCCAAATATAGCTCATATGTTAAGTTAGACCATCCCAAACATCCCTTTCAAATGTGCTGAAAATCCTTCCTTATAACTGAGTCAGTGGATAGATGGGTACTGGTGACTGAAAACATCAACAAAGGGAAGTATGGCTACATCATTACCACAGGTGCAAATGATCTGATGTTTTACAGATGTTTTACTGTATGTGCATGTGCATTCAGGTTGCCTGTTGACTTATGCCAACCCCATGAATTTCATAGGGTTTTCTTAAGGCAAGAAATATTCAGAGGTGTTTTTTCCAGTTCCTTCTTCTGAAATACAGCCTACAGCACCAGATATTCGCTGGCAGTCTCCCATCCAAGTACTAAACTGGGGTGACCGTGCTTAGCTCCCAAGATCAGCTAGGATCTGGCGCTTTTAGGGAATTTACGCCAGTCCCATGAACATGACCAATAGTAGGAACCTCCTGAGTAGAGGCCAGCAAGTTGCCTTTCCTTAAACATCCCTTGGTGAGTTGCTTTACTTTGCGTTTCTTTTTCTCTATCGGGCTTATCCTTATTAGGAAACATTCACCAGTTACTCTAGTGGAGTGCACCATGTACTTCGTACCACAATGTTCTTCTTTCGTCCTCATTAATCTGATCCCATGCCATCAGCCTGATGAGATCTCCACTTCTTTAACCAAACAGATGGGGCTGAAGCAAAAGCACTCTGGGTTGCAACTCAGAGACAGAATTCAAAGAAGCCAAATGGAAACAGAAGTGGCTGGCTTAGCTTGCAAAACTCCAGTTCCTACTCCCTTCTTAGTTCTAATCTATACCTTTTACACCAGAGCTTTGGGATGTTTGGCCTCCAATGTTTTGGACTTTAACCTGAAACTGCACCTAACATAGCCAATAGAAAGGGATGGGGTGCTGTAGTCCAACCTATGTGGAGGGCAAAGGTTTCCTAACCTTGTACTACACATATCTTATCCTCTAGGACTTGGGCCCTTTTCACATGTGGGGGGGGGGGAATGGGCGAAAACGCCCAAAAACGGAGCTTACCTCCAGCCGGGTAAGTCCATCGCCACGTGGAGCAGCGCAAGCTCGCTGCTCCACACTCCTCCGGCGTCGCAGATGGCAGCTTCCGGTTGGTGGAGGCTCTCCACCAACCGGAGAAGCTCGCCAGCCGGAAACCCGCCCCTGGCAGATCTGCAGGCACGCACTTGCGCGCGCCTGCAGATCCACTTTAGAGCCGGGCGACGGAGCGGCACAGGGCTGCGCGCTCCGTGCTTTTTAAAAACCTCGAAAAAGAGGTTTTTAAAAAACATGCAGCCTGGCTAGTTCCGGCCGCTCCTGAGTGGATTCTGGTGTGAAACTACGAAAAGTAGTCCACGCCAGTCCGCTCTACGGTGTAGATGACCTCCATGAGAGGTCGCTCTACACCGTTCCCCCCGCCAACATGTGAAAAGGGCCTCGGATTTCAAAAATAACATTGCAGTAATATCCATGGCAAACAAAAGTTCAGGTTTTCAGTTCTCCTGCTGAAGTGAAAATGGGTGAGATGGAGTAACATCAAACAAAACAAGTTGTACAATCTTTGGAGACCACAAATTATTATGCCATTTTATGGCAGTCACTCAAGCCTTTTTTCCTTCTATTTTACACAGTTATAGCACTTTGATACCAGTTTAATTGCCACCGCTCCATCATATGCATCTGTTGTACTACAGTTCTCTAGCAGAAAATTCTAAGTATCTCACCAAACATGTATCCCAGAATCTTCCAGGATGCAGCCATTACAAATAAGTGGCATCAAAGTGCTATAATTGTGTGGTGTAATGAAAATCCATGTCAGCTGTTCAGTTACACTCAGGTAAATAGTGCAGGCACAAAATGGATAGGTCTGATGTCACTGGAGTAGTGATTCAGCTTATTTTCATTTGAATTTTAAATAAGCTGCTCATGGTGCTGAATTTATTTGGGTAGATAGGGTTTAGCACCCTGGATAGCTCTTTTAAAGGTCAGGCTGAAACCAAAGGGGAATTCACCACCCAATGACATTAGAAACACCCAGCTCCACTGCAATAACAAAGATTTCGTGATGGCTTTATGAACAGAAGAATCCAAATTATTAACCTTCCCCACAAATAAGCAAATACTTCTCCCAAGTTCTCTGAGGATCCTTAAGGCCTTGTGTGTCTTCATGAAAGACAAAGGTAAAGAATCTCAGGCCAGGGTGCTCATGCTACCGCTTCCTGAACAGACTTTTCAATGGATCTGAGGACCTCTCTATTCTTTTCTTGTATCATCTCAATGTTCAAACTGTGAACTGCTTTACATGCCTTGGCAGAAAAGTGGTATATAAAGCCAATTAAATAACATCTTCTCAGCATTTACTTCCAGTCTAATAAATGAAAGATGGGATGAGATCTTTGTACAAGAAGTGAACTGGGGGAATATAAACTAGTAGGTCAGAATTTAGTTGTGGCTTTACCCATGGACCCACCCAATTTGTATTCACTTGAGAAGGCTCTTTGTGATAGCACTTGTTTCTGCACTCTGCTCCACAAATGTTTGGCTGAAAACACTTACTATGGTAGCAGGCACTATGTGGGTATAGTAGTTCTGATATCAGACATATTTCAACAACTTTCTTGATACATGCTGAAGGCTTACCTAATTTTTTTTCAAACCTTCCCAATTTACCACTCATTTTGAGAACATAAACATTGGTTTCATTTGTGTACAACCTTTTTGAAATCCTGATTTATGTATAGTAATATACATAACATATATGAAGTTGTCATGTAGCTAACTGCTGGTAGAGAAAATATGTAGAACTGATATCTTTGCCAAAAAAATTAACTAAATCTACACATGGCAAAGTTCATATGAATACTTGGCTAGCATCTTAAAGAAGTGTAACAGTCACACAAGGTGTATTTAACTTTTTATTTAAAAAAAATTAACAGGCCTCTGCAGGAATGGCTCTAACTTCAGTGAATATAATAGTCATGATAGCTACAGTATGGCCTTCTGCCTGAAAAACACATTTGAGCATCAGAGGATGAGGCCCATAGTAACTTCTGGTCAAGATACAACATATCACCTCTAGCATCAGAAATGATTTGCTTTCATATTGCAGTTACTGGAAGAAATAACATGGTGGGAGCAACTGTATTCATGTACTGCCAGCAAGTTTCTCATGATTTCCTGTAAGCAGTCACTGCATGAACAGTCTGCTGGGCTCAACTGGCCTTTGTTCTGACCCAAGATGGATCTTCTTATATCCTTATTTTTTCTTTATTCTTATTTTTCACAGCTCTGTTGTAACATCCTCTAGAAAAGGGTAAGCACATTACAAGGGAGGTTGATAGAGCTAACAGACCTATATGGCTAACTGCTAGTACTCTAGCAACCCAAACTGATTAATTTTTGCTTTCACTCGTAAGATTCCAGCTGAAAATGGTGAACAAGTCAGAAAGATCATGTGTCACATCAATATATAAATCTTAAAACTAATTCCAGCATGGAAGATCACATATCATTTGTAAATTAATCTCTAGACTTACTAATATGGTGAATACAAGAGGAACCTGCAATAAATGTTGCAGTGAATGCTGTGGGTTATGACCACCAGTACAACACTTGACTGAATCAACAGACATTAGATCTGTTCCTCCCTGTACCCAATGGATAGTCACTTCTAGTCAAATAGGCTTGTTCCTGAATCAAACCTGTTGAAACAATGAAATGATGCTGCCTTACTTCAGCATCTCTTTCTAGAGCTTGTCCTGACTCCAAGTTCATCCCAATATGTCTGAAGCATCTGATGGGAAGAATCAGAAGCCACATGACTCCTTGCTTTAACCAAAAGACCAACTGTATAATGTGTAAGCCAACTGAACACCTTTTGTGCACAGAAGGAAAAAGCAGAACCACAAAGACACCACAGATTTTTGAAATCAAGCTTTAATTCCATTTTAAGATACTCACATCCTTATATTGGGCTGAAAACTTACACTTCCATACATCTCTAGCATGACCTTGTGAAGTATGAAGTCAGAAACCCGCATTATATTTCTTCTGTCAGAGCTAAGTCATGAATTGTTCCAGTACAATTAATAATCTTTTTTTTTTTTTGTATTTCAATAGTCTTCAGTGATGTCCTCATTTGCATTAATTTTCCCCTTCCAGAATAGATGACAATTCACCATTTTCATTTAATTCCTGGGAAAAGAGGAAATAGAGGAGTCAGAGAGCAATGTCATAATAACAACTCTATTTAGCCAGTAATTCAACCGTTTGGCTAGATGAAAGCAGGCCCCAAAAGTTGCACAGTTGTTCAGCTTTTCGCTGTTTTACTTCATATCTACTAGGATGAGAAAAAAGTAAATTAAAAATTGTATTCATAATTAGAGTGTAACCACAGACGTGGCAGCCATAGAACTGGAAGTCCGTTCTAGTCCTAGGGCAGAAAGGGAAACCACAGAGCCTACAGAGCCATCCCTGGCTCTGAGAAGAACAGGGGAATCTGCCTTACACTGCAGACCATTCATACTACACTTTACAGACTATCATTCCACTTTACTTGCCGTGGCAATGTCTTATAGAATCCTGGGATTTGTAATTTAGGGAGAGGTATTTAATTTTCTCATGCAAAGAGCTCAATGTATCACCAAATAACAAATCCCAGGATTCTACAAGATGCAACTGTGGCAGTTAAAAGTGCAATGATAAAGCTATAATTATATAATCTGAAAGGGCTCTTGCTCTAACCCAGAAACCCTGTGAAGTTCCTACTAACATTTCCCTTTTATTTTCACATCTCTTGGGTGCCTTAGCTTCTATGAACTATGAATCCATCTTGCAGTACTGCTTTAGTGTTAAAAACAAGCTTCATGAGTAGCCATCCCAGAGACTTCTTCTGCATTCTGAAACTTGGGATGCAGACACTGTAGAGTTTGTAAAACCCAGTATCCTTTGGACAGGGTATTGCACTACATTGCTCCATCTTACCACAGTACAACTTTACAGTAAGCACTAGAATATTTCAGGAAAGCTCTTGTGCCTCATCAACTACAAACTCCAGGACCCTGAAGGATGTTGCCACAGCAGTTAACATGCTATAGTTATTTAACAATCATGCTATAATTGTGTAGTATGAAAGGGGTCCAGGTTGGATTACCTGTCAATCTATTGTCTACTCTCAGTAACGAAAGCCCTCCAGGTTCAACCTCTTCCCATTACCTGATAGCATGATGTTTAATGGAAGTGTCAAAGACTGAAACATGCTCTTCTGCATGCCAAGCATTTGATCTATGACTGTACCTATGCTCTCTCATGACATCTGAAACTCATTTGTTATAGCAACTGGCCCAGGAACTGGAGAAGAGGTTTGGAGCAGATAACTTGTTGTTTCAGTTTATATTAGGATATAACCCGATGGACAACTTAGAATGGAAAGGTCCAGTCTCCATGTGAGACAAATGTTAAAACGGTTAGCCCTAAATGAGGCAATGTGAGATAGTCACTCAAAACAGCAGATGCTGAAGGGTAAAGACCAATCATATGTTGGAAATCAGAGCTGTGCATGCCAGCAGTCTGTTCCAAGCCCCCAATGCAAGCCTCCTGCCCACGAGTGGGACAGAATAGTGGTTCCCTATTTGAGCCTCCAGATGTTGTTGGACTACAACTTCCGGAATTTCTGAACATTAGCCACATGGGCTGGGAGTAGGAGTCCAAAACTGGGAATCACTGTTTTGGATAATGTAGCATTCTCACCAGTGTTGGAAGTAAAATTCAGCACATATGTATGAAATTGGGCTTGGGGGTCATCTTGTCCTTAGTACCAGAGAACAGACTGTCTTCACAAAAGTTGGATGTTAGATCTCAGATCACTGTCACAAAGGCAGCCAATAGGAGAATCTCTGTAACATTTAGCTCTATGCCAGGATGCGCAAGTGTCCCACTCACAGCCCCGGTGGGCCACAGTGCCCCATAAAAGCAAACCTGATTTGACATATTTTCCACCTTCATCCCAGCTGGTTTGAGGTTTTTGTCAACAGGTAAAGAAAGTCAGGCTGGTGTAGTGGTTTGAGCATTGGACTACAACCCTGAAGACCCAGATTCAATTTGCTGCTCAGCTACGGAAACCCACTTGCTTACCCTGTGCATCACAAAGTCTCAGTCCAAGAAAACACCATGAAAGGGTCACCTCAGGGTCACCATAAGTCAGAAATAACTTGAGGACGCACCAACAACACAACAAAGAAAGCCAAACACTGTTTTGAATGGGTTTACATCATTTTGTGGAAAAAACCAAACACAGGAAAAAAAATCACCTGCATCACCTACATTGCCTTGCTAAATGTTTTTGGGCAGCAAGGGGGTTGATAGCACAATGGGCCAACTGGTTCACTGATTGTTTCGTCTCTGTATATAATTTTGAAAAATAACTCATTTGTAAGTTAAATCTTATTAAGATCAACAAAGCATTAGTACAGGTAGAAAAATGGTATTTAACTGGACAAGGTTAGATGTTTAAGAGATAATCTCTCATTAAGAGTAACTTTAAAAAAATCCAGATGCTACCAGCACACACACAAAATGTGAACTTTTAATGCTATTTGATCAATTTCACCTTACTCAGAGCTCTCTGCTTTGGGCCTTACACCCCAAACATAAATTCAACAAGGAAAAGATTAACGTACACACACACACACACAGCTAATTTGCCCACTCTTTAAAACTATACAGATCATAAAAATAACCCTTGAGTACAGTACTCCACCAGAGACATTTTTTTAAAAAAAATGGTTACATGAGCTAAGTAACATCAACTTATTTTTAAAACCTAATGAGATTTATTGATTCTGTCTTCCCAGGAGTTACAATGCCTATGGTATTGGCTATAAAACATTCAAGACAAGAATAGGCTCTGGAGTATATGGAATTAGAAGCCTGGGCTTGTTCTTTTGCACAGACACAAACAAATATCAGAAGATACAGGAACAAATGCAGATCTGTTTTTGTTGCTTTGAGGCCTTTAAAAAAAAAGTGAGGGAGCATACAATAAAATGTGCTTGAACTGACCCATACTTTTCTTCAGGAATGAGACAGTCTGCTAGGCAAAATGTCATCGTCTTATTTGAGGAGAAGCAATACCAAAAAACAAGAGCTAAAAATCAAATGGAAGCCATAAATGCATCCAAGGGCGAGAGGGGGTGGTTCTTACAGGACTATTGTCAAGAAAACACATTTCAGTGCTACATTAGAAGGCACTGCAGTTGCACACCAAAGATGAATGGCTCCTTCCACCAATATATTAAGCTAATAACCAAATCACAGAAAAGAAAATCTGACCAAGTCATTCAGCTTCCATTTTTAAAAAGGAATTTAAAAAGTTATGCATGTTAACAGTATTTAAAAGAAAAAGACAAGGATAAGCTAGCCTTCATCAAACAGTGGCTGAATGCGGAGCACAAAGAAATAATGAGAATTCCATCTGATATAAATCTGTGGTACTGCAGACAAGATGAGAAAATGACAACTAGAAGGACAAGGGAGATATAGAAGTATTTATTTAAAAAACTAACATCTGACCCTTCCAGTGTATATACAGAGCTAAATTTTTATGCTTTGACTTTAACACTGAAATAATAATGTTAGTGACAATAACAGTACAATAGTAAGAAAACAGAAACAGACCAGCAGGTAAAAGCTCTCTTTCTCTATCCAGGAAGGGGACATAAGCCTATGGACATAATAACCTGGTAAAGTTCCCTAAGAAGCTTCTTCTACCCTTATCTCCAAACACTAATGGGAGACATAGACAGACAGACAGATGCTGATTTGGAATCTGGGAAGGTTATGCACTGGGTAAGAGCTATATCTGGTCCAGCTAGCCTGGTTTTGGACCTAAGCTGTGCCCTCAGCCCAAAGATATGCAAAGGCCAGGGGGGGGCGGGCAATCTTCATCCCCACAGGCAGGATACAGTGCTGTGCTTGCAGTCAGAGTTTTTATTTTATTTTTATACCAAGCATTTTATCTGTACATATTCCAATACTACAATGCCATATTCCATTTGTTTCCATATATAAACAGTATATATAAAAAGAAAGTGAATAATCTATGTACAATTGTTTCCTTCACGATCTTTAACAATTTATATTGCAATGTATAAAATCCCTATTCCCCTCCCTCCCCTTCTATATTAGGCCTATTTTATATCAATGTATTCTTTCCCCTCCCTCCACTGCCTCCCCATTTCCCCCTTTTTTCCCCTTCTCCTTTATCTACTATTCTTTCTTATGTGTTTTCCTCAATTCAAACCACTACCAAATGTTTCTACTGAACCTACAGTTTGTGGAATATCCTTTTGCTGTCATGTGTCTAGATTATCCTACTTTATACTTAGAATTCCTAATTTGTAAAAGCTTCTTTTGTCTAAATATACCTTTATCTAATATTTATTATTTAAAACACATTACTAGTTAAATTTTATAGTTTTTTCCCTTTTACTTTAGAACTATTACAATAAGTCTAATCTTGTTGTCTTCCTTCTTAGCAGTAGTTACCTTCTTTTTACCCACTCAATAACTGACTTACAGTTCCCTTCAAACTGTTGGTTTGATGCTCCTTTCATTGAATTTGACAGTTTTTCCATTTCCAAAAAGTCTGAAACTTCCAGTCTTCTATGGAGGGTTCTTCTTTTCCTTTCCAACATTGCACATAGCATAGTCTTGCTGCTGTGACTAAATACAGTATAATTTTCTTTTCTTTTTTTTGTCCTCCACTCTTCTTGTCATTCAATTATATTTAGCAAATATATTTCTGGGGACATTTCATATTTTATATCTAGGATCTTGGTGATTGTGCCATGTATTTTCTTCCAATACTTCTTTGCCACTTGGCACGTCCACATGTGAAAATGTGTTCCGGTCACTTTCCCACATTTCCAACACAGACCACTTCCTTTGTGTGTTACCTTCTTTAATTTCTGAGGTGTCATGTACCATCAGTACATCATCTTGTAAAAGTTCTCTTAGGTTCAGGCACAGAGTAAATTTTATATCTTCAGTCCATATTTTTTTCCTATTTAGCCAATTCTATATTATGTCCTATGTTCTGTGCCCACTTTATCATGGAATCCTTGAGCTGCTGTTGTTCCAATCCTCTTGTTAGTAATACTTTATACAGTTTGGATATTCTTTTAGTTTGATCTCCCAACAAAATTTCATCTAACTTGTTCTCTTTCTCTTCAAAGCCAATAAATTTATTATCCATTATAAATCTTTCCTTTAATTGCCTGTATGGGAGCCAGTTTAGTTCAAAGTTTTGATCTTGTAATTCTCCTCTGGTTTTCAACACTGTTTTTTTCCCCTCCCATTTCATCAAATCTTTGTACCTTAACAGTTCTCCTGATTTTGTTTCAGTTACTTTAAAAGCTTCATGTGGTAACGTCCAAATCCATAACTTATTATAAAAATTTTTTATTAATGGTTTGCCAAACTTTTATTAGGGATCTTCTTATAGGTCTTTGAAGTCTCGATTTACTTCTTTTATTAGGAATCTTCTGATGCGTCTTTGAAGTCTCAATTTATTTCTATTTTTTGATAGCAAAGATAACCATGCCAGCCAAATCTTGTGTTGTAACCTTCTAGATCTAACAGTTTATGATTCTTAAAGTACAGCCATTCTCTTATCCATTCTAAACAGCAAGCTTGGCAGTATTCCTTTAAGTGGGGCAATCCAAGACCACCTCGTTCCTTACTGTCTTGTAATGTTTTCAGTTTTATTCCTGGTTTTCTTCCTGCCCAAATAAATTTTATTAATTCTTTGTTCCATGCCGTGAAAGGTTTTTTGTTAATTATTATTGGGGTATTTCAAAATAAGAATATGAGTTTTGGAAATACTGCCATCTTTATCACCTTGATCCATCCCAATAGTGAAAGGTTCAATTTATTCCATTTTTGTAAGTCAGTCTTTATTTGGTTCCAGGTTTCCTGATAATTATCATCATATAATTCGGAGTTTTTCTTCATTATTTGAATTCCTAAATATTTTTTTTTCTCAACATGAAAACCTGTTATCTCTTTAAGTTCTTCCTCTTCTTCTTCTGTCATGTTCAATGTAAATATCATTGTTTTTTCTTTATTAACTTTAAGACCAGCTACTTGACCATATTCCTCAAATATTTCCAGAAACCTAGGAATGAATTTTTTTGGTTCCTCTAGAAGTAGTACCATATCATCGGCAAAGCCTTTAATCTTTTGCTTATTCCTCTTTACTTTGACTCCTTTTATCTGATCATCTTCTCTGATTATGTTATTCCATATCTCCGGTGACATAATAAAAAGGAGAGGGGAGAGTGGACACCCTTGTCTTTCCCCTCTCAATATTTCAAATTCATTTGTTTGTTCAGAATTGGCATGACATCACATTTGGTTTGCTTTTAGGTTGACAGGTAAGGAAAAAAAAGACAAACTGTCACATTTTGAGGCAGACTGGAAGTGTTTTTCACAATTTGGGGGCTAAAACTGCCTTAAAAAATTAAACGTTGGAGGTATGGTGGCTTTGAGATCACCAAGAACTGTTTGGGGGCTATGAGAGTCCCACAGGCCCACTCCCCACCCCCACCTTAGCCTATCACTCTTGGAAAACTGTTCTCCCAACTATAATCAAGCCCCAGGAGAAAAAGGGTTTCAAACACCTGAGCTATGCAAAAGTAAGAATTACACGAAAACTATGCACATGGCAGGCTAAATGCTTGCTAGAATAAAAACGTTTTGACCATCTGGTAAAAAAAAAAACAGAGGGGACCGCCAAATAGTCTCATAGGGAAAGGCTTTCCATGATATGGATAAAATCTTTCACCCTGAACTACTGTACCCCAGCCACGGACAAGATGAAGCACTTGGAGAACAGACTGGTTTGTATGAAAGAAGCCAGTCTGTCAGATAGCCTAGACCAAAAATATTCCGACCTTTGAAAGGTAATCACCAACATTTTAAAGAACAGAACAAAACAATAAGAAATAAGAACTCAGTACAGCAAATATCAACATAGACAAGCCACTTTTTAAAAAGTGAAGATTAAACATACTTCTCACCTAATAGCCCTTTCCTTACCTTAACAATATCTAGGCCTCCAATAAGTTCACCTTTCACATACAACTGTGGGTAGGTTGGCCAGTTTGAATACTTTTTCAACCCCTGCCGAACCTAAGGAAAAATACTCTAAGTTAGTGTTCCACACTAGAGATGTGCAAACTGATTCGTAGGAGGAACAAGTGAACAACATACCTCTTCATCCTCCAATATATCAAAAGTATCATAATCAACACTAAAAAAAAAACATACAGAGAAAAAAACATTATTAAAGATAGTAGTACTCATCTATGCTTATTTCTATTATTTTAATCAGTGTAGAAAGCATTGCACATACATCTCAAAACAGCAGAAATGTAAGAGAATCGGCTACAGCATCCAGCAGTGTTATACCCACTGCTGAAATACTACAAATGGAAGAGATTGCTTACTGTAGACAACAGAGAAATCTGTACAAGTCTATCCACAGAGACAAATAGATTTCAACACAGGAACAAGCTTTTCTGCGATTTGGGGGGGGGGGGCAGGACCTATGCTCTACATCCCTCCTTAGAGTTGAGCCAACTGGACCTCCTGAAATAGCAGCTATTCAGCAATGAGGACACCTATGGAATCAATCAACTATTGGCACAAGGAAAAGATAGAGCCAAAAAGTGTCCATCTGGGAAGATGCACCATATCCATTCAAGAGGGTAGAGGTGCTACTGTTTTAAACTACAGCTTCCCAATCCTCAAACAGCCATACTGGCTGAGAGTTCTGGGAACTGTCTCCCCTTTTCCTCCAAAAAAGAGTAACTCTTCCAAACACTAACCTTTCCTCTGTTTGTAGTGGGAGCAAAATTGACTATATTATCTCAATGCAAACATGCAGCCACGTGGAAGCACAATTCCATCGTATCCGATAAATCCTAACAGGGCCAGGAGAACAAAACCCCCCAGCAGAGACCAACCCCGATAAAAAGATGTGAAAGGAAAGGAACGGTGGAAAACAGATGGAAATGGGAAAAAGGGAAAATCAAGTGTTTCAGGGATTGAAAAGCCATGAAGAAACTGGGTGGTTTAATTAAGATGTGCAGCGAGCAAATATGTTATTATCTCCGAAGAACAGATGTGCTTAAAACGGAAAAATACATACCCAGTATTGTTTAGAATTTCTATAATTTGCTTGCTGAACCCACACTTTGCCATCTACAATATGAAAAAGAAAAACAATTCAGTAAAGTTTCCCCCCACTTCCTCCACAGTGTATGTGGGAAATCAGCATGTGGTGGACCCAAGTAACCTATGAACACAACTTGAGATTTCCCATCTGTCCCTACCTCATCAGAAACCTAGACACACCACGAAAGAGTTCCTCAGGAAGTCCTCGTTGAATGCTTTTGATTTGCATTCAACAACCACTTGAGCAAGAATTTTGCCACAGCAATCTATATCCATTTGTATAAGCACCAACACACCTTTTCCCCAACTATCAAGATTATGGAAGTGGTTACCAGCCCACAACTTGCACAGCTTGATTCACAAATGAACTTTCCGCACAGGTACACGTGACCACAAAAAAATTAGTCATGTGTCCTAGTGCCATGAATTAATTATGTCATCTTCAGAGGTTCTTCCATCTGGAGCTCCTGCCTATTTATTTATTTATTTATGGCTCAGAAAAGAGCCTTCCTATTTGTATAAGAATATTGTATAGATTAGCTAGATGAGAGTGAGGAAGCATAACAGTGCTTGCTTTCTCAAGGGAGGCTCCCCACTTCTGGAATACCTAGCCCACAGAAGTCTTTCTGGTTCAGTCCTAGGCAAAGAGGCTTTTATACCCCCAGACATTTTAATGTACCACTGTACCATCCTGTAACGGTCATAAATTGGATCCAGATTTGGCTCCACACAACCAGGAACTTGCCATCATCTCCTTCCAGTTGCTGCATGCCATTCAGCCTCCTCCACTGTTCTATGAGGAAGTACTGGATGCCTCCTTAGGCAAGTTGGAAAAAGCAAATCTGCCAGCATAACCCCCAGTTATAACCCCCAGTTATGCTGGCATAACGGCCCAAGCAGATATCGGCCTTAATCTACAACCTTGAAATTGCCCTTCATACCTTCTAAGTGTGAATACATGCATTTAAGGCCAACTCTGCCCAGTAATTCCCATATTCATGGCTGTGAAGATCTGGAAAAAGTTCTGCAACCACTTTCTGAAGTCCTGCATTATTGTTCTCTGCTTCCAATGGCTGCATACAGCTGAGCCTCATCTACTTTGGCAGCCCCTCCAACTGCTTGAAAATGCTGCAGACAGTTAAATCAGGGGAGCAGGTTGAATGAGGTGAGCTTAAGAACAGGGAATATCTCTCCTGTCCCACTAAGTCAGGCAGAAGCTGCTTCCATGAATTCTGTTCCACCCACTGGAGGCAGATCATCAATCCAATCCCCCCTATTTTATTTATTTTCCTTTTATACATAGCCATGGAAGCTTTGTTGAAGGGTAATATGTAAAACTTTTAAACAAACAAACAATAAAGCAAGAAATCTAACGTCTGTCATTTTCTAAGCCTAAGTGACAGAAAAATAAAACACGCCCAGGAGCCTTACCTGTTTATTTCCTTTCATAAATAACATCACAGAAGCTTTGTTTATCAGATCTTTGAGTCTACAGCAGGAAGGAGAAAATACTGATGAAGCGAAGTTTATAACAGAACATAGATCAAAAATACATTATTAACAATAGATAAATTACTATAAATATCCCATATCTATACATTAAGTCATTCCTTAATAGTGAACTCAAATAAAACCTTTAAATTCCATTTATTTTTCCAGCATTAAATAAGATTTAGAACAAAAGGCATTCTGTAAAATTTAGTTTTTCCTAATTACTAGCCAATACATATTTTAAATTAAACATCTGATATGTTTTAACAGTAAAGAGGATATTTTTTGTTCTATCAGTACAACATACCATGGAAACAGTATTTTCTTGATAGCAACCTTTGGTTATTATGAATACATTATGATCCCACACCTACACATAAGAAAGTAACAAATTTCTTTCAGAAGGGAGACATACACAGTCACACAGAGACTGAGGTGACTGAACTCACTGACTTCAAACTTACTTAAGCAGCTGGAAAAGATTATCATTAACAAGGGGTTCTTATTTTTTTTTCTTGTAATTCCACCACACTAGCTGCAATTCTGTGCACACTTATCTGAGTAATCACCACCAAGCACAGGAATTTAATTCTGAGCGTACATACATACCATTACACATTTACGCTGAGAGCCTATTTTAAAAAGGCAAAGCACAAAGTTCTGAAAGCACATTTATGTGGAAGCATGTGTTGGAGAAGGATGAAGGTAACCAGCCCGGTAGAAGTGCAGAGGTCCTTTACTGGCAAACCTCAGGAGCTAATCAGTGGCTGTCGGGTGGTGAGTTGAGTTGCGCCTAAGCCTCACCTGACAGCCCCTGCGCTGCTGAATAAAATTGCCAGTGTGATGCAGTGATTTGAGCGTTGAGTTAGGACTCTGGAAACCAACGTTCAAATTCTTGATCAGCCATGGAAACCCACTGGGTGTCCTTGGGCAAGTCACCCTCTCTCTGCCTCAGAGGAAAACAATGACAAACTTCCTCTGAAGACATCTTGTCAAGAAAATACCATGGGTCTCAGTCATTTTAAAATTTTAAATTTTTCAGAAACAAAAGAAGAAGTCATCCTGAGGAAAGTTTCTTTAATTTTTTAAATTCCTTCCCCCGAGTGTTCACATCTTTAGTTAGAAGTTCCTAGATTTACAAAACATATACAAGATAATCAGACATCTTGGAAATGTTCTATTCAGAATAGACTCCTGGCACTAATTGGAATGGATTGCTTTGTGCCAAGTAAAAACCTAAGTACTTGCCCTGGCTCTTAAATGTCCTGTTGATCCTTTCCAAATAATATATAGGTTTTTATTTTAAATCTTTTTTAGATTCTGGTTTTGTGAGTAATGTCTGTGGAGTTATAAGCTGCCACTGAAGTTCATCAAACTGAAAGCTGGGTAATAAGTTCTAAAAATAAACAAACACTCAGACACCTATTTGAACGCAACTAAATGCATAGAATCATCTGGCTGAGGCTGTTTGTCCAACACTGGGCAGTGGGACAGAAACACCCTAAAGGCACCAGATCCCATCTGATTTGGGAAGCTAAGTAGTGTGAGCCCTGGTTAGTACTTAGATGGGAGAGCACCAACAAATACCTGGTGCTGTAGGCTGTATTTCAGAGGAAGGAGCTGGCAAAGCCACCTCTGTGTAATCCTTGCCTAAGAAAACCCTATGAAATTCATGAGGTTGCCATAAGTCGCCAAGTGACTTGAAGATACACACACACCCATAAGTTCCTACTCCAGTCTAAGGCAAAATGTGCAAGAAACATGTCAGGTTAGTTTTCAGGGCTAAAAGATGCTGAAAGGAAGAAACAAACCCCCAAATATCAATTACGAATATAGTTTGAGTTTACTTTCATGTGTAAAATTTTATACATTATGCACAAAACACCCAAAGAGCAAAAACTGGGAAGATGAAACATAAGATATAATTCAGCAACGAACTAGATACAATTGTCTCTTAATAACAGACCAATAAAAACAAGATGTACCATACCTATCCTCTAATTTGCGTGCCTTGGGGCAGATTGTATCCAGTTCTCCAGAAGTCTCAAGCTCCTGAAAATATAACCATTTTGCATTCATAAGATAAACACCATTTTTAAAAACAAATTTTTTTTTTTAGAAAAGTATTTTCCCTGACCTTGACAATATCCAGCCCACCTATAAGTTCGCCGGCTACATACAACTGGGGATAGGTGGGCCAGTTGGAGTATGTTTTCAATCCTTGACGTACTTCTTCATCAGAAAATATATCAAAGCTGCTATATACAACGTTGTGTTTGTTAAGAATTTCCACAATTTGTCTGCTGAAGCCTAGAAGGGGGTGGGGCAGAGATGGGAAAGAAGAAAAAAAAGTCACACTTTAATTAGACTGTACCTATGTTAAGCAGGCGGTGGCCTAATGTCTGCATTACAACCTAAGTTAACAAACTACAAGTAACTCTTTCTCAAACTAATCCATGTCCCAGAGATATTGTGAGAAAGAAGCAGGGAGGATGATAGACATGTACACTGCCTGGAACTCACTTAAAGAAAGACAGAATATACACAGTAATAGTAATACTATCCTCCAAAGCAGAAGATTATAGAAGATGACATCTATTCAAGGACCATACCCTTTGATGATCATTCCAGGCTCCATGCAGCTGGCAATGAGCACAGTAGGTTCAAGTGTGCCTTATTCCAGGTTTAGATCAAGCTCAATCCTTTTTTCTGGCTTGCACTAAGCCAGTTTCCCCTCTATACCCAACTCAAGTGTTCTGGCCAGCCAGCATCTGAAACCAAGTGTTGTATGATACGAGAATGAAGCAGCTGAAGAGTGAAGGTTACCGCATAACCCCAGTGCTGAGTCTTTAGCATCATACAACCCGGGTGTACAAACCTGAACACCTGTGACTGCTCATCTGTAGCTCCATCCAACTCTTATATGCTAAGGAACCCAGTTTGGCAAGATCACACAACACATTCTTATCCACGTGGAAGTGCACACAGAAATTTGATCAAGCAAGATTTTCATTATTTTATTGTTGGGGGGGGATATATTTCAACACAACTCTCATTAAAACATCAGATTCTATTGCATCATACAATTTCTACTTCAGGAAAACATGTTCTAGAATGCTAGTTTTGCATCTTGAAATCAGCTTCCTCAGTTTTCAATACAATGTAATCCCAAATAAACTGGGCAGGCCAATTTGCCAAGAAAGTCTAACTATGATCATGAAGGACCATTGTGTAAAGTTAGCCTACCCTAAATTAGAAAAATGCAAGAATATCAAAGCAATATGATCTTAACTAAGAATCTATTATTCTCTACATTAGGGTGTAAGGAAATACTTCCTGAGCATACTCCATCAACTACTTTACGCTGCCCCCAAGCCTCAACAACAAGCCAAGACTACTCTTAAAAAGCCAAGTAAATAGTTTTTAAAAAATGGCCTGTAATTACCCAATCCACCAAAAACAATATTAACATGCAGTGATAAGCCTAGTTTTGGCACTCTGGCACCCCCAAAGCACAATACACATACACAAACTGGCCTGTTTTGGGCAGGAAATGAAACCAGAAGTGATATGACATGATTTCTGGCACAGTTAGAATCACACCAATGTGGCCTGACAGTGGGCTATGGCGTGAAATATTGGCCCTCCAACCCCCATGCAGTTGCTCACCATTTTCCTATGGTCTTAAAATTCTCTCTTTAAAAAAATAAAAAGGACAGAAGCCTTCCACAAGGAGAGAGGGAGAATGCTTAGTATGCATAAACACACCCATCTGATAATATCTGAGAAATCTCAGCCAATTTTCAAAAGGTTTGACAAAAGTGATGTAAAGTGACAGATTTTAAAAGTTTAAGAAGTGTACACACAAAAGAAGCTTTACGTGATTTCTGTCTGGCAAATTCATCCATTACTTTTGATTTGTACTGTAGCTTGAGGTCTCCATGATCTGCATTTTGAGCCACGAGCAAACAGTATTTATTTATCTGGCATCTAAGTTGCTTTTCTTCCCACAACTGAAGCATTAAGTTCTTGTACAGCCTCAAGTGAAACAAGAATCCCGGAATTTTTTCCCCCCTCCCATTCATCTGGGAGTTCATTAGTAAACAGCTACAGGCTGATTGCTGATGGTTATTCTGCTGCCAATATATTAACTCATTTCTACTGTAAGAGGCTGGGAGAGAGAGAACAAGAGCACACACACTTTATTTTAGCTGTGGGCAACTACATGCAGACGAGAAAGATTGATTGGTAGTGTTTCATTTTTAAGGGTTAAAGTAGCAAACTGGAAATGTTATGCTTAGGGATAAAGTGCCAGCATAGCTTTATTCCCTTAACAAAAGATTTAGGCTGACTTTTTGAACAAATACCATCTGAGCAATACAAAAGCTAATGAAAGCACCACTGAAGTGCACATATGAGAACATACAGCCCTCTACAAGAGTAATGCGGATGCTAGCTGCACAGTGATAGAAAGCTAAGTACAATTATAATACTAATGATGTAAGCAAGCAACAAGCCTATGAACATGGAGCCAAGGGGATAGACCTCATTTAACATTATTATGAATTGGCTTTCCATAGAAAGTGGTGAAATACAGGACATAACAAGGGTTTCTGATTCCATACCAAGATCCAATTACACTCTGTTACAATTGACAATCTGCTATTATTAGTATGAAAATTAGCCTGGATACCGTCCATCAGGAACTTCTTTTGCACAAGCAGCACTGAGCAGAAACTCCCAGCTGAACTCTCCGGGCACAAAGCTGATTTGCAACACAGATATGCTGAGTAGGCTAAGCCTTGCTAGAAGGAATAAGAGAATGAGGATAGCAAGGGCCACTTCCCACCCCTAATGCAACAATGGTCAACTTGTGCCCTCGCCAGACATTGTGGGGACGCAAGTCCTATCAGCCTTAGCCAGCAAAAGGATGTCGAGAGTTGCAGTCCAACAACATCTGGAGGGGCACATTTCCCCATCCGTGCCCCAAGGACTCAGTTAACCCTCTAAAGTTTCAAGCTGCCTTGAGTCCCAGATGTGGAGAAATATGGGGGGGGGGGAAGGGAAAAAGAGGCAAGTACATGACAGCTGCCTTTCAAGAGCCTCCTTCAGTGGCTTGAGGACCAAACAACTGTGAGTTTGTTATTTCTATGTGGAATCTGAGGCACCGTATGCCAAGCACCAGCCAATATATGCACCCACTAGATCCCTCCAATAGATCTTTCTATCTGTGGTCCATTTTCAATAAACCAAGGATCATTGGTGACAAAATGCTGGCAGGGAGCAAGATATTGTTCAGCCTTCCTTTTTTCTGTATTCATTATGATCCTCCTGCACCAACGACATGCAAGCCACACTAGCTGTGTACCTATTATGATTGCCATTTACCTATTATGATTAGCAATTGTCTTCAAAGGACCACCCAAGTAGAAAACTGCACTGCCTCACTGGAGACATGATGCTTCCCCATCCACCCACTCACCCCTGTTCTGCAAGACTTGCACAGCACCACACTACATTAATACCACAGTGGCAAGGCCACACAGTTCCTTCCTATACAGCAAAATGGACAGCTGTTGGGCTTGCAGGATCTACCATTTTCATGCTTGAAACCAGCTTCTAGGGGGAAACCTGATGGAAAGCAGTGGTTCACAAGGGCAGGGAAATACTAGAACAGACTGCCCCTGAGTACATGCTGAGCACCAGATAAAATTTCACTCCTGGTTTTCTCCGAAGCTTCCTTTGGGATATGAAGTCCAACAATAGCTTTCTCAGCTTCAGTAGCCTGATTTAGGACAGGGACCTTTTTCACTATTCCTCTGCTAAACAACAGGGGGTGACAACACACTGCACTTCTACAGGAAATCACTCAAGCTACATCCAACTTAAAGCCAGCAGAGTGAGAATTAATGCCTGTGCAGCTGTGCAGTTAAGCAAGAGACTAAGGAAGAGAAATGCTTTTCACGAACGCTTGTGCAACAAAATTTGTACTAGATGTCACTTTTGCACTAAATCTGAAAATATGAAGGCCCTAGAATGACACTAGCACAGTGACAAACTTGGGTACAGTTCCCAGAAATCCTCTAGCAGGTCCCATTTTAACATTTGCCCTCCCCTATCTTGTACCTTTGTCCTATCTCTCTTGTATCGGTACTTGCTTACTCAACTGAGCCTGTACAACGCGCCTGTTCCATATGCACCCCTTCAGAGGAAAGCATTCACTCAGTATAGAGCATTCATGTTTTGCTTAGGGCAAATCATGATGCAGTCAGTTAATTACAAACACTTCAAAAACGACCAAAAACAAAAAGGAAAGAAAAATAAGAATTATAAGTAAAGGCAATGAACTACTTCAAGGATTCAAGCATTCCAAGCTTTCAAGTAATCTTGATTAGCCTGGCAAACCATGAATGTATCCACTAACAAAATGATCAACTTATTAGGTCCACTGATGGAAAACCATTGTTTGTTTGTTACCAATGGATGGTAACCAGAAGCCAATATGAAATGCTATACAAGAGTTCTGTAAACAAACTGCTAATGAACTACATTTCTGCAAGAAGCCTAAATGTATCCTTAGCCTATGTTCCTTATGGGATTCACCCAAGAACAACCCCATTCAGCTGAAACAGATTATTCTAGCTCAGCAGCAAACTATAGAGCACTGTTTTCCCTTTGAGAGGCATAGAATACCCTGAAGGATACAAGGCACTGGCAGGAAAGGACCCTGAGATAAGTGCAGTTTTCATTCCCCAACAGCCAGAATAGACAACTCAACACCTTTGCCCAAAGCTCACACTGTCTACGCTGACTGGGGGTTCAGAAGCTTGAAGTCCAGCAATATCTGGGGTCATAAATTTTAAAGCCGCTGATTTACTCTTTGGGGCCCAGGATAAATGATCGTGCCAAATGACAGACCAGCAATGCTGCCCAGAAGAACGCCACACAGCACCAAACCACTGAGATACCAGGTATGTAAACTTGAAACATATCATGACTTGCAAATTCTCCTTGCATTAAATAGAAATCTAAAGCAATTCTTACCACAACGAGGCTCCTGAGGAGTTCCCTTCATAAACAGCATGCAGGGTGCAGCATTGGTCAACTTCTTGAGTCGGGCGTTGAGATCCTCTTTAGAATTGTCATTAGAGCTGGCTGGGACAGCCAAGCTAGATGCATGACGCTGGACTTTTTTGGTCAGTTCTGGTGCATGAGCACCATCTAACCGGTCAATTTTTTGAGAATTCTACCAACAGAGAAAAGCAGTCCTGGTAAACATTATGCACACCCCAAGAACCAGAAGCTTAAAATTCCCTTCACTACATACAAGCATTCTATTATTGGGTTTCAATCATAAGCAGGTCAGCAAAATCCACTGAATGTTGCTGATGTACAAAACCATTTCAACCGCACTAGCAAAACAGAAGACAGTGCTTACACAGGAATAACATGGGGTACTCTCAATCCCTTCAGATGATGAATTGAATTCTGTTAAAATCTGCTCTAAAAATGCATACTTGCAGAAGTTGTTTAAAATAGATCATAAGAACCTTACAAACCAATCTATAGTAATCTCCACATCACTATTCAACAGTGAACTGATCAGATTCAGTTTCAGGAATGATCTGACACTATGCATTCATTTCTCTATACATTCCTTTATCTGTGAGCCTTGAAGGTTTGAACAAAGCCCTAGTTGCACAACTAAGTTATACAGTAATTTTATGTTCACCAAGTGTTACACCCCACAAAAAAAATCTCCCTATCACTAGTAATGGAACAACAAAATTTATCTTTGTAAACATTCATGCAACTAAGTAAACTAAAACACCTTACCTTAAAAAACAAGAATGTCGGAACAGAAGTAATTTCATATTTTTCAGATACTTCTGGAACTGCTTCAGCTTCCAGCTTAAGAAAAACAGAAAGCAGTTGTGAAATATGGTTTTATTTTCACAGTCAGAGTTTAGAATATGCTCACTGATCCTGTCTATGCTGTTCTTTTAGTTATGTTAAATGTTTTAAAAGGATTTCAGTGCAAAAGTTTGTGACACATTTGCATTTAAATGAAACTCACAGGGCAGGCCTGTCATCCACTGAGCCTCCAGTGTCAAAACAGGTTCAGAGGTTTTTATTTTGTTGCACATTTCAAAAGATGCCTGGAGGCTGTGAATAAAATTCTTGGTGCACTAGTGACCTAGTAAATTTTCAATCATATGCAGCTACTACTATATTGAAATCCATAAATCACTGACCCCAGTTATGTCATGATTACAGTGCTTATTTTCTGCCCACAGCAATTCTTGCTGTTTGCTCTATTGACTAATTTCAAGAGGCAGTACATCATGACTGACATTTGCAGCCTTCTGCAAATTATGAAGCAAAAAGGAGTATTTCTTCAATAAACTATTGATGCCTGCTAAATTTTAGTTTTTAACTCTTGCAAGACTGCTAGGTAGTAGTATATAACCGATCCACAAACATAAACAAATAATCAAATATGAAAATACAGGAGATGCAAATAGCAAACACATTTCATTTTTAAAAAACACAGAGAGAAGACCTGAAATATTCCTTCATACTTGTACATGAGCAATGACAAGTCCAAATATTTAGGAGTGGTGACATAAAGAAAAGTAGTTTAACACAATAACGCCGGTATTAAATTAGTTTACCTCTGGTCCTACTGTATATGTATTTGTGTGTATCATGCTACAGTGAATAACATGTATATTAATGCCCTGGGTAAATTTTGTAGGTACTCCCAAATAGGTATAGTTTAACATTAACAAGATTGACTATACTTACTGGCATACCAATGCTTCACAATTCACACCATTTTTCTGGAATTCACATGTGACCATTTATCTTAAAGTGAGTCACTCAGATAAACATTTTTGCTTACAAGTGGAAATACACAGTAAAATGTGCTGCTTGAATATTAAATGTAGGAATGTTATTGCTGTGTGCCTTCAAGTCATTTCCAACTTATGGAAACCCTAAGAGAACCCTATCATGGGTTTTCTGGGAGCTGAGAGTGAGTGACGCACGCAGGATCACCCAGCGGGTTTCCATGACCAAGCAGGGAACTGAAGTCTGGTTTCCACGGTCATAGTCCAATGCTCAAATCACTACACCACATACCAAACATCAAAGATTACAAGCCACTAGACGGAAAAATATTTAATAGCAGACCTAAGTCATACGGCCAACTTTCACTTGGTACTCAAGTGTAGAGTATTATGTCAATATACAGAGTATTATGCAACTGCTGATGGAACGTCAACAGAATATACTGAAGAGTCATTAATGTTGGAAACATTAATCATACCAACAGAGAAACTAAAAATAATAAATCTAGTTTATAAATGTTTTTAGAAAGCACTAAATTTGATGTTAATTAAATTACAGTTGAGAGAAATAAGTTAGATTGTCCTGAGAAAATCAACCAATGGAAAACTGGTTGATTAGCTTCAACACCTGAAATCTCTTCAGACTTAAAACTATGTTTGGTCCATCAAAACTTGATGTTTCAAGTATACTGGACACCGTTATTCTTTCTAAGAAAGAAACTTCAACTAAATGGTGGGAATGTAATACAGATAATGCTACTTTGTGGCATATTTAATGATTACCCCTTTTTGATTAGCTAGTTTACAATGCACTGTCTGCATTAGAAAAATGTCTGGCATTTGTGGATGTGCATGTTCTTTTCAGTTATATTCTTGTGATGTGGAATTTAACTGAGGAATCCTACATGTTTTCAACGTTGCAAAGAAAATAACAGTCTAAAATTTGAAAGAAAAACATTCACTATCCATTGCTTGTCAATTTCAAGGAAACATATGATTAGTTTTCATAAATATAAATATCCAGCTGTTGTTCATATCTGTTGTACTCCCACCCTTTTTTTCTTGCCTTTTCTTTATTGTCCCTCATTCTTGTTTCCCGTTTTTGTGTGCAAAGTCCAGTTTTTTTAAAAAGCACTATCAAAAAATAGTACATAATTCCAGATGGCTATTTCAGATGCTCAAAGGATCAGAACCTTAAGAATCAATTATCCACTCTCTCATTAGCTTTCTAGTAGGAAATATTAAGGTTATGTGACATATGGGGAGAACAAGATGCTACTGTGGCATTTGTAGTTCTAAGCTCTTTCACTGTTCAGTAAGTAGTTCCACTTAATTCTCTCAAACCTATCACGTGCAGCACAAAATGGTGTAACAGTACAAATGTTGGACTAGGACTTTGGGAGACCAGGGTTGAAATCCCTTGTGTAGCTATGGAAACCACTTGGGTGACCTTGGACATGTCACCTCTCTTAGCCTTAGAGGAAGGTATTGGAAAACCTCCTATGAATATATCTTGCCAAAAATACCTTATGATAGGGTCACGATAAGTCAGACTTCACTGAAAAGCAATAATCTTTATGTCGCTTTACTCAGAAATACTGTATCCAAAAACACTAAGGTTGGCACCGTGTTGAGAATTTACAACATCATAAACCAACTTACAATTATGCACTTTAGATTTGCAGTACCACGCAACAGTCTTATTTCCAGGACAGTAGTGCTGTCATTGTTCCACCATCAGGACCGCTGCACAAGTAAAGCAAGCAGCACAGCTGTTGCGTGATGGTTGCAATCCATAACAGTATGACACTTTGAAGAACAGGCTGCCCTTGTATGACGACAGTGCAAGGAGGAGGGCAACTGCCCCCAACAGAGTCAGGGGACACCAGTAAACCAGAATGGAGGCCAGTGGAAAGTCATAGGTGTCCTGCACCCAGCCAGTAAAATGTCCCCACCTTTCACAGTGCCTGTTGTGCAGTGGCAGCCCGCACTGCACAACCAGGTTCCTCACACAGTACCCTATTATATGTTGAAAGCCACCAGTACACAATGGGACTATGCTTCCCACTGCACATTGTCTAAGTTCTCTACCATGGTCGCCTATCGTGTCAACAACGTAGATCTATCACCATAAAATTACATATCACAGCCATAGGATGCAGGATCTTGGCCTAAGCATGTTCAGGACTGCAGTCCAAAATCAGGGACTCAAGAATATCTTGTACTGTTTCACTTGACCCCTACTGCCATTACCAATTTCTGTATTTCTCAGTCCACTAAATCCAGCTTTATCAAAGTTTGACACTACCACCAACATTAACCTAAAGGTTAAAACAAGGAAAAAGTATTGTACAGCCTTCCAGATATTGTTGAATAGCAAGTCCCATAATTCCTTATCATTAAAGATGTCAGCTAAGGCTCCTGGGATTGCAATGCAACAACAGCCAGAGTTCCCACCCCTAAGCTAAATGCATAGAAGCTCACTGTGTATTTGACAGTCATATAAATGAACCAGTTCACTGGGCATTCAGGGATCAGCATTTCAAAGTTCCCCGTGCCAACACGGCAGACTTTTAGCTAGGTACTTATTTTACATTCTGGCAGACTTTCTATAGCATCTCATTTCCCCATTTAAAGATGGTTTGTGGCATGATTAAGTATTTTGCATATCTATGTATTATTAATACTGTTTAATGTATTTTTAAACGATAATTTCTCTCACTAAAAGTACAGCCTGTAAAAAAAGCCAGTCACTCCAAAATGGCACAGAAAACTGTGCGACGCTAACCAGCAATATCCATAAGGCAAATAAGGCCAATCAGCAATCTTTTTCTCCTTCCAAGTTATCATTCATTTTAGCATAACTGATGCGGCAGGATCATGTTTCTTCTATCCTCATCATAATTCATTGAAAAACCCCATCAATTTTCTGTTAATCGTTGCCATTAGTATGCAAACAGATGGATTTTATAATTAATTTGACTTCAGGCAATACAGTTATAGACTCACAGGATAATACAACTTTACTACTGTAGCTAACAGTTATTGATAGTAACCCAATGTCATATTACTCAACTACAAGTAACAGTGGCATTATTATAAAATTAACTCTATTGTATACTATCCATCACGACTACAAGTGTTTGACTAAAACACTGCACTTGGTTATAGATATTTAGCCCTATTATTAGATGGGAAATCACCAAGGAATATCAAGGACTTCAAGGCAGGGCTGGGGAAGAAACCTGCCAGAAACACTGGCAAACCATTCCCAGTTAGAATTGGCAAGGTGGACCAATGTATGATTCAGTATAAAACCACTTCTTATGGTTTCTACACAAACAAAAAAGGGTCAAAAATGTTCTAATAAATGCACTACTTTTTGCCACTAAGGTACTTTCTTGTGACAATTAAAGTAACCCCCTGTGATAAAAAACATCCTATGCTGTTACCCTGCAAACCATGGCACTACAAGGAAATACAAGAGGTTAACACAAAGCCTCAGCCTTAAATTCAATTCTCACTAGCGTTGAAAAATAATCACTCAATACAAGTTATTTCTTAATCTTGGTGACTGACAGTTCAAAACTGCATTTAAAATGAACAGTACTTAATTCTATCACATTTGTCTTTCCCTTGCCCACTACAGCTCTGCTAGCAAGATGTGTAAATATTCTTACACAAATACTAACCTCAAAATGCTCTATCAAGGCAAAAACCATGCATAATTATGTAAATCCAAAGACATACCAATCATCAGCAGCCAAATACAAAAGTAATAAGGAAAAAATCTATTTGCCTAACCAGCAGCATCATTACTTCAAATCAAGTAGAAAGAACTTTTAAAAGAGCAGCATTACCCTCTTAATCTCAAATCCCTTGGATAAAAAGATCAGGATTTAACCAAATTACCAAATGCATGACATGCTGAAAAGCAGTGCAATATACTTTGGGATTGCTAGGTCAACTTACCAAAAGGAGAGGAATGCAGAAAGCTATTAAAATTCTAATAGATCCTTAGCAATCAAAAATCTGGATGACTAGTTCAAGTCAGCGTTTGGACTCCACACCACTACCTCAGAGTCCCTATTTCCACTGCACCCTGTTCAAGAGTAATTACCATTTCTCTCCTAACCATTTTGGGCCATTTTCTAGCACAATCTAAACACACAGCAGGAAAGCAAGAAGAGATTTCCTATCTCCATTACATATCTTGACAATTTCTATCCCCTCCATCATCCAGATTAGCACTGCAATCCATTTTCCAGTCCAGATTTACTCCTTCCTCACCTAGCATGAACGTGGACTATTGACTGTAAGTGCAGGCAGGTAGGTGGGATGCAAGCACATTCTTACCTTTCTCTCACCCCTTCTCAATCCAAAAAGGGATTTTGCTAGAGACAAATCCTAAAAATACACTGTAATAAGCACACAAAGTTTTTGAAGCCTCATACACTCTCACCTGTCAAGAGAGATTGGTTCCTACTGAATTTAACGGAAGCCAGTTATCGAATTACCGTTCTCTGGGATGCTAAACTTCTTTCACCTTCACAGTGTGACCAACTAGTTTTTGGCCTTTGGGGGGGAGAATGGAAGACATTCACCTTTACAGGACAATGTCAATATATCATGTCACCAAGGAGAAAGGATAAGGTTGGAATTGCAAAGTTTAAAATGCCCTAAGTTGTTCGATTTCAAGGATTTGAGCTATCTGGAGCATCTACTCAGACTTCTACCTTTCCTCCATATGCAAACATCCAGAATTCATATTTGACCAAAAATGCACTACATTCTATCAGTTCAACTTACCTTTACAAAAGTAACTCGCGGATGTTCCTTTGCTAGTTCTGCCATGACAGTATTCATTTGAACACACTGAGGAGCCCATGGGGCCCAGAAATGAACCACCACTAGAAACCTGTGACAAAATAAGAGGGAAAAAATAAAGAGAGTCTGGTACTTTTGCAAAACAATTCCAGACAATAAATCCTTGTAAAATAAAAATAACTGACACTCCTCTATAGGATTTCAGGAAGCAAGACAGTTTTTTGTCTAAGAATTTCAGAATCACTCTTTCTCAGAACAGACACAGGAAGGATTAATGAATCAACATTTTGACTCAGTATACAGTGAGTCCTCCATTTTTGCAGGGTTTAAGGGTGCAAGGGCCCCCTGAAAATGAAAAACCATGAATAAAAATAAAACATATGAATGTTATTTTCTTTACCTGATAACACTTCTCTAGGAATCTCTAGATCCTCCAATGTGACTCTGTGGTCAACCTCTGGAGGATGTGGGCCATAGAATCACACCTGAGGAGCTAGCAATGCCTGGAGAAATGTTCTTTCTAAGAATTTCTAGATCTTCTAGGATGACTCTATAGTCTACTTCCAGAAGTGGACCATAGAATTGCATTGGAGGACCTAAAGACTCCTAGAGAGAATATACTTTTTCCATAGCAGGGGTAAATAGGGTAAGATTTTGTCCATAAATAAATAAAATAAAATAACCAGCAAATAATCTAATCCACAGGTGCTGAGCCCACAAAAATGGAGAGCCCACTGTACAGCAAATCCTGATACTCTTATGCCATGCCTTCAACATTCAATGCTCATTCACTGCCACTCCTTCCACATATCACATCAGCCAAAAGACTAGCAGGGGCAGAGTGACAGCAACCCCTCACTGGAAACCACTCACAAAGACTTTCAACTTGTCAGTGTGACCACAGCAGAACCTCTCAGATAAACATGTCAGTTCATTCCATCCCCCACAATAATGTTTTCCATGTGTACTCAAGAGAGATTACTGGAGTCTTAAAACATTCTCTAGAAAAATCCAGAAAAATGACTAAAGCAATAAAACTTTGGAAGTTGTGATCACAACTTTAGATAACCTATACACATTAGCACTTATATTTTTCCTGGGGTACATAAGGTAATATGAGAAGGATTTAATTATTTGTTCTGCCTGTCAAACCAGTTTTCCATTTCAAAATCCAGCAGCACTATACATGTTTATTTGCATTTTCTCCTAAAATTACCTGAAAATATGCTCATTTTACTAACCATATTTGACTGATGTTTGATAAGGAACCCAAGCCAGTCAGAACAGTAAATTTAAAGTTAACTTAATCTTCCATTACGGTCAGCTGCAAAATTCCTACCTCACCATCTAGATTTTTTGCTTTATGTTCCCTCCCTCCACCCCTGTTTGAATATGGAAATGATGTCTTTGCCATGTAAGATGCGCTTAGGGCCAAACACCCTGCTCAGCAAGGTCAGCATTTAACATGAAGGTTTCCTTACTCAGCAGCAAAGAAAACACCTCATGCATTTTATGAGATGTACTTTCAAGCTCAGTTCAATCTTGTGGAAGTGTCAAGGAAACAGAATCTACAGGGAGCTGGGGAACCAGACTAAATATCTGATTAAACCATTTGACTTCCACTAAGTAGGCATTAAGCTGCAAAAACAGGAACAGCAGAGGCACAAATGGTGCTTCCAATGCACCCCCAACAGGGCCCAGCTGAGTGTAGTAATGTAACATAGCTTAAAAGCAGGAATTTACAGGTCCTAGTCAGAGGCAGTAAACACTGGCAGCTAAAATATCCTCTCTCTGGAAGTGTTCTTAGCACAATTCTCTCCCAACTTAAATTTCAGCATATCTAGACAACCTTGTGAGAAAGAAAACTATTACAAAGAAGCCCAGCTCAATCAAAAGTGAGGAAAAACTCGGAAGAAAATTAAGCGACCTTTCCATCACATATTTTCTGTGGATTGGATCCAGAATTACCCTAAGAATGGACTGACTGCAATAAATCACTAACCTAAGTCCAATTCACTTAAACTGGTCTGCTTTACATACAACCAAGTTGGATCCAATCCAATATGTCTTGTTTTTCTCTTCTAAGAAGTGAGAGCATGGTCCTTCACCTTCTCTGCCTCCTTAACACTTAGGCAGTAAAAGAACAGCCCTTACTTAGGACTACCAAGCTCTGCACTCCCACTCCATCCCTTGTTTCCCACCTATATCCATCAATCCACTTTAGTTTACCTGCTGCTTCACAAGAGGGATAAAATCCCAGAAGCAGCCAATTATACAAGGAGAACTAGCCCCCAATCAACATAGTGCCATATATCATGTTTCCATAAGTATCTGCAAATGGGAGCCTAGAATTGTACATTTTTTTAAGGAGCAATACAAGGATTGTTCTAATAACTACAATATAAAAGTTCAAAGGACTTGCTGTGTTCTGGAACAGAAATCTTTGATTATGTTCTACAGAGCTGAATAATGCCTAGGAGAAAGAGGCTGAGCCTTAGGCCTCTGTTCTTCTCAGAATTATTTCATATACGACTGAAATCAGCAGGTACAAACTTTTGTAGTATTTCTACCTATAAAATAGCCACATTCATTCATACACAGCAGGAATCTAGAGCCCTCTACGGATTCCTCCAACAGGTATAACAATCCATTAAAAAACAGAGCTTGCACCTTATTAAGAACAGTAGTAGTATTACATAGTGGTGTGAAATGTTAAGTGGCTTTTATCACCCTTTCTTTCAAAAGAAAGAACACTTGACTAAATTCAACGTCTTCCAAATAGCACACATTCTTACAATGTCTATAATCCTGTATATATGACAAAATAGTAGGAGAGTCCTCTCTCTAGAAAACCTTAGCTCCTTAGGAAGGAAGGACATTTAAGAATTTAAGAGCTATCCCACAGGCACCTATAGGA
Organism: Cyclura pinguis; assembly: GCA_030412105.1. Lineage (NCBI taxonomy): Eukaryota > Metazoa > Chordata > Lepidosauria > Squamata > Iguanidae > Cyclura > Cyclura pinguis. The sequence goes on along the minus strand of CM059601.1, from coordinate 86,478,766 downwards.
ATCGAGGAAGGAGAGAAATCATCATCCACAAAGCCCCATCTCTTTCATACAAGTCACAAGCATGTACACGTATGCATGCATACTTCCCCATTTATTTCAGGGGGAAAGTGCTAATATCATGAAGAGGGAGAGGAAAGAGCAGGTCTCAAGGCTGTTTTGCTATCACATCATCTCAGCTGCCTCCTTAATACTAATTCCTCAGATAACCAAAACCATTCCATCCATACACTTAGAATTTCTTTCTTTTTATTATCTGATACATTTCTATAGGAAAGACCCCATTTCTATGGCCTAGAACCACATTCTGCCCAACCCTGGAGCACTCCCAGGAGAGTAATTTGAGCACATGACCATGAGAAAGAAACCTCTGACCTGGGATCGGGGGCAACCCTATCACTGGAGAGTATAAAGCAGGCAAATTAGGCAGCCTGATCTGGGGTGGAACAGGGGTGCAGGAAGTTGTTTTATGGATTACTTTAGTTATTTCTTTACCGCTAGAGAGAAGAGCCTGGTAGGTGGGATCACATACACCCCTGCACACCTCAGGCAGCAAAATGGCCTGGAGCAGCAATAGGTACTTGAAAGCACATGAACTGAATCAGCAGGAAAAGGAGACTTTTTTTTTTCCTCCTTCTTTGGGCTTTTTAAAGAAAAAAAAACTGAGCCATCTATGAGCACATGGAGCCTAGTCTCCTTTTCCTGCTGAAGCAAAATGTCTGGGGCCAGGCTCACTTGGAAATAAACCCTTATTTTCTGGAGCCCTCTTGGGAATGACTACCATCACTCCTACCACATAATTTTTCATTGACTCTGTGGGGGTTTCCTTGTCTGTTTTAACCTAGAGAGAGAGGAACTGCTATCTTTCTTTCTTTTTTTTTTTATCGCCACGAGGAAGAGTCTTAAGGAAGAGGTCACAAGGCGAGCAGGAGGCTGCAATCCTCGCCCTGTTTACTTGGGAGTAAGCTCCATTCAACTCGGCTGGGCTTGCTCGGGAGTAAAGACAGGTGCGACAGAGCAGAGAACAGCGGCTGTGCAAGGAGCCGGCCTGGCCACCGCGGAGTCGCTTCGGTTCTTTTTTATCCCCACCCGGACGGTGAGGGGCGCTACCCATCCGCCTTCCTACCTGGCAGGCTGCTGCAGCACATCTTGGAAGTGGCCCGCGGAGGTCGCTTCCAGTAAGGCGCCGCCGCCGCCTTCTGCTGCCGCCATGGCTGGCGTTGATCTCCCCGCCGCGGCCAAGCAGGGAAGGGGGGGAGGCGCTAGGAACACATGCCAGGCGCCCAGCCTATCGCCTTCACCAGACGGTCTCGGGACGCATGCCCGGTGCTCTTTTTCTCTCTTTTCTTTTTTTCCCCTCAAATCTCACGCTCGCCCTCGAGAACGAAGGTTGAAACTTCGCGCATGCGGATTGAGACAAACTGAAGCCTGGCCGGGGACATCTGGTGGAGAGATGCATGCCCACAAGTCTGTCAATGGGCAGATGTGCGGTTGCTCGCAAGAAAACATCCTCTGCGCTTCTGTGTTCACTTTGGGATGGATATGTGTTTGTCGATATAGATCTACATACACTCACACACAAAGATGTGTGTGTGTATGTATTTGTGTGTGTGTATATATGTGTGCATATATTACACACACACACTATATGTATGTGTGTGTATGTATGTGTGCATATATTACACACACACACACTATGTGTGTGTATGTGTGCATATATTACACACACACACACACACTATATGTATGTGTGTGCATATATACATATAAATATACATATATATATAATTGTGTGCCTTCAAGTCATCTTCCACTTATGGCAAGCCAGGGTGGTGTAGTGGTTTGAGCGTTGGACGCTGGGAGACCAGGGTTCAAATCCCTCCCTGCTCAACCATGGAAACCTATCGATTGCCCTGGGGTCAAGTCACGCTGTTAATCTCAAAGGAAGGCGAAGACAAACTCCTGTAGAAATTCCGCCAAGAAAATCGCATGATAGGTTCACCTTAAAGCAGGGGTGTCAAACTCAATTTCATCTTGGGCCGCATCAGCATTATGGTTGCTCTCAAAGGGCCGGTTGTATCTGTAAGACTATGCAAATTTATCTCCTTTTTTATCATATTAAATAACTGCCTCTGCATTAAATTATTACTGGTTATTAAACTGCCTTCCCTCTGCATCAACTTTTCTTATTTTGGGGCTATTTGATGATAGTTTATGATCCCTATACCTGTGTAAAGTGACATAGAATTGATCAGTATATCCAAATTGTGCCTCCTTCAGCCCCCCCAGACCCTCTCTGTGCCTCTTTCTGCTGCCTCCTCCCCTATGGCTTTTTACGCTTCCCTGCCCCTCTCTGTACCTGGTGAGCCTGATCCCCACCCCCGGCTGCCACTATTCTGAAGAGGGGCCCAGCAGCCAGCAGTTACGACCTATTTCTACTTCTGACTGCTCTTCTGTCCAATTCTCATGAGCTATGCAGAGCGTTGCCGTGGTAACCCATGGCAACACTCTGACAGTGAGACTTGGACAGAGGAGCAGTCAGAAGTAGAAGTAGATTGCAAGTGCTGGCTGCTGGGCCCCTCTTCAGAATACCAGCACCAGCAGCGAGAGGCCCACAATGTGGGGATTGGGATCACCAGGCAGGGGGAGTGCCACAGCTACAGGAGAGGTGCAAGGGCCACATGAAATGGCCTGGAGGGCCAGATTTGTCCCACGGGCCTTGTATGTGCCTTAGGGTCTCCACAAGTCAGAAATGTCTTGAAGGCACCCAGGAACAAAGACACAGCCGAAGTCATCCAGTGGGTTTCTATGGCTAAGCAGAGATTCAAGCCAAGACTCAAATCACTACACCACACTGACTGTGAGATAGATGTATCTAGCTATATATTGATATATCTATCTATCTCAGAATCCAGTTGTCTTGAATTTAATGAGCTGTTACAGACACACACAGAGAAAGGGGGATTGTGTTTGTAAAATCTCAGTAAATTCAAGGGGACTGGATTATGCTGAAAAGTGAGTAGACTGTGATTCAATCCTATCAGGTCGACAGACTCAGTCAAGGAAACCCGACTTTGCAAGATCTTAGCAGGGCTATTGATAGCAAACACACTTGGAAGTTTTTCATTCATAGGGTCTCCATAAGTCTTAAGTCAGCAGTTAACAACAACAAGGGTCAGGCTATCTGCAAAGCTTTGAAAGCCAACTTAAAAAGCACAACAAAATGTTCTGAGTTTTATTTATTCGTAGAGAAATTAAATTTCAGCTTGCGTTGTAGTCTATGTTGCAGTAGGAAGTACCTGCACACCAAAACTTTTGTGTCCTGCATTATTAACTAAATGTTCCAGGTTGCATGTATTTGATAATAATATCTCACATATCTGGACTTTTGTACTATAAACAGCTAACTGTGAATCATATTTCCACTTTTGGTCTGGTGTGGAATAATGTTAAAATTTGGGAGTTAGGAGTGGTTCATTAGAAGTGGATTTTCCAGATGTTTGGTTTATCATTCCTATCCATCGTAGCCTGCATGGCCAATGGTAAGCACTGAAGCAGGATTTGGCAAAAACATCTGGAGAGCCAAAGGTCCCACATCTAGGTTCAGACTTGGTCATATTCAAAGGAGATTCACGACTTGTGTGCCTGCAAGTTATTTCCAACTTACAGCGTTCCTAAAAGGAGGATTTTCTTGGCAATATTTGTTCAGAGAGAGTTTGCCATTGTCTTCCTCTGAAGCTGAGAATGTGTGACTTGCCCAAAATCACTCAGTGGGTTTCCATGACTGAGTGAGATTTGAACACTGGTCTCCTGGAGTCCTAGACAGATGGTATGGTGGACTAGATTCATAGCTAACATAAGTCAGTTGCTTTCACTGGGACTTGCTGTTAAATATAAATCTGTCTGGATCCGGTCCCCTGCATTTGCATTTGAAAGTAGGAACACTGATAGAAAATAAGCATCTTCTATGCACAGAATTTTCAAACAGAAGTCACGTAGAGTAGTCTGAAGCAGTCATGAACTAATAGGACTAGTGAAGAATTTCAGAATTATAAATCTCAGGTTGGGAGACTGTCGACTGTAGCACAAGATAGCTTCTCAGAGCATGTACAGAGTGCTGACAGGGCAGCAGCATCTGACTGCAACCAAGCAGGTCCAGGCAGGCTAAAAAAGCTCCATAGACTCAAAGAGATAAGACTCACTGCTATTTATTCAGCACAAGACACTGAGATAAAAGTTAGGGCTTCTGGCAGCATACCAAGAAGCATAAACAAGTCAGGAACAATAAATCAGTATGGAAAAACAGACCGGCAGCATGTCTGGATACATTCCATAAATTAGCCCTTACAGCAACATGACCATAAGGAATTGGTCTAATGGTAAAGTATATTGTCATATCTAAGCCTTTTTAAAGGCTTAGCCACACTCCAGACCCTATGGGGTGACCCAATTACATTTACAGCATGCAACCTCCACATGTTGGTAACTCAGTGAGGAGGCAAGACCTTCCAAGGCTAGCTAGCCAAAACATTCTTTCCACCTGCGCTCAAGGTTACATCACCTCATTCCTGCCGTCCACTTAGAAAAACCTTTCCTGGCTACACTGCACTCATACCAAATGCCTCTTGTGGGTAGGGGGCAAATATCCTCTGAAAATTTCCAAAAACTACAGGAACTTTTCCAAGCGTGATCCTGAATTAATTAGAAACTCTTTACCTGTTGGATCCATTTAGTGTGCATCTGAGAGTTCCAGGAGCCTTGAGTAAGTTCAAGAAAATCTAACAGTGAGGTTAATTAAGAGTTACTAGTAAGGTTAATTAGGAGTTGGGAACCTGTGTATAATATCTCCACACCCTTTTGTTTGATGTAGGTTTAAGTCTTCTCAAATTTAAGCACTCTTGATTTAGTGGCTGAAAATAATTCACAGCAAGTGACACTTTCCCGAAATCCAATGGGATTTACAATGACAGCAAAGCATAGGAAACCCAAATTTTAGATGTAACTAGTTGCAAGTAATAAGTTAATTGTGCTCAAATCTTTTTTACAACTTCTATCTAGGGCATTACTGGGTTATAACTATAAGGTAATGAGGAATAGCTGACTTCATTCCATATGTAGTAGACTTTTTTAATTTTAGAGTTATGAATATGTGGCTTCATTAAATGGTAGAGGAGGAATATTTCAGGATGAAAGTCCTTCAGCTTATGTTTAGTTGTAGGTGTTGAAGTGATGCAGAGGTGGGTAGAAAAGTGTGCTTAGTACCACAGATAAGGCACTTGTAGAAATCATTGTAATTAAAAAAAATAGAATCTTACTTTTTTTGGAGGGGGAGCATGTACCAAATTTTAATTCATGTAGCTTCTTCCCACAGATGCAAAGTAATTCAGACCCCTGACAAGTTCAAGTTGGGGCCTGGGGATTCCTTGTCATTCTCACCATCTTCGTTGCCTTTGAATCTGGCCTACACAGGTGTGTTGAAAACAGAAGTGGTGCTGGATAAGCTGACAGTTGGGGAAGATGAAGCAGGGCTACTGGGGGGAAACTTTGCGAAATTGAGGCATCTCATCTGGCTGACAAGATTGTTGCCCAGGAATCCAGGATGGAAGCCAGCAGGGTTCAGCATTAATGGACACAGGTCAGCCACACTCTTTTGGTTGACTGCCAACATGTCAGCCCAGAGTTGTTTCAGGTCCATGTTGCAGCTCATGTTTCTTTCCATCTGTTATAGATAAGAACCAAATAAAGTATCTTAGTTACTTTTAAGAAAAGTAGCCTTTTTTCAGATTTAAAAATGAAAAAAAAAGTAACTACAATGACGACTAATTCTCATTAGGGGGAAGCTCTGAGGCTGCAACATTAGAAAATGTACTGTACTGTAACCTAAGCTCTGGGGAAGCTTAGAAGCTTAATATTTAAGAGAAATACTACACACAAAGATTTTAAACTACTCTCATGCAAATCCCCAAACTACTTTCTGAGAGTCAAATCTTCATGTTGATCTTGATAGTGTTCATCTTCCTTATGCTGTAGTATGTGTTGTATTTTCACACTTGACTGTGTTTAGGTGAAGGCAACAATGGTATAAAAGTCATAAAGTTGTTACTTCAACTTTTTTTGCTTAGGCATACAATCAAGGGAATAGAAGCCAAAGAAAAGAAGATTGATTCAACCTATGGGTGATGGCTCAGTTGCTTGATTCTTCCTATGCCCTTCTTTTGTTGATTTTCTTAAATACATAACCTCCTCTGATGGTGCAGTGACTAGAATATAGGAAGTCTCCACATTTTGATGCCCCATGATCTGACAATGCACTCTTTTGACACTTTCTTATTAAGGACAAGTTCCATTAATTCAATGGGGGTTTCATTCTTTCATCAGTTCTTTTTGCCTATGGAGGCTCACTAGGAACCACTTTCACATATGCATGTTGCTTGCAAAGCAAGTTGAGAGGGGAAAAAGGCATTAAGCTGACTAAGAGACTTTGCAAGCACCATGTGCATGGTCAATAACAAATGAGCCTCTGTAAGTCCTTCGTGCTCTGTACAATACAGTACATGGGTTCCACTTTTCAACCAATTCTTTTTTCTGACTGTGGTCTGGTCCCTAACTTGTCAGATAAGCGGAGGAAGCCTGAACAAGACAAATGAACTATTCTTGCCTTGTTACTACAATAGATATGGGTTGGGTGTATATTGTTGGCCACTGAAAGCTCTGTTGTACAGTTCTGGGTGCAGGGAAGTGTTTTCCTACACTTAATTGATTTAGTTACATTTACACTTTCCCCTCAGTGCATTCAAAGGGGCACTGATGGCTCTCCTCCGCCCCACTTTATCCTTACAGTAAACCTGTAAGATGGCTCTGGCTGAGGGAGACAGGTTCATAGCTACCAAACGAGTTCAATATTTTATTGAGTTGTTGTTGTGTGCCTGCAAGTCATTTCCAGCTTATGGCAACCCTAAGGCAAATCTATTATAGGGTTGTCTGGGGCTGAGAGTGTGTGATGCACCAAAGGTCACCCAGTGGGTTCCAGGGCCAATCAAGGAATCAAAACCTGGTCTCCGAGGTCATATTCCAACGCTCAAACCACTACACACCACTAATGCTGTTTTCCTCGACTGTGTTTAGGACATCACTTCTCTGACCAAGCTACTTAAGCCATTGTACATCCTTATTTGGGTTTTTGAGATGTTAATGAGGCCATTCAAGAACTGAACACAAACCTGATGCCACCAAATGTTAAGGATCATCTGGATAGGTGGATGAATCTCTGTAGCAGTTAAAGAAAGAATACTGCTTCCTAAAATAAATACTCTCCCTAGTCCCTTATATCAACTACAACTGTTTGGGAGAATTTAAAACCTCACACTTTAATAAGCTCCGCAAGACCTTTTCAAGGTTCATTTGGTAGGCAAAAAACAAGAATTGTCATTAAAAATGTATAGGCCCGCCGAGACATGGAAGAACTAAATCTCCCTAATGTTAGGCTATATTTCTGGGCATCCCATATGGAATATCTGGCAGCAGGGTCCCAGAGAAACCAAGGGCTTCAGTGGCTCCAGATTGAACAACAGGCAGCAGGCCAAATTAATCTGGCAAACCTCCCAGACAGTATAATCCTCCAACCACTAAGCTAGTACAAGCCCTGCTGAAACCAATGGGACAACAGCAAGCATAGCAGCTTCGACTATGAAATCAGAGTTTCCAGATGTGCAGGTAGGCTCACCTTAAGTTAAGAGGAACTTGATTACCTGATTATAGAACTCATATCCAAATCTAGGGTAAAAACACATTAAGAGGCACAAAATATCTATGAACCACATGGCCCATCATTTGCAGTCTTATTATGTAGTGACTTACTAATGAGTAGTTCAATCAGCATTCCTGGGATTAGTCATTTGTAACTTAGGCTTATGATCCTTGACTGCATCATCAAAATTTATCTCACCTGTAAAAGCTGGGAAAGTGTAGGGTTACAAATTATTTATGGAGATCCCACATTATGGAGGGAAAAACGCAAGAGGGGAATTATTGAATCAGATAAAACACGTTCCTGACAAACACAGTTTTTATTTCATTGTATTCATGGGAGAAATTTCCCCCATTAAAAATTAACACAGTTAAACAGAATTCTGTACTCCCTCTGGAACCACTATTTTTGTCTGAAAGAGAAAAACAGGATTTACTTCTTTAAACCTTCTGGCCTTAAAAAACACATTCTTCCTCACACAGAACCAAAGTCATCACAGTGGACAGAGGACACATCTTTTCCGATCACAGAAAAGAAATTATTGAAGTCAGGGGAAAACGCATGATAAAGCTAAATTAATTCAAGGCAAAGACGAGGTTAAATTTTACACATAAATTTTATCTCTCCATTTTGTATAATAAAATACATAAAAATGTAACCACATGTCTACAAAGAATACTTTAGAAACCCTCTCCTTCCTCGTGCCATAACATACCCTATTCCAGGATTAGGAAATTGTAGTACTATTGGGAGTATCAGCACTGTTTATTATGTATTAATTTGAGTTGGGGAGTTCATATATATGGATACACACATACACAGACAGACAGACAGACACACACACACACACACACAATCTTTTATGACTAAATTTTTTTTTGCAATATTTTGCCATATATGTGCATTTCAGTTATCGTTAATATGATAGTATACAAATCACTTCTAAATACTTATTTTGATTATATGCTTTTGAAGGTACTGAATACTGGAATTTAATTAGAGGCTTCAAAATGCCATGCTTTATTTGTCTGAAGATTCTGTAGTATCACCTACTTAACCAGTACCTGATATGTAAGTACGTTTTTATTTCCTTTTCTTTAATGTATATTTTCCCTTTTCCCTGGCATGTGACACATTTTTTACAATGGAAGCATACTAAACTCATCTGTCCTGCACTCTGACAGACATCCCAAATTGGCAGATTCTCCAAATCTGTACCAAGTTTGTAATACTTGGAAATAAATTCAAATCAAGTCAATGACACGTTTTTTAAGTTGAACATGCCACTCTCCATTTTTTACCATCTGATTTTTAGGAAAGGATTCCTTAAAGCCAGTGGAGGAAGGTGTAAACATTTTAAGAAACCAAGTACATAATGTGTCTTACAAAGTATAAGATCTATACCTGTTCTCAGCTTTCATTTACTTTTTTTTAGATCCATGTTTGTCCCAGGCAGAACTCTATATCCAGAAGTATGGGGATATCTGTGCTTGTGCCAGTTTCACTGCAAGATGCAAAAACCTTGTGATTCTCCCTTGGTTATTTTTTTCCTAAAAGTCTGTTAAGAAAGATATACAAAGAAGGTGGCAGAAAAGGACATGGTCAACACCTTTAAGGACACAATTAACTGAATTTATTTAGCAGGAGGAACTAAAGTGCATGTGTTATGTTTAATTTTCCCCATAGCCCACAAGGCTGAGGAATTCTATTTTGTAGTCATTTAATCTGTTACAAGATTCCTTTACCATTTTTTCCCCTTTCGCAGTGGTTCTCCTTTCCTGACTTTCCATGGTGGCAGCAAGTACTTAGCTATGGCAGGGCATGCTGTCTAAAAGGAATTACACTGATAACAAAAGAAGTCCAAATAAAGGGCATCCTTTCTGAAAATATCCAGTTTACCAGCTTTCTACATTTTGCCAAACTTATAATTCAGGAACCTCACACCTGCATAAGTCTGAGAGTTAGCATTTAAAGATTTAGAAGTCTTACATTTAAAGCTCTTCTGCAGCTTTTTTCACCTGCTCCAGGATCAGAGCTAGCACAGTTTCCTACTTGGCCTCCAAGTCTGGAGAGGTGTTCCTTTGTTTTATAGTTGGAATTACACAGAAACTAGTGAAATATCTGCAGTGTTCAAGGAGTTTTCTGATGTGGCTGAATAGCCTATAGACAGCCACAAAAATATATTATATATGACTATGGAGAAACATCTTAACATGGGATGAAATGTCAGATGAAGTTCAGTGAGATTTTATATAACAACAGCAGACAAACTGAACTGAATGTCACAAAACATTGAAAATATTGATTCTTTATTATTAAATACACCATGCACCTTTTTTTGTCACATCTTATATCCCTTTGACTGCCTAATCTTGTCCAAATGCATCTCAATAACACTGTGTTTTTCATTCAAACCAAAAAAGGAATGCTATAATTAAGGCCTTTAAATTGTTACATAGAAATTAGTATGTTACAAGACAAAGTTGTAAAGGTAGATGCTTGTCTGTAGATGGCATCAACAGCCTCTGAAGACAAGCAACTATTGCCTTTAAAAAAAAGTTGATGATGGTGATGTGCAGAGTGACAAAGTCAGCATTAATTTAAAAATATGACCAAACTTTCCAGTTTGTTTTTATTTAAAAGAGCATTTGCAGAGTTATGTTCACATCTTGATCATCAACATGGCTAATTACAAAATATCAGCACTAGCACAGATGCATAAAAATACTTCAGACACCATATCTTTCAGCCTTGCAACAGAAAGTGTATCCCTGTTAGATGGTTCTTTCTTCAACAAAAGTCTAATTTCTGTTTATAAGGGCGTGATCATCCCATGCAATATTTGATGCCACATGTAGGTGAATGGACTATATTCTGTACTGGAAGATACAAAGCTGTTTATGTAATGGAGTAGTTTGCTGTAAATGCATAAGGCAATATATAACGTTATCAGCTTTCCTTGAATTAAATGACTATCACCTTCCAGCATCACAGCTGGTTTAGAGGGATGAGGCAACAAATTCTATGGTTTATAAAAGCAGACGAATGGATCAGCCTCAATTTTGCTATTATAAGAAATGTTTGTTTGAGGATCTTTCATGCAACTTTGTAATCAACAAGGCAAGAAGTTGCTTATTACTGATGCTCCGTTTGACTGTTAGCAGTTTGACAAGTATGATCTGTTTTTCCCATATACTTTCTGGGGACCTTTTACTAGCCAGTTTTGCTACACAGCTTTTTTGGAGAAACAGTTGTCCTGATAGTTCAGAAAGAGGTACTGATAGGTTCCTTGCCTAAGTAGTAGTATAAGGTGCTTGTATTTTTATTTAAAATGTAATTTTTATATTATGGAGTTTATAAGACCAGTTCTTTAAATGTTCTGTTTTTTTCACGTGATCAGTTATCTGGGAGAAGCCAAATTACACCATTATACCACTACGGATCTACCTTATCTGCCATGGCTGCATCCTATGAAATCCTACAGTTTGTAGTTTGGTGAGGTACTAGACCTCTCTGACTGAGAATTCTAAATACCCCTCCAAAAATTGAAAATCCCAAGATTCCATAGAATGGAACAAAACCAGTTAAAATGGAATCATAGTGCTATAACTGTGTGGTGTGAAAAGGCCACAGGAGAGAGGGAGCGGTGCGTTGGTTACCAGGGAAATAGAAACAGAAGAGCAGGCGTCTAACAAGCTCAATCTATTCTACCTCAAAAACAGAAGATATCAGAATAGATCTGGACTACTGTCCCTCCACCACCTGGGAAAGACAAATGTCTTGGAAATAAAGAGGAAATTTTATACAGCATGTTAACCTTAAAGAGTCTTTGACAACGCAACAGAAAATCAAAGTTTTTGTTAAAATATACAAATATACACATCCACATTCTTGATCAGAGCCGCAAAACCAGGTGAGTTATCTAATGGGAGCAACAAGTAGATGAAATGAAGGTTTTCGACCCAATCCCACAATAACTTTGTATACCTCCAGTACAAACACTGTAGTTTCTGCATTTTTTGCACATTTATGAACAGATTTTTACCAGACTTGGTATTTATGCATGGGTTGAAATTATAAGCATATTTGTCATACTGGGGTTTACTTCCAGCCCCCCAAGACTGACTTCTACCCTTGAAAAGGAGCAGAAAATTCCCCAGCGTTCGTTCATTCTCATGCTGCCACCACCCACTGAATTCGGAATTAACTGAACAGTACAGTGGGACCCTGCTCAGTGGATTGCCAATCTCTACGCTTAAGGACCTTTCCCTTCCCTCACCTCCCCTTCTGAGTGAGAGAAGTCCTATCTAAGCGTGTGTCAAAGAACGGCGTGGGAATGGAGAGGAACCAGAGGTTCTACAGAAAAGCATTTATTTTAAGGCATGCAAGTAAACAAGACAATAATACACATGAGAGGCTCCCCCCTACCAGGTACGCTTAAGTTACAAGTAGTTGTAACAACAGATACATTCTTAAGATCAGCCAACTATAAAAATAATAAAAAGCCCTAACGCGACTAACTACCTAATATTCTAGCTACTCACATTTGGGTTCACAGGCTTAGATGGTCTAGGAGAGGAATGAGACCAGGAGGCGAGTCCTGGGGCCTGCAGCCTACTACTGGCACAGATTTCATCTCCAGGAGGTTTCTTTGTTGTCTCTCTGCCACGTGGTCTCTCCAAGATTTTTATAACTTCTCCATCGAAGCATCTCGAAGATGCTCACCTTTTTTCCCCTTGATTGGGCAATTCTCTCCCCGTGACCTGTGAGGCTGACCCACCATAAAAAGTGTAACCTAACCCCAACACCCCATTAATCCTTGATTTACCTGAAGAGGGAAGTATCCCCCCCTCAGCCAAGTCTAGATAATGCGAAGCCCCATTATCACAATATTCTTAAAAGTTTCAGACCTATCAGAAAGCGTCACATTTTGGAGGGAAATTGCTGGTTTGGTTCATTTTGGTTCATCTGGTGTCACACAGATTTTTTTCATTCAAATCATACGCAAAATTAACATCAACCAAGCAAATGCCAGACAAATATCTTAGTATGTAGACAATATATACAGATGCAATAACACTTGAAGAAACAGAACCATCTCTATGCAAACCACCCATGTCTTGACAAAGCCATCATTATATCCTCCTCCCTGTTGTCTTTTGGGCAATTGCTGGAACAGGTGTGTGCATGTTAAAGAAGCTTCACAGTGTCCCCATGACAACCTATTCTCCAGATGTCATTTAATGCAGAATATGATTACATTGTAGAGGAAAAGCACAATGAAATTAGAAAGGGGTGCCACAGACCCTGAACATTAATAAAACAATGCTACTGCCTTGCTCAATCATATGTATTAGCTAATAATAAGAATACTGCTGCACATGATTTCTTCACATCAAGATCCACAGAACACAGAGCTACTTACTTCTGAGTAAACACATATAGGATTCAGAGTTTGGAGGTTGCAACAAATGTCCAATAAATGTATATTTCAAATAATGTTTTCCAGTTTTTGAATATAATATGTAATGTTTCTTGTTACTTTTCAAAAATTATCTTTTAAGGGTATCCTACCCATTTCTGCGGAGAAATAGCATGGTGCATCACTATGGATTATGCCTCTGGAGTCCAGGGTTCAAAATCCTCCTCAGCCTTGGAAACCCACTGGGTGACCTTGGGCAAGTCATACTCTCTCAGCCTCAGGGGAAGGTAATGGCAAACCCACTTTGAACAAACTTTGCCAAGAAAACCCCATGAAAGGGTCACCATAAGTCACAACAACAGTCTCTTTCTGCAAGCCAGGAGTGCGCAAAGTGTGGTCCATAGGCCACAAACAGCCACTGAATCCCAAGTATGAAAGCACCAACCCTCTGCCCCTTGTTTTTTTTTTTTTTTTAATTTTGGCACAACTTCCAGATGTTTTTCACCTGAAAATGTGAAAAAAACCTAAAATATGCAAAAACAACTCTAGCACATCCCTGAAAGCTCCACAGAACACCCCAGATACCTCTGTTTTTGTCTGAATCCTTCCAGTTGCTATTTTGGGAAGGTCTGCAATGAAGACGGAGGTATTTGTGGGCACTGTTGCGGGAGCAAAAAGTGTAGTGATGGTGTAGTGATTTGAGCACTGGGCTATGGTCATTTCTGCACTAGACTGCTATAGTACTATTAATCCACTTTCAACATCCTATGGAATCCTGGGGCTTGCCTCAGAGGCCTCTCCCTAAACTGCAAACCCCAGGATTCCACAGGATGTTGAAAGTGGAGTAATAGCACTATTACAGTCTAGTGCAGAAATAGCCTATCACTCTGAAGACCAAGGTTCAAATTTCAGCTTTGCAATGGAAACCAACTACGTGGCCTTGGGCATATCACAGTGTCTCAGCCTCAGAGGGAGACAAAGACAACCCTCCTCTAAACAAATCTTGTCAATAAAAACCCATGGTAGATTTGTTTTAGGGTCATCGTAAATCAGAAATGACTTGAAGAAACACAACAACACGTTGGAGGAGTATTGTCTATGACGGTGTTGGAGGGAGAAATTAGCCCGTGGGCTCCACACAGTTCTCTAGTCCTTTTTAAAGTAAAATTGTAACAAAGTAATAAACAATTAACAAGGAATGCAATTAATACAATGAGTTACTTTAATAACCAACTTGTTGTTAGTAGTAGTATTTTTAGTTACAAATAACAGTTACTCAAACTCTGTAACAAGAAACCTGAACACTTTCCCCTTAAAGAATAACTTTCCTAGCACTAACAGGATTGCACCTTAGAAAAGCCAATGTCTCTCAGTTTCAGCAGCCCATCTGTACTACTACTACTAATAATAATAATAGTAAGTAATTACTTTCCAGGGTTGTTGGAAGGCAGGAGAGGACATGTGCCAAAGGTCTGTATTAACTCCCCACAGGAGAGAGAGTTCCACCTCATCCCCATTATCTTTTTTTTAAATTTTCCCCTAAATTTTGCTTCCATGCCCCTAGCAGGCATCGAGGAATAATTTTGCCTCTTACCTTGCCCTTCAGGTGTTTTAGGCCAAGAACACGTCCTTTTTAAAAATCAGGAAGTCAACTGGAATTGGACACTCAGTTTTTTTCCTGGTTTTAGAAACTCACCTCTCCCAGGTCTAAAACAGCTGGAGGGGTGCCATGGCAAGATTATTCCCCCTCCAATGCTTCTTAGGAACATGGAAATATTTTGAGCAAAAATTTTAAAAATGGGAGGATGTTCACTCTTGGGGCTGCATATCATCTAAACCCTCTGGGGTATATGTGGCCAAGCCACATCACAGTACGGTCAAGGTCACAAAACTTATAGCTGAGAAAGACACCAACTAGGAGAGGATGCAGCTGTTTGCTTTTGCCTGATCCTACTAAGAAGAGCGAGATTCTCTGCCTCCTCACACCCCTCCCAGTGAGTTAATAGAATGCAAATTACTTCTGCATTTTGGGCTCAGTTTGCTGCAACTGAAATTAGCTAGGGACCAAAGGGGGAAAGCGGGAAGAGAAACCTGAACATCTAAAAGGAGCTGAAAAAGGAAGATAACAGAAGATTAATCAAGATTGTCCATGGTAAATCAGGACAGCTGAAGAGTTTGGTAGTTTGCAGAATCAACTGTGCTCACTCTAGTTGTAAGGATTGTATGTATGTGTATGAATCTGCCTTGAAGTCAACTAAGGGTTATCCCAGAAATTTCATATGGGTTTTTTAGGCAAGGAATACCCAGGGGTGTTGCCAGTTTTTCCTCTGAAATATAGCCTACAGTTCCTGGTATTTGTTGACAGTCTCCCACCCAAGTATTAACCAGAGCGGGCCCTGCTTAGCTTCCAAGATCAGACAGGATTCTGGTGCCTTTGATACTGGTGTAAAAGAAAAATGGCACCCAACCCGGCAAGGAGAAAAGAAGGGAGGAATCTCTCAGTATCTTTAAGGCTAACAGACACTCTAAAGTGTTATGTAAATTGTAATACTTATGGTGATGATGGCAAGCGACTGTGCAGACATGAGAAATCTGTCGAAAGATTCCTTGTGCCCAAATTACCATAGTAGAATCATATCCTATTTTTAAATTGAATGATTTTATAACTCAAAGTAGTTTTAGCAGAATTCATGACTGACTGACAGTCAATCTATAAAAGAACAGCAGGTTACTCCAATTATGGAGAAAACTCATCAGATCTCCATGGACTATCTTGAAAAAAAATGCCTCAGCTCCCTGTCTGAGTATATGCTACACATATAACCTCTTCTTCGTATGTGTCACAGTATAAAAACAGTTTGTGAGTACCTGTGAAGGAATTAGGAAGGCAGGTATATCAACAGCTGTCAGCCTAAACAGATGAATAGCATGTGTATTTGAAGGCATTTTGCAGATGGTATCAGATGGTATGGCCAAGTAGTAGGAGACGACTGGAAGGTAAGTTTTCAAAAACAGTTTTTCTACAGCTAGCAGATCAGTGGACTGCAAGGCTTGATCCAGCAGGCCAATTATTACGATGTTAGAACTCTATATTGTGTACAAGAGAAGAAGCTGGTGAAAGATCCCATTTATAAACTGAATTAAATTCTATTGCTTCACTATAAATTGTATTTTCTGTAGGTGATAGGTACGTCTCCCTGTCCATCTACCCATGTGTTCCCATGCTTCTTCTGTACAAAACTAGTCCCTCATGGGCTTGTTCTTTGAGCAAGGGGATATGCAGTAGTGACTTAAGTTCTCCTGCTGCTGATGGCACGAGAATCACCACTGCTGCCCCTAGCTGTGCCATAACCTCCCACTGTGTGGGTGGGCAGCCTTGGTAAGGAGGGAAGAGTATGCAGAGAACCAGTAGTGGCATGAACCCTGCCATTTGCCACTCTGGTGTCCTGCCATATGATGTAGCCACTATGGGGTTTCCCAACTCTCTATGTCAGGATTCCATCCTTTATCCCTGTGCATACACCAGAGGTGAGGATTTGACCTTATATCCCACCTGTGTATACACCACCTGTGAGGAATTCACCTTTCAAGTGAGGGTTCCACTTTTTATTCCACCCTGCTGCCACCAACTGCAGGGTTTACAACCCTCTTTTCCATTGCTGGGACCATCAAATGTGGGAATCTCCAATTACATCCCACCAGTGTCTACACCACCAACTATGACGATTCTCCTCAGGCAACCCTACCACTGTGGCCAAATGGGGCCATTCTAAACTTTAATCCACTAAATGTGGAGATTTTATAATGTTCACTGCAAATACCAAAAGTCAGGGCTTTCCCCTTTTCCCCACTTCTGCTACACATAAGGACTTCCTCCTGTCTCTCTCATGTGAAATCAACTGTGGGGTTAATCTAAATGCCCTAAAGATTCATATAAGGATTTATGCTACTTTTATCCCCAAGAGGACACCACCACTCTAGACGTTGCCACCACAGACATCTTGGTGTGAAACCAAGTTCTCAGAATTAAAATGATTCCAGAGGCTGAAAGTGTAGGGGAAAAAAACTTTATTTACATAAAATAAATGTTATGTTATTTAAGTATAACACTGAGAACACCACACTGTCTCCTCTGAAACTAAATGCCCTTACCAATCACTCAACTCAAACTCCTTTCCCTCACTCCAACCCTAGTTTAATACAAACCCATCTCAAACTCTATTTTCAAACAGCGCTCTTCTCAGACCCTAGGCTAGAACTGCTTTCCAACTCAAACTCTGACGTTCACCAACTGCCCCATGCAAATCTCCTCAAACATTCCATCAATAAGCATCCACTCGAACACTATCCTCTCCCGCTCCCAACAGCAACTTACTGCATGCTCACACAATAAACCAAAAACATTTTCATATATGAACCCATGATATTACAGCCATTTGATTAACGGTAGGGCTGGTCCTAGCAATATTACTCTGGAGGACAGGAAAGCTAAGTATGGCTCTTGGACCATGCATTTCATAGCCTTGCCTTCAATTATATATTTAGTGTTACTTTAGTGGACTCGAACTTGAAAATCTGCCTTATACCCCATGGGTCCATCTAGGGCACTGGTCCATCTAGTGCAGTGTGTCAATCTACCTTGACTGGGAGCAGCCCTAGGCCTTCTTTCAGGCTTCTAACCTGAACTCTTTCTAATAAGAGATGACCCAAACTGAACCATGACTTATGTGTTCTGCCACTGAACTATGCAACTTCTCAAGGCAAGTGTTGGCAATTGCCAGATGTCAACTGATCTGATACGGCCTGTTGCTTAATTTCCAAAGCTTGTAAGAGCAATCTGTCTCTTCCCAATGAAGAAAAAGAAGGAAAAAGAGTACATTCACCTACTTTTGTCTTTCTCTGCAGCCACCATTCCTTTTCCACTTTGTTTGTGGCCACGGACAAATTTTACCCCACCGTGGATCCCCCCAACAACAACATATAGCTGGTCACTCAACATAAGGCAACGAGAGCGCTGCAACTTTTCGTGTTGGTGACACACCTTCTTAGACAGGCATCACTGTGCAACACAATAATTCAATTTTACTAGCAAACTGGAGGTTAAACTAACCGCTTATAAGAGATACAGACACGTACATAAATTGTAATAACAAAATGTATGGGGACACAATATATTTCATTAAAACCTTTCATATACTTTTAAAATATATGAGTTATAAATAATAACATACATTTCAAAGATTATAGGCAACACACCTACACACTTCAGATGGCACGCTAACATATCACAGCACACCACTTGGAAAGCCCTGCCTTACTCCCTGACAAAATCGCCCAGAAGTTTCATATAGATGCCAAACAGAATGGGACAGCAGACAGAGCCCCACAAGGTCACTGACTCCCAGTGAGGAGAGATAACAGACTTCAAACAATGCCTGTGTACCAGGGAAAAGTAGAACTACCACAAAGGAGTGCCCCCAGCCTCCAAATCCTGAAAACCAGTTCTGAAATAGCTTAGACAACGGTACTGAAAGCAACAAGTAAAGGGTATAAGAGAACCAACAGGATCCCATTTTGCCTAACTACTGGGGAAGTAGTTACTACAGTCAGCACTTCCAAGATGACCCCAGGTAGTTAAAGTCCCCAAATTGGTCCTGAAATGGATCCACATTATCCACATCATTCTGAAGCTCGTACTAGCACTCCTCATTTTTCCAAGATAGAACAGAATTCCTTTTTAATCGCAGCCTACTCAGTTTGGTTGAACAAGTGCACCGAACACACGTTTTGTCTCTTTGAGCTCATTGGAGTAAAGGTTGGATATAAATGTTAATAATCACTTTCAAGAAAGTCAAATACATTCAGCAAGAAGGCTGAACTTTGCCTGAATGTGTGCATCACTGAATGCTCTTTGTGCAAACTATGTATTGGTTGTCATTAAAGATAAATGCCAGTGAAGGCTGCTGGACTAGTCACAATTTGTTGCCTATCCTGTAAACATGAGACACGCCTTCTTGTCCTTTGCTCTCAAAACTTTTATCTCATATATGAACGTGGACCATGACCAGACTCCTTCACATTTGAAATCCTGTGGTATGTTGTCACATGCACATTATACAATACGAGAGATACATGAGTATATTTATGTGGATATATTTATTTTACATGTATGCCAACAGTATATGTCTGGTGGGATTACACACGTGGGTCAACACCAGTCAGCTGGCTGTGTTTTGGAATACCAGGGCCACCTGTCAATTTTACATCCCTTATTTTGGGGGCAATGCACAAGAAGAATGCCCACTGGAAACAACAGGAGCAATGGGGCCGGTCAACGGAAATAATGGGAGCTGCAAATGCTCATTGACACGACAGAGCTCCTCTGAAGTAAATGCAAGCTACAAAGAAAAGAGGGAAGGGTTCGTGAAGGTAGATTACAGTAACCACATTGATCAGGAGAAATGACCAGGGAATAGGCATGTCACGTCTTGGGAGACTGGAGTCCCAGGCCTGTCATTTTAGCCCCAGGGGGCCTTCACTTCAGTCCTAGGTCTGTCATTCCACTCCATGGGTCTGTCATTCCTCTCCCACGGGCATCCATCCAGTCCTAGGCCTGTCATTCCACTCCCAAAGGCTGTCATCCCAGCCTCTCAAAAGGTCTGACAGTACCATTCCTCATAATTTCTCCCTATCAATGAAGCTAATGTGGGCCACTCTATCCCCTCTCAGCACCGATGCTTGGCTTTATTTGTAGGCTGCCTTTCAACGGAGTCCATTCCCCCATCAGTTGCCACCCACGTCCCCCGTTGTTCGCAACAGACGTTCGTTTCAGAGCATCCCCTTTAGGGCATGGGGACATGAGCTCCAAAGCTAAGACCTCCGATCTTTTATCGTAGGCCTCGTGTGAATTATACATCCGTTTCCACGCGCTGCCTGCCATTTCTCGGGGTGTAACTAAGACCATTTCCGCACTAGCCTGTTAGAGCGCCATTATTCCACTTTCAACAATCCTGTGGAATCCCGGCGTTTGCAAACCCCAGGATTCCACAGGATGTTGAAAGTGAAATAACAGCGCTCTAACAGGCTAGTGCGGAGATGACCTAAGACCATTTCCGCACCAGACTGTTATAGTGCTATTATTCCACTTTCAACATCCTGTGGGATCTTGGCCCAGGATTCCATAGGGTGTTGAAAATGGAATAGCAGCACTATAACAATGTAGTGCGGAAACGGCCTAACTAGACGGCGGCCTCCGGGGCCGGCGGTGCCATTGCACCCCACGGCTGCCGTCGCCGCCCCGCTGATCTTGCAAGGACGCGCCGGCGACGCCTTACCCTCCCACCACCAGCTTAGGAGGCCGGGCTACGGGGAAGAAAGGGGTGGAGCGCCGGGTAAACCCCATGAGAGTAGCCAGGGCGAGCGGAGGCCGAGCGCGTAGAGGGAGTGACCGCCGCTGAGGCGCTGTAGCTATGAACCTGGTGGCGGAGAGGCGGCGGCAGCAGCAGCAGCAGCAGCGGAGGCGGCCCGGGGAACTCTGCCTGCCCGAGCCGGAGCGCGTGAGTCCTCCTCGCAGCCTCGCGTTGACGGGCTGCGCGCGTCCAAGCGGCTGTTCCCGGCCTGGCAAGGGTTGGCTTCGTGAGCATGCGCCGTAGAGCCCCGTTCGCGCCGAAGCTCTACCTCGCCCCTGCCCGCCCTTCCTTGTAGTTTGCCCTTAACTTTCTTTGCGAGGTTTTGGCAGCGCGTTTTCAGAGGACGGATGAGAGATGTCAACAGTAACCGCCTATGACTATATCGCAAGCCTAATTTTTTTTTTTCCGAAGAACCTACCCACTCATAGGCCGTTGCCGCACTAGAAATGTTATTGTTATAGTGCTATTATTAACTGTCATAGTGCTATTATTCCATTGTCAACATTCTATAGAATCCTGAGTTTTGCAGCCCAGGATTCCGTAGGATGTTGAAAGTGAAATAATAGCGGAGGTGGCCGTAGAGCAAGTGGAGGGGGGGGGATGTAAGGAGGCATAAAAGGGGCAGAGTTAAGGGCGGGGGAGTTGGAAATAAACTTCAGGAAAAGAATGGGCAAGCTCACCCGCTTGCCCTAGTTGCAGCCCTAAGCAAACTGGATTGCAACAGGGACTAGCTTTTTTTTTTTTTTAACGGCTAGGGGTGCTGTTGCCAGCCTCGCAAGTGTTGTGCCAGCTCTTTGCCGGGCATCTCCTTTTAAAGGCACAATGCCCGGGCGAGACTGTTTTGGCCGAGATCTCCGAGGAGTTGCCAACAAAGGGGGCGGTCGTGGGCGAAAATAACTCATCCTATGGAATCCTGGGGTTTGCAGTTTCGGGAGGGGCCGCCCGGCCCCTCCCGAAACTGCAAACCCCAGGATTCCATAGGATGTTGAAAGTGGAATCATACCGCTATAACAGTCTCGTGCGGAAACGGCCGTCAGTGCGCCTGGAGGCAGCCTCCGTGGTCTGTAATCTCGCTTTCGCTTTCTGTTTTTGTTGTTTGCAAGCGCCGGGTCCCATTCTGAAAGCAGAGCCGCGGCTTGCCCTCGCGGCTGTGCTCTGGTTGCCAATAAGCCGAGGGAGTCTTCAGAGCAAACGGGAGGATGCGAAGAAAGCGGCGGGAACGGGAGTGATTTCCGCACTAGACTGTTCTAGTGCTATTATTCCACTTTCAACCTCCTATGGAATCCTAGGGTTTGCAGCTTAGGGAGGGGGCCTTAGGCACATGGCATGGCCTTAGGCCCCACCCTAAACTGCAAACCCCAGGATTCCTTAGGAGGTTGAAAGTGGAATAATAGCGCTATAATAGTCTAATGCAGAAATGGCTGGGGAGAGTGTGTGAGAGAGAACCAAGAAGGTTATTGTTGCCCTCTCGCCCTTCCTAATTATTTGGAGATCACCCTCCATAGGCAAAGGGGAAGGCCTGGCCTGGATTTTTTTTCCCTGCACCCCAAATTGTCACAGGAGATGGCCTGTGGGTGGCCTTGTGGTCATTTAGCTCTACCCTCATCTTGAGTTTGGGGCTGAAGGGGGAGGCGAATGAATTTCCAGTCCAAATCCTTACCTCACCCTTTCTTGAGCCCTCTGGTAGCCACCAGGCAACTATTTTGCCGTGGAACTGTGGCTTTCTAGACTTTGACCATTTCCGCCCTGCACTGTTACAGTGCCACTCCACTTTCAACATCCTGTGGAATTCTGGGGTTTATAGTTTACTGAGGCCAAAGAGCTGTCTGGCTGAGAATTCTAAAGGCCCCTCCCTGAACTGCAAATCCCAGGATTCCATGGGAGGTTGAAAGTGGAATGATAGCACTAGAACAATGTAGTGCAGAAATGGCCTAAGAGACCGTTTAGTTGGACCTGAACTCCAAACCAGCTGTGGAGTCTTGTTATTGTTCAAGTAGTTTTGGACCTAAGGCAAGCCTAAGGCAAACCTGTCATGGGCTTTTCAGAGGCTGACTGTGTGATACGCCGAAGGTGGGTTTCCATGGCCAAGTGAGGCATGGAGCCCTGGTCTCTAGAGTTGCAGCCCAATGCTCAAACCACTACACCATGCTGGGTTTAGGCTGAGCTGAAAAGAAACTAAAAGGATAGTTTCGAGCCACCTTAACCTCCCACCACTACCTTAAGCTTTGCATTCTACTGCTAAGGGTATTCCCTGGACACCTGAGGGCAATGCAGAGTCATGGAGAGTCATGAACCTTAAGAATTTTGAGCAGTCTTTTGGGTGAGCAGGGGTTCAGGATGGACATAGGCATACACACACTGGTATTTTTAAATCTGGGAATGGGAACATGCCATGCCATGTGCTGTACACACAATGAATCCCAGGCGCTGAAGGCTGTATTTCAGAGGAAGGAACTGGGAAAACTACTTCAGAGCATTCCTTGCCTAAGAAAACTCAGTGAAATTCATGGGTTCACAGTAAGTCAACAGGCAACTTCAAGGTACATACACACAGGGATGGGGTGACTGCAAAGACAGAGATGATTACTCGCAATTGTGTATATATGTGTCTTCAAGTCACCTGTTGACTTACAGCAATCCCATAAATTCCATAGGGTTTTCTTAGGCACTGAATAGTCAGAGGTGGTTTGCCATTGACTTCCTTTGAAATATAGCCCACAGCACCTTGTATTCCATGGTAGCCTCCCATCCAAGTACTAACCAGGGCTAACCCTGCTTTGCTTCCAAGATCAGATGGGACCTGGTGTCTTCAGGTGTCTTTATCAACCCTTTATTGGCAGTTATAACCAGAAAATCGTATTCTAGATTTTTTTTCTCCGGCCTCTAATATTTCTAATATTTCTTGTATTGGCATCTAAATAATAAGTTGTTTGTCATGTCTGCTTGCAAATCAGTTGTCAGTGAGGGCATGACCAGAGGTGCTGCCCCAAGTTTTTCCTGTTGGTGCATGCAAAAAGACTGAAGCATAAAGCTGTAGGCCTGAGGAAAAAGGAAAGGCCCTAGGTCATAAACCTCAGCCTTATGCACCAGTTCAGGCACTCTTGGAGCTAAAGTATCCCTGACAGATGCTTTTACTGCCCGTTCAAACCTTCAAGTGATTCTACATCACCATCCTATAGGCTTTCTTCTTACATCAGGCCTTTCCTCTCCTCCAGAAAGCAGCAGATTCTGTCTAGGAAATTTCATGAGCTGTCATGGACGTGAGAATGGACAAAGATGTAGCAGCCTGGATATACATAAATGTCAGGAACCATTACTTCCCCATTTATAAATTTGGATAGTAGGTTCTTCTGACACAACACCTTGACAGTTCAGAGAGGCAGGCAGATAAGGTCAATGCTTCAGGGACAAGGGGAGACTCAGTGGATTCTGTGCACTGGAGAGAAAGGATGGCCTGAGGCTAGAAAAACTTACCGGTTGCCTTAAATTTTCCTTGCTTGCACATGGGCATTTAGACTGTTAAATTCAAGTTGTTTACTGCACCTGCTCTAAGAGCTGGGTAGATAGGGAAGAAGTGGAAGATGCTAGAATCTTGGAAGCTACCTGGAAGTACATCCTTCTGTAAAAGGACATTCTTCTTGAAGATACCAATCTGCCTTTTCCACAGATCTTAAAAATACATGAAGCACCACAGTTAAATAACAGTTCCTGAAAGTTTTCAACAGTTGTGCTGCATATTCTATATGCAAGGATAATTCTAAACAACTGTAAACCGGATGTTATTTTAAAATATTTGTCTCTCCACTGATGAGAATTACCAACTAAAAGGTTTTTTCTTAGCCTTCAAGAATTAATAGCTAAATGTGGTGCAGTCCTTTAAAGATTTCACTTCTGATTATGTGAAGCTAAGTAAAGAAAAGCTCTTTATCTAGTAAGGTTTTTTTAAAATTTCTTTTTAAATAAAAACTCCATTTGTTTAAACAGAGGCTTGGAATGTAATTCAGAATCCAAAAGCTCATGGCAGAAACCTAAAATCACCAGTGATTTGTTGTACACTAATTTTGCAAAGCTTGATTCCCCTGTATCTTTTCCCTTGTTTTCCAGTGAGCTTGATAGTGTAATTAAACCTATCAGTGCAATGGCACGTGCTTGTTAAAAGAGCCACCTTTGGTACTTAATTGTAGTTAGCCGTCATTTGCTTTATTAAAAGGACATTTGCAAATATACAACAAGGCAGGCAAATCCCCTAGGAATCTAACCCACTATCTTCAAAACCCACACACAGCTCTAACCTTCCCTTTGGCTGAAAAGGGCTGGACATGTTTCCCCTCTAGAGCCTATTAAAACCACTCTGTTAAGTGACCAGAGGCTGTTAACGCATTAATGATATTAGTTGCTTCTTTACCTTCAGGGACTTTGCACAAAGCTTCCCCCTCCCTCCCCACCCTTTTTTTGGTGACACTAATAGCATTTCTACAGAGGATTGGATTTGTTGGCTATGCTGATCAGAATAATGCAAGCTAACGCCATCCTCATTTTCAGTGTCTGTCTAAAGGCCATCTTCTTTAATGCTTTATATTCAGTGGAGTGAGTTTTAATATCACCCTTAAGGGGTGATTGGTCTTATCTGCAGCTTTTGAGATCAGAGTTGGTAATTGGTGTCTCCTTTAATTTCTATCCCACTGATACACTTAGCTAGGAAAGTGCTCCCAGCCATATGATAATGCAGCTGTACCAAACAGTAAGCGCAGGTTTACCTTTCCCAGCTTCTCCCTTGAGTCAAAGAGTATATTCCATGCAAAGTAACCAAACCAGAAATACCAAGTTGGTGACAAAGATGAAGGATTTCATGAAGGCTTCCAGAAATAACACAAGAATGTCATTGTATACACAACATAATGAAAGAACTACCAATCATTATTTCATAATCCTTGAACCTCAACATACACACTATTGAGTGCAGCTATATCTAAGGCACTGTCTGGATTTTAAAATAAAGGGGTACTACTTCAGTGCTATAAGCTAGCTATTACTAAATCACTTTCCCACAGGTTAGGAAAAACAAAAGATGGAGGAGAATAAGGTAAGCTAAACTGTATGATGTAAGGAATTGCATGTTAATCTTCCGAACGTTTTATGTCACACATTTTAAATAAATATTCTTACCCTGTTGGACAATTATCGTCATTGGAACATCCAAGAGCTTCTGTAGACACACAGCTGGGACTCAGTAGCACACCAGGACCCATTCTCAGATATTTCCCCACTTTTAGAAACTCCCTGGTACTATGAAACTGACTTTCAGGCCAGCCATTCCTTCTCTCATGTTTGCCAAAAGAAAACTACCAATTTTGCAGTAAATGTTAATGAGAAAGGGGGAAAAAGATCCCTCTATACAACCAATTTCCATAATGGGATTAGTGTGCTAAGTATCCATGCCATAATGTTTTCATTCAAGTTATACCCTGAAGCATATCCCCCCAATTTATTATACAGCAAGAGGGAGGTGTATAGGTGAGCCAGGTGAATAATTACTGAGCCTCCAGGAGACATATCTGAGGCTGTGGCTGTGTACACACATACCTAAGGGTAAGGCCCACTCAGTGGAGTTCATCTGACAGTGGGTTCATGCAGGTCTGCCAGCATGCTAATGAATTCAAATCAATGCACATTGCCTTGTCCACAGTCATGCACAGAAATACTGAGGTCATACAGACGACCCCTACGTTAACATGACTTTAGGCTTCTCTCTTTCTTTTTGTGAAATGATTTTGTGCTACTGATTCACAGTGAACTAAATACTGGGATTTAAAAGCCAATCCGTTAGTTTCACCTGGATTGGTTTGTTGGTTAGGATCTAAAGATGCTTTCTGTTAACATCCTTGGGATCATACAGTTTCTGTTACAGAATAGTAACGATTTTCCTTTAACCAAGATTGACTGTGCTTATGCCTTTCAGAGTTCATTAGCACAGAATGTCTTTTTGCCGCTCTTTATAGTTCTGCCAAGGTGCTAGCTCTGGCTAAACTAGCAGGGCTTTGGAACAACTTGTAGAAAATTCTGTTCTCTGCATTGCTGGTGTCTCTTCAAACGGAAGCTGAAGCAAAATCCTGCTTCAGAGATGATGTCCAGTACAGAAGGAGGGGGAAATCTGTTGAGTAAACTCTTGCTTTTGGAGGCAAATGTGATCACCTGCAAGCGCAATCTATAAAATGAAAAGTAGTATGGTCACCTTTCTTTTGTCATTTTTGACACTCACGTGATAATCCAATCCAAATTGCACAATATCGCAGATTCAGAGAAAATGTCAAGAATCACTTTTACTGAATGGATAGTAACTTTTCTTTCCATACCGTGGCAAAAGTTTTGCATCATAGTCTCTGTGCATTACACTCTTTACACTGTGTGAAACCTCATTTGGAATGTCCTAGAAATGTATTTCTGTAGTTTAGTCTGTATGTTGCCACTCCTCCCCTTCCCCTTACTGCAGTGCGCACAGTCAAGAAATGCAGCTCCTGCTGTCTTGCCCAATTCTTTTCTGAATTTTGTTGTTGTTAACTGCCACTAAGTTAACTTTAACTTATGGCAACCCTACAGATGAGAGACCTCCAAGTTACCCTATCATCAACATCCCTGCTCAGGTCTTGCAGATTCAGAGATGTGTCCTCCTTGATTGAGTCATAGAATCATAGAGTTGGAAGAGACCCTGGGGGCCATCCAGTCCATCCCCCTGCCATGCAGGAACACCCATCAAAGCATTCCCAACAGATGGCCATCCAGCCTCTGCTTAAAAACCTCCAAAGAAGGAGACTCCACCACGCTCCGAGGCAGCATATTGCACTGCTGGACAGCTCTGACCACCAGGAAGTTCTTCCTGAGGTTCAAGTGGAATCTCCTTTCCTGCAGCTTGAATTCATTGCTCCTTGTCCTAGTCTCAGGAGCAGTAGAGAACAAGCCTGCTCCCTCCTCCACATGAAATCCCTTCAAATATTTAAACATGGCTATCATGTCCCCTCTTAACCTTCTGCAGACTAAACATACCCAGCTCCCTAAGGCATTCTTCACAGGGCATGGCTTCCAGACCCTTCACCATTTTGGTCGCCCTCCTCTGGACATGTTCCAGCTTATCGACATCCTTCTTGAATTGAGGTGGCCAGAACTGGACACAGTATTCCAAATGAGGCCTAACCAATGCAGAATAGAGTGGTACCATTACCTCCCTCAATCTAGACACCATACTCCTATTGATGCAACCAAGAATTGTGTTGGCTTTCTTGGCAGCCGCATCACACTGCTGACTCATGTTCAGCTTGTGATCTACCAAGACTCCTAGATCCTTTTCACACGTACTGTTATCCAGCCACACATCGCCCATCCTATACTTGTGACTTTCATTTTTTCTGCCCAAGTGCAGGACCCTACATTTTTCTCTGTTGAAATTCATTTTGTTAGCTTTGGCCCAGCTCTCCAATCTGTCAAGGTCGTATTGAAATTTGATCCTATCCTCTGGTGTGTTAGCGACCCCTCCCAGTTTGGTATGATCTGCAGATTTGATCAGCATGCCCTCCACTCCTTCATCCAAATCATTGATGAAGATGTTGCACAGCACTGGGCCCAGGACAGAACCCTGAGGCACCCACCTAGTCACTTCTCTCCATGATGAAAAGCAGCCATTGGTGATCACCCTTTGGGTGCGGTCGGTCAACCAATTGCAAATCCACCTAACAGTAGCCCTGTCCAGCTCACATTTTACTAGCTTCTTTGCAAGAATGTCATGGGGAACTTTGTCAAAGGCCTTACTGAGGTCAAGATATGCTACATCCACAGCATTCCCTTCATCTATCAAGCTTGTAACCCTATCATAAAAAGAGATAAGATTCGTCTGGCATGACTTATTTTTGAGAAATCCATGCTGGCTTTTAGTGATTATGGCATTGCTTTCTAAGTAATTACAAACTGACTGTTTAATGATTTGCTCTAGGATCTTTCCTGGAATTGATGTCAGGCTTACCGGGCAATAATTATTAGGGTCCTCTTTTTTCCCCTTCTTGAAGATGGGGATGACGTTTGCCCTCCTCCAGTCTGCTGGTAATTCTCCTGTTCTCCAAGAGTTCTGAAAGATTATCGCAAGTAGTTCAGAAATGACTTCTGCCAGTTCTTTTAATATCCTTGGATGTAGTTCATCTGGCCCTGGGGACCGAATTCATCTAGTTTAGCCAGATATTCCTGTTGTGATAACTGAAGCCCCTGTCAGAGCTGCTGATGATGAGCAGCAACTGTTGGTCCCTGTTGCTCAGGGTGGAGATGATGAGCAGCAGCTGTTGATCCCTGTGGCTCTGGCTGGAGATGAGTCCTGCAGCTCAAGACCTTCCCCTGTGCCATGAACCAAGCAGGCGCGGACGTTCCTCCGCCCGCTTCTTTAGAGCAACAGGGATCCGATTCTGTGCCTGCTCCTTTGGGGCAACAGGGATCCGATTCTGAAGAGGCTCTGGAGCCTAGTTCAGTAAGCCCCCAATCAAGGCGGAGACTCAAGAGGGCTGTGCAAAAGGAGGCTTCCTTGGCTAAGTTTAAGAGGCAGTGACCAGACACACCTGTGCCTGGGGCTATATAACTGCCTGCCTGGAAGCTTCCCTTTGCTTGTGGCAAACTTCTTACAAGCCCTCATCTTGCCTGTACCTTGTTCCCAGCACCTGGTTCCTGATACCTTGAATTGATCTCTGGACTCTTGACCCTTGGCTTTGGAACTCTGACTACAGCTTTGCTTGGCGCTCTGGTATATGAACTTCCTTGAGTAAGTGCTTGCTTGTCTCTTCCTGGCTGGACTTTGCTGACTCTCCCACTCTCTTCTCCAGGCTGGCTCACTGCCCAGGCCTCTGACCTTGACACCTGTACTACTTTTCTACTTATTCTGTGCTGCATTTCCCGCATTTCCTCACCTGTTCTCCATGCCCCAGGTTGGGTACTTCTATCCTTTTGGGAGAAAACTGAGGCAAAGAAGGTATTAAGGAGTTCTGCCTTCTCACGCCCCCCCCCCCCCCGTTATTAATTGGTCACCTTCTCCATGTAGTGATCCTATCATTTCCTTGTTTTTCCTTTTGCTGCGGACATATCTAAAGAAGCCCTTTTTATTGTTTTTGATGTCTCTGGCAAGCCTGAGTTCATTCTGCACTTTAGCTTCTCTGACTTTCTCCCTTCATCTCCTGGCTATTTGGCTGAAGTCCCCTTTGGTGGTTTCACCATTCTTCCATTTCCTGTACATATTTCTTTTAACACTTAGCTCAGCTGAGAGTTCTTCAGTCAACCATTCCGGTTTCTTTAGACACCTGCCATTTTTCCTCCTTATTGGCACAGTTTTCAATTGTGCCTTCAGTATCTCACTTTTAAGAAACTCCCATCCGTCATGAACTTCTTTCTCTTTTAGTATTCTTGTCCATGGGATTTCAGCAAGTAACTCCCTAAGTTTAGAGAAATCAGCTTTCTTAAAGTTTAGGATGTGTGTCTGGCTACACTTGGCTTCTCCTTCCCACTGGATGTCAAACTCCAAGAGAGTATGGTCACTCCCTCCTAAGGATCCCACCACCTCCACCTCATCAACTAGGTCATCCCTGTTGGTTAGGATCAGACCTAAAATAGCCGATCCCCTTGTCACCTCTCCACCTTCTAGACCATGAAATTGTCTGCAAAGCAAGCAAGGAACCTGTTGGACCTTGCAGTCTTTGCAGAATTTGACTGCCAACAAATATCAGGATAATTGAAATCTCTCATTAACACAGTGTCTCTCCTTTTTGAATGTGTGGTCATCTGCTCCAGGAAAGATGGAGTCTATCCATCTGTAATGCAGTCTTCCTCTACCTAGTGCCTTCTACCTTACCAATTGTTATTTTCTTGTCTAGTGAGTTGTGGCTTCTCGTGATATGACCAAAGTTCGACAGTCTCAGCTTAGTCATCCTGGCTTCTGGGCAGAGTTCAGACTTGACATAAGGACTACACAGGGACTACAAAACGCAACATCCAAACATGAATTAAAGAATATGAAAGACACTGCAGACTGATCCAGCCAGAAAAATCAGCAGTATCAGAACATGTTATAAACCAACCTGGACACAGAACGCTTTTTGAAAGGACAGAAATTCTGGACCATTCTGACAACTACTATGTCAGACTACACAGAGAGGCCATTGAAATCCATAAACACATGGACAATTTCAACAGGAAAAAAGAAACTCTGAAAGTAAACAAGACTTGGCTACCAGTACTGAAGAACACTAAAATCAAGAACTCAAAAATAGGCCAATGAACACCACCCAGACTCTGGAGGTCCCTCTACAAGAAACAATGCAATGGATTGCTAATGTACTTAATGCACTGTTATGCGTACCCCCGACTAACAATACAACCCTGGGGGGTATCCCATTTAACAATAGGCCATCACACAGGCCAACTGTAACATATGCAAATTGCTTCCTCCCACCGGGGACTACACAAGTATATATACTGTGTCTCACTGCCATGCCACCATATCCTCTGAAGATGCCAGCCACAGATGCAGGCAAGACATCAGGAGAAAATACTAATAGAATATGGCCTCAAAGCCCAGAAAATGGTGCATATCTAAAAAGTGTGTCACTGACATGAAAAGTTTGGAAAGCTCTGTAGTAAACCCTACCAAAAATTTCAGCCACTTCTTTAGTTAAGGGACAAATTGCCATTCTATATACTCATTCACTTTTGTGAACTCTTTATGCAGAATCCAGTACAGGCACTTTAAACCATATGGATTTTCACATCTTTCCCATCCAGTAAAACAAAAATGCTTTGTCTGTTCAGGTCAACAAAGACTGAGGTAAATCTATATGTATATCTCTGGAAGAATCCTTTATGCTTTACTATACAGGTGAGGCACTCTCTTAGTTATATGAGTTCTAGTCTCTGTCTCAGATATACTTGCCGACATATTTAGGCTTTCAAGCCCTATTAGAACAGGGCTGGCACATTTATACACACTATTTTGATAAATTCAGTAAGAAGAAGAGGTCTCCAAAGGTATCTGAACCCACTGGGCCTTGCCACAGACATGCTAGGCATTGTGTTATTAATGCAGTATCTGCAATCAGAATTCTAGGCTGGTCTGTTGTTGCAGTTCCTAGAGATGTTTCCATAGCCATTGAATTTCAGAATAATATTGAAATCTCTGTAGAAGAAATTTCTGCTTGCATTAGTATAAGATTCTTAGCCAGCTATTCTGTATGTTAAATTTTTTTCTCTGATACTAAGTACCTTAGACTCAAAGCAATACTCTGATTTTATTTTTGATAAGAAAAATTTCTACTGGTGCATAGCAGTAAATCATTTTTCTCTTTTATCTCTTCCTCTCATGCATCTTGCTAGTTATGCTGCTTGTACTTGCATGCCATAGCTTTTAATAAAGGACAAATTCTGCAATAACAAAGGAGGTGGATGTTTTCCCGGTGGGAAGCAGCCTGCCTTCAGGGGACCTTCTCAGATTTTTATTATTATGTTTTGCACACTCTTAATATAATACATATTTTGTTTCTGATTCACTTCTTGTATATATACCTGTATATGTTTCTTTTTTCAACTCTGTTCTTGTTTTAGCCATTCTCCTTGGAGATACTTCATGCATTCATCCACTTTGTTTTAGCTTAACAGGATTTTTTGCTGTTGTTTATATTCAGATTTTGAGTTTCGTTTCCGCACATAGTATCTGCAAGAAAATATTGTAGTGAATTTTCAGGCCTTCAGTCAGCTTGGAATGACAGCCTTGTACTGTGGTTCATAGTGAAAGTGAGCAAAGGTTCCAAGATGGTAACAGCACCTTTATATCCTTTTCTCATTGGTTCTTTTCTGTCTTCCGGAAAACTTTTTTCATTGTATAGCACTGAACTAAGTCTGTTTGGAGGATAGTATGTTGAGGAGCTTTCTAACCTCAGAGTCTGTATTGCCACTACATTGTTTTTTGGTGGCTACATTTCAAACTAGGGTTCCCAGATCTCAAGGCCTGAACTTTCATCTCCAAGGCTCAGGGCAAGGTGAAAGAATCTCAGGGTGAAACACCATCTTGGAAAGGGTGTATATATATATATTTTCCTCATTTGTTAGACTTGATCTAATTTACTTGATTGGCTTAATCTCTGCAACTGTGGTTTATGCTTAATGTGCCATGCTTAATGACATCAGCAGCAATGTCCATCCCTGTGCTTTCAAAAGGAGTTGTCCTTAGGTCTCAGATTTTCCTACTAAAATCTCAGGGCTTGGGGACCTGGCAAGCCTGTTTCAGACTGATAGGCACCAACTCACCAAAGCTGAATATTAGAGAGACAGTAACGATAAAGCTTTAAGTACCTGCATAGTTTGTGGGTAAACAACCTGTTCGTGAATGATGGCTCACTTAGCCAATGAATGTAGAATACAGAACTGCCAGAAACTAAGATGCACGATTATGGCATTTGCATCAGCTCATAAATTTAATGTGTTAAAATCATAGAATCATACGGTTGGAAGAGACCGCAAGGACCATTGAGTCCAACCCCCTACCTTGCAGGAAGACATTACCAAACCATTCCCTACAGATGGCCATCCAACCTCTGTTTTAAAACCTCCAAAGAAGGAGCCTCCAAGACACTCCCAGGCAGAGCGCTCACTGTCGAACTGCTCTTACCGTCAGGAAATTCTTCCCAATGTTTAGATGGAATCTCTTTTCCTGAAGTTTGAAACCATTGCTCCATGTTTTAGTCTCTGGAGCAACAGTGTTGCTCCATTCTCCATTGTTTTTGTTGGTGTTTTTATTCTAACTTGTTCTGTTCACTGCCTCCAGACCCCACGTCTTTTTGTCACGTATTCACCATGTTTATAACATATTTAACACAGAAAGTCCTTTAGAGTTCTCTGTTATGACCTTCCGCACAGCACTGAGATAGTTAATAGTTCATTTCTTACATAGGAAATTGAAAGAGGAGGACTGTGAACTATTTGTGGCCACCCAGGCAGCCTGTAGTCAAGATAGGGTTTGTTTTTATGATTTCCTAAGAACAAGTCACTCTAGACATTATGTATGTATAATAGAAGCATATTTCTGCTTCATTCTTAATTTATTTTTCTTCTTTCATCCACTCCCTGCAACAGAAACGAGTATGTAGAAGTTCAGAGACAGTTCCACAGGTGGTCATCACTTCCCACCCACCAGGCAGGTATACTGCAGATGATAGCAGTATGGAACAGGACGGGAAGCAAAACAATCCCACTGAATTTTTCAACCCTCAGATTATGAAAGAAAAGCCAAATTACATGGTAAGTTTTATGCAGACCAATCCATGTTTTTAAGGGAAGATGTTAATATATTTCATAATAAAAATGTCAAATAATAGTGGTTGTGGGTATTTTTTAAAAAAAGAATTTTGTGTATATGTGCTTGTTAATCAGATATTTCCGGATAATGAAACCAGAACTCCTGTTCAACCTTGCCCAAGATGTATTGCTGGAGAACCTGTAAGTGTATTAACCTTCTTACTGTGACATAAAAGATAGGCTTGTTCTTAAATATTAGAGCCATAAAACATAAGGTTAATAAAAAAAATCCTGCAATTACATTGCTCAGGGATAAAGCATGTAAATAAAAGAGGCAGATTGATTTAGTTTTTTCTTGGTGTGCTAGCAGAGTGCAAACTAATATGTTTCCTGCATCACATTGAAAATATAGGGGCTGTAAGCTCGTTTTTCAAATCTACTCTAGAAAGCAGAGTTTAGTCACGTAAATGAATCTCAATTCAAGTTTGAAAAAACACACAGATTGCTGCATTCAAGGAGTGTGATCAATTAGAAGATGCTTAATATTTATGGACAGAGTTTGCAAAGCATTTCCACAAAAAATTGGGAGCTTGCTTTTTTGATAACTGCTTTTTGCTTTTAGGTATTTTCCATCCAATATATAGCCTGATTCAGTTAAAGTTTTGAGGTGGGAGAGAATGAGCTGACCTACTTTCATCCCACCTATGTGGCTTATTTTCAGGCAGTTTAAAGAATTGTACTTTCCAGTACAAAACTGTCAGGGCTCTGAGATTTTCAAGAGAGACATGGTTCTACCACATCTGAGGGTGGGGGGCATGTGAGAGTTAGCCATTTTAGTAGGTGCACCAAGTTTTTGGAACTCCTTTTCTCAGAGGCCTTCCAAAAAAGGGACTCAGAGGCAAAAACTTTTATCTCAACAGGTTGCAGGAGTTGCCTTTTTCCCCCAGAAAAGGTGTTTAATAAGGAGTTGTACTGCTTTTTTTATAGCTGCTTTTTATTTTTAATACGTGTTTTAGAGTATTTTGAATATTATTGATAGTTTAATTATGTTTTACTGATAATATTCTAAGTTTTTTTCATATTATATCTTTTTGGATTTGTAAGCTGCTTTGAGTTTGGAGGAAGCAGTATATAAATAAAGTTAATAATAGTAATAATACACCTTGGCTGCAGAACTCCAAGTGCTTTGCAGTGGACATGCAGGCTTTCTCATTCAGTTCAATGTCGCGGGTGACTCTCAAATGCATATCTTTACTTTGTGCAGCCCTGTCCTTTCTGTAAAAGTGAATGGGTTATTCCCACTATCAAATGCATTTTTCTTCAAATACTTGGAACACTTCAGGTTGCCTTCATTAATTAGTTTCTTCTACTTTATGGTAAGTCAGAATATATTCAGCAATCATAGATGACCCAGACCCGTTCAATAGACATAACTGTCAGTTACTAGTACAACTGTTTCATTAAGCTAATTTTATCCATTTTTAAGGACAATGTCTGTATTTTACATACTCTCATGGTATTTCCTGTAATATGTGAATAAACAGCACACTCCCTTTCTTATTTTCATGCTATGAGATTATGGTCCCCCATGGTATAAACATGCATAAGCCCTTTATTCCTTGGCTACTCAGTTATCAAACATGCACTGGCTTTGGATCAGGTTGGCTCAAGCTCCACAAAGCCAGGATATTGGAAGTTAAAAGTTAATACCTTGACAGACACGTCCCTGAAGAATAATGGCATTGTGTAATGTTACCAATGATGCTTGCTTGCATCTTACTTTCTACACCTTGACATTTTCAGGGCCAAATCCCAATGGGAAGATGGAGTTCTAGGGGCAACAAAACTGCTCCAAATTGTCCTGATTGCATATTACTTTATGAAGCATCTGACTTATTGTGTCACTAGATGAATCCTCCTACAAATTGACCCATGTTTGTAGCTTAGGCTGGGCCTTATGCATTAGACAGAGCAAGCCCTGCCTGATCGGACTTCTTTGTTATGCTGGCTCAACCCAGAGAAAATAGTAAGAATGAATGATAGTCGAGTTCATATTTTTGATTTCCAA
This sequence comes from Cyclura pinguis, assembly GCA_030412105.1. Classification (NCBI taxonomy): domain Eukaryota; kingdom Metazoa; phylum Chordata; class Lepidosauria; order Squamata; family Iguanidae; genus Cyclura; species Cyclura pinguis. Next base: position 86,442,818 of record CM059601.1, on the reverse strand, counting down.
TTTGGAACTGCAACATAATGAATGAAAAGAAAAATTCATTTGGTGTCATATTGAGGTTTCCACCAGCAGGCACACTGGAATATGCCAACAGCTACTTTGCAAGCAAAGATGCTTTGTGGGGATAAAATGGGCTGAACAGTAAGTCTGGTGTTTCTGTTTTTTTTAAAAGTGATAAGCAGCAAGGTGAAGAAAGCATTTCCAATATGTTGCTTCTTTACTTCATAGTGCATCTTCCCAATAACCTCCTAGTCACCATAGGAAAGATGTGTGCTCAGTGATTTATCTTGAAATTCTGTGTAAGTTCCAATAAGTACCTTTTAGAGGAGAAGTGCACTGGACATAACATCTTCCTACCACTCCTTCATTAGGGGTATCCTCACTGTGTAATTATAATCATTTGTCTTAGAGGCAACTTTCCAAGTTCCATCATATGGATCCACGCTTAGAAGACAAAGTCAACGTTTTAATTTCACTTTATTTTATTTTTGGACACTAAATCTAAAACTTCCCAGGCTTGGTAAGTCTGCTAATTAATTCCTGATATGACGCAAACTTTGATCCATGTAATAACCGCAGCATTGAATTTTTTTTTTTTTAATTTCAGGGTCACTTCGGCCATATTATGAGTTTATAGAAGATCAGAGAACATTGATGCACTGACAGACCGTAACAAAATGTATATGAAGAGGTCTGAGCTGTGAGATTTTTTTACATTCCCTTTAAATTGTATGAATATAGTTTTTAGTTTATATGCATTTTTTTAAAAAGAAGGGTTTCACAATAGAAACCCAATTTTTTGTTTGCATTTTATGTCTTAAAATATATTTTTATTTCAACAGACTGTTCACTTTAGTGGTTCCTCCCAACACGTTTACACACACAGCAAACACACACAACAAAGACACACTTTAATGTATATGGGTTAAGTGCAGGTAAACTAAAAAGTGGGCATAGGTGTGTGTGTGTGTGTGTGTACACATACATGATAAATACACTATACAGTAGTGAATATACATTGTTTTGATGATTGTTGAAAACTACATGTGAATATTGATAAGTCCGTAACAAATATTGTGAATGTTAAAAAATGGGCACTTGTTTTTCCACTCTTAAGGCACACACAAGTTACGATGTCTGATAGTATGTATGAATAGGTCCCTAAATCTTCAGTAATTCAGAAGATGCTTCAAGAATTATCAGTATGACTATCAAAGATACTAAGATTATCAAGATCCTTGATTACTAAGGATATCACAATTCTCAAGGATTATATGAATGTCATCAATCAGATTTTGGATGTTCAAGATAATCCAGACAGGTTTCTAATTGACATTACTCATATTACTTTGTCTTTCTTGAGTTGAGCATGGGATGGTTTCCCTTAATGAAATTGCTGCTGTAAAGTCCAGTTGACCCAAATTGTGTCCAGAGAACCAGGTAGAACTAGCTTCCACTGTTAGCTATGGAAATCAAAGTTCTGCACGTACAGCCTGTTTAGCCAAAAGTGGAAAAATGTAGCTGTACCCATGCACTACATAGGGCCTCAGTTCTACTCATGCCCATCACTGTGTAAGACTTCCCTGCACTATTAGCAATCACTACAGGGAAGAATCAGGGAAAGAATATCATATCTTTAAAGCTGTGTGGGAACCATGTTTGGTAGCACTTCCATAAAACATCATCAGCACTACGGTAATTATTATAAAATGCATGATATAAATTTTCTTTTAAAAAAGACATTGGGCATAATGTTCATCATAATTCATACCCTTTTCATTTTTGTAATTCATATTTTATGATGGACAAGACTCACAAACTGACAGGGTTGTAGAGCACATAGCCTAATGGAAGGCACTGAACAGTAATGACATTTCTCCTTCCTATTGCCACCCTGTAGTCTTAAAAAATGGGACGTGCAGCTAGCCTGCAGGGACTAAGGCAAGTCACTTTGTCACTCTCTTCAGCAGATAAAGGAAGGCAAAAAAGTATAAGGAAGACCACATCATGCTGTTCTGTTTCCCACTCCCCACGAAGCAGTCCTATGTCTTAGACCATTAATAAATCCAAATATTCCAGGGGAGTTTTTGTCATGCAAAGCATGTGTCCCACCACTTGAGGCAAGCCATATTCCAAATCCTTATGTAGCATGTTTTCTATGCTACGCAATGCAAAGAAATGTTATCTGCATCTCTAAATAAGTACCATTTAAAAAAAAAATCCTGCACAAGGTTTGGAGCTGCTAAACTTCCAACAGAGATTTTATGAACATTGTCTACAGAAATGTAAATGTGCTTTCTGCTCTGACCAAGCCATTCCAATTCTGCAGTTGTAGGATTTAACTGAAAGGCAAGCACTGTTCTTTTCTTATAGGATAATCTTATAGATGCTAGAAAATTCACTCTACACATTGTCACCCTTCAATACTCTTAATGCAGTTTACAACAAAGTATAAAAGACAAGATAACACAATAGGTAGACATCCACCAATAGTAACCCGTGGTAGTACAAATAGCAGTTACTGTATATTCTGTCTTGTGAATCCAGAGACTGTGCTGTTTACTCAGAGTAGTCCCAATGAAATCAGTCAGGTATCCTCAGAATAACTGGTTCCAAGTACTATTCAGGCAGTAATTCAGTGCACATGTACCTGGGAGTAAACATAATTGAACACAGTGGGAGTTGCCTCAGAGAAAACACACAGCATTGCAGTGTTAGCAAGGCAACTGTGCCTCTGACCTCTTAACCCCCTGTAAGATAAGCAAATAGATTGTCAAGCCTGTTTGGAGCCTTCCAAGCCCACCTAACTTACCTACATTGGCCATACTGTCGAAGAGGGCTTATCTTGCAGAGTCCAGTGTATATGAGCTCACACTGAGAATAATTATCTCTCAAAATCAGGAGGAGGTAAAGAAGATTGCGCGAGTTGTTTATTATACTGTACATTGGGGTGGACAACTGTCATAGGTTAAGGAGATATTTTGGGTCCTCAGGAGGCCTTTGAGGGCCACATCCCCACTGTACCGCACCTTGCAAAAAAAAAAAATCCCTTCCAGTCTATTTCCTGTTTTACATGAAGGTCTCTCCTGGCCCTAAATGGCCAGGGACCCAAAAACTGACGTATTGTTTACAAGAGCTTGTGCACTAGGCCCTTTCTGCACTACACTGTTATAGTGCTATTATTCCACTTTTGACATCCTGTGGAATTCTGGACTTTGTAGTTTACTGAGACCAAAGAGCTCTCTGGCTGAGAATTCTAAAGGCCCCGTGGAATAATAGCACTATAACATTGTAGTATGGAAATGGCCCTAGTTATTTTTTTCCTTAATGTCCTGAGAACATGTACAGAGGCCAGTATCCAGTGTGAAACTGATCAGTTTCAGAGTACTTTTTATTTTTTTTAAAAAAAATGCCTTACAAATGTGTAATATAATATTTTATTTTTTAAATCCTGGAATCAAATAAGAAAGATTGTAATAATCACAGAAGTTTTGCTCTGAAAAATGTAATCAGTATTTCTTTTTTTTAACTTTAAAGTGAATTTTTTTGTAAACAAATATGAATAGTAATCTTTTTGAATATTAAACCTAGTACTGCTGCTTTCTTATTTGTAAACAAAATAGTTTTATATTGCTTTGAATTCAGATGATAACAATTGATTTTTATTTGAAATTTAAATTTTTGTATTTTGTAAACTATCATATATAAAATGAAACATTAAATAGCACCTTGGCTCCAAACATTTTCATGTTTCTGCTTCTTTCTTTGTTCTCTTCCTATTTTTAAAGTGAAGTCAATGTTAAAAATTAAGATTAGCCCTCCTGTGAAATCTGCCTTTTATAGAGGTAGGTACTGTTTTCTGTCTTATTACAAACTATTCTAGTTATCTGTTTGACTGGACATTACTGAAGGCTTTGCTCATGCACAGTTCTATAATTTTGACTAGAAATAAACATTATGTAGTAAGAAGGTTGTACTTTGCCATATACTTTACTGACTTTTTCCAGGTGAGTAAGTCTCTAATGGAAAGCACAGTTGAGTAACAGTCAATTATAAGCTGAAGAAGTTGGTCTTTTCTGCTTCTGGTCTGCAACAGGACTGCCCTACTACCACTATTGTGAGTTACGGTTCCCAGCATCCCTATCCATTGTCCATGCTGGCTGGGGCCAATGAGGGTTGTTATTCAAAATGTCTGGAAGGTGCTCAGTTGAAACAGGCTCCTCTGTGACGGGCCAAAATTGAGAAAGCAACCATCTTTCATAGTTGGAAATGGCCACTCTTGAAGAAAGGAACTTCAAAAAGACATTCCTTTGTGAAAATATTGAATTAGAATTTCCCAAGAAAATCGTTTTTAAACTTTTTGCGTAAGTCATAGTTTCCTGACTAATTATAAATGTTAATTAATATGATGCTAGGACATTGTATTGTTGTATATTAGACATATATTAGACATTATAAGACATTGTACTGTTGTCTATTATAGCCAGCATAGCATAGTGGTTTAAGTGTTGGACGAGGGCTCTGGAAACCAGGGTTCAGATCCTCAATCAGCCATGGAAACCGACTGGGTGACCCTGGGCCAGTCATAGTTTCTCAGCCTCAGATGAAGGCAGGGGTAAACTCCTCTGAACAAATTCTGCCAAGAAAACCCTGTGATAGGTTCTCCTTAGGGTCGCCATAAGTCGAATATGACTCGAAGGCACATAACAACATTATAGCTTTTATGAACTATGCTCATTCTGCATATGTAGGTTCACATACCTTGGGCTTTAATGTAAGTGTACTATTTTTTCATCTTTATCTGACCTCACTGTTTACATTTTCCCATTCCCTCTCCCCCCTCTCACTCACTCACTCACACACACACACACTATCATCTATCTGCCTGCCTGCCTACCTACCTACCTGCTAATTGAGGCGTTTACCGCACAGCTTATGCCATCATAACACTGTCTTTAAGGTTCCATCAGACACTTCATTGTCAGTCTTCAAAAACTTTTGGTATGTTCTCAAATCTGTCTTTCTTAAACCTTGGTTAAGTATAAACTAGAAGGGACACATTCACAAGAAAGTTCCCCATAGGACAAGGAAAGGAGATAATAGTCACATCTTTCTTTTTCTCTGACACAGAGGATCACTCCCCTGCAGCAAGGGGAAAGATTATATGACATTTGGTTATATGACATTATTGCATTTAAAACAAATTGCACAACTTTAGCAAAGGATGGTAATCACAGGACTCCAAAGTCACTGAAATGTAGAGCAATCCAGGTTTTCAAACCTGGACAGAAATATTTGTGAGACTGAGGTTTACTTTTCATAACGGGCATTTCGTTCCCAGACTTATCCTTAAGGTTTGTTTTTCATTTTTAGCTCTTGCTTGCTTGTCTAGAATTTCTCTGTCTGCATTCTTCATTCCACTTTCTCCAGGAACTGACCTGTACAGGATTCCCTGGAGTAACTGGTTTGACCTCAAAGGTCTTTTTTCAGGATTCAAGGCCTCAGCTTTTTCTTTTGAGGTTTGTTTTGTCAGCATATTCTGAAGTCCCTTGATAGATCTACTACAGGCCAGTCTTTTTCCCCCCTTTCTTTTCCGGCATCCTGTTGAAGAGGTATACCTACACCTCCTCTGTGGCCAGGTGTCCCTGTAACAGTATTATAACTTGAGATATCATACCCTGATATTAAACAGTTGCACTCAGTAAGTGAAACGTTCTAAAATCAGATGTGCAAAGAAAATGAAACTGTCAGTTATTTTATTTAACACATTCCTTAGCTGCCTTTCAAGACTGCAGTCTTCCCAAGGTGGCTTGCAGAGTAAAATATATAATTCAATATCGATATAACAAGTTCATGAAATTGTAAATCAGTTTCAAACAAGTCAAATCCAAAACTTTGGAAGAGGTTGATGGATTAAACCTTCAGGGATGTTGGTAACAACATGGCTGCTGTCATGGAGGATGAGAGTCTACAGAGACAAAGAGGACATCATGTGGAGAAATAAGGGCATGATGCCTTAGAATGTAGTGATTCTTTGGCAAAGCAAAGTTTCTTCTGCCAAGGATATTCCTGGGCAGGAACAGAGATAGTGTTCATAGGATATTTGTTCTTTGGAGATCTAGATAGCTGGGTTTGTGGTGGGCATGTAGCCAGTATTGTAAACTACCTCGCTGTTGTAAAAATTAAGGATGTCATCCATCATCAAGACAACTTCGTAGATAGTGCTGTAGGGGAATCGGTGGCACTAATGACATGAGGAAATGTAATGAGGTTTTGAGAGTTGGATGGAAGGTAGGAGGTTGAAAACCAGGACTTCCAAAGTAGTTCCTTTGAAACACTCCCTTTTCCACATGCAAGTGGAACTTCAGTGTGTTGATGTGACAGTTCTGTGGGAAGGACTAGCCTGGGAGGGTTTTTTAGACACCAGGGAATGCTTTTGATCCAGCTTCCCCCCATCAGAAAAAGAGGTGGGCTGTACTTGGACCAAAATGGAACCAGACAGCTTGCACTTAATATCTAAAAGATGGGAGAGCAGGTTTGAAAGTGTATCCTGGAGAGTGTTGTCTTTCAGTGGCTTCCATGCCAGTGGGGCTAATGAATCTGCTCCGGGTTTTAGTCTCAACTGTAAAGGAGCCATCTGAGTCTTGAACCTATATTGTTGATGAATTTCAGAACCTTGGATAGATCCTTTAAATTTTGTACTAAAAACCAGAGCAGATTCAGGATAGGAGCCACCAACCATTTGTAGGGCATATGGAAGAAACTGTTTTGGAATGCTCAAATGCAGATGAGGATGGGATGTTAAAATGAGCTTAGAGTAACACATGGACAGAAGGTGGCTGCTGTATTCCTGCCCTGCTGGCGGTCTTTCCATAGATATCTGGTTGGCCACTATGGGAGAGGAATCCTTAAAAATAACATTGAAATAAATTCGGAGACCTTTTACTCTTGGTTGATTGGTTACTCTTTTAAAGGGAGTGTCAGAGCTTTAAGTATCCCATAATTTCTGATTTGTTGGAGCACACTGCAGCTGTTTATGATTCCCACGTGAGCTCCTGATTAAATGAAGCCTCGATTGTTTCTTTCGGTCCCAGATATCCTAAAGGCACCTGATCTTGTCTGATCTTGGAAGCTGAGCAGGGTCAGCTAGTAATATTTTGGAATAAATTTGGTTTAAACTCATTGGTTTGAATGGCTCATGGGACTGGGGTGTCATTTTTCTTTTACACCAGTGTCAGAGGCACCAGAACTGGTCTGAACTTGAAAGTTAGCAGAATCAGTCTTGGTTAGTACTTAGATGGGAGACCACCAACAAATACCAGGTGCTGTAGGCTACATTTCAGAGGAAGAAACTGCAAAACCACCTCTGAGTATTCCTTGCCTGAGAAAACCCTATGAAATTCATGGGGTCTCCAGGCAACTTGAAGGCATATTCATACAAAAAGCAACAAGGACTGGTAACATCCAATAGAAGAGATGGGACTTTGTCTCTTCTCAGCTCCCCCCCCCCCCCCCACCAGCATATACACAGAGATTGTTTCCTTGCACTTTCTCCAAAACGTGGGCTGTTTAATTAGGATTCAATTCATGTCAAATTTTACCTTTTCTGGAGTGGCTTTTTAAAAAACAGGTTATATGTACCTGTCTGTGATTCTGTTATTGTTACAGAAACAGTATAGAAAACACGGCATGATACTTGCTAGCAACACAGGGTGTCATTCATGAGTTATACATAAATGGCAGCTTTACATATTTAAAGGAAACACGAACTGCTTCATATCTGAAGTATGTTTCCCAGGGGGTACGACTACTATTTGATCTATTTTTGATTAAAATGTAAAAATTAAAAATTAAATCAAATGGTAGTGTAACTCCTAAGGGAAAACATACTTCAGTTATGAAGTATTCCCTATAGCAACCTTGAAAATCTTACAACTGTATTGTCTCATCTGTAGGTGGTCCTTTTATGTCACACATAATTAAAATGAATTGCTGATAGAGAACCCATACTACTGCATACAGATTTATGAACCTGGAGGCACCTCCATTCAGATGTAAACAGTGATATCACAAAGTAACTGTGAGGGATAAACAGCATGAGGAGAGTTATCAGTGAGTAAGACATTTCCCTGTGCCATAAGAGGAAAGACCAGGTACATGTCATAAAACATTATGTGTGTGTCTAGTAAAAAGACTTTCCTGCAAAAGGATAATAATGCAATGTGATTAGCTTATACTGCCTTTGCTGTGCAGCTCAGTTCTGCCTTCTTCACCTGAAATAGCATATCAACTTTTAATGTATAACGAAATGGCTAATATGTCACAGGAAAAAAAATGTGAAATTGGATTTTCTAAGAAAATGTGCTTTACAAACAGTAATACTACTTGTGTGTACGTGGATGTATATTTGATAAGATTAGAAAGTAAGTAGGGATTAAAAATGAGACTGTAGAGTTCGCATTCCACATGGCACAGATCTGAAAGACCAAATCTCATATGCTGGTTTCTTTAGGGGTGTTTTGATTTTTTAGTCATGTCAAGTGAGACTGAAATTAAAACTTCGACATGTATTGAAAATACACAGAGACTACAAATGAATGACCGTTGGAACACCTCCCCTCCCCACACAATCTCTTCAGTGTCTGAGGCCCCACTCACATTTGGCCAAACCGTCTGTCTGGAGAAGAACATTTGTAATTGATGATGCAACTGCCAGTCATATGACATGTCTTCCTCAAAGAGGCCAGCCAGGTCTTGACATTTTGGTCTTCAGATTAGAAGCTTGGTCTTCTAGAAGTCTTGAGAGCCTGGCTGATTGCTTTCCTGTATTCTTGCTTCTTCTTCTCTTTCTCATTCTGCTTCCCTTCCTCCTCCTCTTCCTCCTCCTCCTTCTTTGGAGTCCTCCTGACTTTGTAATTTCAGTGATAATTTGCTTCTGATTCAGAATTACAATAAATGATATGTGGTAGACTACTGTGCCAAACAAGAACCCAGAGAATGGTCCAAGACAGAGGTGGGCGCCCCTCTCTCAACTACTACTGGAGAGCATCAGCCCTTGCCAGCATCGAAAGCAGCAAAGGATGATGGGATTACTCAGTCTGACGACATCAAGATGACAAGTTGTCCGCTCATGTGTTAGATCAACAGTGCTTTGCTTGGTCAGTATTGGAAAGGTCATTGCCATCTTGACTACCAATGACTGAGAGGGAGTTGTCACTTGCTAGCCATATGGCAACCACTGTGCCACACAGCAACATGAAGCAAGAAAAGCAATACATCACCATAGGAAGTATATAGACTTCGATATTTCCATCTACTGTGCAACCAAGTCAGCGCTGCTCTCCTTCTGGCAGTGCTCCCTTTAGAGCTCATCAGCTGAGGCAACAGATTTCAGAATGTTAGTTCTGGCAGTCTTCAGGCCCAGGGCTATTCATTACATGATACAGTTTCCTGTCTTGTTTTACAAAAGGAGAAGAGGATGCCTATTAGAAGACTTTGCAGGCTACTGGGTGTTTTTTTTTCCTATTAATAATTGGATCCATGTCTTTGGATTATTTTAGTAATTAACGGCACAGAAAGCAAGTGAGACCTGCAAATAATGTTTTTTTTTTTTTCCACTTTCCACTTTTGTTAGGAGAACAAATGTCTGAAGTGCTTAACTTTGTTGAAAAATGTGTAAATAATCTTCATGGAAGTTTCCAAATGTCTTATTCGCCCCCCCCCCCCCGGCCGAGTCCTGCAACTTAGCAATGTGATGCTCTTAGCAAACTAATCAGCAAGTTCTTTAATTTTTTTTAAATATGGGGGAATATTTACATGTTGAAAATGTTTCTTAACATCTACATGGTTTGCGTGGCAGTTCCTATATGGGTCCCAACCCCCGCACACACACATACACACATACTTGTCTTGTGTTGAGTTCTTTTTCCATGCTATGTTCTGTTCAGTAGGAGTTTGACTATAAACCAGTAGATATATCTGTTTGGGTCATGATCCAAAGAAACAGGAATGCTGTTTCAGCAAAACAGTGGAAACAAGTGCGACTTTAGACTCCTTAACTGTTAGTTTGCAGCCCAAAGCCATGATACGACGACTGGGGATGTATACTTGGGTCAATAAATACATGTTAGCTTGATTTGTATATGTATTTTAATTCCATTTATTCTACTCTTCCTTGAAATTATTCAGAGCAGCTTAAACAGAACTCACAGGGCAATCCTAGCCAAGCACAAAGGTCAGCGTTTATCTGCTTAGCCTGAACCGTATATCATCACAGGCCTTTAACCAAGGACAGGCACCTTGTGGCCCTCCACATACTATTGGAATATAGCTCCCGTCAAAACTGGTAAGCACAGCCCCAGAGGGCCAAAGTTCAGCCCTCTACATGTTGGATTGCAACTCCCATTAGTTCTAGCCAGTGGTAAAGGATACTGAGAGCTGCAATACAACAATAGATGGAGGACTGCACTTTGTCCGTGCCTTCCTTGGAGCATTTTCTGGGGCTTTTTCATGGCAAAAACAGGCATCAGCACACACTCTAGACGATGATCCTAGGAGTACAAAAAAACAAAACAAAAATCTGCTAAAGCCTAACTGTGGCTTTAGATCTGGTATGTATTGTGAAATATGTTAAATCATAGCTATGGATGATCTGCAAACTGGTGCACTATTAAAGGCTGCCGTTTTATACCCACTTATTTGGCAATAATCCCTTTGAACAGACTAGGCATTACTTTTCAGTAAACATGTATAAGATTACATTGTGCAGGTCACATTTACAGTGGGCCCTTGGTATTCGCTGGGGTTTGGTTCCAGGACCCCCATGGATACCAAAATTTGTGGAAGCTCAAGTTTCATTATACACAATGGCACAGTAAAATAGAGCCTCTTATATAACATGTTGAACAACTCAAACAAGTGCTGAAGAGAGCCTGAGGATTTGTGAAGTGGCAGGAGACTACAGCAAGGTATGCTGACACATCAGCGTAGTGTATGGCGCATGGCAAAACTCAAGATTTGGGGTTTTATTAAAAAAAGAAATTCTTCAAGCTATGGTTGGTTGAATCCATAAATACAGAACCTGTGGAAATGGAGGCTGATTGTATTTAAGTTATTTTAATAATTTCAGTGGGATTCAAGCAGAGTAGTTGAGATGTGAATTGGCACTCAGGGTATAGCCACACTGTACCATTAGAGCACTTTAATACCACTCTAACTGCCAGGGTACCATCCTACGGAATCATGGGATTCATAGTATAGAAAAGTATTTAGAATTCTCTAATGTATTCCCCTGACATACAGCGCTAGAGCTCTCTGGTAGTGAATTCTAAGTACCTTGCCAAACTAGAAATCCCAGGTTCCCATAGGATGGAGCTGTGGAAGTCAAGTGGTATCAAAAGGGCTATAATTGTGTGTAAATGTATTACAAAGTATAGGAATATCTGGAATCTATATTAAGCAGAATGAAGTGGGTCTAGTGACTCTGGGTACTCACTTAAGGTAAAAAAAGAAAGAAAACCTACATTTATTGCCTCAGGAAATCCATCTTAGAATAGGAAAGGAGATGGATGAAAGAGTTGATCTACCCTTGGTTAGAAAACCCCCTAAAAGCTGGTCCTCATGTGTAGGGGTAGGCTAGCATCTATTGCTGGGATTGGAGCTTCATGAATGCTCCTTCCACACAAAGGAAAAACAAGATACTAATAATTTCTTGAGAGAAAATGGGACTGACATTGGCAGGTAATAAGGAACCAAAATGCTTGAGTACATAGACAAAAAAAAGAAACAGGTGAAAACAAAGGTCAGGAATTATCTAGACTCCCCTGTTTCATTAGTCACTTTATACAAATGTTGATGCCTCTTTGCTTCCAACGTGGAGTATGGACAACACTGACTTCTCTTGGTCTAATACAAGGGTAGATAATGTGCTGTCTGCGAGAACCAGTGGGCCTAGAAAAACTTTACTTGGCATCCCGATGCTTATTTTATTCATTTTTATTTTTATTTAAAAAAAATACCATCTACTGAAACAACTTCAAGCAGAAGTGAGGGCCTGAAAATGTTGCCATTTCCCATGAACATCTCTGGACCAAAGATGGGGCTCAGAAACATTTTTTAGGAAATGAGGATAGTGGTTGGCTGCATACCTGTAGGTTTGCTCTGCAGTATGCCCAATCACTGAGAAAAAGAAGTGGAAAAGAAAAGCAGACTCCTCCAGCCTTTGTTAGGTAAGTATGTGTGGAAACACAGAGAAAGTATCCCAGAGGGTTGGGAAGAATGGTGGAGCAGGGGTGGGGTGGGGTGGGGAGGAAGGACAGCAATAAGGCTGCCAGGGGATGAGGTAGAGAAAGATTGCAGGAGAGTCAAGGAAACCAAAAGAAGTCTGGGGGATGAGGGGGCAGACTGAGGACAGCGGGCAAGTGCATACCCTCCAACATTTCACAGGTGAAAACAAGGATACATGTGGTCACGCAATATCAGATCAGTGGTCAAGATGGGAAAAGTTATTGATGAGGCAGAACATACAAGCTAGGAGAGGCTGTAGCTGGTTGCTTTTGCCTAAGCCTACAGGGAAGGGCAAGATTTCTCCCCTCCTTACTGAGTTAATGAGTATGGAGTACTTTTGCATTTTGAACTCAATTTGCAACCAGAGTAAGCTGATTGATAAACAGCGAAAGTGGGATGAGAAAAGAGAAGCTGGGACATTTTGAAAATAGCTGGAAAAGTATAATGACAGAGGATTAATCAGGACTGTCCCTGGCAAATTGGGACAGCTGTTGGAGCATTGTGTGCTTCAGCGCTAGATGGATTTGAGGGGAGAGAAGAAAGGAAAAAGAAAAGGGTTACGGATGAGTCATGCGGGATAGCAGGATTGAGAAAAACAGCTCTTGGAAGACAGCGAGCATGGTTTCTCCTGTGCTTATGGTAAAAAGTAGAATGGAGACATGTATGAGTGTGAACATGTGAATGTATTTTTTTACTATTTAAAATGTACAAATGCACACTTGCATAATAAGTGTACGGAATGTTCACAGATATAAGTATATCTGAATGCAAAGATGGAGGGACACTGTGTATGTGACAGAGAGAGATCGCACAAGGTGTACGTGTGCATGGGTGGTGATCAAAAGTGGTGCAAATGAATAGGTAGATGTAGGCATATAGAGTGTATATGAGAAAGAAAAAGAAAACAAGATTATGTCTGTGTGGCTGAGGTGACTCATAAGAGATGTACTTGAATTTGTAAGTGGTGATCCAGTGTGAGAGAAAAAGAGATGGGGAGAGTTGGCTGACAGAGAACAGCAAGCAACAAAGAAAAGAGCAATAATATTCTATTGGTGTCTAAGAGGTTGTTTCTTGTGCTGGCTGGCACACGAACCCCACCTTTTGGTAGTTCACTTGTTTTCCATAAATTAAACAGCCACACCCTCATGGCAGCCACAAATATCTAGATGTGCCCATAGATCCCAAAAGGTTTAAGCCCTCCTGCAGTATTGTGCATCAGCTAACATTTTCAGCTTTCTCAGTTGGATTTGCAAAAAGTCACAGAACTGAAGAAATTGTGGAAATATTTGTTCTCATAAAACGTGCCAAATTAAGTTTGCAAGAACCAGAACAGGATCATGCTTCTGTTTTCTCAACACATCCAAATATACACTCTTGGCAATTACACAAGTCACATACTATCACCACAAGAGGGGGCCTTATGTGTAGTATAGGTTTTATAGCTAATATTACAGATTTTAAAGTCTATAAAATGTATTATAGTACTGTGTTATTACTTCTCTTTTGTTATACTGAGATCTGAACCCTAAACTATTTCTCCTTCCTCTCTCTCTGTCTCTCTCTCTCTCTCTTTCTCTCAGAGAAAGATAACAGATTTCCAAATGAACCAGAGGAACTATGGGTGAGCATCAAGACTGCTTTCTATGTTGATGTGTGCCCGTGGAAAAAGAGGAAATAACCACATTTCTGCATACACATTATCATTCACTTATTTTCCTTATTTGTAAATTATTACTACCAATATATCAACACACTGTTACACCAAAGTCAAAATGGTTTTCATTACAGTCCCATCAGCACTGCGGAAGAGTCTTATCTTAAAGGCACACTGATAATTTATTTCAGCCCTATTGTTTTCAGCCCTCATTGCCTTTGAGTCCTGAGGCTTGAGGAAAAGCTGTGTAAAATTAGTAATTTTACTGGTGAAATATTTGATTCATATTGGTTGCAATATGGTATATAAAAGAGGATTGTATTTGTATTTATGCAAGCTATCTGGTGATATTCTCTTAGGATCACAGCCCTTACATGTGTGCTGCCCGGTTAATCTAGAAACTAAATCAAGGAGGCTTTCTTCTGCGGATTTCCTACAAGGAGTTGGACTAGATTATCTTTTATGCAGTTGTGTGAGTCCTATATTCTAAATCAATGGAAATCTAGTGTCTTAGGTATAAAACACCTTTACATACAAAATCTAATCATTTAAAGAGCTCCGTTTCTTACCTTTTACATCAGGAAAATGCAAAAGGTCTTACTCTTCAGATGTTGGAAGAAACCTCCCATGTTCCTTACCATGAGCTAGGTAAGGCTGCTGGGAGTTGCAATCCAACATTTGGAGAGGTACATGATTTACAGCCCTACTTTACATATCTGTAAGCTTGCAGTAGCTGTAATGAAGGCCCTTCACAGATGATATCCACAGCACTTCAGTTCCCAGTTTTCTCACTAAGGTGAGGGTGAACAGCCTGCAAGCCTCATGCTGCATGCAGCCCCAGAGCTGGTAAGCACAGTCACTCAGGCCATTTCCGCACTAGACTGTTATAGCGCTATTATTCCACTTTCAACCTCCTATGGAATCCTGGGGTTTGCAGCTTCAGGAGGGGCCAGTCGGCCCCTCCCGAAACTGCAAACCCAAGATTCCATAGGAGGTTGAAAGTGGAATAATAGCGCTATAACAGTCTAGTGCGGAAATGGCATCAGTTTACCTTGCTACCCAGCTATAAAACTGGGAGGGTGATAGGTATTACTTTTCTGGTGCTGCTGTTGAACCAAGTATCTCAGTCAGGTAGGAAAGACTTTCATTTCTCATATCCCTCGGCTCTTTTGATGCTTCTGACAGTGTTGCTTCCCAATACTAAGAGCAGGAGTAGGCAAAGAGTGAGGCCATATGAAGCCTGCAGGGCCATTTTTGTAGACTCTTGCTGAGAGAAAAGTGGGGTATAAATTTATTAAATACATAAAATAAAATAAAATTCCAACAGTCAGGAGTCTGCAACATTTTCCAAAAAATTCTCTTTTCCTCAAATACTCTCTAGAAACCCAGGAAGTTCAAAAGCAAGGTGAGAATACCTCACATGCCCCCTAGAGGGCATTTGGGCTAAAAAGATTAATTTTTTTGTGGGGGAGTAGATGCAATGGGGGGATGCAGCCCTCCAAGGTCTCCGGGGGGCTAAGATGATCCCTTAGATTTCCACAGTTGCCCACCCTGGTAAGAGTAACAAGAGAACAGCTGTCTTGGCTGAGATCAGTACAGGGTGGGAGAGGCTGAAACTAGAGACTGGAAAGTGATTTTAAAAACTAACTAATTATGTAACCAATTCAAAGGCCCTTGAAGAATCCTGTTGTACATTCACATTGCCCAATTTATACAATAACTTATTCTGCTACTTCTCACATTTTTGTTAGTTTTTTCTAATTCCCTTGAGGGGGATCCATATGAAAGGTTGTCTCTTATAAATCTGGGGAGGGGGGCATCAAAATGCCTCCCAAAGCATATTCCACCAAAATAATAAAAAAAACAGAAATGCATAAACTCATCCAAAGAAAACTAACAATATCAGAATTGTTTTGGAAAAGGAATATGATTACCCCTGCCAGTTATGTTCCCCGACAAAAAATAATGGTCTAAATCCCATTGTTAGTTGCTAGTCCCAACCAGGGCAGACTCACTGAATGAACACATAGATGTTCCCCACACTCCCCAGAGGAGAGAGCAGAGGGGGAGCTGGGTCTGTGAAGACATCCTAGACCAGGTGTGTTTACAGGCTTGTGGGGCAGTGCTTGTTTGTCTGTTTGTTTGCTTGTTTTTGTTTAGTCTCCTTGTGCTGGCCATGTGCTCTCCCTGAGCACACAGTCTGACTAATGAGGGGGAGGAGCCAGCTAGGGGGGAGGAGTCTTATTAGGAGCTCCCAACAGCCCTCTAGCACATTCTGTTAAAGTCCTCTACTTCAATCCTTCAAGTTTAACCCTTCACAATCAGTAGAGCAGACGTAGCTTACACAGCTGAATTTCAGAAAGAAAGCCCAGTTATTCTTTCTAGAACTGCTTCCTGTACTACTCTCCGTAGTATCTAGGATGGAAGGTGAGGGAGCTGCCGCGGTCACCTGTAGCACTTGTGGGATGTTCCTTTTCTTGCCACAAGATGTTGTCAGGTACACCTGCGCCAAGTGCAAGCTGGTGACCTTCTTGGAAGAGAAGGTTTGCCAGCTGGAGGCACGAGTTTCTAATCTTCATCTTATTAGGGAAGGGCAGGAGTTTTTGGATAGGGCAGAGAAGACGTACCGGAAGACCGAATGCGCGGAGGAGCTGCCAGATCAGGAAGTCAGCACACTGTGCCAGGAAACGGAGGCTTGGAAGAATGTCATATGTAGGAGCAGAAGGTCCAGGAAGGTAACAGAGACTCTCAACCTACACAATTGCATCAAAGTTCTTGGCCTTACGAACAATGAGGAGCACCAGGAGGAGGGAACAGAATGTCCACAAGAAGGAACCCAACTTTGGCAATGGGAACTAGATCAACGCTCCCAGTCTCAACAGAGTGCCCAGGCAGTCCTAGAAGAACATGCTCGTCGAGGAACCCTGGAGAAGCCTCAGAGAAGGCGAGTTCTGGTTGTTGGTGATTCCTTGCTCAGAGGAACTGAAACGGCAATTTGCAAACCAGACAAGATCAATTGAGTGGTCTGCTGTCTTCCTGGGGCCAAGATCAACCACATAACGGAGAGGCTAACCGGGCTGGTCAAGCCCACTGACCATAAGCCCCTCATTTTGGTTCTTGTCGGAACCAATGACACTGCGAGGAGCAGCTTTTACCACATTGCAAAGGACTACAAGCTTATGGGGACGAAGCTTAAGGACCTTGGTGCACAGGTGGTTGTTTCGTCTCTCCTCACTGTTCAAGGATATGGCGCACGTAGGGAAAGGGCAATAGTAGAGGTCAACAACTGGCTCCGCACATGGTGCCGCCGGCAACGATTTGGGTTTTTGGAACACGGCCTGAATTTCCATGAACGTGGGCTTCTGGCAAGGGATGGGCTGCACCTCACGAAACTTGGCAGGAATGTTTTTGCAAACAATCTCACAAGGAGGATTCAGAGGTCTTTAAACTAAGTTCCGCTGGGGAGGGAGACAATATTATTCAAGGCCAGGACTCGGCGAGCGCAGGGGGAAAAGGCCCAAATGATATTGGACAAGTAGTACAAGCGGCCAGTGGCGGGAGGAGTAGAAACTATAGTACAGGACTTGCAGGAAGGGCCCAGGGACTTAAGTGTCTCTACACTAATGCACGGAGTATGGGAAAAAAGCAAGATGAACTTGAACTCCTAGTACAACAAAATAAATACAATTTGATAGGCATCACTGAGACCCGGTGGGATGAGTCTCATGATTGGAATGTAGGAATAGAGGGGTATAGCCTATTTTGTAAAAATAGACCAAACAAGAAAGGAGGAGGAGTAGCCTTGTTTGTCAAGGATGTTTTCACCTGTGAAGAGATCCGTGACTTAAACCCAGAAAGCCAGGTCGAGAGCATCTGGGTAAGAATTAGAATCATAGAATCATAGAAATGTAGAGTTGGAAGAGACCACACGGGCCATCCAGTCCAACCCCCCGCCATGCAGGAACACCCTCAAAGCACTCCCGACAGATGGCCATCCAGCCTCTGCTTAAAAACCTCCAAAGAAGGAGACTCCACCACATTCCGAGGCAGCATATTCCACTGCCAGACAGCCCTGACTGTCAGGAAGTTCTTCCTGAGGTTCGGGTGGAATCTCCTTTCCTGCAGCTTGAATCCATTGCTCCTTGTTCTGGTCTCTGGATCAGCAGAAAACAAGCCTTCTCCTTCCTCTACATGGCATCCCTTCAAATATTTAAACATGGCTATCATGTCCCCTCTTAACCTTCTCTTCTGCAGACTGAACATACCCAGCTCTCTAAGTCTATCCTCATAGGGCATGGCTTCCAGGCCTCTCACCATTTTGGCTGCCCTTCTCTGGACGTGCTCCAGCCTGACCATGTCCTTCTTGAATTGGGGTGCCCAGAACTGGACACAGGATTCAAGATGAGGCCTAACCAAAGCAGAGTAGAGTGGCACCAGTACCTCCCTCGATCTAGACACCATACTCCTGTTGATGCAACCGAGAATTGCATTGGCTTTCTTGGCTGCCACATCACACTGCTGACTCATGTTCAGCTTGTGGTCTATTAAAACTCCTAGATCCCTTTCACATGTACTGCTATCCAGCCACATGTCCCCCATCCTATATTTCTGTATTCCATTTTTTCTACCTAAGATTAGGACCTTACACTTCTCTCTGTTGAATTTCATTTTGTTAGCTTTGGCCCAGCTCTCCAATCTATCCAGGTCATTTTGAATTTTGATCCTGTCCTCTGGCGTATTAGCAACTCCTCCCAATTTGGTGTCATCTGCAAATTTGATGAGCATGCCCTCTATTCCTTCATCCAAGTCGTTGATGAAGATATTGAACAGCACTGGGCCCAGGACAGAACCCTGAGGCACCCCGCTAGTCACTTCTCTCCAGGATGAAAAGCAGCCATTTGTGATCACCCTTTGGGTTTGGTCGGTCAACCAATTACAAATCCAACTAACAGTAGCCCTGTCCAGCTCGCATCTTACTAGCTTCTTTGCAAGAATGTCATGTGGAACTTTGTCAAAGGCCTTACTGAAATCGAGAAATGCTACATCCACAGCATTCCCGTCATCTATCAAGCTAGTAACTCTATCATAAAAAGAGATAAGATTAGTCTGGCATGACTTATTTTTGAGAAATCCATGTTGACTTCTCGTGATTACCGTGTTGCTTTCTAAGTGATTAGAAACTGACTGCTTAATGATCTGATCCAG
This sequence comes from Cyclura pinguis, assembly GCA_030412105.1. Taxonomy (NCBI): domain Eukaryota; kingdom Metazoa; phylum Chordata; class Lepidosauria; order Squamata; family Iguanidae; genus Cyclura; species Cyclura pinguis. The sequence goes on along the minus strand of CM059601.1, from coordinate 86,423,677 downwards.
AATCTTTCCGGGTACTGACGTCAGGCTGACTGGGCGATAATTATTTGGGTCCTCTTTTTTTCCCTTCTTGAAGATGGGGACAACATTTGCCCTCTTCCAATCTGCTGGAACTTCTCCTGTCCTCCAAGATTTCTCAAAGATTATAGCAAGCAGTTCTGAAGTTACCTCTGCCAGTTCTTTTAATATCCTAGGATGTAATTCATCTGGCCCTGGAGACTTGAATTCATCCAGTGTGGCCAGCTGGAGCTGGAGATTTCAAACAACTATGGAAAATATAAAGAGATGAATACAATTCATTTTCTAACAACACTAGACAATAGAAGTCAAGTCACCATGAGACTTGGATGCCATTCTCCCCAACAAACACACACAAAAGCAAGGGCTTGAAAAATGCTATGTATTCTAGTTTATTTCCAAGATCTCCAGTGTAGGTCAGCAAAGTTAATGCAAATATCAAAAATCAAGCAATATAATATAATACAAATTATGACACATTTAGAACAGCACTTTCTCCATAATACAGTTGAAACTAAAAGCCTCAAACCCAAAATCATTCTTCCCGAGATACAGATTAGATAGACAGATAGCTAGATAAACTTATTGCCTTAAAAATGTGAAGACAGAGAAAGTACAACTCCCTCTCACATGGCTGCTTAAGGTTTTCTAGGTAAGGAAGCCTAGGGTATGAACAGGTGTTAGATTGAACTGATCTCAGAGGACTGTGGCCTTTGAAAAAAGACCTGTATCAACAACCTGCTTTGGATCTATATTCCTTAGCTGTCTATGCAAGAACAGGCCAAGTACCATACCAGAGGACTTAGTGGTCACATTCAAGCAAAGCGACCAACAAATTCAAGGTGACAGAGGCAGAAGAAGACAAAAAGGGAGTGCAATGGAAACATCCAAACAGGGAAAGTAAAGTAGTGTTGGCTTGTTTCATAGGTGTAGAATCTACTGCCACCTTAAAAAAAAGGATGCCAGCCAATCAGGCCACAGATTTCCTTGTTCTCTGTGGCTTGGGTCTACAAGGGTGGAACAAATCTGCCGAGCCAAATTAAGTTCCAGTGCTTCCAGTGCTTTCTGCTTCCAGAAAGGACGAGTTTGAGTCCCAAGGCTCTTGACCACTTAATCCTTAACCCCCCTTTTCTCCTTTCTTCCAAGATGCAAGGCAAGTGATATACAGATGTGCTCCTTTAGGGCATAGTGATAACTCAGCAATAGCAAGTCTTGTGTTAGAAGATAAATGAAAAGCGGTTTGTGTTCAGTTAAAACACAAACAGTTGTACATCTGTATGAAATTCCTTTGTGTCAGCTGTCTGATTATCTAGTTAAAGATCCCTCCCTTTTCACATGAGCTTTAAAGAGCTATTTCTAGCAAGCCAATTAATTGTACTTAAATTAAAATAAAGTGTGAACACATTAGGGTAAATGTGCAAATTTGCTATTTTCACCCCTGTCTCCTGCAGTGTTCTGTCATGTGGCTCAGGTGTGTATGCCATGTATATACCCGTCAGATGAGCTGAATCGGACTTGCTCTTTACTGCCAAGAAAGAATTAAGTACAAAATCTTCTGTAGGAAGCAATTGTGAAGTGTGGAAGTTTCTAGTCAGGCAAATAAATTGGATTTAAGTATATTACAGTCATAATCTTTTTCTGCCTCTCTCCAGACAGCCTTTGTACAAGGAGAAATGAGAATGTATTCGCAGACAAATCTTGACCTGAGGGAGAAGGCTGAGGGAGTCTGGATTTTCAATAACATAAGACAATAAAGCTCAGACTTCTAACCTGCTGCAATATGGTAAAAGTATAAAGAGCTTAGCAACTAATAAAAGGAAAGGGTCCTCCAACTCATATTTGAAGATCTAGACCCCAAAAGGACACTCCATAAAGATCATAATGGGTTAGTCAGTATCTAACAGATATGATGTACCTTGTTGACCAATTGTCTGACAGTTGTCTTCTGTAGGGTCTGGATATTAATAAGTCTTGGGTTGATTTCCTTTGGGTATTTGGCCTTATAATTGTACGTCTTCCTGTTGTGACACGGCAGCTTGCTATATATTTATTTAATGTGATTCCTGCAGGGGTTAACAGAAGAAGAAGGAGAAGGGGAAAGAAACAGAGGGATGCTGTTGCATTTCTGTGATCATATGCACACATTGCAAATTTTATCTTCCTCTAAGGTATAGTGAATCAAAGCTATTATAGTGGAAGGGCGAGGACATGATCTTAGGGGCAAAGAGAAAACCCAGATGTGTTTTCCCCTTAGGTTAGAGCACCATCTTTCTCCCTTTCTATTAGATGGGGGACTATAAAGGATTCAATTATTGCTACTTTTTTTTTTATTAATGAAAGTTTCTGTAGAAGGTGTCTACCAGCTAAAGAATGTTTTGACAGTTAATGCTAGTGTAAAGCAGGTGTCGCTCATGCAGTAAGATCAAGGGAAAACAGATGCATAAGAGATCACCTGCTGGTTTATTCGGTGAAAATAAAGCCTACTCTATTTTTTTTAAATGGCTCTTCCTAGTGAAATAAAGAGCTGCCTTCTTCAGTTTGATCTTACCCACAGTGTTGAAATGCAGACCCTTTATAAAAAGCAAATATTTAAAGATTACACACACAGGCATAAAACTGCATCTCTCTCAGTTGTAATCTCAAGGCAAGCACTGTGTTTTAAGTATGTATTATGCAAACAGATTTTTTTTCTTCCAGTAGGACTGATACCGTACTTTTGTAGAGTTTGGATATATTAGAGAGTTTTATGGGTGTATAGCAAGGAGAGGAAAGCTCTTTCAACTCAGGTACTGAAGGGTTTTTGGGGGGGCGCTGCATTCTAGTGGTGAGTGGGGCCAAAGGCAAAAGAGTGGAACCAAAAAAATCAGTACATTATAGCTTAAATCTAATACAGCCAGTACTTAAACCTTGAGAGAAATATGATGAGGGAAAACTCATAAAAAAGGGTTGGGAAGCCATCAAAGGTGTCATGGAGAAAGAAGTGAGACCATGAGGAGAACCCCACTGAGCCCAATTTGGGCTCAGGACCTGAGGCTTCCCATCTCTGGGCACATAGGAAGGCTGTTTCTCCACTTAGACTAGTGCTGTCCACTCTAAGGTCTCCAGCAGATGTCTTCTCAATCACCTGATCTTTTTTTTAAAAGTGGAGGTGTTTCATTACTATTAGTCCACAAGCAGGTAAAAAAAAAAACAACTTTTTTATTCCAGAAGATCTTTGAAAATTAATTTTTCAGGGGAAACAGGCTTTGTATAATGTGCTGGACTTCTATTTGTTGTTGTTTTAATTTGGCTTAACCAAGTTAAAGTTTTTGGATGGGTTTAACTGCTATTTAACTTCTGCATGCTGTTAATTTTTAACTATGTTTGAACTGTTGTAAATAGCCTTGAGTCCCAAACTGAGGAAAAGATAGGATATTAGTAAAGATAATAGTGATGATAATGATAATGATGATTTCATGGGTTGAACCTAGAAGCTATTTGTCTACAAAGCAGATGTTCTATTAGTGTGCCATGGTCCCTCCCCTAAAATAAAGCTTGCCTCTCTCTGCTGCAAAGCCAATCCAAACAGGTTGTTCAGGATTTGTACTGAGATTTGCTCACACTTTGTATCAGAGAATGTATACTCAGATAGATAGGCTGGACTACTGTAATGCTCTCTACATAGGGCTGCCTTTGGAAATTGTTCAGAAACTTCAACAGGTTCAAAATGTGGCAGCCACAATGCTGACTGGGGCCAGTTACAGGGAGCACGTAACTCCCGTGTTAAAACAGCTCTGCTGACTACCTGTTTGTTTCCAGGCACAATTCAAAGTGCTAGTTATGAGCTATAAAAGCCCTACACAACCAGGACCGGATGGATGTACTGTGTTATATTATAAAAGATTTATAAAAGAACTAATCCATCCATATCAACCACCCTTGAAAGAAATAGAAAACTATGGGAAACCACTATCCTGGGGAGACACAAATATTGTATTGATACCTCAAGAAGATAAAGATAAAAGAGAAGTTAAAAACTACAGACCAATGTCTTTGTTGAATATAGACTACAAAATACTGGTGACAATACTGGCAAAACGATTAAGAAATGTAATACAGGATAAGATTCATGAAGCTCAAACAGGCTTTCTACCAGGCAGATATATGAATAATAAAATAAGAACATTATTGGACGTGATTGAATATTATGATAAAAACCCAAGGAAGAAGATAGCTATTATTTTATTGGATGCAGAAAAAGCTTTTGATAATGTTTCCTGGGAATTTATGCATCGTGTCCTAAAAGAATAAGGACTGAGAGAAGCCTTTTGTAAATGGATTGAAATGATTTACCAGGATCAGACAGCGAAGCTAATTATAAATGGAGATAAAACGACAAGTTTTGGTATAAACAAAGGGATACGGCAAGGGTGCCCTTTATCACCAATATTATTCATAGCTGTATTGGAGGTATTATTGATTGCAATAAATGAAGATTTACAGATACGTGGCTTGAGAATAAAGAATAAGGAAATAAAATATAAAGCTTTTGCCAATGACGTAATTATATTTTTGGAGGAACCTCAATCAATTCAGGTGTTGATGGACATCTTACAAAAATATGGACAAATGGCAGGATACAAGATAAACAGAGAAAAGACAATGATGATGACATTAAATATGACAAAAAAAGAACAAGCGGACCTGGAGAGAAGATCAGGATATCAAACTACTAAGAAAGTAAAATACTTAGGTATCATAATCACAAACAAAAATCAAGAATTGTTTGATAACAATTACTTAAAGATATGGAAGGAGATTAAATGTAAAATGGAAAGATGGGTGCATTTTAATTTGTCTCTCCTGGGAAGGATAAATGCTCTTAAAATTTCTTTATTACCAAAACTTATGTTTCTCTTTCAGAACTTACCAATAATAGGAAGAGAAAAGATTTTTAAAGAATGGGAAAAAGAATTACGAAAGTTTATTTGACAAGGGAAAAAACCAAGAATTAGGTTTAAAATATTACAAGATGCAAATGAGAGAGGAGGATTTGATGTGCCATAGTTAAAAACCTATTAGCAAGCACGCGAGATAAGCCAAGAATGCGCACAGAAGAAGAATTAAAGGCTTTGGGACATGAATTTAATTGGTTCCCTTGGAGGCAACTTAAAGAGAGATTTAAAATGGATCAAAAATTATATGGATTTGAAAGAAAAGAAAATGAATCAGATTTATTGATGAAGGAGGACCAAAAGAAGAGAATCTCCAAATTCTATAAGCTATTGTTGCAAAGAGAAATGGAATCAGAAACTGTTAAAGATAATATGGTTAGACGGGCACAAAATATTGGACATCCAATTGAGCTGGATACATGGGTGAGGGCATGGAAAACAGACATAAAATTTACACCAAGTTTAAATTTAAGAGAAAACTTTTATAAAATGCTACATAGATGGTATATGACACCTGAAAGGTTGCAGAAAATAACTAAAAATGGAAATGAAAGATGTTGGAAATGTGATGAAAAGGTGGGATCGTTTTTTCATATGTGGTGGACCTGTAAGATAGCAAGGAAATTTTGGAAGGAAATACATGATGAAATTCAAAGAATTTACAATTTAAATTTTGAAATGAAGCCAGAGTTTTATTTGTTAAATATGTTTGGGCAACAAAGAGAGATAAGATGTCATCAGAAGACATTGTTATGTTTGATAACTGTTGCAAGATTGACATATGCACAATATTAGAAAGAAAGGAACCATGTTGATATAAAAGAATGGAAATTAAAAGTTCTGGATATGATAGAGATAGAAAAGCTAACATTTTCGCTGAAAAATAAGTCTATCCAGAACTTTGAAAGGGAATGGAGAGAAGTCTTAAACTGGATAAAGATTTAGTAATAAGAAAAGGAAAAGAATAAAGCAAGATTGTATATAATACGAGGCAACAATGTAATAAGGCAATGTAACAAAGCAGCAATGTAACAATGTAAGATGTAACAATGTAAGATTACCTTTTGAAGAGAAACTATGTATGAATGGAACGTAAATAAGCAGACTCAACTGGAAAAAAAAGAAAAAAGCTTAGAAGTGGGGAAGGGTTTTTTTTTATTATTTTCACTTTAAACTTTAATAAAAATATTTCTAAAAAATAAATAAAATAAAAGCCGTACACAGCTTAGGCCCAAACTATTTGAAATACCATATCTCCCTATACAAACCTGCTAGACCCCTATGACTTGCAGGAGAAGGCTTTCTCTCAGTCCCACCACCATTCCAGGTTTGCCTGGTGAGGACACGGGAGAGAACCTTTTCAGTGGCTGCTCCCACCCTGTGGAATGCTCATCCATAGGAGGCTACACTGGCCCCCTCCCTGCTCTCCTTTCGCCAGCAGACAAAAACATTTTTTTAAGCAGACTTTTATGTGAGCTGGAGAGAGCTACAGTCAGCCCTCCACATTTGCGGGTTTCACTTTTGCGGATTTGATTATTCATGGATTATTTGCTATCACCTCTGCTGCCTCCCTATGCTATTTTTAACAGGGACTGCAAGCTTCATGAGACTGAGAAACTGCGAATGAGGCTTGTATGTCCCTATTAAACATGGTGTGGGGCAGCAGTGGAAGTGGCAATAAGCCGCACCAGCCACCCACTTCTGCCTTGTGAAGGAACCTGATGCCTCAAAGGAATCCACACTGGGTTGAATATGGTGATCATACTTTTTTGTGTGTGTTAAATATGGTTTGGGAGGGCCTGGAGTTATTCACAGTTTTTTCACTTTCACAGGGGTCCTGTGCCCCTAACCCTAGTGAATGTGGAGGGATGACTGTATTCATTCATTCATTCATTCATTCACTCACTCACTCATTCATTCATTCATTTACCTGTTTTTAAAATTGCATATTGCTACAGGTTTTATGATTTTATATTTTATGATTTTAGGGGTCCCATTCTGGCAGAAAAGTCAGCATACAAATGTTTTAAATAAATAAATAAATAAATTTCTAGTTTGTGTATGGCCCAGCAAATGTTTTTGGCCAAGGTAAACACAAAGCATTTCAGAGGAAATTGCAGCAGAAACAAAAGTTAACATCCTAGCTGTATAGACAGGGCCTGGAAGGGAGAAAGCTCAGCTAACCAAATCCACAACCGGGTGGATGATCTGAGCCCCAGTGTTGGAGAATGTAAGAGAAGAAGCAGAATGATACTGAAGAGTCTGGGTGGCTCTTGCACTCTGGCTCTCAGTTGTATTGTTGTTACATGCCCTCAAGTCATTTCTGACTTACAGCAACCCCAAGGTGAACCGATCGGTTATATATGGGATGTGAAAATCTGTTGGAAGTGGTTCAACTTGAACCATGGCAAAGCTCAGCTTACATATCTTACACTCATCATTAGCCTTTGAATGAACTGGCTTCAGACCGAATGACTGCTAGGTTTTATTAAGTGTTTCTCTTGTAGCACGAATATATGTAATTGTTACAGATCTGCAGATTACAGGATGTTGCCAATGCTCCAATCAAAGATCGAAAGTATTTAGCATCAAAAGTTGCTTTGATGCAGCATCAAAAATTTAATCTGCAGTGCCCAAGAGCATGTTCAGCATGTACTATATGATGAAAAACCACTGAAAAAGAAGTTCCTTTAATATCATTAGAGGAAAGATTAGGGGGTCTGGTCCACTTTGAAAAAGCACATGAACTTCCATAGGATTTTTGCCACTGGTGTAAATGTTCTCTGAGTTAGATCCACACTAATTAGGAGCTCCTCACTTCCATGAGCAATGAGAGGTTTCAAGGGCAAAGAAATCCAGGTTTGCATCTTTTGGCTGAGGGAGCACTGACAGAGGTCTGTAACATTTGCTTTATTTCCAGGTATGTATGAAGAATACGGATGGAAGCAAAGAGCAGACACCACGGTCTTAATGTCCTTCCAGAGAGAGATCTTGCACACTTAAAGTGCTTCTGCCCTATCTGACTCACATTTTCCTTTTCTTTGTCTTGTTCCAAATTGCTGATTGGTTTTTTGTCCCCTCAAACACACGTACATGGGCCATTTCTGCACCACACTCTTATAGCGCAATTATTCGACTTTCAACATCCTATTTAATCCTGGGGTTTGCAGTTTAGAGAAATGCAAACCCCAAGATTCCATAGGATGTTGAAAGTGGAATAATCATGCTCTAAGAGTATAGTGCGGAGATGGCCATGAACACGCAATTCAGAAAAGTTCCTTTTTTAGAATATGATTCCCAGATTCCTCAATCCAGCACTGGTCATGCTTGCTGTGGGACTGTGGGAGTTCTACTCCAGAAAAGTATCTTTCTCATGCACCCGCCCACCTACCATCCTTTCCCCCACACAATCTCTCTCTTTCCTACACAGAGTTATCAACCTCTCCCTTTTGGCTTGGAAAGGAAAATGATAATCTCCTCAAATTCTGCCCCAAATTCTGATAAAATATAACAATTAGATGGCTAACTATTTCCCAGACATTTGTTCTTGCTGAAGTCACATCAGCTGGCCAACCAATTGCTTAATAAAAGACTATTAGCCGGCAGACATACGGATGTTACTCAAGAGCCTTCATAAGAATTTGATTCCATCTGGCAGCCTTTGGGGCCAAGGATAGGTTAAAACAGAAATGAGCCCAGCACTTTTTGTCAAAAAGCTTAGGCTATTTACAAGGCTATGTAGAACAATGAAGATTTTTTTAAAAAAAAATCCTGCTAAGCAGGCAAAAAGACAGAAAGATTATATAAACCATAATGTCACAGCCTGGAAAGTTAAAACAGAAACCAAGACAGTCACTTGAGAAAATGGATGGTAGTTTGGTGATAGTGCTGTGAGACGTGTTTTGTTTCAATTTGTAGACTGAGAGGATTTTTTTTTTTAAGTAAAGTAAAAGTTTCTTTTTAAAAAGCTAATTGTGAGATTATTACCTTCTTTGTAAATATATTTGCTACTGTTGTTCTAGAGGATAGCTGTTGCTGCACAGTGGTCAGAACTGTGGACTAGGGCATGGAAGACTAAGGCCATTTCTGCACGAAAGGAGCGGAATGGTTCACTGCATGTCAAGAGCAGTGTTTTTATATTCCAATTCAGTAACTGAATTTGGAAATTCAGAAACTGTGCTGTCTGCACCACCACCACCCCATTTACATCATACTACTGCGGAGAACAGCAGTTGCTGCATCCACAATAGCAAGTTCCCTCCCTCCCCCCACCCCCGTCATCACTGAATGGTCTGTTTTTTCAAAAACTCACATTTCTGTGTTGCTACATTTGTGTGTAGGAATGTGTATTCATTGATATGTGGGAAAAAAACACGTCTTAATAGTCCATTACCAGATCCATTCTCTTCCTGCTGTCCATTTAACACAGGAAGACAATAATGATGGCAGTGTCACTATTGTCATTGATGGGCAGAGAGAGATAGGGACAGAAATGACGGAAGGGACAGCCTGGGAACGCCCATAGCCGGCCACTTCTGCGATGTGAATCGATGCTACACTTCTGCATGTAGGCGAAAACCAAAGCAGAACCGATTTGGGAGCTTTACGTTGGAGTTTTTCTGGTTTTCATGTACAGCGGTTTCGCATTGCAGTGAACCGCAGTGAACCGTTCTAGGAGCTGAAAACGTGCAGAACCACAAGGAAAACTATGATGTTAAAAAGGTACAACATGCAGACAAGAGGGTAAGAATTCAACACTGCTATGATATATCAACCTTGTGCAGAAATGGCATAAGAGTTCAAATTGCACTTTGGTCATGAAGTTTTCTGAGCCACCCTGAGTCAGTCACTTTGTCTCTGGCTAACCTATTTATTTGTTTATTTGTTTGTTTATTTTATTATGCCTCAAAGGATTGTTATGAAGGTAAAAATGGGAGGAGAGGACTGTATATTCAGTCTTGAACTCCTTGGAGGAAAAGATGGGTCATAAGTGCAAGAACCTATATATTGCGGCACCTTTGGTATTATTTCTCTTCATTATTACTGGATCTTCTATCTGGATTCTATCTGGATTGATCATGTGGTGAGCCAATTCAATAAGACTGGGATTCTGTAGTGTACTATGTGACATGAGACTCTGTGACCATCAGATTTTGGCTATGAGATTATATGAAAGAGGGTAAACAAAGTCAGCTGAGAGTAAATGCTAATGTTTACAGAACAGTCACACAAATGATCCCAGCCAGTCAGAGATTAGTACATAGCATGGTGTCATATTATGTGACCAATCAGATTTCAGTACTAGCTGAGATTTCTTGGAACAAAAGGAGCTGGTGGAGAAATAAGTAAACCCCTTCAGAACATAGTTGAAAACAAATTGCCACAAGAAGCCTTCTACATTGCTGAAAAATGTTAACAAAAATGAAGCCCTGTTTTAGCCGAACCCTAACTTCAGGTTCAGACAATAAGATGGAACAGAGCATGCCATGATATAGAAAGCCTGACTGTATGTTAAGTAAATATAGCAGGAAACTGTGAGGATAGAGGGTGGCTTATTGCAGTGATGGACAAGAATTCAATAAATGGGTCAATGGATGTTTCCAAAAATTTTGAATCATATTATTTTTTAAAAAAATGAAAGTGGTTGGTAAGAGCATTAAAAGGTCTGAAATTCAGTAACTAGTGGACTAGTTCATTCTACATGACAAGGATCAGAGCTCTATGCAGAAATAAACAGAATAGCTAAACTGATCCAAGTTTATAGGGAAGTCAGACATTATAAATTAGAAAAAAAGCAGGAGCCCATTCACATTAGACAAATATAGCCCAATTATTTTACAGTGGAATCCTGGGATCTGCAGTACCCTCTCTGCCAAAGAGCTCTAGTGCCTCACTAAAGGACAAACTCAAAAGCTTACTGGGAACAAAATTTGAAATCTGGTGGGTATGGTATTCGTATCCTCAGTAACAAATGTAGTCAGTGCAACATACTTGTGTATACCTTAACACAGTGAAGATGGACATTAGAAGAACCCCACATATTCAGGGTGGATTTCCTGGTGAGGGCATTTTGTGCAGCAGTAGGAGAAATGATTATGAGTATCTGAGTGTGCACGGAGTGGGCAAAAGAAACACTAAACCTCTGGAGTTTAAAGTTTACTGAGACCAAAGAACTCTCTGGCTGAGAATTCTAAATACCCCTCCCTAAACTGCAAACCCCAGGATTCCAAAGGATGTTGAAAATGTACTAATAGCACTATAACAATGTAGTGAAGAAATGGTCTAAGTTACTGCTATTAAGAAACCCTACCATGTCTGTTCACCAATATGGCCCTTTAGATTGGTGGGACACACAACAGAACGCCAGTTGAAGATCTCAAATTCCAGGCTCATACAGGAAGAGGTGGTCCCTCATTAAGAAAAAAAGGAAAGTGCTTCTGTAAATGTAAGTCATTGACTTTTAAGAAGATAACTGTTGAAGCCACTGTTCATTTTAAGATCATACTAGACAACTCTTACAGCTTCTGTGCTAGGAAGAGTGAGTAAATGTCGAACGCCAAACAACACAATTGTGTTTGCATTTGGTAATCACCAGGAACTTTCTGCAACCAACTATAACAAGGGCACAGAACGTCTTCAGCCATGAAGGCTTTGAACTCCATTTCAGAGGCATTCGTGGGGCCACATTTGAGTAGTAGACAGAATGCCAAAAGGAAAAAAGTGGGACCAAAAATACCAGCATATTTGGTACCAAACTCTTACTCCTGTTAACTACTGTAAACTTTTGGAGGGGAATTTCAACCTTTTTGAGGATGGAAAAAATCCCACACAAATGATAGTGATCATTCTTTTATGTTGATGTATGTTTAGACATCTAATTCTAATTACAGCCATGAATACATGGAATCAAAAATCTACATAATTAACTGGGAGCAAATTAGGAACAACTCTATCAAGAGAAGTGCCCAGAGGTGCAGCTTGAAGTAAGGGTTAAAGTAGCCTGTCAGATGGCAATATGCTTCTTTTCTCTTCTACAATATTTGACGTTACACACCAGATCGCAATCTGTTCAGGAAACAAAAGTCTTTGAGTGACATTTTGTATTTAAGGGCAGAGGGGAACTCCAGATGGAATGACAAGCCCTTAGCAGGAAGGTCTAGCTTAATGTTTTGGACAGGAAGAGGAGGTTTTTAAAATAACATTTAGGAACACAAGATGGTTATAATACCAACCACAGTGGTAATATGATTCATCAGGGCTTACAGTATACCCAGTATTGTGGGAGTGGGATGTTAGGGTGGGTTGACTGGATCTTAAACCAGCTTCTAAAAAGGATTGGAGCCAAATGCCACTTCCTATCTTTCTCATCCGCCGCTCCTCATATTAATTGTACCTGTTTCTGTGTTTTTTGTCAATTTGAGGTCCAGTGTAGCTAAGGTCAGTATGGGAAACAGCAGGGTGAGGGAAGGGCACATTGGGGCAGGCAGCAGCAGGGTTAGCACAAGTATTTTTGCTGCTGGATAGTGTGATAAAAGGATAAAAGATGTAGTGGTCTGAGTGTTGAACTATGTCCATTTCTGCACTACACTCTTATAGCACGATTATTCCACTTTCAACATCCTATGGAATCCTGGGGTTTGCAGTTGAGGGAGGGGCCGACTGGCCCCTCCCTCAACTGCAAACCCCAGGATTCCATAGGATGTTGAAAGTGGAATAATCGCGCTATAAGAGTGTAGTGTGGAAATAGCCTAGTCAAATCCCCACTCAACCATGGAAACCCACTGAGTGATCTTGGATGAGTCATGCTCTCTCATCCTCAGAGGAAAGCAAAGGCAAACCCCCTCTGAATAAATCTTGCCAAGAAAATCCTGAGATAGGTTAGCTTTAAGTTGTTATAAGTTAGAAACAACTTGAAGGCACACAACAACTATGATATAAGCAACATAAGTAAAATGAACAAAATTCATCATGCTAGCTTTCAAAACCATCTATCTACTTTATCAAACAAGGATGATAAAATAAAACAAAACAGGGCCAAGAAGAAAAATGTTTGTACCAGGGATCAGCAGTGTGCTTGCAGACAGTATGTGATGCAAGGTCTGTTAAAATAATCCAGAGATTCTTAATGCTACCCCCACTACCCAGGCACAACCCTTTGATGTCACTCTAATTTGCCATGGATCCATCTCGTGAAATTCTGAGCTCAGTGGGTCCCAAACTTTGGGTTTCCAGGTGTTTTGGACTTCAGCTCCCAGAAGTCCCTGTCAGCTTGGCCAACAGTCAGAAACTCTGGGAGTTGAAGCCCCAAACACCTGGAAATCCAAAGTTTAGGAATCACTATCCTAGGTCCTTTCACATCACACAATTTTAGCACTATGGTTCCCCTTTAACTGTCATGGTTCTGTCCTGTGAAATCCTGAGTTTTGTAGTTTGGTGAGGCATTGGAGTTCTCTGGCTTGTAAGTACCTCTCTGGCCCTTTCCGCACGTGGGGTGTGAATCTGGCAGAAATGGGCAGAAATGGGACTCATCGGATTTTTCCTGCAACTGGGCGAGTCCGTCACGAAGAGCAACAGCGCAAGTTCGCCGCTCCGCAGTTCTCCGGCATCCAAAATGGTGGCTTCCAGTTGGTGGAGGCTCTCCACCAACCAGAGAAGCTCGCCAGCTGAAAGCCCTCCCCCAGAAGATCTGCAGGCATGCACTTGCGCGCGCCTGCAAATCTACTCCGGAGCGTGGCGACGGAGCTAGACAGGGTTGCCCGCTCCGTGCTTTTTAAAAACCTCAAAAAAGAGGTTTTTGAAAAGCACACTGCACAACCAGTTCCAGTAGTGCAGAACTGGACTGAGGTGTGGAACTACAAAAAGTAGTCCACACCAGTCCACTCTTATGGTGCAGAAGACCTCCGTGGGAGGTCGCTCTGCACCATTTTAAATACCCGGTGCGGAAATGGCCTCTGTTAAATGAAAATTCCAGGATTCCATGGCAGTTAAAGTAGAATCATAGCACTGTAATTGTGCAATGTGAAAGGGTTCCTGGGATTTGTAATTTGGTGAGGTACTTAAAACCATTTGCTAGGTAGCTTCAATGCTGTAGTGCAAGGGAGAGGTCTAGTGCTCTCCAGAAGAGAAGTATAGAGAAGTATGAGTACTGTTAACACTGGACTGTGGATATCAGTGGGTGTATGTGCTCTCTCTCTCTCTGTGTCTGTATGTATATACATGTGTGTGTGTGTGTGTGTGTGTGTGTGTATGTACTATATCCCACCTTCCTCACAAGTGAAACTGCATAGCCATATCAGTTCCAGACCATTTTAACTGTCATGGTTTTGATCCTATTTAATTATGAGTCTTGTAGGTTTGAGAGATACTTAAAATTTTCTGATGGAAAACTCTGGGGTCTGTCTACAGGGAATTCTGTGTCCCTCCCCAAATTACACATCCCAGAATTCCACTGGATGGAACTAGGATGATTAAACTGACATGAAACTTAATGTAACTGTGTGGTACCAACACACCCAATGTTGTTTCCTTAAGGACAATCAGCAAAACAGACTAACAGAGCTTCAGATAGTTTACTCTTTCCTCCTTACTAGCAAAATCAGTTGAGGTGATAAATTACAAAATAAACATTTACATAACTATCACTTTAAACATGAGTAATGAACAAACCTGCTTTCTGGTTTCACTACTGCATTCGGGATCTCAGTTACATTCCCTCTTATAACACTCAGCCTTTTCGTTTCCTGGCTTTTTGCCTATAAGCTTCACCCCTTAGAGCCTTGGGTAGAATTCTGGATTTCAGAGGGTTTGTTGTTGTTTTGTTTAATTTGCATTGTTTATAAAACAATATCACTGGAAAATAAGTGTTACAGATTTCTAGTGATATTCTAAAATAACATCACTAGAAAAATAACATCACTAGAACACAAAGGCTGAGTGATACGTTTGTAGTTGTTTAGCATTTCACAGTCGTTTAATGAATCACTGGAAGCACAATCTGAGTCACATGGAAAGAACCTTTTAAACATCGTAGAAAAAAGTGGAAAATGCGTAACCAATCATGCCACCTCCCTAACAAAACTAGATTGATCCACCTGAATTATTTTTAAATGCATGTGTGTTCTCATTTTGAAGTTTGCAATTACACTGAGCAGTCTGGAGAGCAGTTGCTCTCCATTAAGAATTATTTATTTTCTAAGTCTTTCTGCAAGCTTGGACGAAGTCACACAACACACTTACAGCAGTATAATTTCACTATAACTGCCATGGTTCTGTTAAAATGGAATCAAAGTACTATACCTGTGTAGTGCAAAATATTCTGAGATGATTGGTCACTGTCAGGTAATCTGACTTCCTACTTAAGCCCAGTCATTCTGGGTGAACTACACTGAGCTGCAGATTGGCTGAGAATATGCTGTAGGATGCTTGGGGGGGAAAAGAAAAAGTGCTCATGAGACAAATCAGTGATGACAATGAGGGTGAATTTTCTTGAAGACAGTATGGAAATTACTAGATAACCTCTTGTATTTCCTTTCTTAGTTACATTTATGCCTTGCTTTTCCTCCAAGGTACTCATGATGGTGTACATGGCTCTCTTCCTCCTTAGTTTACTTTGATAATGACCCTATGAGGTAAGTGAAGCTTAAGAGAATGACTGGCCCCACATGTCCACTGAATTACATGTCTACTAGGAAACTAGATCTTCCAAGTTCCTATCCAACTCTTCTAACCCACTATACCACACTGGTTCTCCGGTGCACAAATTGTTTCATGTGTTCCCTGATTGAGAGTCACTGTAGTGAGGGCATATCCTTTTGCTATTACTGTGTTTCCCCACACTGGGATGGTTACCACCTGCTTTCTTATTTAACATTTTGTGTCCTTCTAATATTGTGTCTGAAAGCCATGATGGTGTAGCGGTTTGAGCATTGGACTATGACCCTGGAGACCAGGGTTTGATTCCCTGCTCAGCCATGGAAACCCACTGGGTGACCTTGGGCACATCACACACTGTCAGTCTCAGACCCACCTTAGGGTCACCATAAGTTGGAAATGACTTGAAGGAACACAACAACAACAATATTATGCCTAAATTGCTACCTCACATCCCTCATCCAGCTAGCAATATTCTTCAAAGCTAAAATACTTCATAAAGTTTCTTCAGGGCTATACGAAAGAAGAGGAATGTTCAAATTGGACAAAATTTTCCCAGTAATTGGAAAAACTTGAAATCCCAGCAGAATTGAAAACATAACTATCCCTAATTGCATTCAGAGGAAAGTGCAGAGGTGTTCTCAATATGAATGTGTTATTTTACGACCTCTCTAAAAAAATACCAAGTCAGAAAAACATCTAACATGTTCATTATTGGAAAGAGGATTCTGACCAGTACATAGATTGATGTTTTGTGTAATGAAGTGTGCGTAGGGAGAAAAAGAGTACATTGCCATTTCAACGGCAGTACTTATTCAGGGCTCTGTGTGTGTGTGTGTGTGTGTTTGTAATTATTTAAATGGACTGCAAGTAAAGATAATGAATGCATGGTATTTTACAACATATTGATACTTTAGTAATTAACAGAGCTAAAATCAATACAAAAGTGTGCCAACATAATTAAGAATATGCCACAGTCACTCTCCAGTTGCATTTGCATTTCTGCCTATGATTGCAAGCACAAAGAGCACTTACTGGCAGTTTTCTGGATACGCTTGTGAAATGTCTCTATGTAGCTACAAAATATAAATATACACAGGTGCCTTTAGTCACGTAAACATTGTAGATCTTTAATGATAAACACATAAGACCCTGGACGACTTTTGTGATTTCTGGTGGGAATACATTAAACCCAGAGTGCTGCTTCCCTTGTGGATTGTACTTCTATTCCAGTCTCAGTTTACTGCTGCTTTCACTCATCATGTGATAGACAAGCTGCCATTTCGTTCTCTTGAAATGAAGGTGGAAACATCAGTAAAAGCAAACCTTAATGGTGATAGAATACACTGGGGAAAAATGGTTCTGAATGGTTCAAGAACTTATTCCAATTTTCAAGCAGACTTGGGTTTGTGTTTCTGCAACCGCCTCCCCCCTCACAAAAAAAAAAACTTGAAATGCTATAACCTTCAAGTAGAAATGTAAAAATGAATGTATTGCTACCTCTGACAACTTTATTCCTATGCCTTATCAAATAGATTAACAGAAGTTTTCTATACTCAGTTTGGAACTCGTGTTTTCAAGCTGCTTTAGAAGCCATGTGATCTAGGGAGAATACTCCAAAGGGTTTCAGAAGCAGAAATCTCCCAGCTGGAACTGTTTTTTTTCTTAAGATGCATGCACATTCCAATGAAAGACTGTTACCACATCATACACCCCTACTCTATGGGATGTGCTGTTTTCATAATTGGACATATTTCATGACTGGAGCACATGTTTGAAAGTGCACTGGTTGTAAGCATATGCCAGATCAGGATGAACTCAGAGATGATCAGGTCATAAGTTCAGAGAGAATTAGGCTGGAAAACCCAGTGGCGATGGCTTTAGATAATACTTTCAAAAAGTGTAACTTGCAAGCACTCCTGAAAACAATAGCCGGCAAAATTGCCCAGGTGAAACAATCAGGGACCACTATTATGAGCATATCCTAAGGAGACCTTCCCTATTCACCCTACCTCACTAAAACATTAAGAGATTGTCATGACTCCCCTCAGTGTTTTGTCACCTAAAGTCAATCATCCCATTCCAGACTCCTTGTCCATCCTGTGAAAAAACCATTTCCACTTTGTCCATGTACCCTCCTTCAAGGTAGAAAATAGGGTATAAAAACCCCAGCCCCAGCCCCAATAAATTGTAGTATTTGGACATAATACATGGCGCCCAGACTTCTGTTCATTCTTGCTGCCTTCAGATATGCTGTCTGACCCACTCTGCTTTGACCTTCTACTTCAGGACCAACAACTATCACCCTTTCCACCCAATCTCTCTCTATCCCACCTTTCTTGCCTCACTTTCTGATAGCTTTGTGTGGTCCTTATGAGTGATTTCTTATGTGCTTGTTAATTCCAAATAAAATACTCTATTTAACCTTTAATTGGAGTTCTCTCTACATTTAGTACTGGTATAGACAGGTGAAAAGATCCCGCTGTTACCCTCCTCTCACTAGCCTCCTTTGGGTGATCTTTCCCCCAAATTCTAAGAAGACATTGGCATTGTGGATGGACCTCAAAGTCCCCCATCTCTTAGAGTAACAAGATGATTATGTGCAAATTGGACATTATACATGTGCTCAAAGGCTGAATAAAATGATGCAGAAGAAAATGAATGCCTCACTGTGTTTGTGCATGTGTGCTTTCAAGTTTCATTGACTTATGGTGACCCCAGGGATTTCATACTTTTTTTAGGCAAGGAATACTCAAAGATGGTTTTGCCCTTTCCTTGCTTTGAAATACAGCCTACAGCACCTGGTATTCATTGACTGTCTCCCATCCAACTACTAAGCAGGGCCGGCGCTGATTAGCTTCCAAGACCAGACAGGATCTGGTGCCTCTACCATTCAAAAAAGACTGCATACCTCTCAAATCATTTGCAGGATGATATTGGACTATAGCAGTTTCCAGGAGCATGGTTTCTCATGCTAGCAACTGGGAGGTGCTGTACATAGAAGTGATCAGAGTCTACTTTCACATTTGTAAACTCCCATAAGAGGAGCTGAGGTTAAACAGGCAGGGAGTATGTGCTTTGCTTTATACGTTTCTAGGAGCAGAAATTATCCTTTTCTTGCCAAAGGAAAATAATCATCCAACCTTGTTCTGAGACAATTTGCCAGTGTAAAGTAGCCACTCGCTCACCTTTTAGCTCTGTCAGAACTTGGAAAAGTAAACTTTTTAGGAGAACTATAATCAAACAAGCTAACTTGTCCAAGTTCTCACCTGTCTTTCCCTCAGTCGCGTAGGGACGTGGGGGTGGGGCGGCGATTCACCCCGGGTAGTGATGGTTTTGGGGCATTCTGGCCCTGGCCACACCCCCATGCACCACAGCCATGCTCCCGTGTACAGTGGCCACACCCCTCATGCCATAGTCCCACCCCTCCCGCCCCCCACCACACACTCCAAGCTCCGACGCTGCTTTCCCTCCCCATTCTCCCTTTTCCATTCATTTGCCTTTTACCTGAGTGCATGTGCCTTCCTTCCATGCACGTAGGCAAAAGGCAAGCGAATGGGAGGGGCAGCCCCATACGCAGAGAAAGCACTCTCATGCCTTCCTCCCTCACCCATTCTCTTACCTTTTGGCCAGGAAGACATGAGCACCCAAGGAAAAGGCAAGGGAATGGAAGGAGAAGAATGGAGAGGGGAAGGAACATATATGCCTCATGAATAATCAAATTGGTAAAGGTCAAACCTGTGAATGTGGAGAGAGGACTGCAATCATATGTGGTTTATCATAAATTATGCATAAAATATACAGCAAAATACATTGAACTTAGAAACATTAAATTAAACGTAGATTAACACTAAACTTAATCGAAAGCGTTGGAACTGAACATGGTATCTCTACTGAAATCTAAAGTCTCAGTCTGGATAGAATAAATCTGTTGAGAATTTTTCAGTTCTTGTTTCTTTAAGAAGATAGCAACTCTGCTGCCTCTTCTGCTTTTTAGATTTGATCTGATTTTACCAACAGGGAAGAGTTGCACAAATAATGAACAGCTGTTAAAAATCCAGTACTGGCAGGTAGTAACTATAGATGTCAAATAGTCTAGCTAGACAAATAAATTGCCAAGGAAAGCATTCTCCATGTATGTCTCCACTGCAGACAATGGAGTAGTGAACTGAATGCTTTTTATTGCTCTTCAGGTTCTTTATCTGAAATCTCTTATCACAGAAGAGTAGCCAGTATGGATTACAATCTCCTCTCTCTCAAAAGCTTCCAGTCCTCATTACTGTAATACTGGAACACCTAACAATTTCTAATATATTTCACACCAAAAAAAGACTTCTTAAATATGGCTCATTTGCACAGGGAATAATTAATCCCCTTGAATTGTGGATAGGAATATTTATTGGAGTTTTATGAGATAAATTAAATTATTATATAAAAATCACAGAGATCTTTATATAATCATTTAACAGTGTCCAAGCAGAGAACAGAAACTGCTTATCTTCCATGTATTCCATCACCACTATTCTCCCCACCAAGACTGCCACCTTCATTCCTTCCCTTTTCAGTTCAAGACACCTTTTCAAATACATTTGTTTCATTAATCTATTCATACATCTGTTCACAAAATACAAGTAAAAGGAAGAAATTAGATTTTTAAAAAATGAAAATAAAGTTTAGAATAATTCTACCCACTAACACTAAGTTCTGTCTGTAGATTGCTTTTCACTAGCTCACCCAATTTTGATTGTTTAGGTTGCAACTCTCCACACATTTACCTAAGAGTAAATTCTGTTGGATACACTGTGATCCTGCTTTTAACATCCCACCTCCATCTTGAAGGACCACTTTGGGGATTCTTTTAAATCTGTCTTATATACATAGTTGGGTTCTATTTATTGTAGGGTAGAACTAGGACCTGAATTTGCAACACTAGCTTTAAAAATTAGTTTAATTTTAACGCATTCCAAAAATGAATTTATTTTTATTAATGTTACCAGGGATAATCTTTATTTTTTGCATGAATTATTTGACTGTAAATTTAATTGTTTCTTCTTAAAGAGACTATAGGCAGTCTGCATATCTTAGTTCCTGTTCAATGCAAAATCTTCTAGGGCTGCAAATCAGGCTTTAAACAACTCCTTATCTGATCTTCACATTAAAATAAACAAATAGCAAGGTAATAATTTTTATTCACATTCCCCACCAAAATTAACTAATATAGGCCTCATTGAGTTAAAAGCACCATATGAAATAGCTTCCCTTCTGTTAGCTGTCAGAGTCTGAGGAGACTGTGTGAGTTCTGGGTGTCTGAGTAAATTTAACACAAAGGGTCTGACATAACTTAATTTGAGCAATGTTAATTGTTTGGAACTAAGAAGTGGAACCTGAGACCAACCATTCTGTCTGTCATTAAAGTTAAACTATTGTGAAACTGACCCTGAACTGCATCATTTACCTGGGTGAGTCATATTTACCATAAAGAAAGCAAATCTAACACGCACATTAATCCACAGTGAGATCACTTGAAGGCCTAGGACTCCAGATCCAAGGAGGGATTTTAAAAGGGGACCAGAGGGCCAAGTCAGAATGACAGGTTTACAAAGCTAAAAACTGTGGGGCCAACTAAACAAGCAAACCGGTCACATCGTCATTATTCACAAAGTGATAACACATCAATATAACACATTTTCCTGGTATATTCTTTGAAAGGTGTGACTTAAAAAGGTATCAAGGATCATAGCCAACCCATGTTTCCAGTAAAGTAGCCACTACTAACCACAAAGCTTCCTGGCCCTGGTCATTGAACACTGCCCTCTGCCTTCTCCAAGACTATGGCTAGTTAAAAAAACAAAAAGGAGTGCTCTCCCTTGCCTTACTCAATCTTCTGAGCAATGGTACAGTTTGGGCTCAGAGACAGAAGGTAAGCAAATGAGCAAAAGTGACAGTAATGAGGAGGGGGACCCCCTCAGCATGGAGGGGTTACTGACAGTGTTATTCAAAATATAGAGTCATCTCATATGGGACAGACACTTCTTTTTCTGTCAAGTTAAAAAAAATGCTCCATTTCTAAAGTTTGCATTTTAGAGGAACTATCCAATGTGTTGAACCTGTTTTGGAAATTGAGATCAAAAATACGGCCTACCAGTAGAGGAGCCACACCATTACTGGTGTGAATTCTAAGTAGAGTTGCCAGGTGAAATGCAGTACCTGGCTTCTGTATCTTTAATAGTTGTGCAGAAAGAGGAATGTCAGCAGGTGCTGCTTGTCATGCAAGTTCCACCTGTTGAAATTCCCTCTTTTACACAACCATGGAAGGTACAAGAGCCTTGCCCTGTATTATACCTGGCAATACTAATCCTGTTAGCTGCAAATAGCTCACAAAAGGAAATTACCTATGTGTTGACTCACCATTCAACAATTGATTCAATGGGTCTAGCCTCTTGGGACAAACCAACAGGATTTTAGCTTAGTTCCTCAGGACTATGTGGAACTGATTTGTACGAGCTAGGTTTTTCCATTTATATGGCAAGGAACAACTGTGTTCGCTCCTGACACCCTCTGACACTTTCCTCTATTCTAAGAGATGGTAGGGATGTTCTCTGCATGTACAAGCAATGTGCCCATGTTTTACTGCTTTAAAGAGGAGAAGAAAGCACATCAAATACTGGGGGGTGGGGGCCAGATGTAAGTGTGTTAGTACATGTGCCTTATAGCTGGTCCTCACTATAAAATATGCATTGCTGTTGTCTAAGCTTGGAGTTGCATGAAATATTGGCTGCCTTGGGATGTGGAAGACTGCAACACTCCCAAGCACTCCTTTTTAGTTAATTCCTCTTTTCTTCTATGTGCCTTGTGCAAGATTCAAAGATACCTAAGTTGAAAGAAATATCTGCTGCCTTCATGTTTGTTTACTATCCTTTATGGATAAAATTGTTATCCTAAGTATAAAATATTAGAAATGGACCCACAATAATTCTTCTCAAAATGTGCTACTCTGGAGGAAAACAATAAAATAATCTTGAAGATATCCAATAGTCAGCCTCAGAACCTGTCATGAAAGGCTGAAAGGACCCATCAGTCAGAAGGTAGCTAGACAAAAACCTCATTGTTTCTCTCAAACAAGAACAGAAACAGAAAACTCCTGGCACTACTTACATCAACGAAGGGCCCTTTCACACTATACTTTTACAACTCTCTGATTCTACTTTGACTGCCAGGGTTCCATCCTATGGAATTCTGGGATTTGTAGTTTAGAGTGTAGGGTTTAGAATTCTCAGCCAGAGAGCAATAGTGTCTCCCCAGATTACATACTCCAGGTTTCCACAGAATGTAGTTATAACAGTTAGAGTAGAGTCATCATAGTGCTATAATTGTGCAGTTTGTAAGTGTGGGAGCATCTAATAACTAAACCATACAATGATATTAAGCATGCATATCTTCTAGTGAGTCTTACTCCTCGCCATTTGTTGTTGTGTGCCTTCAAGTCATTTCTGACTTATGGCAACTCTAAGGCAAACCTATCACAGGATTTTCTGGAAGCTGAGAGTGTGTGACATGCCCAAGGTCACTCAGTGGGTTTCCATCGCTGAGCAGAGAATCAAATCCTGGTTTTGTTGCCAGGCCGTACACCCCCATGTTTTGATATTGCTTAAATGGCAACTATTAATTGGCTGTTACTGCCCTGGCTAGTCCGAGCTTTGGGGATATTAAAGATATCCTCTTGATATCATAATTTGGCTTCACTTCTCTATTCCCCTCCACGTGCTTGCGAGGCCACCGGACAAACATGTAAACAAGCTCTGCCGTTAATTGCCGTAATATTCCAACGACAATACAGACAGGCCAGAAAATAGTTGACTCACTGCTTTAGGAGACCTCCAGGCAAGTACTCTAATTAGGTATGCATGCAACTTACAAAAGAGCCTCTGCCCCGCACTGGCAGATGGGTAAACTATACAATACCCAAGTACTCTGCGTTTGCATACTGGCTACTCTATTGAGAACTGCTACAATAACTCAGTCATTCAGATTCTGACCTTTTGGAGGCTTTGTCTCCAACTCCAAATCTATTGTTTTCCCCAAGTATGGCATAGCCTGCAGCCACAATTCTCATTATAAAAACCCTTGATTCCGAGACCTTCCTCGGATCGCTCCCGAGTTTCATCCCGCCTTGCTGCCGCTTTGCTTGGCGAGCCTCCCCTCAGCTCCACGTGCTGAGCTACATCGCATCCCCAGCCTCGCTCTCTATTTTTCCAGGCTTCAGGACAGGTGAAGTATCACCCAAACCAGCAATCCCTCTAAAAATCCCTCTATACCACTCCAACCTTTATTTTCCTTAGTTATCTTGTACGAGTGTGTCGCATACACTGTTTGCCTGTATTTAATAAAACATCATTTATTATTTCAACTTCTGTGTGCTCCTTGACTCGACCTGACCCCGTAGACATAGGGTTCAAGATCTCGCTACGTTACCATGCCTCTCGTAACGCTAAGCAGTGCTCTGAGCTAATTTTCCCCACCTTTAGTTGAGCACATTTTGGTGTCCCTCCCGGGACCCCCGGTACACAGGGTAACATGGCATAAATATAAATTATACTGTGCTATGGCTGCATGGCCATGGTGGCTAAAGGAAAGGCTGGTTGAACACATGTACTGCAAAACTTGGTCAGGTAAGACCTCAAGGCATGGCCAGGTCATAGTCAGGAAATCACCAGGGAAATTCCAGTAATAAGGAACTTACAGTTAGCCTTCAATGGCTCAAGCTTTGGAGACAATAATGCCTACAATGTCCCCACAGGACAACTGATTGTCTTAATCACTCTTCCACTGACCACCAAACTTTCCTTTTGTTGTCACAACTGTCCAGCAACCAAGGCACTATCACGATTTCCATTAGCCTTTTGTCATCTGACACTAAAACCATTAGTCCATTCCAAACACCAATGTTTGTGCTGTCAGAGAGCTATTAAAACCTTCACCCTCCAGGCAAAAAAAGAGTATTTAAAACCTAGTTTGGGGCTAACCAACTTGCACTATATTGGTTGTTTGTCATCACTCTGCCGCTGTGATTCCCATCTGTGTGCTGTTCCCATCACTCTTCACTTCTCTACTGGATTGGTTAATATCACCCACTTCACCCTGAACTCTATGCAAACTTTTCCTCCCTTTTCCTTCAGTTAGCCTTTTGTGATTGTGAGACCACATGGATCTTGTGTGTGTGTGCAATTGTCAATTCCCCCAATGAAACAAACAAGCTTATTTTTGGATCTCCGGCTGGTTCTTCCCTGCACTAGTACTGATAAACATAGCTGTAAAAGATCTCATAAGGTTGCCTTACTCTCTCAGGCCTCCTCTTTGAGCTTATGTTCCCTACTGTTTCATGGAGGCACTGGGTAACAGTTTCCAGGGTTGTAGTCCAATGTTCACACTACTATACTATGCTGGCTCTCTACTCCTCCCCTTTCCCTTCCCTTCCCCTCCCCTGAAATGACATCCCTGTCAAATGCCTAGTTGTGTTTGTCACGTGGAAAAATGGACCTTTCAAAGTAAGGGGATGGGTGAGAAATTACTTTGTTAGTAGATATGGATTTGATAATGCATGGATGGTGCTAACATATCTTTCCAGAGACAAAAAGGGAGATTAGGTCTCAGTCTAGTGCAGAAGATATTAGTTCTCTGAGCACTCCACCTGAGTTGATTTTCTGCTTTCTTCATAGTGCAATCTGTGGTATCTCCTGAATGTCTCATCTCATTTCCGCATAAAAACTCGTATGGGGAAAAAGAACACATAGTGAGGGGGCTATTAAATCTGTGTAAGAGAGATGTGAGAATGCTGTGTATGCACACATACCACACACACACACACACACACACACACACATGGGTGTGGGGGTGCACATATATACATGTGTCTAGCAGGAAAGTGATTGTTGTACTCATGTTCCTCTGCATGCAGGTTTCTTCAGTTGGTCGTGACATCCAAAGAGGTCTTGAGTCAATAGGTTCATCTGAAATCCATTGAAAGGTGTTAGGAAATGCATGCCGCATATCTGCTATATATCCAGGAAATGGAAAAGTGGGGCACTTGTTCTCAATGTGCTGAATGCCTCCATTAGCATGGTGATAAATCGGCCATTTGGAGATCAGGTGCACATATTTGCCGGATGACATCTGGATATGATTAATTCAATCACTGTTTTTGGAGAAGCAAGGAATACAGGCTGGGGAGGCAAGCAGCTTGCGGATTCATAGACGAGATGCATATTAACCAGGTCTTAGCCCTGCCTTTGCTTTTGGTAAATTCTTGTGGGAGCTAATTTTTTATTGAAAAAAAAAAAGAATATTGGAGAATAAAAATTTTATGGAAACAAAAAGCAAATGAAAGTACGGGGTTTCTATTGAAATATAAGGACACTTCCCAGGCCATGTTTTTTATGTCTACTGGAAGGTTTCCTACAAAACAGTATTGTTAAATATACAGCTGGGTAGATGTCTGATCTGAAATGCTACATTTTTATATTTTTATTCTGACCTTCATGGTGGGGCTTACGTGCCTGCCTATGTCCTTCTCCATTCTTTGTGGACAACAAACATTCACAAGCAAGCAAATCTATCCACACTGCAGAATTATAGCAGTTTGACCCCACTTGAACTGCCATATCTCCCTCCTAGAGAATCTTAGAATTTATAATTTTTTGAGGTATTTAGCCTTCCCTGTCACAGAGCCCTGCTGCATCACCAAACTACGATTCCAGGATTCTATAGGATAGAGCCATAGCAGTTCATGTGGTGTCAAACTGCTATAATTCTGAAACAGATACCAAGGCCATTTTCACATTGCAGAATTATAGTTCTGTTATTCCACTTTAACTGCCGTGGTTCTATCCTGTGGGATACTGGGATAGGCAGTGTACAGAGGGGCATTCAAAATTCTCAGCTAGACTCCTGTGGTGCCTCACCAAGCTACAAATCTGAGGATTCCATAAGATGGAAAAATGGCAATTAAAGCTGAACAGTAACACAATAAGTCTGTAGTATGAATGAGCCCTAAGCAGCGAACAAAGGCATACACAGACTTTCCACATGCATGTGAGACCCAAGCATGTTCACATCTACAATCACTGAATGAGCACGACGGAGAAGCAACACCAGTTAACTGACACCTTGCCAGCTTTTGTTTTTAGTTTGTTTTTTAACAGTTTGTGCTTGTAAGTGGTTTTAATTTTTCAATTGTTTAATCATCTTTTTTTAATTTTTAATATTTTAGCTATGTGTTTTTTTATCTGTCGTCCATGACTTTGGATCTTAAATTAGGAAAAAGGCAGGATATAAACCTCCCCCCCGTCCTCCTCCTCCTCCTCAAAAGGATTACTTCATTACATCTTCCTTTCTCTCGTATTTGTTTGCTGTGTGCCTTCAAGTCATTTCCAACTTATGGCAACTCTAAGGCTAACCTAATGTGTTTTTCTCTGAGGCTGAAAGTGTGTGATGTACCCGAGATGACCGAGTATGTTTCCATGCCCAAGCGGGGTATCGAGCCCTGTTCTCCAGGGTTGTAGTCCAACGCTCAAACCGCTAGATCTCACTGGCTCTTTTTCTGCTATAGCTGCTTATGCCTACATTTCTTTAGCCCATCAGCATTCTAGACTTACAGAATCAGAAGCATACATAGTAATAGTAATAATAATAATAATAATAATAATAATAATAATAATAATACTTAACCTGGATTTAATTTTTTTTTACCCTTCAATCTCTTTTTAACTTTTGTGTTTTGTGAATGTTTAACTGTGTATTTTATTGTAAGGCACTTTGGGAGAAACGTGTGAAATAACAACAACTTTAAAAAAAAAAAGATTACTTGATCACCTCTTACATACTGTATTTGCTGGCGTATAAGACTCACCTTTTTCCCAAAAAAATGCTGTTTGAAAATGGGGTGCATCTTATACCCCAGTGTCTTATACACTGGCAAAGAGTATTTGCCAGTGCATAAATGGGGTGCATCTTATACATGGTTGTGTCTTATATACCGGCCAAGACAGGTACTTCCAGAGTCAGAAGTGTTCATTCCCAAAGCTTGGGTATGCCTTTTCCTTAAACTGTTGCTGCTCAGCAAAGTTCAGGTCTGATGATTATGCAGTCATGTGCCATCTTAGAAAACTTCATTAAAAATAAGTTCAGTTGTGATTTAACTGTCCCAGTGGCTTACAGTGAATTTCAAAGTTCCAGCTGGCCACCAGGGCTCACTGTAGTAAAGTACAGCACATTGTTGGCTTTTTTTTCCCTGATAAAGTCTGCTCTTTGTAATTCAACAAACCTCTCCCTCTCCACACAACTGGCATCTTCATTGTTAGGTACCCCAGAGATACACAAATCAAAATGGAGTGCACTCAGATGAAAAAGGAATTCCCAATCATACATGCAGATTACACATTACTCATGCAGTAAAAAGACGAAAAGAAACAAACACTGTGAATTACTCAAATTTAAGTCAGAGAAGCGAACTATCCCTTATCTGCAGCTTTAAAAACAATTTGACTCTAGTTGCTGGATTCTGTGTTCCTTCACATCATCCATCATAGAAGAATGCCTCTAGATAATACGTGTAATATGTAATATGATCTACTTCCAAAGCTCATTTACTTGAAAATAAGTTCCATTAAAATCAAACATTTACTTCTAAGAACAATTGAGATGCCAGGTGCCTGTTCTGAAAAATTATTCCACATTAATTCCCTCTTTAATATTGAATAATAAACTGCAACATAAAAAGTCAAATAACAGATGGAAATGGACACAAAGCAACAGACAGTTCAGATGGGCAGATCCTTCCAGAACTGGCTCTAGGGTCAGAAGGCTGTCTCAAGGTGCAGATATGGGATGTGAGGAAAGGGAAACAAATGATTCGTTCATGGGTGTAGATATGAGGGGAGGGTGAAAATGCAGATATTGCCCTAAATAAGAATTCTGCGCCCCAATAAAATTTCTTGAGTCCCTAAAATTCTAGCATTGCAGAGAGCAAGATACTGAAAATCATTCACACCTAGAACTCTTCTATTGGCTGTGTTCACATTTCCTTGGTAACTTTGTCTGGACCTTTTCTTTGGGCGCCTAAATGCTCAGTTGATGTTTTAAGTTAAAGCGATGCTGGAAATTTGAGGAGTGAAAGGAAATATCTTTGGGGCAGAAATCTTATTTGAGAAGGCAACGTGCTAATTTTGTCATCACTTCGCCAACACACTTCTAAGGGCTTTGTCATACGATGCACATAAATTACAATTATAGCAGGGGAATAGTGACTTTGGCTGAGATTTATCACATTACCTGTTCCTCTTCTGTTGTTCTCTCTGTGGAAGGTTATGTGGAAAATGTTTCTTTACAAAGAGGTCATTTACAGGGGGGTTTTGTGTGTGTGTGTGTGTGTGTGTGTGTGTTAATAAAAGAAACACTCCCATCCAGAACAACATGTGATAAACCCCAGCCAAAGCCACTATTATACTGCTGCAATTATGATTTACCTACTTTGTGTGATAAAGCCCTCAGTTTGTTGGTTTTGTATTGTTCACTATCAAGAGTGAGTAATAACAGTGTGATTCACTAGTCCACTAACATGGAACCTACTGGTTTAAGAAGAAAAAATGGAAAAGTTGTATAGTGTCTTCTAATCACTAATGTCAGATATCCATCAGGAAACACCTACAGTACAAAATCATCCCGCAGATGGTTTGGGAGGTATACAATATGTGTGTGTGTGTGTGTGTGTGTGTATTACAACAATTTTATTGAAAGCCACATTTTCTTCTGCATCATTTTATAAGGCCTTCTGCATTATTTTATAAGGCCTTTGAGAATCATTTAAACTTTTCCTGAAAATTTTCAAGAATGAAGACTCCCAAAAGATCAAGAGAACAATATATTCCATTTTTGAACTGCTCTTAAATAGTGTATGCTATAAATTAGCCTAGTAGGAAAACTCTTCTGTTCTAAAGGCTACAGTCTGGTTGGGAGATCATTTCTGGGGCCACATTTAGAGAATGGTGCACCCAGCAAAAAGTAGGTGGAGCCACCACCAGTAGTCAGTCTCTCTCTCCCTCTCCCTCTCCCTCTCTCTCTCTATAAATATATATATACTCATTTAGACACATTCCTCTGCTTCTGCTCCTAATACAAAAACTCCCATTCTCACACATATCATCCATTCACATGCCTGTGGCTAAACACACTCAATTTCACATGTAAAACACACCCGTTCGTTTGCACACATGTGCATGCCAATGCAAAAGCAATTAGGCTTGGGAAGCGGTTCAAGGTACATGCGGAATTGACAATGAACCCTTCTTTCCATAGCAGTGAGTCTCTAAAAATGCTTCTCCCATGTACCAATTAAGTTCCATATGAGACTTTGTACAATATCATTGTTGTACAGGGGAGGCCAAAGGGGAGCCATGAGCAGGCTAGGGAATGCATTTCAAAAAGAAGTGACTACAAGCGATAAAAAAGAAAATGCGAAAATATTTTTAAAACATGTTTTATGAGTGTTGAAAAAACTTTACAAGAAAAACTTGGACTAACATAACCTTTCCACATGGTGATTTTTTTGCCCAGAAATTTTCTGTGCAATTGGAGACTTTGCACAAAATTTGAACATGGATCAAAATACGGTTTTCTGCACACACTTTTTCCCACTTTCTGCATTTTTCCTGCTTTTTCCTGTGCAAAAACAACTAGATGCAACTTTTGCATAGAATAAGTTCCATATTGCAAGCAGGCTTCAAAAACTTAATTTCTGAAGAATTTATTGCAGTATGACAAGAAATTTCTAAAATTACTTATTGCTTCCTTCACGAAGAAAATTAGTGCCTACCACAGAATAGACGTGGTCCTCTATGCCCACCAACTTAACAGTCATGAACAGACACTGGAAGGTTCATGTATACGCTATGTGTATGTATGTATGTATGTGTGTATATATATATGTATGTATGTATGTGTATGTGTGTTTGCATATATACGTGTGTGTGTGTGTGTGTGTGTGTGTGTGCGCTCATATATATGTTCATGATTATTAAATTGGGAGACATGGAAAATGGAGGTAACCTAGCTGCAAGGCATTTGGGCTTTTACAATAATCTTCAGAACACCAAATTGACTGAGCAGACAAGTTTCTGGTGTTTTAGTCCATGTTTAAACTTTGCTTCCTCTCTTACAACATGAACTTGTGTTTCCTTACACTTATCTGAAGAAATACTTTGTCATTTATATATCCATACAAGGTAAATATGTAAGTCTACTCCTAGTTTTAAAAAATAAGTAATGTTTTAAGGTTAAACAGTGCAGGATGCCCCGTGACCTATTTAAAAGATTAATTGCTTGTATCAAGGAAAGACAATTCAACCCCTATCCCATTTTTATCTAGAAAAAGAGTAAGCATTAGAACTGGAGTGTGCATGTCAGGGACTCCAAAAGCACCTTTTGGGGGCACACCCTGCCCCAGAGCCATAGTACTCTCACCCCTGATTTAAAGATTTTAATTACAGTGGCCCCTCCACATCCACAAGGGTTTGGGGCACAGAACCCTCGTGAAAGTGGAAAAACTGGGAAAAACCCCTCCCATTCCCCTCCAGAGCTTCCCCCTCCCATTCCCTTGCCTCTGGCCCCAGTGCTCCAAGAGAGAAAAAAAAAGACAAGATAAAGGGCTTACTGGTACTTTCCACTCAGACAGAGAAGAGCAGAGTGCTGAGTTCCAGCATTCTAGCTACTTCCACTCACTACCTTAAGAAAGAAGATTCCTCCCTGAGGGGAGGGATAGGAGAAAGAGAGCACTTGAGCAATCATCAGCCATTACACAGAAGAATGTGCAGCCATGTGGCAGTGAGGACATGTTTCCAGCACTGTTGGAGGGAGACTTTGCTCACCAAAAAGGTAAAACCATCAATATTAAACACAAACTTTACAAGCCTGGAGTGAGGAATGCAAGGGAATGGGAGGAGGAAAGCACATGCCTCATGAATAATCAGATTTGTGAAGGTCAAATCCACCAATGTGGAGGGAGGACTGTACTTAAAAATGATGAGCAGGTCATAGATAAGCCAGAACGTGAATTGTTTTGCATATTGTAAATAACATAATATATTCAAACAACACTTGGACCATAAATGCAACAGTTATTTATTTAAAAAAATAAACAGAGAGATATGGCTAGAGCAAAAACTGTTGATTATTTGCTCATGACAGGGCAGCCCTGCCATCAAGCAGAATGAAGCAGCCACTTCAAGTCACTGCTCTTGGGCATCAAGTCTTCTGTTATTTTGATATATCATTATTGTAGTTTTATTACCAGCAATTGGGAGAGATGCTTGTAAAATTCTGTACCTCCATTGCCAAAATAATACAATCAGCCTTTTGGAATTCTGACCATCTTGAATGAAAGAACAGAGGTGGCATTTTGATGGCTTCCCTTTGAAAGAAAATCTCTTGGACCAACCTTTGCACATGATGCAAAAATCTCCATTGCTTGTTTTATGACCAGCTTTCTTATAGACTCAGAAATACTGTCAGGATTGACTCCCTCATAGCAGTCCGTGGTGAGACTCGAAATTAGAGTCAGGAAGATCAATTGATCAGTTAAGGTGCCATACTTTTCCATGTAGAACAGGAGCTAATATCTTTGGAAGTCCACGGGTCAGTTCTCCACCCTTAGACCCACCTCCAGAAGTGGCTTGAAATCAATTCCACATGTTTTAAGAGAGAAGATATAAAAGTAGTGGGCCATATACAGCCCACTGAACATATATAACATACCTCAAGAAGGCCCCACTGGCTCAACTAAGTGGACAAGAACAGTCTGAGAATGGGGGGAAGGGTGGCAAACAGCTATTGCCTTCATATCTTGCCTGGAGACCTCCAAAGGCACCTGATTGGTTGCTTAGGGAAGCAGGATGCTGGAATAGCTAAGCCTTTAATTTCATACACTGGGATTCATTTTAATACACCAAATGCCATCCAAGCTATGGCTGTAATGGCCCACCACATGGAGCAGTTGCACATGGAACCGAAGGCTTCTAGCCCTCAAAACTCCATCTCTGACCTGTTTTTACTATGAATGTTGGATAGTGAGGGTTACTGACATTCACAGGAAAAAACTATAAAAACAATTAGCATGATCCAGACAAAGTTAAACATTTCTTGCCTCCTGTTCTGAGTGGAAGTGGTTAAACTTCTGCCTAATTTTCACATTTAAATAGGGTTTATATACACTTAACTTTGTGTTGTGTCTAAAGCCCAAAAAGTTCCTTTTAAAAGGGAATTAGATGCAATCAAATTCCAGGTCAATAGTGTTTTTTGTTTAAGAAATCCTTTACTATTCCATTTTTCTGAATAAATAAAATAGCTATACAGTGGTTCCTCCACTTTCACAAGGGTTCAGAGCTCATAACCTTTGAAAAGGTGGAACAAAACACAAAACTCCCACCTCCATGGTCCCCCTCCCATTCCCTTGCCTGTTGCCCTGACTCGTGAACCTTCCTTCTCCACACCAAGGCCAAAGGCAAGAGAATAGGAGGTGGGAGCTCTGAAGGTGTGTGTGTGCATTCCCCTTGCCATATTCCCTTGTCTTTTGCCTCCGTGTGTGTTCTCCATGCCAGGGCCAAAGGCAAGGAAATTGAAGGAAACTCTGGCAGGGGGGAAGGAAGGCATGGACATGGTTTCCCCCTCCATTCACTTTCCTTTTGCCCAGGTGCACTTGTCTTCCTTCTCCGCACCTGGCAAAGCACAAGGGAATGGGAGGAGGAGAAGGGGGGAGGCATATGTTACTGCCCTGGTTAGTCCGAGCTTTGGGGATATTAAAAGATATCCTTTTGATATCATAATTCGGCTTCACTTCTCTATTCCCCTCCACATGCTTGTGAGGCCACCAGACAAGCAAGCATACAAGCTCGGCCGTTAATAACCGTAATATTCCTGGACAATACAGGCAGGCCAGAAAATAGCTGACTCACTGCTTTAGGAGACCTCCAGGCAAGTACTCTAATTAGGTATGCACACAGCTTACAAAAGAGCCTCTGCCCCGCAATGGCAGCTTGATGGGTAACCTATACAATACCCAAGTACTCTGCGTTTGCATACTGGCTACTCTATTGAGAATCTCTACAATAACTCAATCATTCAGATTCTGACCTTTTGGAGGCTTTGTCTCCAACTCCAAATCTATTGTTTTCCCCCAAGTACGACATAGCCTGCAGTCACATTCTCCTTATAAAAACCCTTGATTCCGAGACCTTCCTCAGATCGCTCCCAAGTTTCATCCTGCCTTGCTGCCGCTTTGCTTGGCGAGCCTCCGCTCAGCTCCACGTGCTGAGCTACATCGCACCCCAGCCTCGCTCTCTATTTTTCCGGGCTTCAGGACAGGTGAAGTATCACCCAAACCAGCAACCCCTCTAAAAATCCTTCTATACCATTCAAACCTTTATTTCTTGAGTTATCCTCTGTGAGTGTGTCGCATACACTGTTTTTCTTGTGTTTGTAATAAAACATCATTTATTGCTTCAACTTCTGTGTGCTCCTTGACTCGACCTGACCCCGTAGACATAGGGTTCAAGATCTCGCTATGTTACCCTGGCTCTCGTAACGCTAAGCAGTGCTCTGAGCTAATTTTCCCCACCTTTAGTTAAGCACATTTTGGTGTCCCTCCTGCGACCCCCAGTACACAGGGTAACACATATGCCCAACTCATGAATAGTCAAATTTATGAAGGTTAAACCCACATATGTGGACAGAGGACTGTGTTTCAGTTACTTTTTAAAAATTTTGATATTGCCCCATATGGTAGTAAAAACACTCTGCTCTCATCCACCTTGTGATTACCTCAGTACTCACAAGACAGCACAAGACAGCAACACAAGGCAAGCCTAGGCCAGTACTTGAACCATGTCTTAGGCCATTTTTGCACAGCATTTCTTAAGCGAAAGGGCCCCTTGAGCGTCACGTAAATGGGAGGAGTGGTCTGCATGACGCACTCCCATTTACGTGACGCTCAAGAGCCTCATGCACCATGCATACGCACCTTTTTATTTTCGGATTTTTCAGGGGCCTGGGGTGAACTTACCTGCCCTGCGAAGCCTCTGGAGCTGGGCCAGTCGCACTTCCTGTCCTCAGTGCAGCCTACAGCTCCCAGGCTGCACTGCGGAAGGAAGAGGCAGGGCGTGGGCAGGGCGCTTGCGCGACCAGGAAGCTGCTGCAGAGCCCAAGCAGCAGGGACGCAAAAGCTTCTTGTGCGACCACCACCCCCCACCTCCTCAAAAAGGTAAGGTGCGGAAAGGGCCATAGTCCTCTTCCACCTTTTTGCAGAGCTACACCGCTGTAACTCTGAAAGTAAATAAATACTTCAAGTTACACTGGAAAAGGAGTTTATTTGTAACTAGTCAGTGGTAACTAGTTGCTGCCAAACACTGATTATGCTCAGTGTCAACAATCTCCACTTCCATACCTTTAGGAGTATATTGCTCCCAATATGTGTCCTCAATACCCACAATGTTAGCATAATTTTTGGACTGACTGCTCCCAACATAATCCAGCAATAGATGGGTTTTCTTCCATGCCTGCCCTCCAACGTTTTCCTTGCTCTTGTTGGGTCTTTCTTTTTTCGTAGCAAGCACTTCAGACACTCATTGTTCTGGAAATGAGCTTAAGAAAAATATATAAATATTAGATGCATCCATATATTACAGCATATACTATGCTCTATGGAACACTGTATTATGCTTATTGCTGTTCATGTGATAAATAGACCTACCTTAAGAACAATTTATTCATATATTAATGTGCCTTGTGGGAGACATAATCAGCTTCATTAGAGGACATTATTATGGTAAATCTCTGCAAAAACATCTTGCATAACAAGACAACAAGATCAATAAAAAGCCTCATCATACATGTATAATATTAGTAAAAGACAGTGGATTTTGCAAATGTTAATACTGGGCTCTTTGCAGTTGTGCTCAGGAAAGTGCAACATTATTTGACTGCAATTCAGTCCCATGTTTCTGTTCAACAGTGCATTATGTCAAGGCATCCACTTGAGAGTGAACATAAGTTATTTTACTTAGATCTTCTACTCTGCAGATTACTCAAGATTTCTGCTTGTAATGTTCACACAAGTGGAAATGACCTATCACTGCCTGTGAGAATGGCCAAGATCTTGCATCAATCAGGCAGAGTATACCACTTCACCCACATAGTTCCATGTCTATTGGATTTTTTTTAAAATTGAACACTAGGAGCTATTTTGTAGCTCTTAGCACCCCATACAACAGCCCCACACACATACACAAAACTGTAAAGCCACAGAAGTGCTTTCTGCTGCTGCTGCTGCTGCTGCTGCTGCTTCTTACCAATGGGGAAGTTGGCAAGTGGAAATGTAAGTCAGCCAACTCTACTCAGCGAGGCCCTTTCCACAACTCACCTTTTCTCGGTGCTGAGGTGCGGTGCTTGCGCGAGCAGGCTCCAGAGAGAGGCTCTTGTGGCCGGGGTCCTTTGGCTCCACACGAGCTGCCTGCTCGCACGAGATCCCCACCTCTTCCTTTCACAGTGCAGCCTCAGATATTCCCAGGCTGCACTGAGACAGGAAGCAAGAGCAGCCCGGCTCCTGAGGCTCCGCACACAGAGCAAGTGCGCACAGGGCCCCGGAGCAATGCGCGACCATGCACCATTTTTGGCTTAAAGCAGAAAATGAAAAAGTACTTGAGCGACGCCTGCCAGGCCCTGGAGCATCGTGCAAATGTGAATGTGTTGTGTGGACCGCTCCTCACATTTGTGTGACGCTCGAGGGGCCCTTTCGCATGGAAAATGCCGTGCGAAAAGGGCCTCAGAGAAGGAAAGGAAAGGCAGTGTGATCATAAATAGAGTGCACCCTCCTTTTCTTCCCCTGCATGTTCATCATTGGAATTGCTTCCTCTTCCTCTCTTCCCCACCAATAAGCAGCAGCTGCTTCACCTCCCAAGGTTTGAGGAGGAGGTTTTAGACATTGTGCAAAAAGATTAGTAAGCCATGCATACACATATCATTAGTAGGATTCTAGCCAATATGTACTACACTAAAATTCCATAGGGAAGCAGTAAAGCATTAAAGGAGTCATGGGGGGAAAAAACAAGCTGCCTTTTTCTACACTAATTTACAAGCTCCCTAACACAAATTCTTGTGGCCATCAACTAGCCACTTTATGTCTGGGAGTGAAGGTCATATGACTCTTTGTAAGTTTGTTCCTGTGTTATAAATTGTGCTAACATGGACAGTTCTTCTGAAAGATCAACCCACTGTTCATTATCGTCTATGGATAATTTCATCTGAGAACTGTTGCTTTTTAGGGTTCGGATTAAATAGCCACATTCCACCATTTGGAATCACAGTGCTTATTTCTCTTAGACACTGTAGCATACTATTTGGCTGAAAATTCCACTGTTGCCTTGCACTGTTCTCTTAGCAGGCAATGAATGCAGCTCAGGTTGAGGCTGATTCACACCGAAAATGAAATATGCATGTGTGACAACATTAGTTTGGAGCCTTTCTATGAATGGAAGTAGCCCTTCCATTCACAAAAGAATTGTTTTGTTTGTAAAAAGGGCTTGCGCTCCAGGCAAAGCTTCTGCTCATAAAATGGGATGGAGATGGGACTTTTACTCCCTTTCTACCTGAAGATTCCTGGGTCACCTCCTGTACTGATATAGATGAACTTCAATCCTCCAGGGCAGACTTTTGTGTGTGTGTGTGTGGGGGGTGACTGAGGACTGTAGACAAAAATGGAATGACAGAAAAACAGTTTCTCCCCTTCAATGAGCAAGAGCATTTTGTGAATAGAATTCTGCTCATGGATCTCTGGGTCCATTGAACATCGTGATATATGTTCACATGCCACAGATGTCTGCAAAATCTGAAGCAACATAGGATCCATTTAGCTGGAAAGGATTTTGTGAGGTACTGTGTATCAATCACAGTAGGAAATTTAGTGAAAAAGTACTACTATTATATTTACACTAAAAAGCTAAAAAAAAAGGTACATCAAAGGGAATCACTCTTATACTCAGAAATATTATGGAGAAACAGACAGCTCAATTGTTATTCTCTTCTCTATCTGCTGCTTCCCTGACAGAGTATCACTTTGCTGATGTTTAGCTCCTTTCCTCTATGCCTTTCTTCTTCCAGTGATGTCCAATAGTTTCCTTCCATTTTTCACAATATACCCTCTTGCAGAAAAAGGACTTGAGTATAACCTATTAAATTCTCCATTGCAAAAGGGAAGGAGCAATCCATGATCTGGATTGCTCCCATCACCCGGAAGAGGTGAGACCACAGGTAACCAGTACAAAAGACAACTCTAAAACCTTCCTTTGAATTGTCCTGGCCTCTAACAGCTTAATGGGTTTTGGGTTTTTTTAACTGCATGCAAAACATTGTCCAAAAATGTGGGATCTTATTGCAATTGAAGCCACCACAAAGAGTACACTACATGGCATAGACTAACTTCCTCAGATCATTTGTCCTGGGTGATGGAATGAGTTGGTTAGTTTTGTTCATGGTTTGCCATATTTTTGTTCAAGAAGAAATCCTCATTCCTCTCCCATTCAGGCTGGATAGAGTGCATAGTTTGCTTTCTCCCTCAAATGTGGTTTGAGTCTCTTGTCTGAGTCATCTGGAACTATTTACTTGCTTGGAATGTTTATGTTTTGCACCTGTCCATGGATTGCAGCTGTCTGGACTCAATCCATTTTGAGTCTTAAACTGGCAACCTCAGGAATCCAACCTCTGCATGCCCATTTGGCTCTGGCAAAATGACAAAGAGAACAGCCAAACTACCAAGAGATCTCTCTTTTCACCAACATGCCAGAGAAGAACAGACCAGGATATATTCCCTATGACCATTATAGGGACCCTATGACCATTATAGACCATTGTGGGCTTGATGTGCTAATTTAAGCAGCTATGAAAATTGCTCTGGCTTTACCTTGTCTTCTACTTGGTTTACCTCACACTCCTAGCTGCTCCTGCCCTGTTCTGCAGAGCTGACCCAAAATTTCGCTGCCTGGAGTAAAGGACAAAATGCCCATCCCACTTACTGAAGCTGACTGGACTTCTTTTTCAGTCGTAATTCAATACTGGTAGTGAGATATCACACTTTGCCACTCCTGAGGGGAGTAGGCAAATTTGGGGGTGTAGGACAAAGCTATGTGAAACAAAACATGAGAGGGGACAGTTGAGGAAACTAGGAAGAAGAGCTGGAAAACAACGAGCATCCTCCAACTTAGACAGTTGCCTCACTTTTTAATTGTAAGGCCATTCAGCTGGATTGTGTCAGTGTCAGTTAAGTCTAGAAAGGGCTGCCTTGCCAACAGTATCCCATTCCCGGAGATTTCAGGGCCACAATCTGAAACCAGGAAGCTTGTGATGTTATAGGGATATGCCCTGTTCATGTCATAAGTGGGGGCCCTTGTGGTGTCACCGAAGCAGAGGAAGAAGATTTGGCAGATCAGATGGAACTGGATTCAGCTGATTGTGGAAATGAGAATGTAGGCAGCCTGGGATCCAATTTTGAATAACTAGGAAATATGACAGCCCACAGCCAGAAAGAAGCATTTTTTTTCAGTGACCGCGCGGGAGGGAAAATGTACCTAGTAGCTACAGTAGTTGCTGTTCCTGCTAGGATCCACTAATGCCAGCAACACACATAATGCATGGGGAGTTTACCCAAGTCCTAGACTGGGGTTTGTAGAAGGCTCATTGCTAACTCTCAGGACTTTTGTCCCCCAGGCTCCATTTTATTCCTGCTACCAAGGCTTGTACAATAAAACAGCTCACATATCACAATGCTAGCTTTCCCCTTCCTGTCTTGCTCCAAATGACAGAGAATACACATTCATGATCTATCACCCAAATCCCCTCATCTCATTCCTGGTATTTTGGTTTATCAACATTACCCAAGTGTAGCACATACACAGAATCCTTTATGTGAAACCAAAGAGCCCTGGCAACAGCTGGCAATGGAAGAAAATGTGTACTGAGGCTTTAAATCCACCTTACTTAGCAAATGAGGACTTTCCCCTCCTCCAGTGCTACTCACTATGAGATTTGTCTCCTTGTGTGGAGACTCAAGGCCTATTCATACTGCACTTTACAGCACTATGATTCTACTTTAACTGCCATGGCTCCACCCTTTGTAATTCTGGGGTGTGTTATTTGGTGAGTGTCTAGAAGAACTCTCCAGCTGAGAATTCTAAATACCCTTCCCTCAACTGCAAATCCCAGAATTTCATAGCATGGAAGCATGGAAATTAAGGTGGAATCATAGTGCTATAAAGGGTCCCAAAAGCAGCAGACCAATTCGGTATCCAGCGCCCTGAAACCCAACAACCCTAGACCTGTTGTGGAAAGAATCATGGGTGTGTGTGCACACATGAGTGCTTGCATGCATAGGGATCTTTAGACTGGGTTTATTTCTTGCCCCTTTAGCATTACCCTTTTATCAAAGTTCTTCATTAATGAAATGTATCTTTTCTCTTTACTGGAATATACCCTGTGCTGAGATTCCATTGTTTCCATTATAGCACCATAATAGCACCATAATAAAGCAAAACAGCTGTGACTCTTCTGTTATGAGTCACCAAATACTCACTAAGGCTTCTGTTTTTCTGCAACCTGTAATAGCCCTGAAATAAGCAAAATAGATGCCTTGTCTGGCATCCCTCTTTCTAGAGTACGAAGGTACCCCCTCTGGTTCAATGGCATATGATCTGAGTAAGACCTCTGCTTTGTGTATTATTAGACAGCACCCAGATGGCTCAGATATCAAAGCCACCTGAGCTCTTCACAGTCACAGCTTCAAAGCTGGGATGCAACACTTATTATGTGGTGAAGGTGTATCAAAACAGATGCTTGTCTGCCCTTCATCGTAGTCTCATGGTTGGAAGAAGCCCTTCTGTGCAGTAAACAGATGAACACTGATTTCCACATGGTCATTTTTTTTGCTGACTAGTAAGTTAAGTAGGTCAAATAGACAAATAAGTGCAAATCTAAATAGGGACATGGGAAACAATTTATGTATCAGTAGACCCCAGTAAACCTGTCAGATAAACTTCAGCTACTGCATCTGAATAGTGGTTTCAAATTGTTTTATCAGTACAAAATAATAGACCTGAAAGGATAACATCTGAAGACAATGTTGTTGTTTCTGCTGCTGCTGTTGTGTACCTTCAGATCATTTCCAACTTATAGCAACCCTAAGGCAAACCTATCATGGGGTTTTCTGGGGCTGAGAGTGTGTGATATGCCCAAGGTCACCCAGTGGCTTTCCATGGCAAGCGGGGAATCAAACCGTCATCTCCAAGGTCATAGTCCAATGCTCGAACCACTATACTACACTGGCTCCCAACTGTGCCAGCAGTGATTTCTAACAGGACCAATGAGGAGTGTACAAACATAAAGCCACAGAAATTATGTTCTGTAAATAACCTTTGCTTGCTTTTTTTAATGAATGTTAACCTTTTCCAAAATGTATAAGTAAATAAACACAAACCACAACACATACCAGTAATGAAAAGTTAATTAGCTCTTAGAAGCACGGAGCACAAAGATTTTTTTTAACAATATCAATAAAACTGAATTTCCAGACTGAAAGAACGAATTCTTGTTTGTTTGATATTTTCTACAGATTTAAAAATGCAACCCTGTGCAAAGCTGTTCACAACCAGTCACACATTGGAGCCAATGGAATTTACTGAACTCTAATTGATGAAAAGTTTGAAGACTTTATGAGAGGTGTTTTCAAACATGAGGTTTAAATAGCCATTTAAGCTTCTGTCCTGCTATTGATGTGAACTTAGTGCTGATCTTAGTGCATTCAGAATAAAAAGAGGGAAGAGAGGCATTTGTCATTTGAATGAGCATTCTGGCCAATGTGGGCTTTGCATTTGCATTAGAAAGCAACCTTTAAAAATTCTTTAAACCACATGTGTGAAAATACCCAGAAGAAGCAAAAGGTTTCAGGCAACTGACATCTTGCCTCGGAGGGATGCTGCCTACACAGTTCCTATTGGCTTCCATAGTATAGTCACTGGAGGTCACTGAGAGGACTAAGCTGTTCCATCTAACAATTTTGTATTATGCTCTGCATCCAATTTGTTGAATTAACATTATAAAATAGTTTATCCAAAGGCTCAGTATTCTAAACTGGGCACCCATTATCTAGAGCATTAGGGCATTACAGTCAATACCTTTGATGGGAGAAGGATAATGACAGTGGAATTGTCACAGGCAACAGAAGGCTGTTTTGAATAGACATGTGTTCAAAAACCCCTACAGGAGTCAGAAAAGAGGCAGGGATGTTAAGGAAAGGAGTGGTTAAAAAGCAGCTAAAAGATGGAACCCTATTGGTTCTCCATCTGGGACCACCTTTTCTCTACTTGAAACAGCAAGGTACTGTGTCCTCTTGCTGTCTGCTTTGGAATGTTGTTTCAGTTTCAAAAAGCAGCAGATCATATGATACATAAGGCATTGCTGCTTGATAGCAAGCTAAAGGCAGTTGGGCTCACTGAATCTGTTTTTCCATTATTTAAGTTCTGGTCAGCATCCAGAGCTCAGTACAATCCAGGATATAAGGTTTTATTAAAATATATACTGGTATAGAATGTCTGTAAGAACAGCATATATAGTATGACCTCCAGATTCATAGTCCATGAACTATGAATCTGGAGATGAGGGTTCAATTCCCCTCTTAGCCATAGAAACCCATTGTGTGGCCTTAAGCGCATCACATACTCTCAGACAGAGAAAACCCTGTGACGGGTTCACTTTAGGGTCACCATAAGTTGGAAACAACTTGAAGGCACAGAACAACAATAGGAAGTCTGGAGTAAAGGTGGATATCACTTTGATAACTGGTTATGGACTCTACCTGGGTCATTTAAACCAGGGTTGGGTACAGTACAGCCCTCTAGCTATTGTTGGACTGGAATTTCAGTATTTCTCACCATTAGCTGTGCTGAACAGGACTGCTGGGAGTTACAGTCCAGCAATATCTAGAGGACCACACTGCTCTGAAATCTGGACTGAAAAGTATAGGTGAACACTTTTTCAAAGAATAACCTGTTACTACAGTGGTTGAACAGGGGTGATTGGAGGTACAGATCCCTGTCAGCTAAAATATCCCAGATTCAGTAAGCTGTCAGTGTATCTGTCCTATGGCATTACTGTGGTGTGGTTCACTTTAACTGCCATGGGTCTATCACATACAGTCTTGGGCTTTGTAATTTAGTAAGATATTTATATTTCTCTGTTGGAAGATCTCTGGCGCTGCAGTCAGCCAAGAACACTAGAGCTCCCTAGCAGAGAATAACACTGTAGGTGTTTGTAACACAGTGGGGATTTGTATGAAAGCCACAGTGTACTGCCAGGTGATCTAGGTTGCACTGTACCACAAAGGATCTAGGTTGCACTGTGTAGTGCTATAGCTAGCACAAGAACATCAATTTGTCCCAAAATTAGGGAACCAATAGCTCTGCTGATGTGAATCCAAGGAGACAGAGATAAAACATCTTAGTTTCACTTACCAATTATTTAAACACAAAAAAGAAGAGACTTGCAGGCATCTTCTGTTGAAAAAGAATTTGCTCAACTATACTATCCATTCATGAGGCTGTAATATGACTCCTCTGTTGGCTGCCAGTCCCTTTTCCCTTCTGAATTTGAGAGAGCTTTGGGTCTCTGCCACAGTTTGAACTAGCTACTTAACATACTCACAAGATTTATTTATAGCAGGATAAGCCCTCTTGTGCTTTCTGCTAAACAGAGTCAGGGCAGTTCATCTATGTGATGGAGATCCTATGTTCTGCAAGGTAGATTAGGTTTATTATCCAATGAATAGATGACTTTGCTACAAGCCTGTGAAATGCCAAGTTAACTGCAGAATAGGACTGTTGGGGAGTCATACATCTCTTACAATATTAGAATATATATTGAGGAAGAACAAACACTGCACCACCGACAAATCTTTGAATAAACCTCAACTTGTGTTGAGCTGTCTGTTTCCTTAATCCAGTTAATACATTTCCCTTGGAGAGAGAAAATGGAAGAGAAACCCCTTTTTTTTTTTTTTTTTAAAAAAAGGAACATATAAAAATACTAAGTGGAGAGACAGTGTTCAATCACATTACTGAAGATTTTTTTACATCCCAGTGTTTTGACTGTAACAAAATGATTGCATTTGTCCCATTGTGTTTTCTTGGTCAACAGTCAAGATCTCTCTCTACTAATTGAAACAAAATTGTCTAAAAATGGTTGCAGTGGTCCAGTCAAGATTGGTTAATGGGACTTGCAGCTGGCTGGAGTTAGATAACAGGCCCATGAGTACGTAGATATATACTTGACAACATGAGAAAATTGACATCTACCATTAGAAAATAAGTCACAAACAAGTAAACCAGTAAAGTATATCTAAGCAGGTACTATATATCTATCAACATATAAGCTATATCTTTCCCTATATCAGAGCTTGGGAAAGTTTGTGTTGCTGTGTGCCTTCAAGATGTTTCTGACTTATTGTGACCTTTATTGCCAGTTTCGTTCAAAGAAGGTTTGCCTTTGCCTTCCTCATAGGCTGAGAGAGTATGACTTGCCCATGGTTACTCAGTGGTTTTCCATTGCTGAACACAGATTTGAACCCTGGCCTGCTTA
The DNA here is from genome assembly GCA_030412105.1 of Cyclura pinguis. Taxonomy (NCBI): domain Eukaryota; kingdom Metazoa; phylum Chordata; class Lepidosauria; order Squamata; family Iguanidae; genus Cyclura; species Cyclura pinguis. Next base: position 86,379,362 of record CM059601.1, on the reverse strand, counting down.
GTCCAACAGTCAAACCACTACATAATGCTGACTCTCATTTGGAAAAGTTACAACTTCTATAATGTCATTGGTCATGTTGTTTGGGGAATTGTGTGGATTGTAGTCAAAAGTAACTTTTCCAAGCTCTTTCCCACATAGTATTTTTGGTATAATCTGTCACCACCGCAGGTCAACTGTGTCTGAGTAACAACTGTTGGGATTTTGGATCTGAAGATGTAACATTCCTTAAGCCTCAGTCAGTGGTTTAAAAATAGTAAAAATGTAGCTCTGGTCTATTAACTAAAAGGGGAAAGGAAAAACAAACATGATATTAGACAATTAGCAAAGGACCCATACTTATCCCTTTGGTCATCTCTTGTATATGTGGTTCCCATTTTTCCAGTTATGCTCACTGGTTCTATGACAACAACACGTCCTTCCTTATCATAGCCTTCTCCACTCCATGAGGTGTTTAAAACTTCACAGATGCTTCCATTTAGGTAACTTTCTCAATCTATTTTGGAAAACATACAAAAGTCTAACCAGTAGGTGGCAGGCCTACAAAGCCTGACATGATCATCCAAAACCATTTTCCTTTAGCTGAAGAGGCAGAACAATAATTTCATTCAGCATTTTCTCATTTTAAAAGTTAATAAACATTTCTGTACTTTAACTACTGCAACAGGAATAGTTTAAAATGCTGAGGATGTTTTTAAAAAATGATTAGATCTGAAACAGCCCAAGCCAGACAATTCCAGTCTTGCCAAAATGCTCTGTTTTGCAGAAGTGAATAAAACAGGACATAATAAAGTGCAGATAATTTCCTTTATAATAATATTCTGCTTGTCTAATAATATTCAGCTTAGCCAAGTCACATAAGTCATTATTATTACTACCAGTATATTCTTTACAAGGTTGAAAAAAGGGGCCAGCAGGAAAAATGTGTATTAATAAATTGTATTCTGTCTAACCCACCCTCTGATTTTTCTTCCAGGGGTTATATATACTGTACGTGGAAGTATAATACACCATCTTTACAATTATATTGAACATGTGCAACACGACTATGTCATAATACTTAACAACTCAGGAAGTGGTGAAGGAATAGTTCCATTTAAATATAGCTCTTTCATTTCTAATAATCTATGATATAATTTTAAATATCAGTTTCTGTAGTGAGCAAACCCAAGATTCTTATAATGGTTTCAAATATTCATTGAAGTGGTAGAGTTTCTTTAGAGAAGTACTATCAGTTATTTGAATGCCCTGCCTTGGCAAGAACTTCTCATTATACTGCAGTTCATGACCTGAGGCATTTTTTATATAATGCTGGGCAGGTTGGGATGGGGGTTTCTACTCTTCCACCCCTCCCAATTGGTAGGAAAGGGCAGCATGAAAACATAGAAAATTTACTTTTTGGACTGCAACTCCCAGAATCCCCCATTTAGTATGGCCAGACACGGTTTCTGGGAACACTCCAAAAATAACATTTCCAGGCTCTAGGTTAATTGAGAGAAGAGATGTAACCAGAGAATGGCAGAAGAAAAGGAGAGCATTTCACTCCTTCTCGGTATGATTTCTAGACACTTCAGCTATAAGAAGAGAGACCTCAGATTTCACAAACAGGCAAAAGCTGGACAATTCTTCACACTGTAAATAAAGCATGCGGCCCATTTCTGTGGCTTTGATCCATGATCTGAGAAATCTGCAGTTCAATGCTATGCTCAGCCATTAATTCAGGAAGTAAATGGAGATAGAACATGCCAACATTTGCTTAGCCCTTACTGGCAACCATCCAACCAGTAGTCTGCAGTATGTCATCAATAATGGCTTCCTTTACAAGTCACTGTAATAATAACAAAGTTCATGTCATGCGCTAAATACATGGCATTTTTAGATGCATCTTTCTCCAGCAGCAATCAGTTACCAATGTAGATCGGAAAGAAATGAAAAATGCAGTGCAGCTTGGATTCCAAAGCTTAGAAAAGTTACTTTTCAAAGTACAATTTCCATGGACTACTTTTTGGAGTATGACTACAGCTAAGGTATCATAGAAGCCGTAGCCAAAGGTCCAAACCCAATCAGTAGTCCCAGGTAGAGAAGACTCACTGAATGAAACATATTTACACAGGTGTTGACATACCATTCACCCATTGATTCAACTGGTCTGCTCTAGATGGCACTATTGGTTGGATTTAACTCCCAAGCCTCCACCCCAGCCCCCAAAATAATGTTTCCAAACTCTGGAGTTGTCAGCACTGACTTAAGTTGCTTGGATAACCAGCTGCAGAAGAATATGGGCAAGAATCACATGTGAAACAGCTCCTAATTTTGGCAGGCACAGCTTGCCTTCTGAGGATAGGAAGGGTGCACCCACATCCATAGAAATGTTAAAAGACAAATACTAGAAACCTATTCCACTTTGCTTCTGTTCATCCTAGAAGTGTCTGAAGTAACATTCTCGAAAACTGTATGTGCTTCAGCGGCAGCTGAACTTTAGTGCTTTGGTGGAGATTGTGGCAAAGGTCAGTTTGACCCATGGGTCACTGGTAAAGTGCAAAGGCACCCTCAGACCAATTGTGTGTGAAATTTGAGGGTTTCTTCACTGTAGACTCTTACTAGAACAATTGAAAAACAGTGCTGGGTTTTCTTTCTCACACTGTATAAAGGTCATATTTCACAGCTTATGGCCTCACAACCATGAAATTACAGCCCTCTCATTATGGCTTCAAAGAATTCCAGCTACAATGGCTACCTATCAATCTGTGGTTTGGGATACAAAAGAAACATAGCAATACAGGCAAAACCCCTATTAGCTGGAATGCTCCTTGCAAGTGACACATCTCCCCAAAACCTGTTGATCATACACTGATGGCATTACACAGGCATTCAATCCATAAACTGCTTTCACCAGAATAAGCTCTATTCATTTCAGCAAGACTTGTGCCCAGGGACCAGTTGAATATTGGGCTGATAGTTAAGATGTATTAATCTCCTCCATTCAGCAGTGAGAGTTCTGTTATAGGCATTCTATGCCCTTTTGAAGCCAAACATTAAATGTGAATTTAAGTAGACCATATATTTTGCAGGCTCAAAGAGAAAAGGTGTAATAATCAAGTAGGTACTAGATACTGTTCTGACAGCAGATGTGTAACTCAGTCAGTTTTTCTATGACAGTAAATTGTACTAAATCAGTAAAGGTTTACAACCCTACACTGTCCATGTTTGTCCACTGAGTCTACTGAGTCTACTGAGTCCAGATTCAATGGATTGTTTTTCACATAAACAAAGCCTCTTGGCTTCTCTATAGTTAAAGTGATGATATATTTTGTTTATTTGTTTAAGAACATGTTGCACCACTGTTCATTTAAAAAAAAGAAACCCAAAACAAATATATCAACCAAAATTTCATTGGTTATCCCAACTAGAGTAGAATCATTGAATCAATTGTTGAATGGCAAAGTCAACATGTAGTAAAATCCAAGTGATTCAATGGGCCAACTCTAGTCAGGACTAACAGTAGGATTTAAGACAATAAATATATCAATCCATTAAAAAATCCAAGGGAAGTAACAATGGTAACTGGGAAAATGCCTGGTCAAACAAAGAAGTCTTTAGTTGACAGGGGTAACACAAAAGGCTGGGAGCTCACCAAATCTCAATGGGAAGATCATTCTTAAAGGTGAGTGCCACAACAGCAAAAGCTCTCCTCCACATTGCAATCAAATTAATGTTGCTGGACCATGTTACATTAAGCACGGTCTTCTTCTCAGAGCATAAAGAAAAGGAGATCTATAAGATGGTCTCTAGGTAACCTGATTCTGAGCTGTACAGGGCCTTAGAGGGGTTTATGGAACTACCTACTGTCTTTTGTCTCAGCGTTTATTAAAGAAAAACAGAAAGAATATTACATTTCTAAAGGCACAGACCTAAACATGTCCCATAAGTCTTACTGATTTCAGAGGCAGATTTACTCCCAGATATAAGTGAGTATAGGATTACAGCCTAAAATAAAAAGTGTCAATATACTTACACCAATGGAAAAGTAATACTTGATATAAGATCTTAATGCATAGAATAAATTGTAAGGAATAGTGGAATGAATGACGAACAAATGTAATTCTTTAGACTGTAGATATAAGTTGCTGCAATGCTGAAATATGAAAACCAGTTATCAACTATTGAGAAGGAAGTATCCGAGTTAGAGAAGAAAAAGTTATGCTCTTCTTTTTCTTCTTTCTTTTTTATTTCTAATTTTAAAAATGACGGTTGTGTTCATGTTTCAGTATTTTTATTTCCTTTCCTTCTTTTCCTCTATTGAGCCAGTATAATTAATTAGAGGGAAAGTATTTTAGTGTATGATTCCTAATGGCAAGAATATAAACAAGTAATATATGTTGATGATGAATTTTATTGTTGTTGTTAACTTTTGTCAGATCAGGTTTGACTTCTGGCAACCCTATGAATGAAAAAAACCTGAGTCACCCTTTCCTTAACAGCCCTGCTCAGGTCTTGCAGATTCAGGTATGTGTCTTCCATTGAGTCTATCCATTTGTAGTGCAGTCTCTACTCCTTTCCACACCTTACCTTTTTTCGGCGCTGGGTGTGGGGATCGTGTGAGCAACCTCCAGTGAGATGCTCTCGCATCCCTGCTGCTTCAGCTCCGCACGAGCTGCCTGCTCCAGAGCAGGTAGCATGAGAGCCCCGCCTCTTCCTTCCGCAGCACAGCCTGGGAGTTTACCAGGCTGGTCTGGGGCAGGAAGCGCGACCGCTGCGGCTCCAGAGGCTCTGCATACACGGCAAGTGCACATGGGGCCCTGGAGCAATGCACGATCACGCATCATTTTCAGCCAAAAGCCAAAAATGAAAAAGTGCTTGAGTGGCTCCTGTCAGACCCTGGAGCGTCACACGATTGTGAGTGTGTCATGCAGATCGCTCCTCACAATCGCGTGATGCTCAAGTCGCCCTTTTGCATGGCAAATGCCATGCGAAAAGGGCCTCTCTCTTTTACTACTGCCTTCTACCTTACCAAGCATTATTGTCTTTTCTAGTAAGTCATGTCTCCTCATGATAGGGCCAAAGTACAACAGCCTCAGTTTAGTCATCTTGGCTTCTAGGGAGAATTCAGACTTGATTTGCTCTAGAACCTATTTATTTTTCTTTTCAGCAGTGCAGGATATCCACAGGACTCTTCTCCAGCTCCACAATTCAAAGGAGTTAATTTTTTTCCTATCAGCTTTCTTCACTGTCCAGCTTTCACAACCATACATAGAAATTGGAAATACAATGGCATGGAAAATCCTAACTTCAGTATCCAATGTTACATCTTTACACTTTAGGATCTTATCTAGTTCTTTAAAAGCTATCCTTCCAAGTCCTATGCCATTTCCACACTACAATGTTATAGTGCTATTATTCCACTTTCAACCTCCTGTCGAATTCTGGGATTTGTAGTTTACTGAGGCCAAAGAACTCCCTGGCTGAGAATTCTAAAGGCCGCTCCCTACACGGTAAACTCCAGGATTCTATAGGATGTTGAAAGTGGAATAATAGTACTACAACAACAGTGTAGTGCTGGAGTGGCCCTAGTCTTCTTCTGATTTCTTGACTTCAGTCTCCATTCTGATTAATGACTGAGCCAAGGTAGGAGAAATCTTGAACTATTTCTATGTCTTCATTGTCTACTTTAAGGGTACGTAAATCATCTGTGGTCATTATTTTTGTTTTCTTAATGTGCAGCTGTAAACCTGCCTTTGCACTTTCTTCTTTGACATTCTTCAGGAATTGTTCCAAGTCTTTGCTGTTTTCTACTAGTAGTACAGAATCATCTGTATATCTTAAATTGTTGATTTTCCTTCCTCCAATTTCCATGCCTCCTTCCTCCAAGTCTAATCCTGCTTTATATATGACGTGTTCAGCATACAAGTTGGACAGACAGGTTATAAAATGCAGCCTTGATTAACCCTCCCCACCCCTTGCCAATTGGAAACCATTCCTTTTCTCCATATTTTGTCCTGATGGTAGCATCTTGCACACAGTACAGATTACACATCAGACAGTCAAATGCTATGGCACACCAATTTCTTAAAGAGGGATCCATAGTTTTTCATAGTCTACATAACCAAAGGAGTTGCTATAAGTTATAAAGTACAGGCAGAATTTCATCTGCCATCCCTTGTGACTTCTCTTTCTTTTTGTCTGAAGATAGTGTCTTTTTGCAGCATTCCTTGACAGTGTCCCTGGTTTCAATTAAGAATTCTTCTGGCTCCCAGTAAATTAGGTTTAATTGTGCAAATGTATCTTTCACATTATCTTCTATGGAGACATTCTTTATGTTGTGTTTTCTCGTGATGATTGGTTTTGTGTTCTTCTTTAGCTTTACTGTAATTTTTGCTATTAGCAGTTCATGATCTGCTACAATCTGCTCCTGATCTTGTTTTTTCAGAGAGAATGGAGCTTCTCCATCTTCTGTTTCCAGTTATTTAGTCTATTAGTCACTATATTATCACCATGGAGTTTTTTAAAATAATATTTCCTCTGAAACTATTTTAATTTCAACAACAATAGTATTAACAAATTTGTGTCCATAGGCCTGTACTGATGCAGTGGGCTTACCTAGATTGACATAAAATGCAACAGAAGTTAACTCTACCAAATATGGCATACTGCCTATCTTTTAAACCTGTTATCATGCCTAGACATAAGCAAATACAGTATCAGGACACAGGTACTTCCTTGGAAAAAGCAGCCATGTAGCTCATTACGTACTCTTCCTTCCTTCCTTCCTTCCTTCCTTCCTTCCTTCCTTCCTTCCTTCCTTCCTTTCTTTCTTTCTTTCTTTCTTTCATTCATTTTTGTATACGATAAATTGATAAGACCTGAGTGGGGATGTTAACAACAGGAATTCCTCCCTGCAACACCAGCCTTCCACTTCAGACCATAGCCTCAGTAGCTGCTTGCTTGCTTGCTTGCTTGTTTTCTACCGTAGAGTCACCATAAGTTGGTTGACTTCACAGTGAAACAGGTGTAGCCCTCCACTGATCTGTGGAACTAGGCTGTATCTAGGCTTTTAGTGACACATAGCTTCTACAATGCACAGAGCTTTCTGCTTTATATTCATATATCTCATGTGCCTTATGACCACATTATATACATTTTCAGGCCTCAGACTTCACAATCAAATCAGCACAGGCCTGCAACAACAGGACATAACAAGAACAAGTCTGAGTATTATGGCTGGAATCCTTCTGATGCACTAAGTTAGCAGGTGCACATTATCCAGGGTCATAAAGCCACAGCAGAGGAAGGCTGGCACTGAGCATCTATTTTTTTTCCAGTGATTTCCTTCCTTCATGGTTGCTATGCCTATGCCTTTTTCCTTTGCCCATCACTACCAAAGCCAATATATTTAGACTAGCATAGTATAGTATGACCTTTAAAGTCCTGTAAGGCTTTGGTTCTAGCTATCTGACAGGCCACATTTCTCCATGTAAGCATGCCCAGACCCTGAGATCCTCTCTTCTTTCAGTCCCATCAATTTCACACATATTATTGGTGGGTGCACATGATAGGGCCTTGTCAGTGGTTGCCTCTAGGCTGTAGAACATCCTCTCTACGCAGTCTAGAATGCCTGCCTCCTTGCTGTCCTTCCATTGGCACATGAAGATTTTGTTACTCGAACAGGCTTTTAGAACTGAACATTTTAGAGGAAAGAGCCTTTAAGAGGATGCTGAATTATCGTAAATCGCTTTTATCATTTTACATGTATATTTCTAAATTATGTTAGTGTTGTTAATAGCATAATTCCTTTTTAATGTTGACTTTTTGCATGTTTTTAACAATATCACAATCACTCTAATTTGTCAGCAGTCTTGAGTCCCAGTTTTGGAGAAAGGCAGGGTATAAATGATGATGACAAGCATGAGGAGGAGGAGGAGGAGGAGGAGGATGAAAACGTGAGTGTATCATGAGTGTATCAACAGGATTTGAGGCTATGACTATGTGGTATTCACCAGTAACATCTGACTGAGCACTCCAGCTCCATTCATTCCTGACTTCTTTGATATGACTTGATAAATTCCCTGTCTGGACCCAGGTCAGAGAGTGTGATGGAAACTTTAAATATTCTTATTTAGAAATACATTTCTCTAAGCAGGGGAAGCAAGCATGACCCTATCGGTTCTAGACTTCCTAGCTATGTTCACCATCAAATCAACCTGAGTCATTATGCTACCACTGAATCCTTGCTGACAGGGGGTACTGTTTTATAATAGTTTTATGCTTCAGTTATAGATTTTCTCAGATGCTTGTATTAAAGCATTTCTGTTTCACTACATAGGAACCATAGTGGTGCATAGTTAGGAGGGCAGCATACCTTGAAATGGTAGAGTAAGCGCCCCACTTAAAGTATGAGCCATTCCATTTGCAACCTGCCTTATAGAAACTTGTATTGTTGGTCTGTCTGTCTCAGTATTGTCCACATTGAGCAGTAGCATCTGTCCCTCTTTTCAGAGATGAGGGTTGGTTTTTTTAATCCTATCTGGAAATCTTAGCAACTGAAACTAGTATATTTCTGCATGTAAAAAGGGGTTCTGCCACTCAGCTATGGCACATACCTACAAGCAATCAACCTTCTGGGCAAGCTTCCACCCATAGCATTTCACATTTATCTGAAATGGTTGAATGAGATTGTACATCAATGGGCTAAGCCATTAGCTGATTAATAAAGTGCCAGTTATGACTTATACAACTCAGCTCCAGGCTGTCTTTGGACATATAGGCCTGCCTGGTTTTCAAGATCCTCAGAGGGTGCCTCCTTTCTGTCCCACCACATTCATAGTTGTGACTGGTAATAATGAAGAAGAAGGCCTTCTTGGTGACTGCTCCCAGGGTCTGGAGCTTCCTTCCTAGACAGTCTAAACTGTTTCTCTCTATGGTGTCCTTCCAGCAGCAAGTGAAGGCTTTGTTTCAACAGGGAACTAACTGATTAAGGAAAGGGCTTTCCAGAATGGTGATGTACTGCTCTTGTGTTTTGCTTTCTACTGAATTTGCTTTTAAATTGCATTTTACATATTGTTATTGATGATCGCTTTTAATTGTATAAGTTTTAATTTTTATAAGTCACCACGAGTCCCAGGCCAGATAGAAAATAACAACAACAATCCAATATAACTGGAATAAAGTCCCCCCCCTCTACCTACTGGATAGTGTGAGGCATGGGAGTCATATTGCAACTATTCTTGGTGAGCTACACCAGCTGCCAGTTTGCTTCCAAGTGTGATCCAAGATACTTATGTAACTGATAAATCCCTAATATGCACAATGCCAAACTACATACCTCCAATGTCACTATGGGAGGACAGCTATTTGTTTAAAACAATACAGGCACTGATGTTGCAACCTGAAGTAGAAGACTGGCAAAAGGGAAGGCAGGGTTTCTAAATTACTTCTGTTTATGCCAAATCCCACTATGAGGGTAGAGCTCATTTAGTTTTGAGTTCCTCCTCCTCCCATACCAGGCTTCTACTTCAGACTGTGTCTTGAGTAGCTTATTTGCTTGCTTTTAGGAGGAGGGGGAATGGTTGAACTATACATAGTGTATATTTTCACCTTATCTTTCAGGATCAGATCAGCGCAGGGCTTGGAATAAACTCATTTCTTGACATTTCATCTGCAAAGAAACCCAGTTGGCTACCACATAGGGTGGCAATATGAAAAACAATCTTGTACATTTAATAGTAGCATGGAAGAGGGAGTTTTGAGCAGGCATAGCTTGTCCTAAATTAGCATCACACCAACAGCTTCAGGTACATATTAAACCTGCTTCCTAAGAAGTGTGCTTAAGAAAGCAGCTTTTTATCTTCTTAACTTTTCAACAGTGCAATGCTTTGTTTTTGTACAGCTTCAGCTTCCTTACTCTGAAAAAGTATGTTATGATTTGTATTTTAAAAGTTGTGTCAGTTGTTTTGATATTTTAGTCATAATGACTGCATAAAAAGAATAAATCACCACACAGCTATTAAATTTACTGGAGAGTTTTGGCTACATAACCTTCCCATTTGTTTACCTAAATTATTTTCAGGGCCAGGTAAAACCCACCATGTAGCAGGTTACATGAAAAAGTAATAGTTGAGTGGAAGAGGAAATTTCAGCAGGAAATACCTAGCTTCTTGTTGTGTGCCTTCAAGTCATTTCTGATTTATGGTAGCCCTAAGGGGTTTTCTGTGGGGCTGACTATATGATGCACCCAAGGTCACCCAGTGGATTTCCATGGCCAAGGAGAAAATCAAACCCTGGTCTCCAAGGTCATTGTCCAATATTCGAACAATTACTCAACACTGAGTCAGACCTGCTTAAATGCCCTCTTCCAGAGAAGTATTAAAGTATGGATGTGAATCCCCCAAAATCATTTTGCAGTCCTCATGTGACCTTCTCAATTTTTTTTTTTTTTTGGAGAATGTATTTTTTAATTAATTTTTAAAACCCAAAATAAGTCCCCTGCACATGGGAGCAATTTTAACATATTCTGTGGGATTTCCACAGGTTGTTTTAGGCTCAGCAGAGGCTTTTAAAAGAAGGAAGTAAACTCTTTATTTCCTGCTTTAAAAATGACCCTTTGGGTCTAATACAATCTGAAGAGCAAAAACTATAGAAAAACTGCCCACTCACTGTACAGCATATGGTGTTGCCAGGTCGTACACCTCCACTCCATGATATGGTTTAATTGGCAAATTGAATCAATTCAAATTGAAATATGAATTGACATGAAATATAAATTATATCCTGATATGGCTGGGAAGCCTGCTGGCAAAGAGAAACTGGCTGCATATATGTGTTGCAAAACTAGGTCAGATGGGACCTCAGGGCACAGCTAGGTCATAATCAGGGAAGCTCTGGTGACAATGATTTGCAAAGGTCCCTCAATGACTCAACCTTTAGAAATAATTTTCACCTAAAACTGCTTCCATGGAATGACTGATTGTCTTCCACCCTCTCCCTTTGTCCACTGAAACTCTCCTTTTGTCCCCTCACCTGTCCCACCATTAAGGAGTATATCATGATTCCCATAAGTTCTTTGTCATTTAATGCTAAGGCCATTAGCTTATTCCAGACTCCACTGTCTACTCTGCCAGGGAGCCATTAACACCTTCCCCCTCAGGGTGGAAAAAGGGTATTTAAATCCTGGGTCTGAGCCAGATAGCTCATAGTACTTTGGCATACTGGCTGTCACACTTCTGCTCTGATTTCCATTTTGTAGTACCCTTAGACCCTTGGTCTGTGCTATATCACTTTGTCTCATCACTTCCAGATAGGTATATATCACCCACATCACCCTAAACTATCACTATCCAAACTTTTCCTCCCTTTTCCCCCAGCTAGCCTTGTGTAATTGCAAGACTGCTTGGATGTTGTGTGTGTGATTGTTAATTCCCCAATAAAACAAACATTCTTTGACTCTCTGGCAGGTGTTCCTGCATTCGTACTAATATACACAGGTCTAAAAGATCCTGTTAGGTTACCTGCCTTTTTTAGGCCTCTTCTTTGAGCTAATATTCCCCACTTTTCACAAAGGCACTGACACCGCAGGTGGACCCCTGTTTTGGGGTAGTATTGGGGGTATTTTCAATTTAAAATGTTAAGCAAAAAAGAGTTTTAAAAACACCCTCCGACTGTCCCAATTTAGCAGGGATATACCTAATTAAAGTTCTCTGGTATCCTACTTTTTCAACTATTTTAAAAATATCTCAGTTTCTCTCTCTCCTTCTCCCACTTTCTCCCTTTGTTAGCTTAGTTGAGTGTTCCAAACTAAGCTCAAAGTATAAATGTATTTTGCACTCCATTATGTCAGGAAGAGGGAGAGGAGAGAGTGAAGAGGGCAGAATCATGCCTTTCCAAGGAGGGTCAAGCAACAGCAAACTGCTGCAGCCTGTCCTAGCTTGTTTGTTCTTCTTCATAAATAGGTTTTGCCATTGTGATCACACTTTAATATTACTTGGCCACATCTGTCCCAGTTTACATCTGTGAATTGTCAAGGAGTGGGGTAGGGCTCGGAGGTTATAGGGGGATATATATAACCCCTCAACTGTTGGTAATTGCCCATCCTGTGGTAATATTACCAGATCCCTGTCCTCTTTTTCATATGATACACACATAATACACATACAAAGAAAGAGATTAAGGTTGCTAAGATCACCAATTAATTCAGAAATGACAGTCAAACAGTCTAGAAAAGAGACAGAGGGAGAGAGAGACAGGGTTGGCCAAGACATTTTGCTTCCTGAAGTGGATCAATAAATCCACTGAGTGACCCTGGGCCATTTGCCGTCTTTCAGATTAATCTACTTCCAGCTTTGTTTTGTGCGTAAAATGTGGAAAACTTTTGTCCATGGAGGAAAGAGAGAATAACTTTTTAGAAGACTAGACTTCAGAAACATCATTGTCTTGTACAGTATTTTTATTAACAGTTCAATATAGATTTGGAAATATGCTATGTAAAATGGATATTACATGGCACCTTACTATGCAAACAGATATATATGCATGTGCAATAGAGACAAGATACACCTCTTGGAAACTGATCTTATAGAAATTCTCATGAAGGACTGAATCCCAAAGACTGACAACTCTTTAAAATCTCTTTCAAAATTTAGCAGCAGGGGAGAAGCTCTTGCTTCTTGTATGCCCCACATGTAGGTCTCTATTTTCTGGATGACTGTATAATCACACCCTAGTAAACCACACTTCAACCAGATGATACCCTGGTATATTGAGGGCATGGTAGGATATGGTAGCAGGAATTATCATTACATAGCATGAAATCCAGAAACAGAAGAGGCTGACAGATATCTATGTTTATTAACTCATAACCCAGAGATGGCTGCATTTGTCCATGCATAACTCTTGACATATCTACATTCAGAGCATGAGTTCCATAGTGCTGACTGGCTTGCTTCTTTCCTGGGACAGTCTCTTGTTTTTAAGAAATATTTATTAATCTGAGACCTAATCTTTGTGGTAGGATATGCATCTGCATACATGGACAGGCAGGTAATTTTGGTTTCCTTTTAATGCAACAAAAAATAATAAAATCTCTTCAATTTGCTGCGAAGTTGTTTCTTTGCTGGGCTCTTACTTCAGGCATATAAGATGAGCAGTCAATTATTTGCAGAGTCCCTTTCAGCTAACTGGCAATCAAAAACTAGGTTTTGGCAGTAAAGAGAAGTATATTTTCCTTGATCAGAAATGCCTTGTTTTGCAAACTTGTAGTGTGTCAATGCAATGTTATAAATCGTTGTCTCATGTATTTGCATAGACGAAGACTCTCCCAGAACATGAGTGAACTAACTCTTCTATAAATTACTTGCCTGATAAAAAGTTTTGCAATATTTCTACAAAAAGGGAGGGGAACCTGTGACATTCCAGATGTCGTTGGACAAAGATGTTCATGTTCATCGTCTATGAACATTAACAATGTTGCTTTGGGGTTGATGGAAACTGGATTACAACAATATCTGAAAAGCTTCAGATTCTACAGAATTGTGATTTGCAAGCCATTTAATTCTGGATAGCCTTTAAAATTACTGTCCAGATGTCAGTTTCCTAGGTGACTCAATTCCAACTAGTGTTTTAGTTTAACTGGTTTGTGAATTTCTGGCTTGAGCAGTTTGCAGCTTCTAAGGCCCCTCCCTAAAACCGCAAACTCCAGGATTCCATAGGATGTGGAAAGTGGAATAATAGTACTATAAGAGTGTAGTTCAGAAATGGCCTTTTTGTCCTGGAAGGAGAGAACAACAGTGGAATTACAATGAATTAAGTAAATCTGCAGCAAATGTTTTTGTGAGAGTTCTCTAACAAGAGAAGGGCCATAAAATGAATAGGACTTAAGCAAATGTTGATTTAACAAGTGCCATTCATTCAGTGTGTCTACTCTGGTTGGCACTAATAATTGGATGTGGCCCAGAAGCTGCACTCCAATACATACTTTTCTGGGTGTAAGACCTTTGAATGAAGTGAGACTCACTTCTGAGTAAATACACATAGCACCATGATACACTGGTCCATATGATATTCAGTATTCTTCAGTACAGTCATAGTTTTCTTCAAACACTTCTTACCGATAAACAGTGTTTTTTCTTCACTTTGGATATTTCTTTGACATTTCGATTTCTAATTGTGTATTTAGGCAAATTTAAATTCAATACATGACTTTTAAAAAAGACTTTCATCATCTCACCTATTCTCAACAGTAGACTATAAGCCTATGTTAAATAAAACATACATAAGTGTGCCTTAAAAATCCATTTTAAATTACTATTATTTTTTAGAAGTGGCAGCAGCAGTAGCTATCTTAAAGTTTCAAAGATAAGTTTTCTTGATATGTCAATTTCAGTGGATTGCTCAGATAATCTTGTCAGCAGCATGTTCTATCAGTAATATTTAAATTCAATACGTGCCATATTCTTTTTAATTTTCTTTCATCATCTCAGCTGTCTCTAGGAGCCGACCATAAGAGTTTCCCACTAGCAAACAAGCCTGGGGCAAACATTTACTGTAGCTCCCACGCTCATTTTAATTTTTGATGCACAAAGAGAACCAATCTTTATTTTCTGTTATGCCTGACAGAACTCTACGACTGCTCGTGAAGTTTTTGTGTATGTGCGCGTGTGTGATTTTTGGCTTGCTCCGTCCCCGGTGAGCGCTGCTGCCACATTTTAACTCGAACTTGTGGTCACCTGATACATGCCCTCTCACCCTGTGACCTCATTTCCAATAGGGCTCCAAGCTGGGGGAATTCAAGAGTGTGTCACAAAGACAGTTACTTCAGGAAAGCAGGCCACTGTCTCAGTCAATGCCCTCTTATATCTCTGACACTTTTCACTAAAATATTTAACCTTCAACACTAGAAGAGATGACATTACTTTTCTTTTTCATGGTTCTGAGAGTATGACCTTTTCTATCATGATCCTTTGCTCACTTCCTATTCACCATGAGGAAGGATTGCTAGAAAGGTATATGTGTGTGTGTGTGTGTTGCTATACAGAAACAGAAAGAAACATGAAGGAATTGGGTTTTTAAAATGGAGAAACGTAGTGTAAATTATCAAGAATACAAAACAGCATTAACTTGTATCTCCTCTCCACCTTTCCTCTTCTCTACTGGGTCTTTGTTAGATTTATCAGCCTACAGGCAGGGAGTTTTTTCCTTCGTTTTTCCCTTTGTATTGTCTTCATGTGATATTCAAAACAATAACTGTGATTACTAAGTTATTTAATAATAAGTCTAGGTTTGACTTGAGGAATGGCATGTAAAATGGCTGTTTGTTCAAACTGAATGATAAGAGTTACACTTATTATAAATTATAAATCAAACACCTGACACTATCAAGAGCAAAGAAAACATTTTCTAAGAAAAGAAGGTACCCAGTGAATATGGAGAGCTACTCTTTGCCCTGTTGACTCCTTAATTGAATTTCTCTATACCTTTACAGCCTGTCTACTCTGAAAAAGAGTGGCAAACGTCGGCACTCTCATAAGGAAGACCCCAATTTGGGAGCTGATAAGTTGCTTCAGGGCTGGTAGAGGAGTGAAAACTGCAAAGGTAAGATGCAAAGTGCCAGGGGGAAACTCAACCGCTCACTTCTGTAGCATCCCTGCAGAGCTGGAGTGTGCAGTTTCAGCAATGAATGAAGCCACCCTGACACACTGCAAGGTAGAAGTAAGAATAAGATGAAAGCACCAAAGACAGAAAACTGCTGATAGAGGGTGAGGCACAGGAAAGCAACAGAAAAAGAAATGGACAGATAACCCTATTGGCTTCTCCAAGGCTGGCAGTATTTGCTGTTTAGACAGAAATGCTAACCCATGCACGTTTTGCCTGATGGGGTTACATCTGTAACGTGGAGTGCATGAAGGCCAAAGCTCATTTGGAAGGAGAGCTCTCTGTGTGGAGATGAATTTAGAAATAAAACTAAAACCAGATGGCTGAACTCAGGCCCTTTGATCTAGAAGCTCTTTCTCACAAACTGCAAGTGTAGGGTACAAGGTTATCTTATTGATGTGAAGGAAAGGGAAATACTCTGTACATGCTCCAGAGTACTTTCTTCCTTCTTGTGTGGAGATAGCTTTTTGGACTAAAGGATGACTGTTTCACATCTGAGTTTCTCCCTCCTCCCTTCTCTCTCTCTCTCTCTCTCGCACACACACACACACACACACACTGCCACAGCCCTTTAATTGAAGTACATTTTCAAAGTTGAATATTTCTATACAGGTTGGCCTGTGGATTTTTGAATAGTCTTAACACAAGATGGACAACAAAGGAAAGTCAGTCTTGAAAGTGTAACTATTTCATATGGTTTAGGGACAGGAGAAAGGCAACATTCCCACTGCTTCTCATCATTTAAGCATCCTATCTGAAGTGACCTTGGATGCTTAACAAGTGCAGTGATTCAGGATGGAGAAGAAAATGGTCAGGCTGTACATCCGAGTAGAGTGACAGCAAGTAGAAACTGAGGATATAGGAAAGAGAGTTTCGATATCTATATCATGAGTACGCTGTGAGTTATTAAATGGTTTAATACATTTAATAACTCACAGTATACTCATGGTATAGGAAGTGAGGAGTGTTATTCTCTATCATCACCATTATAATCATTGTTATCATCTACTACAGTAGTGAAAGAGGAGGTGTGTCGGTCAGAGCCGTCACTCACAAACTATGAAATCTAGATACCCAAAACTTTGCAGGCACATAAGTTTTTGAATGGCAGCAATTAATTCAAATTGTATGCATTCAAAGCCTCCAGTACCAACATCCATAACTATGTGGCATACTTTCCTAATGAGAGCATAGGTTTGTAATCAACAAAGACAAGGAAAATAATCCAAGGAACAGAATAAAGAACTGTTCCTTCCCCTCTGCTGTACCTCTTAGGCAAATATGCTACATTAAATCTCCTGTTTCTTCTTTCCAATTGATGGCTGAGCACTGACATAGATTTTTTGCAGAAATCTGTAGCAGCACATATTTCTTTAAATTAGGATGATTGCAATGAATGCACGTGCACACACGCAAAACCAATAGTCTATGATTACTAGGATATCTTTCAGCTCTTGCATTGGTTGTCTGCAGTGGCTTTAGTCAAGTAGTTATTCCTTCTATCAGTTTAATCAAGCCATTTTCCCTTATTATCTAGATTCTAGATTCACCTATATGGCTTTATCTATTTTTCTGGAAAACTGTTTGCAATTTAATAATATATGTAGACCAGTGGCTCTTAACCTGGGGTCTGTGGATCCCCAGGAAGCCATGATGCCCTCATGTGAGTCTGTGAAAGGCCTGAAGGATGCTCATCCCATCTTCTCCTCCATATTGTGCCAATATTATAGGTACCAAGGCTAAAGGAGACAGGCAGGCTAGCTGGCTGGGCCTGAGCATTGCTGTTCTATCCACTTCAGCCTTAAACTGATGAGAAGAAGCAGGAGAAAAGTTTTCCCTCCCCCTCCAGCACCTGTCAGGAAAGTGTGCATTTACTTATTTCTCCCTTCTCTCCCAATTTGAAGACTCTTGGTAACCATTTTTAAATAAATATTTAATGCATTTTAGGGTTATAACTCTTAAGTCTTGGGGGTCTGTGGGAACAAAGGTTATTTAAAGGGGGTCCCTAGTAAACAAAAAGTTAAGTACCACTGGCGTGGACAATTTTTATGAGCTTGCACATGGCCATCTATTTTGTAATCCTTTGCCTCTTTCCAAGAGAGGGAGAGAGTGAATGTCCAATAGTGCTGAAGCAGGAAATAAGAAGCAAAGATAATATATAATGTGCAGAGCTACTGAAACCTATACAGTGGGTCCAAAATTTATCTTTACAATTTCAATTATATATAGAACTGCAATTGTAAAGATAGTTTTCAGATGCTCTGTATAAGAAGGAACATCATATTCCTGCAACAAACATGGTTTTGGAAACTTTTTTTTTATATAGATGACTACATCTCATCTCAGGTTAACCTCATGCTGTACCAGATAATTGGAAGAAAATGTCTTCCTTCAAGAGAATTCACAGCTTTCTATTTAAGATGTAGAATCAATTCATTCATTTTCAGGAACTGTTGGGGTCTATGCTAAGCTTATATATGGCAACAAAGATTCTGATATGAATCATAAAACCAATCCAGTCCAATCCAATGCAGCAGTCCAGGAGAATCTGATTTGGGTAGTGTTTTCCAGGGGAAGAGACAAGAAAAATAACACTTTGGCATCTGATTCACTCTCCAGCTTTGGAAAAGGACTGTCTTCCTTCACTGGAGATGATGATTAAATAGGGCAGCGGTTAGATACAACAAAATGTTATTTTCTCTCAGGGCCTTCAATTTATATATTTATATTATATTTATATGTCACCCTAATCCCAGAGTGCAGTCTATGGTGGCTTACTGGTTTATTCACTGGGATCATAGAAACAACCACTATGCTTTTCTCATTGCACAATGGAACACTAAGCAGCATGCTGACAGATGCAACTAGAAACAAACAAATGTTTCTTTCTCCCATAGCATCATAATTTATTTGACCAAATCATGCAGTAGCCTCAACAAAGCCCTGTAAAAGCCAACAGTGTCTACCAGCCACAGGATGCTTCACAAGGTCAGAAAGATTTGGGACAATAGTTCCACTCGAAAGGATCAGGGAAAAGGAAAGCAGTGAGAAAGCTATAGCTTGGTAACAGGGAACATGCTTTCTTGCAAAAGTCCCAGGGTCTGTCGCTGGTACCTCCAGCTGAGAATTAGAAATACCTTGGTATGAAAGGAAGAGCTGCAGGCAGACAGTGCAGAAAATGTTCAGCTAATTAGGCAAGCTGTCTGACTTGGTATCCTATATTTCTATGTCGAGCAATCTGGGTGGGTTGCACCATAACACAGCAGCAATTTACACTATAATCTTAGGGCCTTCCGAGCTTCTTGATAGGGATGTTGAACACAATGGCCAGAATCCTGCTCATGTCAGGCATGTGTAAATTCCCCTACATATGTAGTTGTTGTTGTTGTTGTTACTATTACTACTATTATTTTTAAAAAAATTGGTCATTGTGCAACAGATGTATTCAGTTCATGGTAGTATAAATGGAATTCCCCAAGTGTAACCACTTCACATGGACCTAAATCTTACTGTTAGTCCTGATTAAAATAGAACCCATTCAAATCAATTGAATTTACCCATGTGTTGATTCATCTCTCAACAATTGATTTAATGGGTATACTCCGGTGGGACTAACCAACAGGATTCCAGCCATATTGTTCTACATTCTTGGATGGTGTGTAACTACTGATTAGTGCCTTCAGTGTACCACTTTATTCACTGAGATCACACCATGCACACTATGCACAATGGAACAATAAGCAGGCGCACTGAAAGATACAAAAACATTTGCACAATGTCCGTATTCAGCAGCAGCAAGTTATAGTGCACCATATAACTACAGAAGTGTAGATTTACACAATGGAAGTATGCATAGCCCCTACATAAAAAAAGAGTGTGTGTATATGTGTGTGGGGGAGACTCTTTTCTTTCCTTCTTTCTCTCTCTCTCTCTCTCTCTGTGCATGCATATGTGTGTGTATCTGTAGATAAATAGATATAGATATAAATATAGATATAGATACAGATATATGTATGCAATACTAGTGGTAGTGGTAGTAGAGTCTATCACTGGAATTTGTTACCAATTATTCTATTTTTTTAAGACTCTTACTCCCATTTCACACGGCATTTGCCATGCGAAAGGGCCCCTCGAGTATCATGCGAATGTGAGGAGCGGTCCACATGATGCATTCACAATTGCATGATGCTCCAGGGTCTGGCAGGTGCCACTCATGCACTTTTTCATTTTTGGCTTTGACCAAAAATGGTGTGCGATCGTGCATCACTCTGGGGCCCCGTGCACACTTGCCATGTGTGCAGAGCTCCGGAGCCGTGGCACTCACACTTCCTGCCCCAGCGCAGCCTGGGAAACTCCCAGGCTGCACTGCAGAAGGAAGAGACGGGGCTCTTGCGCAAGCAGGCAGCAGCTGCGGAGCTGAAGGAACCAGGATGTGAGAGCCTCTTGCTGGAGGCTGCTCATGTGATCCCCACACCCCAGCTCCGTGAAAAGGTGTGTTGCAGAAAGAGCCCTAGATCAAGAATGTCTGCTAATGACAAGCCAACACAGAGTGCTGTGGTAAATCTTTAAGGCCAAAAGATTTATTATAGCATGAGCTTTGGTGGACATACAGCCCACTTCCTCAGAAGCATGAAGTCTCTACACTTCCAAAAAAAGAGAAAGAAAGAAAAGAAAAGGCATAATCGCTTTTGGAAACCAGAAAGTTACACCTGGCCAAGAATAATAGCAAAAGAGGCAAGCAGACTGACAAACACTAGCTGAAAGTTCCTCTGGGTATAATTTCCCTCTCCTAAAATATGAATGGTTGCAGTGGGAAAGCCCTTTAAACAATTTGAATAGTCTCCCCATGAAGTGACAACCAAACATTTGGCTACACTGAACTTCACATGTGAAAGGAACACATGCTGCCTTATTTCTAAGCCCACGTGGAGACTATAAAACAAAAGGTCTAGAGGACTATGGAACAGATAAGAATCTAACTTGAGCTTCACTCAAAGGTGCTGTGTCAATTCATGGGCCAAGATGGCCCTATCGCCTTTCTTATTGTAACTAGCTGCGTAGTGAATGGGAATTTTATCCATGCATGTGCTCTCTCATGCAAAAATATACACAATGTATAAATATGGTGTTCAGAAGTTAAAGCAGCATAATTTATCTATATTCCTTGGCTCTGTATTACAAAAAACTTTCAAGCAAAAATTACCCCAAATTGCCCCACACTCCCACTTTTGACTTCCAGAGGCCTCCCAAGAACCAAGGCAGCCCCTCAAAGCCATCAAGAATTGTACAAACACTAAGGAAAAAGATGTTTCTGCTTGTCATGTCCTACAACTCTTAAAAGTTATTCCAAATGTTAAACTTGAGGTCCATTTGAGGAACCATAACAGGGTCCTTACATGAACTTCATCAGTGCACAGAGATAATACAGTGACCCCTTCACTTTTGTGAGGATTCAAGGTGCAGAACTCTCGTGAAAGTAAAAAAGAACAGCAAATAACTCCCCCACAAATGAGCACTCCCATTCCTCCCCCCCCCCGGGATCCCCCTCCCATTCCCTTGCTTTTTGCCTGGGTGGGTGTGCCTTCCTTCTCCACCCAGGCAAACAGCAAGTGAATGGGAGGGGCAGCCCTGCAGGCAGAGAAGTTGCACACGCACCTCCTGCCTCCATTCTCTTGCCTGTTGCTCAGGTGCCCTGCCTTCTTTCTGCATGCCCAGGTGAAAGGCAAGTGAATGGAGAAGGAAACAACTCCTCCTCTCCATTCTCCTGCTGTTGCCTGGGTGCCCTGCCTTCTTTCTGCACACCTGGGCAAAAAGGAAGCAAATGGAGGAGAAGGCTTATGAGCACCCCCTCCCAGTTGCTTGTCTTTTGCCAGGACACAGAAAAGGAAGGCAATGCCCTTGGGCAAAAGGCCAAGGAATGGGAGGGAGAGAATGGGGGAGAGGCAAGTGGGCACCTCGCAAATAATCAATAGCAATAGAATTTACATTTCTATACCACTTTATAGCACCAAGCACACTCTAAGTGGCTTATAATGTGTTAGCTAATTGCCTCCAACAAGCTGGGTACTCATTTTTCCAACCTACAGAAGAAGGGAAGGCTGAGTCAATCTGGAGCCCTGCAGGATCGAACTCACAACATTGTGGCTACAGTACCGGTATTTAACCACTGTGCCACCAGGACTCAAATTTGCAAAGGTCAAACCCACAAATGTGGAGGGAGGACTATACACTATGGAGGCAAGTCAAAAACCTATAAATACCTGTATCTCCTTCCATTAAGATTAAGAAGTGTTCCACCTTCATGCTAATTTTCTATGGGCTAAATCCATTTGCTAATCCCAGCAATGGGAGACCTATTGAAAGGGGTAATTTAGGAAGTCTTATTCATTCCACTTTGCCTACTCTAGATGAGACCAGCAATTGGATTTAACCTACTACCCTTATTGGAGTTTCCCTTTCCCCCAGTCTCTGCTATTTTATGTGCTACATCTCACCAGATAAATGCCCATTATCATAAATGTAACTTTGTTAAATAGGACTTCTAACTTTTCCTCCTATTGCAGCATTGCTCTTTCATGATCTTGACAGTGCCACTGTTTGTTCCTCTTGCTCTTTGTCCTTGTCACTTTCAGTCCATGACTATAGAATTCTCTATATAGCTGCTATTGAAATTTTCATTAACTGCCTCATTGTTGCCCATCAATGATATTTGTAACCTTTTTCTTGGACTTTTGACATCTACTCTTAAGGTTCTCTACTCTTTCCTAAATGCTGCTTCTTACTAAATATTTTCTACACAAGCATATTATTTGTTTCTGTTCCACTGGCATCCCCGCTCTTCTTGTCTTCACTTTGAAGTTCAGGTACTTACGTTCCAATGTCTCTACGGCCTTCATAGTATCTGTCTTCTTTCTCTGTACATTCCTCCTAACCCTAAGATTATCCCCTCTTCCACACTTCTCTGTCTCTATCTTATTTTTCACCTTGCAACTTTCTATTCATGGAATGCCCTTATGTCCAACTCTCTCCCTTACTCAAGCTCCCCCTTGTCACAAACCTGTCTGGATGTTAAGATCTTCAGGAGAAGCCCTATCGAGAATACCATTGCCTGCAGAGGCCCACTTGACAGGCAGACAGAAGAAGGCTTTCTCTTGTGTTGCTCCTAGATTATGGAATGCATTCTCCTCAGAGCTGTGATCAGTTCCCACTCTCTATTTTTAAGATGGGCAGCAAGATATATTTATTCAAATTGGCCTTTTAAAGTGTTTTAGTGCTTGTTGACTACTGATTTTAGTGTCTTTATTGATCAGATTGTTTTCTGGTGATGATTGTAATAGTTTGATTATTCTGTTTGTTTTCAATTAAGTTGTTAGCTGCATTGGACACTGTTTCTGTTTGTCCCTTGGAGGAAAGGCAGAGGAGGAAGAGAAAGAAGGAAAAGGTGATTAGTTTATCTTGGTTTATTCTGATGGAGTACTTACTTATTCTGGTGGAGTGTTTCTTCAATAATAGGTCTTGCCACATTTACATTACTTTTATATTTCTGTATGTTACAGTTATATTTAGGATGTAAACCTATGGTCATGGTGTTTTAATTAGTGGAATAAATTTTAAGTGTATTATGTTATTGTTGAATTGTGAAGAACAAGCTAATTGAAGCAAGATGCTGTCAGATGACAACGGTTCTTTTGGAGTCCACCATATTTGTTCCATAGTTTTTATCATGAGGAAAGAAAAGGGGGGCTTGTATACTGACTTCTGTCACCATCAGGCACAGTGCACTTTGCTGTGATGTACATTGTCTTCATAGATTTCATCACAGCATGTCAGCAGTTTGACCAGGTAAGCCCTGGTTCGAGCAAATCAGTGACAATGAGACAGAACCCAGAAAGTGGTGGATATGAGCAACCCCATAGTCTCAGCTGTTGTTTATTGTGTTTATTGGATGGGGTTACATGCCCCCAAAAGATTATGGTTCCAGCTTGGGAGTGCTTTTGGATCAGTCATTCCAAATAACAGTTCAGATAGATACAACAGCCAGGAGTTCTTGCTATCAGCTTCAGTCAATAGGCCAGCTGCTCCCCTTCCTAGAGCTGGAGGACTTAAAGATAGTAGTGTACATGCTGGACTTTTGAATGCACTGTACATTGGGCTGCTTCTGTACCAAGTTGGGAAACTTCAGTTGGTTTAGAACTTCAGTTGGTTCAACAGTAGTCAGATGGGTTACTGGTATATCTAGGAGTGAGCATATCACACCATATTAAAGTCACTCCACTGACTACCGCTTAGTTTCCAGGCAAAGTACAAAATGTTGATTATTATCTTTAAAGGCCTACATGGTTTGGGTCACCTTCTCCCATACAATCTGTCCCACTCACTCAGGTCCTCCTCAACTGACCATGACTACATTGGCAATGGTCACCCAGAGGAAGTTTTCTTCAGCAGCCCCTAAACTGTGAAATGACCTGCCAGAAGAGATTTGAATGCTAAATATACTAAATACACTGTCCAAATTTAAAACAGCATTAAAGACCAGTCTTTTCCCACAGGCCTATCCTGATTATTTTAAATGATTTTAAACTATTTTAAATTGTGAATTTTAACAATGAATTTTAAATATTTATTGTCTGGTTTTGGGTATTTATATTATTTGTTCCTTTAGGATGATATGCATTTTAACTATTGTTTTAACTGATGTTCTCTTTTTAACTGATATGTGTTATATGTTAATCTATTATTGTCCCCACATCGATCCATGAGGAGAGGCAGGTAAGAATAATTGTTGTTGTTATTTCAAATCTCCTGTATAGTTTTTAAATGTGCATACCACAGATATACTCTAAGTCTAAAATGAATGGCACAGGGAAAACAATATCCCAAAGCAACAGTCATTGCAGAGAAAAACCTTAAAACAATGAAAAAATGAATTAAAATACCAGAGTTGTTATCTATGGCCAGTGAGGATTCCTTAAGCAAAGTCTTACACAGTGACCAGCCAGCTATATTTTATTAATTTGGCAATGATATGCTTGTTTAGTCAGGAGCAAACTCAACTGTACTCAGTGGGAGATGTCATACCTCCCTACTATGATACATGGTTTAGTTATATCTAGTTTGGCTCCCTTTCATGTACTCTGTGTAGGGTTGTCTTTGCAATGTGTTTGGAAACTGCAGCTGAGGGCTGTGGTCAGACTACTGGTTAGAGCGGGTTCCTGTGAGCTTATGACTCCCTTAACAAAACAGCTTCATTGGCTGATGCTTTGTATCTTTAAGTCCTCCAGCTCTAGGAAGGGGAGCAGCTGGCCTATTGGCTGAAGCTGATAGCAAGAACTCCTGGCTTTGTATCTTCCAACTACTGCTTGTGTTCTAGAAAGCTCAACATGCTTTGGGAAGGGTCATATTCTCTTATACTGGCCTGCCAAGGATTTAAGAGGTTCAGGGTAGGTCCACCACAAGAGTCGTGTTTGGTAGGTATACGAGAGAAGTAGATGCTCCCAGACTCTGGAACTTTTTGAGTAGATTAACTCCTGCTAGCAGCTAAGGCATTCTCATTCAAAGAAGACTTCAGAATATAAGCTGTTCTTTAAAGTGAAAAGGATTTTAACAAGTTGGATGATACTTACTTCTTAATTTATTTTCATTGAGATTTTGTTTTTTGCATGTTTTGTAGCATCTGCTACAAGTACCCTTTACTTGGTAGAAAAGCAGGATTAAATAGATAGATAGATAGATAGATAGATAGATAGATAGATAGATAGATAGATAGAGGCCTGTTTCATAATAACATGGTTTAGGGTTGGAGCCTTCACTTATGTTTCAGTATCCATTTCCCTCCCTCCTTTGTGTTGATAATAGTTAAAATCCATATAAAAATGTACCCATAATGCATTCCTAGACATCTCTACTTTAAAGTAAGTCCTATTGAGTTCATCAGTGCTTATCCTGAAAGAAGGTGGTATGGGACTGCAACTTTTAAAAAAAAAAGGCCTCAGTGCAACCACAGCCACTTAATTGAGATCATGTCCCACCCAACTCATGAGACTTACTTTTAAGACAGGGTTAAGACTGTGCAGAAAAAATTCAATTTTCTGGCAAAACTTATTGCCACAATTACTACCTCAACTGTGGTTTTATTCTTGGCATAGAAAGAAAGAGAATTTATGTCTCAAATAATTATTTTTTATAGAATTACAATGTTAGTAAAATGCCAGGTTTCTCATTCCTGGAGTAAGTTTTCATATTCTCTCTACCCTCCAAAAAAAAAAATAAAAAAAAATTAAATGCTATCCTGTTAAAGAGTGTGTCCTTTAGGAAAAAAAACACCTAAGAGGGGGGAGATTGAAAGGGAAGGGAATACCTACATACTACATCACTTTTTGGGTTTATAGAGCACTGGTTTCTTTTTCCGGAGAGACGCTGTGACCTTCCACTCTCTAAACTCTTCACCTCCTCCGACCATAAAAATCGATTGGCACCTAGAATCCGCGGTCCAGAAGACAAAACCGTAATCTGTCTCTCTTTTTTCTTTCTGTAGGAAATATAGGAGGGGAAGGGTGGATACCAACGCAGAGTTCTTTTTGTTTTTTAAAACAAAACGTTCTTTGGTGTGAATTAACATAATTTATTCAGCAAAATTAGCT
Organism: Cyclura pinguis; assembly: GCA_030412105.1. Lineage (NCBI taxonomy): Eukaryota > Metazoa > Chordata > Lepidosauria > Squamata > Iguanidae > Cyclura > Cyclura pinguis. The sequence continues at coordinate 86,353,086 of CM059601.1, read as the reverse complement.
TTTTTAAAAAAAAATGGGGATGCCCTGTTTTTAAATTCTCTGCCCTGTGTGTGTGTGCGTGCCTTCAGATCGCCTGCCCACTTATTGCGATCCCATGAATTCCACAGGGTTTTCTTAGGCAAGGAATACTCAGAGATGGTTGTGCCAGTTCCCTCCGCCGAAATACAGCCTACAGCACCTGGTATTCGTTGGTGGTCTCCCATCCAAGTACTAACCAGGGCTGACCCTGCTTAGCCACCAAGATCAGAGGGGACGGGATACCTTTGACACTTGTGTAAAAGAAAAATGACACCCAAGTCCCACGAGCCACTCAAACCCATGAGTTTAAAGTAAATTTATTCCAAAATATTAAAAAGAAGAAGCTCAAGCCCGTCTTGGTTTGTCATTTCACACTAACTTTTAAAAATTAGTGAGGCTTAAGTCCATAAATGGTGTGACGATCGCTTTTCAAAAAATTTATATTACATTTGGATTTTTTACAAGTTCACTCAAAAGTTTGGTCGTGATGATTTCCTCCCCCACCCCCCGCTTTTCCTGTCACTCCTGCCCGTTTAGCGAAGAATCCCATGTAAGGTTTCCGCGCTAATAAGGCGCCGCGCAAACGGTCGCGGCGAGAACGCGCTCCGCTTTTCTCTCGCTGGGTTTGTGCAAATCGCAGCCGCCGCCTGAGGAGGCAAATCGATGAGCACCGCTTCTTAAAGCTAGCTTTTTCCCTGGAAGTAATTCCCGCGGGTTTCCTTCGGGCTTACTTCCAAGGAAGCCTGCGCTTCGGGAGCTGAGCGCTACCGTCGAGGGGCAACCCAGCCGGGCCATAAACACCGCGGGGCATTCCGCTTTCGTCGCGTCGCTCCAGGAATGCGTGGCTCACCCTTCTGTCAGCCATCCGACTGGACCGCGTTTAAAGAGGAAGGTTTGGGAACTGGATGGTACCCGGTGCCTGGCCTACGTGGGTGGGCAACGTTCAACGCTTAGATCTGGCAAAACCGACACCGGTTGCTGCGGGCGCAGGGCGAGCAAGGCCGGCCCGCCGGCCGCCCTCTCTCTTCGCACGTAAGCTTGGTGCCAACGAAATCGACGGGGAGACAAAATCAGCCCGTTCGAGGGTTGCATTCGAGGGTCTCTTTCCTCCTGTTCCGCAATCTCCGCAGAGTACCTGGGAAGGGGTGAGGCAAAGAGCTCCAAAATCGCACCCGGAGTATGAACATACTAGCCCACATGGTCCGTCCTAAAACGTGTCAGGGAGAGAGAACGGATCCCTGGCTACACGCGTGTCCTCCCGACATGGCATTCACGTCACGGAGGGTTGCTTCCGAATCGCCTGCTTTGGACTTAGTTCCCTTGGGCGCTCGGGTTCCAGAGGCGGCGGAGGGATCGGTTTCTGCCAAAACGATTGGCGGACCTAGGTGACCAAGCCTCGGTCAGGTGTGAAAAGAAGGTCCTCGACGTTTCCGTTAGCGTCAGTATTTAGGATTTCTTTCTAAGTGAGAGAGAAACCTCCAGTAAACGACGGTACTAAATCGACCTCTCTGTGTTTTATTATTGAGCGTCTCTAGTTGCAGTATTCCTTGCCTATGGAAACCTTATGAAATTCGTGGGCGACTTGAAAGCACCTACCCACATAGTTGGGGGGGAGGGGAATGGAGAGAAAGAGAGACACGTCTTTCCTTCTGATGTTGTTGTTGTGTGCCTTTAAGTCGTTTCTGATTCATGGCGACCCTAAGGCGAAACTATGAGGGGGGTTTTCTGGGCAAGATTTGTTGAGGGAGGTTTGCCATTGCCTTCCTCTTGGGCTGAGAGAGTGTGACTCGCCCAAGGTCGCCCAGTGGGCTTCCATGGCCCGGCGGGGATTCGAATCCCGGTCTCCAGACTCCTAATTCAAGGCTCAAACCACTACGCCACGCTGGCCCTCTTTCTTTCCGGCGAAGATGGGGCCTGATTTCGGCGCCGCTTAAAGGGTGGAAGGAAGGAGCCGAGTTTCTTCGAAGCTGTTACTCCACCGTTCGTTTTTCTGTTATAATATCCTATCCGTGAAGCAAATGCTGTCACAGAAGCAGAAGGCGCCGTGAAGGAACGCCTTCCGACAACCTCGGAGCCTTCCTTCCTCTCTCTAAAAAATCAGGCGCCCTCTCCCTCGGTGACCTGCCCCGCCCCACCGCTTCCCCTCAGTCTCCTGTCCCTCTTGCAGGTGGGAGGGCCCCCCGGCCTCTCTTTTCCAGCATTCCTTTGCCTCGAGGCCGGACCGGGCCGAAGCGAGCACTGGAAAGGGACGGCGGTGCCTGGACGGAGGCGGAAACACCGGCGACCTCTGAGCCACCCCGAAAGGGTTGGGAGCTGGCTCCTGGGTGGCTGAAAGGTGTGAAGCCAAGCTCGATGGGGCGCCCTCGGCGGAGCAGCTTCCAGGCCTCTTCTTCCGGGCCACCTCTTTTACCGAAAGCAACTCAAGGCGCGCTTTCCCCTGCCCCCGCCCCCGCCACATTCCCTCTGTCGCCTCCTCTCGTGGAAAGGGAGCCAAGCCGAGGGCCAGCAGCCGCCCCGTCGGGCTCAGCCTGTCCTCTCTGAGCCCGGCCCATCCCCTGCAGTCCGCTGTCCTGGTGCTGATCTCTCTCTCTCTCTCTCTCTCTCTCCCCCCCTCTCCCCCGTCCCGCCCCGGCTTGGCCAAACTTTCTCCCCATTCTCTCAATCTCAATCTTGGAAAGGACTCTTCCCCGAACTCTCTCCCCCCTCCGCCACGCGTGCGCGCCTCCGTCCCGCCCCCCACCCCCTCCCGCCGAGTCCCATTCGCTTGCCGCTCCCGCCGCCGCCGCCGCCGCCTCCTTCCTCCTTTCGACCGGTGGGGGGGCGCTTGCGCACTGCTGCGCTTGCCTCCCCATCCCTTTTGCCCCGTGGAGCTTTCCCGAGATTTGTCGTCGGGTAAGTAATGTATTAAATAGCCCCGATCACACACGCCCGCCTCAGCCCGGCTTTTTTGCCGTCTGCCATAAACACCCCCAGCGCCTGCTCCGTGGGTGCGCACCCAACACAAACCTGGCCCGTTGCCTAATGAGCCGCGGAAGGTAAGCGAAGGGGGTTTGGCGAGGGGCCCCCCAAGAGCCCTTCGCTCGCTTCCTCCCTTCCGTCGTTCCCTGTACTCTCTTTCTCTCTCTCTCTCTTTTCTGTTTTTTCTCTCTCTCCCTCTCTTTCTCTCTCTCTCTCTCTCTCTGCGGGGTCTTGAGTCCTGGATGGTCCTGATTCTGGAAAGAGGCAGGGAAAAGTTGCCCGAGGGGAGTGGTGGGGAGCTGGGTGGGTGCGTGGCGGAAGGAAGGAAGGAAGGAAGGAAGGAAGGAAGGAAGGAAGGAAGGGGGGACGAGCGAGAGCGCGCACGAAACTCCTACTCCAGGACTGCTCTCCTCGCCCCGCCGGACGCCTATGAGGCGCGGGGGCAGATTGATCGGGCGGAGCGGCGCGCCTGATGCTGCCGTCAATTTCGCTTGATCCGCAATTGGCTCGGAGCCTCGAACAGGTCCGAGGCCGGCGAGGCGTCTTGACTGCCTAGCCGAGCTCCCCCCGCCCCCCCCCCACCCCGGGCTCTGAGCGACCTTCGGAAAAGCTCGCCTCGCCCCGTAGCAGTGGCCAAGGCGCAGCGGCGTTGGTGGGCGGGCGGGGTGGCCACCTCGGGAACTTTTGGGTGGGCTCTCGCGCGCGCGGGGCTGGGGGGGCGGGGGCCTGAGGGGGAAGAGCGGGGTGTGCGCGCGCGTGCGTCTCTGCGTCGGAAGACGGTCCGAAAGTTGTGTCGGGGGTCGGTAGTGATGAGTATCCGCCCCCTCCCGCAGATTCAAAGGGGAACCTGGCGCTGTGGGAACGGAGCCGATCGGGGAGGCGGTTTGGCCCAAAGGTGTGACTTTCTTTTGCTTCCCGTCCCAGTCCAAAAGTCCGACTTTGGAAGCGCTTGGAAAGCTCTGGGAACACCGAGGGGTGCCTGAGCCGAAAAGGGGGTCGAAAACCCGGTGGAAGCAATTAAAACTCCTCCTTTCGGATTAACAACCAAAAATTGATCGATCTGTCAGGAATACTGTTGATTTATGAAAGGTGCTTATTTCCTTGGTATGGAGAATTTTATGTTCTCTAGGTGAAACGGAGTTCACCCAGCTCCAGAGTAGATTGATGTTTTAATAAAAATAAATAAAGAGAAAAGGCTTGCCGGCTCTTTGGGGACATCAACTCTCAAATCGCAGAGTTAGATTAACAAATCAAATGGTATTATCTTTACATTTCGTCCCTTTCCATCCGATGTCTAAAAATGGCAACGCTTTATTATCGTTGTTGTTGTCACTATTATTTGGAAAGTGCGGAAAGAGGTCGTTCATTTGCCTTTCTTTCTCTCTTTCTTTCTTTCTTTCTCTCTCTTTTTTTTTAATATAGCGCTCCCGAAAGTTCAAATAACAAAGCAATCAATGTTTCATAAGCAAAACGGCACGGCGAAATAGTCGGGTAATTTTTGATAAGTGGCTTAAACAGCAATCAAGGTCTAAGGGAGGCTCTAACGGGAGCCACCGGCAGGGATTGGCCGAGCAAACGCCGAGCGGCCTGTAGGTGGCAGGCTGTGCCCGCTGTTGAGCCTCGCCGGCGCGGTTTCGCCTTCCCTTCTGCGGAAACCAAAGCCGACGGGGAGGAGGAGGAAGCGGGGCGGTTGTTGCGGGGGAAGGATCCCGGCACTTGTTGTCTGCCCCAGGTAGACTGCCTTGGCTTCGCGGACCGACTCAGACGAAGCTTTCTAAAGTCAGGCTCCTCACCTCCGGACGAAGGGCTGAGTTAGAAGTTAACCCCTTCGCATTTCAAAGGGGACCTTTGGGAGGGTGCGTGGGTGCGTGGCGTGGGTGTTGGGAGGACGAGCTCCGTTGAAAAGGGCAGAGCTCGGCTTCCTCACCCTAGGCACGGGCAAATGTAGGCTCGAAGGGAAGGGGGGCGTTGAAACCGCTGCCCACCCGTTTAGAAGGGAGGAAAGTTCAAACGGCCTCCCTAAATCACCTTGGAGGGGAAAAGTTTGTGCGTTCATCCTTTCTTCCATCCGTGTATCCACCCATCCACCCATCCATTCACCAAGGCATGTTGGACAGCGCCGGTACAGCTGGAAGCGGCAGCCGTCGGGGGGGGGACAGCCAGAGCGTCCCTCCTCCCCGCTCCCGCCTTCCCCCTCCCCCTGCCCGTTTTGCAATGTAAATTTCAGCGGGACAAATTGCTTATTAATAGTCTAGAAAAGGAGCCCGTTTCTTTCTTTCTTCTTTTCTTTCTTTGTTTTTATTTCTGCATGGCCCCCAGCTATGCTCTGGGCAACTCAACCGCCCAGCAGTTCTCACTTCATTTCAATATACTAAAGAAAAATGCAAATCAGCCGTGTGTCCATGTGCGTGCGCGCGCGCGCACACACACACACATACGCACACGTGCGCGGACAATGAGATGCACGCATCTTCTTCTTTATTTAGCTTCAGTTCCAACGCAAAATTAAACACCCGTTTTAAACCACTTCCATTACAGGGGTATGAAAGTGTGCGTGGGTGTGTTTGTGTCTATAGGATCTGGGCATTGAAGCACCCTTCCTGTCCCTTGTTCCTCCAGAGTCCGGGGTTTAAAATGGATGGGCGTGTGTGCGTGCGCGTTGTGTCTGTGTTTCCTGTGAGGATCGAAACTCCCAAGCCAACAAACAAATGACATTTCCCCGGTTCAGCTGTCCGGGAGCCATCAAAGAGCCTCTCTAATCGGCTCGTCCCACAAAGTCTGTCGTGTAACTTTGCTGCTGGTGGACTGGCTTTAAGGTTTTAATTATTGAAAAGGCGGAGAGCGTTACTGAAGGGCTTGGAAAAGCCGGGCGCTAAAAGAACGGCGGAGATCCGTCACTTTCTAAGAGTTGGTGGAGCTGGGAGAGAGACATTATTTTAATTTTGGCCCTCTGATTAAAAACTCTCTTTCTGTCTGTATACCGCTGAATTCTTGGAGGCTGCTTTGCGTTTGACCAGGACACGAAGTCAGCTCCTGAGGATTTTGTTTTGAAATCCCTGCTGTACTGTCAGAAATGTTTTTTTTACAACTCGAGGCGTCCCCTCGTGGCTCCTCTTTCCCAATCCCGCTCCCCTTCGTTCTCAAATTGGGCGGCAGCGCTTTCAGGAGCGCGCCCCTAGGGGCTTGTCCCACCCACCCGTGGATCCGCCACGGAACAAGGCTGGGTGGTCCCAGCTTCCCCCGAGTGGATTAAGGGGAGGCACAACTCGACCAGGAAAGAGTTAAGCTTCTTCTTGTTCAGGCGAGGTCTTGTTAGGCAGTAATCTGCATTTTCTAACTACTGCGTAATAAAAAGTGAGAAGTTTGGAGACACCTTTCTTGATTATACCTTTGGCGATACTTTCGGTTTTACATTTAATTTGCATTTTGTTCTTCGCGAATATTGGAAGTCTTGAGTGGAGGATTGAATTTTATTAGGACATCTGGACTGACAATATCAAATCAGACACCCGCGTCCCAAAGCATGCTAAAATTTCAGAGTTAATTAGAACGAAGTGTGTTTAATTAAAGCCAATTATAATATCTGAAATGATCGGATCGATCCTTGTTTGTTCAGCCAGAGTCGGAGAAGATTTTGATTGTGGTCTAATGAAGATGGGGCGAATCTCAAACTTCTTGGAAGGGGGTTTGGGGGTGGGTGGGTGGGTGGACTTGCAAATAAATCGGGATGCGGTGAAGGAGAAAGAAACAACAAAGGGAGGTGAAAGGAAATACACCGGGAGGGGCAGTTTTCGGAGTGTGATTTCTACAGCGGCTCAAGCGCTTTGAGAAGCGAGGTGCTCTCGCCATCCCGGCCGCGCTGCCCAACTTGCCGGATCCCGCCTGGCTTCACCACCGACCCCTCGTCCTGCCGCCCTCCCATTCCCTTTCCGATCTGGGGTCGCGCTTCTTTAACACAGCCTTCGTGCGTGCCTAGCAAAGAGGAAATCTAAGAGGCAAAGACAACGTCTGCCTAATTTGTCTTTCCTGTCGCAGTGGTTGGTTTAATTTCAGTCACCCTCTTTCTTTATTTGCCCCCCTTTTTGGGAATCCTCTTTTCTGACCCCGCTGCCCCGGTCCTGTCCACTCCCAAACCCAACCCCCACCCCCGACGGTGGGACGCCTTTTCTCCTCCAGGTCCAACGTGCTTTCCCGGGCTTTGTGGCACAGTTGTCACGACTTTTACTCCGGAATCCAGCTTCTCTGTCAAGGCTTCTCGGGGATCCCTTCCCTCGACTGAGACTCTCCTTACTCTAAAGTAAAGGGCTGCGCCAATTAAAGCTCCTTTTGGGAAGGGGGAGAGTACGTTTCCGTCAGTTTATTTGTGTATCCATTTTTTTGTGCATTTCAATGGAGAGGCTAAACCCAAACCAAAGTAAATTTGGATTTTTGTACTTCTTTTTAAAGGCGGGTGGCTGCAGATCTGTAACTAAAGACTGGAGGCCGACTTCGTCTTAAAAAGTGGAGAGGGAAAAGAGAGAGAAGTATTCTTAATTTTTCAGCCTTCTTTAATGTCGCCTCTATGCCACAGATCAGAAAGGCCTAAGAAACTCCAAAGCAGACTTCACGGCAAGAAAGTGGTTTCTGTTTTGTATATCTGTACAGAGGAAGAAAAATAATCCTACCATTTCATTAATCCCCACTAAGACAATGGGATGGAAAGAGAGCGAGTCAGAGAGATGCTACTTTTTAGTCTCTCCCCCCCCCCGCCCCGCATTTCAATCTTATTTGCCTTGAAAATCTCTTTTCCCCACCCAAGGAGGCGCTGTTCGTCAAACTTCACCACCGCCGCGCGGCGAGTAGGTGCTAGAATTTCTTTACTTAGAAAACTAAATCTTTCTTCAGGGAGATTCTGCGTCCGCGAGTGTTTCACTAAACTAGCCTAAAGGAGCTGAAAAGTCTTTCTCTGCTTTCTTCCATTTCCAGCGCAAAAGAAGCTTTCAAAAGAAGCTCATTCACTTTAAAAAATTAAAAACCTTGTCGCTACAAAACTTGCTTTTTGTTTCAGTTAACTAACGGGAATCTCGCCTCCTAAAAAAAAACTTCAGGGGAAAAGGGTGAAATGGGTCCGATTTGCCAGAAGTCTAAGTGTGTGGTTCACGTATCCACAAACCGGGATGCCCGTTCATTTCTTTTTTGGCCGTTTCCGCACTAGACTGTTATATCCCTATGATTCCACTTTCAACATCCTATGGAATCCTGGGGTTTGCAGAAACTGCAAACCCCAGGATTCCATAGGATGTTGAAAGTGGAATCATAGCGCTGTTACAGTCCAGTGTGGAAATGGCTAAGTCTCCGTTTTCCTTTTACAAACTCTAGATCGTCTGGTAGACCAAACCCGGGTTTGCACTTTCAGGTACGTGAACGGGACCTCCAGGTAAACTTCCTGCCTTAGGAAAGGTCGGACACCCATTTCCGAAAATCGGACTGACGCCTTCCACCGTCCCGTCCCCACCCCAGCTCTGAGCCTACCCTCGTGGCTCCGTGCAGACGAGGCTTTGGTGCCTCAGGGGCATTAAAGGGGGGAGAGAGAACGAGGCAGCCGGCCTCTTCATTATAACCTGACGGTGGCGAAGGCTCCCTCCCTCCTCTCGTCCCCTTTGCCCTCCGGGGTTGACGCCGGTTGGGCTTCTATTTGGGGAGAAGAAAGGGGTGGGGGTGTGGAGGGATCCGGCCACAGGGGGAGGGAGGGGGCGTTTGCAAATCGAGTTCCCTGGGCTCGCCTGTGGCTCGGTGGGACGGCCATAGGGACGGGGAGGGCGGCCAACTGCGGGGCTGAGCTGATAGTGCGGCTACAGTAGCAGTGAGAGGGGTCTTGAATTGCTTCCCCTCGCTCAGTCGCCCTGCCTTGCCCCCAAGGGCCGATTTTGGCAGGAAAAGGGGCTTTTTCACCCACGCAAACTATGACCCATGCTGCCCAGTGGGTTGCGCAGATTGCGCACATGAGCAGCGTTTATATAGGACCGTTGGCTCCACGGGCGCAAACCGAAGTCAGGACCCCCAAGAGAAATTTGATCATTCAGTTCACCAGGGGGACTGAGGGTGGGTAGGGCTGTTATATGCCTTCTCCCACTTAGCCAGCCTAAAGCCTTTGCTCTTGCCATGTTTAAACAAAATCGCGGGGGCACTAATTTACAGCTTCTCCACAAGTCAGAAAACAAGAGTTTGCTGAGATTTCTTTCGGCGAAATCGGGCATACATTGCGGGACCCAAGGCGTCCTTAAACAAAGGCGTCTGGGGGGGGGGGGTACTGTAAAGGCGAAAGAGTGAGGAGGTGGCGGAAGGTTGAGGAGTTAGTTTGCACCCCAAGCCCAAATAACGGAATACTAGTTATTGCTGCTGGTAATGCTAAGACTAACGGACAGTGGGAGAGGTGCGTGGGAGAGAAAAACCGCAGAATAAGGAAACCTTTCTTTTTTTCTGAACTTTTTTCCTGTCCTCCAAAAGTTTCCACAGCCAAAGCCGAAACTTTCACGCGGGGCCGCGCGCGCGCACGCACCTACACTCCCCAAGAGTACTGTGGGGAGGAGAGGGGGGGCGGTTGTAGGGAAGGGAAGACAAATAGCGTGGAACTGAGCACCAGCCAGAATCTCTCGTGAATCCACGTGGGGAAAGTTGGAGGGTTTGAACCGCTGAGGTGTAACAGTTCTTTCTTATTCAGGTTGATGGCAGGACGGTAATAAGTGAAGTGTTTGCTGTAATAGTCCCGGGGGTATCGTCCCGAAAAGTGTGTGTCTGTCTCACTCACACACGCGCGCGCGCACACCCCAGAGTGATCCTTTTTCGAGGTAGTGAAATTAGTCTATCAATTGGAATCTGTGGGATCCATGTCCAGAGCGTGATTATGGGTCATTATAAGCTGTGCGTTGGTGGAGAACACGGGAAGGAATTGGGGGGCGGGGGGGGCAGAGATCTTAACCATGATTTATGGGAGACCCCCGTGATTCCTTTTCTCAGGCGCTGAACAGAGGAGAGGGCGTACAATGGAATCGGTGGAAAGGCGAGCTTGGACGTGCCACCCTCCCGGTTCTTGTGGCTGCCGGGGTAGTTTCTGGGGTTTGCGCGGCGGGGGTGGCGGGGGCAGAAAGAGGGGGCCTGGATGGTCTTTCCAGCCCAGGGAGGGCTCTGTCCCTTTAAGGTCACTGCATGCTCTGGTATGATGTTGCGAAGGACAGCTGGGCAATGGCCATCTGACTGACTTCGGCTTGACATCTGGGAGCCCACTGGTGTGTGGCACGCGAATCGCTTGATGTCGCTATTTAAATGCAAATTTCTAGGGGGGATCATTGAAGCCTCACCCCGTAAATTCACACAAAAGGAACACTTCACGCGCTCCAAGGAGGAGGAGGAGGAAGGGGGAGGGCGCCGTTACTTCGGGAGGTCTTGGCTGCCACATGCAAATCTCATTCAAATCCGCAGCCCCTTCTGCATGACTAACTTTGCTAAGGTCAAGACTTTTTTTGGAGAGGCGGGCGAGGAGGAGGGAAAGGCTGGCTGTGGCTTGAGGGCTGCGGGGCAGTGCCTTCTCTCGATTCCTCCAAGACTGGGTCGGCTGCTCCTGGGATCCCACCCTTTTCACTCGGGACTTTGAGGCGAGGGAGCTGGAAAGGAGTCTAGTTTTTTTAAAAAATTGCGCAGGGGGTGTTCCCACGCTCCACGGCCGTCTTAGCCAGGCCCGCCTGAAGTTGCAAAAGTTTAAAACCCGCCCTAAAGGCTGGAGGCAAAGTTTGCTTTTCAGGCACAGAAAGTGCCGTAGCCCCCTCCGTCCTGGAGCGTCAAGTTCCCCTGAACTTCACCGCAAAACTGAGCTGGGGCGTGGGCTCGGGTTCAGTCCAGCCTCGGTCATCTCTGCACAGACGCTTCGCCTCTTTAGACCACGTTTTGTTAGGAAAGCCCCGACTTCCAGGAGGTATTAGGCAGGCGCTTTTAAAACCAATCTCAGCCTCCTCCGAAGAGGACAGTCTCCCTCTTTTCTTTCTCTTCGCCCCTCGGGCACAGGCGAGGGGTTTGCGCCTTGCCCTTCACCAGGGCCGTAAACTTGAGTTTGATGAAGGGGTGTTTGCAAACAAACAAACAAACAAACAAACACACATACGCACAAGAAGGCGCCCTTCTTCCGATCCAAACCGAGGGTGTCATTTTCCTTTCCTTCCTTCCTGCGCGCTTCTCCTTGAATGTGGCTTGTAGCCAGAGGAGAAAGAAAAAAAAGAAAAGAAAAGAAAAGAAAAGAAAGAGAAAGTTAGTGAATGATAAAGACCGTATTTTCCACGCTTTGGGTGCAAGACCAGATGATCTAGAAAATGAGCTGAAATAGATTCAGCCTCAGAGTCTGATGTGAAGAGCAGCTGACTCCCCTATTCCTGGCCAGATGGCTTCTGAACACAGATTTGCATTCATTTTCGCTTAATATCGTCCAAAATAGCGGGGCAGCTGCATTTGTTGTCAAAAAGGTTTAAAACTCCCCTTTCTTTCTGGGGCAGGATCGTTACCTTATGTGACGGGGGCTTATGCAACTTTCACCCCGCTCCTCCCTCTTTGCCTCCCTCCACGCCCCCCCCCCGTCTTTCTAGTCAACAGTATCAGATTTAAAAGGATTTGTTTTAAAACCTTCTAATTTGGTAATCAGATTTAAATCGCCTTGGCGCGTGTAATCTGAATTAAAGATACTGTAAATGGTCTGAAGCATGATGCTTTTGTGAGCACGGGTAAGGAGCAACTTTCACCGTCTTCGGTATATTTTCGAACATTACTCATGAGCAGATCCTTGCTTCAGGGAGGAAAGTATAGTTTTAACAGAGGGGGTAAAACTCAAACAATAATATTTTGTGTAGGGTGGCTGCAAGAAGCTTTGTCAGCTAAAGATGCTTTACAAAAGCACACGTGCCAGAGAGAAAGAGATTCTGATTTTCTTCCATCAACCTGTTTGTAACTTAGTTTTCCTTCCAAGTCTTGCCCAGTAGAAATGTCACTGTTTTCCAGTATATCCCCCAGTAACACTTAAAGATGATTATGGAGACAGTTTTTCTTCCTCCTCCTTTAATTTATCATGAATAGTTTCTATACACTTTGATTTAAGGTTATTAACATTCTATAGACAGTGGCATCTTTAATATGTGGCGATCGCTTCTAAAGACTAATCTCATTACCCTCAAATAGTCATAAAATATGATTTTATTATACTTACGTATTTAATTAGACGGCCAGCAATGTAATGGATTTTGAGATCGGGTAGAGCAACAGCTTTGATAATTCACTTATCTTTAGCAATAGTCATTAACCCTCAACACCAGCAAAATAGATTGCTTTCTAACACATCTTTCCGCACCCCCTCACCCTTGGAGGAAGGATCGGGGGTCCCCTGGTAACACAAATCGGACTTCGATTTTCACCGATTAATTAAAATATTAACGCACATACCCTGCCAATTCACATAAAAGGAAGTCCTAACCCACCCAAGATGGGGGAACGCTTTTCATCGAAAGACCCTTCCAGGACTCGTGTCTCGTCGTTTCTTTTTAAAGAGGTACATGGAATCAAAGCCGGGGGAGTGGGCTGAGAAAGAGATCTGTTGTGTCTCTCCAAAAGAGGCTCCAGGACACCCTCTGCCTATCCCCAGGGTCTCTTTTTTTTTCCCCCCTTGTAAAAACAAATGCCCTTTAAAGAGCTCGGGTCCGTCCGTCTGTCCCTGTCGCCCCCTCTCCCTGTCGGAGCATCCCTCACCCGCGGTGCCAGCGCCTCTCCTCCCGCAAGTAATTAGCAGTTCCGCTCCCGCTCTCGCCGCCCTGCGGGTCGGCCGCGCAACCTTCGGCGCGTTTACTCAGAAGTAAGTCTCGTTGAGCTGAAGGGGCCTTACTCCCGGGTAAAGCGAGTAGAGGATGGGAGCCCCGAAGGCTCTGGAAAGAACGTGTGCTCTCTCCTCTCTGCGCTCCCTCTCTTTCTTTCCTTTCTCTCTAACAGACCTCTGACGATTCCTCGAAATCAGTGTTTCAAAGATGCAGCGGGGCGATTCGTCTTTCCTAACTTGTTACCGGAAAGAAGCTGAAAGGCAAAGGGGGTGGGGGGAATCCCGTCACTTAGAAAGCGATGTCAAGCATCGATTGGGATTTATTTTTTAAGAGGTCTTTACCGATTACTCTTCTTTTTCTGTTTCAAAACACCAACAGGAGCATAACTTTCTCCCCCGGCTTAAAATAAAAGAATGCTTTAAACGCAGACGAGAAGAGCAACGTGCAACGTGCGTTTGGATGCTGGGGAGCGGGGCCAGGGAAGGAGGGAGGGAGCTTGGCTATTGTTCTGGAGGGCGCTCACCTTCCTCGCCAATATTACTAGAAAGTTTGTGGTTGCCGGCTGCACCCCCACTCGGCTACGAGATGCCCCGCGCCCGACGGTAGAAAGGCATTTCCGCCCCGTTGGCCCCAAGGCACGGCTCGCCCTCCCTGCAGGTCGCGGACCACCTGTAATGCTCGCAGGGCTGAAACCGTCATGAGAAGCCAGATCCTTCCTTTCAGAGAGACAGAAAGAGTGTGTGCGTGCGCGTGTGCGCGGGTTTCTTGCAGCCAAGTCGGCTAGCCTGGCCAATTCTCTTTCGAGCGCACGGGAAACCTTGTCGAAATCGACCTTTCTTTTTCTATTTTAACCCAAATACTGTTGAAAAGCGGGGGGCGGGGAACGGAGAAGACCTAGGAAGGTATGTCTGGGGAGGGCCTGGGAAGATCCGGATAACCGACATCCTTGTACCTGCTGGTGGCCAGTCTATTTCCTCCAGGCACACAAGCGCACTCACACGCTCGCGCCTCACATGCGCACACACGCACTTCCCCGATCGCTTCTCTTTCTCTTTAGACGCGCCTTTCTCGGTGTCGCGCGGCGGCTGGCGAGGCTTAAGAGCCTCGGCTTCGGTCTCTGTTGTTTATGTTTAGGCTCGCTCGCCTTTTTAACGATCGCGATTCTTTGCGAAGGCAGGGCAAAGCGCTCCAGCTGTCCTTGTGTTGCGGCTTCCCCTACACACACACACACACACACAGAGCCCCACAACACACACACTCCGCACGGTCCCCTTTTGATATTCTAACTTCATTGGCTGCTGGCGCGCGTGTATGTTGCATGCATATATATTATACTATATAATTTTTTTTTTTTTGCATTCCATATATATATGTGGAATGAGAAAAAAAAGATTCCGCTTGCGTTATAAGGGCGGGGGGAGAGGCGTCGCGCTGCAGCAGTCAGTCAGAACTAAACAAGCTGTGGAGCTCTCGGCTAAAGGGAGGATTTGTTCGGCTCGCCATATATGGTGTTGGCCCCGCCTCCCGCACGTCAGAATCTGACAGCGCCGTTCCCGGGGGTTTAGAGTTTTGGCTCCCGGGAAAGGTTCCATTCCTAGGGGATAGAGGGCTGAGTTTTGTACGCTTCCCATCCATTCTGCAAGACGCTAAAGGCCCCTCATCAAGCTCTCCTGTGTCCAGGAACACCTCCATGGTAATCATTTTTTCGTTTATTTGTCTTTTGGAGCAGACCAGCCTTGCCAGAAGTGGTCGATTCAGCAGTGTCCTGAAGGTTTTTTGATGCTGTTTTACTAGGATGACACCACGTTGAGAAGCCTCTGCAAACAAACAACCAAAATTATTTATTTGTGAAAGAAAGAAAGAGAGAAAGAAAGAAAGGGAGGTGGAAAGGCAACCTCGCAATACTGACGGCTGTAGTTGCTACTTTTCAAAACAACAACAAAAAACTTATTTTTCCCCCCTGCGCCCCCCTTCAACCCCTCCGGGTTTTGTTTTGTGTGTGTGTGGGTTTTTTTTTTAAAACCTCCAAACTGGAACGCCATCCAAGTAGAACTGCTCAGTATATTGTTTATGCCGTGCCAATACAGGACAGATTGAAGACGGAAAGACGACTTGAACTGGGCTTTTCTCCTACTGATCGCGGGGAGTAAAGTCATCTCTTATATCCCGGTCGCCAAGGAGAGTGGGAGACCGAGAGAGAGAGAGAAAAGAAAGAAAGAAAGAAAGAAAAGGAAGCAAGGAAGAGCGTAAGAGAGGGGGGGGGCAACCGCGAAAGAAACAACCATCAACTACTACCCCCCGCTCCCTCGAGCTGACATTTCTCATCATTTTTAACCCCATTTGGTGAGGAGCTGGTTTCGCCCCCAAAATTGTTTTAATGTTTGGGATTCAGGAAAATATACCACGAGGTGGGACGACCATGAAAGAAGAACCGCTGGGTAGTGGAATGAACCCAGTCCGTTCATGGATGCATACTGCTGGGGTAGTGGATGCTAACACAGCCGCCCAAAGGTACGTGTGCCAAATGATCCCCTTTTTCTGCCCCCCTTCCCGCTCTTGTGTTTCTCATACCGACCGTAAATCGCCCTCAGTACTCCATATCAATTACAATCTCCCTGAACTCCGCTTCGATGTCTCTCCCCCGCCCCCTGCTCTCCTCCTCCGCTCCGCTCGTCTCCCTTTCTCCCTCTCTCTCGTGTTTTCTCTCTCTCGCGTCCTTCTCATTGCATCATATTACGGCTATAGTGACAAATCAAGAAATTCTCCTTTTCCCCAGATGTAATTCCCTTCCTCTCCCAATGTTGTTGTTGTTGCTGCTTCTTGCTTTCTTTCTCTCTTTCTTTCCTTTTTTTTTTAAATCATAACAACGATCCGAAACCGTTCCTCACACCCACCCCTACCCCCGAGTTCCTACTGCACTCTCTGCTTCTCCGGCGTCTCCAGTTCTCACAGAGACATTATCTTGTTTTTCTCCCCGCAGCGGTGTGGGGTTGGCTCGGGCACATTTCGAGAAACAACCGCCTTCCAATCTCAGAAAATCCAATTTTTTCCACTTCGTCTTAGCTCTGTACGACAGGCAGGGACAGCCAGTGGAGATTGAAAGGACAGCTTTTGTGGACTTTGTGGAAAAAGAGAAAGTAAGTTTTTTTTTAAATGTAACCAACCCACAAATCGTTTTTTTTTAAAAAAAAATTGTGATTTAAGTCTGGTTAAAACGATTAAAGATAATTTTCAGCTTGACTTAGACACTGTAGTTCTAACGGGACTCTAGAGGCGTCCAAACCACGTGCAGTTTCTCCAAGTTCTGATTCCAGCGATGGGCCTCTCAGACTAGTTTACAAAGTCGCCTGTACCTAACGGGCTTGCTTGAACAGTTAAAGACACGTTTTCCGTCCCAGTCAAATCTCTTCTGTCCCAAAGGCAGGCAAAACAAAACACCGTATTGGGGAACTGCGTAGAAATCTGATTATATAGACAACTAATGGCCGCCTATCTTTCTTAAACACAAAGTACTAAATGCAGTTATTTGTCATTACTTGCAGGAGCCCAACAATGAAAAAACTAACAATGGAATCCATTATAAACTCCAGTTATTGTACAGTAATGGTAAGTTTTATTCGCCCCTGCCTCCTTTGTTGTTTGTGTCGTTGGTTGTCGTCGTTGTGGACTGTGTCTCTGTGTGCTAGAAAACTGCCCCCGACCTCCCCTCTTTCTGCAAAATGAATAAATAAGTAAATAAAATAAACAAAGGATATAAAGATTTTGAGATTAAAATTACATGACTGTGAACACGGCTCTTCTTGTGGCATAGAAGGAAAACAAAACATAAACGATCAATAAGTCAATGGTACTTTACATGATTAACCGGCTGGTCTTGAAGTAGAAAGTAACAACGTCTCCCCCCCCCCCCATCTCACACCCACCCACTCCAGAATCAATATCTGCTCCGGCACAACATCACTTTTAGGAGTCCTCCCCCCCCCGCCACGTTCTGCAAATTAATGTTAATTATTGTGATTGCCTAGTTCTGTCATGCCAAACGTAAAAGATTCCACACCAAAGGAATCTTGAACTTAAGTAGGGAATATTGACAAGGGATATTATTATTCGGATACCCAAGGAGCCCACGCTTATATCTAGTGTTTCTCTCTCTTTGGTTTAACTTCGTGGTCGCCCAGGCCGGTCTATAGAAGCATGCCTATTTCCGTTATCTCAGCCAGGGCAACTATTTAATGCCTCCGTAGTGAGTTAAACATATAAAGCAGCCACAACCTGCAGTGTAGATTATTTGTATTTGAATATGCCACGCCGGGTATTGTTTTTGATGTAAGTTTCAGTGGATAGCACACAACATTTTTTTGTGTGGTTGTTTTCGTGGATCCATTGTCTCATCGTTGTATAGTTTGCCTTGTTCCCCACATCATTTTCCTGATAAGATATGGTCTCTCTCTTTTGTTTCTGCTTGTCTTTCCCCTTCGCAGGAGTTAGAACGGAACAAGATTTGTACGTTCGGTTAATAGATTCAATGACCAAACAGGTGAGAAAGTTTACGCTTTTTTTCTGAGAGTTGTATGAGTTGCTGAGTTTGTGTCCTCCTCTTTGCTTCTGAGGGAAAGGAACTCTTCATGGTTCTGATGACCCTCCTGTTCTTCTCTGAGCCCCCTTGACGTGTTAAATTAAAATTCCATATCGTGGACGGATATTTAGGAGGTGAAATGGTTTTATTGTTTCTATCACGAACCTGTTAGCAATACGCTGCCATCTGGACTCGGATTTCCCTCTGATTGATATTAGGAGAAAGAGAAGTGACAGGGAAGGGGGAGGCTCCAGTTGTTATTCCAAATTTATTTTAGAACAATTTGTAGGATTAACTTTGTAACACGGGTGAAAAGAAGAGAAGCCTTTCTTAATCCTGAAGGGCTGGAATCGAAGGTGGCTTGTTTTTTCCTCTCTGTTCTTTTCGTTTCCCTTTTAAAATGGGAATGATTTAGTCTCGCGAGACGTTTATTTGGGATGTAAAAGTTAAATGTGTTGAGGTGAAAAGTCATCTTGTTCTCCACTAGTCCGGATTCACCTCGGAGTCCCCCATCTCCATAATTCAAGCTCTGTGCTCCAGGGGTCACCCAAACCCGTCCATTTTCCCTGATATCAGCTCCTGTTTCTTCCTCAAACCTCTGTCATCCCTTGTAAATAACATAATTACAAGCAGGTCCTGATTAAATTATTTAACCTGTCGTGGCCAACTTTCTGAAGGATAACTATGGTATGACCAGAATCTCTCCAAGACAATTTAAGTTTACAAAAGAGGAAAACAAAAACAAACCCCCAGGTTTCCTATTAGCTGCTGAACGCTTCAACTTTTAAATTTATATTTTACAGAGACATAACAATTTGCTGGTTTTGGGGTTTGTTTCCACTCCTTCTGAAAAACAAGATAAATGTTTCCTTACATAGAAACTACAGGAGCTGACGCCTTTCAGAAAAGATAGAATTCCCGTGGTGTGACTCCTGTCCACTACATTTTTGCTGTCTTTATTAAAGGGCAGGACGAATTGGGTGGGCTTTTTTTTCTGCCATCGCTTGTAAAAATACATTTTAAAAACATACTAAGCAATGCAAAAGACAGGCTTTTCAAAGCGCTGCCCGGAAAAGCTTAAGCTTTCAAACCTTTTTTTTCCCTACTTTTCCTCTTTGAAACCAGAAAGTTTTCAATGATCATGACAAAAACAGGGCTCGATTTAAATGCCTCCAGCGGTGGATGAGTGGTGTTCCTGTGGAGGAAACCCGGTCTGAGAGGCAAACCCCAGTCCTCTGACGAAGACGGAGGGCGTCGTGCCCTCCAACAATTATTTCAATAGGTTACAGAGAAGCACCCTTTTAAACTCTGGAGCGCTCTCCAGTTGACAATGTCTTTTTATTTCCTTTGTACATAGCAGCTAAATGTTTTCGGAAATCGCTGTAGGCTAAGAGGGCACCATAGGCAGCTCTGTAAGTTTCGCTGCTCTCGAATAAAAGAAGGGAAGAGAGTGAGAGAGAAGGAAAGAGGGTTAACATTTTCAAGCACGCTTTTATTGGTAATTGAAGCTACGGACCTTTGCAGTAGTCCCAGTGCTGAAAATACAGGCTTTTAATCTCTCTTCGCTGACGGGGAGGAAAGAGGGGGGAAAAATTGCCCAGTAACTGATCAAAGAGTCAATGGCGCTGAACCGACAGTTTATGGATTTCTGTTGGTGCTACAAAATAAAAAATAAATCACATCTAAATACGCGGATTCATCAGAGGCGAAGTAACAATCACCAGAAGTTATATGGCGTGCTGCAACAACAAACATTTGCAGCCACTGACTGCTTGTTATGTCTGCGGTGTCATATATTACTTCTGGCTTTTCCAGACGATAACCTGCTTTTTTAGAAGGTTGCTCTCCTTGGGAAACTAGGCCCTGGCCCCGCTTCAGCGAGGAGGACTTTTGCAGGCTTGCCTTGGAAAAGGACCACGCTACCCAGCATGGCATTGTCAGCAAGCAAAAAAGTGGCTCAAAGTGGGTAGTAGAAAATACAGTAGGTAGGTAGGTGAGCGGGGTGGGGTGGGGGTGGGGGTGGGGGAGAGAAACAGCGTCTGTCTCCCTCACACTTGTGGCGGGGTCGTGGCGGCGGCGGCGGCGCTAAAGGTGGCATGGGTCGCGGAAGCGGCGAGGCGAAGACTGAAAAGGGAGATGCGCTGGGGAAATTCTTCTCTCCCCCCCCCCGCCCCCCAGTCGCCTCACGGCCCGTTTGCAAAGACGGCGAAAGAGCTGGCAGTCATGGGAAGGGAAGCAAGTGACCTCATGGAGCACAGACGGCGGAGGCCCAGGCTGTGTGTGAAGGGGGCTGGGAGAGCCGGCGAGGCAAGGCAAGGCGGGAGAGAGAGAGAGGGGGGGGGAGCGCCCCTTTTTCTGTGGAGGGAAGGTAGGCGAGGGCTTGCGTCGATCCCTAGCTAGCTGCGGCCTTCTGGAGGAGGAGGAGGAGGAGGAGGAGGTTTCCGCGTTGGCGCGCGGGCGACCCTGGCTCCGCTGCCGGGAAGGGAAACCGGCGCGCGCGGGAAAACTCTCCAGGGGAGCCTGTGAGGGAAAAAGGCAGCGCGCGCGCGGACGGCTCCCTCCTCGGATCTCTCTCTCTCTCTCTCTCTCTCTTTCATTCTCCAGGGGAGGCTGGGCTGGGGGAGGGGCGGGAGCGGCTAGAGAGCGGAAAAGCTTTTCCACGAGCCGCCGAGTGGAGCCAGGCTGCTGCCGCTTTTGCTGCTGCTGCTGCTCCTCCTGCTGCTGCTCGCAGTCCGGTCAGGCACGACGGTTCCCCGAAGTCTGGAGCGTGGGGGGGGGGGGAGAGAGAGAGAGAGAGAAGCGCACCTATAGCTTCACACCATCTGTTAGAGCCTCTGCTCAAAACCCACTCAACCGTGTGCGCCCAGACACACTTGCCTTTTTTACCCAAGAAAAATCATTGTTAGCAGTTTCAAAATAAACACCAGATTGCCCATTAGCACTTTCTTCCCCAAATATCAGGCCGATAATAACCATATTGCTGTGCACGCTTCTGGGATTCCTCAAGGCGCTTAGACGCTTCTTGTTTTGATCAGGGAAGGGAACGGGGTGGGAGGGAAAGAGAGCGAAACCACCGCTTTCCTAACTACTTCAGAATGCTCCGTCACCCGCTGTACGGACGCTGTTTGAGAAGGAATGTCTCGTAAAATGTATAACCAAGGGCCACAGCAAGAGCGGTGGGGAAACTCCTCTTTCGACTATAAAAGACCC